>FR989907.1:156966-1517174 GCA_905404115.1 Pheosia gnoma
ATGGTAAAAAAACAGAATTAACAACACAATACTTTTCAAAGGACCTAATAACCTATACAATTCGTAGCAGGTACAAAGCTTATAAAACTCAATATCCGTTATACGTAATAAGTAGTACCTATTGAAATAAAACTATTTATTCGAATTTTATCGCGTTTATTTTATGATTTTACGTTCCCGACGTTTCAGCTGCTTTGCAGCAACCATGGTCACGGGAGGAACGAGGTGGTTGACGTCCTAGTGTCATAGTTTGAACTGGGGTACCCTCATATTTAGTTGTTGCTTGTTGTATTTAGTAGTACCTATTCGATGCCTAGCATCTCTAGTTCTTCTGTGCCTATTCGGATGAAATAGCATGCCCAAAGCGCCACTTACTCCGAGCCAATAGATGAGTACCTATTTGAGTATTTGTCGGACTGACTAGCGTAGCTGGTAGTATCCTATCTTCTGTGCCGAGGGTCCAACGTTCCAATTCTGGTAGGGACAAATCTTGAGAGATGACTACGAATGTTTGTACTCAAGTCATGGCTGTTGATTCGCCCAAGTCCATTGTACGGTACCCATAATACAAGCGTTGCTTAGTGTGGGACCGTATAGTTGGTGTGTCCGCCTGGCAATATCCTATATGTATTTATGGCGCTCTCTACAACCGAGTCACGCACTAAGCGGATTATCTCGAAGAGTTGCCTCTTTAGGAAACACCGAGGAAAATATTTTTAACAGGCGCAAAACTGTTTTACAAGACCTCGCGAAAATAATGTTTAACTGTTCGACAATATAAAACTAATAGATACTTATTAATACGAAATAAACCAAAAAAAATAAAAAATAAAGGCGTGGGTATAAAAATAAAATTATATACATAAAAATGCTTCTACGTCATCAAAGTTGATACATTTTTTTCTTGTCTTATGATTTGACCTGCCATTTATATCTATACAAGTAAATAAAATTAGAGTGTCTATTTGTAATATTAAAATAACCGCTTTTTACTAAGTGCATTTTGATGTATACCAAAACAACATTTTTTACCATTTTTGTCTGTCCGTTTGTTTCCGCTAATCTCTGAAATGGCTGGACAGATTTTGACGGGCTGATAGCTGATGTAACAAGGAGTAACTTAGGCTATTTTTATTTTAGAAAAACTTTTTGTTACATACCACGCGGACGAAGTCGCGGGTAACAGCTAGTTTAAATATAAACGTAGTGATATATCCTCTTTATATTTTTTTTATGTTGATGTCTTTGGCTCTGTCCCTTTGGATGCCCTTTGTTTGTTTATGATGTAAACTGGGTCGGTCAATGCCACCATTGCATTCTTATTCCTTCATTTTTAACCGATTTCAAAAACGAGGAGGTTCTCAGTACGGTTGCATTTTTTTTTAATGTTTGTTACCTTCAGATCTCCGTCATTTATGACCCGATTTGGAAAATTCTTTTTTTATTTGAAAGGATATATATGCTTACAGATAGGTCCCATTTTTTTCCAAAAATATTTCTGACGATCCATGGATCCATGAGGAATTGAGAGAACTCATCAGAACTCCTCAATGAGAAGTATGTCACGGGTGGCGCCAAGATAATCTCGATTATGATCGTTAAGCGACTATGGCGCAACAAATTTAAAGAAATGGTTCTGATGAATATGGTACCATCGAACTGATCTGATGATAAACCCAGGAGGAACCGGAACTCTGTATAAGAACAATGTATCCAAACCGTGTTAGGGTTTATTGGAATTGTTATGATTGCACTCTGGCTATAGTTTTTTTCGTGGATGATTTATTCTTTTATTTACAGAATAAAGCATACCCTTTTAAAATGTACCAAGATTGGTTCAGTTGTTTTTGTTTTATCTTGATTTCTTTGAATCTTTGTTTATCTTGCGATAATGTTATAATTGTTATACTTATTATCCCGTAAAAAGATCGATAACATTAAAAATCTTTTTAGTGACAAAAATAGTAAATATGTCCACTACGAAGCGAAAAATATTTGATTTAGTTAGAACAGGTAGATTTCAAGATTAGAAAATCTTTTGCTTTTTAGTTTTTTGAAGACAGTTTTTTCTGTTAATTTTTTGCATTATTCTTCGTCAGTTAATAGCCATTTCTGCCAGTGTCTATTTTTTTCAAATATTTTATAATTGGCAGGATGGAGTAACCACATCCTTTATTCCGAGATTCTATATAGTTAAATCACACTTAATATTTAAATAATGAAAGTACACACGGTTTCCAGGTGGCATAGCCCAACCAAGTTTGGACCTGAGGGCAGTCAAATGAAACAAAACTCTTTTTCGGTTTCTACATTTATTATCTGTTACAACATACAAAACATAGATTAACAACAATAACACAATCATTATGCGTGTTTATGATCGACTTGCAATGTAAACGAGCCTAAGATACAGTTTGAAGACTAGATAACATAACAGTATGTATACAATTTAAAGCTCTGCTCAACGAAATATACATTTATTTGGAATAAATTTGTGTTAATATTGGAAACTTCCTGAAATATGGAATAATATAGATAGAGATACATATGTATGTCAGTTGATAGCAAATATATCTGAAATATTAAAAAAAAATCATTTCTACATTCTTGTAAATATTCTTCTAAAGAATTCTTTATAAACCTGTGCTGGGGTCATATCAGACCATTCCCACAAAACTGTTGAAACTAAAATTGACACATCAAAAAATATTGCCATGCTGCTCACTCGTTGCGGCCGTGAGAGGGACAAGGATACACATCGTTTAGTCATGTTTAATTTGTAGTACAACATAATAAACTCCACTATCGCCATCTCTTAATTAGACAGTACAACAGTAGCCGCAATATATATTGGAAATAATTTACAATTATGTTACACATCATTGTCATTATACAAATATGCTTTGTAATAATTTATTATTAATTATTAACATTAAACCCGACTACAAACAAAGCGATATTTTTTTCGATTTACTTAGCCACCAACAGATAAATAAATTATTCAGCGGTCAGTATGTGCTATAGATGGGAATTGTATGATTGTACACGTCAAGTTACAGCGGGAAGCTCCGTGTCTAGTCCACGTTACAGCTACGAGTGCGTTGCGAGCGAGATCGACGGGGTTCTCCGTTGCGTTGTAAATTCATTCATAATGATTACACAATACATAACATTAACATAACGGTGCCACCAAACTTTGACACCACGACTATATCATTCCTTTTGATAGATTTGTTAAGACAGTAGCGGAACCGGCGAATGAACTTTTAATATACTATTTCAGTACGTAAGACTTCATTATTTGGGACAGCGCCATCTATGGACGTTAAAGTGTAGCACTTCGTGATACAATATAATAATTTTTATAACGCGATAAACTTTCCTAGCATTTTCTCTATATTTTCTGGCTGTCTGGGACAAACTCCGCACCTAACTTTGCTAGATAAAATCCCCCGTATTGCATGCCTTAATAGTGATTAACTATGGGGACACTTACTTAATATTACAATTTCAATTCCTTTTCACAATTATTTTACTCTCTCCGTCTCTCCCCAATAGCGACAGCAATGGCCTCAGTGCTGGAGCGTTGTACGGTGGGCAGCGCGGACGCATCAGCGACGCGCAGCCCTTGCACGCCGCGCACGCGCAGGCGCGCGTCCAGCACGCGGCCCAGCGCGCACGTGCCCACCGCGTGGAACACGCCGAACGTCATGTGCCGCGCGTAGCAGCGCCAGTAGCCGGCTCCCGCGCGCGGGCAGCCCGCCAGCCGCAGCCGCAGCAGCGCGGCATCGCGCTGACGCAGCGCGCGTGTGCTCACCATATGCTCCACCAGCCGAATGAACCTTACCATTTTTTCTAGATCGCTTTCGTCCGACACGTAGTTAGGGAAGATGGCAGGTCGCGCCAGCGGGTCCGTGCTCGATAGCCGAATGTGCCCGCGAGACTTTGGCTGCAGCAGTATCGGCGACACCACCAGCACTGCGTGCTCCTCGTTGGCCTCGCTCAGCTGGTTGATGATGTTATCGTCGAAGCGTAAGGCGTGTTTTAACATTTTCTTTCCCAAAGCCAGTAGGGTCCTGTCTATATATGCGTGGATGATTTGTAGATCAGGCATCTCGCAATTAGAGCTTTTGTTCATTAAACGGCGTTCCTCAAAGTCATAGCAGTCTGTGTTTACGAACGCATTGATATCTGTGATTCCATTCGATGTGAGCGGCCCCTGATGCAATGTCAATAGCTGAGCAAGGTGTTTGATCTTCAGCGCGAACGCTTTTAGATCATCGTGTAGCCCAGTACCATTGTCAACTAAAACGACCAGCAAAGGCAACACGTGATCACTCATGTTATTGCCGACTGGTAAATCCGCTATCACAGGTATGCCCATGCTTTTCAGATAATCAGCCGGCCCAATGCCTGACAGCATCAGTATTTGAGGAGTGCCGATCGTGCCTGCACTGAGGATCACCTCTTTCTTCGCGTACAGTTTCAGTGTCCTCCCCCCCTCCATGACAGTCACGCCCCGCGCCACGTTCCCCCCTTCAATGATCACTCCGGTGCACATGGTGTGCTTCGCTACCTTAAGTTTTCTCTTGACGTCTTCTCTCGACAGGTACGCTCGCGCAGCACTCATTCTCTTCCCTCCGGACACATAGCCTAGCATTCAACTGACTCCTATCTGTGATTTTGCATTGACGTCTGCGTTTAGAGGAAACTGGAGTGATCTGTAGCCATCAATAAGCCTCGAGTGCCAGGGGCTGCCAGAGTTGGAAAAAAACTGGATCTTCATGATTCCGGTTGTGTTGTGCGCAGCACTGCGCGCCCTGCGACGACAGGCACGACATGTTGTTGGGGAGTGTGAGATACTGCCAGTCCATGTCCGAGCCGAGGAGGCCGATGGCTGCTCCTGGAATCTACACAAATAACATAAAACTTCTGTGTTTAACGGGTTTGTTTAAACTATACTTGAAAAATTACCACGGGCTTGATGGTATACCTTGCTCAAGAGACTTGGGTCTCCGCCCGCCTCGATGAGCAGCAGGTCTGCTCCGGCGAGCGCCAGCCGCGCCGCCGCCGCCGCACCTGCCGCGCCCGCGCCCACCACGATGTACTCAAACTCCTGACCATCTGGACAACGCAATCCGGTATAAGCCACCTGACACTAAAATACACTACAGTTCAAGTAGGCAGTATAGAGATCATGCTATAGGTAGTATAAGAGCCGCATCTTTTACATCTAGAATTCAAAGTTACATACCTTTTAAGGTCACCACTGGAGGCATTGAATACTCTTCATTGTTGCCAATCAGGAAACCCTGTAGTCCTGGATTACTGGTGTGCAGCGTCAGCAGCGTAACCGACAGAAAGAAATACCTGAAGTGTAAGTCTAAACGTCAGCATTACGAGTGGAACTAGATGAAAAAAAGTTTCATTATTTTTTAGCTGACTGTTTCAGTAGAGCTTAACTTCTGCGTTATTGTGGCACCTGCTGGTATTGGTTGCTTTTTGCTTTTGTCAAACCATGACATTATCGTTCACAGTCAATTAAATATTAAAATTACTTAGCATAAGCCTGATCGCGGGTCGGAGCGGAAATTATGCGGAAATGGGTTAAAATCGATATCTGTGATATACCTACTCGAGTATTCATTTTATTCATAGCAGTGTCGGGCTTGGGGGTTCTACTTTTTGTGTATTTTAATTTTATTATAGTAATAGCATTGCCGTGTTTAAAATTGATCCAGATATGTTGGTTGACTCTTAATATAATTATTCTGGCTAGACATAAATGTCATTCAGTTCTTCTTGAAATTTTCCAAGCTTCATTGTTCAGTGCAGTACCCCGTAGGTATCCCGACAGGATCTAACGTGGTTCACTTACAATCTTGAAAATTTAAATACGTACATGAAATCAAACTGGTTAGTTATACACTAATAAGTGGGTATGTACGTATATACCGATTTATAATATTGCCTGCACGAAAGCCATTCTTACCTTGTCAATATCATATTCAATTTTGAATGATTAATCTATACTATCTATACTAATATTATAAATGTGAAAGTTTGGATAGATGGATGGATGGATGGATGTTTCTTACTCAATCCCGCCAGAACGGCTGAATGGATCTGGATGAAATTTGGCACAGATATAGATTATAGTCTGGAATAGCACATAGGCTACTTTTTATCCCGGTAGAATGTATGGTTCCCGTGGAATAGATTTGTTTTAATTTTTCATAGAGCAAAGGATCGACAATTTTTGCGCGGGTAACACCGCAGGGTGCAGCTAGTAATCTATACTAATATTATAAATGTGAAAGTTTGGATGGAGGCTTGGGAGAGGCTTATTGGTCAGAATCAACACTGGAACTCTAAAGCGTTCGGCGGCACGCGTCGCTCGAATCCATGTTGGTTTGGAGTGCTGAACCAGCTCTAGGGTGGGGAATGTTAACGACGCGATCTCCTTGGAAGCTACTACATATTTTTTTGTAATCTTTTGTTGTACGCCTTGTAAATATTGTCACTTTTATGACTGCACGGTGTAATAACATTTTTCTTTAATATCATTTTCTTATTTAACCATCCCTCCTGCCGTTTTATTCTAACCACGGCGTGTGGCGGACCTGCGGCCACCGCTTACAGATTTGTTTCAATTTTTCATAGCGCAAAGGATCGATATGATTTTTTGCGCGGGTAACACCGCGGGGTGCAGCTAGTAATACATATTTATTATAATTCACAACTACGACAGTGCAGTACCGTCGAATAGTATAATTTAAACTAATTTAAGGATCTTATTCCATATAAACGCGATAGTCGTTGACGATTGTTGTATGATTATATGTATACGTTATTATAATGTGACAATACGTTGGTACCGAATTAACACAGGGCACATTTAATAAGGTAGAACACACAACACAAACGCAATACCTACTTAGCTGTTAACTGAACGACATCAGCATGGCCTCTTTTATAAAATCGACTCGAAGTGTTAGATGACACGATTACAATATATGATCTCTATTCTTGGGCTAAATCCTTGAGGTTGCTAAGCCTACCCATAAATTGAAGTACGCTGCCATATAAGCGCACTACGTCAATAGTAAGGTTCGCTGTGGAAGGCGTTGACTGCGATCTTGCGAGAAGCAATACGCAGGGCAGCAGAGTACTTGTTACGACCTTGGTAAGCAACACGTTGAATTTCAAACATAACTATAACCGAATAATTGCCGATTTGTTGCTACAAATAGAACTTAACACTTCGGGATTGGCAGACACACTTGTAAACCAATAAGAAAACTCTCACATATTCGACTAAATAAAAAAATCTAAATTTTTGCTCTGAAAGATGGCGCTCCCCACATTCATTTCTCGACACCGAACCGAAATTCCACAGCGCGTAATGAAAAGCTTTGTACACGAAACGGGTTTTATATTCTGTTAAAATACACGCGGAATTACTAACCTCGGAGCGAATAATTTACTTGAAGCACATGGTACGTTTTCAATTGAGACAATAATGGATTCGGGTAAGATTTATACAACAAGATGAAACATTTGAAATATATAATATGCTTCCAGATTCAAGGAAAAGGTATTATAGAATATACCCACGTGAGTACATAACTGTTTTTGTTTGTTTTTAGTGAAGAAAGAAAGGACTTTGTCTTTTTTCCTTTGTTGCTCTGAAAGCTACTATTTCTAATCCATACAGCGGCAGATTAGGCAATGTAGAGTCCTCTAGGCAATGCAAGTCTTGGGCTCTCTCTCCTTAGGTAGATACCAATATTTTTGAAAAATAAGTATGTAACCAATGTATTTAATAGATTTTGTGAAATTGCTTGTCCATTCAAAAATCTTGTTCTTAGGGGAAACGGAAAGCGAAGCATCAAATTAAAACAACTTAATTACTTTTCAACGGACTTTATTCAATCGAGTTAGTAATTGGTATAACCAGCAATGGTTACAAAACAATGGAGCGATGTTCTTCCTAAAAACCACTTTATGCTCATTGTACGTGATTGTGGCAACCTTTATGTGGTAATTACCGTTCAAGGACGTTAACGTGTCCTTTGTTGGCGATATGTGGCGTTGATGAGGTTTTGCCTCGGCCTCGTGTGTGTACCGGTTTCTGTTCATGGACTCAGTACCGGAATATCCATATATAGGCAATTTAGGCCCTTGCCTATGGGCCCGGTGCCAAAATAAGTCTTAATTTTCCAGCATCTAGGAAAATTAACGGTTCGTTTTATTGAAATAAAACTTAGTTTACTGATTTTATCGCGTTTATTTTGTTTTGACGTTCCCAACGTACCTACGTTTCGTTTTTATTCTGGTTATAAGGTGGAAAGTAAAAGCAGATTAATTAACAATAAACACCTTATACCCCGACCAAGATAATTCGTAAGTACAAACTAAAAAGCTCAAGTCCCCTTCTAACATAGACTCTTTCCTATTCGGCAGAAATCAGCTAATTTTAATCAGATAGTGTGTAGGGTTGTAGGGTAATCAGACGTCCTAAATTAAATTTTGGGATATCCGATTGCTCTACACATTATCCGATAACTAGGTTACGATCGGATAGCATCGGAGGGTGTGGAGCGTGCTTGACTACGACACTATAGTTGAGTATTACTGGCGCTCTCTACAACCGAGTCACGCACTAAATGGATTATCTTTAAGAATCCTCAATTAGGAAACACTGAGAGAATATTTCTCACAGACTGAATACTGTTTTTACCCGACTGCACCTGTATTATAGTTTATTTCAATTCATATATGGACAAGGTAGAATGCATTAGGTAATCAAACTAGTCGAATGCCTGTATCTTGGATAGGTATACTAAAGACATTATTTTTATACATTTAGAAATGTAATTATTTTCTATGAATTCGGGTGTACACACTAATTATAAGTACGTAATAAATAATAAATCGAAGTGAAAAGCAGAGTGTATAACTCATTTATAAAATACGCCATTTTATCCTCCACTTAAATATCTACACTAGCCCGAATAAAATGGCTTACTTTATGCATTTGTTCTATAATCTACTTTTATTTTTTTGTATTTTGCTCATTCCCAAAAGTACGTGATATAGATTTACAACATTTCTTGTGGAAGTCATTTATATGTAAATTTATATCACCTTTTCTTATTCTGAAGAAACAAAATCGACAAGTCTCTCCCCAATAGCGACGGTGATGGCCTCGGTGCTGGAGCGTGGCACGGTGGGCAGCACGGACGCGTCGGCGACGCGCAGCCCTTGCACGCCGCGCACGCGCAGGCGCGCGTCCAGCACGGGGCCCAGTGCGCACGTGCCCACCGCGTGGTACGCGCTGAACGTCATGTGACGCGCGTAACAACGCCAGTAGCCGGCACCCGCACGCGGGCAGCCCGGCAGCTGAAGACGCAGCAACGCGGCGCCGCGACGCTGCATCGCGCGCGTGTTCACCATATGCTTCACCAGCCGGATGAACCTTACCATTTTATCTAGATCGAGATCCTCCGACAGGTAATTAGGGAAGATGGCAGGCCGCGCCAACGGGTCAGTGCTCGATAGCCGAATGTGCCCGCGAGACTTTGGCTGCAGCAGTAGCGGTGACACAACGAGTAGGGCGTACTCTTCGTTAGCCTTGCTGAGCTGGTCGATGATGTTATCGTCGAAGCCTATGGCGGATTTAAACAATTCCTTTCCCAAAACCAGCAGGTTCCTGTCTATATATGCGTGGATGATTTGAAGATCAGGCTTCTCGCAATTAGAGCTTTCGTTCATTAAACGGCGTTCCTCAAAGTCATAGCAGTCTGTGTTTACGAACGCATTGATATCTGTGATTCCATTCGATGTGAGCGGCCCCTGATGCAATGTCAATAACTGAGAAAGATGCTCGATCCTAAGCGCGAATGCTTTCAGATCATCATGTAGCCCAGTACTTTTATCAACTAGAACGATCAGCAAAGGCAACGCGTGATCACTCATGTTATTGCCGACTGGTAAATCCGCTATCACAGGTATGCCCATGCTATTCAGATGCTCAGCCGGCCCGATGCCTGACAGCATGAGTATTTGAGGAGTGCCGATCGTGCCTGCACTGAGGATCACCTCTTTCCTCGCGTACAGTTTCAGCGTCCTCCCCCCCTTCACGACAGTGACGCCCCGCGCCACGTTCCCCCCGTCAATGATCACTCCGGTGCACATGGTGTTCTTAGCTACCTTCAGGTTTCTCTTGACGTCTTTTCTCGAAAGGTACGCTCGCGCAGTGCTCATTCTCTTCCCTCCGGACACATAGCCTAGCATTCGACTGACTCCTATCTGTGATTTTGCATTGACATCTGCGTTTAGAGGAAACTGGAGTGATCTGTAGCCATCAATAAGCCTCGAGTGCCAGGGGCTGCCAGAGTCGGAGAAAAATTCAATCTTTATGATTCCGGTTGTGTTGTGGTAGGGTATCGAGGACGCTGGCAGCAGGTCGAGATGCTGCAGGCCCTCGTACCTGAGGAAGTAGGGCAGCAGCTCCGAGTAGCTCCAGCCAGGCAGGCCGATGTCGTCGTAGTCCTGGTGGTTGCCGCGCGTGTACAGCATGTAGTTGATGGAGGTGGAGCCGCCGAGACACTTGCCGCGCGCGGCGCGGCACTGCGCGCCCTGCGACGACAGGCACGACATGTTGTTGGAGAGTGTGAGATAGTGCCAGTCCATGTCCGAGCCAAAGAGGCCCAAGGCTGCTCCTGGGATCTGCAAAAATAATATAACACATCGGTGCTTAAGGGGTATCTTTAAACTAAACATAGAATAGACGATGCAGGCTTGTCAATATACCTCGGTGAAGAGACTCGGGTCTCCGCCCGCCTCGATGAGCAGCACGTCTGCTCCGGCGAGCGCCAGCCGCGCCGCCGCCGCCGCACCGGCCGCGCCCGCGCCCACCACGATGTACTCAAACTCCTGACCATCTGGACAACGTTTTCCAGTATAAGCCACCTGACACTAAAATACACTACAGTTCAAGTAGGCAGTATGGAGATCATGCTATAGGTAGTATAAGAGCCGCATCTTTTACGTCAAGAGATCAAAGTTACATACCTTTTAAGGTCACCCCTGGAGGCATCGTATATTCTTCATTGTTGCCATTCAGGAACCCCTGTACTCCTGGATGATTGGTTTTCAGCATCAGAAGCATAACCAACAGTAAGAAGGACCTGAAGCGTCAGTCAAAACATCAATGTTACGAGTGGAACTAGATGAAACAATACGAAATGATAAAAAGCTACAAAATATTTGGGGGTGTCCGTTTCAGTACTACACATCTATACTATCTATACTAATCTATACTATACTATACTAATCTATACTATACTATACTATCTATACTATACTATACTATCTATACTATACTATACTATCTATACTATCTATACTATCTATACTATCTATACTTCTATACTATCTATACTATACTATACTATCTATACTAATATTATAAATGTGAAAGTTTGGATGGATGTTTGTTACTCTTTCACGCCCGAACGGCTGAACGGATCTAGATGAAATTTGGCACAGAGATAGGTACACATAGGCTTTTTATCCCGGTAAAATGTATGGTTCCCGTGGGATAGATTTTTTGCTAACGAAGTCCATGGAACGAAGCTCCTTGGAAGCTATTTTATATTTTTTTGGAAACTTTTGTTTTATACCTTGTCAATTATGTCACTTTTATATCCGCACGGTGACATTTTCCTTTAATATAATTTTCTTATTTAACCATCCAAACATATTATTCTCTTGGCAATCAAACAATAATCTTTCATCGCATTTCTTCTCGTAAAAAAAGAAGAACCATCCAAACGGCAGGGGCGTTTTATTCTCACCCCGGCGTATGGCGGACCTGCGGCCCCCGCTTACAAGTTGTCTTCGGTTGGATCCGTTGATTCGCACACCGTCACGTTATGAAATGGTGAGAACGCGCATGATGGCATGCAACGAGCATTCACTGATGGAAACAGCGGATTGCAATCCACAACAAGGTACTCAGCTGCCACCTGATGTAAATAAAACGCAGATTGATGTAACGGTACCTGTCTTTGATCGCACAATTGTTATTGCGGGTGGCAGCATGTCGTTGAGCATCGAGAGACGTCGCCGCCACCACGTTCCTGTAAGGCGTCGAAGATTAGAAGGTCCACCTTGTCATCTAAACTGGCTCGGAGGAAACGACTGGAATTGGAAGCTGCATGCGAAAATGCACGGATACAAATGGAACTTATTGATAAGAAATTGAAAGCGGACTTGGCGGAATTGGACGAGAAATACAGTTCACAGGGTTAGAGCGTAACCAACAGGAACCACAAAACGTACAGTCAGCCCCCGAGTATGGTAATAAAGCGGGCGAGCTGTGCACGCCAGTGGAGACTGGCCCTGGCACCAATGATGGTACAGTTCAGCTGTTAACGTACGCACCGAATGATTTCACCGCCACCTCTGCTGCTAACGACGGAGTGCTAACTTGAGTAGGACATGCATGTCACGAAACCTACGTACTATTTATGGAGACCTGTTTGAATCTACCCAAGAGTTTAACATCATCCCTAAAGTATTCGCAATCGAGTCCTTGGCCGTGACAGGTATGCCGCGCAGTAATGATGATGACGAACATACCGTGGCCGTACTGGAACAAACGTCTATTATCGTCGACAGTAGGTGGCATGTGAACCTGCCATGGATGGACCAGTACTGCGAAATGCCTGTCAGCTACCAGAATGCACTGATACGGTTGAAGGGCATCGAGAGAAAGACGACCGCAATTGTAGGATTTGCCGGCAAGTACACGAATAGGGCGAGTCATTTACTTGAAAACGATCATGCGAAGAAAGTAGAGAACACACAAGCTGCCGCTCAGACGTGGCATTCACCACACTACAGTGTTGCTAACCCGAATAAAGCAAAGCTACATCTGGTCTTCGACAGTGCTACAACGACTAAAGGCCCAGAGGACCAGGATGATCTGAGATTTCTACGGAGAAGAGTTCCAGATAAACCCGTAAGAGTACATGTGATGACCTCATTGATTTTACTCATTAAGCATGCGCAGTGGACGTCATTCAGTCAAGACATACTCATGTCCCTGGTACCGGACAACCAGTGCATAGTCCGGATTGATGGCCACATAGATTTCCCATCAGATTCAAAGATGCCCAGAATCACAGATCACGAGAGATATGCCGTGCGGTTCAAAATGTATGGGAACTCGCTGTCTCCGTTTTGTTCCCCACCACTCGCCACAAAACACATGCAATTACATAAAACCAACCAATACGAAGTCTCACACACACACGCGTGCCAATGATTCGGTGCGTGCTGCGTCGTCGGCGCATACAGCGGCCGTACCACGCGACGCACCAGTTTATTCAAAGTATCGTTAGACGATCTATCCATTGCCAACCGAATATAAAAATACAACCGAATTGATAACCTGTTCCTTTCTGAAGTCCGTTAAAACACGCGAGTATGATAAGTCGCATTATGAACGTAAATCGGTGCAATAAGAGCTACTTTACGAGCAAGTGTTGAAGTAGAGATATATACTTAAATAAGTGAGCTAAGCTGAGCCGAGGGTGTAATGACCTTATGCTCACGAATGTCGTATGACGTTTTTCAACATACTTGCGAGGGAAAAAAATAAGATTTGAATAAGATTACAGCACGCTATTTTATGACATATTTATGTAAAAAAAGAGCGTCCGGTTTTTAATTTCGCACGCTGGTCGTAACTGATGCTTCGATAAAAATCCTAATTATAAAAATATAATTAAGTGAATATTTTTGTAATAATTATAATACAAATGACGTCAGTTTGATGACAAAAAAATATAACATGTAGAAACTATTTATTATTATTTATATATAATTTAGACGCAAGGTTTGATAGCATAATTTACTCATTACAATCTACACAATTAATATCGCAATAAAATAACGATGGTATTTTTTTCAAAATGACAGGATTCGATTCTCGATGTTTTGAACATCTATGAATGCAGTTTTTCTTATCACTAAAATTGACTACATTGTTAAGAACATAATATGTCCGAGACTAAGTATAATAGATAGGATATATTATATCCTATCTAGTATAATAGATAGGATATAATATATCCTATCTATTATACTTAGTTATTTTACAGGCTGTATACCTACCCACACACATCTCAAACGCAATACCTACTAAGCTCTTGTGAGTTCACATCAGAAGCGAGTGTTAGATGACACGCCTAGGTACAATATATGGCATCTAACCTTAGGTTAAATCCTTGAGGTTGCTAAGCCTACCCATAAGTTAAAGAACAAGTTATGGGTACAAGCGCACTACATCAAAAGTAAAATTTACGTGTAGAAGGCGTTGACTGCGATCTTGCGAGAAGCAATACGCAGGGCGGCAGAGTACTTGTTTCGACCTTGGTAAAAGCCACACTTTGAATTCCAAACTAAGAATCTCATCGATATAAATAACCGAATAATATTGCCAGGCCATAAAATCGAACTCAAGGCTTCAGCACTTGCAGAAATAGTTGTAAACCAATAAGAACAGTCCTACATATTAAACTGAAAATAAATCTTGCCATAATAGATGCAGCTCCAATGAATCTTTAGGTCACACCGAATGAAAATTCAACAGCGCGTAGTGAAAAGCTTGAACACGAAACGGTATTAATATTCTAATAAAAATACAGCTGGAATTACTAACCTCGGAGCGAACAATTTGCTTCCAAACACATGGTACGTTTTCAACGGAGACAATAATGGTTTCTGGTGAGTTTTATTCAACAAGGGTCGGTTTAAGAAAAACTGCGAAATTGAAGACATTTTCACTTCCACGGAAATGTTAGTTTAGAATATATTATATACCTACGCGTACGAGTACATAACGTAGAAGCAGTTCCGTCCACCGCGTAGAAGTGACCACTAAAAAAATATTAATTTTGAACAAGTTTAGACGCAGCAATGATATACCTAGGCAGTGTCGACAACACACACGTTTGGAGTATTGAAACTATAACGCAGAACCGACCTTGTCGCTAAAATTATAATATAATATCACCGGACCAGGGATTCCCAAACTATTTTGAGCAAGAGACCCCTTTTCCAAAATGAACTGATACCTCAGACCCCCATAGCCAAATTACTTTAAAAATCCTATCTCTAGTTTTTTTCCTATTAATAAAAGATAATTACAAAATAATAATTTCATCTTGTACGAACTTGTGCAACTTCGACTTCTTGAGTTTTTTAAAAGTACAACAAATGATAGGTACTTCCTACTAAAATATTAGTCATTCTTATAAAAAGTTGGTACAAGTAACAGAACTTATACAGTATCTTGAAAGTTTCAAATAAGAACTTGTTTTAATTAAAAGGGGTAGATTTTTAGACCTCGGCGACCCCAAAATAAGTTTTCGTTTATGTTTATGGGAAACCGATATCCACCACTTTGGGAATCCCTGCGCCTGACGAACACCAACCAACACCACACTAAGCAACGCTTGTATTATGGGTACCGTACAATGGACTGGAGGCGACCCCAATATATATTACTTATTGTGGGACCTTCTGTTAAATTATATCTGATACCGCCACCGCTATGAATTTCTACAATCCTACAATATAAAATGATTTGTGATTGAATTGAATCTTTGTGATAAAATTCATTGATCTATCAATGCACAGCCTAAGTCGCTTGACGCAGAGACATGAATTTTGAAGCGTCCACTAACAAGGGATTCTTGGAAATTCGACCCCTAAGGGGTCAAAGTTTGTAAGGAAAATTTTATTTTGTGAGTACACTAACTCTAAACTTTGTGAAAAGACTCTATAAATAAGAATTTATTAGGTAAATAGGGTTTCGCGATTTTCCCATATGAGTCCCGAGGTCGTTATGAGATCCTAAAGATTGAATGTAGAAAATTAATTAGTGCTATATAGGTTAAATTTGGTAAAATTGATCTTCGACACAACGACACGACAAACATTCGTACTATTCACACAAAGTATGTTCGTACGAGGATTCACACCCGGACCCTCGGCGCAAAATGCAGGGTCAATAGCACCTGAGGTAGACCCATCGATTTAGGGTTCGTTTGATGGTGTTTGAGGAGTACTTTGCT
The DNA here is from genome assembly GCA_905404115.1 of Pheosia gnoma. Classification (NCBI taxonomy): domain Eukaryota; kingdom Metazoa; phylum Arthropoda; class Insecta; order Lepidoptera; family Notodontidae; genus Pheosia; species Pheosia gnoma. The sequence goes on from FR989907.1 coordinate 173,121, forward strand.
CACACATGTTGCCAGGGTATGATGATGAAGCTAGAAGATGGTCATTGGCATTTGATGAGGAAATCGAGTAGACCCTTCGAGTATGGGTTCGTTTGATCGCTCTCGGAAAATATTTTAGTAACACGAAGTTGCCTGGATCGACTTTTTACAAATGACAATTTTATTTTAATATAAGCGAACGAAGGTGCGTGCAACAGAAAGTCTAAAATAGAGACTTATTGTGAAATAGATTTTTCTTTTTCAAAAAATTAACCGTTACCTTTTTTAAAACGCAAAACAAAACAAAATCAAAACTAGTACCAAATAGGCTTAAGATCTCACAGGCCGCGGGGCTCCTCTGCGGCACCGGACCCATAGGCAGTTGCCTACATTGCCTATATGCATAATCCTGTATGGAGTCCATACTCAGAAGCTTATACACACACCGAGGCCGCGGAAGAAGGTCCTCATCGTCGCATGTCGCCAACAAAGGACTCTTTAAATGGATCAATTAAAACATTCTCACGAAATATGTCCTCGAGCGGTATAATTCCCCAGCGCATTAAGGTTGCCGCAATTACAAACCAATAGCACACAGTGAATATAAATAAATAAATATCGCCATACGAACACCAACTATACGGTCCCACTTTAAGCTTAACGCTTGTGTTATGGGTACCGTACAATGGACTGAGGGCGAACTCAGTATATAATACTTATATACATATTAAACATCCATGACTCGGGTACAAACATTCGTGCTCATCACACAAAGCTTGTGTCCCTACCAGGATTCGAACCCGGGACCCTCGGCGCAGTAAGCAGAATCACTACCACTCCGCTAATCAGGCCGTCACAGTGGGTTGTTAGTAGAGCATTATTGTATTGTTCAGCAACCATCGCTGGTTATATACCAACTCGATTGAATAAAGTCCGTTGGTATAAAGTAATAGATGCCGGAAAAAAATGTTTCGTCTTTATTTCGGATATACTATGGTAAAAGCAGAATTATCAACAAAATACTTTCAAAGGACCTAATAACCTATACAATGCGTAGCAGGTACAAAGATAAACAACTAAAATAAAATAAGGCGTGGGTAGAAAAATAAAATTATATACATAAAAATGCCTCTACGTCATCAAAGTTGATAAATTTTTTTCTTGTCTTATACCTGTCATTTACATCTATACATCTATACAAATAAATAAAATTGGAGTGTCTGTTTGTAATATTAAAATAACCGTTGAAATAAAACAATTTTTAACGATTTTATCGCGTTTATTTTTCGTTTTTACGTTCCCGACGTTTCGGCTGCTTTACAGCAACCATGGTCTTCTTCTTCTTCTTAGTTATTGGCGTTTGCAGCTAATTGCACTGACGTCCATGATACAAGTACGCTATAATATAATATGATAAATGCAAATGGCCGTTGTTTTGTTTACATTGTCTCCGTGTTTATAAAGTGATTTTGAAGGTTTAACGCGATTAAACTTGTTTGTTGTGTCGTATTAATATAGTTAATACATAAATAAGTGGTGTTAGTTAATAGGTAAACCATGAAAGAGTGCGTGTTATGCAAAACTCTTTACCAGAAGGGAAGTGGAGTTACATTCCACAAGTAAGTGAATTTACGGCTAATATTCAAGAAATTAAAACTTCTATTGATATTATAGGCACTTAAAATATGTTACTAATCTTATTTATACGTGATTACAACACATTTGTCTTTGTATTATCGGTTTTTTATAAACAATAAAATTCAATAGTGATGTAAAAGTTCCTTGTCGATAAAATTTATCGATATTTTTTCTATCAATATCTTAAATAGATAGAACGTTGAAGAATGTAAAAATCGCCGAAGACAGATTTGTATTATCAAATACATATTATTTTAAAACAATGTTTACTAATTCACTGGTTTCCGTTTGACAATAGAAGGCTAGAATTATGGCTCAAAAACATTGAAAAGCCTAGTTGGCGTCCGAAAAAATATGATTACATCTGTTCAAAACACTTCTCTGATGACTGTTTTATTAAACATAACTCATGTACTACTTTGATGATTTTTATTTTCTATAAATACCTTACCTACTCCATTGCTTCCCAAACAACATTACATTACCTCATTTCTAATTAAAAAACGATCCTTATTTAAGTAGGATCTAGCTAGTCACACACCACCCTTTAGTCCGGTTTCGGCTTATCCTAAGATTACCTACCCTACCCATGAGCGATTCGGCTAATCATTATCATTATTTGCTTCATCTTAGTATTAACCACTCGACTATTTTGGACATTAGCCATTGTTAAAGGAATGGAACATAATTATTTTCATTTTACTGCATGGGTAGGTTTAAGCATAAACATTTTTATCGATGTATCATATCACTGTCCCATCTCTATTATTAGTTCCATTCCCCCACACTGCCGCTATCAGCGCCAAAATGGCGAAAATCAAATAGGCACACGATAACCGGGCTTATGATTAGTCCAGCGATGTATACATAGAGGTCAGTGGATGTAGATGACGGTGAGGAACGAATATGACCGGTGGAATGAAAGAAGGTTGCCCTTTGTTAAAAGTTTTTATTATTCCTCGTCAGTTGTTTATTTGGCACCGACTTATATTTAATTTAGTTACACAAGGTAGATTTCAACAAGAGATAATTTTTTGCTTTTTAGTTTTATGAATGTTTTCTTAGATTGGCAATCGGCTAATAGGTAGCCACTTGTGCCAGTGTCGATTTTTTCAATATTTTATAATTGGCAGGATGGAGTGAGCAAAACCTTTATTGCGAGATTCTATATAGTCAAATCACACTTAATATTGAAATAATGAAAGTACACACGTTTTCCAGGTGGCATAGCCCAACCAAGTTTGGACCTGAGGGCAGTCAAATGAAACAAAACTCTTGGTTTCTACATTTATTATCTGTTACAACATACAAAACATAGATTAACAACAATAACACAATCATTATGCGTGTTTATGATCGACTTGCAATGTAAACGAGCCTAAGATACAGTTTGAAGACTAGATAACATAACAGTTAGTATTTAAATAAAACAAATTTTGAAGATGTTATCGCGTTTATATTTTGATTTTACGTTCCCGACGAGTAATCGAAATATAAACGCGATAAAATCTTTAAAATTAGTTTTATTTCAATGTGTAGTATTCGCGTAAATATAAGAAATCAATATAACAGTAAGTATACAATTTAAAGCTCTGGTCAACGAAATATACATTTATTTGGAATAAATTTGTGTTAATATTGGAAACTTCCTGAAATATGGAATAATATAGAGATACATATATATGTCAATTGATAGCAAATATATCTGAAATCTTAAAACACTTTTTTCTCATTGGTAAATTTGACAACGCTAAGTTATTTTTCCGTAAACGTAAATGTTTAGGCAAGTCTATTTGTACATTCTTGTAAATATTCTTCAAACGAATTCTTTATAAACCTGTGCTGGGGTCATATCAGACCACTCACGGAAAATCGGTTGAAATTAAATGTGAGACATCAAAAAATATTGCCATGCTGCTCACTCGTTGCAGCCTTGAGAGGGACAAGGATACACATCGTTTAGTCATGTTTAATTTGTACAACATAATAAACTCCACTATCGCCATCTCTTAATTAGACAGTATAACAGTAGCCGCAGCTTATATTGGTTTTAATGTTACACAGCAATTTCATTATACAAATATGTTTTGTAATAATTTATTATTAATAGAAAGTCACCTATAAATTTGTAGGTTTAACCCTTATTTATATTAAACCCGACTACAAACAAAGCGATTTTTTTTTCGATTTACTTAGCCACCAACAGATAAATAAATTATTCAGTGGTCATTATGTGCTATAAATGGGAATTGTATTATTGTACAAGTCGAATTACACTGGGAAGCTCCGTGTCTAGTCTACGTTACAGCTACGAGTGCGAGCGAGATCGACGGGGTTCTCCGTTACGTTGTCAATTCATTCATAATGATTACACAATACATAACATTAACATAACGGTGCCACCAAACTTTGACACCACGAATATATAATTCCTTTTGATAGTTTTGTTAAGACAGTAGCGGAACCGGCGAATGAACTTTTAATATACTATTTCAGTACGTAAGACTTCAACATTTTTCATTATTTGGGACAGCGCCATCTATGGACGTTAAAGTGTAACACTTAGTGATACAATATAATAATCTTTATAACGCGACAAACTTTCCTGGCATTTCCTCTATATTTTCCGTCTGTCTGGGAAAAACTCCGCACCTAACTTTGCTAGGTAAAATCCGCCGTATTGCATGCCTTAATAGTGATTAACTATGGGACCACTTACTTAATATTACAATTTCAATTCCTTTTCACGATTATTTTACTGGTTTTAAATCTAGTTGTCAACACGTCGCAAGCGCGCGCGCCGGTCGGTCGCGGAGCGAGCTACTAGCACGAGCGCGAGCGAAGCATGTGTGATGGAGCAGTCATATAATACACATTATTAAATGAACAATATTTTGACGACCTACGCAGTTGGAAGTCGAACTGCTTTGTGTGTTTGTACCAGAGTCATGAATGTTTAATATCTACATAAGTATTAGAAGTATACTTAGGTCACCTTCAGTTCATTGTACGGCACCCATAATACAAGCGTTGCTTAGTGCGGGACCGTATAGTTGGTGTGGTCGTCTGGCGATATTATTATTATATTTAGGTTATACTGAGGCGCATTCAATGTTCACAGACAATATAAACAACATTTCACTTGACTTGTGGCCAATGCTTTCGCCAGACGATCACACCAACTATAATATAATAATAATACCAGCCCTTTTTAATGTCCTCAATTCGAGGGGGATCAAGCCATAGTCCACCACACTGGCCCAATGCGGGTTGGCTCACACCAACTGTTTCGTCCCAAACTAAACAATGCTTATATTATGGGTACCGGACAATGGACTGGGGATGAACCCAGTAACTCTCAGACCAGGGCAAATTACGAAAATATCATATCTGAGTAGCCCGGACGGGACCAATAGAGCAATCTCCATCAGACTTCAAGATAACACTATTCTGTGAAAATCCTATACGGTCTATAAAACCAGCTGTATACCTATTCCATTACATAGAAAGGTATTATAAAACCGCCCCCTACCGTACATTTCAACTTATTTATAAATACATTCAGCCTTAATTACATATATCAGCATAATATAATAATACTATTCAGTACGCTTACTTCTATAACATGTGTGCATCCATTTTAATCTATTTTATCAACAAAACGAATAAACTTGTTCTATTGATACTCACTAAATTGTGTGATCATAAATCTAAACAGGTCTCCTGATAACTTCCTAATGCGATTGTTAATAATACATTAATAGATATATTCTTTGGTGCGTACAAAAATATCCAACAATAACATGCATTTCAGTACCTTTTCTGGTACTTACTATAATTCACTATGTAGACATCCGACCGAAAATAAATGTGTTTGGTCGCTGCACTTAATCTATGGACACTTATCACTAAAAAAATTAATGCTACTCATTGGTACTTAAATCTTAGTAATAACAAAAAAACACAATTACATATGTTTAACGTCTTATAAAACGACAAAATATACAAATCATAGGTTAAATTAGCGAGATATAATAGCATCTGATTGGCTTGTTATAGATTAAACATATTTTTAGGTTTGCTAGTATAAAGCATTTATATAATAATCAACCATATTGTATGGTACATAAAGTCTTGAGTCATTTAGTCCAGTTAGTAAACTGTTAGCAAGTTCTCTCGTATGAGATGAAAATGCAGACTCAGTGTACATTTTATATTATACATTCGCAAAAGAAATCCAATCTAACAATAGTGTATAAATAAATTTCATGAATCAGGGATATTTTACATCTTCGCCTTCGCGCTACGTTGAAATATCAAATAAACGTTTCATACTCCCCAGCCTCTGAACATTTTCTTAGTCTCTTATAACAATGCCATCTATGAATAAAATCCGTAACATGCAACTCATACCAAATTCGACTTTATTACCTTGACTTATACGTGTACGTTATTTTATATTGGTGATGTTTATCGAAACATACCTTCTTAGGAATAGAACTTGTGTAGTCGGCATTGGTAGGTGGATGCGTTGGTTCTCGTCCCCGGTGGATGGATGGCGTTATGCGCGCGGCTCACAGCAGCTGGCACCTGCCGAGCTTCCTGCGCCGGCGCTGCTTGTCCTCCTGCTGCGGGTGCTTGCGGATGATGCGGACCAACTGTACAACGACAAACATTGAAATTCAAGTCAATCAAAATCATTTCTGTACATGTAACGCCTGTGATCCCCGAAGCGTATAGGCAGAGGTGCACTGCGGTGCACCCATATTACACCGATGGCATTTTTGTCTCCATAGGGAGCGAGCCTGTTGCCATTATATCAGGCACGGTTCTATTCAATATAAGGAGAATTTAGGGTAATTAGGCCATTCCACCAGCTTGGCTTTCACTGTTTACGACACATGCATGCAGTATTATAAGCGTGTGGTGAGTGGTGACCTCGTGGAAGGCGGCGTCGACGTTGAGCGGCGGCTCCTTGGCGCTGGTCTCGATGTAGGGCGCGGCCAGCGCGCGCGCCAGCTCGCGCCCCGCCTCCTCGCCCACGGCGCGCGAGTGCACCAGGTCCACCTTGTTGGCGGCCAGCAGCATCGGGTACGACTCCCTGCCACGCGACCACACCACCGACAACCATTCAGTACAGAACCAACAGGTAACACCACCCAAAAAGGGATTACAGAGAGAAGTCTGAAAGTATCTGCTAACTGGTCCGACATTATTAGGCTCAGTTATACTGGTCTAATTTTTTTTTCAGAAAGATATATAAGAGCTAAATTTACACATAAACTACCCCTCCCCAAACGATATTGCCCCCCCCCCCCCCCCCTAAACGAAAAACCAATGAAATTCTTCGATCGTTATAAAGCATGCGGGATGCGTGGGCTCACACACCTCAGTCAAATATTTTTTTGTTTTTCGTTCAATGAAAATGAATAATTTCACTCTCAGTAAGTCACAATCACACACTTTTAGGGTCATTGCCTTCCCCCCATTAGTTTAACAATAGATTTCCACCCAGTGTCGCCTAGTTCTACCAATAATCTCCTTTAGTGTTGGTATGTTATTGGTGCGTCTTGAATCAGGCCGGTAGACCCACCTGTCCTTGACGCGGAGGATCTGCGTGTGGAAGTGGCGGATGTTCTCGTAGCTCTGCTTGTCGGTGACGGAGTACACGAGCAGGAAGCCGTCCCCCTTGCGCATGTACTGCTCGCGCATCGCGCTGAACTCCTCCTGCCCGGCCGTGTCCAGCACTGCGGACGGCCACAGATCCGAGTGAGACACTTACATTACGTGCCGTAAGTCCAACAAAACGAGGAACAGAGAACTACAAGTACAGTTTGCTGCCAACTTATCTTGAAATTACTTCATTGGTCACAATTCCCAAAGGCAAACCATACTACAAGGTATCTGGGGCGAAACTACTCTAAGCAGATGCGAAATTCGAAACCTAACTTTGTCGTTCTAAAAAGCAATCTTCTGCCATATTGCGCCAGTGAGGTCTCATGCACTGAGTAACTCCATCTTATGGTTGTATAGCCAAATCCCCCTTACCATCGAGTATGCACCACTGTCCGTCGACCTCCGTGTGCTGTATGTACGAGTCCTCGATGGTGGGGTCGTAGTCCGTCACGAACAGCTTCTGGAAGAACTGGATGGTGATCGCGCTCTTGCCCACGCCGCCATCGCCGACTACCACCAGTTTAATCTGGAAATCAAGAATAAAGACATTAATATAATTTCCACCTTAAGGACTTATGGGTACCTAAGAAGGGTAAGAAATAGAGGGTATGTGGTGCAACCAAGGTGTTGAGGAATGTGAGTTTTGGACTATAGCCAGTGATTATTTAATAGCTATCGCCACCAAAGAACTTGGAATTGCATCGAAATATGAAATTATACACAAACTAACACTGTCACTATCTTTGAACAACGACATTATCTTCTCTCTGCATCACACAGCTGAAAAGAAAACACCACACATTTGATAAAACGCAACATGTTTGATAAAAAATTGCTCTCCAACTTGATTAGTGGAATCTTATACAAACAACTTTAATGTGACATATCAACTATTTATTTAATGAGAAAAAGAATTTAAAGGAAACTTCCAGAAATATTTAGTACCTACATTTGTTTATGAACAGTGCCCGAGAATATGTGAGCTTGTCAACACACAATGTAACTTTTGTTATTCCACATTTTCAATATTGTAAACAAGGAAACTATGCAGTATCCTGGATTTAATAAATGTTTCCATTCAAATTGATGTTAATAGCATGACATTTGATTTCCTGTAAAATTTGTCAAAGCATTATTTTAGTAAGGACTTGTATATGCTCACCAAGTACCTAGCGAAAATAAACTGTGTATAAACTTATTTTCCTTAAAGATTGTTTTTACACTGAAATTCAATTTGAATTCTGTTTCATGACATGATACACATATCACCAATACTTTTTTAAGATATGTATTATATTTTTATGATATGTCAGTTATGGAGGGACCATAATAATATACACAAATTTATAGCGAGTTTGTCCATTTATAAAGACATAACAATGCACTTTTTATGTCAATATTGCTTTGTAATGCAATTTTAAAATGATTAATTTTTTTATAAATTGGGGTTCAACTTTTCAATAATTCAGTACACACATGGATAACTTCACTCCACAGTGACACTAGTACAACTGCCAAATTATTCATGGCTAATCAGCAGTGGCAGTTGTTTCCATCCAGTAATACCATTATATTCACACCATATTGGGCAAACAATGAAGCATTATCATGCTTTTTATATCCTGCTCAGGACAATAGCTCGCTTGCATGAACTTTTGTGTTGAAATGAACCAAGGTATAAAACCTTTCAGTTCCCATAGTTGTGATAAGGTGATATTAAGCACATTACGAGTATACTCTGATTATATCATCAGGGAAGGAGTATTATAAAACAAACGAACTACTGATGAAGACACAGCTTGCGGATAGATATCTTTGAAACCAGACTGTGTTTGGTATCAATAGCTTAAAATTATAGCTTGACCTTGCAACTAGTAATGAGATATACCATAATATAATTCCTTATCTTGCACCATATAGATTCCTAACTAAATTAATTCAAATATTATTAAGTAACATGTAAACAAATATACATTAAACATGTTTAATCATTGTAACAAGATGTAAGTAATCATATATACTTGTTATAACACTCCATTGCCAGTAACAGAAATTAAAGAACTACAGGCTAGTTAGTAGGTGCAGAACAAACATTTAAATTGGTTTTTTGAATGAATATATATTTATTAGTTTTACAATTTATTTACCAAAGCAAAACATACAAGTTCAAGGTAATACTCACAGTGGGCAAGTTTTCATTAGGAGGCCCGGGTCGTGTCATTTTCTTTCTGTGGCTCTTCGCCCCGCCACTTTTTCTTCTTCAGAACAACCACTCATGGAATATTATCTGCCAAAACACCGACCGGTATTATTGCCTGAGAAACATTACCCCACGATATATTTTGTGTTCGCATGTTGGCAGTACTCTCCCACGCCCGATAGACGAAATATTACAGCTGATTATGTGCGATTAAAAGAAGATAAATAAACACTTACCTCATTGCAAACAAATATCTGTGCCGCGAATAGTTCATGGACGGAATGTTTACAGTTCTGTGGCAAGAATTGTCGAACTTAACAAACATAAAAACGAAATATTGCGATTCTCTCGAAATGATGAAAGCAATAAATTTCTCACCGTAAAATCTTTGACGTTTATTTTGACAGTTATAGTGATGTGCAGTCGGTGCTCGATCTTCACGACCCACGATGATGATGTACGAAGAAAATGTCAAAAGTAAGTGATTGTTGAACTGGAGATTACCCCCAATTTGTTTGAAGTTTTAGTCAATTTATAATGCCACCACAACGTATTATTTATAAGTCCATCCCCTCGCCATTAACTATTTCGTACTAATTACATTATTACCTTTTAGTGGTATAATCAGTGTTCGAATAAAACTATACAATAATATTTTGGTAAAAAAATGTACTAGATTGTCCAATTATTAAATTTTAACAAATAAGCACATATTGTGTTTAATTAGTAACTATTTTAAAATAAAAGGTAGGTTTAACATTTTTCCCCCTAATGGTGTAGTGTGGTAGTTTTACCATCAAGTCGGGCTGCAGGTTTATCGTGGCAACTGACATCACTAATCACTAGAAGTCATCTGTCAAAACTGTCAAACGGTAAAGGTTTTTTATGGCTTCGTACTTGGTGTATTCAGCCAATATCAAGTAAAATATATGTTATGTTTAATTTTAAGTATTTCTACGTAATATTAAAATAATAAATAATAATAGATAGGAAGACTAATATATTGAATTACCTATAAGCGCTCAACTTTAAAAATGCCTAGTGGTTAAAAGGGCTGCCCACTTAATCAAGCAAAAGGTTCCGGATTCGATCCCCACACAGGCTGTTAATCTATTGACGTGAGACTACACTCCCAGCACAAGCTTATTAGAAAAGGCTATTAGATTTCTAGTATGTAGTAATAAAAATTCCAGCCCTTTTTTTAATGTCCCACTGCTGGGCACGGGCCTCCCCTCAATGCGAGGGGGGATTAGGCCATAGTCCACCACGCTGGCCCAGTGCGGGTTGGTGAACTTCACACATCTTTTGAGGGGTCTCTCAGACATGCAGGTTTCCTCACGATGTTTTCCTTCACCGTTGAGTATGTAGTATGATAACCCCATATTACTAGTAATGTTAAAAAAAGGTATGAATGTAAAAACTAAGCTAAGGCAGGCAGTAGGTATTTACCTAGCACGAGGACACTGTTCCTTCCCTTCAATAGTACCTACCTAGTATTGCGATAACTAACACATTCTCAGACAAACTCATAGATCACATTACTTACCTAGTTCTTAAAATTTTAAGTCTATAAGTACATATATAAATAAGTAACTACGAGACCCAGCTATTCAAAATTAACTAATAATTTGCTTTGTTTTTCAATTTAACACTGCGCAAACCTCAGTAGTAATGATGGCACAATGATCAGAATGGTACTAACAGACTCTTCCGCACATCAAAAGCGTTCAAACCGCGACCTGAATACTCAGTGAACTGCTACCCTGCCTGGTCAATATGTAGGTACTTACACTGTTGCTCATATTGTGATCATTGATTGAGTTAACAGTTACCGAGATGCGCCATTACTATTGTTACTCGAATGGACGGTTGCTTTCGGACTACATAAGGCCGATAAACCCAGTTTTTATTTTTCTTCTGCCCATAGATTGGCTGAAAATTAATAATAATATCACCAGACGAACACACCAACTGTACGGTCCCAAACTAAGTGACACTTGTATTATGTATACCGTACAATGGACTGGGGGCGAACCCACTATATAGAATACTTAGAAAGGTATTAACCATTCATAACTCGGGTACAAATATTCGTGTTCATCACACAAAGCTTGTCCCTACCAGGATTCGAACCTGGTACCCTCAGCGCAAAGGCAGGGTCACTACCCACTGAGTTAGTCAGGTCGTCCTTTCATGTCGGTCGTCAATTCTTCTTTAGCTTTTTTTTATTCTGTATTTTTTAATGTTTTGGACCACATTGGGTCCACTATGTAATGATTTGGTCCGGTTGACAACTGCCCAAATAGTGGGCGCTCAGGCTGAAATATAATCAATTTTGTCAGTAACCTATGGAGACCTACTCTCCACTCACCCCAAATGTATTTTTCTTACCTTTTTGTATTCATGGTTCCATTCCAGTCATTAGTGGGCCACACCTATGAATCCGCTCTCTGACCCATTTCAGTCCCCTTTCGGCCAGCTGATGCACACAGGAACGAACGATGAGAAGGTATTTTTATTCGATACTAGGTATATAGTTTCTATTTTCATGGTGCTAGCTATAGGATAGATCTGGATATACTAACTACCTATTAACATTACCACAGTTTCAAGGTACTTAGCACCATGAAATAATGCAGACTTTGCGGACCATTTGAAAGTTCACCCCTTTGCCCCAGGTGGAGTACAGCCCATTTCTATGTTATAACATAAATCTTCGACCTAAGCGAAAAGGTTATATAGATTTCACGGAAATACCTTCCCTAAATATTCATACAGGACATGTCCAAAACAGCTTACTCACTCACAATATTTCTTCTTAGATAACATATGTCATGTCATACGGTACCGTACTGCAATTAATCACATCGTACATCTTCACGAGATGGCAGAAAGCTTTCTCACTTATCGGGAGGGAGAACGACCTGTTCTAAATGATAGGGCCCGATCGGAATTTATCGACAAGGATGGAAATTCCACATGTTTGATTTGATGTTACAATAAAACTTTCTTTTACTTTTAATGTTTGAGTTCTAAATAAAATTGCATTCCCTATATTGGCCATAGTGTCTTTGAAACTATAGATTGGGAGCACCGACCTATTAGGGCCCTTTGTCAAGGTGCCTTCTTAGTTTTCTTTGCGTTTGCCATCGTGGTATACCTTACTTATTACTTATATTTTGCTAGCCATTCCAATGTTTTTGTGCAGCGTCGCTATGGCTTTTAGTGGGCATCGCCTTACAGTAAGCGTCACGCCTAAGAGCCTAAATTTAACCAAATAAATTGAACCGTATATTCGGTTCGATAAGCACTGAACCGAGTAATGTTTGGTATTCTGTTTGATTTAAAAATCCATGTTCGGCGCCTTATGTGCATGTTGAAAATATCACTCATTCACCTCCTACTTCATTTCAAGACGTTCATGACCTTGGATACTTAAAACATCGCATAACCACACTATGTCTCCCCCAATAGCTATAAATATCCCATAAGCAGGTGCCTACACCGACGCGAATTTCACACCCAAGCCTTCGGGGACCGGCAGACGAGGCGTGTGTTAGCGGATTGGCGTGGGGTGTACCGTGCAATGTTTTACTTGTAAAGCTTTAGGGTGGTAATTTGGAGATTCTGTCAATATGTTGAGTGCATTTTGTCCCTTCCTTCCTGTACTTTTTTTTGGTCTGGTTATTTGCTGCTTTACTTACATGCTCTTTGTTTGTTACTTTACTTACATGATCTTTGATTGGTTCATTTATGACTTCTGAATATACCGATTTTATTTGCAAGGCTATACATATAATTAAACAGTCTAAATGTTATGAAAATTATTTCAATAAATAACAGAAGCATTACAAAGCAGTTTATCAGAAGAGAAGTGCTTTTTAGTAAAACTACGAAATCTTTCAAAAAGTATGGGGGAAGTTCGAAGTCTATCAGGTATGCATTCGGCAAATTTACAAATGCCTGGCGTAGTATTCAGCTTGGCCAATGGAAATGGTGATATCCCGGCGGTTCCAGCCTCGTTGTCATGGTAACGCTGGCAAGATGGCGCGCTTGGCGGGCTTCCCGCGCATTCCTTTCCCGACATATTATCGATCCGGGTTCGTTCTGAAACCCGTATGGAAATAATTCAGTGCTTCATTTTAAGATTCAACTAACCTAAAGAAATTGCCGTGCAAAAAAGGAAGCTATGAAACGGCGAATATATTTCGAATCCAACTATTTTTGTTACTCATCAAACTATGGCAAAATTTAAAGACGCATCTACAGTACGTCATTCAAATTAGCCAATGGATTCCCAAGCCGGGAGCTTTACGTACCTACCGTTTTCTCGAATAACATAGAATATTTGCAAACGCTACTTTTTTAATTAACGGTATTGGCTTATGAGATCGACAACTGATTAGCTCGATCGTATGGTCGACTCGTGTGGTTAGCTAACGTGCGGTCATCGTCCCACCGGCCTTGGCACGGTTTGGCAGTAGCGAGGGCGAGGGTGATGTCCGATGACCTTACACTGAGCCACGGCATTCCAGCAAACCGATAGACTTCATAAGAAGTACATAAGATCTGACATAACGCTGAATACGGTGTGGCAACTAATACAAATATACCGATTCCACGTTATCTCGTACAGAAAGCCCAACTGACTCATTTAAAAGTAGCTTCTGCCTGCCACATGCTATAGCACATACAGGACTAATGTATGTACTTTACCAGTATAAAAAAAAATATTGAATCGGAGCAGTAGTTCCGGAGACTACATCCAAATTCACAAACTTAATTTGAACAAACTTTAGTTGAAAAATGGTGACCAATTCCATTTCAGCGTCCTACCTGCGTATTTTATTAATAACCTTATTATCATAAAACCGCGACATATTGTGTTTATTGAATTACATCACTGCTTGCTATATATGAGGTCTACACGTGCGGTCCGCTCGCTCGGAGCTATGTGGCGCCGCGCCGCTCTGCTAGTCTACCGTCTATGAACGCGTCCTCGCCGATACTGGCTACGGTGTGCACGTGGTCAGAATTTTCCCAACTAATAGGGTACCGACATTAAGAGCTAACGATCAATCGCACGCAGTACATAGTCGATCTTGAGTTCTATGTTTACTAGACCAAGCTCAATCTCAATGATTAATCCGATAGGTTCGTTTATCCAGACATATATTTTGATGTGCTGCCAAGTTAGAAGGATATGACTATTTACCATAACATGAAACAAAGCAATAGTTGAAACACTGACACTATTGGATAATTAAAATTAACTCAGTCGTCGTCGTCGTCCGTCTCGGAGCCAATTAAAATAAATTAGTACAAACGCAGAGTGTTGTTGCAAACGTTCCTTTTAGTAGACCACTGACTTAATTTCTGTCCAACTACACTTTGCTTTCTACGGGGCATAGCATTATCATATTTTATCCATCATAGATCTTGACGTTATATTTATTTATATTCTAAAATATTCTGCATTGAATTATTATTTTTCCCAATGTTTATCCCACCGGATAATCATGGAAGTATTCCTTACGCGATGTGGCAACACAGACGCGTACCGTGCGGCAGTGCTTCGCGCAGCTCCGGTACGGCCGCGCGTCCACCTCGCCGCGCGGTTTCTGGTTCAATGCCCGGGACACGGACAAAGAAAAACATTACATATACTAGACCTTGTGAATGAATCTTTAGCATTATGTTCGGCTATTGATAGGTATGTAACAGTGGTAGAGTTTGGTAGCGGACACCGCTTAACGTTTGGTAGCTTGTGTCGTTTGGTAGAGATGTTATCGGGATGGGTGGCGATTAGTCATTTCCAATCGGATATTGAGGTTTTAGGTACTGCTGATAGATTTGTGGTCACGGTTTCGTATTTATAAGTAGATATCAAAACCTAAAGGTAAATATGTTTATTTTTGTGATTATAAGTGAGTTCATGGACGAGCATTGTAAACATTTATTTCAATATTATTTGCACCATCGTCTAATATACTCGCACTAAGGATGAGTACATTGGGATTAAGTAAGTAGGTAATAAGGAAAACGGTGGCCAGAAATATTATTTAGTAAGTATACATTTTAAACTTAGCAAAACAGAACACACAGTTAAACTTAGCAAAACATAACAAACAGTTAATCAGTGATTCTTTATCAAGCATACATTTAACCTCTTATAAAATATACCTACATAGTTCAAAAATCACATTACAATAATATGTACTTAGATTCTATGTAATAAGCCTATTGCATACCTATTATCTACCACTAAAAAGAGCCGTTATAAATTCATAAAATACCTACAATTTACTCTTTCATTCGTACAATTGGGAGCTATCAGTATTTTCCCTGGCTCAGGCTTATTGGCGCCCAACGCGGGACTGTCTCAATGATTGATTAACTAAGTACGTGTCAATCTTATGTACCCTAGTTTTTAATTACGTTTACTCAATACTGGCAAGGGATACGCAGCTCATGTAATATATCTAAATTGTATACCTTGCAGGAGATTTAGCAAGATGGTAGGTAGTTAGTGGAACATGACGTTAGATGTCAAAGGCTGGCTACGTAACACGTATTGGAGTTACGATACTTATAATAGCAAACTCTGACAATAATAAGTCAACCTATTCTTCATTTCCTTTCTGTTTCGTCATGAATACTATGAATAATTTGATTATATAGTCACATGTACTGCGTTCTCATTTATTCTGGTTGGTACATTCTGACATGTAGTTAGGCGAATTAATACAGCCAATATATGATTTCCATGCTATAGATATGACAGACAGACTGACAGTGTTGCATACCAAACCTAGTCGGGTGCGTAGAGGGTCGTTCACCCTTAGCGCGGCAACTAAACGACCAAGAAACAACTTAAGTACACTGTTATAGAGTCCCTATTAGTCAGAGCGGTTACTTTTATTTTTGCGTAGGGAGAGATGAACATAAATGTTTGTTTAATATAAACCGTATGTTCATATTGATAGAATTGAAAGTACATTTTTAATTTATTGAGGTGTACTTTATGGACTTTAGTCAAAAATTCTGAGACTGGAAACCTTTCTTTCATAGCTGGCCTCTTTAGATAAGTAATTGTTAGTGACATTACTATAACCCTCAGATAAGTGAAATAAGTAGGTATGTATTACATCATAATTTAATATACGTATAGTAGGTACTGTGTCGTTTCTACAACTATGTAAACCATTAAACATTTATTTATTTACCATTTAACATTTTACTTGTACGTTAAATATTGTCTAGTTTGGAGCTCACCAAAACTTTGTGTTGTAAATGTTAATTGAAAATAAACAATTCTTATTCTTATTAAGTACAGTACTTATGAATCGTCAGAATTATAACAATATGCTGAGCTGTAACTTTACCACCCGTTCGGAATGCCGTTCCTATGGAGAACAACAGGCAAGAAACTCCATAGTAGTTTTTTTTAAAGATCTAATACATTTTTAGCAGAGCAGTACACTGTTAATAGTATCCACATTCCACCCTTGAACCTCCGCGAGCCACTGAGGCGTAAGACAAGTTACGTGTTCTCATATCACTATGTCACTATAGCTAGACTAGCGTCGTAACATAACCTTTTCATCGCGTTTTGTCTCACTTACCAATAATACCACTATTTCGTGGTCTATGGTGTAGCTTTTACCAGACATTTAACCGGACCGACTGCCGTCCGAGACCCAGCTTGTAATGCCACCGGCATCCTAACTAACACATCCTAATTAGCCACGTTAGCTAACATGACACAATGTAACTCTATTTTGTGATGTTCGTTCATCCAATTGGCCTCAACTTTGTGATAACCGCACAGAAAATAGGCATGTTTGTTTAAGACGCATGTCATAAAACGTTACTGCCCGGCCTTCTCAAGGGTACGCATTATCATGTGAATATTTTAAGAGTTATCGTTTGGAGAATGTTGGGAGATTGTTTAATAGCGCGTGCGAAGAAGCATTTTCATAAAAATAAAGGAATAACTTCAGATGCATTGCTGCTGGATGGGTGTCAAAGGCAAATCGTTTTGCTCTACTAGGTAAAAAGTGTAGTCATACATAACTAGGCTAGAAGGCAGGTAGTATTATTTTGGCACTGCACGCGACCATTTTATATTTCTTCTATATCGGTTCCGCGTTATTGGTGAACTCTACATGCGGTTGCAGTCATGTACATTATTGGTGAACTCTACATGCGGTTGCAGTCATGTACATTATTGGTGAACTCTACATGCGGTTGCAGTCATGTACATTATTGGTGAACTCTACATGCGGTTGCAGTCATGTACATTATTGGTGAACTCTACATGCGGTTGCAGTCATGTACATTATTGGTGAACTCTACATGCGGTTGCAGTCATGTACATTATTGGTGAACTCTACATGCGGTTGCAGTCATGTACATTATTGGTGAACTCTACATGCGGTTGCAGTCATGTACATTATTGGTGAACTCTACATGCGGTTGCAGTCATGTACATTTGATTAAATGTGACTGAAAAACAATATTTAATGATCTTACTAAATTTTTACTTATTTTATTACCAACGGTTTTCTGACTCCAAATTGAGCTAACATTTAACCAGTTTAACGTAAAACCTTATATAGAAAGTAGCTACTTACTTTCATTTAAAACCTAATTGAGATAGGTGTTGCTTGGGAAGTACTTAGTACATGCATAGGAACATTATTGAAATCACTTTCGCTATCAAAAAGATTATTATCGTTATAATGATCGCTGATAGTGAAAAATAAAGTTAAGGGTTGTTATCGATGTCGGTCGGTACAGTCCGTTGGGTTTTTGCGGCTAATGAATGGTCTGGAGGCGAGGCGTAGATCAGTATCAGTATGCGTTGTCAGCAACAGTCATCCCACGAAGAGAACAATCCCGTGTTAACAGCGTTTTAGTGTTCGAGGTAATGTTGTCCTCTTGTACCGCTATATCGCAATAAGCAAATAAGTTGTCCTACACGTTGGTAAACTTGTTGCCCATTTAACAATTATACAAGAACCCCAAAAACAAATTTTACATAATGTCATTACTATTGTCGCTATTGTGATCGATATCTGAAACCGTGTACCTCCAACAATGCTTCCCTTTGCCGAGCTGGACAAAACCCCATGATTGTGGAGTTGACAATAGAGTTTTATTCAAATTCCATTAAATAACTTATAGATTTCAATGAACAACCACTCACCACGGAGTAGCATACGAATCTTGATTGGAATCATTGTATGTTGTATGTGTAGGATGTTTCCAATAATGACAGTTTTAGGACTAAATAAACTCAGGACATAGTCCCGAATTTCAAACAGGTGTTCAAATCAAATACTCTCGAAAACTAGATCCGTGTGTGTACAGAAAATTATGAATAAACTTCTTATAGATGGGCTAGATGCGTTCTACCCCGTAATGCCATATATAATAGTATTGTACAAAACTGTAAATCTGTTGGTTTAGTGTGATGTAATTAATGCAGTGTCGACATAAACCAGACAGGGTCTGACGCCAGCGCAATTAACGCTACGTAGAGTCGCAAGCCGACGCGATGTGTACAGAGTGGGATTTAAATCATTCCAATACAAATTAAGGTACTAATATTTAATAAAAGTCAAAGCTGTTAACAAATATATTATAAAATAATGAATAGGTACCTATTTACTTGACTTATGCACAACGTATAAAAACAGAAGTGTGAAATGAAACCTAAAACTGCTATAGGTGGTAAGTATTGCTATTTTAACCGACTTAAAAAAAGGAGGAGGTTCTCAATCCGATTTTTTTTTTACCCTTAACGGTTACGACAATTTTCCAAAAAAGGCAGATTGAAGCATGGTCACAGATGCTGCCTATAGATTCATAGGTAACAATTGCACGCCAAATCCAATTTGCCTCCCCGCCTTTGTGGAGGTGAGGGGTCTAGCCAGCGCCCGCCGCCGGCGGCGTCTGTCTGGCATCACACTACCTATACACTCGTGTAAATATTATATATACAAGTTCATTGCATTATGGCAACACGGTGTACGGTATGATAGATATTATATGTACTTTCTACTTACTGCAAACTCCAGACCATAGACTACGTGCTTACAATTGTTTTGTGCCTTGAGTACAGATTATCCTGATAAATTGGCTTACGAAACATTATGCTTTGATCGTTCCCGAGCTTTCGAAATAATAAATATTCAATTCAATCTGTGTCTTGACCTACTTATTTTAGAAGCTATCGATCGCAGATCGGGTATCCGCAATGCGAGGTGGCCATTTTTTTTTTTTTTATTACATTATAGGCAAGTATTTGATCTCGATCTCACCTGATGGTAAGTGACGATGAGATCTACGATGGAGCATACTTGCCTAGGTAGGAAGGCGGCAGTAGATAGAGGCACATGCAGCGC
The DNA here is from genome assembly GCA_905404115.1 of Pheosia gnoma. Lineage (NCBI taxonomy): Eukaryota > Metazoa > Arthropoda > Insecta > Lepidoptera > Notodontidae > Pheosia > Pheosia gnoma. Next base: position 193,026 of record FR989907.1, read on the forward strand.
AACTGATCTGACCCGCCATCCATGAATGGCAACACCGAACATCATGCCGGAACACGGCTAGGCCGCTTGGCGACATGGCTTTGTTCAGTGGGTGGTGACTAGCCACGGCCGAAGCCTACCACCAGTAGAGTTGTCACCTGGTTGGCACCACCCAGGGTCACGTGTAGGGTATCTCGAGGGTACTTAATTCTCCTACGGACGAAGGTGACTCGACCCCAAACCTTCCTTTCCTTTCCTTCCAACTGTTTTCTCCAACTGTGGACTTCATCTTGTATCTTCTTCATATTTTTTCTATTTAAGGTAGGGTTCCTCAATCATAATTTCAAGTCCAAAGTGTCATATGATGAGGGTTGGTGTGATTTGCATATATTTTTCAAAAACATGTTTGGTCTCCCTGAGAACCTCGAGGTTGTAGGCGGCATTTCCGATAACCTTTGGTTGTTACGTAATAAGTCCTGGCTCAATAAGACATACAGTCAAGGAAAGATCCCAGATTTGTTAAATTAAATTTTAGAGTTCAAAGAATAGCCAATTTGCATTTATTGAAGGCAGCATTATGCAGACAACGTCGCGAGATGTGCTCTGAATTTATAATGGCTGTCGACTCTCTGCAGTTCTTAATCGTTGCTTCGATTACCGCGTTATAGCTGCCACAAGATGTTTATGAAGATGCCACGGGCTTATTTTGGCCGGCAAATTTATCTGAATAACAATGGCTGCTGCTACATGAATTTATTTAGATTCCAAACAACTTATAAAGCAAAAAAACGAATTCTTAATAAACTTAAGCATCTGCTTACTCTCAACAAAATTTGATCACCCACACTCACTTAGGTGTGCTTTTAAACGTGATTTTATAACACGAGTTTGTGCCTCCGAGCCTTTCTACCTCGACGTAGTACCGAAACATGCATACTTTAGCAGTTTCATGTTATTTTACGACACATCCGTGCCTCGTCGCTCTGAAATTCATTAGCGATTCAGCATTTAATAACGTTTGCTCCAAAATGCTTTCGTGCTCGTTCACGAGCATGCAGCATGATGTGGTAGTCTTTATTGCATGTCGTGGCCGCCAACATTCGAGCAGCACGTTTTAATCTCTGGCGTGCTCTCGCTTCTCAATTAAACGCTGATGATGCTGCCGTAGTATAGGGTTGGTTGTAGTGGATGTCTCGGACGATGGCATTTATTTTACGGACCGGGATTTCTAAAAATGTCTAGGTTTCTGGGCTTTTTAAAATCTACTAGATAGACTATAAGACTACCTACTTATTACAAACTAGAAGGGTAGAACTGAGGTATAACACATATCTAAAACAAGCTGCCAAGTATAATACCTACAAATAAAATCAAATGAGAATATTATGAAGTGGTTGAGCTATACTCAGCGTATAATATTGTTTTGGAAACCCATAAAGTGCGTCACAATAGACGATTTAAAAGCAGCTGGATTAGAAAGCCGCACCAAAATATATCCAGATTTCTAACAGTGCAACCCTACCGCAAGGGCACTCGTTAACTAACGCTGAGTCGAGACGATAATGCCCCTCCCCAACCCTCCGATGTTCACACCCCCTTCCCAGCCACCCTCTGTTTACTGACATTCAAGAACTGAATAGCCGGTTCAGGTCATGTTGTTCAACAGAATGTGACTTCTGGGGTGCTTACCAGTAGGTATAAATATTAATGGAGGATGGCTGTCGTAAAATCGATTTCAATAAGGGAAAAGTTACCAGATTTTGACGAAAATAAATACAAATTGTTGATAAGTAGATACGGGTTATTAGATTAGATGATATTAGATGTTGGTTTTGTATTATTACGAAAAATCCAGACCGTTCGGATTTGTGTTCTGATTTCACATTTGTGCTGAATTAAAGTAGTAATAACCCACACGATTACCCAATCAAGCTCCCCCACCACTACAAGACCACCTGCCTCCCCCTTGTTTCTGTATTTACATCAGAATAGGGGGCAAGTCCTTGGTCAGGGGTTTAGTTAAATAATAATTGTCAATCAAACGCCTCGTGATAAACAAAAGAAGTACGCAGCACTAATTATGAGGTTGTTATCATCAGATAAATGTATGATGGAAAATCTTTGAGCTGTCTGTTTATGGGCAGGATTATTTTACGTGGTCTCGTGAACATAATGCATGTAGTGGGATCGATCGGGCTCCGGTTTTCGTAAAAGGGTTGATGACCTTCTGCAAATGTGCAGGATTTATCCCTTTTCGTCGTACACAGGCCTGCGGTTCTCATTGTGTTGAGATGAGAGGTTCAAGAATGTGCTAGTATGAAGGCAAACTGACTTTTTTTTGTAGAGATAAATAATTCTTGCCATCTCCACCGACCATACATTGTGTTACTATCCTAATCAATATTGGACTTGTACCGAAGGGCTGGCGGCACTCGAAGAGCTCTGGATGGAGAAGCAACTTTAGTTAATCCTGTTATTTTTAGACACCTAAGTTATAACTCAATACGACTAGGTACATCCATAAATTGTATAGTTACTTTATGCCTAATTTTGTATTGACTTACAACGTCCAGTATTTGTTGTTTACTTTAAATGCATACTATTAATTCTACCTAAAATAATAATAACACTTTTTACTTAGACTATTAATTTAAACAAACAAATCTCTCGTCATTGTAACATCTTCCTAGCAAATAAATCTGCCGCTACGACAAACTAACTAATATTTACACGTTGTAAACGACGACTCCCTATAGCCTATCCCTTCTTATAAGAAAACAGAAATCCGCAATAAGCAATACTTATAGACGGGGAATGGCGGGGGTCCCAACAACGAGCCCTGGGGGACGCCGGGCATTTCATCAACCCCATGCGTTGGGAGCTGGCGATTTTTGTACACAGGGAAGGGGAGAAATGCGTCTATGCGAAGGGACTTGTCTTTGAAGTTAAAAATATTTGGATTACAGCGTAGGGTACGTTTGATGTTGGTTAACTTTGTCGAATGCTATTCGTATGACATGTATTTCTGGCGTTGGTGTTTACTTGCTAGTTTATAATTACATGATTTCTATTGGCTGATAACATCTGAATTTATCTTTCATTTCTAGTTGAGGTAATTACTTAATAAAAGTTATAATTTTATCGCTCGCTAAATACTTAGCATAAGTACTCTCAATTCTTATCAAACATTATGACCATGTCGTGTGGCCTTTAGAGTTTGTACTTGTGTAATGAAGAAAGCTTAGCCTCAAATTCATACTAGGTTTAATGAAAATTTACAAAGCAGTTTTCATTAGAAATGTATTTAGTAATGCCATGGTATACGGATTATAATATTAATTCCTGTATGAGTGTTTTCACATTTAAACAATCTAATATTTCAGGTGATATGTGGAGTACAGTGGAGAGTGGGGGCAGCGGCAATGGGCGCGCAGTGCCGTGCGCGCGCGGCAAGCACTCCGCGACGCTGCTGGGCGGGCACGTGTACGTGCTGGGCGGGCGGGGCGCGGGGGGCGCCGTGCCCTTGAGGGACTTCTGGAGGTACAGTCTTGGTGAGTTATTTTGTTACAAAAAAATAATCGAGATACGGGATATTAAAATTAGATTATTGACGCTGAGAGAATGCTTTATCAGCTTAAGATTGTGACACGTTTACTTAATTAATTGAAAGTGTCCCTTCAATAGTTAAATATATATGTTCATTGCAGTTATTAATAGGATATTATCTACTCAATGTTTGTCAATGTCCCACTGCGGGGCACAGGCCTCCCATAAATACGATGGGGATTAGACCATAGTCCTCCACGCTGGCCCAGTGCGGGTTGACGAACTTCACACGTCTTTCGAGGGGTTCTTTTACACATGCGCTTCCTCGCGATGTTTTCCTTCAACGTTTAGCAAGTAATAATTATGGTTGAATATCAAATTTACACGTGAAATACAGAAAACCCAAAGGTGCGAGCCGTGGTTTGAACCTACGATCCTCGTTACTGAGGCACCCGTTCTACCATCTTGGCTAACACTGCTGTCTCATCGACTGCCTCTCGCGCACGTGGCTGCCCTGGCTCGCAAAGACTTTTCAAGCCGCGTCACAATCAGCCGGCTCTTTGAATCTACATCCGTCACAAGTCACGTTCCTTCCTTGTTAATTAGGTCAAGAGTCGTTTGAAGCTCGCGTTCTACGGCCATTACGACTGACTCCGAGCACTCGTTACTTATTCAGTTAACAATAACGATATTTGGTTACCTCCGTTATGTATATTTAATTGTGTATTTAGCTATAATGGTTGGTACAGATGCTATCTACACATTTTTACTAAATCTCTCGTGATGTTTCTCATCAGATTCTCTCTGTTGGGTGTAGGTACTTATTATCTTTCAGTGTATGTATGTAATTACTGGCACTATATGAGTACTTACGTTTTTAATAATTTATCAATACGCAGCAAGAGCGTGTCGAACTCTACAAAACGTGCATACAGACTACATGCACTGTAAAGCTGTACAATGTAGAAAGTGTTTCGTTAATTGCCAGCCTTAGCCAGCCAGCCAGCCTGCCAGCCTTATTTAATACGTCAACAGCTGTGGCTTAGCAATTGATAGTCGGTTGTTCCAATCGAACCTTTAATATAAATGCCTACCTATTTAGTTTAGTTCAACAACCCAGTAAGAAGTCTTTGTGGTATGAGATAAAGGCTCCAGTCCTTCATAACAAAGATCAAATTTTATAAAAAATAAATGTACCTATATTTTCATAAAATATGTTGTTCCAATCCAACCAGCAATTTGAAGTAGCTGCATCGCCATTATTATACCGACGACTCGAGCAACAAAACGCTTTGTGTACGTCGCATTTCAACAGTCGTTTCACGTTTCCTCCGACATCTGTTAGGATTCAAATACCTTATGTATTTATCAAAGTTTTTTGAAATACAAAAATAACTTACTTATTTCATTTTTTTTGTTTTAATTAAACATCTCTATTGTAAGAAATTCCTTATCCGTAGACCTATGATACATAGGTACTTGTAAAAGATTGACTTGGCTAGTCTCTGCATGGGATTCTTGGATTTCCTGCGCGAATCTAACTTTCAACTATGTTTATCATATGCTAAACGGTAAAGGAAAACATCGTGAAGATCTGCATGTCTGAGAGAACGTGCCACGCCCCCTCGAAAGACACGTGAAGTCCACCGACATGCGCAGGGTGGTGGACTATGGCCTAATCTTTCTCGTATTGAGGCGAGTCCCAACTGTGGGACCACATTAAGCTAATATTATGATTATATCGTTCATCCAGCGACCGGTGGATGGGAGAAGCTGGAGTGCCGCGGGGAGCCGCCGCCCTCGCTGCAGGAGCACAGCACCACGGCGCACGAGGCCAAGCTGTACGTGTTCGGCGGCGAGGCGGGCGCACTCTCCAATGAAACACCGCTCTGGATATATGACACTGAGGTAAAGAGGCATGCCACTCATCGTATGAGACAAACATTCAGCCTTAATTTTATTATTATATTATAAAAAAAATGTTTGTGTAATTTAAAACTTGTCCGGATAAAGACTGGATTAATAATTGCGCCTGATGACCATGTCGGTACTGATTGTTGTAGGTATGCTAACAATATAAGTTTGATGCTTAGCTGAATATACAGACAGCAGACAACAGTAGAGACTGTTGTCTGCTGACAGTACAGTTCATAATGGGATTATGAAATGTTGCTCACCAAGCCTATACTGTTATAATATTTACCATAGCTTCCGGCGTGACATGATCCAACCTACATAGATCGCGAGCGCAGATAATAATCAGTCGCGTGCTCCCTACGAGTCCCAATAAAGTCAGTCCCTTCGCCATGCCGCCTCGACACGCGACGCGCGACCCTATGATTAGATCAGCTACAAGGCCGAGTGGGTCTCATCTTACGAATTATTAAATTATTTATGTATTCAGGTATCAAATTCATTTCACAATCTGTGTGTGAATAGGTAGATACCAGCATTTTAGTTTCCGTAGGTATCATTGTATTAATATCATTGGTATAATCGGGTCATCTATCCACTAACGATTATAACACAACTTTTATGAGGTTGACCTCAATGTGTCATAATTTGTATGCACACAGACTCAAGTCTGGCGCAAGCTGGCCGGACAGTCGAACTTCTCCTCGACGCTGCGGCGGCGCGGGCCACGCGAGGCGCGCGGCGCGGGGCTGAGCCCGCGGGGGCGGCGGGGGCACTCTGCGCACGCGCTCAAGGATTGCTTGCTGGTTTACGGAGGGTATAAGGATCTGAGAGGATCTACGCGGGAGCTGTGGGCTTTTCATTATGGTGAGCCCTCTTCGTCATAATTATTTCTTTACAAATATTACCACTATGGAGATCCCATGGCCAAGCGAGAGCCTCTCCACACCTGGAAGAAAGTCACTACGGTACACAACTCCGATTCACATATTCCCTCAGACATACGTTTCGTTGCAAGGTTTTCCTGTAAACTGTGCAGTTTAGCAAGTCAACTGTTGAAAATTTGTTCTAATGAGAATGGGGAGTCTATAAAGTTTAGAATTCTTCCTATTCCTCCTGTCTGTAGAGTCTGAATCGTGGCACCAAGTGCGGACGGCAAACACGGGTCCGGCGCGGCACCGGCACGCCGCCGCGCTCTACGACAACCGGCTGTTCGTGCACGGCGGGCGGTGCGACCTGCGGGAGTGCGCGGACCTGTGGTGCTACGACACCAGTGAGTACAGGCCATACGGCTCCTACACGACAAGTTACCACAATGATCTGTCAACACTTCCCGCCTTTCCTCTTTACGTTGAGAAGTAATCTTGAGGAAATACTAAAAGCCTCTACGAACGGCACAACTTGCCACCAATCTGTAGGGTCCCTAGCAATTTGCATGTCCATTTTGAGGCTTTTACACTACGAAAACAATGGCGATCCAACAGATCTTGATTTCTGGGTCTGTTCCTTCGTCAATAAACAAATTGATTGAAGAACCTTTGAAAGTATAAAGCTTAATGCTAATTGTACTAATGACCTCTCGCCAGTGTCTCGCGTGTGGAGCCAGGTGCGCACCGCCGCGAAGCCGTCGCCGCGCGCGCGCAGCGGCCACGCGGGGCTGCGCGCCGGCGCACACTTCTACATCTTCGGCGGAGAAGCCGCCGGACACACCACCAACGAGCTCTGGAGGTTCCACTTCGGTATGTTTTCCATACATAATGTTCCGATTTTGGATCAAGCCTAAGATGTACAGACTAGGCCCAAATTAGAGTAGTCCTCAGAATTTTAATATAACAAAAATATATTTGCCTACAGCTACTGAAACCTGGGAGCGAATAGTTCAAAGCCTCAAATGGCCCTCACCTCGCGTGGACAGCTGCGCTCTCCTCGTGCCGGCCGCCCCCCCGCGGATCCGGTCGGCTCCCGCCAACCGGCACTCCATGAACTCTCGGCCGGACCCCCCAGCTAGCCTGCTCAAAGAAATATCCAAACTATCCTCTTTCCACATACGCAGAGCAGCTAGGTGTTCCTACAGCGTTTTAGCTGGCGACAGGGACTCCACGGAAAGCCTGGTCAGACAAGAAGCGGTAGCACTATCCAAGTCCCACTCGGCTTACGTGATTGATAAGAGACAACCAGCCGATGGCGGCGAGAGTCCAAGAGAAGGTGACGTCCCGGAGTTCCGATCAGACATGTCACGAGAACCGATTTCCGTGCCAGATTTCGCCGATATGATCCTACCGACACCCGTTCTATCTCCCATAGAAGCAACTAAACTAGTCTACTTAGATTCCGAAGACGAAGAAGACGTGAGACGGGAAATGGACAGCAAAAAGAAAAAAGATGGCATATCCACCGTCAAAGTGGAAAACAAAGTTACTGTGGTCACTATACCGAAGTCGGCGTCAGTAAGATTCACGAAACAGACGATCATAACTGATGAAGAGGACATCGAGCTGTCCACATCGGACTACGCCAGCGCCGAGCGTGTGAACAGACTATCAGGAAACTCTATAGGGTTCAGTAATCCACATTACTTAGGTCCTGATGTCAGGAATTTAGGTGCAGCACTGACACCTGATTCAGGAGTCGGTCCCGGGGATATAGAACTCCAGGATTTTAGCGAAAGGCGAGCGAGAAGTGTAACTCGGAACGGAGAGACACAACTCCACTTATTGCTGGTGGGCGGTAAGGAACCCCCCCACCTGGCGCTCCTGCAGAGTCCCCTGTCCATGTGGACATACAGGTTGTTGTAGTAGTATTATCTAGTTAAGGTTGTTCGTTCATCAGAGGAACTAGAAACATAGGCGAGGCCTGAGCAGCCGTCGCGCCAATTTTGAACATTTATTTTTACGGTTCTGAAGTCGATGGTTGTATGAAAGATACCTAAATTAATAAGCAGATTGAACGCGCTTTTCGATAAATCTTCGTCCAAATTAATACATTAGAGAAGAAAATATGAGATTAGAATAGGATAGGAATGAAGTTGGAAGTGTTTTTGTAGCAAGTTTAATGTAAAACTTTATAATTAAAAATGTGAAAACACACTTTATAGCCTGGTTTAGTAAATTTAGTGTTCTTTGAGCTCAGTGGCAAAAAGCGACTGCGAAGCATAACTAGGTATTATTAGTTTAAGGAGTATCTTAAGTAATTCTCCAATCTGTTTGTGATCCAGTTATTGATGATTTTTTATTATTTTTACATTTTTTATTATATACTTATTGTTGTTTATTAAGTTTTGTTATAAGTATTATTATTATTGTTTTTATATTGCTTCAGTTAGATACTAAGTTACTTATGACTATAGGCATAATTTTAACACGAAGTAGGTACCTACTACCTTTATATTTACAATTTCCATTATGACTATGTAGGTAACCTACATGTTTAACCAACTTATCTGTCCGGTCTGGGTGGCCAAAGCTAGAATTGTAGTAGCCATTTGTAAAACTGCAAGGGCATGAGTACGTAATAACATTCGTTCAAGCGAATTCATCCAAGACCAAATCGCATCAATGCCTCGTCCCTCAGACTGAGAAATAAATGCGATTCGCAGCGATACACAATGACACATATGAAAACCCACTTCAACTTTCCGACATTAAATATTAGCCATATCTATGTACATTGCGGGCTGCACACAAAGTAGGAAAAAATTGATCAACAAGATAAAACTTGTGAGGTGGCTTACTCCACAACAAACGACGATAAACAATTATCTTTTAGCTTAGCCAAGGTATTTCATGACGTGTATCATCCGCTAAGACTGAGCAGTGTAGCTGTTATCACAGTTAAATTCTGTAGGCAGGTACTCGTCGCTGTCGTCTTTTCAAAGGATTCAATGATGGATCAGTAGTATAGTATAGTTATTCTGTGAAATCTGTCATTCCTGCTAATTCTGAATATCTACCCTACGTGGTGAGATAAAGCTACTAAGGTTTGTGAATCCCTAAGAAAGCACTCTTTTAAGATTTTCCCTTATTATATTCCTGGAATACTCCCAATAAACTTTCTCAATTGAAGTATAAGACTCGTAGTATTATTGTGAAAAACTTCATATTATTGTATGTTTCGAACGAATTAATAATCAAAATTTTTTTTTGGAAATGTTATTAAATGTAGTTATGTCCATACAGCAGTTTAATTTTAAACCCACTATGTATATGGTGCAGGCCTTTTGAGTCGATCGTGAAAAGCGTATGAATCACGGGTCAGACGACTATTGCTCTCCATACCGGGACGAGGTCCACTGAGATAAGTATCATCTATGCTAAGTACTAGAAACTAATATTATAAGAAGGTAAATATTGGTGATTTTGGATGTAGCTCGTAATCTCTGTATCTAGTTATCCGATTCTGAAAATTCTTTCACTAATACGTAGCCACATTATACCTGCGTGCTATAGGCATGGATATACCGCTGGCGAAGCCGCGGGCATAAGCTAGTATGAAATAAAAGAATATTTAATTTAATTATTTATTTTAATTGTATATTTGAATTTTTAAATGTCCTTCTATTAAATGACAACACAAATAATATTGATTAATTGAAGTCAACTGAAATCACTTAACATTGAAACTTAACTAACTTATCTCTATAGCTATGCACGGGTACAGTCCAGAATCGTGATCTAGGCTTGCGACGAATGTTCGGCGAACTCTTGGCTGAACACACATCAAGGGTGCCGATTGTTTAAAAATCACATTTGTAAAATATTGTCTCTGTCAAACATTCGTCAGAAACCATCGTCAAATTCAGTCAAATATATATATTGCAATAAAATCGAGTCGATCTCTTAAAACTTTAAAAATAACATATTCATAATAATCCTTCAATTGTAATACGTTTAAAATGGTGTCTAAGATGCCTTACAACGCGAATGTAACTGTAGCAATAGTGAAAATTACATTCAAAAACCCAACGGCGGTCCGATTGTTTTCATCTGCCTCAAAGTGCGAGTGCGAGCTTAAAATAATAATTGCGTTAAAATGTAATTGATAACTTAAATAGGTATCATCATTGAAGTAAATTATAGAGATGGAGTAACTAACGATACATGTAAGGAACGTGTTGACGCCTCCGCTCGTACCCACCGGTACGACTACTGCGTCGCGGGCGGCGGCGCGGGCGCAGGCGCAGGTGCGGGCTGCGCGGGCTGCGCGGGCGCCGGCGCCGCGAACTGCACGCCGAACAGCGCCGAGCACGCGGCCGCCGCCGCCAGCTTGCGCGCCTCCTTCTTGTTGGACGCTACGCACGACAATATTATATCATACTAGCTGTCCCCGCGGACTTCCCACCGCCTCAGGTGTATGAAAACATCTTACATTTTTTTATAGTTATTCTGCTATTCGGAGGAGAGAACTTAGGTTAGGATTATTTCAAAAACACCCCCCCCCCCTCCCTACACACTCCCACCCAACACTGTTACCCCTGTAAGCCAGTATCCAGAGCGCAACGAAATTAATCGAAAGTAAAATGTCTATAAAAGACCAAGTTTGATTTTAATGGCATCTGGCACGGAGGCTCATAAGACTGAGGTCACCTTTTCCTCGGTACCCACAGATCAGGCGCTGCTGTTGTTGTTTGCTGAGCGGTACTCACCCTTCCCGATGTAGGTGGCGCCCTCCACGTCCACGCCCATGGTGAACATCATGTTCTGCGGGCGGTCGCCCTCCACGGCCAGCTCGCGGTACTCCAGGTGCGGCCGCATGTACGTCAGCAGCATGCAGGGGTGCATGGCCGCCGCCGCCGCCGGCAGCTCCTTCGCCTTCCTCGCCGGACCCTCCGCCTCCGACGTCTGCGCACACACACACTCCTATCAGATACTCAGCACTTCGATCATCACGCAGTTCTGTCAAGTGACGAGCTAAACACGTATAACACACATCTATGCTTCTATACACGCATACCAAGGCCGCACCGAAAAGAAAGCGAAACACACATTTACCACCCAGATGGAAATACAAAGTTCCCGATCAGTGAAAACGAAAACACCGTACAGAGCTGCAGACACCGCTATAAGTCAGCGCTTATACGACAGGAAAGCGCAACCCCTCTCATCCCACTACTCTGTAGTTATGTCACACTGAACTGTAGTTCGAGTCCACATGTAATCAGACATAATGGACTAGGTCCGATATGTGGTGGATAGGTCACTAGAGCATTACCCCCGTTCCTTCAATTGCGATTTACTTCACATAATTGATAAGTAATAGAGACATTTTTGATTACACGTCATTTGCTTTATTCCTGGTCAGACCCTGCAGCACGGTGGGACTGCTAGAACTAATATAGCATACTCACAGAGAGGCTGGTCGGCTTGAGCTGGGGCACCTTGTGGCCCTCGTACTCCCACTCGCTGAACAGCTTGTAGAGCGCGAAGGACGCGAGCTGGATCATCGGCAGCGACTCCTCGTCGCACCCGTCGCTCATCGTGGAGCCGGCTATCAACACCGATACATCATTGCAATGTCGGCACCGCGGTTCCTTGTTGTCATGGGCGGTCTCAAAGTCGATATTAACCAAGAAGTTAATAATATAATATAATATCAGCCCTTTTAATGTCCTACTGTTTGGCACGAGCCTAGCAAAAACATGCTCGTACTAAGGGCCCAGTAATCTCGTAAATAAGTGGTCTCTGTGAGACATATTTTAATGCTAAATTTACAATTTTCAGTCAATATTACCGTCGCTGCCCGTAACTTTGTGCATCTTCTTTATTATGAGGTCTCGTATCGCCTGCTCGGCGGCCGCGTTGCGCGCCATCAGCTTATTCTCGCCTACAGACAAAAAAAAATATAATTAATATCGCCAGACCAACCCATCAAGAGTATGGTCCCAAACTAAGTCACGCTTGTAATTTTAGTACCAACCGTACAATGAAATAATCGCAATTATGCCTCAACACAAGGAGGATTCGGGCTATGTCCACTTAATATGTCTCAAGGGGGACACAGATTTCATTAAGATGTAAAGGGTTATCCATTAATAACTATAACTCCCAAATATGACGGCTGTATCTTCACCAATATTGCCACGGTATTTTAGATATTTACTTTTAGGAAGATTTACAGACAACACACATTGAGAAAGTATATAGTGTACAGTACAAGATCCGATGCTAAGTACACTGTTCAAGTTCGAGAGCTCCTTTTAGAGTTCAGTAGGTGATAGACATGATTCGATGTGTGATTCGCAAATGGAGTGCTAAAATGTCAGTGGTGCGAGTCAGGCTCCAGTCATCTGCCTGTCACCTCTGGCTACCACGTCTTTTCGTAATCTTAATGTTCATGTGAGTCTGCCAGCTCACCGTATCCCTTGTAGTTGGTCCCGTCCAGGTTCAGGTCGGCGCAGAAGCTGGGTTGATTCGCGGTCTTGTAGTACTGGTTGTTGGTGGACAGCTCCACCTTGAATTGCTGATACACATATTCAAATGTATATAGGTGGTAAGTATAAATAATAAATAAAAGTAATGGAATGGTCCCAAACAAACATTGCTCGTACTATAGGAACCATGGATTGGGGATGATCATAATTTGTTCTGGTCTGGGTGTTACTGGATCCAGCCCATGGACAAATATTAAATTATTATGAAGATTTCAACATGTGTTTTGAATGTCGTCTGCAGCGCCATCTGTGTAGCTTGTGGCGAGGTGTGGTCTAGTAAGAAAAGGATGCAAGTGTCAGGTGTTCAGTTCTGTGTGCTAAGGAACCAATAACATGATGGATGGTGATAAACTCACGTTGGCGACCTGGTCGTTGGGCATCATCTCGTTGAGCACCATCAGTGCGTTCTTGGGCGTCAGCAGCCGCCGCAGGTTCTCGTTCTGCCGCCGCCGACGCTCTTTATTGGTCACTTTCTTTACTGGAGACAAACAGAGCCGTGTATCGAGAGAGCACACAGCCTCCGAGCAGTCAGTTCCCGCGAGGCAGATGATATGGCGGGAGAAACGGGGAAGCGTTTGCCTCGAACGAGGCACGCACTGTATTAGCAAAAGGTAGTCTGCCTCGCAAGGCTGCTCTGTCAGTCAGTACACAGTCGATGGCTCGCGCAGATCACAGAAGCGCCTCACCGTACCGCCTTTCATTGAAACACTGCATTTGCAACTTATGGATTCGAAATAAAATTAGTTTGACATAAATGTTTTATAGCACATAACTATATGCTTTTCATCTCACTCTGTCTTTTGAGTAAAAAAGAGACAAAAGGAATTGGTGTGCAGAAATCCGTGGCACATCGCGGTCGCCGGGCTGTTCCAAATCATTCGACGCGTGATGACTTCAAATTATGATAGTGTGTGTGTATGCAATGGGGGGGGGGGGGGTGTGAACATTTGCGGTGGAGCTGTGATAATAGTTGGTGTGTAGGCTCACCTCCGGGCAGCTTGCTCTTCATCCAGTGCGGGCGTGGTTCTTCGTCATTTTTCACTATCGGAGTAACGGCTTCCGTCTTCATTTCTACGTCATTAGTCTGAATAATAAATTAACAATGATATAATTGTATTATTATGATTACTTAGCCATGTCCAGAATTCCGTGTAGGGATTTTGATAAATTATTTTAAAATAGAAGTTAACAGATTTTTATAGCAAAAGAAGCCATATACCTTTACAATAAGTCACAACTATGTGAATTGTTGTGTTGCTGAATAGATTAACATTTAGTAACAAACAACTACTGTTGGGCAGAATGAATACCTGAAAAATGCCCTGAAAGTAATGTTTTCTCCTTCTTACGGATAATTAAATTAAAAAAACCCTGACACGAAAACAAAAATTTAAAAAGTAGAAAATAATATCTGTTTTTTTCGCCCGGATAGACTAATTTATATTATATAAAATATAATCATTGTTAAATAATGCTAACCTGTATGGTCTGCAAGTTAGCATTCTGCACTTGTGGCTGCGGCTTGCGCGGCGTCTGCACAAACGTCTGTCGGGATAACACCACACTTTACACTCAACATAATTTGTTCACAAATCATTACCACAATAGCCCAAATTATAAGCTTGGTTATCAACATAGCTAGGACATAAGTGTTGAAATCCAATTACTGGACAATGTGACGGATAACATAGACATTTTAAGGTACTCACGAATGGGCTGGCGTGTTCCAGGGTGCGCCCGCGAGCCTGCCGCGTCTCCCGCCAGCTGGCACTTTCAGCCGTGCAGGGGATGCGCTCCACCATTCACTCACTCACATATGTTCATTCATTCATAATCGAGGCAAAATAAATATTCACCGAAGTTATGAGTCAGGAAGACAACTATTCTGGGAATAGTGAAGTTTATGAACCAAGACATATATTACTAGGAGTCATAAGGATCAGAAAGTTTTTACTAGGCTTATACCAATAGTCTTCATAACATCATGTATGGGAATAGATATTGGGAAAAATTATAACATGGAAAATTAAGAGACAAGCATTCATAAGTCAGACACTAAGTGATGGTGGCCTCGCATCGCCCCTCCACATCCACATTCCTAACATGTCTGTCGCCCAGTTAAATCGCAACAATACCAGTTCATCACCAATGCAATACCAAACATAATTTGGCATCATTGCCACAAGATTTTTTCAGTTACTATTCAAGAGGGCTGATACATGCTAGGAACCCAGAGTGGCTTACTGTCTACTTAAGTCTAGAGAACCCCGCATGGTAATGAAATATTTCTTTTCATGACCATACTGTATTCTCAATACACATGGCTACCCTCCGAGTGGCTCAAATCGACATCAGACAAGTCTCATCACAGGCATAATTACTTTTCAAGGTTATCTAAGCCATTGATGGGTACCTAACATTGTAAGAGAGGATCAGCAATATTGCATCTTGCTTTGTCTCATACAATGTTAGATGTTAGATGTGCATGATCAAAGCTCAGTCAGAGAGTATTTGTTGACTCATACAGCCAATACTGGGGCTTGGAGTACTCTGCATATAGCTGTGGTAACAAATTGCAGGTTGTTATCCAGATTCTAAGGGGTTTTATTCTCTCTATGGTACTTACTTCTTCATAGTGCAAAATATATTTTAGAAACTTTAAACTTCAGTGGTGACATAATTGCCATTAATACAAAATTATAATATAAACATTAGATAAAAAGATTATTTGATCAATGTTAAATATTTACCTCTGCTGCAGGCACAAATTGGCCAGGTGTGTTATATCGTCCGGAAAACCGTGTATTATCTGAATAAAATGAACATTATCAACATGATTATCATTAATACTAAACAATAATGATTTATTGTACTACAAGTAACTAAATAAATATTATAATTGGATAATCCATTAAAATTTCATATATGTTATTCTACTTATATTACTAATAAGTTTGATTTAATTAAAGTAAACTATGGGAAAAGGAAAGTTATTGTAACCAAAATCTTCAATGGTGGGTCAACATGAAAAATCAATAACCAAGAGATGACAAAAGAACAACATTTATTGTGCTTACATTATTGGATCAGACCTTGTAACTCGTCAGATTAGAGAATCCTTCGAGATATGGGTACATATATAAATCTAAAGTGCAATGCTAGACACAGCAAGGCACAATGCATCTGAAGTAAAAGTATTTCACCAAGCAACTGGAAATCAAAGTAATAATAAGGTTTAACAGATTGCGACTTACATTGTTTATTAAATGCCATTTTGCGATAAAACTTGTTTATATGTGTCTCCTGCAGTTATACGTTTATCTTATTGTAATTATTTCAAGCGAAAAAATAATTATGAGTGGAGTGCAGGGCTGCCAGGTGATTTTTTTTATTTCCTTCTAAATACAAAAAAAAACCTTGTACAAAAGTATTGCACGCTTATTTTTTAACTATTGATATGCAAATAACGAAAAACAAAGAAGTAAACTTAAGGTGGAAGCTCAGGGTCAAGGCGCGAAATTCAAAATGTCAATGGTTTTTATGGTTTTACGAAAAATTTGGACATCTTTACGATGTAATTTAGTGTTTTGCGATATTAGCATTCTGCATTGGATGTCTCGATGTATTAAGTTTGCTTAAAAAAGTACCTAAAGCGATACAACACCATTAAGTAAGTAAAAGTAGCGGTTTTTACAAACCTTATGGTATTGTATCGGATTAGGTTCTTTTTTAAGCAAACTTAATACATCGAGACATCCAATACAGAATGCTAATATCGCAAAACACTAAATTACATCGTAAAGATGTCCAAATTTTTCGTAAAAAAATAAAAACCATTGACATTTTGAATTTCGCGCCCTGACCCTGAGCTTCCCCCTTAATGATGCGAAACGATAAACCACAGAACACTATATTAACCCTAGCCTCAAGTACATGTGTTTGTAGCAATGATTAAAAAAACTAATATTCATTATTTTTAATGTATAATGCAACGTAAGAGTAAACTGTTTACCGGGTGTTTATTCTGGAACTAAAAAAATACCCAAAATTCTCCTTGATTATTATCGTTTGCTCCAACATTTCTTAGCTCTGATTCAGAGCTACCCCTTCTCCCCTGAATGGGGACGTGAGAAGTACTCGCTGCTGCGAAGAGCCAATTTTTACCTTGAATTACGAAAAACACATCCAATCTGGTAACCCTGAGGAGTGGTATGGTGTCACTGACGTCCATGATACAAGTACGCTAGACTAATGATATCCTTTAAAATGACAGCTATCTATTGTGCCTATTTGAAGCGCCCCCAGCGAGGGGGAAAGGAACTAAATCTGACGTAAAATGCAAATGGCCGTTGTCTCCGTGTTTATAAAGTGATTTTGAAGGTTTAACGCGATTAAACTTGTTTTTTGTGTCGTATTAATATAGTTAATACATAAAAAAGTGGTGTTAGTTAATAGGTAAACCATGAAAGAGTGCGTGTTATGCAAAACTCTTTACCAGAAGGGAAGTGGGGTTACATTCCACAAGTAAGTGAATTTACGGCTAATATTCAAGAAATTAAAACTTCTATTGATATTATAGGCACTTAAAAATATGTTACTAATCTTATTTATACGTGATTACAACGCATTTGTCTTTGTATTATCGGTTTATTATAAACAATAAAATTCAATAGTGCTGTAAAAGTTCCTTGTCGATAAAATTTATCGATATTTTTTCTATCAATATCTTAAATAGATAGAACGTTCAAGAACGTAAAAATCGCCGAAGACAGATTTGTATTATCAAATACATATTATTTTAAAACAATGTTTACTAATTCACAGGTTTCCGACTGACAATAGAAGACTAGAATTATGGCTCAAAAACATTGAAAACTAGTTGGCGTCCGAAAAAATATGATTACATCTGTTCAAAACACTTCTCTGATGACTGTTTTATTAAACATAACTCATGTACTACTTTGATGATTTTTATTTTCTATTAATACCTTACCTACTCCATTGCTTCCCAAACAACATTACATTACCTCATTTCTAATTAAAAAACGATCCTTATTTAAGTAGGATCTAGCTAGTCACACACCACCCTTTTGTCCGGTTTCGGCTTATCCTAAGATTACCTACCCTACCCATGAGCGATTCGGCTAATCATTATCATTATTTGCTTCATCTTAGTATTAACCACTCGACTATTTTGGACATTAGCCATTGTTAAAGGAATGGATCATAATTATTTTCATTTTACTGCATGGGTAGGTTTAAGCATAAACATTTTTATCGATGTATCATATCACTGTCCCATCTCTATTATTAGTTCCATTCCCCCTCACTGCCGCTATCAGCGCCAAAATGGCGAAAATCAAATAGGCACACGATAACCGGGCTTATGATTAGTCCAGCGATGTATACCATAGAGCTCAGTGTATGGTGTGCTAATGCTATGCTATTCAGACTGACAGATGCTGACAGAAGACCACAGAATGAAAATATTCATAGGAAAACATTATTTTCGCTATAGCAGGCAGTGTGTGTACGGTGTACGGCACAAAAGTGTATATGTGAGAGAATCCGTGAGATGTCCGTGTAGCTCGGTCTTTTCTCAACTGAGAAGTCCCGGCACGATAGAAGTATATTCCTGCGCATTCACCACACTATGATTATTGATATAAAAATCGATACATTGTGGACAACTTATAGTCACA
Organism: Pheosia gnoma; assembly: GCA_905404115.1. Taxonomy (NCBI): domain Eukaryota; kingdom Metazoa; phylum Arthropoda; class Insecta; order Lepidoptera; family Notodontidae; genus Pheosia; species Pheosia gnoma. The sequence continues at coordinate 211,593 of FR989907.1, forward strand.
AGGACATTACTAAAGCACTCTAAAATGAAAAATAAGTATTAAACAAATTGGCAACATTTGAATAATTAGTCGCAACAGGAAGCAGGTTATCTCTGTTATTTCAATATTTTCGTGATGTCATGAAAAGGATCGTCTCTTATTCTTTCTTGCTCTATTAATTAGAATCCGACCGTCTACTAAAGAGCATCTGTCACTTATCATGGTGATTTTTGGTTGAGTGAATGAATTATGTTGATTATTTCGTTTATATTGTTCGGTTATTATATTTTTTTCTCATACAATTTTTCTTTATTTTGACAAAGTTTGCGGCTAACAATAGTATCAATATATTATTCAATAACGCATTAACGGTAAAGTTGGAGCCATGTTATTGTTACAATAAATGTATGATAGTTTCAAATGAACAGTAGCAAATTGGTGATTGTTGATACTTGAATCTGAGTCAAATGTAATCCAACGCTTGAATCATGAACTCGACCCCGCTGTACGGATAGTTTACATAATTTTGTCGAAGCAAGTGAGTATTATTTTATAATAAAATGGATTTATGGCCTCTCCATAAATGGTATATAATCTGCCTTAGTCATTAGCTTATCAATGCTGTATGTAGGTACAGTACACAGTTCGATAGTGGATTCAAAATAAACACAAAGCATCCTAAAATGTTTGAGTTATTAAAGTGTCAATGACTTAAGTTGAATCTATTTATCAAAACAGTAATGATCTAACAAGTAAATGTTTTGGGTATATAACTGTGTCTTATTATTATCTCGCCGTTTCATTGCCTTTACAAGGACTGTTTTTCCCAGCAAGACTTCATACTATAATGGAATATGCCATAGTATTGTCATGAAGCCATATTGGTGATCTTTGATCAGTCTGGCAAACTGAGTGAACACTGGCAGGTAAAGAAATATTGAATGTATTTAATACAAGGGATCCTTATTTATTATAACATGTTTTATTGTAGCTGTAGTGATGACATAGCCAGCAATGTCTTCGGTGCACTGTGTGGTGGTGTGGGAGTGGCAGTGTAACGGCCAGTGGTTGCCGCACACTCCTGGCGTCGCTCGGACCTTGGAGAGAGCTTATGCAAAGAAACTGACTAGAGTTGTGCTGGCTGATGCAGATCCCGCTTTAAGGGGGCATTATGTCAACCTGAGGACTTTGACACAGTGTTTGGATACTTCTGGTAAGTCACTAAGAGTGTTACAAACTGATTGAATAAACTAAAAGTTGCACTACATAAGTTAGTACCTACCTGAGTAGCTGGTCAAAAAAATACTTACTCTAAGTATATATTTACAAGTTAATGGCTACATGGTTCCCATATTTACAAATTACTTTTTAAATTTCGATACGAAGGAAAAGGAGAAAAACAAAATTTAAATAGTCTGATCGAACAAGGTCATTTATATTCCTGAGGAGCCAGACCAGCCTCTAATCAAGAACTTTTCTCCTTAACACCTTGAGTGCGGTGCCATTTTCAGAGGACTTTCAGCCAGTGCATTAGAGACCTATTCGACCTCATAACCGAGCTTCACTGTAGTGCGTATGAGACCTAATCCATCTCCTAAAATAAGGTATTTTAAAAAAACTCATATCTTTATCAAAAAATAAGATACAATCTATGTTCTTTCTGTAAATAATAGAGAATTAACTGTTCTACCTCAAGTTTGCTACGCATGGGGATATGAAAAGTGGGTTATGGGATATAACGAAAAAAAAATTAGGTATCCATTGAATCTCGCATCGCAAGTAAAGATAGATCCGTTTGGGTTGTGACTAGTGATGGGATTAAAATAAAACCCCAGTTATCGATAGCTAAACTTTTTATGAAGTAATCATTTAAACATAGTAATATTGATTTCTTGTATTTACGCGAACACTACACATTGAAATAAAACTAATCTTATGGATTTTATCGTGTTTATTATTTGTTTTTTACGTTCCCGTCGTTTCGGCTGTTTTACAGCAACCATGGTCACGGGAGGACTGACCATGGTGACTGTCCTTCCGTGAATGATGAATTATGATAATCCATAAAATTAGTTTTATTTCAATAAACATAGTGACCTAAAATATATTTAAGAAAAATGTTCATCATTGAAGCATGGTAAACACATTTGTTGATCGCATTGCACACATAGTGTATTTATTCGTTTGGCTGTTTTGGATGCATCTGTGCTACTAAATGTAAGCCGTAATTTACTGTGACAGCCTGTGCAACGACTTTTTTTGCTACCACGCTGACAAAATATAAGAGCGTATTTTTTTACATGGAGTGCGCAGGTACACATTATCGACATTTGAACAACACTGAGCGCGAGCTAACGGCGCCCGCGCCGCCCGCGCTCCGCTCCTTGCGTCTATGACGCCTGTGTTTTAGGAGGTCCGAAAGATCTCTTCACGCAACAGATGTATATTATTACAACTCAGTGCGTTAGAGACCTCATCCATCTCCTATTTTTTTTATTACATTATTGAATCAAACTCGCAGCGGGAAGTAGGTATGTATATTTGTCTCTGTCAAACACATAGAAATAAAGAAGTTACGACCTCCCGCACAGAGGTGGAGAACACGATTTTCGGCGCCGCACCAGCTGAAAGTCACGTTAGAGTTCTTTTAGACCTCCTAACGCAGTCAACGTGTTAATATAACAATCGAATTTCTAGCATAACATACATTTTATGTACGCCTTGAATTTATTTTCACTATGTTCGGTACTATCAGAGTGTATTTTTTTATAATATTTACAATTCCTTAAAATGTCAACTATTAACAATGCCTAAACATACTTTTGAGACCTGCGAGAGGGTTATTTAAGTTTAACATTATTTTTGGGTGGACAGCATCACATTTTTGCAACACTGATTTGACCTTAAAAAATCTACAGGGCTGGTAAGTATAGGCATTTAGCATATTTTAGGTTTTTAGCAATATTTACAAGTAATATATTAGTAATGCAGCCAATATTGAAGTAGTAGTGTTGGTACCAGAGAGCGGCGCGGCGGAGTGCCGCGTGCGGCGCGCGTGCTACGGCGTGCAGTCGCCGGCCGGCCGCGGCGCGCGCTGGGAGTGGGCGCGCTTCGTGGCGCCGCCGCTCGGCGGGGAGCTGCACTACGAGCCGCTGCCCATGGAGGTCACTTCATATTATAGCAAGATACTCATACAAGCGGCTTATATGATCACCAAGGGGCTTATTATGGCCTGTTACATAAAAAAAATCACTAACATAATTTGATTCATGCACATTCTTATAAGATTTCCAACCATTATCAACAGCATACAAGAGTTTTGATCGATATATGGTTGAGCAGGTGCAATGTCAGCTGGAGGAGTCGTGGTCGCTGGGCGGCGAGGCGGTGGTGTTCGAGGGCTGGGTGATCTCGGTGGCGCGCATGACGGCGCGGGCGGGCGCGGGGGCGGGGGCGGGCGCGCGGCTGCTGCGGCGCGCGCCGCACCCGCCCTACCCGCTCGCCCGCTCCGAGCCGCCGCCGCCGCCGCCGCCGCCCCCGGAGCGCCCCAACCTCGAAGGTACGGCTCATAGATACCAGCATTCTGGCGCCCAAGTACACAGTGCACGGATGTACGGGGCATCGTAACGGAAACATTGGCCAAACGTTACACTTAGTGCCTATAGTAAAATTATAAAAATCATTTATTTCGAAAGTCATTACACAAATGTTGTAATTTCCGAGCGCGCAATGTATCATATACCACGCGATACCCGGCGTACAAGTGAAACAGCTGATTTACGAGCGCGCTCGATCGTATCGAGTTTTAATTGACAGAGCATTTTTAGATCCAAATTAGTATATTTTTTAAAAGCACGTTGATAGTCTTCTATTATGATTTCATGCTAAAATCATATTATAAATACTGGAAAAAATGCGAATAACTCATGAAAAAATTGACAAAAATTTCCAGCTCTAGGCGTCCAGAATCATGGGCAGAATCCATGATATCAGTTTTCGTTACGAAGCCACTTACGCTAAGTTGAATTGATTTTTGTCCAATCAGCTTGCACAGATCGCTCCAGCTGTTTTTTGTCCTAGGTCGTCGACCTCACATACCACAACAGCATACAGGCTCCAGCGTTCACTCGGTCCAGTCGGTGCAGTCTATGCATTCCATGCAGTCCGCGCATTCCATGCACTCCGCACAGTCCATGCAGTCTGCGCATTCCGTGCAGTCCGCGCAATGCGCGGCGCGGACGACTGGCGGCGCGCGCAGCGCCTCGCCGCGGGACCGCAAGCCGGGCCTGGCGAGACAAATACTACACAACTTGAATATATTCAGTGGGTATCTGTGACTACTCTCCTACTTGTTGGTAACAGCAGCGGTTGTGGCGGTCGGGGCCACAATGCGCTTGCAAGAGATAGAGTTACGTGATGAAAAGAGAAGCGCATAGTAACGTCGCCGTCGCATAGAATGCAGCGCTGTGCGAGGCGAAGTACACTTTATTACTTTGTAAGACTAACTGACTGACTTTGCGAAGTGAAATATCTGTTCATAACATCTATTAGTTAATCTGTGATGACAGCTCGGTCTAGCGGTAGTTCGATTCCCGAGGGGGGGCAATTCGGGATTTTTTTTGGTAATTTTCCGCCAACCGTTGTTGTTTTGTATACAGTGGTGTTTGTCTTACGATATTTGTTTTTATTTCTATTATTTGAAAAATTATTTGTGCCGTAAATTCATTACATCAAAGTCAAATCTTTATTTTAGATAGGCCTGTGGGGGCACTTAAAAAAATGGCATTTTACATTGTTTTTTCCTAACTCTACAACCGATCGGACTGAGAAGATTGGGCAAGAAACTCGGTGGGCTTGTCTTTTTAGGATTCCTTAATCAAACTAAGAACATTTACAGTTTCGCCATATCCGTGCGTCCGTCGTCACAGTCATTATATTCAGAGATTTATGGCCAATATTCTGAAATTTGGCACATGTAGATTTGTCATGACATGTATGATGTCTCCACTTCTTCCTACCTTATGGTGGGATACAGGCGTAATGGTGTATATCTGTACAACCGGATATAGTGAACAGAGTTTTAGTTCTCGCTACTGTCGCAGGCCACAGCAACAAGCAGAGCCAGCCGCCCCCGCTGCCGCCGCCGCCGCCGCCGGAGCCCGAGCCGTCCTGCGGCGAGGAGTCCGCGGACGAGCTGCGCCACACGGACACGGAGTGCAGCAGCACGCGCTCCACGCGCCGCCACAGCGTCGACACCGTCTCCACCTACCTGAGCCACGAGAGCAAGGAGAGTCTGCAGGTGAGGCCAGCCGGGGACACTTGCTTCTCATCAACATCGCTCTCGGATCCTTCTAGCGGTAACGAAATCAATATGGGAATGCTCTCGATATTGATTTAGGATTATTGAAAATAACCCATTATAGGAAGCCATTGTGTTATGAGCTGGTGGAAGGATAAATGTTGAATGATGGAATGTGTTGGTCCAGCAGGCGGCAGTGGGCGAGCTGCTGAACTGCAGCGCGGGCAGCGACGACGTGTTCGAGCCGCCGCCGCCGCCGCCCGGGGACGCCGCCGACGACGACGACGACGTAGTCGGTGAGACCACAGCACTCATCATTCATTACTTATGGAATACCCAGAACTAAAATACTGATGATATGTTAGCGCAGCTGGCAGTGACCCTGCTTTCTGCGCTGTGGGTCCCGGTATCGAATCCTGGTAGGCACAATCTGTGTGTGATGAGCACGAATGTTTTTACGCGAGTATTGGATGTTTAATATCTACATAGTATATAAGTATTATATACTGAGTTCGCCCGCAGGTCATTGTACGGTACCCTTGGCGTGTTCGTCTGGTGATATTATATTATTATACTAGCTGTTGCCCGCGACTTCGTCCGCGTGGTATTTAACAAAGACACAACCGTTGGAAACAGCCTGCTCGCACGTTCTGAGCCCGCGGGACGCATTTCAGGTTGTTGCTATCAAACTTAATCAGGCGCAGCGCTGCAACATTGGTTTTAATTTTTTTTCATGAGATCCTATGTTTTTTTCTAAAATAAAAGTAGCCTAAGTTACTCCTTGTTACATCAGCTATCTGCCAGTGAAAGTCCCGTCAAAATCGGTCCAGCCATTTCAGAGATTAGCCGGAACAAACAGACAGACAGACAGACAGACGGACAGACAAAAATTGTAAAAAAAGTTGTTTCGGTATAGGTAACGTGTATACATCCAAATGCACTTAGTAAAAAGCGGTTATTTTAATATTACAAACAGACACTCCAATTTTATTTATATGTATAGATTCTGATACACAAGAGAATAGCACACACTGGAACACAAAACTAGTTGAACTCACAGTAATCAGTAGTGCGAGTCACTAAGCCTTTCACGGCTCACCGCAGTCTTCGCTAGAGTCGCCGGATAGTCTCTTAGTTGGCTTCCATTAGTCGTGTTCACGATCGCTTCCAAATAGAAGCTGTTCCATCGCCGGCCGTGCACACTATTTATAATGCGTACATAGCGAGTGTCGATGTTTCCAGAAAAGTGTCGATAAGTCCCCTCAATAGTAATGTTCGACACGGAAAATGGACCTCACGAACACGGCAATAAGGAGGAGCTAGAATTTTCTCAATTCGGTACAATTCCCGGGAAATGAGAGTAGGTCATTGACCTCGTGTATTGTTGACAAGTATTTGGAATTAATGAAAAATGCGCGGCAAATTCCGGAAGCCGGTTGTAACTATGTTGACGATTCTAGATTTTTCAATGTGTGTATCGCACTCTCAGAACGACAGGGGCTCAACTCAAAAATCATTTTTTTGGGAAATCGCAATCAAAGATCTTTCCAACTGAACAGGGAGGACGAAAACTACCGGTGTAAAAGAGACGGAAATATAATAAGCTTTTTCTATCATAAAAACGCCTTTGTTTTAATATTCATCGGACAGAACATACATTAAAACCATAATTTTGAAGCATAATTTTGAATTCATAATTTAGAGTTGAGCCCCTATCGTTCGGAGGGTGCGGTTTGTTTGAGTTGTCGAGAGTGTTGTATAAGTATCGATGCGCGCGCGCGCGGTGACATCGTGCGGTGTGTGCGCAGGCGCGGTGTGGTCGTGGGTGCGCGCGGTGGCGCGGCCGCAGTGGGGCGCGCTGTGCCCCGCCTGCCTGCGCGCGCTGGACGCGCCCGCCGCCGCCGCCGCCGCCGCCGAGCCCGTGGTGGCGCTGGCCGCCTGCCACCACCTGCTGCACCTGCACTGCCTCACCCGCCACCTCGACACGCTGCGCCACAACCAGGTACCACGCGCAATATCTTGCCTAGTTTTTTCTTGCTATCAGAACCACCGCTGCCAGTGTCGAGTAATATTCCTCTTGATCGTTGATTAAGTGATTTAGTTTCCGTGAAGTGAAGACGCACGAGTCCACGCATGAAGTGAAGAATTCCTATTTCCACTTGTTCTTTTTTCAAGTTTGTAATTGGCTACAATATAGTGCCAATTTTTGCCTGGGTCGTGTAAAATATGTTCAGCGTTTTTTTTAAATATAAGTACCACTGATTTCGATGACGATGATGATAAGATGAATTCTCTACCCCTTACAGTAAAGCTGTGGATACTTTATTGAGAATTGAGATGTTGCAGACCATTATAACTCAGCAATTTTGCCAGCCATATACTCTTGCTGTAATGTTATTGCCACGAAACTAAGCCGTTTTTATACACCCCCACCACTGTTACTCCTGTGAGCCAGGATCCCCAGCGGTGGTACAAGTGACATATGTTGATGGTGTGTTGGTCCGGTGCAGGAGCCGCTGTACATCGAGTGCCAGGTGTGCGGGCTGGTGTACGGGCCGGCGGCGCGGCGCGGCGGCGAACAGCCGGCCGGCAGCATGGCGTGGGCGCAGCAGCCGCTGGCGCTGCCCGGCCACCCGCACCTCCCCTCCTCCATACTCGTCACGTACAAGTGCGTGCCTGCCTGACTAACTCACACATGCTTCGTAGTCGTTGTACATAAACGCTAATAAAAAAAATACACAAATCCTCCGTACGCCTGAATATAAGTATACAGGATGTATACTTCCAATGTCAGAGATGCAGTTTCTTCCCCTTTCATATGGAACGTTACTTCGGTATGATTAAAAGGCTATACTCGAAGTCACGGGTACAGCTAGTAGTACTGTAAATGATAAGCTGTTTAACGGGTGTATAAGAGCGCTTGTGTGTGGTCCGCAGCTTCCAGTCGGGGCGGCAGGGCGCGCGCCACCCCGCGCCGGGCGCGCCCTACTACGCGGTGGGCTTCCCGCGCCACACGCTGCTGCCCGACACGCCGCTCGGCCGACAGGTACCACCGCCACCACCGACCCCACCAAACTGGGTGTCTTATTCAACATACACACACAACTTTGCTAGTGTCACTAGGATACTAGGCACACTACATACTCGTTGCTTATCTTAGGGATAAAAATGCTTGGTTAGGTGCTGGTCCGCTCCTCAGGGATATATTATGATCTTGAACGAGCAAATTTTGCTGCATTTACAAAAGTAATTCCTTATAACTTTCTATAAATTTGTGGGTAAGTATATAATTCCAAGTGAATGGCTACATGGTTCCCACATTTATGAAATATATAAATTTGGGGGTTGGTGTTAACATTTTTTTTAACCAGCTACTCAAGCTTGCCTAGCCGTTTCTAATTTGTTTCTCACATATTCATAACAATGTAGTGCTCAAAAACGTATAACATATTTTTAAAAAGAGTATTAATGGAGTTTCTTGCTCGTTCATCTCTATAGGAACGGAATTCTGAACGGGTGGTGAAGTTGTAGCTTAGCATTTTGTGACAATTCATAGGGATTGTACTCAGTCGCGGTACGTTGGTACAAGCAAAAAAGCCCAGCTTGCGTTGAAATATCTCAAACAAAAACATCTATTTTCAAAGCGCATCGAACATTTTAAATTTCGCGCATTTATTGCAGAACATAAATATCAAGTGGCAACAACGTGTTAACCTTGCAATGCATCGAGCGAGGCGCGCACTACATTGTTATCCCACTTGCACTCGCTGGCTTTCAATACGGCTTTCGAACGAAAAGATTCTTCTTCTAACTTCTCTCTCTAACCCATAAGTAACCCTATGCACACCTATACAAATTGTTGTGTGTGTGTGATATATCTGTGTGCGTTTTCGATGCGATTTCTTCCCAGTCAAAAAGCCAGCTTGCATCACGTGACGTACCGCGATATACCGCTCCCTGCGCGAGTCGCTGCGCGTGTGTGCGTGACTAACTTCACATCTATTATTGTTTCGATTGTTTGAGGGAGCGTACGTTTTCTTAATTTCATTTCAAAGTGATTCAAATTCAAAATGAGTAAATAATTGTTATTGGTGGATATAGAACAATGGAGGTAGTTGTCCTTTGTGAGGATTTAAAATGTTTTCAAGGTTTGATTGGTGAAAGTAAGGTAAGATCTTTAAACTTTGCTCAGAAAAAACTTTTAATTTCTTCGCCAAAACCTACGCCTGATTTGTGTATTTCTCTTTATTTGTGGGTGTAGCGTGCAGGGCTAACAGGCTCGCTATAAACCTTTTCCAATAACCTTAACTAATGAAAATATGCAATTTAACCTCTTTTATTCTTTGTATACGGTTTTTAAAGGTGACATAAGTGTTTGGTGTGGCCAATGTGAAATTAAATTCGCATTGCCCATAGCAGATAGTGTGGCCGCTTGAGAATTTTCTCAAGCGGCGTTTCATTTGAAAGCATAGATATTTTTTGAATTCAAAATGTTTATTAAATTCCTTTTGTTCTTTAATTACGCAACCTTACATTTGCACTGATATTTTTAGATATAAACTAGCTGTTACCCGCGACTTCGTCCGCGTGGTATTTAACAAAAACACAACCGTTGGCAACAGCCTGCTCGCGCGTTCTGAGCCCGCAGGACGCATTGCAGGTTGTTGCTATTAAAACTTAATCAGGCGCAGCGCTGCAACATTGGTTTTAATTACCCACATTCGATTCTCTTTGGTGAAATATTACTTTAAAATTTAGAGCCGTCATCCAGTTTACCTGGAAAGTGGCACCGTTACATGGGCTTGCTCTATATTGGACCCCTGGGCACGCTACTGATTGTACTATAGGGATTCGTTTTATATGAATTATAAATATTTTGATTCGGACTCATCTGGAGTAGTATATGGCACAGACCTTGACCAAATGCAATGATCGTACGTTTGAGCGTTTTGCGTTTCGTCCAGTAAGACAGATATTTTTTATCTCCCTTAGGGAAGTGGATTATTACTTTTCAACTATTCCTTTCTTTTAATTTCGTTGTGGGTTGCAAGATAGCTAGCTTTTTCGCGGGACTCGCCGAGGGTTAACCTCGTCATCCTCGTCGATGACCGCGGGGGGTGGCGGGAGTGTGTGAGGGGGGGGGGGGGGGGTGATGTCCTCTGAGGCCGGGTGTGTGTGCGCAGGTGCTGTCGGCGCTGCGCGCGGCGTGGGAGCGGCGGCTGCTGTTCGCGGTGTCGCGCTCGCAGACCACCGGCCGCGAGCACGTGGTGGCGTGGCGCGTGGCGCCGCCGCCCGCCGCCGCGCACCACTACGCGCCGCCCGCCGACCCCGCGCGCCTGCTGCGCGCCGCCCTCGCGCGCCTGCACGCGCTCCTCCACCCGCCCCGCGCCGCCCTCCACGCCTGACACACTACGCGCCGCCCGCCGACCCCGCGCGCCTGCTGCGCGCCGCCCTCGCGCGCCTGCACGCGCTCCTCCACCCGCCCCGCGCCGCCCTCCACGCCTGACACACTACGCGCCGCCCGCCGACCCCGCGCGCCTGCTGCGCGCCGCCCTCGCGCGCCTGCACGCGCTCCTCCACCCGCCCCGCGCCGCCCTCCACGCCTGACACACTACGCGCCGCCCGCCGACCCCGCGCGCCTGCTGCGCGCCGCCCTCGCGCGCCTGCACGCGCTCCTCCACCCGCCCCGCGCCGCCCTCCACGCCTGACACACTACGCGCCGCCCGCCGACCCCGCGCGCCTGCTGCGCGCCGCCCTCGCGCGCCTGCACGCGCTCCTCCACCCGCCCCGCGCCGCCCTCCACGCCTGACACACTACGCGCCGCCCGCCGACCCCGCGCGCCTGCTGCGCGCCGCCCTCGCGCGCCTGCACGCGCTCCTCCACCCGCCCCGCGCCGCCCTCCACGCCTGACACACTACGCGCCGCCCGCCGACCCCGCGCGCCTGCTGCGCGCCGCCCTCGCGCGCCTGCACGCGCTCCTCCACCCGCCCCGCGCCGCCCTCCACGCCTGACACACTACGCGCCGCCCGCCGACCCCGCGCGCCTGCTGCGCGCCGCCCTCGCGCGCCTGCACGCGCTCCTCCACCCGCCCCGCGCCGCCCTCCACGCCTGACACACTACGCGCCGCCCGCCGACCCCGCGCGCCTGCTGCGCGCCGCCCTCGCGCGCCTGCACGCGCTCCTCCACCCGCCCCGCGCCGCCCTCCACGCCTAACATACACACACACAATCAACATCCCACCCTCCATGACCCAACGTAGACTCGTTAACGCGTTAATCGCATACGGTTAGGGATTGCGATCCGGACATGCGGATCTGGTATTCTGGTGGATCCGGGATCACTTATTATACCAATTTTTGGTAGAATAAGCGAGATGTTGCATGAATAGGCACATAAAATCGTCGTTCTACGCTCGAAGCCACCATAATGTAAGTCACATGTTGCGGTGCGGTGGGGCGGAGGCTCAAAGTGGCTACTCCCGATACAATTTCATATCCAACCCGTTGATTCAACTAGAGTTGATTTGACAAACGGCGGTGAAAAGACATATCGATGCCTACTTTCAACATGTTTAATGTCGATTCAATCGTCCCAAAGAATCGACGAATTAATCAATAGATTGAATGGTAAATAGAACCGATAGAAATCCGGCTGGATCCGGTCGGATATAAAATTACACCGGATTACAATCCTACATACTTAGTATTAAAAAGTAAGATCCTCATCTCAAAGGTATTAACATTTGGTAAAAGCAAGCCGTGAAAGAAGAGTAGGGTGATGCCGTTTCACACGCGCTGTCTTGTGTCGGTGACGTCACAGCCCTGTAGCTTTGTACGGTTTTCGTTTTTGTTCATCGGTAATAGAATACTTTTTATTCATGTAAACGATTAAGTATGTATAGTACTTATGAATCGTCAACATTTACTATTGAATATTTCTTTGATATTGAGGTTTTTGATTCATTCAATTGTCTGAATCTCATTTACAATATAGTTTTAATATTGCAAATGTTTTGATAATAATGCCCTTTACTAATGTATAAGCAATCTCTGAAACCAGTATTTGTATCTGTAAAAATAAAGACTGCGATTGTGAGGTCTGCATTTGACGAACTATATAAGACTTAACAATAATATTGTGAAATATTTTCACTACAAGTAAATAATAGCAGTAATATGAACAATAAGACACACTGCCACATATTATTTGATAGTTCTTACGAACAGATATTTCGAAAAGACATTTAATTGAAACGCGTCATTTGTTACAAAGAAATAAAGTCTATATAATGATTTTGATAAATTATGATTGCGTAACTAGTAAGGTACGCCCGGACCGCCGGGGTACAGCGCTCTGTGTATTATCGCAATAGCATCGACGAGTGACGGATGCCTGACACTGTTCAGTTGTGTAATTAACTATAGGGCTCCAAGTCTACTAAACTAGTAAATGTAAATTTGTAAGCTTAGGAAATACGTCAAAAGTGACAATTCCGATGGTCGCATTGCAAAACTACCTCGGTAACCGACTCGGTTAAGGCTAGGTTGACACGGTAATGCGGTAGGCGTGTAGTCAGTGACCATGGCAGGCCCTATCAAGGCTAAGATTGGTCGCTGTCGAGAAAACTGACCTAAGTGCAGAAGCAATCAGTAGTATAATGTATAATTAAATATGCTTCCATTATTGTCTTCCTTACAATTATTGTGTAATCTGGTAGCTGTATTATGATTAAGAGACTGAAGTATATACTAGTTGTATAAGATATATTTTAGATGTAGACTGTAGAGTTTAATAATAAATAAATATTAGAGTAAGTTGATATGATGGTCTACATAAAAAATATTAAAAAAATTGAGACCTCTATATTCTTCGTTAAATTACGTTTTACGAATCTTAAGCACAATAATGACGACAAAGACTATGTTCAAACGACAATATTTTAGTAGTAGAATTAAACGAGGATTGTCCAGACGCTTCAATGATTTCATCCAACTATGATTAATTATGTTTAAACTTATTAAAAGACAGTATTTAATGCAGTAGTCCGTTTAAGTGTACTTGTAACTATCTTGCCAGTAAGGTGGAGTGTATATAGATATGTGATTCCAGAAATTGCCAAATCTCTTGGAGATGGCGCCACTGTGCTAAGTGACAGCTGTATCATATTATAGAGGGTGTAGGTGACTATTTAAAGAAAACTGCTACCATGGATTTACCTCGTATTTCTGTGTCCCCTATATTTGGAATTTTCCGTCATTCTATTCATGAATATATGCATTTTATTTTTGAGTTTTTTGAAATTGATTTCGGTACGAGATCATAAAAGAAGTCAATCATAACGCAATTTTAAACAAAGAAACCATAATTACTAATTTAGGACTAAATCGGCAATGTATATTAAAACTCAATACACCCTTATCACCCGCACGCGTCAGATTTTTTGCAGAGCGTTGTGATGTGATCGGGTTGTTTACAATACACTGCGCTCAAAAATTACAACATTTGTAACCCATGTCATTTGATATCAATTATCTCTATAATTTAACTATAGGCATTCATCAAACCTTTACCCAAAGTTTTCGTTACCAAGCAACTTACATCCTGTATAAAATTGGCCTGAATAATAAAAAGAGCGTACGCAAATCTAATATAATTTATGGTTATATTAGAATCTTCGTTCGATGATTATATTGGGTAATGAACTCTTAGTTACTTGCACCGTAGCGCCAGCTACCGCAAAGAATAGCTCAATCTCCTCAGTGCCTTAGCGTAAGTTAAGTATTCGAATTGTAAATATTAGTTAATCGCTATTTGTCTTCCACCTGCAACCGACACTTCCAACGCGAGCTTTATAAGAGTTGTATTATAGCTATAGTTAATTATATTTTGCTACATCGATCATACATCTTAAAAAATATAATGTGTAACCGTGACAGCCGTATCCTACAATAATCCCTGCCAGTTGTAATAATATATCCCGTCTGATAGTGTGCTTGCTAACATAATATAAGGTGTAACATTATTTGTGTAAAATATTTTAACAGGTCCATCAGTAAGTTATTAAGATAACATCCCCAAAGCAATAAATCAAATCACCGATGAAGATAACTTACTTGACACTGGCAAAGTGGCTCTATTTTGTAGCCGATTGCCATCGAATTAACAGAAGTATAAATCAAATTATTAGAAATTAAAAAGACACCCCATAAGTGTGTGTGCGCACTGTCATAAGCTACTGGCGCAATATTTTTTTAAAAAACAAATGTTATTTATACAACTATTGTGTATATCAATGTGATCCATACAACTTACTGGTTCACGTGTTGAAGTATTTTGCACTATTTTTGTTACACCGTATATAATAGCCAATACTTAGGCTGTAAATGAAAACGTGGGAGAACCTCGCGCTCACATAAGTGACGCAGTTTAAACTAGACGTAATTGAGGCGGGTACGTGCTGTAACAACACACGGGGTGCTTAGTACGAGTTGCACTATTTAAAACCTAGGTCTTTGCATATTTTTAAAACAGCGAAAGCTTATTTATCATTATTTTAAATGTAAGGATTTGAAAGTAATCACTGTTGAAATGTGCGTGTTAGATATTTTAACTTTGCCTGAAATTGCTCTCGACCAAGGAGTGTAGAAAAAATGGGTAGGCCTCTGCCCAGGTGTGGGACAGCCCTATAGGCCAAAAGACGTATAAAATTATTTTTGTGAACTTCGGACGAACAGATGAGCCAGCCAAATGTTGCCATAATAACATCTCAGATTGCCAAAGTTGTTGATCAATACACTTGAGATATATGCACCTATTTTGGAATTTATTATAAAGTGTATGATATTTTATCCTATACGATATTTGTATCGAGATGTATTTAAACTGTTTAATAAATATACTTATTTATAACAATAACAAGTTTTATTTTGTATATTTGTGTACAGTTACGGTATATATAATCCATTAAAAATAAGTACCCATGACAGTCTACTAGATGTCGTTGGTATAGCTAAATAAAATTAAATATATCTACGGTGACAACCCTGCTACATACATCTAGTAGATTTTACACACATTGAAATTACTAAATTTTCAAACCAAAATTACAATATAAACCAACTGCAGCTTGACTTGAAACATAAAATCACCTTTAAATGATCTATCTTCTATGTATGCTCGTATAAAAAGACTGACTTGGTCTTGCCTGCATTTAATATTTTTAGAAAAACTCATCGTAATAAACGTTATTTTTGTGAATGCGCCCTTAATCAGAAATGTTGAAACTTTTGTCTTGCTGTGTGTTTGCTCGCGCATCACAAGAAACCCACTGGAAGGATTTTGATGCCTCCACATCTGATCACTGAATATTGTGTTTTCTATCCCGAGAAATAGAGCGGCTCCCGTGGGATAGTCAAAAAACTAAAGTCCATGCATACGAAGTCATAGACACTGCTAGTTGTAACAAAAATTACGAGTTCTTAAGCACATATCTTTCAACAAACTCCTCAGACACCTCCAGTTGTCTCTCTCTGTACACGCTACATATCTTGGCGTGAGCTATCACTGGCTCCGACCTGTCCTCGTAAAGATACTTTTCATAAGTCTCAGGATCATCAAAAGTCTTCTGCGCAGTCTTTGGGTCCATAAGGGTGAACGGGAAGTAGCCTATTGATGCAAAAGCACCAAACATGCGACTTCTCTCACACCAGGTCAAAAACTCCACTTCATTGTACCCCAATCTCTCCAATCTCTGCTTTGAAAAAATATCCAGGTTATCAAAAAAGATTTTGTAGTAATGAAGGAGTATCTCTCTCTCGTGCTGATCACGGAATTTTTTTGAAGTTGTAAGGTACAAGAACGACATCACGTCGAAGGCTGGTGGTCCGTACCTGATGCATTGGAAGTCTACCAGGACGGCGTTTACCGGAGTACTGTTCTTGTATTTGAAAAGTATGTTGTTGATCCATAAATCTTTGTGGACAAGGACATTCAGGGTATCAGTTTCTTCTTTGAAGCTCTCGCACGCTTCGAGGTATAGCTTCGATAATTTCGATTCTAAATCCGGGATATCATGTTTAAATTTGGTAGAGAAAGCAGCGAGGAGATTTACAGTCAATTTGGGGCATGCTCGTAGCCATGGAGAGTCGCATAAGGTGGGTTCCGTCAATGTGTTGGTGTTTTCCTGGTAGGTGCTGTATGGGCGCTTTTCATTCAAGCTTTTTTTGGTCTCGTAGTTTGTGAAGGCGGCGTGAAATCTCGCGAGGCTGGTCGCAGTCAGCAACATGTGCGGCAAGTCGAGAGTCTCGCGGAAGTCACGTGATGAGTAGCTTTTGATTGCCAGGTCTGGCATCACTATTTTAGTGTCGGTGTATATGAACGCTTTGCAGCACCAGGGATTAGGATCCGCTGAAGAGAATAGAAAAAGGCTGTCAAAAATGTGGAGGAAATAATAATTATTTTAAATATTTATGAGCTAATATTATGTTTAAGGTTTAAGGCTATGAACAGATGGGGAGATATACCAACTTACTAGTGGATGGCCTTCGGTAAGCTTGCCTGGAAACTTAAATATGGAATGGTACGTGGTGGACTGTCCTCCACACCTCCTCATATTGATGGAAGGCCTTTTAAACTCCAACCGTTTGTGTTCTAGTTATATTTTTACCCCCAAATTTATAGACATATAGTACTGCGCACAAGTTTTTCTTTGCGCAGTACTAGGTATATGACGTTTGATAAAGTTATAAAACGTCTATAAATTCGGGGGTTAGCAATTATGTAAAATGAAACTGTACCTACATACCATTATGCGGTCCCATTTCCTCCAACAACTTATACATCAACACTTCCCTCCTAAAGTAATTGAACTTATCAATGATCTCTGCCTTCGGCTTATTCGTTATCGGCAAGTGCTTCAGAAACAGATAGATCGACCTCAAGTCTTCACCCAGCCGCAAACGCAAAATGATTCTGAAGTGGTCGCCCAGAAAACCTGCCAACCCATCCGTTGCTGGCTTCACTTCACACCCTACCAACAACCAGGGAACATCTCCCGCAATGGACTGCTTCACTACATGATGGATTTGCTTCTCGCTCAAGATTTGTTCCAGCGAGTAACTGCTCGGTACTATTACACCGACCATCTTGAAAATTCTATTATTATTGCTTTTGACACGGTGGGTTATATAATAAGTCCCTTTCTATTAATAACATTAACCTTCATGTTTTTCAAATATAAAGATTTGCTAAACATCCTCCAATTGATGAAGAATACGGACCTTAAATACAATGTTATAAGATTCAAATTATTATGCTTACAATCTTCTGACATCAGGTTAAATTCAAGTACTAGTGAAGATAGTGTGAGATAATTATTTGTGGAGGATTTGTAGTTACCGTTTGATAGCGTGTGCATTGTTTTCCCGTCAAACATGCTGGCAGCTCGCAGATATTATAAATTAAACACATATTGTTTGCATTGTTATTACAAAATAATCAATTTGTAAACTTCTAAATACACATATCAACGTGTGATCTACTGTGCACAAATTCAGAAGACATTTACTTTTAAAGACGTCCTTAAATCTACGTATATAAAATAATGTGTTACACCATTTATAACTCAAGAACGGGTAGGCCGATTTTAATAATCTACGCTTTTTTTGTTTTTTTCTCAGCCAAGAATAGCAGAATAACTATTAAAAATATGGTATATATTCACTGAAAAAAAATATAATTCATTTTCTCATATATTTGATTCTGGGGCGGTACGAAGTTCGCCGGGACAGCTAGTCAGTAGGTACTTAGATGAGAGAATTAGGAAATAACTATACTTTACAAATCTATAACAAGGGATAATAAAGCCAAACTTAGCGACAGCTGTCGATGCCCATGTGACTATTAGCATGTTGATTTGATCTCACAGCTGATATCAATCATTGATTCATGTATCTCATCGCACAAACCCCGTTAATCCGCAGAGATGATGATGCAAGTGGTCTCCAGTACGGGCCGGCCATATGGCGCTTGACTTCCATAATATGTCCACTCACCAACTATGGACGCTCGGTGACCACAAGGGCTTGCAAGCTCTCATAATTATAATAAGCTCTATAATACCATTTTCATAAATCTTCGGCCTCCCATAATTGTTACGTCAATGTAGTCCAGCATGCTGACAGTTGAGTAACAGTTTGGATTCTACATTTATTAAATAAAAGTTGATGATGATGGACTAGTCTTCAGAAAAATCTCAAGTAGGTCCCTATTAAGATTAACGAAGAACGCTAACAAACATTGCAGAGATCCTCGGCACTTAGTTAACTGACCATTTTTCTCACGATAATACTGTAAAATGAATAGACTTCCATGAAAACAGAAGGACTGCAACTTTTTCACTGCTTCCACCGTGATCTTAGCTTATCGATCATTCTAAAATTAAACTCAACTTTCGTCAGTCCAGTTGGGAGAATGTCAGCCCTATCTCTGACACAGTTAGTTGTCGCAAGTATGGCGCTGACACGACACTCGGCACGCCATATCGAGAGTGAAAAATAGCCTGTTTACGCGCTAATGCTGTTGATTTTGTTACGATCAGTACCGAGAAGTTATGCAAGTCGGAATGTTGGAGACAAATCGTGACTGAGCTGACAGCCATGACAAAAAAAACATACAAACCGTTGCGAAAGTGTCTTTTGAAATTTGATAGAAAATACTTCCAAATGAAAATTGTCAATCGTACATGCAAGCCAATGGTTCAAAACATTCTTACCTTTTACTGGACCATTTCATGGTCTGGGGATGATTTCTGATTTGCCTTATGGTCGGTGATAAAGCTAGATAATGAAAGCGCACAGCTATGAATGAATCGAAGAACTGATCCTAACAGAACGAGCACCGGTTTCTAATAAAAAGCATGAAGGTAGTAGAAGATAAGTTAATATCTGATGAGTTGATTAGCAGATTTCGTCCTTCTTAGTTGGAACTTTGGACCTGCTTATAGTGTGTAGAACAATTGTACTGTGGGTATTTGACGAGATAGTTTGATTCAAAAAATAGGTCAAGTCACGTCGCCATTTTCGCAAGCAGTGTGCAAGGCACGTGGAAGCCAGGAGGCTTGAAGGCCGGGTGTCATCTCGGACCGGGCGCTCCGCGGCGAGGTGTGACCCGCCGCTGACGCGCCCGCGCAGATCAACAATGCACTTATTGTCTGCGCCTGCACATATTGCCACTAGGCGACTCATAATTATTTGGTGTCCCTAGATTACACCACAAATGTCTTTAATACAGTTCTCATCTAGAGCAGAGTTGTCTGTGCTTGAATACCGTTAGTGAATAACAATGATTATTTAATTCAATTAAAACTCAAAACAGATGTTAAACAAAAAACTGTCAGACCTTAAATTAAGCTAATGAATAACCCTTACCTACCTTTTAATTAAAGAGCCAGTTTTAAAATTACCATAATGAAAATGCTTCATACTCGTAATTGCACCGGTATGTTTGAATGATAAATTATTTACAGTTATATGAGATATTCTCACGTTAATTTTAAATTGACGACTGCGCAATTTGGGATCGGCTTCTGAAACTAAGGTCACAGGTTTCATGTGGGGGGTTGGGGTCGAGTCACCTTCGTCCGTAGGAGAATTAAGTACCCTCGAGATACCCTACACGTGACCCTGGGTGGTGCCGACCAGGTGACAACTCTACTGGTGGTAGGCTTCGGCCGTGGCTAGTCACCACCCACTGAACAAAGCCATGTCGCCAAGCGGCCTAGCCGTGTTCCGGCATGATGTTCGGTGTTGCCATTCATGGATGGCGGGTCAGATCAGTTGCGCTGCATGTGCCTAGTGAATGTAGCGTCTCGATCTACTGCCGCCTTCCTACCTAGGCAAGTATGCTCCATCGTAGATCTCATCTTCACTTACCATCAGGTGAGATCGAGATCAAATACTTGCCTATAATGTATAAAAAAAAAAAAATGTTAGCTATGCGAATATTTTAATAGACGAACTATAACTTATGCTGGAATCGCCCTTAGAAGCTGGTATTAATAAATCCACCTCAACGCTGATAGCGAACTTTTAAGCTAGAATGACATTTTAGACTGTAAGTTCTTTCTGAGATGAGAGATCAATCTCCTAACATCTAATCTCAATTGATAGCTTCAGGATAAATGTTCCTTCGTTAGAGAACTAATAACTGGCTTGTGCTATGTTAACAATTATCAAATTGATGGGGTAGCTCCAAGGGCTACCACATATTTTGATAAAGACAGGCATGTAAAGGTTGAGCCATCTGAGTGTAGATTGTAAATGTTATTTTTATTGTTGAAATTCCAAGTTGTTATATTGATTCGAAAATGGACCAGCATTTAAATTGAAGACAGGCAATTTTCTATAACAAAACAGTCATTTTAGGTACCCTAGACAGGAACATAGATAACTCCTATTTCCACAGCGAACCGCCATCTTTTATCACACTTTAAATGTGAATACTTTTTGTCTGAAAGTATAATATAATAATAATATATAAATACGTATAATTATGTCGTAATAAATGAGGTCAACGGGTGGCCAAATATCTTGCAACAGGGCATAAATCTCTTGTGTTTATGGTACCTACTTGCAGCGCGTCGGTTATCGCGATGATGTGATTCAGCTCTACATGTAGGGTTGGTCAATTAGTGCGCCATCGGATCCATCTGGCTTTATTACTTCAATATTGTCTATGACTTGAGCGACTTAAATGTGCCTACAGATTAGTAATATGTATATCCTTTGGAAAATAGATCATTAATATATCATCAATATATCATTTGGAAAATTATTTGCCCCAAAATAAATCAATTAGATTTCAAACCAGAAACGGTAGCTATACCTATGATTTTAAGAAGACGGATATATTCTTGCTCGACCAGAATCCAATACCTTCAAGATCATAGATAATGAATAGGTAAGTATCTACTTACAAAAACACGTATCTACGAGAAAGTCAACAACAATCAATATTATCAAACCTTTTTATTTAAGTACTAGCTGTTGCCCGCGACTTCGTCCGCGTGGTATTTAACAAAGACAACCGTTGACAACAGCCTGCTCGCCCATTCTGAGCCCGCGGGACGCATTGCAGGTTGTTGCTATCAAACTTAATCAAGCGCCGCGCTGCAACATTGGTTTTAATTTTTTTTCGTGAGATCCTATTTTTTTTTTCTAAAATAAAAGTAGCCTACGTTACTCCTTGTTACATCAGCTATCTGCCAGTGAAAGTCCCGTCAAAATCGGTCCAGCCATTTCAGAGATTAGCCGGAACAAACAGACAGACAGACAGACAGACAGACAGACGGACAGACAGACAAAAATTGTAAAAAATGTTGTTTCGGTATAGGTAACGTGTATACATCCAAATGCACTTAGTAAAAAGCGGTTATTTTAATATTACAAACAGACACTCCAATTTTATTTATATGTATAGATTTACCCAAAAACTTATCGTTCGCAATCAGGTTTAATTACAATGAATGTAAAATTTGATTGTGTAACTGGTAGCCCTGCCGCGCACCCCCCTCCCCCACTGGTAGTGGGACAAGGGCGGCTTGTCTCCCGATACGGGCGCCGTCAATGCCTCGGCTGCACTCTCGAGTATTACAGTAAATAAGACATTCTTTGACTGTATGTGTGTTGTGATGATTTAATGTTAACTTGACACATTTATTATTATCTACGCGAGGCAACCAACGAAAACATGGATAGTTTATTTACGCGATCACGTTGAGTACGCTGCGATGAAAAGTCCTGCGTCTTGCTGGCTTGGTCCTATGAAGACTCGTGTATCAATATGGCATTGGGTATTCTGCACATGAATCGTTGAAGTCTTTTCTTTGCTGGTTATCGTTTTGTGTACATTACGTCACCCATATATTCGACACAAGGTCTCTTTATTGTGAATCTGTATAATTGGCGAAATTACTGAGAGTACCCAGTTTGAAACATCAGGACTCAGAAGTCACAACGTGTTGTGAAAATAATCCCGTAAAGTATAAAACCAATACCTATACTTTAAAATCCAGTTGAATCAATAGGTACACATCAAGGCCTCTTATAATCACTTTGTTTACATAGGCTGCCTGAATAGTCGCCTACTCACACAGCCAGGCCCGACCATATGGGCTGTTGACCATATTCGGAAGAATCTCAGTTCTCAGGAACGGCGCTAGCAGGAAAACTGTATTTCTAGAATGATGCACTTCACTGTGACATCATGGACCTTCGGGCTATTAAAATCGTACACGTCTAAGTGTTAATTTATTTTGTGGATATGAGTAGATCAATGATTACAAAGCAAAATGTTCTCTCCGCATCCTATTGACATTACACACATAATCAGTGGCGTATTATAAGATTTGGCGCCCCGGGGCCTAAGAGCCCTGGGCCTATGATGTTTACCCCCCCCCATTAATTAAGGAAAGATAGGTAATGAATATGAAAGGTGGCAAAAGCTGAGCCCGAGGAGCGGCTTGCGCTGCCCCTAGCAGCCTGCAGACCTGGGCCATTGCCCACATGGCCCAAGGGTGGGCCAACCCTTGGGCCATGCCACTGCACATAAATGCCTCCTATAACTATTTTAGTTAGTACCCTCGTGGCAGTATTCCCCAGTACATGTATATGTCACTGATGAAATCGTCGAAACAAAAGAAACCCTTGGTCCGCGGATCACGCCACTGAGTATTCTTTTATTATTCTTATTTGTTTGGCACCGACCCAATATCCGTTACATAGTAGATTTAGTTTGCCTAGGTAGTATTTTAGATAATATTTTTTTTTTTGCAATTCAGTTTCTTGAAGTCAGTATTTTTATTTTTCAGAACCCGTTTCTGTCGTATATTGTATTTTGAAATCGCAGACGGATTAATTGTTGCTATACGTATTTTGTAGAACGTAGGTATACGAATGCACGTATAGAGCTGACCTTAATGAGTAATGCACTGCGAATGTTATTTTTAAACAGTAAACTTAAATCATGGTCCAATTAAAGAGGTGTGTTAATCCAGCCTTCGGTTATACTATGACTTATTAGGGCTTATATGTCATGGACATGTTCAGATATTTTGTCTCGCTCACGAACCATGGTATAGTTATAGCACTCTGGCAGATATAGGGCACGCTATCCATCTATTTATGTAAAATTTTAACATTCATTCTATGACTGACATTTTATATAAGTCCTATAAATTACACACTTTTGGATGTTCACAAACTGGCTGGCTAGAATGATGTAGTGAAATTAATAACCTGCACAGATAACGATAAAAGCCTCTAATGCATTATAATAAATCACTTTCTTTAACTTAGGTTTGAACGCGACTACGTTCGCTATAATCTTGATGGTACCTACTACTTTTACCGTCTAACTTATTAATATAATAATTTAATATAGAGGTACCTAGAGTACGTTCTCAGATCAGTTGAATATAATTACGATAGCCGTTGGGTCCTTAACTTTTTAGTTCATCTGTTTATTAGGCTATTTGTTATGTGTGATATAAAATAATAAACAAATCAGTTTTCTTGCCACTTGCCGATAAATGATAAGACAACATGTGGTAGAAAAACAAATCCAGCACGCCCGTACTGCAGTTTCAGTAAATGCCATAAGTTCCTCATATGTACTGGTGTCAGGATATATGGGAAACAAGATATTAAATAAGGCATTGTTTGCAGGCACACGCCATACTCGCATCTGACATCCGAGCCGTTTATAATATATAGAGACTTCTTCTTACATTTTTAACAATTTCCATAGTACGAACAGGAAATTGCTTGTAATTAGCGATCCATAGATGGCGGGAGATCGGTCAGCAGAAGTGAGAGTGTTTGCCACAAAAAAAAGCTGGCAGCACGTTTTGTCGCGATCACGATCGAATGACAAATGATCGGGCGACGGTAGCTACACTAATCACTGTCGAGGGATCGGTAGAGAGTGTGCGCGTGCGATGATGTAGACGCATTTCCCAGAACATGGATTTTGCAGTGAAAGGAACTATGTAATATCTATGTGAGCTGGGTGGACTATTAATCCTCCTGTCGAGGGAACGTTGAAAGGCCTATAGGCCTAACCTGTAAATAATATAATTTCTGGATATTTTGCGGTACGAGTATTATGTTACCGACAGCGTACGACTTGCGACAGTGGCTTGCGGCTGCGCTTGCGACATCGTGTAAACTATCCTTTGCTTCAAGCGCAGTAAGACAGTTATCACATCTGCTTCATTATAAGGGAATGCAATACCCCCTGTACCAGAACTTACTCTTTCAATGTGTTTCCTGTGACCATCCCAGCCCAGGTACGTATCTCTCTCAAGGTATTGTCTAGTGCTTTTATGATATAGATTAGAAGAATAATCGCCTTACATCACATATACTATTGCGTAGAGATCCTAGTGCTGAGCTCAAGAACTTCTTAAAAACAACGATGTTAAATATTCCATCATATTACCAAGAATTTCTATAAGTAAACCACCATGTCAATCGTATTGAACAATTAATGTGACTTCATAATAAAACAAGCATACGCATCGCTGTCTCGTCGGTCGCGTCGAGCAAGGTTGCGCCTACACAGCTTTGATTCATACCACATTCATTTATTTACGATTGTTCGGTCATCCAGCCTTAGGTATATCTACTAGGTTGCCTACGCGATTTCTAGGCACGTTTCTTCAATAGTTGGTTAATTCAAAAACGAATAGGTGCTGTTATCCATTGGTATCTCGGCTTCAAATCATTAAATAATATTGGATCTACATGTCACTGACCTGACAGTTCACTGCCGTGGTCTATTTCATAATTAGCCTATTAACTATATTTTTTGGAACTCCAAGTACGATCCATCAGGTTTCATATAGGTATCTCAAGTTTTGCCAAGTTTGAAAGACCTAACGCGAATATTACCTTAAGTCTTATCTTATTGCGCTCCCGTTAGTGACTTCTTTATTTGACGTAAATTGCATGACCATAAATATCTCGGAAACCTTGTATATACCTTTACTGACCAATGTCGTAACCGTGAACTTCGCCATTATGAGAATGCATTATGCTAGGTTTTAACATGGCTATCAGCGCAGTGCGTGCGCGCATCGTATCCACGCGCGTGCCGCGTGCGCACGTTCGGTGCGTACACGCAGACCCGGCCAACATGGCTGGCAAGCTTGGATACAGCAAGCTTTAAAATATAATCTTCATATACCAGTACAAGGCATCTCTTCCAGAAGGTATCAGATACTTTTGGAATGCCTGTAAAATTCCTCTTTATCCAGGAAGAAGGAAAATGAATAATAATGATTACATTATCCACAAGGATACAAGGAAATAATGTTTTCTTAGAACTCAAGAGAAAGTGTCAGCCCTAATAGACACACGTCTCGGTAATACTCGTAGCCACGTGCGCCGCACTGGGGAACAAGCGGTGCTTAAGTAGGTACTTGTAACTGGAGGAAGACAATACTAGCATTAATATAGCTTCTAAAGCGCCAAGTCTGGTTGTCTTCGATGGAGACCACTAGGTATTCAGTGTAAATCTGGGAACTTGAGTCCTAGACTTTTATTTCTTCAATCACCTGCCACTCTGTCTGAGACTCAACTTCCGAGAGTAATGCAGACACATGAACATACATTTAAACCTCATCTTCGGTATCACATTTCCAAACGTTATAGATAATAACGTCATATAGTAAAGTACTGCGCAAAGCAAAATTCTTGTACGCAGCACTATATTATAATGTTTGATAAAGTTATAGAACGTCTACAAATTTCCACCCGCAGTGCCATATGCTAGGGGTTCCAGAATAAACATAACGCTTTCTATAATGTTAAAACCAACCTGTAAATGTTGATTTACAAAGCACAATGGTGAAAATACTTTTATGGTCTAATGAGGATCCAGCCCTTTACGATATTTCGTATAGTGACAAACATCCTCTAGAATGAAGATATTATATTAAAAACTCCAGTCCATACTGTGGAAAGATAATTCTAGCAATATGTCAGGAAACAAAAGGCCAATTAAACACTCAAACCCATTATTACCTTAACCAAGGTGACTCCATTCATAAATGCTCTCATCGCAGATCCTGCGCGAGCATGCGTGGGCGCATATGACGTCACCGAGTCCCACGAGCCCTTATATGGCGGGTACCACTCTCGCGCAGCCTCGTCGCCACTTACAGCGCTACAAACTTAGTTTTTCCGGTGGGCAAAATTGGAACTTACTTTGGCAATATAACGATGCAGTGTTCCTTGACAGTTTAGCAAAGTCAGTAGCGAAGCTATGGACGGAATTGATAAGTTTGTAACACAAATACAAGTATACAACTTTGATAATCGCTTAAGTAAGCGGATAAATGATAATATTTCTTAGCTCAGAGCTTATTAGGCGGGCTCTTATTGCAATATTATAATTAGATCTGTCAACATGCATTAGAAAAAAGTGGTGCAATCCTGTTTGGGGTTGCGTTTGCCTTATTTGTCGGTTTTCTTTTTCGTGTGATAAGCGAATGTTGTCGAAGACACACCAGCATTTTTTTATATAATTTCGTTCATATGCTAGCAATAACGACAAAAAAATATGCTTGAAAAGCATCACTGCAAATATTTATACAGAAGGAATCTTCGGCTGCTGTCTAATAGTGAGTAAAAAGACTTGAAGATGGTATTTCGATGAGCAACATCCTTGGCTACAATGACCTTCCTGTTAGATATTAAAGGGATAATGCCTACTTTTGACGTAGACATAAACAAGTCATTTATCCAGAGCATTTTAAATCAATATTGAAGCTTTTTGCTGCCGCCGCGAAATACAACATTCTCTATTTGGATGCGTGTGGGCATCTGATTGTATAATGATCGATATGATGTATAACAAAGATAACGCCTCTAAGTCTGCCGGGTAATGTGGCGATTAGCTCAATTTAGCTTGTTGGGAGGCGGAATAATCTTTATTATTATTTTGAATTGAATTTTCCCATATTTTAATAGTTATTTGGGGTGGAGATAAATTAAAAAAATCAGTCCACACTGTTCTGGATACATATATATTGTGTATCCAGAACGTGTGGGGTCCCAGGACTAATGTTAGCTCTTATGTGGTTGTTAATCATGTTTCAGTCATTCCCTGTTACTGTCTCTTTTTTGGTTAGGACCTAGTAACATTTTAATGATAAGAAATGAATCTCTTGATATTTAAAGATTCAAGCTCAATAAAAGGTCCGTGTATATCTTCATGACAGACAGGTCCGTGTATATTAATTATTCGTGAACTTATTAATGAAGCGTCAATAGAGGTTGGACGAGCCGCCCTGGAAATATTTCTTATAACATTTGCCTTTTTGCTTAGGCCTAACTTATTGAAAGTTATAAATACCTATATATATCAGTGTCTACCCACCGTATCACCAAATGAGCACAATGCCGATGATTTAACACATACAGTTCATCTGTATAAGGATATTCGCCCGCCGTTGCTGCTCCGACGCCGACGCACGCGCACGCTGACTTCATAACTTTAAACTTGACGTTTTGGATTTGCCATAAAAATGTGTATTGATTTATTGTTGTTTTGATTTATGTTGAGCTTTATACGTGAACCGGTTAAGTATGGCTGTTGTAGATCCTGGCACAAGTGGCAGTGGTGGCGCTGTGTGTCGGGCCAAGTCTACGACCTGAAGTAGGTAAGTTTAGTGACTCAAGCATGCTTTTAAGTATGGAAGGGACTGGCGGCTCTACAAAATATCCCAGAGAGTACTATGAGACGAATCTACAAGGATTTTATAGAGACTTTTATACAAACCAAATTGATATTGGATTTTATTTATCCTACCCAAGTTAGTGTAAGAAAAAATCAATGGTTCTACCATTGACGTTTGCCATATCTGTAAATATGTGAAGGTGTGAAGTCATTATTATTAATGTGCTCTCATTCCACAGTTTATATTATGGTCAACAGCCGTGTATTTTCGATTGCTTTATTTTTAAAATATCTACGGATAATTTGTGAGTAAAAAATATCTAAAGTTTCTTATATATGTATAGTCATACATATTTATGCCAACATACGCCACTAATTTACTTTATATCAACTACCTACCCACTTGAGCATGACTAAGAATTTTAAAAACCTTTATTTTATCGATTGATTTTCGACGCCTCTAGCAATGATTTTGTAAGTCCAAGGCTTCAATACTCCGAAGGGATTGGCAGATATACTGCCGTGCTTTCATATTTGCCGATACTTCCGACCGATGAAAGTATTAGGGGACATTTATATTTGCAGACAACTTCATGAAATTTTCTGAAATATTTTGTAAACTGTTCATTACTTGCATTCATAATAATCCCTTATTTAACTTTGTATAGTGTTCACAAGCTGACCGATATAGGGTAAATCTAAGCTAGAAGCAATCATCACTGCACCGATCATTTACCTAATTTTCTCCGTGGGATCGACAACGGGGCTAGCTCGCACTCTGCGCACCAGAGACGCGCACATGTTGTGCATATTCGAGTAGAAACAATCGGTCAGCGCCGGCGCAAGCAGGCCCAAAGTACTGCCGAAGTGGGTAAGCCACAGTGTTGGCACTGCCCGGACCGTGTTGTTATACAAATCACATTTCATTCCTACTTTAAAGCGAAATTGTGGAGCGATAACATTCTGACATTCAATATTCCGGTAGTCAACAGCAACACTCGCCGATGTTTACATTACCAGTGCCGGCATCGCGGTAGCCGCTGAAACAATGGCCGACTGTGTGACGTGGGACCGCGTCACCCAATCACAGCAGTTCCTGAGACCTGACGCCAGCGGGCTAGGTATGAACGATTATTAACGCCTGTTGGAGACACCCAAGAAAACACTTGGCTTGGTAGTATCACTCACAGTTTTTATGTGGGTGCTGTAAATGTCGAAGGTCTATTATACATACTGGATTATCTCAGTCGCAGGTACAATGCGGTTGTAAGTGAACGGCGAATGTTTCAAATCTGTTGGTAGAACAGAGTACCTACGTAGATTCCGGCGCCACAGAAAGTTTACGGTATAAGGTTGCGTTAACCTTATGTAGTCAAATACTGAGCGCGGTACATCACTCCAGGGCCCCATGTCTAAATGTCATTTTGGAAGTCTTTTCAAATTCAAAAATATGAGCTTGAGGCCTTGAGCCAATAGGGTATAGCTCGTTGCAATGATGTCTTACCCCTTATGAGATTACGATTGCAATGTTATGTATATACTTATGTCTTACAAAACTTCACCCACTTTTCCGACAAATTCTTCTAATTCATAACCAGCTCGAGTGCTGCATTGTTCGCGTATGGCAGCTCCTCACAATGCCTGCTGGCGCGCACATTGTGATGCAAATGCGTGACGTCACCGGCTCCTGGCTGCGCGTGCGCGTGGGCAGCGCAGTGCCGAGTTGCTGCACTCTCTTACTATGGGGAGATTATGAAGGTAATTTACATAATGTTCAATTAAGGGAGATTCGATCTGTAGTCCTCGACGTTGACTTGGTAGGTGGACGAGGCTGGTGTTCTTTTCTATGCGCGTAGTACCTATGTGTATGCTCGCTACTGTACCATGGCACTAAGTACCATCGGCGAAATGCGGGAGCACTACAATGTCCTCTTTAGGATTACAGATGTGATAGTATTTATCTATTTATTTTGCCTATTTATTCAGCAAGAACCATTACATTATGTAAATGTCTTTATTTACGGAGTTCATTAGTCAGTTCGTATCATATTTATTTTCATACCGCTCTTTATACGGTTTGAATATTGTATTGTAATGTATTGTGTGCGTTTTATTACCTATTCAACGTGCACTCGTCATGTATATCTGAACATTTCTAGCTAGTATTGGGTGTAGCTTATTCTAACGCAGACGAAAAAGCTTGACTAGTTGAATGGATATCGTACATAAAAAAATAACCTTCCATTTTAAAGTCCCAGTTTCAAAATAGGTAAATGGGTACCAAGGCACTTGATCAGAAATGCAAGTACTATCAATTGGCATCAGAAGGCTTGCGAAGACGGTCGTCGTAAACCAGTATTAGAATGAAATGGTCCAAGCATAACGTGGCATACTTTATGGACCTCCAAGTCTGACTCACACACGCGACGTGACGTCTCGATCAATGCCATTCGTGGTAGGACTATACATAGCTTTTGAATAAGCTTGTTCCAAATTTAGTCATAATTAATTAAAAATAGGTCCTGTCCTACAGCTAGTGGGATATTAGAATGTTCCTTGCATTTTTCTTTTGTGCATTAAGCAGGATTGGTTACTCTGCTGGCATGTGGGGATTATAAGTAGCTTTGTCACATATATGTCTTATAATATAATATACAGTCCCAAACTCAGCAATGCTTGTATTATGGGTAATGGACTGAGGGCGAACCCAGTATATAAAGGTTACATAGATATTAAACATCCATGACTCTGGTGTACACATTCCTGCTCATCACAAAAATTGTGTCCCGTATTCGAACCCTGGAACCATAGAAAGCACAGTCAATACCGCTAATCAGGTTTTTACGATCTAACCATGCCTTTGAGGTCAGCATCTCAATACAAATTCATTTATTCTATTACTAGCTGCGCCCGGCGGTGTTACCCGCGATAAAAAGTATGAAAAATTAAAACATCTATCCCACGGGAACCATACATTTTACCGGGATAAAAAGTAGCCTATGTGCTATTCCAGACTATAATCTATCTCAGTGCCAAATTTCATCCAGATCCGTTCAGCCGTTCGGGCGTGAAAGAGTAACAAACATCCATCCATCTATCCATCCATCCAAACATTCACATTTATAATATTAGTATAGAAGTATAGATTGTAGGTCAATTATTACTGTACAAAATAGATTTATAAGTACTTAAATTCCCGCTCATAAACGCTAGAGAAGCAGGCGACACAGTTGCCACAATCCAGAAACAATACACTAGTATAAGATAAAGCTTCTAACATCTCTCCGATTGTGTATTCACTTTTCATATCCAGAATAAGTCACTCGGTAAAAAAGCGTAGTACAGCACTTCCTATTTAAGCGTCAAGTTTTCCTACAAACAACCCATGAATATGAATGTGCCGCAGCCTCCGACAAGCTCGCTGCCTCTCGTTTATAAATGAGATCTTCATTATAATAATATAGCTTAGTTGTCACATCCGCTGTAGTTTACGTAGAGGATCTGTTATTTGCATAACTATTGCCGTTCGGTTTCTATGGAATATTCAGGTTCATCGTTTATAGTATGTGTTTATTGGGGCAGAGATCATGTGGTTGAGCCGGCACAGTCAGCGTGGTGGACTATTGCCAGAATTCCCCTCGCATTAGGGGGCAGTATGTCCGGTATAAAGGCAAGACGCGCACCCCTTATTACTGTGGGGCCATATACCGTCGAAATGTAGGGGCACTGCAGTTCACCTCTGCCTACCCCTTCAGGGTGGTCACACAGGCGTGATGGTATTATAGAGTATCAATCGCTAATACACTATTGGTGGCCACCATTTGAGACTAACCTTATTTTTTGCAGAGAGATGTAAGTTATCTAAAGTTTTGATCGTCAATCCAGTATTCCCTACTAATAACAGCACACGCTTATTTTACTGATTGAAGGATGATCCTGAATCATTGATAGTTGCTATCATTGGATTGTAAGTGTCTACCTTAACCTCTGTAATAATTTTATTCTATTTCTACTTATGTGCAAAATTAATTATAATGATTAAAGAAATTATATCCTTGATTTCACTAGCTGACAATATTTCACCGCACGCATATTTCTGTTCCAGTTTATCAACAACGGACTGTAAAGCTTTGTCATTGTCTTCTATCGCAGCTCCATCGCCGCAGCGCAATGTACAACTATTGTGATCGACGTTCGATACATTATTGTCTTCGCTAGTTATCTATTCGCGCATTTTGACCTTATCCTAAGATTTCTGCTTCATCGAATCGGTACTTTCATCATTATATTGTGTGTATCAGTTTCATGGAATTTGCGTTTCCTCATTAACTTCTAGAGACAAAGAGAAAAGCTTCAGCATCAACTGTTACCTGTGTTGGAGCTTCTCAATCAAATCTGCGAACATCTGACACTCGGATAGCCGTAAAGGTATACCTAGGTAGAAGTCAGATTTTCTTTGGCTCATTCTTCTACAATCCAAGAAACTCAATTGGAATTCCAAACGAAATATATGTCCAAATCACAGTTCTAATAGATAGAAGTGATAGCGGCACGAAATATTTGTGTCGATACAGAAAACCCATAAACGCTGGCTGTTTAAGAACAGCCTTTTATCGTATCAAAATAAATAACATACTTAGACTAATTAGAGCTATGTGTGTATTGGTTTCGTCGCTTTCTCGGAACGCGGGGCGATAAGTGTTTTATCTTTAGGGCACGAAAGCCTGCGGGAGAGGGTTGAGGGAGGAGTAGGGAGGTGAGCGCATCCCACGGCTCGCATCGCATGCGCCCGCGCATCGTGCAGGTCACTCCGCGCAGTGATCGCTCGGACGCCGACCGCGTCGCACGTACGCCACGTCGATACCCGCTCGCAATTCTCACGCGGAAAAAAAACAATAAAAACCAATCGACCCCGAGTGACCCAAGTGCATACCGAGCGGCCGACACGAACGAAACGACTTCGCGAAGACCAAAAGACGATAACTAACACTAACGCTTAGCAATAACACGTGAGCTTAATTAACTGATAATATTAAGTTATAATTAATATAAAGGTGGAAATTAAACTGTGCGCTGGAAGAGTAAGAAGTCGAGGGCGAATTTAAATGGTAACGGGCGCGCAGGTCTAGCTGCCGGCGATCGCCACCTCACAGGTAAGTTCGAACAAGCTTATATTAGTTTCGCTTAGCTGAGCACCCGAACGCGGAGATTTTGACAGATGTATTTTTTTTTAAAACGTGTCTACGCATAAATTAGGCGCTCCGTTTCCATTCACGTGCCACCACATTGTCTTACTTCTTTTTATTATTTTGAAGATTGGAATAAAACATTTATGTTCGGTCGTGTCGCGGGTGCGTGAGTAATATCAATGTTATCATCGAATGTTTAGGTGTCGGGTGGTTTGTTTGTTTACATTGATGTTTGTCTGCGCGGAGGAATGCGCCTGGCTTTGTGCTGTATTGTGATCATAACAAATATCTTGGCGTCTCGGTGTGTGGCTCGGATGGCCGCTGTTTGCACACCTGCTTGTTGGATTCTTGTGGCAGTATCATAATCTTAGACGTCTACCAACATTATCAGGCTTATAAATAGCCCTTCATATCGAGGACTTATTTGTTTTCCGGATAAAATTGTCTTCGAAATGATCTAATAAAGCCTTCAGTTCTGTTTTTTGTCATTTTTGGTCACAATGCCACTTCACCACCCAAGGTGTGATTGTGACTCTGCCTTCATCGCAGCGCAGCTGTGAATCTGACTTCTTGTGTTTGGATTTTCTTTATTCAAACTAACAGCTTAAGTATATTTGATATGCATATTCTCATTAAAATAACATATTCAACTACCCACAATTGATTTGACACTATTTTGTTGCTTCAAGATTCTTAAAAGTTGCTTGTAGTTATTGTTAACTTAATGATTAATAGCTGTACTACTTACGTGTATCAAAAAAATTAAGTATGCGAATCAATTCTATGATATATCATCATCCTCACACTTGAGTTGTCTCAAGTCAACGTTATAAATTAGTACGAATATCGTAATTTGAATCATGATTCAGGTGAGTTAGGTATTATATTTCGATAACTAAGCTATCGTTCATTACATCAGCCGAGCCGTATTCCCCTTTCTGCAACACTAGACTCCATGTTAGTTCTAAATCTTATACTCGGCGCAAGAACTGATATCTTATTTAAGTACGCAGATGGTTTGTCCTTTTCAAGGTTTCATTTGCGTTTCCAGGGTCGATCGTATGGGAAGTTTAGGGTACTTTTCTATTCCAACAAACCACAATTTTGGGGGTTTTAATTGGTCTTTTTGAATTTCCTTGTATTTGCATTCTTTAACCATAAGTCTTGATGCTGAAATTCTAATTTTGTTTCGGATTTTTCTTTGGTCTTTTCCCTAATTCATTGAGGTGGACTGTTGGGTTCCTGTTTACCTTGATTGAGATGATTACCGATATTACGTACTATTTAAATGAAATTGTGTAACATGTCGAACTGCGCACCAACACGCCATGGCTGTATATTTAGCCATGGCCGATCGCGAACCTGTAGGGCGGGTTGCGCTCGCGCAGATCCAGTTTTGTACGTTTTTGCCACGAAATGTTCTGTTGTTGTTAAATAACGCGAGATACGTTCCCACGAGGTTAAACAATAACGATTATAATATAAAACAATTTATCTTTAGTTTATTTAATTTGAGTACTTATTTATAACTGCGCTTGATGTGTTGAAAACTATGCGTTATCTCACGCCGTCCAAACGCACTGAGAAGACTTTTTATGTTATTTCAGTTGTGTGTCTTTTAATTCATTGAAAATTATTGCTTCCACACCCGTGATTCCTATAAAAACTTGCCCTTTCTGGTTTTATTTAATTTCGACGTAAGTATTCTACTGACATGGATATTTTCGTTTCCAGATCTGTTCATATGGTCAAGTAAACAAAACAATTAAATTGCGATGACTATTTTAAACTATGTTTCAGTCACTTCCAATATCCGGAGGTGATGCAGAATTACGTCATCTCACTTAGGTATAGCTTAGTGTTTGTTATTGGTTGTTGCGGCGCGGTGAGGCTGTTTTCAATATAGCTTAGTTCTCACGAAGCAACTAAGTTGTTAAATATATTATGTAATAGAATAGTCAGCTTCGTTTGAATAAAAATATAATATATTAACGCGAATACCCATTGAAATACTACTAATTTTAAGGATTTTATCGCGTTTATTGATGTTTTGACGTTTCCGATGTTTCGGCTGCTTCACAGCAACCATGGTCAACTACTTTTGGGTACATTTGTGAGTTGGGATGTTGGAGGTAACTCTCGGAAGTACTGATCTGATTCTAAAATATCCTTCACTAATAAGAAGCTACATTATACGTGAAGGTTAAAAGCAATTTTTCATCGAGACATCATGAGCGGCGCGGGCACAGCGCGGGCGCCGCGGACTGCGCTAATGTTATTATATACACAACTACTATCCAATTGTTTACAAACAAATCAAAGGATGTAAGGATACCGCGGCCTCACTGTCGCCGTTATTGGCTGCGTCAATATTTTTCCGCGTGTCCGTCTGTTTGTTTTCCGGCCGTGACATATACTTATTTCTATATGGGTATCTATTTAATAACAAATAACTCTCTGATTGTATCCAATATCTATTCAGCGGTTATACATTTGTTCTACCGTTAGATATAGGAAGGTAGGTACTTCATTCTTTTCTTTACTTTGAACTGCGGTAGTTTAAAGTACCTAGTTTAATATACATTCACAAATTATCTTTTATCATCGCCAGTAATTTGTATGTTCCTACCAATGCCTTCACGAAACAGGGATAGCGAGGTCAACATAGTGATAGCATCTTCTCTTGAGGTTGATTAGTCTATTGATGCTGTGTTACTGTAAATAGATGTATGGACTGTACAGTGGCTGTCAGCAAACATATTTAATTTTAATTTATACAATTCATTAATTTTTATATTAATATTAGTTCTTTCCACATTTTTTTCGTAATCAAATTCTTGGGGCAACCAGCACACAGCCTGCGCCTAACCTTTGGCATTGTAAGAATTGTGTTGGTTGCGAAATGCCTACTGGCCGTATCGTCTGCGCCTGCGCGCGTGTCGTGGGACACACGTGGCTATCGTT
The DNA here is from genome assembly GCA_905404115.1 of Pheosia gnoma. Classification (NCBI taxonomy): domain Eukaryota; kingdom Metazoa; phylum Arthropoda; class Insecta; order Lepidoptera; family Notodontidae; genus Pheosia; species Pheosia gnoma. Next base: position 247,764 of record FR989907.1, read on the forward strand.
GGTGTATGTGGTTTATTTACTTCATCTTAGGTATTTGTGGACTAATTGAAAGAAGATTCGACTATGTCACTTAGTTATATTATGTAAACAGAAATAGGTAACTTATAATATGTATGAAGAATAGTAATTCATACACAGCACTATCTGCAATTTAATTTATTTTGAAAATTGCGTTGAGTTACAAATAAAAGACCACAATAGAAGATTATGACAATTACAATCTCCTCTAAATTAGCTCCACCATAATTCAATACAAGGCGCATTTTTCTATTAAAATAAATCCAAAGGAAATATGAAAATGCAAAAATTTTCCTATGACCAGCTACAACTATTAACATTCTTCATTAGTAATCTTTTTTATTACAATATAGGCAAGTATTTGATCTCGATCTCACCTGATGATAAGTGACGATAAGATCTACGATGTAGCATACTTGCCTAGATGGTACCTGTTCACTCTTGACTTCCTGTTCCCAGTACCTGTTCAATCCGTCTAAATGTATTAAGTGTAATGTCTAATTAATTATGAACATCCTACGCATTGTTTATTTATACCTCTGCCTATCACCCTGTGGCTTTACTTGGAAGATTCTGAGTGACGTCATCACGTCAATAATTTGATGCGTAACGACTTATAATTACCGTGTTTGTGGTTTAATCGATACGTCCGAGTCGAATATTTTGTTATTTACCGCATGTGAATATAGGTAAATAATACAATATCGCTTTAGTCTAGCGAGGTGGGCTATGGCCTTAAAGCATTGCCAGCAGGCCGTCCCCAACAGTGGGATATAAATGTGGGCTAATGTATTAATGTTTCAATAAAGTATTAGCTTATAATCTTGGAATTTAAGAAAACCGTTTCGCCATCTATGTCTGTCCTAAGCAAACATTTATGAAGAAATTTAAAACACCAGGAAGGTTGTGCTATTGTATATATGATGTCAAAGTGCTGAACTACGGACAGTCATTTTAGTCTATTGTATTTACCTCGGGACACAAAGTGTAATAAATCGTCAAATCAAAATTATTTCATAAGGAAAGGAAGGAGATCGGCCAACACTGCGGTCTTTTCTCTTTGCATCTACTCTTTCTCCCTTCTAGTTTCAAAATGAAGTTAATTTAACGTTTCCCACAACTGCGAAGGTCTATTGCTGGTTACACGTTAAGCTTCTCGCAATCTACATGACAATCAATTAGACGCAACATGCATGATGCGCGCGCGCAGCCGCACTATCAACAACACAGTCGGCTTGAGGCGACCATCGTTGCCTGCTTTCGCGTTGAAATGTTATGTGAAACAATCGTATATTGTATACTTTGGTAACTCGAATCTTGTACCAAAGACAAAATATATTTTTCTTTAGGCTACCTTACACATGTCATTTTGGGATTTAGGTACTTTCTGATTTGCCTTACTATAGGTGTTTTTTCAAATTAATTAATTACGATTTTCACTTCCTACCTCGATATTGGATTGCTCACCTTTTCCACAAAGTCCTCTTCGTATATCTACAAACCTATTACTATCACTCGTCCGGTCTCCATCGCCGCGTGCCCTCCACTCCCGTCATCAGGCACGAGTGCTAGACAAGCAATCAATCTGGCATTTAGCTCCTGCCTCATTAAATGTGATTGCTCGTCGCCATCGCGCCCGCCCACGGCATATGCTCTCATACAATGCTATTAAACATCGTTTACTAGTTTACTTAGCTAGGGCTATCGAGACAGAAAATACACAAGAAATAATTACAAAAATATTAAAACTGTAGTTTTTTTTGCAAATAAAAGTAAATATTTTCTGCATTCAGCTTTAGGTTTTGCTGTCGCTATGACATTTTGCTACTGTTGGAAATATATACCTGCATGACAAACCACTTCCCTTGGAATGGCAGCCTGTATCAAAAATACCTTATATCATTTTGAGACTTTTTGATCTGAGTTTTTTGTCTTTGCCTAATGTGTTCCATAAGTATATAAAATACGCATTGCAAATTACCTTAAATTACTGTTTTTATTTGGGGATACTAAGATCCTTTCGCTAATCAAAGGCAAATTCTCTGCTAATTGAAAAAAAATGCAATATCCCTGATAGTAAGTCTGTTGACACTACCTGCCAATAAGTAATACCTATGTTGGGGATCCAATCAGCAGCCGAGTGCCAAACACGCCATACCGATAATACCTCAAACCTTTGGTGATATTCGAATCATTTTTTAAAAACATTTATGTGTCCATATAAATACTTAGTTTTAATGATCACATAAAAAGTCAATTATGTCAATTGTGTCATTATGACTGCACAGAAGTAGTCTAATTGATATTTAATGAAAAACTATCTAACAATCGATTTTAAAATGTACCTATGGACCTAATGGTATTGATAAATGTCGACATTTGGATCTGGGTCATGATGTAATTAAAAGAACAACTTCATTTAAATTGAATAAACTAAACATGTTACATTTAAAACAATATTTATGTTTTTTCTCGATTATGAACCCTCTGATGATGGACAAAAATTATCAGGCTCGATTCTTAATGTTTTGTAGAACAGGTACCCTATAGCAAGTGCAAATGGTCCAACCACCAGGATAAGCGATAACTATCGAGCAAGAGGTAATGGCGTCATTGGCACTAGACCTTCACAGATCTCAGCGATTGCAGAGGTCACATCCAGCGGTTATTTGTTACATAAAATGACAATAGTTTAAAAGCTGGAATAATTACTCTGTGGACTGAAAGTCATAAAAAAATTGTCGGTGCTAAAGCCTATGTTGGACGTGCCTACATTGTTGCAACAGTCATATGAAGCAGGTTTAAGAAGAGATCTTGATGGATTATAGATTCTTTAATATCGTAACTATAATGAACCTTAATATACAATGTAATTAGGGTTAGCATTATTAATAACGTTATTCTAGCAAATACCCAAATTCTGTATTGTGTGATAAAAAAACTAGAGAAATAACTAATTTCGCACCATAATTGACTTGGTAGCCTTTTGTTTGTCTGAAATATTGACGATTAATTTGAATGTTCATTTGTTTGCAATGTATTTAATTTAATAGCTGTTATTTCATGTATCTATGTAAACCAGGCAGCATTAACGTTATCGCGTCACTTCAGGTACTTTTCAGGTAATTGACCTCATTAAAATTCGGTTCTTAATTAAGTTCTTACTTAATACGATAACGAAATGGTTAATTGCGTTTATAAAATGATCGGTATTGCTAATAGTCAGTAAACTTGTTTAGTCCACATATTTTACCTTTCTATAGGTTTTTGGAATGTAAATCCAATTAGAACATGTTTATTCTGAACTATAGTTTAAATTGATTTAAGATGACATAGAGGAAGTTAAACCAGTTTATAAAAGTCTCAGCTTTGTCGTCCTTAAAACGATAGTCATCATACGTAGGCTTGTGAGAAGCTGATACTGATCCTGAAGCTGACAAACTATTAGTTGGTGTAAAACCGCGGTGCAGCGCGTTTCCATCGTCCTGTCCACCGACAGACGTATGCGTAGGCGCACGATCGGCACTGATCGAGCGATTGTTTCATCTAGTCGGGGCCACCCCCGCGTCGATTAGCGCGGGCCCACTCGCGAACTTGGCACTCGCCAGCCCGCCCGGCCCGTGCGCTGCTCGTCTCCGATCCTCGCGAGATAGTGGGAGACCTCAAAACAGTACCATTGGTGAGTGGATTTGGTAGGAGTTAAAACGTGCTAAGTTTAGGGTAAATTCTGAATTTGGTCTAAGTTATTTTTTTTGACATTTAATTAAAACAATACAAGGATTCTTGTAAGTATTAACAATATTTCACGGAAATTAGAGGATCATCTTTTCGCGGAAATCACATTGACGCAAAATACGAGTTCGAATTTGGAATAAAATTAAAGGTGCTGGTCATTAGCATTTTTGATGATAAACTAAAACATCTATTGAGTATTAGCTGTTCTATCTTTAATTTATATAGGTTGGATACGGCTTGATACTTTGAAAAGAAAACGTGAAAAGAGGTTTTAGAAAATCCAAATGCAGTAATCCAAGTAATAATGCATATTTTATCTCGTGTTGTGTTTCTTGGTTTTGTTCAATTCAATTCAATCGTTGCATGTAAAACTTAAGCAATTATAATATTAATGATGGCGTCTACGTCGAAAATAAACTCTTAATTTTTTGCGTGATCCGGTTTTTGTGGTGACAGAACGGCTGTCAATTCAATGTTAATGTCGAATTATGATCAGCGATCAGAACATAATGTCGCGCGAATATGTATATTAATCAATAGCAAAGGAAGCGATTGGTTTATAATAATGAGAAATATACAATACATTATGTGACGTATGTTTACATTATATATTCTTAATTATCTAACCTGATGTTGATTTTATAATCCCGTAAAATTTAAATTGTCAATTACAAGGTTGCGAACCATTTTATAGTGTGTAAATTTAAAAGAATGTGTAAATGTAAATATACCTTGAAACCACTAAATTCAATATAAATCTCAATTGCAGTTACAGTGTTTCTATGTTACATATACAGTGTGTTACAGAAAGGATATGCTAAGCATTGAACCTGCGCTATTTTAGCGCATTTGTAATTATTATGCGAATTCTGAAATTGAATACCTTAAAATTAAAAGAAAAAAAACGAAAAAAAAACAATTGCCATTTTACTAGGAGCATTTAAAAAAAATAAGATATTGAAATGATGAAGTTAGACTTCACGTGGTGTTCACAAATGCGCCTCGATACCTCGGGTACCAGGCTTAGTGTACCCTCTCTGAATCACCCGGTCTAAATATTTCAGTTATTTAAAAAAACCTATAAAATGGTTTTTTTTAAATAACTGAAATATTCAGATTATACCTGCCTGTCTTCATCACAGAGAATGTCTGAAGAATAATTTGCCAATTTCAAGAACACTTGGGTTTGTTTATCTGGTGATGATTATTTTAATACTCAATCGACACATTCATTTTATGTACACAGATGAATATTTAGCTATATGTGTGTAGTATCGACACGACATACTCCGTAGCGCTGATAATGAAACGCCGAGTGATTGATTTCATGTAAATTCTTGTTTGGTCCCTACGCTAAAATTTGCTATAAACGTACAATCGGCAACAGGTATAACTAGTTCAAGTTCTGATTTTAACGCTGTAACATAAATATTTGTCGTGAAAATAAAATCCTTTTAAATAAAGCTTATTCGGTTGATGAGTATACGATAGATAAACAAATAAATAACATAATTTGGTTAGTAAATAAAAAATGCAAATCCTTACATGACAGTGATAAAATAATTTATAAACTTTAACCCCCAAATTTATAGACATTAATTAAAGTTATAATACGTCTATAATTTCAGAGGAACAATAAATAATTATCTTTACATAACTACAAAATTAATAACACATTATCATTTTGCTACTATTATTACTATATCACTAAATTAAATAAATTATTTTATAATACAATTTCATTACTTAAGAAAAAATAAATAAATACAAGAAACTAGTTCGTAAGCTTACCTATCTCTCTCCTACATTATTGCTGTGCCACCCGGGTCACAATCGATTTATAAGTATTTGAGTTACCACCTCTTACACATTGTGGAATGCAAAATAACTGAATATGAATAATAATGATGAATATGAAAGTAGTATTTTTAAAACACAGAAACATATAATTGATAAATCTAGGCGGGCTGGGGGCAGAGGAACCCACCACTGACGCTCGACTTGTCAGCTTTTCGAATTATAATCCAAACAAGTTGATCGAAAATTAAAGAAACCATCAACACCGAAGTCCTCTAAGATGTTAGTCGAGAAACTGTCTGTCACGAGCGTCGGGACCCCAAATAATATGCAATTCTCCGCGAAATGTACAAACATTTCCTTGCTATAGATATTTTCATAAAATCTTCACATATTGTCTGAGTACAATTTATCTCAACATTTTTTTTTTACGAAGTTTATGTTCCAAAAACATACAAATTAAGGTCTGTGTAGTCTTTTAGAACCCCATATAAGCTTGTGCCGCTGACTTTTCCTGACATTGTGTATTTTGTTGTTGCCATATCACGTTTAAGTTGATACATATCATCTCAGCTAAACAGAGCCTTGCTGTTGCCATATACTATGCATGTGTGTCTGTGTTCGTCGAAAATACGCTATGACTTCATCATTCGCGTTCAATGTCACATTGGTATTTTCTTCATCTGCCTTAATAGAGGACACTATCGTCGGCTTTGATTTTTAAATTACTTCCTTTCTTAGATTTACCCCAGTTAGTTCAGTGCACAGAATAAGTATAATAATATATATGTGTATGTTACAATCCAGGCGTTACAATTATTTTTTTATGTACCAATAGTCTATCTTTTTGTACGTGCATAAGCTACAGTAGGCTCTAACAAAAACAAAGTATATATATAAATCTCCTTAAGTAGTTTTCAGACAAAAAAAAGGTTCAAGTTAAGTATGTAGTAAGTCGTGATCTTTGATAAAACACATATTAGACGTAGGGTTTCAGATAATTTTGTTAGAGTGTATTGATTTTTACAAATTCCTCAATGTGTTTTCGTACAATCTCGCGTGTGAGTATGCGATTGGAGGATGAGGGATGTCATGAGATATTTTTTCAATCAATAAATATTACACTGTTTAATTTGGTCAAGGAAAGGAAAATAAATAATGTTTTATTTTTATAAAGTCAAAGATGTATGCATATGTTTCCGATCTTTTGCGGAATTATCGTCCATTTTCCTCAGTAAACAAGAGTAACTTATTCATTGCGATTAATGGAATTAATTGCTCATTTACAATTCCAATATTATTTTCATTACCTCATGACCCATTTACCGTTCCATGTAAGCCGACTGTTATGTTGCACTCGTGACGTCATCGGGCACATAAGCCCGAGCCTTGACACAGCGTCTGAGACCCGCACTCGTGAGTAATACATTATTTACTCCAGCATTGGTATCAGTGAGTGCGTGCCTTTGTAATTATTTCTTAATATTATGCATGAGTGAGTGTCCTTATGCGCAGGCGCAGCACATTATTGTAACTTTGTTAAAATACCCATCTTTGTGCGCTACTTTAATAAGATAGTGATTGGGTGTTGATTACAATTATATTATTGTTAGTGCTTATTGTAATCTTTTGGGTGACATTACAAATACATGTCAGGGTTAGTCAATAAGCTAGCACTGTTTAAGCTTCTGATTGGTAATCAGTTTCCTTGAGATATTTTATTAAATGATTATGTAGATATGTTTAAACGTATAGCCTAGTATCAATACCTAGGTAGGTAGGCTATAGCAACCTGCGACCATTTCCGTAAAGGAACTTGCCCCACCCTCTGTTACTCCTGCTAGGCAGTATCTACAGTTGCCTCCAACTAAGCCTTAGATATTTATCCTGGACAAATATTTAGTCTTGATCATGAATGCAACTTTAGTATAATATACGAATTGTAAGATATGTGCCCCACTTACCATTTCCTACGCAATACCGACTCGCAACCAGTCGCCGGGCGGCGCGACCGGCTCCGAGGCGCGCCTGCGTGAAGGCTGTCCTGTGTCTCGTGTTTTCATCTCGTGCGCATACGCATATGAGCTAAAATATAAACTCCCACCGAAACATCCACCCGCAGTACTTCAATGATACAACCTATAGCACTCACGCATAGTGTAGTTTACTATTAGTCAAAGATTTTTTGGAGTAGGATCAGTGGTTTCGAAGAATTATTTACCTCTTCATGATATTAGTACAGATAAATATAGTTTTATTTGCATAAATAAGTCGTCAAAAACCAAATTTAATGTAACCTCTAAAAACATATCCGCGTGTTACGATAAACAGCTCGCAAATGTCAGCTTTAAATACATGTAATCAAGTAAGCAAACAAGCAACTTCTAATGTAATCGTAACGCCATCGAGAAAACATCCCGTCACTGTCATACTTAGGACGAAGCGCGTTAAAAGATAGACAGGAAGAATGCATCGTGTGTCGGCTGCATTACCGGACGCGTAAGTCTCCTGCAGAGATTCCGGGTCCGGTATTCCAGCGGATCCGGCGTCACTAAACAGTTAAACTATAAACTATATAGTTTACAAATAATCTCGCACTTGACGAACTGAGATAATTGACTAGAGTCCATGAAATATTCACATATCAATCGTACCTAACATTTTGAAAGTGTTCCAGTAATGTCGTATACAGATAAACCACGAGCACTAAGCATTCCCATTGCAAACGGTTTGCGTCAGTGTTTTGAGAACTAAAGCTGGTGGGATCACGTTACGCCTGCCTCCTTGTTGCGACGCTCGCCTCGCACCACCAAGCTAATCTTCGTCTTTAAGACTATACAAAATTAGTCAAAACTAAATTACATGACGAGTTTGTCAGCATGTGTGGTGTTTGTTTACCTCTTATACAATCCACGAAATGAAAACTCGCAGGCTCTCATTCCCCATATTGATTTGGCGCCAAATTGACCTCATCCTCCTAAACGTATAATACATATAATTAAATCGGTAATTTCATTGGTCATGGAATGGAAATGTCAAACTGAACTTTTTTTTAAATCCTCCGATTTGATTTCATAATTTCCATGCGATTTCAGGCGGTTTTGCATTTGCATATCAAAAGCTAGGCATTACTTTCTTTCTAAATTTGATTCACGGCATTTGAAAATGAAAAGAGCAAGCATGATGCTGCCGTCTGGCATTGCAACACACATGTCGTTCACATGACGTATCTAGATTTTATTTTCTCTAATTAACATGAGATAGCCAGCCCTATATAAACTTAGTCACATGCCAGCTTCTATAAGCAAAGACGACGAAGGTACTTTCTGTCCAATTATAAATTCATACCAGCACCAAAACTCGACGATCAAGGGAGTCAGCGATAACGAACCTTTTGGTGGTACTTACACAATACTGGAATACCATAAGCTACTTCCAAAGGATGTAATAATTATTTTGTTCGTTCAGTATATTATGATAGAGTTCTTGTCTTCACTGGTATGATCCTTGGTGGATTGCAGTGTTGCTTTAGTCTGGTAGAATATGCGACTAATATCACGAGTTACTGATGACGGAGTTACAGTCTCCAGTACGTTTTATTTTAGACCCTTTAACTGCATACAGGGTATTTCATATACCCATAGGTATGTTTTAAGATCGTGTGTTCTGTGGGCGATCTTGAAGTGTCGTTTAAGGCATTACACCTCTTACTATGGTCATGTAACAAAATAAACTTTTATTTGCTGATCCTTTAGATATGTTTGGCGTTTTCGGAATCTGGTATTAATAGGCAAATGTAAACTTTGGCGTGTTTTGATATAGCACATTTTTGCTTGCAATGTTCGTGTTTGCTCCAAAACTTAATTACTTTTTGTATTTTTATGGACTAACGTTAATATAAACACGAATTGTATTATTTTTTGTCACACGTTGGATGTTTTAGAATCGGATTATAATATTAAATTAAAGTCTGTTAAAAAGCATATTGGCATTTAGCGCGTGCAGGAGGAAATAGTGGCATTCTAATTAACTAATCCGGCAGGTATAGGTTAAAATTATAATATGTACAGACTACATCCTCAACTTAATAACAAAAGAAACAGGTATGTTTAGGTTTGTCTGAATGTTTCATACACGAATCAATGGATAGGTACTCGTAGGTAACTAAGAATTTTGGTTTAAATAATTTAAGGTCCACTACTACTCAGAAACTAGTCGTCTTGTAGAGCTAGAGTCAATATAGTTATTTCTTATACACAAAAATAACAACAACTATTCAACACTTTCACATAGCCGCATCGCAAATTAAGACGATTACAAATAAATTAGATACCGGCATTTCATTGTTTTTAATTGTATTCTGTCACGTCATGTTCACAAATCTTAAACCCCAATTTTTTAGACGTTTTATAACTTTATCAAATGACATATTATGGTACTGCGCACAAGAGGATTGCTTTGCGCAGTTCTATATGACGATTGATAAAGTTATTAAACGTACATAAATTTGGGGGATAGTCTTTATTTAAAACACTAGACAAACGGCGCAATTATTATAAATCTGAAGCCGCAGTCGTGTATGGAATGAATGCCATAAGCTTATTTCAAGTTTAAAAGAAATACGGCATCAAGTCCTATGATGGTATTAAGAGGGGTGAGCGCCTTTCTTATCCAAAATGCCCGCTAGCGGCTGATGGAACTTGCCTCATTACATCGATATCATTATTTATTTCACCTATTTTGTCACCGGATTATCTGAAAACCATTTGGGTATATGACCAAACATTTGCCCGACTAATGCCCTACGTAGCCTACGTAACGTGCGAACGCCATTGGCCGGTCGGCGCAGTGCGCGGGCGCAGGAAACCAGTTCTGCCAGGACACTGTTGTATAATATAATCTGTGCGCTCACTGATACCGACTAGGATCCTCTCGTGTGGGTTTCAGTATTCCGCAATAACATGTGATTTGCATATTTTGATAAAGAACAGGTAATTTATTATATCCAAGATCTCCATAAAATCATGAATTTAATGTTTTATCTACAATAATAAATAGCATGCTTGACAACCGAAGGGTTGCAGATAAACTATCATGTCCCTTTTTCACTGACAGTATGCAGAGCCGTCTGTGGCATACCTCAGTTGTTTTTCTGTGTACAAAGATTGTAAGGTTAATACAAAAAAAAAACAATTCTATACTAGATGTACGAGCCCTTCTTCCGAACAGTCACTTGTGATTTGTGCTATACACAGATCGTGAATAGAAACTTCACCTGTAAAACAATCCCTTTCTTACGTCATTTAGTCTATATTTCCAAAGAAGCATTTGAATAAATAAGAAACAGTAAGTCTTAGTATGATGTAGATTTTACAAAGCATCAGAACGAGCAACTGGAATTCATTGAGTTATGTCCGTGTCGAAAAGCTCACGGTTTAATGATTCGCAACAACGTTTGTTATTGTATGCGTTAGATTCATATCGCAATTTCACGGAATTTGATCTTTATTACATTTTTTTCTCTATGGTAACCTTTTATTTTTATTTGGCTGAAATCACATATACTCGTACCTAGATTTGTTCTCATGATAAGTGAGTTGGTAGAAAAGGTAGAATGTTGTTCTACATCTATTAGTGAAATAGTTTTTTTATAACGTAAGCGTAGAAGTTGACTTATTATGGATAACTAGTCTACTAAAACGCTATCTACTAGTCTATTAAAATTTAGTTCTCATTATTTTGTAGGTACTTAAGAGGTAGCAAGGGTTAGCATCCTTATCTAAATGAATAGTTCAAGTAATGTTAGTCAAGCTCATCCACCGAGTAAAACATTACGTTAACTACTACATACTAACCAATGGCCCTGACACCGCCAACAAAGATACGCCCCTCACAGCTCACTGTGACCTTTCCAACACAACTCGACCATTCATAATTCCTAATAGCTTCTAATAGCTGATCAATCCCCGGCTCCAATACCTGACTCACCCGCCCACACATGTCACCTGCGCCTGTTGATTGATCAACTAGTCACATTGTTTGGCCTAATGGATGCCAGCTCCTGACAGCTCATTATGCGACAGAAGGTTAACTAGACAAGATCTATTTGGTGATTTAGTGTTGTGATAAACTGTATCTTTATATTTTGTAATTTCAGTGTTGGTCTTAGTACAGTGCCTCCGCCGAGTAAAAGAAGAGTTCCTCTGGTAAGATTCAATCTTGGATAGTAGTCAGCGGGTATTGCGGGTTATCGTTTATAGCTTTCCATTAACTTGCAGTTCCTTACGTTACATGCCTACCTATACTATAAAGAAATGATGCACGGGCGAGACGAAAAACTTTTCCCTATTCCAATCTCGGCCTCCGCGGCATTTGTAAGGCTGACAAGCATATGTAGATATTTGTGGATCGCTCCAGCAATTATTTTTAATTACAAAAATATATGTCTAGTATACCACAGTCTATTATTAGAGCCATTAGCATACTTGAAGTATGAAACCTAGATCGCCAACCTGCATGGCCATAATTTTGTAAAATTATTTGTCTACCCGAACGGAAACTCGCAAGTTTGTCGTAATAAATCTGTTTGTACAGATAAATCTGACTGAGATCACTCTTATGTCTGCGGGTGACTTCATAGGAAGCATTTTTTACATGTTTTTATTGCACATGTGATTGTAGCACTAACAGCAGGTGGGATGCCGAGCATTTTATTTTGTGGTCGCTTAAGGAGGTAATTGTACATTGCGCTGTTATTTGCATCCGTTAATGTCTATGATTATCATATTATTGTCGTCAAAAATATCGTCTGGAAGTGTTTATTCTATTTTCAAAATAACTGAACTGCAATAAATGACCAAATACCTATCTTAATAGTCCTCCCTATCTTAATAGTCTTGCGAAACATGAATCCTGTTTTTTTCTTATCATTTAGAGATGGTGCGAAAGACGCTTAGTTTTTTCATATAATCCAGTTGTCTATTATGTTATTTATAACTTATATTGGTGTTTATATATATTTCATCCTTTGCCAGTTGTTTAAGCTGTCTCCATTGGCAGATTAGCTGTTTCACTCAGTTTGAACTGGGGTGCGTTTAGTCGGGTAATTTTTCCCGCAGGTAAAAGTTACACTACTCGCTGAACGTAGCTTTATATCAACACTAACTGTCAAATTCTAGTGTTAAATATGTCAAATAGTTGGCTCGTAGGCAGATTCTTTGTCGCCGAGTTGGCTTTAGTTGAGATTTGATCTGATCTAACAGTAAAGTATAATTTTGCGACATTTGGGTGACGCTAAAATTCACACTTTTCAGCGGCAAACATATACCAGCGGACGCCCGTAAACACGGCAGTTTAAATTTTACCCGGTGCAATTTTTCCCCTCGCGGGGTCTTGTTTGACCAGTGTAACTTTTGTGCTGGATGAGTACCGTAAACGCAGCCCAGATTTATGTATTCATTATTGTAACATCATTTTCCGTGTTATTATTGTCCTTATTTGTTCGTCATCGCAAGACAATTTAAACACAACAAGGTTGAATTGAAAACTGCTCAATGTTTATTATTTTGGTCAATTGTACCATCTGACTCTACTTGTCTGATAAGTATTTGACAACATCATTAGCGAGACAGTAATTACACGTTGTTCGTTTGTAACAACTAATGTTTAATTTAATTATGTAATTTATTGTGACATTCCGTCACTTGGCAGACACTTCGTACCGCTGAAATCAACTAGTAATGTTATATCTATTTATATGTGCTAATTGTTAAACTGTAGATAATTAAATATAGATGGTTTGGGCGAGATACCTTATTACGTTCATATTAAAAAAAACGTAGAAGGTACCTAATTTATCTCCCTCTTTGTATTTAGATATTTTATCTGCCTACGTCGACACCAACCACCACAAAGTCGTCAAGATTCATGAGAATACTAGCAAAGCAAGTTTGCTTTTTAAACTAGATTGAAATATAGGTTATACTCTTACCTATCTCTATTATATTATATATTGAGATATCGTGCGCATCTCGTATCGACCGTGACGTCACTCGGCGCACATCCGCTGCAGCGCTCAGTTTTGGACAAGGTCGCACTTATTCAACTTAAGTATAAGTAACTTATCATAATTTGATATATTATTGTCAACTAGAGTACACACTTTTGCTCGAGATTTGTTTGGTTCGTTCATCCTTGAATTAAGAAGACGCGTTTCATTCCCGCCCTCGGGTTTCTTAAAATTATGGGGCATTCAGAGCCAGTAATTGTTTGAAAACCTATGTCACATTTCCTTTATATTGAACTAAACTAATTTTACGGATTTTATAGCGTTTCTTTTCCCTTCCCGACGTTTCAGCTGCTTTACAGCAACCATGGTCACGGGAGGACTGAGGTGTTGGACGTCCTAGTGTCATAGTTTGAACTGAGTTACCCTCATATTAAGTTGCTGTTTGCGCGCGATAAACGCGATCAAATCCGTAAAATTATTTTCATTTCAGTGTGTAGTAGTCGCGTAAATATAAGAAATCATTACATTCCCTTTATGTTATCACTGTCATGATGGAAACCTCTGCTGAAGTCAAACTTAGTGCAATAAGTATGTGAAGAAATAGACACATAGCTCCTCTCAATGTTGGTTCCTTTATCCGCTTTCACTATCACCTTGTCAATTCACAACAAGTGTTGTCTTTGTATTCAGGGCGCGGACATCATCTAATAGCCGTTTATGGGGTTTAGTAGTTGAACTTAGCGGATTGGGGCCGTGTGTGAGGTTTAGTTCAGGGCTTGTCTTGATTGAATTCAGAACAGGATTAGACTTTCTCTTGTTTTGATGGGAGTTCGTATGAAGGCAAAATTTAAGAGTGTTTACCTATATGATAAAATCCACACATTGAATTTGAATCTATGAGGTCTCTGAAAAGGACGATTTTACTAACCACAGGTTAACAACGATATCTATTTTTTTTTTGGATTTATATCGATAGAGAGGTATTAAGTAAGTATTAAGTAAGAACTTATTAGGTCTTAATTGTTTGAGGCATTTTTTTCCGCGATCAGTAAAGGCATGAGGAATCTGTTTTGCTTCATAGCAAAGTTGCTTACCTTCAAAACCCCTTATCAACTAAGTAATCCACATAAATTAAGTTTGACAAATTAAATATCATAATCGTAATGGCCGATTCGCCATGGAATGTGGTGTGCGTGCGTCAATGTTTGGCGATCAACTGTTTATAAATTCACGTCTCGTGGACACATGTAAAAATACCATTTATGAGAACATTATGTCACCACGTTACAAGCTACAATGGAAGACATTGAAATTATCTCTTAGTTGCAATCATCAGACTTTCTCTCAGATATCAAAACCTTCAAGCTATACTACTTACTTTGTTTAATTTTGTAAATTAATCAAAAAGGGTGCCCTATTTCTATTACATTACCATTTGAAATAAATTGAAAACCACTCATACTTCTGAAAAATCTAAATCACTACATACCCCATAATAGGCATTCAAAATATTGGCATTAGCTTATTTTTTCCGAAACCATCAGCAAATAAGCAGTCCTGTATCGCGCGTCACATTCTTATTCAATGAGCGATGTCCGAGGCGCTGAGTCACGGAACCAGCGGGGCAGGTTTGCGGGCCGCGTGCGCGGGCGCAGCGAAAGTGACCGCGCGCCGGCCCTTACCTGGGAGTCCTGTGACCTCTAGGGACGTCGGCTTGCGAAATCTGAAAGGCTTCGTAACGTTTGTCTCATGGTTATATGTTTTCAGATGTTTGTTGCAAGGGTTGGAGAAGTTCATAGTTAAAACACAAGGGGGGTCTGTTGGCTCAAATTATGGTCGATGAAATTGTATAGTAGTAAATTATTGTAAGACATCTGACATCTTATTTCTGAATAATACCGATTTTAAGCTATTAGTGAAGTGATGGGATGGAAATGGAAGAAATTTGAATCCTCAAACTATTTGAGTGAGTTAATCGGTTCCAAATCCAAGCTTTCACATAAAATTACCACATCTAAATGTCACCACTAAATTTTGTAGGTACTTTTAACTGTCCCTGTTTGTGGCACTCCTGCGCACATCACATGTCGTTTACTAGTTACCTAATATAACGTCGGCCATCACGTTGGTACACTCTACCACGACTCTAATGTGAGTGTCATTAACTGCCACTCCTGCGCTTAAGTCATCACCTGCTCGGAGGCACAACATATGTCACCAGCCCATTAAGGTCCAATGAGAAATAACTTTATTTGTTGATTGGAAGAACGCTACATTGAAAAACCATTGGCAAGATCTGGAATTAAACCTTAAATCCTGATCTTTCAAATTGATCTTTTAAATCCTGATTCTAATAATGAATCCACCGATTAATTAGTGGCTGGAGTGGATTTAACCAATAAGGGATTACACTTTTTGACGCTACCTCATAAATTTCCTATAAAATAAAATTCCATGTTTTAAATTCATAAAACGCTTTGGTATTATATTAAACGAGTATGCAAATAGTTCTTTCAATTAGCCACCGTAGTATGAGCTTTAAACGTTATTAAATCGGAATCGACTGTTCGATTTTAAACCATTCGAAATCGATATCGGTAACGGAATCGAAAACATCCGAGCTGAATTACCGCAATGGCTATTAAAATTTTCAAATTTGATTATTTTCGTTGTATCTTGATGATAATACCAAATCGTTTTTTCAAAAAGTTTCCGTGGAAAGCTCGTCGGGAGCGACATGAACATCGGAAAGTTTCAAATCCGTTTCCGATGTAGATTCCGAATGATTTAAAATAACCCTGCTGTAAAGCCAAAATTGAGCGCTAGATGCGCTATCTTGTGAAACTCATTGTAACTATTAAAGTTCTGTGAGGAAAAATTACATTCTCTCACCCAAACGAATAGTGAGATAATCTTCTCTAGGAATCATCATTACGGACACCCCACTGCTGCCCATAGTCCATGCCTGCATACATTCTTCAATCCCACAACCAGGTCAACTAGCATGAATACATGGCGAGTTATTCACATTATTTTTTTTACTGCATTAAACGCAGTTGAAATAAAAAGTAGGGTCTCCATATAGAGGCTGGTGTAACAGGGGCAAGGGCGGCAGGGTGCGAATATGGAGGCAGCCTTCGAGGAGCCCGCCAGATGGCGCAATGAGGTTGAGATATATTGACAGATGTTAGGTTCGGTTACATAGGCATTGTTCTGGTGCAGTTAACCTGTGCCAGATGAACGTATCATATTTTATCTATTTCGGTTAATTTATACTATTGAAATAAAACTAGTTTAAAGGATTTTAAAGCGTTTGCTTTATGTTTTTTTACGTTCCCGACGTTTTGGCTGCATAACAGCAGCCATGGTCACAGGAAGTCTGAGGTGTTGGACGTCCTAGTGTCACATTTAGATCTGGGGTACCCTCCTATTTGTTGTTGGTTGCGATCCGATCTACGTAGAAAGTGCTCACAATGTCTTGAGATCTTGCAATGGTGCGCTTGGTTTTGGATGTTTACCCATGTCTCAGGGTTCATATGACAAACGTGCCACGCCCAATGCCCCCACATCGGAGGCGTGATCAGTTTATCAATACGGGCCTATATAAAGCATACACAGATAAAAGTCTCGCAATGACCCATATTCCGTTTCTACGAACACTTCCGCACTCATTATCATGTGTCAAATCATAACGGCTCCTTAATTGAGGTGTCGTTAGCGGAATTGGTCGTCCTTGGTCGCGTCCAATTAGCCCTGTCAGCGCTTCACGGCTTCATTGAGAGATTTATCAGCGGCGAGACAGTGTGGGCGTGTTGACGTACCTACTAGGTTCGATGGGGATCGAATAACACTGAGCTATACGACTCTTTTTAAATGGAATGGGCTGCCTCTTATAATAGTAACCAGGTCCTCGCCTAAACTCCATAGTCCCTCCATAGTTTAGGGAATTTTATTTTCGTGACTTACCCTGGTCTTAATGTTACGTCCCCAGCCCTAAGTATGCTTAGTCGGTGTGTTTGTCGGGCAAAATTTGTTTTTATATAGGCTCTTTCCATCTCGATGTTTGTGTAAGGCATGTCGGCTAGCGTGGTGCCATGGCCGAACTGACCTCTACATCATCTCGTTTCCGCGAACGAATGACACAATCAGTTTAGCTATCAAGTAGACTGCCATGCATCAGTCCACCAGTCATCTCAATTGACTCCGTGATTGCTTAATTGCACGCGATGCACTCAAATATTCAATTGGTACAATAAAGATGTTATTACAGTCTGCGAAAATGCGTGCGTGGAATCAGATTTCAGGAACATTTGCGTTGAATTCATTACAATGTTTGTCTCACTCTAGTAACAGCAACCCTGCTGGTTTAGAATAAGAGGGTATTTTGCTGTAGAGATCGGGGAATGGTAGTTCTATGAAATTTATTTGACTTGAGTCTGCAGTTCGTACTACAGGCACATCAACTCTGGTAATTCTTTGCATCCAACAGCGGTTATCTCTTCTCGTCTTTAATGTATACCGATTGTTAATTTATGTTTGTATTGTCCACAGCATGTCCGACGGAGACGTGTCGACGATTCAAGACGAGGACGTTCTGCGTCGTATGGTAAGTAAATTATTGATAATCTTTTGTCACAAAATCATATGTTGGTAAGTCACGTTAATCAATTCTGCAAGATACTATCTGTAAACTCATGAATATGAAGAAGGTGTGTAAAAAACAACCACGAACGAAAACACACAGTCAAAACATATTGATTTCCAATAACGAACTTGTAACGTGATTATTGTCACAATAGATACGTTTGGTTGATCGTGTCCATCATAACTTCCGTCTCCAATTGCATTAAAGTTCAGTGCATGGGTATAGTTTACGTAGACGTGCGTCTGTTTGTCACATTATTTGAACCATTTCCTTCCTTTCGGGGTTGTATCGGCCGAACACTGCAACTGTTACTGTTGGTGGTCTGTGGGGGTATCTACTGGTCATTTGCATTTTTTTGTAGAACGAGTTATGATTGAGAGTAATTAACTTTGAGTAGCGCTTCAGTATTTGGCGAAAATACTATACCCACTTAATTCGTTTTGTAATTGTATTACAGGTAACTATTGAAATAATGCAATAAAATTGTTAATTTATTAATAAGCCTGACCTGGTTCCCGGATACGCTATAGCCAATTTAATAAATTGAATAAAATTTTGAGATGCGTCTACAATGTTCATGTACTATTTGTGTACAATAAAGATTTATTTATCTTATGATTTTAGCTCCTGTTAAATAACTCATAGCAACTTTATTCATTGCTCTTTAATTATGATCAGGCGCAAAATATCTGAACCAATTAGCGTCTCCTTTGAACAAAACGTTAAGCAGTTCAATCTTCTTTCTTCCCCAGTGGCAGCAGACTGAGGACTTCTCCCGGAAGAAAGAGATTCGCGCACACATGTACCGGCTGCGGGAGGAGCGCCTGCGCAACCTCTACTCGCCGGAGCCATCTGGCGGTAGAAAAGGTAAGCACTTCGTACTAGTAGATCTGTAGTTTAGCATAAGTGAAGTTTTTGGTGGGACGTTAGATCGTATCATTGACAGTTTTGAGTTTGCTTGCTCCCATGTCATTGGGAGCTTGTAATTTGTCATTTAACATTATACTACTTGTCACATTTACATTTAAGTATGTCAGAAGATTTATAATGCATAGGTGTTTTACGTGCAAAGTAGAGAGGTTATAATAATCTTGTAGATACCTGCTTATCCATGAGCATATCCACTTATATCATTGTAAAATGTATCATAAGAATGAAATTCACAGCTGTATGTTGTAATGACGTCATATCTATGCGTCACACGTCAATCCAATTGATTGTTTCAACATAAATCAAGAATCCCTAGTTAGCGTAGTTGTACCAACAGGTAGTGAGTTCCCGGCGCAGGACCATGTCCAGTCGTTCGCCGACCAGAGCTTCCAGTCGATGAAGAGCAAGGAGGTCCGCGACGCTGGCTCCCCGCCCAAGGAGTTCGCGTACCGCGGCCAAGGTGCCCACCGCACGATACCACCACCCTAACTCTTAACTAATGCTTATTAAACCGGTAGTGGTCGACCCGCACTATTCCTGAAGCTAATCACAGCCTATTTCCAGATCTCAAGCCGCTGTCGAACGCTGGATGGAACGTCGAGCAAGAGAACAGGACAACCGACGACGGGCACACCCACGTCAAGTCTGTCAACGCTAACATCGAGGGCAGATACGACGTGGAAGGCGGAAAAGGACAGTTCGCGGCCGTGGACCATCATAAGGAAGCGGTCACCGAGTACCAGGACGCGAACAGCAGTCTGAAGCGCAACGAGACGTCGTCGAACACGGCCGCTCGCGAGCACGTCGTCCGACAGACCGACGACGGCACCAACATCTCGTCGACCACCAGCTCGTCGACATCGACGTCCAAGTTCCAGCAAGTCTCGACTTCGAGACACGACTCAGCGCCACACCTGACTAACGACGAGTATGACCTTCGAAACTATGATAATACTAACCGCAACGAACAAGTGACCAGAACGCAGATAAACAAGGTTAATGATTATGAACAGAACTTGAGGAACGATTCTAATGACGATGCATTGCTGTCGAGGAAAGTTGAGTATCCTGACGACAATACCAGAGTGATTGTGGAAACGCGACGCCTTCCCGACGGGACCAGGGTGACCAGCACGAGGCGCGAGTTCCGGGCTCCGGTACAGTCTCGCTCGGAACACTATCAGACCCGCGAAAACCGTTCCTACTCGACCCAACAACGGTCAGACAACAAAGAATCCACTTCAAAAGTTACAAAGCACGTGGTTGATGCTGCAGACATAGTCGATTCTCAAAGGAACGTGGACGATTACGACTTTAAAAGGCAAATAACAGACTATACCAAAACGGATAATGACAATTATGGTGTGGATCGCCACGATACTAGCCTCAAGAGAGTGATTGATCGTTCTACAACTGACAACGAACAGTCTCGGACTACACGGTATGAGACCAGAACTAATAAAGTGATACAATCAACTGATGCTAATGATTACGTGCACACCGTCCATCAACAAGAAAAGCGTAATGATAATCGTGAGGCAGTACCTAAGCGTGATGACAATGTTCCCTACAATCAGCAGCGACACAACATTGATCATGAAGTTGTTACTAAACGTGATGACCGCATTCATACGATTAAACAGCATGATGATCAACATGAAGTAATAACTAGACGTGATGATAAAATATCCAACAATCAGCAGCGATACAACATTGATCACGAAGTTACTACTAAGCGTGATGACCGCACTCATACAATTAAACAGCATGATGATCAACGTGAAGTGATAACCAAACGTGATGATAAAATATCCAACAATCAGCAGCGATACAACATTAATCACGAAGTTACTACTAAGCGTGATGACCGCACTCATACAATTAAACAGCATGATGATCAACGTGAAGTGATAACCAAACGTGATGATAGAATTTCCAACAATCAGCAGCGATACAACATTGATCACGAAGTTACTACTAAGCGTGATGACCGCACTCACACGATTCAAAAGCATCCTGATGAGCGCGAAGTGATAACCAAACGTGATGACTCAACGTATACTAATCAGCAAAGATATACTAATGACGATCGTGAAGTTATCACTAAGCGTGATGATCGCATCACGAAACAAAAAGATATCAGAGAAACTCAAAGAGGAGATACTGAGGAAAAGATCCATAACATAAAGATTAATAAGAACGTTGAAGAAATAATTGAGAAGAAAAGTACTGACCATCAAACTACTTACAACACTGATTACACGCAAAAAAAGATCAGCAATGATTGGAGCCCGTCTCATCAGGCTTGGGCTAGCACTCTACGAGCTGATACTCCAACTACCACTAGACCTTCTACCAGGGCATCGTCTCCTGGAAGCAGGACTTTCAAGTCCAGCACATCGTCGCTTAGAAGCAGTGTCAGCCCTGACAAGACGCACAGGAAACCTTCAAGCCGTGGTGGAAGCCCTTCTAAAGTAGACAGGTACTCACCAACTCGCACCGTCTCTGATAAGTACTCCACTACCCATTCGACCCACTCAGTAACTGAAACGAAGACTAATAGGTATACTAGTCCGGACAACCGAAGACCACCATCTGGACGTTCTCCAACAAGGCCTGGGTATAGCCCAGAAAGCCCAGAAAGGAAGCCCCAGGATCACCGTCAAAGACCAAGCGTTAGTCCTGAGAAGAGACCCCAGGATTTCACCCATAGACAAAGTGTCAGTCCTGATAAGAAACCTCAAAGGTCTTCTACTACTGAGGTCCCTAGAATGGGATCCCCAACGCGTCCTCTCAACCAACGTCAAACTCCTACTGGACCTCGTGAAAGCCCTGAAAGGAAGCCTGGATACCAGCCAACTCAGGATTCTCGCACTTCTCCAAATAGGTCAAGATCCAGCCCCGAAAAAATGCCTAGTAATGGTCACCCTAAGGCTGTCTCCCCAACAAGACCAACTCAGAGTCCTGATAGAAAACCAACATTCCATAAACCTACGGATAGTCGACCAAGTCCGACATCTGACTACCCTCGCACCACTTCACTGACCCGTCCATCCCAACCTGCGGACGGTACTATAAGATCCAGTGTGAGTCCGGATCGCAAACCTAGCTATCCATCAACACCAGGTAGCAATAAACCTACAGGTGATTATCCTAAGAATATCCAAAATAGGAATAGCATAAGCCCTGATAGGAAACCTGGCTACGTGAAGCCTACTGCAGTGAGCAAACCGTCTGATGATGTGAAATCTCCAACAAAATCATCTGCTAGTCCTGATAGAAATTCTCCGGCTAAAAAAGCTCCATCCCCAAGCCCCGACAACCGTCCTGAAACTGTAACTAAAGTCCAAGAAGACCACTATAAATTTATTGATGAAGAAACTAAGATGTATAGTAAAACTGGTAGAAAATATCCTGAAAATAAGGAAACGCCTACAGCCCCTGGTGGTAAATCATATCCTCGTGACCGAAGCCCCTCTCCTAAGAAAAAAAGCCCATCTGTGGACACACCCGATTACAGAAGTAATGTACCAACACAAAGGAAATCCAGATCTCCATCACCTAAAGATTCGGTCCATATAAGAGGCGATCGTATCGACACAACTACCAAACAGAGCGACTTTACCGCCAAACAAGATAATTATACTGAAGAAACTACAACTAAATATCGTACCCCTAAAGATAAAGCCACTCCTAAGGACAAGGATACTCCTATTGGCAAGGGTAGTCCCAGAGAACCATCACCATCCAAATATGGTACTTATGACAAAAAGAAACCTTATGATGACAAAAAAGAATTGCCTAAAGATGACACATTTGATTCACTGACACCTCGTGAAAAATCTCCAAAGAAAGTTTCGGAACAGCCAACAGCACCTAATAAGAAATCGCCTAGAGATGTTGTTTCTCCAGTGAAATCTCCTATTAGAGACTCGAAATATAAACAAACTACGGACTTCATTCATACAGAGAGAACTACTGAAGAGGTTAACAAGAAGACCACAAAGGATCGTTCTAGGCAGCTAGTTACTCCATCTTCTAGTCCTACAAGGATGCCAAAGCCTACTGAAACTGAACCTTCGACTGGACAAAGCTCTCCAACGACATCTGTCAGTGGTTTCGTGTACTTCGGCTCGCCTCGTCCTGAGAAAACTGTTGTTACCGACTTAGATGATGATGAAACACACACTGAAATAGTCACAAATGAAGAAACAAGTACTATTTACAAGAGACCTGAAACCCTCGATGTGAAGCGATCACCATCGCCCTCCAAAATACCATGCAGGTCACCTTCTCCGGAGAAACACATTTCACCTCCAAAGGAGAGCCTTCCCAGAAAGAGTTCTTTGAAAAAACCCACTGATACTAGTCGAGTATCGCCTATTGAAAAACCACCGTCCAGTTTCCGTATTTCACCTGATGACTCAACGGACTTCCCTAACCATACAGTGGTGAAAAAAGATCACGCTGATAAGCCAGACATCAATGCCCCTGGTAAGCCTAAGCCACCACTAGAACGTCGTGAGACTTATGAAGACCGATGCAGGAAGATACTTGGAATGACAGACACAACCACTGAGACTGTTATTAAAGAAACATCGTATTTGAAGGAACCTCAAACAGATCTGAGCTCTCCTAGCGTGTCACCTTGCCGCAGTCCTGCTGTACGAGAAACTCCATTCAGCTACCCTACCGACAAGAAGACTACGGACATTAAAACAAATGTCATCGATTTCATCACTCGTGAACAAGAGAATGATATCACAAAAATCACCACTGATCACAAGAATGACCTATCTGACAAAAAACCTAAAACTTCCCGTGAAAATTCTCCAACCAAACATCAAGGTGTAATTTCGAAGACTAAAACTATCGTAGACCATAATGTTACAACACGCGAGAATGTTCAAACTAATATTACGAAAACAAACAAAACTTGTTTTCCTACGGAAAGTCCTGAGAGGAAATCTTCACGTCCTAAAGACGAGCCAAGATCCGACAAACCTTTTTCCAAAGACGAGACTCCAAGAACTCTTGAGAGCCCTGAACGAACTGGCGCACAAAGGCCGAAAGGCACTGATTATCAACGTACCTCTCCATCGAGGCACTCTGAAAGTTCTCCGAGAGACAGTTTGAGTCCTGAAAGGAGACCAAGATATGAATCTCCTGAAAATACTCTTACCTACCAGAAGACTACAATATCTGAAACAAATGAATACGATTCCACGACAGTTGATAACGTTAACAAACAACCCTCTCGAACATCAAAATCACCAACTCAAAAAGCTCCAAGGCCTGTTGATAATATACGGTCCAAAACTAGTCCCGAACGTAAGCCAAGCTATGAGCGTCCGTCACCAGCTCGAGCTAGTCCTCAGAAAAAACCTGGTGATAAATACCCAAGAGAAACATCACCATCTAAACCCGGATATCTGAACACTTCGGAATCTATCAATACTAAATTTGAAACAGTTTCTTCCACATCTGCTGTTGTGGAAGAAACTGCTTCAACAAAGTCTAAAACTAGACAAACCAAAATATCAGAGTCACCATCACGTGCAGTTCCCAGACATGAAGATACTTCAACTGATCGTAGTCCGCACCCTAGACTAGGGAATGAAAAACCTTCTCCTCGATCCAGTCCTGTGAAAGAACCTGTAAACAAGCATCCGCACCCAAAGAAACCTGAAACCATTCCTGGATATATGCAGACTACTGAGTCTGTCACATCAAAATTCGATACATCTGAAGATGTGGAAGAGAATACAAAACGGATAGTAACTAAACACAGCCTTCGTACTTCTGAATCACCAACACGTAAAGCTCCTAAGCCTTCTGCTGAATTTCCATCGGGTCGTACACCAGAAAACGAACCTTCACCTGTTCACTCCAGGCCCGTGCAAGAGCAATTTGAAAAATATCCAAAGGGACCCGCACCAAATACCCCTGAGTATACGCAAACCACTGAATCCATAACGTCCAAGCAGGACTCTACTACTGAACATTATGAGGAGATTGTGTCCGAGGCGATTAAGACAAAGCACACGCCTGCTCGACCCTCTGAATCTCCTACACGCAAGCTTAAGCCTTCGCATGACTCTCCATCTAAACTGCAATCTTCTGATAAGAGTCCTAGCCGTAAACCAGGATATGAACAGTCTATTAAGAGTACTCCTGAAAAGAAACCTGGTGGGGAATTTCCTAAAGACTCGTCTCCACCCCGGAGTTTAAAAGATACTCCTTCAGCACCTCATCATCCTTTAGACAAAGCTACTGATCAGAGGCCTGGATATGAAAATTCATCTAACAGAGGTACTCCCAAAACTTGTGTTGAAAAAATCCCGAAAGAACCATCTTTTACTAATCAGAAACCGGAGAAAACTCCTGGTTATATGAAAACCACTGAATCAGTTACATGCAGGCATGACAAAACTACTGAAGACCTTGAAGAAACATTCACCTCTAAAACTGTAGAAAGGGAATATCCTTTGGATTCGGAGCCTGATAAACCTCCATCGAAAGTACCACACGATAGTCCGTATAAAGTTTCACAATCTAGGCCATCTCCATTAAGGCAGACAGTCAGCCCTGAACGCCAACCTGGTCTACAGGAACCGATTAGAGAGAGTCCCTCTAAAAAGCCAGGTGATAGGCACCCGAAGGAACTATCTCCTTCTAGGAGTGAGAGCCCTGAAAAGTCTCCAGGATATATAAAGCGAACTACCACAGATTCTTCTAAGTACGATGACCATTCTAGTGAAGATTTTGAAGAAATAACTACTTCGAAAATAGTTCATATCAAGCACCCATCTCGTCCATCGGTGTCACCAACTCGTCCAAGTATAAGACCTGGAGATTCTCCGACTAGATCTCACCCTTCGGAGAGTCCGGATTGCAGGCCAGGAAGCAAACCATCATCGAGAGCTAGTCCTGAGAGAACACCTGGCGACAAGCATCCCAAGGACTCATCCCCTACCGGACCTAAATCTAATCAAAGCCCTGATTATATCAGAAAAACTACAGCAGTAACTACAAAGCATGACACTACTGTAGATAATAATACAATTACATCGAAAATAACAAAACCGCGACCTTCCGAGGCACAAGTTAAAGCACCTAAAACAACTGACAGTCCTTCTTTACATCGAACACCATCTCCATCTAAATCTCAACCTGCGGAAAAAACAAAGACACCAGAACGTAAACCTGCTTACGAACAGTCATCAAATCGTCAAGACAAAAAGCCTGGGGAGAATCAATCAAAGGACTCATCTCCTAATAGCTCTGGAATTAGTCCTGACAAAAAACCAAGCTGTAAGCAACCTACCGCTTCTGTGACGTCCAAGTATGAGACAACTTCCACTACTGACAAAAATGATGTGACTACTACATTTTTGGGAGAGAAATATCAGTCTCCAAGGTCATCCGTGTCGCCGTCACGCCGGGTTTCTGATGAGCCTTCCAGTGTAAAACCAAAACATTTCACGGGAGAGCCAGAAGAACCAAGGCAGCTACGCACTCCGTCTTCAACCAAGAAATACACTAAGGTTACTGAAATCAGTACAGATTTCATTATGTCCGAGAGAGAACAGGAAGTATTAGACAAAGTCCAAAAATCCCTTCGCAAACTATCTCCAGAGCGTAAGGAGAAAGCACCTAGTCGTGAGAGAAGTCCAGGTAAAACTACAACTAGCCTACTAGATCTCGATATAACTAATCATACTGTTGAAGACGATGAGTATACTGATATTATTGAAATTACAAATACCAATAAGACAACTAAAGTTGACGTCACGCGCTTTGGTAAACCTAAGGAAGAGAAGCCTAAAAGCCAGAAAGAGCCTAGCAAGCTGTCTTCTAGAAATGTTTCTCCAACAAAGAAGCCATCCGGCCTTGCTAGTCCGACTAAAATAGATAAGGGTGTGGAATCTCCGAGCAAGCCAAGGAGTGTTTCACCAAGGAAGCCTCTATCGCCCACTGAGCGGCCTCAGTCTCCCCAAGGAGTGAGGACTAGTGGCATGAAGCCCAAAGAACCCGTACCTTCTCATTTGACTCGGAAACCGACGCCCGTTACATTGTCTACAAACAAGATGGACAAAACAGTAACTGACGTTAAAAGAACCACCGGTATAGCGTCAGTTATCAAACAAAATAATATAACAAAAACATCAACAGTTAAAACCACAGGCAAAGTTCTTCAGTCTCCCAGTGGTAAAGAACCCGATACAAAACGAGCACCAACACCTAAAGGTATGAAAGACAATTTGAAGAAGGATACTGACACTAAAATAACACGTACTGCTAGTGATATTGCAATTAAACCTAAGAAAATGCCTCCTCAGAGGATGAAGTCAAAACCTGAAATTCAAGTCAGTGATATGTCCACAAAGACATTTACCAAAACACAGAAATCTACAAAAGAATCTCACACAAAACTACCAAGTAAATCAGCTACAACATTGAATACATCTACTGATGATGATGATGTAATCATTGATGTGGAACAATCAAAGTCGTCAAGGGAAAATTCCCCAGATCGAATCTGTCCCACTCCCGTTAACTTCGGAGATGATGTAGGTACACCTCGGTTCCCCGATGAGGTAAGTGAACCTGATGATGAATTCCGCAAACGCACTTATCATACTATTCATGAAACTGAATCTATTGTTGATGATATTGTTGAGATATGTGAGGATGACGAGCTCTTTGTCCGAAAACCCCAAAGAGACAATGATGACGAAAGCCTTCTTAGCGTTACTGAGAAAGTAACTAAATTCACAAAAGGTGTCGATACTAAATCTAAGGACACTACAACTGTATTTAAAGATACTGAGAGCAGAGTTCACTCCGACTTTATTAGAGACAATTTAAAATCCGATGAATGCTTGCTGACCGTTTCTGAGAAGGTGAATAAGTTTGCTAAGGGACCGAGGGATGTTAAAGAAAAAAGTCCAGCGCGTAATGTTACTGATGAATATGATAGAAACACTACTTATCAGGATGATTACACTAAACTCAGTGTTCACGATAAGGCGCATTTGTTTGTGGAAACTGCAGAAAATGTAAAGGCACCTAAAGTGAAACCCGCGCCACAAAAGGTTGGGCGCCCAGACTTGACTAATGTGGATGATTCATTGAGGAGTGATGACTGTTTGCTTAGTGTTTCCGATAAAGTGAATAAGTTCGTTAAGACAGCTGAACACTTCTTGACTGACACACAAGAAGTCGAGGAAAAAGAGAGAAAAATTAAAGAACAACACGATAAGCTCATGAGAAAAATAGTAGACGACATTGATGACGAAACCTATGAGACAGCAATAACAAATGAGACGAGTGACGAGAAACCGGTATTCATGAAGGACACCTCATCACCGCAAAAAACCAATACAAACGATAAAAATCACAGTAGTCCAAATTTCAAACCGACTGACAGAGCACCTATTGTAAAAATAACTACGCTCCGCAGTAGCGAAGCTGTGAAGAAGGCTAAGGCTCTTTTCGAAAACATTGTTTCCACGACTCAGAAAACTAAAGAAACTACTACTACTAAGACCACGAAGTTGACTGACATTGGTGTAGATAAGAAGACTAAATCCGATTCTACTACCACTCGTCATCCATCAGTAGAATACTCGTCTCCTACAGTTACCCAGGTGGATAGCGAAGTGGATGCTGCTCCATATATCAGAGATTGCCCATCCAGCGACACTCTTACACGGCCAAACCAACGTGATGAGAAACCACGAGCCAGTCCGTCGCGGTTGACCACTCAATCGCCAGTAGTGCCAAGGTCTAAGTCTCCCATGCGGCACACAGTGGAAACCACATCATCTAAGACAGTCACAACGAGGTACCCGGGTGCTCCAAGAGCTGAATCTCCAAAAAGTCGTTCAGAAAGTGATAAGCCTGACAAAGTTCCTGGCTATCTGCGACCAACAAAGACGAGCCAGAGTAAGGAGGAGCCGAAAGTTGAAGATATCGAAGTGAGCAGCCGAAGGGGTAGCGGCAAGTTTGGAGTAGAATTACGAAGAACTAGCGTAGAAAGATCTACGGTGAGCAGCGAACGTCGTCGCAGTGTCGAACATCCCTGCATTGAAGATATTTACGACCTGGACCTCCTGGAACAAATGGTCAGTCAAAATGTAATTTGCATGCTCCTTTTTATAATTTCTTCTTCTATGATGTATTTATGTCTTTACTGACTATATTCTAATTTTCAGTTGGAAAAGGTCGTTGGTTACGAGCAGAGGCGACGCATCAGATCACAAATCAGGGTAGCTAGGAAAAGGATGGAGACGGAACATGTTGTAGACACTAACACCTACACAAGGGCCAAGCACACTACCGTGCAGAAAATCAGGTCTCCCGAGCGGCAACAGACGAGATCACCTGAACGCACTCCGAAATCACATCAGAAGACTTTATCTCCCGAACGTCATTCCAAAACTCCTCAGAGGTCGGTACCTGAGCGTGCTCATCCTAAAGAGCATCCTGCCTTGAACGGGAATAATAAAGAACCAAGTAAAACTCTGTCTGACAAGCGTCAAAGACCACATAGCCCTGAGAAACTTGCTTCGAAATCTATTTCTAAAACTAAAAGCCCAGCCCGCCCCGCTAGTCCTGAAAAGAAAACAAGAACGCTATCCCCCACGAAAACCGCCACTCCTAAACCTAAAACCAATCGTTTCAATGAATACGCATCAGCTTATATGAAGAAAGTCGGGCTAAACGAGGCTGATAAACTGAAATTAGCTGAATCTAAAACTAAAAAACTGGTAGACGATAAACATAAAATTGTGAGACATGAAAATGAACACAGGACTGTTGAAGAATATACCACAACAAAGAATTTTAGTGAAAGAACTTCTTCTAAAGACGTGATTGAAGTCGTTCAGCTTAATGGTAAGAGATCTCCGTCACCTGACAAAAGACAGAGTCCAGAACGCAAGGCTCACAGTCCCGACCATAAGGCCCAGAGTCCTGGGCGCAGAACTAGCCCAGACCGCAAAGCCCAGAGTCCCGGGCGCAGATCTAGCCCAGACCGCAAAGCACTGAGTCCGGAACGACTTTACCAGCGCAGTCCAAGCCCTGAGTTAAAACGTCAGAAGTCAGACACCGGGAAGACCCAACACAAGGAGATAATAATTAAAACTGTGTATGACATTGTAAAAAAGTTACCTCAGAAGCAAGTGCCAGAAGAGAAGCCTTCATGGGTGACTAACCGGAATTTAAAGAAGATAACTTCTGAAGCCCGAACATTTAGCTCTAAGAAAGTCGAGGCGAAACCCAAGTACAGAGCAACTAGTCCATCCAAAGTGATATCTAAGCCTATTGACGTCATCACGTCGAGTTATGGACCTGGTCCGTTGGACGCTGACGGCAAGCCACTTTTTGGGATCAGGGCTTTGAGGAATGGCGCTTCTAATTATCAGGGTGAGTAACCTTACAATATTTTTAAGGCCTTATATTCAGATATCACATTCAACTCTTTTTAGTGAACGGACCCCGGTCTCAATTCCCAATAATAAGGAAAAAATATTAAGCACCAAAGGCACATTGTAATTTAAGTGATTCGAATCTTGAGCATAAAGGTTTCCCGACATACGGCAAACATCAAAGTAACATCCTCTTACTTTCAAGAGGAGTTGCCAACTGGGCTGTTATTGTATGGTAACTCACCTGAATCACATTGTTACTCATAAGATCAATATTGGCTCAGCTGGTTATAAATGACTATTCTTATTAAACGTGTACAGAACGGTCGTGTCGCTTGTAAAAAGCGTCACTTTTTGTGTGTGTTCTGTCGAAGAGTAAATTGTATTCGTAAAGCGAGTGAATGGGTGACCGTGAGCGAATTGTTTCGATGTCTAGTGTAGTGGCTCTGTGTGAAGTTCTCGAGTGTAACGTGATTTAGCTGGTTGGTAATTCATTGAAATAAAACTAATTTTAAGGATTTTATTGCGTTTATATTATGTTCCCGACGTTTCGGCTGCTTTACAGCAACCATGGTCACGGGAGGACTGAGGAGGATGAAGTTCTAGTGTCATAGTTCGTACTGATAAAATCCTTAAAATTAGTTTTATTTCAATGTGTTTTATTTTATAGCTTAAATATAAGAAATTAAGTAATACACGGAATATAAGTTACTTATTTATTGTAATAATGTCTTCTAATCATATTGATTTAAATATTTGAGTGTATATTTGGTAGAAACTCGTATATTGTTCGGATGAATAACATAAGATATATGAAACAATAGCCATATTATACCAGGTTAGTACTTATTGTTTGCTATATTTCAGTACCGCCGGGTAAAGCTAAAGTTGTAATCTTAACGTTATCTCTTGAACAATAACCTACCATAACCGCGCGTTGATGAATCACCGGTCTGTTCCCGCCAAACTTACCTGCAATTTACCTAACATTCTTAGTAGATTAATTTAATATTTTTCATAAAATAACCTATTTGCTACTTATACTGGGTGGGCACTTTACATTCAACTAAAAAACCTCCTAATTAAACCTATGTGAATAGTAGCCCTAAATGCAAATATTACTTTTACAAATCCTTCAAGCTAATTTTCCACATAATTCTCACCCAGTGAAAGGTACGGTGATCCGGCAAGAGTACCACTCTCGCAACGGGGGTGAGCCTGAAGGAAGCGTATCTGTGACCGCCTACTCCACCGAGCCTGAAGACTTGGAGCGGTTGCTGCAGGGTCAGGGGGAGCCACCGTCGAGGATCCACGGGCTGGCTGCCATAACTACCACGAAGAAGTTCGGGGGAGAGACAGGAACAACGCTGAAGGAGGTGCATGGCGTAAGTGCCTGATGAAATTATCATATTACGTGTTGCCGTTGTGTGAAGTTATTGTTACCGCGCAGGGTATCGTTGGTAACGTACGAAACACGACTAACTTAATCAAAGTTACTACCCGATTGGGCAGATTAGCCGTTCGTATCTAAGTACTAATTAAACGGACATTATGCTTGCGGAATTCCTCATACAAAATTATTTTTGTTTTGCAGACTATCAGACAATTTGTGTTGTTTTACCTCGCCATTTTTTTATTGTTACCCATATTATCTTAAGTGTTTCACATCACTGAAAAGATACGTTGTTTTCCTTCTTTGCATCATTATATATAGCTTATCATATAGCTTAATTACCTTGATGCATGTAACTTATAGATGAATGTATTCCTTAACAGAGGGACGAGCGTACGGCCATAGACCAATTCACACACAGCGACCGCCGGGTCATCGACACCCAGGTCGAGGGCTTCACGGACCGATCTTTCGAGACCCAAGAGGAAATACGAGGAGACTCACGACGCATCGAGAATAGACGAGAAGAGATAAGAGATACGAGAGACAGAAAAGAGAGTGATATAATGCAGAGACGAGTTGAGAAGGTGGTTGAGAGGAAAGGACAGAAGATGGAGTCCAAACAAAGAGTGGAAAGGACAGACGATAAGAAGACAGTGCGGCAGAGTTCTGTGAAGTCTCTGACTGAGAAATACATTAAAAGTGCGAGTAAGTATAACCCTAAAATATGAACAGTTATTTTTTACAGGTCCTTTAACGCCGGCACGGCTCATAAAAAGTTGATTATATCCCGGAAATAGAACACCTATAAAAATAGGCTACTTTGGATTCCGAACAAATCCGTTGAGCGGACACATTAAATGGTACAATTAGCTGGGTCTCGAACGCAGTATCGCTCGATAGCGAGTCGAATCGCTTTTGGATGCATCTTCGGGTCTTGTAATGTCAATACACTTTCATTTTACGATCAATTCATCAAATCATCGTCACGTAACCATTGCTAATGTGTGGGTGTCATCTTTTATTATGATTAGCGTAGTGCCGATAAAACTGAGTCTGACTGGTTTGAAGCCAGCCAGCAGGCACAACAACTGTGTGGTTACAAGCGTCTCTAGCGGTCTTGGGTTCGATGTCCGAAGAGTACGTATGTCTAACTAACTAACTGTCTTTATTCAAAAGAAATTCGGTCAGTCCTATTTTACAAAATAATAATGAACCAATAACTAATTTAGTATGCAGTCAAATTGGATCGACCTACGAATCATTCAACTACAACTAAATGTTTCCCAATAATTCGATCGACAACAATATTGCCGTGCCTTCCAATTAGGTTCGCACTGAGTGGATTGTTTTATCAAACATGTGTACCGGGCATTCACCCCATACCACTTTCCTTGCCCACCCCATAACAAGCATAGCGTGATGGTACTTTCTCAGTTTCCTAGCGGTATCGTGCTCCCACATAATACATCGACGTATTACGCGTTTGCATGTTGTACAATTACCATTACGTAAAAACACTTTCATAATGTTAACTTGCGCAAAATGGGAGGTACTCGTCGGTTTTCAGTGCTCGCCCGCCACTCGCGCCGCCCGCGCCGACCCACTGTCGTATTTAATGTCACTAAGTTACCATGGATCCGAACAATAACTGCGGTTACAATTTTAAATTGTTGTTGAGTATTTACCAACGGTTAGGTGAGTGTTTTGTTGTATAATTTGACTGTAACTGTGACCAAAATCTTTTATCAATAGGTTTAAAAAATGCCTATGATTTCTGTATATTATCTAATATTGGTTCATTTCAAGTAGTTTTTTGTGATTTTGAAAACTGGAGTACCATAATGCGAGGCAGGTATTATATCGTCATCTTCATAGTTTAAAGATGTATGGTTAATGGTGGTATCGTCTGCAGATGAGAGCACCAAGAGTGACCGCAGCACGTACCCCAAGGCGGGACTGATCCTGCGTACCTCCACCATGAAGGACAACGTCTCCAGCGACTCCTCGGCGCACGCCGGTGAGTGACGCATACGTGCTAAGAAAACTATTTCATATGTGTATGTTTGTATGACGCGTTAAAAATTAAGCAGCTCTGAAATTTAAGTTGCATTTGAATATCGGTAGAGCTTACATTTATATTTTATTTTGTGAAAATAATGAATTTCAAAAAAAAGACAAGCCCGCTGAGTTTCTTGCCGGATCTTCTCAGTTGAGGTCGCTTTCCGATCCGGATGTAGACTTAAGAATAAAAAAAAATGTAATGACAATTTGTAAGTGCCCCCGTAGGCCTATACGAAATAAATGATTTGACTTTGACTTCGACCCGTATTATTAAATAACTACTATCATATTTCCGAGCGCCCTCAAGTTCTCCCAACGGACTCACCGTACTCGTAAAGACATTTGTGTGTACGAAGTGCTGTGAATCTTAATTAACCCAAATTACTAATTAACCTTCGATCAATCGCGGTTACTGTGTCAGACAAGAATCATTGTGTTGAGAAGTTTTTGAAATATTGCACACATTTTAAGGGTACGGACACACAACGGCATTTGAAACACAGTGTATTAGACAGATATTCGAAGTGTATACACTGCCGAGACACCGAATTGCAGATCTCGTTTAGTGTCCGACGATATTAGTGTCTACTGCCAGAGTCGCCGTGTATACTTAGCATAAGGCCTGTATTAGAAATGGATCTCGACTCCGAGAACGGACTTGAGTGTACTTAGTTGTACTCGTAAACTGCAGCTCAAGCTTGCGCTCAGAGTTGAGGTCAAAAACGACCCGATTGGCACAGTTGGTAGTGACCCTGCCTTCTGTGCCGAGGGCCCCGGGTTCGAATCTCGTAGGGGTGAACTTTGTGTGATCAGCACGAATTTTTGTACCCGACTCATGGATGTTTAATATATATTAATATACTGGGGTTGACCCCAGTTCATTGTACGGTACCCATAACATAAGCGCTGGGTAATTTGAGACTTTACAGTGTGTGTATTTGTCTGGCAATATTGTTATCACACGAGCCTTAGGCTTTTCCCCTCTTGATCGACCCTACATCATCAACATAGTAGTATCTCACGCTCTCGCTCGAACCCCAGGTCTCGCCCGCACGGACAGCGAGCACAGCCTGGGCTCGGTGGAGGACAGCACAGTGGTGACCACCACGGAGCAGTGCGATGGGGGGGTGCGCACGGTCACCACCACGCGCACGCAGGGGCACGTGACGAGGGGGGAACGCTCCTTCCTAGACAGCTCCACGAAGGTCACGGGCGTCCAGGACATACTGACCCGGATGAAGAATGCTGACGTTGGTGAGTCATGAATCAAACACCCGGTATTTTCTGAAAGATAGGTAAAATTACACAAAAATTCCTCACCTTTCCCCCTAAATGAAATTTCCCTACCCGAAAAGAAATTCAAATCCACGCCTTTTCTAAACAGATCATGGTCTAGATATCTGGAAGGTGGATGGGGTGATCAGACGTCATACAATGTGGTAGAGATTATTTGAGTTTGACATGTCATCGCACGTGCATACTTACTTCGAGATTATTGATAGTTTTAACACCCATTACGTAGTTACATCCGCCGCCTAATCATCCTGGGGATGTCCTAAAATGGATTCGAAACATGTTTCGCCTCTCGTTTAGAGGAATCCATGTTCAGATTCGCTTTGTTCCGCGAAGAATTGCATATCAGTTAAGGTCCCACATACTCATGATAGAATAGACTCTACACAAATACCATCATAGGGGCCTGGCATATAGCCATTTTTTTTTATTGTTCAAGTGAAAGGTTGGCAAACTGAGTATGAGTGGTGTATCTCTCCCCAGATTGTTGTAGGTCCCTTTAGTTGGATGTATATCGTAAGCCTTCCTTATCTCCCGCCAGTGGTCCAAGAAGGCGACTCGTGCGAGGACGCGGAGGCGCGCGCCTTGCTCAACAAGTTCCTGGGTGCCACGGTGCTCATGGCCGGCATGCAGGGGTACGTCTCCGAGAAGCCGGCCGGCAAAGTCGTCGTGAAGCAGGTCAGAGTC
Organism: Pheosia gnoma; assembly: GCA_905404115.1. Classification (NCBI taxonomy): domain Eukaryota; kingdom Metazoa; phylum Arthropoda; class Insecta; order Lepidoptera; family Notodontidae; genus Pheosia; species Pheosia gnoma. The sequence continues at coordinate 283,769 of FR989907.1, forward strand.
ATAAACACTAGGTGATCTAGGATTAATCAGTGTGAGGTTATATGCTTTATGTCAATGTACATAATGTTTAATTTACTGTAAGATATTTCGTCGGCGAGTTTTATACCATAATCATTGAATTGGGCATACTCCCCTCAACTTGACAGATTCTGTAGTTCACCACACGGCCCAATTGGCGACATTTATAAGCCGGGCAAGTTTCCATACAATATTTGCTTGTACCGTTCAGCAAGTAAATATAATAATATTTGGAAATAAGATTCGCCCATGAAATCCAAACGACCCATAGGTAAAAGTCAGGTATCGAACCTGCAAAGGCAACGTTAGACCCGCTTGACTATCTACTAGGTTATAATCCATGCACTATACCATACCAGGAACGGTATCACGTAATGCACGCGTTGCAAATGTCGTACGATTGGCACAGGCCAGCCGCAGCGCGCCTCGACACAATATCACGAGGCGTGAATCATATCTAATATTGTGAGCAGCATGCCTTGCCAATACTGTGTAATTAGTGTCAAACAACATTCTTCAGTAAAATGAATTATAACAACAAACAAGTACCTAACCTGCCTAACGTATGTTCTATCCGCATGACATTATATAATTGAAACTTATTAAATCTTCTCCATACATAATCCACGATATAAGATTATGGGAACAACGTTAAGATCACGTTTAGTAGCAACGAAAGCTAGCAAATATTTAAAAGTGAACTAAATATGCTGTCAATGAAATGTGAATAACTCAAGAACAGGTAGACCGAGTTTTATGATCTTTGATTTCTTAAATTTGTCGCCGCCCCGAATAGCAGAGCAACTAACACATACAACTATAACACTTAAAACATTAGAAAAATCACAAAAAAATAATTATAAAGATATTTCATTTACTCATTTGATTCTGAGGCGGTACGAAGTTCGCCGGGAAAGCTAGTTAATTTTATGAGGTGAGTATAAGATTATGCAAAATGAAGAGGATTAAAGTTATATCATAATCTTTAATACCTTGATTTGTTAACATAGCGGTTAATTACGTATCTACCAATGGATACTTTCCACTGGCTCGTGGGACACATGATTAACACTTATTTTATTGCAATAAACTACGTGAATAAATATTCTCCGAAACATTTTTATGTTAAATATGCAAAAAGAAATCAGATGTAGAGCATATAACAATATTATTTATTACGATATCAGCATTTCATATTAGCATAGTTTATTTAGTCAGATATCCGACAGATAGCCCACCTACGGTACGTAATCAAACTAAGCAAGACTTGTATCATGGGTCCATATAATGGACTAGAGCGAATGCCAGTAATAATTACTTATTTAGATATTAAACATCCATGATTGGATACGAGTATTCCTGCTCATTACACAAAGTTTGTCCCTACCAGGATTCAAACCCAGGATCCTTGGTACCTAAGGCAGAGTCACTGCCAATTGTGCTAACCAGGTTGCCAGCATCGATAACCTGAAGCAAGTCCTTCTGTTAAGGCAGACTGAGACACCAATAGGTACTCGCACGAGAGATGGTGAGACGCAACATTGTCTAAAAACTAGCGCAAACACATGAAAACATTATTAAATTTATATTGACACTGAATCCTCAATCCGAAAATAAGATCATTACCATATAGAGTCACAGGGCGGTGAACAGCAAACGCCCTTCAGCGAGTTCATGTCCAAATGTTTTGATATACACATCCGCGGACGAAAATATTACTCGCTAGCCGCTACTGGCGACTTTGTTTGGATCACGTAGGTACATCACGTGATATCGTTGCTCGTGAAAGTTGCCGCGAAATTTTATTAATTGTTGAGTAATAAGTATATATTTTTTCTTATAAACAAGTCTTATATTTTCCTCTTCATTGTCTGGAAATGTAATGTACGAGTTTTAAGAATAAGTGTCTCGAATTTTCCTTATTTTTTTATTTCTGCCTAGATAAGCAATGCTCTTATATCAATATTTATAATGTTAAAGTGTAGCGTGTGTGCGCCTCGCATGGCAACACACTGGAGCTTACTTTTTATTATGATTTTTGTAAAAATAATGGATAAAAAAAAAGACAAGCCCGCTGAGTTTCTTGCCGGATCTTCTCAGTTGAGGTCGCGTTCCGATCCGGTTGTAGTGTTAAGGAAAAAATGTAATGACAATTTGTAAGTGCCCCCGTAGGCCTATACGAAATAAATGATTTGACTTTGACTTTGACAATGAGAATGGCCTTGATACTCAAAGACAGAAACCTCTTCGCACGACGCGACCTCTGAACTACACATTTTACAATATAGACGGATCTATTTCTGTGCACGCGCCGGTAAACAAACCGTAAATGCGTAGAACGGTGCGCGTGGCGTATGGCGGGCTCGGTGCGGTGCGCAAGCGCAACCCGGCTTGCGGCCACAGCATGTTTATCATCTATTTAAGTGTTTGTTTTCATTTAAAATGTAGGGCAATGTTAAAAATGCTATACCACGCAAGCACGTCTGGGAATTCTAGGTAATTAATTTTCGGGATTTTCACGATTTGGTTTCAGTCTTTTATATACCTACTATAGTACAAAATTTAATCTGAAACATGTTGTAAACTAAACGATACTTATATCAGATGGTAAATGCCTCTGTCCTGTCTGCCAGTCGCTACCTAAGGCGGGCATAAGTGAAACTTAGGCCATAAAGTAACTTATGTAGACGTAGAGACCTTTCTTAGCAGCTTCATACATAAAAATCGTATTCCTTGGGTTGTAATTAGGTGACTTTCTTGTGAAAGTAGGTCGACTGGTCGACGCAAATCGACATAAACAAGAGAAAATAAATTCTTTCAACGATACCCACTTTATTTTTGCGAGTAACTATAGAAGTTATTAGAATAAGGCTACGATGATAAATGAAATGCATGGAGAACGCCATAAAATCAAATCAATCAACATAAAAATTATATATTTTAGCGCTTAAATCCAGAAAGAAGATACCTGATATTCTCACAACTCGTCATGCAAGACAGCCGGTCTAGCACCCACCAGAAATGCTCCGAATACCCCGCATATTTTACTACGAAGCACTACCAAATTCCTAGTAAACAAAGCGTTACGGGACAGATGCGCACGCGCCGCCTTATTGCCGTTTAAAGCCACGCGCCCTAGCGCGGAAAGCGATGAAAATCCTATGCAAAAATAACACGCCCGGACCGACATTTCACCGTGGTCAGCCATCAGAAGACATAACTCAAAGAAATGATACGAGCGAAACTGAACCCTATCCTACTTACATGTGGGATTTCTTAGAGTTGAAATTGGCTTATATTATGGGCCGGTCTATATTAGGCGCGGTGACGTCAGAGCCGGCCGCGCGCGCAGTTAGCCCCCGACTCCCGCGCAGACCGGTATACCAGCCATGATACCAATAATATAAAACATATTTTTATGGTACACTACTTAAGTTTAACTAAGTGTTAGTAAGACCGGTAAGCGGAGACCGGTGTACGCGTTAGTGTTATTCGGAAAATTTTCAGGATTTTCCAGCTTTATTTGCGGTGAGTTCACATTTTGATATCTCCCGATTTTTTATTGAAGTTTTCAGTTTGATTTAACAAAAAATCTATCTATGTTATATCCTATTTAGGTGTGGATTGAATTTTATGATAATCTAGACCTATACCCTAACAAAATTAAAACTTATTATGCCACTTTCAAATAAATTACTCTATATCTAACCATACCTAGTTATCGTGTTTAACGTGTACTTATTACCAACCAACATTAATTATTTTCAAAACAACTCAACTTCAAAACTTAATTCACTAATATCGGCGTCTTTGTAATTTGGGAATGAACATTTTCTTCCATATTGACGATTTGCTTATGGACCCCACGACTTTCAAAATTCGGTCAAAATAATACATAATTAACCTAACATCTACTTAAAAAATATTTGAAGCCCAATTAACTGTAGTCCATTTCTCATGTGAGACGACCTACGCTACACACGGTCGCCGCGGGTATCCAGCATGACATTGCGTCTGTCAGCGGCCGCGCAGTCGCGAGGTCGGGTTGCGACACACGGCTACGGAAATATGACAACACAAACTTGAAAATGTGATGAGATGACATCTGTCATCTATGTATATCTTTACGGGTTACGTACGTGTGTGAGGAACTAACATTTGACTATAGGTTTGTGCTTATTTTTTGCGCTATGCAATAGAGTTGAGAAAATCATCAAGTAATTTGTAAATGTGGGAACCATGTAGCCATTAACTGTAATGTTATACTTAGTTAGTACTTTTTGTTTTTTTTTTTTGACCTGCTGCTAAAGTTTGATTAGCCGTTCCTACATTGTTCTCACATACCTATAACAATGTATTGCTCAAAAATGTAAAAGATCTATTTTAAAAAAAGAGCAACCATGGAGTTTCTTGCCCGTTCTTCTCCATAGGAACGGCATTCCGAACGGGTGGTAAAGCAGTAGCATAATATTTTTGTAACTTGACGATTCATAAGTACTGTACAATAATGGTCTACGTGAATAAAAAATATTCTGATTCTGATTCTGATTCATTTACTAAATATTTTTAAAAAACCGTATAAACAGACGCAATATAGTTTTGTTATCATTAAGTTTAATCATTATAAGCACTAAAGATTTTTGGACATCCGTCAACAGTTATAATCCAGAATCAGAATCAGAAAAAAAAATCATTTAAGTTAATATAATATAATAAAAAAGTTACAAAATGCTAAGCTACAACTTTACCACCTGTTTGGAATGCCGTTCCTGTGGAGAAGAACGGGCAAGAAACTTAGGTTGCTCTTTTTAAAAAGATCCGTTACATTTTTGAGCAGTAAATTATTATAGGTATGTGAGAACAATGTAGGAACGGCTAGCCAGACTTTAGCAGCTGATCAAGAATCAGAACCTAAACAGCAACTACAACCACTTAAAGCAAGTGGACGCTTACAAATCAGTTTTATCAACAAATTTCAATAGCATACCTGGATACGATAAACGCTCTCCAACAAAATGCAGACAACTCCCGCAAAGCGCTGTTATTACGCCACACGAGATAGAAACGACTTGGAAACGATAAGATAACCGCTATTTATTTAAGTACACCCATTTCTGTAACGGCAAAGTCGAGCTTACCGCAAAATTGTATGAAATTATGTGCATTATCTTCTACGAGAGATAGAGGTGCTTATAGAGATAACTAACTACGAGTAGTACTTATAATTACCTTGACAGTTATACTTAATATGCATCGTCAATGTTATGTAACTACTACTTAAAATAATTTATATATATTGTTTCCAATACCCAAACGAAGTATTGCTGAAGTATAAAGATATCAATTTTGGTATTGCATTATGAGCTGAATTGTTTTGTCTGGCGATTCTCAGTAGGTACTCTAATTTGAATTAGGAATAATCTACATTATCGCATAATATACCGGGAGCTGGCCTACAAATATACAGTTTTAGTGATTCTGCTCTTGGCCGTTTACGGCATGTTTTTTTTTTTCAATTTTCTTCCATTCATGCTACTTGCATGTGTAAATATATTCTAGAGTTTATTCTTCTCCAAGCTTAGCTCATAAAATTAAAGTAATAACCATTATGCACCTAAATTCAAATGGCAAATGCCTAACGGTCCGGGTGGGAACGAGCGTGAAAGGTCGCAAGTTCAAATCTATCGTGAACCCACTCCTAGGTATACCAACATAAATATATTATTTGAAAGTGACAACTAAAATGTTGCAACGTGCATTTAATAAAATTTTAATGATCTGTCAGAGTTGACTTAACGACGATTTGTTTCAGCATACGTGTATATCTAAAAAAAAATTCGTGGCATAAAGTTTTATCAACAACTGCAAAAATAAATCTAGACCTCCCTTCTCTTTTCTTTTTATCGCTATTCCTAAATCATGCGCTCTTTGTCTTTTATTTTGAAATACATAACCCATGTTAAGTTTACAGGTTCTTTATGTAAAAAGATAAAATCGGTCAAATTTCTTCTCCGATATTCTCAGTCAAACCGCATTCCGATCCAGTTTTATTTGTTAAAAAGATAATGAGTTGATATTTCTTTTTTAATCAATTTAAAAAATGGCAGTAGAAAGTCCGGAAAACATCAAGACGTATACAGATCAGCAGTAACATGTCGGTTTCCTCTTCACAAAGATAGAATTTATTGCGATTCACTCAATGTTATGACACGCAACCTGCTAGTTCATGTTTTACTGTTGACGCTGATGTCAGAGCCGCGTTTCCTGCTTGTATTTATAATCTCGCTAAATCCCTATTTATAACTGGGACTAGATACATTTGGAGATCAAAGAAATTATCGAAATCTTCATTTCATATGTTATGATTAAAGCAATTTTCGCAATATTTAAATGTGAGAAGTGAATATCAGGTTTCTTAATATGTATAGGTACTAATTATGTTCAGGACGAAGCTATGTGAATCCATTTTTAAACAACCTTCTAGGATTCTGGCTACCCCACATGCTCCGTATACGAAGAGTACCTTATTCGCTATCCGGGCCTACAGTCCACTGCTGGGTGAACGATGTCCCACTGAACAGGATCTTGGAGTCATTCTGCACATTTTAAATTATGCAATGACACCACCAACATTATAAGCACAGCCGCCGGCGCTAAACAATGACGCGGCACACTACCGGTGTATTAGAAATCGTTAATCACCATTTGTTGTGGATTGACAACATAAGTGAAAGCCATTCATTATGAGCTGTTCACTGGCCATTGCTTGAAGCCAGTTTTAAATCAGACTCGTGGGAATATCAGACATTCCAGATCACCAGGATGCTGACGTCTTAAGGGAGGAACTCATTTCCTATTAACAATGGTGCTTTTGTAGTTTCGTCTAGTCATCCGCCTTAATATCATTAAACTTTGTTTAAGCAGAAATCTCTTGATACTCTATGTATATGACGTCACAATTTTCCAACATAGGTATATGTTGCAATAAAGGGAGATGTTTCTTCAACCTTAACCCTTAATAGCCTAGAGTTTCAATTTTGATACCAATCTTATAAACCGAATGTTCACATTACTATTAGTTTTTTTATAGGTTGGCTGTACGTATTTTACTGTTGTATAATATTCTTTCCAACGAAATTTAAAAAAAAATCAAATGTCATTATTATTAAACACAGTAACACTAAACACACACACACACACACACACACACTAAACACACAGTAATATTAAAAATAAATCACTTTCGTAAATCAGGCTACTAAGGGTTAAACCACGTGTGTGTCACGTCGCTCCGCCCGCCGCTCCTCGTCACGACAAGACCTTGAAGTCTCATGACGTTCGTCTTCGCGTAAATCGTAAAAAATCGCGACAGAACGAATTAAATGTGCGAAATTATCAACATTTCACGTCGGAGCTTGGAAACACTTTCGTGAATAAAATGTGTTCAACATTTTGTGTTGTTTGTTTGTTTTATACGGTGTAATATTTTCGAAAGTGTAAATGCGAAGGTTTTTCCTTTTATTTGAAGATTGCAAAATAAATTGAATACATCGAGATGAGGTTTTCATGGTTGAAAAGTGAAATTTTGGCTTAAGTACTCATCTGTTACAAGTAGAGTAAAGCCAGGACTGCATCAGCACCAAAAATCTCACATGTTTGGGAACATTTTTCTTTTAAAAGTTATCTTTGGGACCACGGCCCAGATTATAACATAATGATGCTTATGGAAATAAACAATTCTTAAACTACGCCCCGATAAAACACTTTTGTATATAATTTTCTTACTTTTTCCGCTGTTACTTGCGCCCCGTGGATCAAATCAGATTCGTACAGAACCCGAGGGCGTTCACTCCGCGCTAATTATATCCCGATAGTTGCGCCAAATATACCGCAAGTGGGTCAATCCACCGGTAATGGGCCCATCGTACCTTTGCAACAGCTGGTTGGGGCAGTGCTAACTTAGGTACCTACTGTCATTTGTAACAGCAATGCGTGTCTTCGCATTGAGTTGTGGTATTATGTATAAATATGGCTCGTCATCAAATAAAGTACATAGCCAACTAAACATAGTATTAAGACAACTATAAAAAAACATTGTATAAATTTCCATTGTGTCTAACCGCTTTCGACATGAATCAAAAGAAAACTCAACAACGTATACAGTCCGTTTCCAAAACATTAAGTACTCGGTTGACGCAATCGTCAATTTCACTTCATCCATTCTTTGTTTCGTCGCCAAGAATACGCGTTGTGACGTCATGGGTGACCGGCGGGAGATTTTCCCAAGTGACCGGGCAGCGAGTGCGCCACGTGCGGTGCGCGCGCGCATCTCTGCCAACATTGTGCACGTTCGAGGAAATGGGACCTTTGTGATTACGATTATTGCACTCTTAAGTACGGTTTTGCTTTGTTTAGTGCAATTTCTTAGTATGATACAAATATTTCTGTTGTGAATGTTTAATTAGTTTGTTTAGTCTGTGGTCATCTTGAATATGACTAGAGTTTTTGGATATTATGTTCTATGTCTCTGAGACTGATGTTGAAAAATATATATTTGATAATTTTGATTTAATAAACATTTTGATGAATACTACATGGTGACAGGGGAAAATAATTATGGAGCCGAAGGATTTATTATGTACGTTATCAACGGAGGGTGATATGCTCAATAATTGGAAGTTATTTAAGAGAAAGTTTTTAACTTATGTTGATGCGTATTATACGGAAGCAAAAGAAAAACAAAAAATTGGCATATTATTACATCATGGGGGCGATTATTGCCAAGACATTTACGAAACATTTGAATGTTCGAAGGATGAAACATTGGTTAGCTTGTTGGAGAAATTTGACGGCCATTTTATACCTAAAACTAACATAACCTACGAAAGGTATAAAATATTCACAAGGAAGCAGCAGCCTGAAGAAACCTTTGAGCAGTATGTGACTGCACTAAAGAGAATGAGCCGGTCATGCAATTTTGGTCAAATTCAAGATGAGCTGGTGAGGGATTTATTTATTTGTGGCATAAAGAACCCCAGCTTACAGAGGCAGCTTCTTGGTTTGACGGACCTTACACTGGAAAAAGCTTTAGCTATTTGCAGAAATCATGCTGTTGTTGATATGCAAGTAATTCAAATGGAAAGAGTATGTGAGCCTGCTATTAAGAAGGAACTGGATATAGATTTTGTAAAGAAGAAAACAGAGAATAAAGAGTGTCAATATTGTGGATATAAACATGAATATGGAAAGTGCCCGGCTTATGGAAAAACATGCACTATTTGTAAGAAAAAGAATCATTTTGCAAGAGTATGTAAAAATAGAAAAGTGAATATCTTAGAAGAGGCTAGTGACAGTGATATAGACTATAAAGTAGCTATCTTATCATTAGAAAGAAATAAAAAGTATTCCTGGTATTGTGTTAGTCTAAAAATAAATACATTATTAGTTAACTTTAAGGTTGATTCTGGTGCACAATGTAATGTAGTAAGTGAAAAGCAGTTTTTGAAATTAGGTCTAAGTATGGAGCATTTAAAAAAAACTAATGTTAGAATCACTTCTTTTACTAACGGAAAAGCACCTGTTATTGGTAAATGCGTACTTAATTGTCAGTACAAATTAGAGGTTTATCCAATTGAATTCTATGTTATAAGGTCAGATTGTTATAATTTACTGGGTTTGGAAAGTTCAGAAATGCTGGGACTCATCAAGAGAGTGGATGAGATAAATAAAAGTTTGGAGTCGGTTATCCCAGACAGCTTCAGCAATCTATTTGATGGGAATATAGGCTGTGTGCCCTATAAGATAAAATTGGAGGTAAACAAGGATGTGGAGCCAGTTGTTTCACCAGCCAGGAGATTACCTTATAGCCTTATGCCTAAGGTGAAACAAGAGTTGGATAATTTGGTAGAAAAGAACATCATCACTCCAGTAGCAGAGCCGACAGACTGGGTAAGCCAGATGGTGGTGGTACAAAAGAAAGATGGCTCCCTCCGTATATGTTTAGATCCGAGACCTTTAAATAAGGCATTAAAAAGAGCACATTTTCCTTTTCCTAAAATTGAAGACATTACAGCACGTCTGGCGGGCGCTAAGATCTACTGTAAATTAGATGCTCAGTCAGCATTTTGGATGTGCCCTTTAGATGAAAATAGCTCAAGGCTGTGTACCTTTCAAACAGCTTGGGGAAGATATAGATTCTTACGCCTACCATTTGGAATTTCACCAGCACCTGAAATATTTCATAAAGTGATCTGTGATACATTTCAAGACATTGATCAGGTAGCTACTTTTCAAGATGATGTGCTTTGCTGGGCTGAGTCAGAGAATGACTTGCAAAAGATTTTACATAAAGTATTGAATAGAGCAAAAGAAAATCAAATTAAATTTAATCCGCAGAAGTGTCAGTTTTTTGTCAATGAAGTTACATTCCTGGGACACATTATTAGCAAAAATGGAGTTAGCATTGATAAAGAGAAGGTTAGGGCGGTAACAGAACTAGAACCTCCAAAAGATAAAAAAGCCCTGCAAAGGGTTCTAGGAATGACTAATTATGTATCTAAATTTATTCCAGGATATGCTGACATTACAGCACCATTAAGAAATCTTCTAAAGATTGATGTTGATTATAGATGGGAGACGAATCATGACATATGTTTTGAGAAACTGAAAAAACTCATAACAGATGCACCAGTATTAGTATTTTATCAGCCGGAGAAAGAATTAACACTTAGTGTGGATGCAAGTTCTGTTGGATTGGGTGCAGTATTACTTCAAGAGGGACATCCTATTGCCTATGCTTCAAAAGCATTATCTGAGGTTCAGATGAGATACTCCCAAATTGAAAAAGAGTTGCTGGCCATATGTTTTGGTGTTGAAAAATTTAAACAGTACTTAATTGGAAGAGATTTTGTCAGAGTAGAAACTGATCATAAACCCATTATAGGGGTAATGAATAAGCCATTATGTAAAGTACCAGCTAGATTACAGAAAATGATGATGCGACTGCAGCCTTTTCGTCTGAATGTTGTGTATACCCCAGGAAAATATCTATATATTGCTGATACCCTATCAAGAGATTTTTCAATGAGTGGTTGTGACCATGAGACCAATTTTGAAGATGACATAGAATTACAAATCTGTTTATTACTGCAAAATCTTCCGGTTACATCTGAATGTTGGGATAGACTTTCAAAGGCAGCTGAAAAAGATATGGTTATGAGTAAACTTAAAACTGCTTGCCTTAATGGTTGGGAGAAGTTTTATAAAGATGTTGATGATGATATAAAACCATACTATCAATTTCAAGAAGAGATTGTTATGGTAAAAGATTTGTTATTTAAAGGTGATAGGATCATAATACCAAGAGTATTAAGACATGAAATGCTGAAAAGTTTACATACTGGACATCCTGGCATTTCAAGAATGATGAGTAGGGCTGAATTAACTATGTATTGGCCTGGTATTATACAGGATATTAAGAAATTTGTACAAAGATGTGATGTGTGTCAAAAATATCAAGACAACAAACAAAAAATAGTTTTAAAGTATAAGGAAGTCCCTATACTGCCATGGCAAGAGGTTGGATGTGACATTTTTGAGTTTAAACAGAAACAATATTTAGTTGTCGTAGATGCTTTATCAAATTACATTGAAGTGAGCAGCTTAAAAGATTTAAGAAGTGTGACAGTAATTAACCAATTGAAGGCTATATTTGCAAGACATGGAATTCCTTTGTTATTGTATTCTGATGGTGGGCTGTGCTTTGATTCAGAACTGTTTAAGTTGTTTGAAAAAGATTGGGGTTTTGTACATATTAAGTCTAGCCCACACTATCCAAAATCAAATGGACTGGCTGAGAGTGCAGTAAAAATAGTAAAGAAGATTTTTAAAAAAGCTGAAGATGCTAATGAGGACCCTTTGCTTGCTCTCCTGAATCAGAGGAATACACCCAGAGGTAAGGTACATTCACCTGCAACAATACTGATGGGTAGACAGCTGAGAACAAATATTCCTTGTTCATTTGTGACTTTGGTGCCTAAGCTAACATATGATATGGACAGAAAAATATTGAATAGGAGAAAACTATATTCTAAGACAAATTATGACAAGACAGCAACTAGAAGAAACGGTTTCAAAGAGGGTCAGTTTATTAGATATAAGAAAAATCCTACAGAGAAGATATGGTTGAAAGGAAAAATTATAAAGGAAAGTGAACAACCTAGATCTTACATTGTGGAAAATGAAGAAGGAAAGAGGTACTGGAGGAATGAAATTTTTATTAGACCGAGTGAAGTTGGTTTAGGTGAAGTGTCAGATATCCAACACCCGCAGACAGTAGATGTTCAAAATGAATCATCAGATCTTTCTAGTGCTAAGAGCAATGCAGAACTTGAACTTCCAAACCCTCATCAAAAATTATCAAGATCAGGCAGGTTAATTAAACGTCCAGATAAATATTCTGATTATGAAACTTAATATACTTTTTAATTATCTAGATCACTTTAAAATATGTTAGGGGGAAGATGTTGTGAATGTTTAATTAGTTTGTTTAGTCTGTGGTCATCTTGAATATGACTAGAGTTTTTGGATATTATGTTCTATGTCTCTGAGACTGATGTTGAAAAATATATATTTGATAATTTTGATTTAATAAACATTTTGATGAATACTACAATTTCCATTGTTGAAACTTGAGGCAGTTTTTTTTTTTTTAAAGTAATGAAGTTGTTGAAAATAATAATATGCCTATGTATATAGCATAACAAACCTACAAAGAAAGACGACTACCCTCCTTTGCGACGCGCTGTCGGGTTAAAACTGAACTTACGTTACATTATGAAGAATAAAGAAATAATCAAATCTTATATTTTGTCCACCAACCACCACTGGAGTTGGGCTTCCGATGAGGTCATGTACTAAACCATAGATTAATATGGCAATAATAATGAAATATGTGAAGAAATAATCACACAATCGTGCCGGTTGACAGCCCTATCAGTTGGCAGATCCCGCGCCAATAATATGCGCGTCTAGTCCCAGGTGCGAATGACCTTACGTCTCGCTTCCTCCATGCCCGTATTTGGCAATACGTGGTGACAAGGGGAGACGCCGCGATTTTATAAAAAAAGGGCCAAGGTTGGACGCTACCTCCTTAGTTTTTCTCTCACAAAGATGTGGGCCGTGCCAACTGTCAGAATGCGGTTCGGCGTTGATTTGTTAAGAAAATGTTGTACGCGGTAATATGTTGTGAGACAATGCTTTGTTCCCGTAGAGTTTTTCATCTCCCGATGTAAAATGTAGGGAAATGGTATATTCTTTCCAATATCTATAGTTCTTTTGATTATAAGTATAATATGTGGCGGGTTTCATAAGAATATATAGATATCCATTTTTTGTTAAAGACTTTTATCTTGTCAACTTGTTAACAATTTCACAGTTTGAATATTTATTTCATATACCTAGCTAGGCCGAAAGATCTCAAATAAAATTTGAAACATCATGCATTTCTAAATTGAACTGCATCAGACAGCTGTCTAGTGTCTCTCTCACCATCAATCAACAAGAAAGTAAATTCAGCTATTAACACATACACTCGTGACCACTCCTTGATTCATTGCAATAACACCTTTATTATTATCATGGTTTGAATCAATGTTGCTGTATGACGAGCGATTTCTCCGGACACCAGCTAGGAAAAAGGCATGACTTGAAAATTGCTCGTTTGATGATAATGTGAGACGTGTTTATCATAAGATTACACGACCATCAAAACACCTGATTGAACCTGTACTCCACTTTGGACTAGAGCGTTTGTTTGTTTGTTGGGCTATGTCATCATGGTTCAAAATACTTTTATTAAAATTTAAAAAATCTCAAAATTAATATGTACGTCCCGCTACATATAGCATGTAGCTCTTCACAAAATCAGTGCTACGCCACGTTAAAATTACCATAAATAGCCAATGAGTCCAATTGTGTAGCCATGAATATTCTGCACGGTGCTGACCACCGTGTTACGGTGAGTGAGTAGTAATTGTTGTGTAAATTACTTACACTAGTGTAATGGTAGTTTCTACTCATTACTTATTGAAGGCTGTTTTGTTAGAAATGAGTTGTGTAGCCAAGCGTTATCTGTGTCTCGGTTGCGGACACTTCATACAATCTGAGTCTTACCGGCAACTTGACAACCTGATTAGCGCAGTTGATAGTGAGCCTGTTTCCTGCGCTGGGGGTCCCGGTTTCGAATCCTGGTACGGACAAACTTTATGTGATGAGCACGAATGTCTGTACCCGAGTCATGGATGTTTAGTATCTATACAAGTATTATATACTGAGTTCGCCCTTAATCCACTGTACGGGTACCTATAATAGAAGCGTCGCTTAGTGTGGGACCGTATAGTTGGTGTGTCTGGCGATATTATAACTAGTATCTAAGTGTTATATCCAATAATAAAGTTACATTACAAGTACTTACAAGTACTTTCTAACAAAAAAATGTTATTACTCAATCACAGAATACCTAGAAGATAAAATTAATGACATATAAGAATAATAATAAGAGCCGAACGTAACAGTGCGACGATCTACCTACAATAATATACAAATAATAATATAATGATAATAACATAATGAAAATAAATAATAATAATAAAATATATACAAATAATAATTTCTAAATAATGTTATGTAATTTTAAGGTGGAAGCTCAGGGTCAGGGCGCGAAATTCGAAATGTCAATAGTTTTTATTTTTTACGAAAAATTTGGACATCTTTACGATGTAATTTAGTGTTTTGCGATATTAGCATTCTGCATTCGGTATTTTTTTAAGCAAACTTAATACATCGAGACATCCAATGCAGAATGCTAATATCGCAAAACACTAAATTACAGCGTAAACATGTCCAAATTTTTCGTAAAAAAATAAAAACCATTGACATTTTGAATTTCGCGCCCTGACCCTGAGCTTCCACCTTAAGCATTGCATAAGCATTGAAAAACAATTCTATTGATATGTTCCTGTACCTAGTATTTAAGAATCGTGTTTAGTAGATAGAACTAGCCCCTCAACATTGCAATGCTTGAAGAAGGCCGCTATGTCATAAGTACTAAAACTAATGTAAGACCAATGAACACATAGTTTGCAATAAATGTTTGAGTTTGAGTTTGAGCTTATAGGCTTCTACGTTACAAAAAAAATACCCTTCGCCAGTGATGTGTCCCTATTGTAAATTATCGATGTCGATCGATTCGGTCACCTTTGTGTACGAACTCTAATGTCCACTGCAATAGATTCATAAGATTTACTTAAACTACTTACGTCTTGCTTTTCTAATTGATTTTACATCGTTAATATTTCAAATGTGTGTTGCGTAAACATAAGTTTAATTCAAATTGGAGAGTTGCATAGTCTCTCAGTTGACTTTTCTATGTACCGACTATTCCTAACGACATATTTCTTGCTGATTTAAGTCCCTCATTAGGCCGTGTCTGGTTGAAGCTCATTTTGCGGTACTTTCACCGCTCATTTCAATAACTTGCTTTTTCTCCCAACACCGTTACTATGTTTTTACTCATTTAATATATAATGACAGCCTTACCTGCCACTCGCAATTGGTTTTCAATTGTATTTATGATAAGTGGGTACTTATTTCTTTTATATAATTCAATATTTTCTGAAAGCAAACAACATTACAATTTGTTTATCACTTCGGGTTCCGACGAGGAACGACATCGCAAAGAAAAACTTATGTCTGAAAACAACTTAGTAATTTGGCCTTTGTCCATGTCTTTGCGAAGAAACGCGTGCGCAACATAATTCAAACTTTACGTTAGCAGCAACATTGTCATCTACACAATAAGTTGCGCACGAGATCATTCAAAACGAAATCATGCGTCAATCAACGCGTATCACTATCGGTGTCAACGACAGTTGATCTATAATAGATGTCACCAATAAAGTGTATCGACCGTTACACGTGCTGTTGATCGTCGCGTGCGCATCCCGCGGTGATTGGATGGACAACACTCGCGGCGCGCGGGCGTGCGCGGGCGCATCGCGTGCCGGCATCCTCGCCCGTTATGTCGCACAAAGCACACCGCTGGAAATCATTTGTTTTGCAGATGATGTGCATGTAGGCATTCCGGCTTCCTGTTTCTGACTGTATCATATTCGTTAGGAACTTTATACTTTTCTGAAAAGGCAGTCACTGTTCGTAGAGATCGAGATTATTCGTAAGCTAACCGTATACTTTATAGTCTACGTACTTAGACGTTTTGTATGGTGAATTGAACAGCGACTCTAGTGGACAGTATTTCAAGCGTTCAATTCTCCATACAAAATGTCTAATGCGCAGACTTTAAAGTTAAGGTATAAGCTTACAAATAATCTCGCACTTGACGTACTGGTGTATTAAAAGTAGAAGGTTTAACTCAATATTAATATATGTGACAAAAGAGAGAGAGAAACATTTCACTTTTATAAACAATACGCACCAATGTATAAACGTCGCCATATATTAGGCAATATTATTCGCCGTGTAAAGACATTACTGCCACCGACTCCATCAACATTTACGTCTCCTCCATATTATAGCAGTGTAAAGTAATGCAACTTTCTGAATAAACTTGCGTGTTTATTGCTCTCGTTCAGTTAATGGCAATCAAAGTTTTATTACAACGTGTTACGAGATAACATCTTCGTATTGCAGATACTAAAATTACTTAAGTATCATAAAACAAAATTTGCGACTTTTCGAAAGTTAAGAGTAAAGGAAAACGGTGTTATGAGTTGCGTCACATACGAGGTGGCCATATTAATATATAATTTGCGACAATTGGTTTTATACAGTTTTGTCTTACGGGTATCACGACCAAACCTTTTATAAACCTAAAAATGTATGCTTTAAACATCACATCAGTAAAGCAATTTGTCAATATTGACAATATTGACATTATATTTATTTTCATGAACCCAGAAGTGTTGTCATATAAACAAATAACAAAAACCCTTTTAATGCACCTCCATCGCAATCACAATAATGACTCAGCGTCACATCCGGTGCAAACATTTTATTTAAAAGCGGCAACATTTTGCAACCGAAAGCTTTTGATATCCGTGCGCGCGGGCGCATTGTGCGCGTTTATTTTTACGCGCCGGTCGATGGCGCTGCGTGTGACCTGCCAAAAATCCGGCCCAGTGATCTTCTGTAGTATAATGCTACTATTATTAATGCTATCGTCGGGAAATGCCGATGTAGCTCAATCGTTGACCGCATTCAGGTCATCAAAATGAGTATGGAGCAGGTCAGGGGGCTTCCGTTTTCTATAAATACAACTCGGTGCAGTTCCTCAACTGAACTGCTTCGCATATTCGCGCTCTGATTGACATATTTTATTAAGCTTATGTTAGTAAGCTAGCTAACATGGTTGACACCAATTTTATGCTTCATTGCTAGGGATACATTAATATTAGTAAAAAAATATTGTGTCTAGCACATGCTACTAGGACACTATGCCTTACAGAAGCAGTGTCAGGCCCACCGGTCAGGCCCTATCCAATGCCCCACCATAAGAGCGTACCATTTATCACTACTTGACACTGGTAAAGTACCCACTAATATGTGGGCGAGGCCATATTTCATGTTATTCCATTGTATTTCATCGCATATCATTTCGTAAAGGAAGAAGAAGAGTTAGTATTTAGATATTCGGTAAATTAAGCCACCCGCTTCCAGCCAAGAATCTACCCCTTTCTACAAAGAAAAGGTCAGGAGAAAGTAGTTTTTCTTTTGGATCACATTTTCAAATCCAATCTTCGAAGCATTGCTGAAATTTAAATGTTATTGAATTGTTTATATTGAAGCTAACTTATTCTTGCCTTGGCTTTGCAACTTGGTTAGGCATTAACAAAAGCATCGCACAGGCGCAGAATACTTGGAACATTGGTATTTGTTGCATACCTCCAGCAAGGACATGTGACATTGTACTCAAATTAGACGGACTCGACTCGTCTCGCTTACAAGAATGCAATAAGACTTAGACTGGAGTATTCGAGGCATCTGACCTGTTGACTCAGCCGCTAAAAATACGAGTCGTCGGATAGACTAACTGACTGCCAGGGTCTTTAAACTGAGATGTCATTTGGTAGACGAACGATTCGAAAATTGGCCTGATAAGATATGCTTTCGATAAAAGTATACAGTAGAATTATTAAATACTTGACTTTGGCAAAATACCCACAAAGTTTTTGGTGAGGCCATATTCATATCCGTTTTATTTCATCGCATTTCATTTCGTAAAGAAAGTAGACGATTTGGTAAAGCTTGCATTGATATATTTTTTTTATAAATATTAAATTTAAAAAAATATATTATAAATATTTATTTCGTACAATAAAAATTATTAATATTATTAATTGTGACCCCCCTATCAGAAATCAAATGCGGCAATGATAATGCAGAATCCTTCATAATGTTTACAGGACCGAATCTTAATGACTTTATAGTTCCAGCGCAAAGTTAATTTTGCAGCATCTAATATGGAATTGCCATTCGAATTTGGACTTTGCTGCTATATGAATAATACTCGTATTTTGAAGCGCATATTAATTGTTGTCCTGTTGGTTCCGCGTTGGAACCGCGCCCGGGCCGCGCCGCGCCGCGCCCGCTGCCCCCTACAGCTAGTATAAACAAATTAGTATACACAGCACTGTCATAAAACATATTCATATCCTAAGGAGCAGTAGTGCTAGTGTGTCGCCATACAGCCGCCTCGTGCTCGAGGTGGATTTGTAGTGACATAGACACTATATCGTTTATTTTTGTGCCGTGATTATTAAGAAAGTGGTGTAATTAAGGCATTTATTTCACGTGAGTGGTTCTAATTGCATGTTTTATGAGTGGTGAAGATTGACTGACTTGCAATAGGTACATACTTATTTATTGAAAACGAATTGGCTTCGTTTCGTAGATTTCTTCGGTAAAAATAATTTATATATTGTTTAATTTATATGAAGTTAAATAAGTATCATGATTAAATAATATATCTGACATAATTTAAATACCTATAAAAAACAAACTTAAGAAAAAAACTAAATCTTGACAAAAGCCACGAAAGAATTGTACTGAAAGTAAAATTTAATGAAAATATAGTTTGTTTCTCAATTGTCTATACATATAAATAAAATTGGAGTGTCTGTTTGTAATATTAAAATAACCGCTTTTTACTAAGTGCATTTAGATGTATACACGTTACCTATACCGAAACAACATTTTTTACAATTTTTGTCTGTCTGTCTGTCTGTCTGTTTGTTCCGGCTAATCTCTGAAATGGCTGGACCGATTTTGACGGGACTTTCACTGGCAGATAGCTGATGTAACAAGGAGTAACTTAGGCTACTTTTATTTTAGAAAAAAAAATAGGATCTCACGAAAAAAAATTAAAACCAATGTTGCAGCGCAGCGCCTGATTAAGTTTGATAGCAACAACCTGCAATGCGTCCCGCGGGCTCAGAATGGGCGAGCAGGCTGTTGTCAACGGTTGTCTTTGTTAAATACCACGTGGACGAAGTCGCGGGCAACAGCTAGTTGTAATATAAATCTCAATTGAAGCACACACATCCATTGAGTCGTCTCGACGCATTGGAGCACATTCTGTTGAACTGTTCTGTCGATCGCCGCGGCGGCGGCGCACACGCACCACATTTATGTAATGGATATTTATTGCTGCGCGCTCTATGCCAAACAGCTATTATTTTTATTTAAAAATGTAGAGTGAGTGCGCCAGCGCAACTTGTAGATATTTCGTAGCAACTGCTGGATTTCAAATATGGCAGTTATTAAGTAGTTAACGGCAAAATGTTTGTTGTGACGCTTTACACGCTAGAAATAAATTGCATTGTCGATGCATATACGTAGACTGACTTCAATCTTGACAGCATATCATGATAACTAGAATTTAATAAGTGTCCAAACACACAAGAAAACACAACGAACTCGGAACGCGAACGCTGAACGTTCTCAGTTCGCGTGGGGTCGTAGAGTACATAGCTAATTAATGGACTAGATACAAAACAGCCATTTTTTACCAGTACTAGAAAACACACCCACGAACCACGATTATCTAAAGACGGTGAATATCTCTAGAAGATTGGCAGAAGTGAGAGTATTTGCGTCCGCAACTCTACAGCTACGAGAACCATTGTATAACTGAATTAGACAACTGGCAACACATTTATTAATACACATGCAACTGACGAAAGACATTGATCTGTATCATTTTAAACCATAGTTCGGACACGTTTACGTTTCCTTTGCAGCGAATAATTTTACATCGAAAATAGGCTATTAACGTCTCGATGAAAACATAACATCTTCCCCATATTGAAACAAAACTCATCGACTGCTTACCAGCAACCATGATCACGGGGGACTGGGGTGTTTGACGTCCTAGTGTCATAGTTTTTACATAAAATAAACACGATAAAAACTGTAAAACGAGTTTTGTTTCAATGTGTAGTATTCGTGTAAAGATGAGAAATAAATTTCCCTCATACTTTCTACATTGCTACGATACTGGACTATTACGCAACTAAGGTTATCTGACTGTTTGAAAACTCACAACATCGGTGTATATAATCAATGTTGCGCAATCTACTGAAATAGATTCCGCTAGGTATTGGATCGGCGCTCTGAAATACTGTAAATTATATCATGTTAGGGTTGTGTTCTTTAGAATATAGAACATCGTACATAGGGCATATAACGATTAGGAATCTCACGTGACGGAAGCTTAGCTTAATAATTTAATTTATCCTCACATAATAATAATAGTATCGTCAGACGAACACACCAACTATACGGTCCCACACTAAGCAACGCTTGTATTGTGGGCACCGTACAATGACCTGACGGCGAACCCAGTATATAATACTTATATAGATATTAAAATTAATTACTATATTATTAAAATTAGGTACTAAACACAGGTTAGTCCTTAACCTTACATTTACATTTCATAACCTCCTTCTGGTGATACATTGTCCAAAACCAAAAAAATCGAATAGCTGTCCCACTGTTAAGCACGGGCTTCCCCTCACTGCAAGGGGGGATTAGAGCATTACATTATACAAATATGCACACATTTTAGGATTCATTCTAATTTCATTTTACAGAGGAGTCTGCTCTCCTCAATGTTAGTAAACCACAGGCCCTATTGCAATGTATCTTAGATGCAAGGTCAGCCGGTGGGAGTGGTAATTCTCCGCCCACTCGCTCGGCTCATCCCGCGGCTTGTGTACACAATTCGATAATTTTTAGAGAGTGTAAGTGAAAATAGTCTTACTGACACACTGGCTGAACCACAGATCATCTGTGGGCTGAACATTAATGAATGCAAGTGTGGCGTGTGTTGATCCAAATTAATATAAAAGTAACGTGAACAGGCTATATTATGACTGTGTTTGAAAAACTATCTTAAATTGTTCATTAGTCTATTATAATGCTAACAATATAATTCTTTCATTGTAAACTCCAGTGTTTTCCATAAAATTCGATGGTAATTTATTATAAAGTTTAAATAAATAACAAGACGGCTAAAACGCAGCCTCCGGGGTCACGCGACCACGCGACGAAAAAAAATGGCTGAAAACACATTAAAATCCCAAATATTACCGAACTCGTATCGACAACCTGACACTGATTACGACGGTGTGACGTCACAATGCATCAATAAACAATCCAGAGCGGTTTTATCACGTGACCGAACCAAAAAAAAACATTATTTTATTTTATGATTTTAAAGAAAATAATCCATATTTTTGCAGAAAAATTAAGATTAACAGTTATAAAAAGCTATGATCTTTTAGGAGGGCCATACATTAAAGCTTATTATACATGCTGTCAAAGGCGCATGGCGTCTAAATTAACTGTATTAGTTAGCACCTCATACTAAATCGAAAAAAATATTTGTTTTGCCAATAATTCTTTGAGTTAAAACTCGGTCGGTACCATATTTTATCTGAACTCTTTTATAATCTTTCAACACTTCAGTTACGAAATAGGTACGTCATGAATCATCAGCTAGCAGCAGAAAATGTGAAATTAAAATTAGCCGGCGCCGGCGACGACCTTTCGGACCAAGGTCTGAACTATACTGGGTTTATATAATGATTTTTTTAAGAACTTTGAACCGTCACCACTGTATCCAGTAACACAGCCAGGAAATTTCACACAGATAGTGAAATTAAATAAATAAAA
Organism: Pheosia gnoma; assembly: GCA_905404115.1. Lineage (NCBI taxonomy): Eukaryota > Metazoa > Arthropoda > Insecta > Lepidoptera > Notodontidae > Pheosia > Pheosia gnoma. Next base: position 306,041 of record FR989907.1, read on the forward strand.
CTAGGTTTAATGAGGGCTCTATTTTAATGACCCAATTGGCGTAGATGATAGTGTACCCTGCTTTCTGTACCGGGCGTCACGTTTGAATCCTGGTATGGCAAAATTTTGTGTGATGAGCACGAATGTTTGTACCCGAGTCGTGGATGTTTAGTATCTGTATAAGAACTATATACTGGAATCACCCCCAGACCATTGTATGGTACCCATAATACAAGCTCTGCTAAGGGGGCATAAAGTTAGTGTGTTCATCTGGCAATTAGTTAGCGAGATGCCATCATATTTATATAATTCAATTTGTTGTGTATGCAGGAGACAGTCCGCACCAGCAGCGGCGGCGCCGTGACCAGCTCGCAGACCCGCAGCCTCCAGGAGATCGACGTCGACCAGTGCTGGGACGAGCGGCTGCTGAGGCAACTCGTGAGTAATGCCACGGATAAACTAATACTTGGTAATGCCATTTTCATGCTAGACAGAAAATAAATGGCTGCTGGGCCTCATTCTGAGCGTACCACTGCGCTCGGTGTACCATTCCATACGTTTTTTTTAATATTAATAATATTTTTTTTTAAAGTATATAGGTATGTGTATATGGAAAATCTAAGGCAAAACGATGAGTAGTATATTTATGTAAGAAATGTAGAGAAGGAGCATCTCTACAATTACAGGTTCTCACTGCACACTCGGTTTATAAATATGACGGCACAAATATTTCAAAATGTAACACATCAATATTTATGAAAATTCGTCCCAGATTCGTCACAGATTTTCAAATCAAACTCATATTTAACACAACAGACCATAGGAAAGTCGCATGATGAAAGCGCTACCGGTAGCGCCCGCCGCCGCCGCCGGCGCTGCGCGGCGCACGCGACCGCGCGCTACACAATGCAGAACACAATCATTATTGATCATTTGCGCACTCGGATACAAACAAATAAACTGACACTTTAGTACATACATAGCATTGTTCAAACGTATTCATTTTCATAGATATTTACTTATTTTAACATTTTATTTTTACTTAAGTTATATAGAAATATTTAAATCCCAACGATCAATATACAAGACCTGATTTAATATATTGATTGAAGGCCCTGAGCAGTCTGGATAATCTTGAATAATCTTTTCGGAAAATAAATATATTTATCAATAATATGGCTATCGATTAGTGATCTGGCAGGAACTAGGGGGGGCATAGATCGAGGGGCCCTGGGTACTATCACAGAGCGATCAATTAAATAAGAGAGGCCTGTCAATATCCGAGTACATTCCAATTCTCGACAACAGACACTTGTCGTTTGTTTAACAAAAACGCATCTCAAGTCCTCAAACACATTAACGCGCACAAAGTCCCGTGGACCGGTAGCCAACAGCTGACGTGTACACTGCGCCCGCGCATACCTCACACGCTCTCACTTGCAAGTGGCGCGACAATATATTTGTTTAGGAGCAGTTGTTTTGTGAAACAATGTTTGGTGGGTTTCATTATTTTAGTGAGTTTGTAACTATTCATGCAAAGCAAATATAAATAAATACATACTAGTAACCAAGGCCATAGCCAGGAATTCACTTCGGGGGGAGGGTCAAGCTCTGGACCAGAGACATAAGAGAGTACATATGTATAAAACGGGGGGTTCTTTAAGGCATTTCGGGGGGGTTTTAACCCCCAAAATGCGCGTACTGCCTACGGCCTTGCTAGTAACTCCAGACTAGGCAAGCTGACCCATGGACTTCATATGGTTTACAAATCTTATTCAGATAGTTACTATAGGTCTATCAAACAATAATTATTTTACAGTTTCACAAAGCCTTAAGATTTGCGTATAAAATGATTTATTTACAAGTGGTCTAGAAGAGAACAATCATAACATCATTAAACAAACACTAATGGAAACCACAATGGAAAGGGGTCTGTGAAACAGTGAATGCCATCAAGATAGATCTCAAGTTAATTCTTGGTACTTGAGTGGCGGCGGTAGCTTGACATCGTTACTTTTTTAAGCCTTTATGTCGTATACAATGCGCATGCTAAGCTGAAGGCCGGAGTAGTAAAGTTACAACAAATGATTCCACTATGTTTGTGTTGCAGTTGGACGAGTGCAGTGACTACGAGCAGCGTCGGCGTCTGCGCGCGCGCATCCGCACACTCATGGCTGAACAAGAAGGTGAGTTTATTGGTTACTGCTATACTTGTAATAATGTATGCACAGCTTAAACATAAAATACCCATCATACATGAACATGTTTACGCAGAAAGTGCTTTAGATTTCTGTTTGAGTTGAGACAAGCAGACATAGATATATCTCCGCTATATTGCGGAATATGCAGAGACTATTGCGTAATTTCCATCAAACTAAATTTATAAACGGGTCAAGTCGAATCACGGCTAATTTAAGGATTAACAACTTTGGCGCGCATATCTTGCAATGTATTTAGGTATTCAAGAGCTGCCCCACAAAATGTTTGATCCCCACTTTACGTGTTTAAACTTACTTCGTGTCGTTTTATATTTGTTTTTTTTTTGTGTGTTTTCATTCAGTAGTGTAGAGATGTGACATTGTGACAGAGTGAGACGGACGGACTGTAGAACCTTATAAGGGTTCATTGTCTAATACGTACTATGTTTATGATTACACTATGGTCCTATTGCAGCATGCGCGAGCGCAGTAACGGAAGCGCTGGCGGCGGCCGGCGAGTCGGTGGACTGCGGCGACGGTTCCGAGACGCGCGGTGAGTCCCTCCTCCTCCCGCTGCTGCAGGGGCTGCTGGGCGGCGGCGGGCAGCGCCTGCTGGCCGGCTTAGGCGCCGCGCCTGCCGACGTGCTGGCCGACGTGCGCCGCTCTCTGGCGCGCCTGCGCGCCGCGCTCGCACCGCCCACGCAGCACCCGCAGGCGCGCGCCCTGCTCTCCCTGGCCGACCGGCTGGAGGACGCGCTCGACGCGGCCGACCGCCTGGACGGCTGCCACCGCAAGCCGAGGCGCAGGAGTCGCGCCAACAGGCACACCGTAGGCGTCACGCACGAGGAGCTGGCGGAGGCGCGGAGACTTGTCGACCGCGATCAGCTAGCTTTAGATGCGGAGGGGGAGGCTTCATCCTCGCCGGCGCCCGATACGTCCGTTGCGAACGGCGTCTACGAGCCTTCGCAGGAGCCCAATGAGGACAAAGTCAACTACTACGACGCCGCTGTAAAGAGTCAGAAGCAGACTCCACTGGCTCATTCCCTGAGCTACGAGCCGCCCGGTAGAGCGCACAGCGATGCTCGCGTCGTTGTCCAGAAGCGGGCACCGGGGACCCGGAAACCAGACTTTTATAGGCACTCTGTCGCGGAGACTGGTGGATACTCCCAGCATCCCCGCCAACCGTTGCCGCAACCGCTGGTGCAACGATCGCAGCCACCGCAGCAGCAGCAAACACAGCAACCGCAGTCTGTTCATACACCGCAACAGATTTATCAGCCGCCACCGGTCCAGCAGCAGCCGGTCCATCCGCAACCAGTACACCCCCCGCAACCAATCCAGCAACCACAGCCGGTGTACCAAACTCAACCGCTGCATCAGAATATTATGTCCCCGCGCGCCTACCAATCACAACCGCTGTACCAGAATTCGCGCATGGACCGTCGACCGTCCGACACAAAGAGCAGCATAGCGCTCATCGCAAATAAGTTCGACTCCCAAGCTCAAGTAGAGAAAGAGAACATCCCGAGACGTGCGCCGCTCGAACAACAAAAAGAGATAAAACGCGAGGATCCTAATCGAGCCTCCTTTTATAGGCCACTACCTCCTACGTACAATTTCGCCGCCCCGCCGACTGCGCAGGATGATTCAAAGCCGCTGAGCAGGTTCGGAAACAATAAACGTCTGCGCATGAAACGAGCCAACACCATTGACATAGGACGCCCACTCGGCGGATACAAGATAGACAGCGATACAGACGATGACAGCACTCCGAACAGAGCTCCGCTGGTCCCAGAGTTCCGTCCGCAGACGGAGAACGATAGGAAATTCGTCGCATTCATGAAAAAGACAGAAGCGGCCGAGCGCGAAGTCAGCGCCGGTCCAGCTAACTGGAGCAGCAGGTTCGGTAACATCAAGAATGCTTTCGAAGGTCGCGAAAAGGAGGATAATAGCAGGTCGTCCAGTGCGTCGTCCGCGCGACGCTTCTGGCGCAACAGCGATGAGGCGCCGGTCTACCCGGGCGCGGCTCGCCCGCGGCGATCCCTGGCCGACAGCAATACTGACGTCGTGAAGCCCCCGTGGGTATCGGAGCGCAAGGAGCCCCCGCGTGCCTGGCTCCCGCCGCAGCCGCTGCATACACCAACTCCCGCCCCCCCGACTCTCGCCTCCGCCCCCGCCATTGTCCCAGTTGCGCATACATTCGCCCACACCCCTACCCTCGCGCCGATCGTTCCTATCCAACCGCCCGTCCCACAGTCCCCGACAAAGCCGCTCGTCATCAAACCGTTAATCACGCGACCCATCCCCGTCAATAAGTTCTCTCACGCGCCTATGTCCGCGTTCAAACCGCCCGCCAAAATCACTTCGCCCACGGCGGCGCCCGCCTATGTGTGGAGTCCGCCGTCTCTGAGCGGCGCCACCTCCCCCACGGTGGACGTGCCGCCTGCCTTTCCTATCGACCCGAAACCGGCAACGATGAGTCCGCCGGCTGGTGGTGTCCCTTGGGCGGCGGCCGACGACAAGCCGAGGCGAGTGCTCGGCCTTGCCGCCACCAAGTTCGAAGGTGGCCGGCTGGACCCCCCTCTCCCATACAGGGAGCGACCGTCTGCGTTCAACCCGCCCACGCCGCCGACTCACGCGCCCCCGCCCACTCAAAGCTACCCGGTGAGACCCATACCGAGTCAAAATGATCTCTCCGCACCGGAACTCGTACGCAAAGTGGACGATACCAGTCAACCTGCGCAGAACTATCCCAAGGTCGACGCGCAACGGCTTCAAATCGAATTCTACGAGCGACAAATTCGGGAAAAGAACCGTCGCGAGCCGCTGACCAACGGTCACAGGGAGCCAGCGGAGCGGAAACCTCCCCCGCCGCCCGCCTACACCGTCACGGATTATACGCCTGCTGGGACCCTATCTACGTTCGTTCCCCTTCAGCGCACACCCGACATAGAGAAAGCCCGCGCGCACAAAGTAGACTACCTGCCGGACGTGGTCACCAACGAAACGGATCGCAACAGAAACGGCGCATCCCCGCAGACACCGCACGCGCCGCGCAGCCCCTTCTCACCACGAGCCAAGAACCAGTCGGAGTCTCCCGGCGCGTACCAGGCCGAAGCTGCGCCGTATGCGAACGGTGCGGCCACGGAGCACGGCAGCGTGGTGACGCGCGTCATGCGCGGCCCGGTATGCGGCGCCGCCACCATCACAGCTGGCGTGCGCACACGCAACGACGATGCGCGCCGCGGTGGCGCCGCTGACAGCCTGCGCGGTGCGCTCGACAAGCTGTCCTCGCCGAAACATGACGTCATCGCGCAAATCGAGAGGAAAAAACGCGAGCCGACGAGGCCTCAGGTACGGGCCCCCGTGAGTGACGGCCGCTCCCCCCTGCTCGCGCCCGCCCCCCCGCACGCCCGCCCGCCCCCCGCCCTCGAGTTTGGCGGCGCCCCCGCGTCCCCTAGCACGCTCGCTGCGTCCCGCGAGTCCGTGTTGTCGAGTGAGTCGGCCACCAGCTTCGGCTCAAACCCGCTGAGCAGATCAGGCTCGTGGCACCAGATGGTGGCCAACCCGAAGCCGACGTCCCCGCGGCGCGTGGTCGCGCGTGCGAAGTCCATGCACCTGTTGGCGCTGCCTAAGATGTACGAGGGAGGGATCGCTCGTGAGGAGGTCACAGAGAAGAAACGAACCATGGAGGCTTACTTCTCGGGGCAACAGTCGGCGCGGTCGGCCGGGCCGGCGGCGGCCGCCGCGCGCCGCTCGCTGCGGCACACGCAGACGCAGTCGCAGTCCTACTCGCTGGGGCGGAGCCGCACGATGCCGACGGTGTCGGAGATGCAGTTCCTGGACGAGAGCAACACGGAGGACGCGTTCGAGGACCTGGTGTCGGCGCTAGCGTAGCGCCGCGCGCACATTCCACTAGTTAGGAGCGGGAGATTAGCGAGACGCGCGTGAGTCGTGTGTGTGTGGGCTGCCTGTCGCTTGTGTCGCGCCCCGCCCCGCCCCGTATCCGCATGCCCCTCCGTCCCCCCGAGTGCACCCCGCCCCGCCCCGCCCCGCCCGGGCCCATCACGTCGATGTACATAGTATTCGTAACATTGTATTCATTCACGATGTCCTGTAACCGTGTTTATTTAACTAATAGCTTCTAGGTATCGTTGTCATGTCTTGCTGGTTGTGTTCCAAGTGTTCAGAGTTAGTGTTAGAGTTGTGACCCCACCCCGGTGCATTCGCGGTGTGCTGACGTGAACGTTTCTGTTTGCAGAGGAGGAGGAAGTAACCGTGACATCGAGCGTGAGGAGGAACTCGTCGGAGAAGACTGTTAGCAGCACCACCACCACTAAAACTTCTAAAGGTTAGAAATATTTTCCTTAACCGCCGTGGGTTCCTATTTGTTATAAATCACCAATACGTAGGATTTGTTTTTAATTGGGATGAAGGGTTGGTACGAATAATAAATTTGTTTTGTTCTAAATCACGAAAAGTTTTATTATAAATCGGGAGTTATTTAGTATTGAAATGATTTTATACGGACAAATTACTAGGTAGCTAGTGTACATTACAGAATACAATGCTAAAAATCCTCACAAAAGTGACTTAGGTTAGTTATGTTAAGTCAGAAGTCAGTTTCAAATTACTGTAAAATCCACGGTGTTTGTTCCAGTGATAGAGAGCATGACCAGGCCGGCGCCCAAACCCGTGTCGCCGTTTGCCAAGTTCCGTCAGCTCGAGAAACAAAACTCAACCAACAGTCCCAAGTGAGTGCCACCGACACCCATCACCCGTCACCCACCACCAAACATCTGACCAAACACCCAATTAAAGATACAACCAACAATATACATACATCATATCAATCAAACGATACATTCAAATTATATATGTATGAGATCCTTTCGCTTGATAAGTAATTTAATACAATATATTTTATTTATTTGGCAGCCATATCTGTGGATACGAATAAGGAATAGATACAAGTAAATATACAAGTCAATGATACGCATAATATAACCTGTATACTAGACGCTTATTACGAATATAATCATACGAGAAGCATCGCTGCGAACACGCGCGCCGCTCCGCACGCGAGCAGCGCGAGTGTCCCCACGCGAGCATCGCGCGAGTCCCCACGCGAGCAGCGTGAGAGTCCCCACACCATCACAAGGACATGTCGCTCATTACAACGAAGCTCGGCTGCGAATCGCTTTACATACTTTACATGAAAACAGCACGCGTTCAATTAAAATATCTTGTAAATAACCAGCGAGCCCCATTAATAGCACAGCGCGTTCCCGTAGCACACGACGTGACACGAACTAATTGCGTTACGATCTCGGACACTAACCGACGGAGTCGCGCTCGGCTCGGCTCGGCTCGGCTCGCGACTCGCACTAACCTGCGCCCCCGGTTGTAGCTCGCCCCAGAGCCCGCAGAGCCCGGGCTCTCCGTCGCAGCCTTACTTCAAGTTCACCGACCCCGCGCTGCAAGCCAGCGCCGTCACTATTAAAGAGCGCTTGCTGCAGTGGTGTCGCGACAAGACCCGGGACTACGAGGTACACCCCCCGCCCCGCAAGCACACACACCCCCCACTGCGGACCTGTACTATGTAGCTGTATATACACGCCTCTGCGGCAACTGTAGCTGTAGCGATGAGCTTGTTACACGATCCTAAATTCAGGTTTCCTAATTGGTTAGCTTTTTGACTTCAGAGCAGTGTGTAATCGCATATCAGATCCGTACTATTCTGTAGTTAAGAATCTCCTTTCGGAACTTAAATCGTTCTCAGTTCTTAAGAGCAAACTTAAGTGCGCTCAGGCGATGATATAGTATTTAACTACAGAACCATTTCTAGTGTTGAATATGAATATCGGCACTAGTTTGGCGACCTGTACCCGAGTCATGGATGTTTAATATCTATATAAGTATTATATACTGAGCTCGCCCTCAGGCCACTGTACGGTGCCCATAATACAAGCGTTGCTTAGTGTGGCACCGTATAGTTGGTGTGTTCGTCTGGCGATATTGTTAGTATAGTTAGGAAGGGGTGTAACAAGTTCAACAGTTTTTAGTTTAAATATAAACACGTATTGGGGGGTTCCACATGCGGTTGCACCGGGCAGATGCATATTTCATTGAGTGTCGATGTCCGCGTCGCGCTGAGAAATGTGCATGCGCCTGCAGGACAGGGGTACGGAGTTAACCGCGTCGTCGAGACTCAGCATGTGCCTAGCGAGCGCTGCGCACGCGCACCACTAACACCCGCGCCGCACCACTACCACTCACACGCCACGCTTCCCTTATCGCTTCGTTTTGGCTGCAACTCTCTTGTATATATGTATTATATTCTATGTAACCGTTTATTTGTATCGTCACTCATTATCGTGCGACCAAATTATATTACTTTGGTATCGTATAATAAATTGTTATCATTTATATTATCCATGCAATATTATACTTACCTGTATTTTCTTATAACAAACTTAAGATGAAACGTATACCTACACGATAAATTTCAGGTGTGAAACGAATGATAATAACTGAGATGCAATAAATAACTGAATTTACGTTTTATGAAAAGCATGCATTTGATTTCAAAATGTGTACAGTGTGAATTAAAAGAAGCCAAGAAATGCATGATTTATGTGTGTCGTTAACTGATGTACGATAAATGAACCATTGCACTAGGAGTAATCTCCTAGTATATATAGGTATATCATTGTCAATAGATCTTGTGTGATTCACATTGCAATATCGTGATCCTGTAGTGAACAATATAACTGCCCCACCTTGTGTTAACTGTTAAATAAATCTAGGTACCTAGTTGTAAAAGCTTGGTCACGTACAAAAATGCACATATAATTTTAGGGTCTCTCAAAAATGCACATATAATTTTAGGGTCTCTCAAAAATGCACATATAACTCAGGTCAAAACTTATGGTTATCAGAAGTGGAATCTACAAGTAGAACATGTGTAAAGGCATATTCACCAAACCTGTAAATTGTATCAATTAAGTATTTCAATTGAAATCTCTTTCTAAGGGTCAGTTTCACAATGGGCTTGAGAAACCCTATCCACCGTTATTTGTCAAAAGGGCATTTGTGAAAAGTCGTGTATATGGTTTATTCGCGTATTGTGATTGACCAGAAGCGAGGGTTTTAATTTTAATACAATGGTGACGAGCTGATGTAATATTTTTTTTTACTTTTGTCGTTTTTTTTACAATATATAAATAATTTGCACATCGCATCTCAGCGCGATGGTGGGGTAATGCCGCAGTGATGTGCCGTCGAGGTAGTGCTGCGCAGCTATTTTATCGACTAATGTGTCGAGTTGCGCGTGCATAGTGAAGCCCTTAGTTTATTAGGCAGGATACATACATATAATTCTCAATTGTATACCTAGTCGTCGATTTACCAATAGCAGCAGTGTATGTTAAAGGCATACATGTAGCTATATCTGAATGTTTCATTCAACGTCGGTGGTGTTGTGTTGTCAGAATGTGAAGCTGGAGAACTTCTCGACGAGCTGGGCGGACGGGCTCGCGTTCTGCGCGCTGCTGCACCACTTCCTGCCGGACGCGTTCGACTACTCGCAGCTCTCGCCCGACAAGCGCCGGCACAACTTCACGCTCGCCTTCCAAATTGCTGAGTGAGTCCTCATCAGTGCCGAGCATGTACCGAGTGTGCCATGCGTATAATACGTCCCGTTGCCCCGTTCACACAATCATTACAGAATTAGAATCAGAATATTCTTTAGTCATTTTAACCATTAAGTACAGTACTTATGAAATAGTTACAAAATGTTAAGCTACAACTTTACCACCCGTTCGAAATGCTGTTCCTATGGAGAAGAACGGGCAAGAAACTCCACGGTTGCTCTTTTTAGCAGTTCATTGTTATATACAAAAATTGGAGTAAGTACAATAGAATAAAATTTATAAATTCAACAAAATTCTAATTAGTTTTATCCTACTGGCAAGCTTAATAAATCACTGAGAAATCAAAACCTCAGGCTATTCCCGTTGACCTAGAAAATGTTTCATAAAATCACAAGTATGTTATGGGATAAATCCGAAAATCATTTATTCATTCAGCTCAGGTAGAAGAAATAATAAGTAACAATTCCGTTTTAAAATAGTCTGCACCCTCAGTACGCGAGTCTTAACTCACTCGTCCGTCTTTTTTGTCATGAGAGCGACTAATTAGCTGTGTTCTAACAAGATATTAAATGAATGTTTGTGTTCCAGTGAGAAGGCGGGCATCTACCCCCTGCTGGACGTCGACGACATGGTGACGATGCGCAAGCCGGACTGGAAGTGCGTATTCACGTACGTGCAGTCCATCTACCGCCGGTTCAAGGACCAAGTCTGATCGCCGCCAGGTCGCCGAGCGTTGGATAACGAACGCGACGTGTTATCGTATGCAAACCGCAACTTTTTCTTTGAATCTCACTTGATAGTCAGTTACTATTTTCTCATAATCTAGATAATTCTTATCAAGTCTATTCTAAACCTTTTTAGCACTAGATTAGGAGACTTGTTTTGATCCAATCAAGAAACTATTTTGTGGTGAATACATTGGGACCATTCTGGCACTTTGCTCGTGTGATCAAAGCATTGGATCAAACTGTATGGAAGTGTAGGTCTGAAGGCAGCTAGTGTTGTTCTGCTTGTTCCCTCGGTTTGCATATGAAACGCGTCGCGCCGGCGCGGCAGGGCGCGGGCCCACCCCGAGTAGTAGAACGCTATAGTCACAAATTGTACGTTATTCGAAGTGCGTTGTAAATCCAAAGAGAGTATGTTATTGTTGATTTGTTTGTTTGTTTATAAATGTTTATACGTGTCGTCCGCTCAGCTCGTCTCTCCAGGCGTCGTCTCGAACACTCCTCTATTTATTGTTATCTCAAGATGTGATTTTTCTACGTTAGCGTGTAAGATTTAACTAACAATTAACTTTATGTATCGAGCGGCTCTCGTGGGTCGTCGCGTGCGGCGCTGCGCCGGGATCGCTTCGACTTATATACCCACAATAAGAAAGTAGAATTCCCGGCCCAAGCAGTGCCGCCGCAGTTTCACTATTTAACAATATTATTATCTAAGTATTTGACATTAATAGCAGCGGCCTCATGTATCGCCAATGATTTTATGAAATTTGATATTACTATGATTACTTATGTTAATTTATATTGATAATGAAATAAATATTGATTAACAAATTCGTGTATTTATTTGTGAAATCATTCATTCTACATTTTATTCGCGTAGTCGGGTAAGGAAGACACTGTTGCGGTGTCCGCGGCGGGAGCGGCCATGCGGCGGATGTTTGCTGGACTTATAATATTCTGTCTTGTCTGTACATTTCCAAAAAGTATTTCACCAGCGTCCTCTTGACAGATGGCAGCCTTGCTTGCTCGTTTTTAATCCAAAATCGGATAGTTTCATCAAGGTCCCACATTGTATTGAAGATGGCGCTAGTTGTTACATTGCCGAGTTTGTGGTCAACAAAGCAGATAGGTTTCCCGAAGTGATCGTGCCCGAAATATCAGCTCTTGCAATGAATACCAGAACAGCATAAGCGCTTTGCGATGGTATAGGTAGTATGTTGGTAGCCGAGTAGCAGGACTGCATCACTCCGACGACGATATGACCCCCATGCGCCGCATCACCATCAGAACCAACAGGACCATGAAGCAGCTCGCTGTGGTCACCGTCATGCACAGGAATGCCGTCGACATTATACGCTAAGGTTTGGTTTGTGTGTTGAGCGATGCTGACGTAAATCCTGTAAAAAAAGTATGAATGTGAACCATAGCTTGAGTGAATACGGTCTCTTCTTGCATTTCCCCATTTTACTATTGTAACGTACCTTCATCATCTTCCACTATCCTGAGGACCTATTCACAACCTTACATATCGACCGATTAGTGATGATGATGAGATGTAGTATTCGCGTAAATATAAGAAATCAATATGTCGACCGATTAGGTTTGATATCGTACGTAATATTTTCAATTGACAAATATACTTAGTCGTATCGAAGATCACGTGACCCGTTTCCGTCGAAACCGAGAGAGTCGAGAAAGACTTTATCGTACGATGAGGAAGCTCTATCTACCGGATTATATCTACTCGTGGTCTATTCTGATGAGCTGATTGCAGAAAGCGATTTCTCGCACGAAAAAGGTACCTATTATTATCCGAATCGATTCGGTTCTTTATCGTAAAGTTCAGACTGTCCAAGACCAAGCTACTTAACTAGTGGGCTATCTCATGGGCATTGCACAATCCATCCTCTCCCTCATGGACTAGCTCCGCCATGAGCAAGACAACTAGTAAATTAAACGCAGGCACAGACTCGCGTCAATAGAATGGCCAAGGTGGAAATTAAATCCGGAACCTGACAGTTACGAGGGCGGCCCCTCCAACCATTAAGGCTTTCCTTTTTCAATACATATATTGACCAGCGAAAAAGGGAAGATCCTCCAGCCAAGCGGATGGTATGCCTGGTGGGGCGGCCGATTTGCCCTAAAAGTTATTTTCGGGACCTCGTATATATGTTACGTTTTCCAAAAACTCTTATAGCGCGTTTCAGGATTGTGTGGAGAATCGTTATTTGTTCTGAATGTCGTCCGCAGCGCCATCTGTGTAGCTCGTGGCGAGGTTGAGAGGGCGTTACAGGACGTTTACAACGCTGTCTACTGCGCGCGAAAAACTCACCTATTCCGTCAAGGCTCCGGCAGCGAATACGGCAGAGCGACCATGAAAGGGTCGGCCACATTGGTGGAGCGGTCCGCGGTGGCGTTGCCGGCGTCGTCGCCCACCACCGTGGTGTCGGAGGGCCGCGGCGTGGCCGCGTCCGCGTCCTCGGCGCTGAGCGTGACGCGCACGTGCAGCGTGCTGTCGCGCCACGCCTGCCACGACAGCTGGTGCTCCTGGATCTTCAGCAGCATCCACGTGGTCAGCAGCCCGTTCAGAGCACCTGGGGGCGCACGGTTACTTGTACCTACACCATCGCAGTGTATTCCCCAAGGTGAAGGCAGAGTTTCATCGATGGTTTTTGGTCCCAATGATATACCTGTTACACAACCCCTCAATTCCAGCGGGATTCGAGCCATAGTTCACAACGTGGTATCGCGAACTTCACGAGTTTGCTAGAAATACAGATTTCTTCACAGTGACTTTTTTGTCTTTCATCAATCAGAACGTTGTCGTCGAATCGGGGTTGGTAAGTCTCACGCAGTACCTTCTTCTTTTAGGTGGAATAGTGCGGGGTTTTATGCAGTCGGCCCCCGAACCGATGGGTATATGACCCACCTATTTTCCGAGGCAAACTTTCCAAAAAATGTCAAATGACATTTTGAGAAGGATTTAGAACCCCACCAATAATCCCGATGAGGAGCGAGGAGAAGAGGTTGGCGGCGAGCGCGGCGCCGCCGCCGCGGCGCGCGCCGGCCTGCAGCACGGCGTCGCACGCGTGCAGCGCGCGCGCCGTGCCCAGCACGCTGGCCGTGCCCAGCGCCAGCGCGCGCCACGCGTCCGCCGCCAGCGCGCGCCCGCGCCCCGACATCGCCCACTCCGCCAGCGACCGCATCCACGACCATCTACTCGTATATGATGATCATTATGATGGTGGTGGAATGCACATTTACAAGAGGCACTTGCATTACATTGCACTACGATATCTAGAAAATATCGCCATGGCCCAAACCTAAGCAACGCTTGTATTATATAAGCACCGTACTGTAGCCGGACCACAGCAAGTTACGAAAACATATTTAGGAAATATGCCTTCACAAGAATCGAATGCACCCTGATCAGTAGACCCAGTAGCCTGTGCCCAAAGCATTGGACCAGGCAGACGTCATCATCATTAATTAGGTCTCTAGCAACCAACATAATCAGTACCAAATGTTGTCAACGCAATTGTTTAGTGATGCGTGGTATTTGTTTTAACGTCTGCTACAATATTGAAAAAGGATTCTTCAGTGTTAAGCTGTCCACGGCTGGACGTAAATTTGTCCAACCTCGCCACGGAGCTTGGTATAAAACTAGCACTCTAGCCCGCCTATACCAGTATTTTTCACGAATCCTCAGCGCCGCTGCATCTATACATATAAATAAAATTGGAGTGTCTGTTTGTAATATTTTACTAAGTGCAATTGGATGTATACACGTTACCTATACCGAAACAACATTTTTACAATTTTTGTCTGTCTGTCTGTCCGTCTGTCTGTCTGGCTGTCTGTCTGTCTGTCTGTCTGTTTGTTCCGGGTAATCTCTGAAATGGCTGGACCGATTTTGACGGGAATTTCACTGGCAGATAGCTGATGTAACAACGAGTAACTTAGGCTACTTTTATTTTAGAAAAAAAAATAGGATCTCTCGAAAAAAAATTAAAACTAATGTTGCAGCGCTGCGCCTGATTAAGTTTGATAGCAACAATCTGCAACGCGTCCCGCGGGATCAGAACGCGAGCAGGCTGTTGCCAACGGTTGAGTCTTTGTTAAATACCACGCGGACGAAGTCGCGGGCACAGCTAGTTTTGATTAAATTTGATGGGTACAACAAGGGTACACATACATAAGCGTAATCAGCTGTCGGGGAGGTTCTATCTCTTCACACCTGAAGGAAGTAAGAATAGCTGATATATTGGCAACTGACTTGTGTGTCCTGGTGACGACATAGTGGTGGCGGCAAAGCTCGCAGTAGGAGGTGGCGGCCTGCAGCAGCCAGCGCTCGAGGCAGGAGCGGTGCACGGCGGCGATGGTGCCGCGGCACGAGCACGGCCGCACCAGCCGCTCGGCCGACTCGCCGCCGAAGCAGATGCGGCAGATGGTGTCGGGGCACAGGCTACCCGATAAACTTGACACCTCTTTCGCGGCAACCGAGCCCTGGGTGCACATTCAGACACTTGTTAGACTAGAGTAGGTTGGTCGGGCCGCTCTCCTACTCAGAGTCTCCTCAGCTAGTCGAGAGGTTGTGGAATCGATCTCTGATGTTTAGATAGGTTTTAGTAGAAAACGGCATCTCAAAAGTGCACCAGTTGAGATCCCTGTGAGCCCAAAAATCAGCCAGACAAAATATAATATAATACTAGGTATACCTATATATGGACAGGTTTCTTCTTATAGACGCAAATGTTGGTCTGAAAGTTTCAGGACGTCTGTATATGATGCAGGTACCTGTTTATTGAGCAGCAGTGCGCAGACAGAGCCGAGGATAGACATGGACCTGCCGGCGGGCTGCAGCAGCGATGACGCCGGCGACGAGAACGTCAGCGAGTCGGCGATGCGCGCGCGCATCTGACGCTGCTCCTCCGTGTCGGTCGGGTTCACTGGGAGAGGCAGGCAGAACAGCTACTAATGCTTATGTGTATTCGTAATTTGCCCTGCTCTGAGTGTTAGGTAGTTTGTGAGTGTATGGGAGTTACGATTTTTTTTGTAAAAAACTTAGTTAACGAAGTGGGTATGTTCACGTACCTGGCGACGAGATGCCTGGTGAGCGGCAGCTTATCTCAGTCTGCTGGGCAGTGGAGCACAACTCACGCTGCTCCTTCTGACCGCTCGTCTATCGTAAAAGGTTATGAGGTTACTGTTCACAGTATCCTCCCCAGTCTAGTGCTGGACTTGACATTCAAATGTAGATCTGCTTAAAAATTACTAATATTGTATTGTTAACTGCCCCGACAAAGCGCGGGTGCGATTACGGCAAAATCATACATATAAATGAGCGTACACACGCCGGCCCAACCTACGCTAATGCAGAATCAGTTCAGCGTCCACGTATGGACTGTAAAACCTCCGTCTGACTACAGCCTACAGCATAGTAGTTTGACTGGTGGTAGGCTTCGGCCGTGGCTAGTCACCACCCACTGAACAAAGCCATGTCGCCAAGCGGCCTAGCCGTGTTCCGGCATGATGTTCGGTGTTGCCATTCATGGATGGCGGGTCAGATCAGTTGCGCTGCATGTGCCTAGTGAATGTAGCGTCTCTATCTACTGCCGCCTTCCTACCTAGGCAAGTATGCTCCATCGTAGATCTCATCGTCACTTACCATCAGGTGAGATCGAGATCAAATACTTGCCTATAATGTAATAAAAAAAAAAAAAAAAAAAAAAAAAAGCCAGTGTGGGTAAATCTTTAACTAGGTACAGCTTGTGACTTAAGCATTACGCCATGGTCACTCACAGGCACATGGAGAGACGAGCAGCTGGACGCTGACATGCTCATGGTATTCTTGCTGTCCGAGCGCCCGCAGCCCCAGTACATCAACAGAGTCTCGCCCTCGCCCACATCACATTCCTGTAAGCATATAAGTTACGATTGTAAGTTCATTACTACATACTTAAACATTTATGGATTCATGTTAATCTTTCATACAGATTTCTATCTCTATATATAGTTCTATTTACCGATACCGAATGTAATAATGTTTTACCCGAATTATATTAGAGTAACTGCAAGATCGGTGATATTTGAAATTCGCGCTTTGCAATGCTTGTTGAATCTTCGGTGAATACCAGTAAGGCGCAAGTACCGCCTGTCTCAAGTTTTGTATAACATCGCTAGGAAACAATTCGAAATCGTTGCGGTCCACAAAACAATTTAGTGCTACAAATTTACGCATTTTTTGTCCTCATCGTGGATACATTTTTGGTATATTTTATAAAAAAAAACATAAATGGTATAATGGTTACATAATTTTATTGATAGATCGTGTTCAAAGAGAAATAATAATACGGAGTGTCATATTTGTATTTGATGTCATTAATCGGTGAAGCCATGATTTAACGTACGACTAATGAACGCACCTTTAACTCAAATTATACTATGATCGTTATGATTTGCAAAACCAATAAACATTCAGAGATATATCTCAGTTTTCTTATGCACTGAATTGATTTTGACAAAATCAATACAGTGCAAGTAAGCTCAGATAACAAGAAACCGTACACTTGATTTAATTTGATTGATTGAACGCAGTATTCTAGTATACTACCCACAGATATAACCGTACTTTGTGGCAAATATTCATCTATACCATACAGCTCTATGATCCCCATAGACATCATTAGTGTCTATGTCAAATTTATTTCTGATAAGAAAAACATTCCATACAGCGATCATGTTAGAAGTATGGCACACTTATTAGTCTGTGGTATGGCATGAATTTGAAATAGCTCTACGACACTAATACGTAAAACTAGAGATAAAAATTCAAATGTTATGATTTCACCATAGTAACGGAACACTATAGTCAAATTTAAAAATAAAAAAAAAGTGTGGTCGCGCTGTCAAGTTGACGTGAACCGAACCTTACCTTACTACTTACCACCAAAGCGAAGATCCCCGTGTTTTCTTCTTCCCACGTGAAGTAATATTATTGTGAAATAGTTTGAAATTTACATTAATCAAAAGCAATAAATCATGGCGGTTCGCGTTCAATTCGAAAATAATAACGAAGTGGGGGTGTTCAGTAAATTGACAAATTCTTATTGTCTCGTAGCGATAGGGGGATCAGAAAATTTCTACAGCGTGTTCGAGGCTGAGCTCGCAGACACCATACCCGTTGTGCATGTGAGTATTGCGGGATGCAGGATCATCGGCAGGATGACTGTTGGCAACAAAAACGGGCTTATAGTCCCATCATCCACTACAGATACAGAATTGCAACACATTAGAAATAGTCTGCCGGACAAGGTAAAAGTGCAGCGCGTGGAGGAGCGACTGAGTGCTCTGGGCAACGTTATCGCTTGTAACGATTATGTGGCCCTCGTACACCCAGATCTGGACCGGGACACTGAAGAAATCTTAGCAGACACATTGGATGTGGAAGTGTTCAGACAAACCATTGCGGGGAATGTGTTGGTGGGGTCTTACGCCACGTTAAGTAACCGCGGCGGGCTCGTACATCCCAAAACAGTGATTCAAGATCAGGATGAGTTATCATCACTGTTACAAGTGCCTCTGGTGGCCGGTACAGTGAACAGAGGTAGCGAGGTGATCGCTGCGGGAATGGTGGTGAACGACTGGTGTGCATTCTGCGGGCTGGACACCACCTCCACAGAGATCTCAGTGATAGAGAGTGTGTTCAAGTTGAATGATGCAAAACCGACGGCCATCACATCCACAATGAGAGCCTCCTTGATTGACAGCATGTCATAACAGAAGAATGGAGAGGCAAACCTTATGTGATAGTGCATCAATGCTATTTGTATCTTTTCATATGTCTATAGTAAGAAGCACCACTGAACTATGTTTGTATATGAATAGAATTGGCATCATTTACTTTGTGAGCCGCTGTAAACGAATTGATGAAACTGTTGAACAGATTGCATAACATTATACACCTACCAATGAGTTCTGACATATTTGTTTGTAAACAAACAATAAATTGGGTCTTTGAATTATCATGTTTTATTTCATCAAGGATCATAAAGCTTCTTACATCTTGCTAGATGCAATCCAGCACAATAGCTGTTTAACTTGGCTGAGCATACAACTCTCATTACTGAATAAGTAAAGGGTTGCTCACTCATGCGCAGATGTGGCACGATGGTGCTCATCTTATATGTGGCCCAAACCTTAAGAATTTTAGGCAGGGTACAGCATCAACAGAGCTTTGCTTGTAAGCTTGCTAAATTCTACAATGCTGTCATTCCTAAAGGTGTGGTCAGATATACTCCTAAGATTTAAAACATCCACTTTTCTCCAAAACTAGATACATGATGACAGGTGGAGGGTCCATCAGTGAAAATATTAAACATGGTGTATGGAGAAAATTCCTTTAGTCGCCTTTTACAACTCTCACGGAAAGACAGTGTTGGAAGGCTAATATAAGTATAGGTGTCATATTATCATAAGTAAAGTAAAAGAGTAGGTGACTCACAAAAAAGAAAACATTGTACTTACATTATACTTTATTTATAAACATTTGTTAGAGACATTCAATCCTATCTACAGTTGACGCGCGTCGCTCTGGAAGTCCAAAAATCACCGATAGATTAACTCGATTAAAATATTACTGAAAGCGACACTCGAACATAACATATAGCAAAACAAATTTAGCTACTTGCATGCACATAATTTGAAAGTATCCAATACGAGAAATATACAAATGAGTCACATTATAATAGGCTCAAAACAGTTCATTATAGTCAATACATCAGTGAACAAGTATAATAATGTAACTAAAATCTAAAAAAATATCTAATATACAGTATATGTATATTTTTTGTCAGAATAGTGACGAGTCTGAAAAACAGTAGTGACGACGGCCAAGCGAAACATAAAAAATACGGTAGGTACAGTACCCGGCTGGAAGTATGACATCGAGATTTAGAAAGAGACTACCGGTCAAAGGTATGAGTGACAGAGACGACGCTCTACAAAGCTTAAACTTATTCTAAAGCTGATGTGTAATATTCTGCAGTCTGTACTAAGATTTAAAATTTCACGAGTACTATAAGAAATACAAAAATAACGAGCTTATGTAGAAAGCCAAACGCATGAATTTTAACTGAAACGCCAGTAACTGGTTCTATTCGGAGTGGCAATTGCTTAAGCCACACCTACCACAAATAACTATAATAAATAATATCTATAACTAATTACAAAACAAATGGCCACGCGTAAGATATCACTCCATACATGTTGCCTAACAGGAACAATACTCTGATCTGCCAACCTCAGACTAAGAAAAATTTACCCAAGATTTTAAAGTCAAAAAACATGCCAATTTGCGTATAATAAGCCATAGCAAATTGTCTTCTTAGTCTAAGCTTCCAAAACAACCCCCTCTTCAAACTACAAATTTAGCCTCAATAGCTCAATAACGTTAAAATTTGGTAAAATCTAATAAGCATAATTAATTACATCAAAAAAACGTGTCGACAGATTGAGTATATTATTATGTACTTACAAATGAATACAATAGAAGACATGATAAAATATTGTAAAATAAATGCATCAACATGGTATTTAAAACCGATACGTATTTTATCTTATGGCTGGGGTTCAATCAAAATATTTGATTGGTAACACTAGATACACAATGTGAGGATTTCATACAATACCGAAAAAGCTTTCTATGCAAATGTTATAAGTGTGACGCTTTTGTATTTAGCATCGTATCTCTAGAACTGGCGAACCAATATCTACGCGGTTTTTAAATTCCATCGCTACGATGTGAGTAAGCACGCTAAGTTTTGAGAAAATCCGTGACCTTTTACATAGCTTTACCATAAGTGTGATCCATCCCACTCACACCAAATATTTCATGAATAAAAATGACAGTGACGGAAGACTCTCCATATCAATTCTATTACGCTAGGAATTCCTTTTAGACACCCAGTTCTACTCTGTTCAAGTTACATGTATCGGGGTTTTTATCTCTATGAAATATTTTTAATTATCTATCACCTGTTTAAACAGCCTGAAATGATTAACGTCTATATTTGAACAAGCCTAACTATATTCTATAGTCTTGATTACAATAATTTATAAAGTTTTGTGCTGAAACAGACACACAGCAGGGACAAGCAAAGGCTAAATAATCTCACTCTACTATCATGGCACTCAATCGTTAGATTACAAATGGATACAAAAATAGTTTAGTAATTGTAGTACTATAAATTTAAAGTGTCCGCCTCTCTATCTACTCATAAATTTGACGCCATCTTTGCATCGATCATAATAGAGATGTAATTCAGAATCAGTCACCGTAAGTAAGAGTCAAAAAAATATCTTAAATGTGACGAAAGAGGCTTTTATCCAGGGTTTAAGGCCAAACGCCGAGATATGTACCGATTATTTAAATATAAGTGAATGTGTGGATGTCTTAACTCTATTCCAAACTGATTACAAACCTCTGTTGTCGAAGTTACTCTGCGAGTGAGGGAGTAAAAGCTTTGTTTAAATCCGTAGAAAATTGGTCTGGAGTAGTCTATGTGGGGAATCTATTTATAAAAGATGATTTAATTGGATGAAAATAATTTATTTTTATCAGTAGTCTTCATTAGACGGTGGCATTTATGTGTTATTTATTTATGCATTACACATTTTAATTCAAAAGTAAAGCTATTCAATACAATTGTAACTTGATTATAACTCTATAAATTTTTGGGTTCATATCAAAGTGCATAGATTAAGTGCGTTCGCGCACATTTTTGGTAGACTTGAATCATAGAAATTTAATTTATATAGATTTTTATAAATTCACATAATATAACATGATACATAGAACTCCTATAATTTGATTACATAAACACCTATCTATGGAGATAAAAAAGACTTAATTGGAGATAAATATTTGACACGAAAACGGACGGCCGGTGTTATAATTTTTGGACAAAATCATCAACCGTCAACCATGTGTGGGAAGTTTCTTACTAGAGTTAGCAATGACGTGCCAGGCGCTAGCTATTTGACAAAAACGTGTCATAAAAGTTTAGTTACAGACATAACTATAGTTGAAGTTAATTTGCAATTGGCCATCACTGAGATGCGATTATGCCCCAGCTTGGTGGATTCGTGGCTGATTCGCCCGTAAAATATTTACCGATATCACGCTCTCGCTCGCACTCACCAGCCTCACCGTATGGCGTAAACCTTGTCCATATTATCACAACTCTTGCGCGTATTTGTTTATCAGCCCACCTTCTAAGAGACCTAGCGATACTTGAGTAATTCATCAATGCGTTGTAGATCGCTGTCTTGGTACGAATTTCCCACGAGTATATGTGTGTGAGCGTGTTTAGAAGTGGTGCGCGTGCGCAGATGTGGTGAGGGCGGTTTCGCGGACTCGCTCGTAGAACAGCATGTACGCTGAACAGCGCAGGACTTCTTGTAACGAGACTTCGTGGACTAAGGTGTCCGAGGTGTACCACCATCTGAAAATAGATACGATTTGATAAAGGCACCACTCAATATGGCCCTTGGATTGAAAGGAATGGTCCTTCCCTCTATTCTCCTCTTGTAAGAAAGTAATAATTCCAGTATAGCTTCGCTTCCCATTGATATCTTAGGGGTACATGCTAAACTGTAAGAGCGAGATAGCTAACTACTGATTTAAAAGAACCGAACAGATATATTTTCTTGTCTCGGCTATTAATGTCGTTTGACCGGGAACAAAAACAGCGCCATCGGACCAAAGAGTTGAGTCGAGTTGTTGTTGTTGAGAGAGTTGAGTTACAACTCGATTGTCATAGGAATATGAGTCAATAGATATATGTGTGTAATAGTGTTGTCAAAGTTGGTGCCTCGTCGCCTCACCTGTTGGCCTCGAACCCGTTTCCGCGGCGGTAGGTGGCGAAGTGTCCGGAGCGCGGGCCGCCCACGTGCACCACCACGGCGGCCAGCCGGTAGCGCGCGCCCTCCGCCCCGCCCCCGCCGCCGCCCACGCCCCCGCCCCCGCCCACCCGCAGCGCCGACAGCCCGCTGCGCACGCGACTCTCGCTTATCAGGGACACGAGGTCCACCTGATCATACAAATAACGTGAATGACGGCTCCAAAATGGTCGCTCTACACACGCTCCCAGTAATATTCAATTTAACCTTACATGTTTTACAAGGATAAGTGTTGTCCTGTTCAAATCTCAGAAAAAAAAGCAAAGATTTCCCGTATTTTACAATTTTCCAGACGGATTCTCCCAAATTTTTCATTGCTTATATACCTTACGCTTACAGACGAGCAGCATTTTATTTTTATCTATATAGATATACTTAGTAACACCTTTGCGGGTAAAACTTGGCCACAACTAGCCCAAGACAGGATCCTGTGGAGAAGTAAAGGGGAGGCCTTTGCTAAACAGCGGGATAACATGAGGCTAGTAAAAAAATGGTGCAGACCTTGGGCTGCTGCACTATGGAGTAGGGCGCCATGCACAGCGCCTCGGGGAAGGCCACGAACTCGGCGCGCTTGCTGAGCCCGCCGCCGCTCCACTCCACGCGGCCCACGTGCAGGCACAGCACCCGCGGCAGCTGCGCCCACACACACACATAGCATACACTTCCAACCACGCCTTTACTACCTTCCCGAACTATAGTGATCAGCGGCTCAATCACGATCCTTTTAGTAATAGTAAACATGACAACAAAATATAGCTCAGTCTCAATGGGTTGTGCGTATGTCTATACAGAGTGGTTCTGAAACGGTATACTCGAAGCGCAGGTACAAGGCTTAGTATACCCTTTCTGAATCAACTTATATAACTATGCTATGCTATAAGTTGAAAGACGTCCACTGCTGGACATAGGCCTCCCTCAATGACTTCCACACATCGCGGTCCTCCGCCACTCGCATCCACCGGCTTCCTGCGACGCGTGTGATATCATCGGTCCACCTTGTGAGGGGGGGGGGAGGTTATATAACTAATGGCCCTAGAATTATAAGGAAATAACATTACCTTTCCGAAGCTAACAGTTCGTATATGTTTGGTGTAGGCGGTGGCGGGGGAGGCGGGGCGCGGCTCGCCGGCGGGGGCGGCGGCGGGAGCGGGCGCGGAGGGCGGGCAGCACTTGCTGCAGCGCACGCCCTTCACCATCTCCGGCGCAGTGAACGCGCGCAGCAGACCTGCCACACACACATGTCTATCTCAGTATCACACATACATATAGGACAAGACACTATTAGATATAACCATATGTCTCTGTCAAATTATCATATGAATATGACGTCTTAGCTTGATCTACTTCATTTAATACACCTCCAGATGCGTCTGGTCCGGGTGTAGACTACCATATCTGGAACCGTCGTGCATCCACCGGAATTGTGTTACAGAAAAATCTAAATCCCGTGAAATTCCATTCTCAAAGACTTTACATATAACCAGGGGTCAAATTGAAGGCAGACGCGTCAGGGGAAAGCCACCATTAACAAGATGGATACAAGATAAGAAATTCTATAGACAGCTGATACAAACAGCATGTGACCGTTAAATTTAAAAACAGATTCTATCTAAAGTAATATAATAAAAAATAAATGTATATTTACCTGACAAACTATATGATCCCGAGACCCCTGTACTCGCGTTCGCCATTGACAACGAAATGCTGTCAAATTTGTCGTAGCGGATTGGACTCTATGTACAAACAAATTACTATAATTAACTACGAAAGTGGATGGTCAGAGCAATACAAATAGTTAAAAATAATTGTTCTCTTAAATTAAGTTCAGGAGAAGCTGGTTAGCCAAATCTCATTCGCATTTTCGAATCTCATCCATTCTCATTTTCGAATGGAAATCGCCGTGTCCAGGCAGACTGCGCCGACGCGGCGACGGCTGCCATTGCTACAAAAACTATGAATTGATTGTGCTAGCAGACTCGGGGCTCAGTTTTGGAACGAAGTTCCTTATTTATTAATATGGAGCACAACGAATGGACTGAAAATGATGATTTTCTTATCAAGCACAAGAACAAAGTGTTGCAATTATTTCAACTATATTGCACCGTTTTTTTAGACCCCGCGCAGACGCGTTACGCGTTGCGCGATTCTTAGCGCCCGCGCATATAATATACCGCTGAAATCTCACTGTGGATGTTAGGAATGAAAGGATAATAAGATGAGTATAATGTTGTAGGTGGTGGTGGGCAGACAGTACCTTGGCGGAGCAGACGGTGCACTGCAGGCGCGAGGCGAGCGTGCCGCGGAAGGGCGGCGCGGGCGGCGGGCGGGCGGGCGCGGGCGCCGGCGCCGCCCAGCGCCGCCCCACCGAGCTCAGGTGGCAGAACGAGCGCGACACGCCCTTCGTCAGCCGCGGCGCCTCCATTACCGGCTCTGCGACCACAACACCTCGCTAGCAGTTGTGACACTATATACTTTAGCACTGAACAGATGCCGCAAATCCCGTATGTTTAAATACTTTACTAGAGCGGGACTATCACATGTTAATGTTATGGTATAAGTAAAAACATAGACCTACCTTAGGCTGTACAGCTAGGAAAGGTTACCTGGGTCCACTAGTTCCGGTTCGTCGAGGGGCGCGGCGGAGGCCGGCCGGGCGCATAGCGCGGAGGGCGTGGGCGGCGTGGAGTCGGCGCGCAGCGGGTGCGGGTCGCGCGCGGGCGGAGACGCCGGCGACGCCAGCGCCGACCACGCGCGCCCACCGCCCAGCCCTAGCGCGTCCGACAGACACCCCGGCTGGATGGAACATATTATAGGCCATGACAGTATCAGCTTCAAGTACCTACTGCGCCATACAGAGATCCAGTAAACCACTACATATGTAATCTAAGGTCAGGTATATTGGGTAGAAATTAATTCATTTGCACCTTGCATAATACCTCAACAGTCAAGAAATGACCATATAAAAAAAAATTGCCCACACCAATGAAGTGTGGTCTTAATATAGAATCACATGACCATCATTTCTTATAGTTCCATAAATTTCATTGATAATCTTATATACACATAATATCAGATCTGTCATGTATATGAATGAAATATCTCACACAAATACCATTCAATAATTTGCAACAGCCATGCTTTTTACCAATGTTCCTTCAATAACTTTATTTTCTATGATCTCTTTAAGCGTCCAACATTTGTATCTACAAACTATACCTTTTTGGCCATAGCTGTGGTCTCCTCTTCAATGCAAGACAGCAAGACATGCAGCAGCTCATGTGCGTCTTGCTGGTCAGCCGGCACCACCCAGCCGGCCGCCCGGAGGGACTGCAGCACACCGAGTGGGCACACAGGAGTACCACGGGCAGACTCATGTGTGCCATTTACAACTGTTCATAAACTTATTTTGTAATGATTCTATCACCTTAGAATGCTAGTTTAAATACGACTAGCAAAATATCTCATGTTAAATAACAACGGACTAGTAAAAAATAAAATTGTATTGATTTAGCTTAGACATGGCAAGTTCTGATAGGCACATTCAACTGCGAGATGAGTGCATTATTCTTAAGAGTAGTTGTAGTAATACATGTTGATAACTATGAACTATTCATCTATTTGACCTCCAAGTTAAATCAGTAAACAATGATTTAATAACAATATTTATTTTTAACTCAACATTGAATTTATTAGAAATGTCATGGTAACTAAAGCAATATTCTGCAGCTCACCCTCAATAACAGTGTACAGTGTCGTTATCATACTATTATGACCATCAGCTTTTGCGTATTTCTTTAGCCACTCTATGAAAAGAGGGCATGCGGCTAGCGCTTGCAGGAGTGTGTTTAGAAAACATGTTCTTCCCAGGTTCTGAAGGCCGGCGATCTGGCCCCGACGTTTGCGCACCTTTGGAGCCCCTCCTGGGCCCCACAGCACAAATGCGCCGACCACAACAGCGGCCGTGAGACCCGCAGCGACCAAAATTCTGTCTCCACCTTCCATAGTCGCGATTTAATGAATGAAGCTCACTATATCTCTCACATAGTAACAGTTTTTTTATGTTTTAATATTCATAGCATTTAACTTCACCTACGATACAAACATTTATTGCGGTTTTTTTTCTAAAAAAGCTCACGAAACGATAAAAGTGAAAATATATTATATATAATGTATATGACTTTGACGTTCACCTTCTGTCTGATTTTTTTTTTATTTATAGAGTTTCTGGAATACTTCTGCGTAACGTACCATTGCGTACGTCTAATCACTATACGCTAGTATAATTAAATATAGTATTTAATTACTATTTTGTTTTTCACATATGCTTAACTTTTATTTTGAGTACAACATTATCTTTAAAGTAAGGTAGACATAAGATGCAATAAATTAAAATTAAGCTGTATATAATCATTATACAGTTTACTGTACTTTATTTATGCAATAAGTGCATTATCAATAAAAAAACAATATAGACTGACTATATATTCGAAAAGCTGTCAATCTCACAAGTACGTATTTGAGACTAGCAAAAGTGGCCATATTTTGTAGCCAAATATAAAAGCAAAATAATCATTAAAAAAAAACCTAAAATGACATTGACAGGCAACCTTAATCCTCATAGAAATATTATCATAACAAAGTGTATGTGGTATATTTGTTTGCCCAGATTATTAAATAATTAAATATAATATCAATTATTGTACCAGTCTAAACAGAACTGCACTGTGCGATACAGGCACTACAACAAATAATAAGTAATAAGTTCACTTCTGAAGTGATTCAAAGTTTAATGTTTGTTTTGATCAAACTTTAGTGACAATGATACCGTCAAACACGATATGCGTATCCCAAGAAGGGCCAGCGAACGCTTTAGCACTAAATAAAGACTGCACACAAGTTGTAATTGCCGGGCGAAATGGTATGTCAAAAAAAAACTAACTACTTTCATGAAACCATTACTAGACAATTCTTTACCCTCAAAATATTTAATTAATTTGATCAATTACGTACAAATAATACATATTATTTTTCAGTGTTTAAAGTATTCTCGATTGGTGAAAATGAATTCTCTGAAGTGTGCAATTTAAGAGTTGGAAAGAATTTAAATCTAAATTTCTCTTCAATTGATGTGGCATGGAGTACTATTGAAGGTATGCTTCCATTTCTCCTATTTAATCATTTTGTTAATATTTACCTAACAAATTATATTATTTAATTATTTGGTATTTTTAAAACAGTATTATTTGTTTAGAGAATACATTAGCCACGGCAGCCACCAATGGGGCGGTGGTTGTGTGGAACTTGGGCCGTTCGGGACGTTCAAAACAAGAGCATGTGTTCTCAGACCATAAGAGAACTGTTAACAAGGTAAGCAGAACTGTACAGACATATCAACAGAAACATAATACTTTTTCCTCATTCCTTTAATTCTTGAAACTGCTACTCTCTCTTCAAATGTGAGAGTCATATGAGCAGTGTCCATGTTGCTATCTACAGAATCCTTAGAAAAAGTAATAATAATTAGGTATTTGTCAATATTATTAATTTTTTTAGTGTAATTTATCAAATGTATTAGACAATACTTCCATCTATATTAGACAAATCCCCCTCGCATTAAGGGGAGGCCTGTGCCAAACAGTGGGACATAAAAAAAAGGCTGGTATTATTATTAGACAATACTTAAGTCTTGGCTAAATAACTTCAATACATAAAACATTGTTATGACCACCTGTGTCTTTAGGTCAGCTTCCACCTGACGGAGCCGGCGCTGCTAATATCTGGTTCGCAAGATGGCATGATGAAGTGTTTCGATCTTCGCATGAAGGAGGTTGCTCGGACATTTATCAGGTGAGTTGTATTTTTTAACCACCACACACCACACCGGCTGGTCCTCAGACTCCTGAACCAGTGCAATGGGCGACGGGCCCAATACTCATTGCCTTCTATCTTCCCGCTAGCAACACGGAATCCATCCGCGACGTGCAGTTCAGCCCGCACCAGGCGAACACGTTCGCAGCGGTGTCGGAGAACGGGAATGTGCAGCTGTGGGACGTGCGGCGCCACGAGCGCTGCCTGGTGCAGTACACGGCACACTCCGGCCCCGTGTTCGCTTGCGACTGGCACCCGGAGATGCCCTGGCTGGCCACCGCCTCCAGGGACAAGACTATCAAGGTACATCGCCAATCTTATCATCATCATCATCATCATCCTCGCCGATTTCCATTATCTATCATGTCATTTTAGGTCAATCGAAATCTATCCGAAACCGATTTCCGCATTTGCATTCCGCATTTGCATTCCGCATTTCCGATTGCTTTAGAAAATTCTTCGTAAATGCACACCATGTTTCCGCCATCGAAATTTTCCGAACCACATTTTAAATAGCCTTTTGAGTTTTGACGTCGGGAGTCACATCAACATCAGAAATATTCCTAATGATTTGAAATAACCCTGCCGGGCGCGGCGACATATGACTCGTCCTCCCATTCGTCTCTCTGTTTAAAGTTCAATTTCGATGTATAAAAATTATATTGACCCTATAGTCAATCAATGAAAACATTCGATAACGACGTCGTTAATAACACGTATGTTGCATGTCATATAACATAATAATTATTAGCATATTCTACATTCAGCTATTCGATGAGCATGTAGGTCAGTCGATAACTTCGTCTGGCGTCTAACGCGCGCTGCCTATACCTTGTGTTAGTCTTTAGTAACTGCAATATTGGAGTATTGAATGCGATGCGAAAGGGATTAGGCCATGGTCCACCACGCTGGCCTATGGGGGTTGGCGGACTCATCTCGAAATATCAAGTACCTAATGTGCCACAATAGATAGATAGATAGATAACTCTTTATTGTTTCACCACATAAAATTAATACAAAATGACACAAACCTACTGAACCGATACAGAGAGTGTCACAATGGGCGGCCTTATCGCTGATAGCGATCTCTACCAGCCAACCTTTGGATGGAGAGGATTTTACAGAGATGTTTACGACGGGGTGTACTTAATAATAGATACATGCTTACAAATACTTTCTAGATTTACTTACAACGTACATATACTTACATATATATATGCGTATGTGTGTCAGGTGTGGGACATCTACGGCAAGCCGAACCTGGAGCACACGATCTACACGATCGCGTCGGTGGGGCACGTGAAGTGGCGGCCGCAGAAGAAGCACCAGGTGGCGTCGTGCGCGCTGGTGCTGGACTGCGCCGTGCACGTGTGGGACGTGCGGCGCCCGCACGTGCCGCTCGCCACCTTCGCCGAGCACCGCGACGTCACCACCGCCATCGCCTGGCTCGCCGAGCCGCACACCTTCCTCTCCACCAGCAGGGTGAGTCACCGTCACCACATCACACCCTATGACCACATCCGGAGCATTACCAGGGTCGTGGGCAGGGGGGCCGGGGGTGGTTTTATACATAGATAGTTACTTATTAAGATAATTGGATTGTTCTTGTAACGTATTGTCTCTGGTCTAGAGCGCAACTCTTCACACGTTTAAGGTAATTTTGGAATGGCAATTAAGGGACCGTTTATGCCAATTTCGTTGATTTTTATCGATCAAGCAGCTTCGCATTAACTCTTATTTCAAGGCAAGTCATTTCCCGGACTAAATCATTTGTATTATATTAGCGACGTAAGTTACCACCAGATACTAATTAGTCTGAGTGGTATCTGCAACTTTGACCGACAATGTATGGAAACACGTTAGTTTTTTTTTATCAGTAACTATGAACTTTGGTGACTTTGCATCTTTATTCTTACGCACGGACGGACTCATGGGAAAAGTCTTGAATTTCTCGCTATAAGGTCTCTTTTGGGTTGTTGGGATTAACCGAGATTGAAACGACGTGTGTTCAGTTTCGTGGTTTATTGCATACTAAGTGCATAGAGAAAATAACATAGTATAATGTAGGTGCAAGTTTCGTGTGCAAATGCTCGGCTCGTTTATCCAGGACTGTAGTCTGTACCGGCACCGGTTCAGCGAGGCGGCCCACCCCGTGCTGTGGGCCAACCCGCAGGGCGTGTGCGTGTCGGCGCGCGGGGAGGTGGCCCACGCCGCGCCCGAGCGCCCGCTGCCGGCGCTGCCCGCCGCGCCGCCGCAGCCCGAGCGCCACGTGCCGGGGCTGGGGTGAGTACTCACCCGCCGCAGTGCTGTAGCGCCAGTGTCCCGCAGTGTGTAGCTGGGTGGTGCTGTTCCCCCGGCAGGCGCAAGCAGCCCACGGCGGGGTCGCTGAGCCCGGGCGCGCAGGCGGCGCTGGAGCGCGCGTTCCCCGGCGGCGCGGGCTCGGCGCTGCGCCGCTACAGCGCGCGCGGCGGCGCGGACGCGCTGCTGCAGTGCGCGCGCCGCTACCGCATGCGCGGCGCGCCGCCGCGGGACCTCGCCGCGCACAACGCCAGTGTCGCGCGCGCGCACAACAGGCACATGGTGAGCCAATACGCACTCTATTCAAATATTATAAAAGGTTCCAATTACATTTTTTTGACAAATTTTGAAAATAAATACGTAAATAATCGAGTGAGCACGTGCGCAGGTGTGGCACGTGTGGGAGGTGGTGCGCTGCGTGTACGGGCGCGCGCCGGCCGCGCCCGCGCCCGCCGCCGCCGCCCACGCGCCGCGCCCCGACCCGCCGCCGCCGCCGCCCTACATGTACTCCTGCAGGTTAGTGTAGTGTACCAACACACCAACCGTATTGTGTTTAGCACCGTGCATTCAGTGTGAACCACCGTCCATGTAATGTATAAAACCGTCTACATAATACAAAACGCAGTCCGTACTGTGTGAAACACTGTCCGGATAGTGTACAGCACCATCCTTATAGTTTAAAATACCGTCCATATGGTGAAAAATACCATCCATTTAGTGTAAAAAACACCGTCCATATAGTGTAACACACTGTCCATATAGTGTAAAACACCGTCTATATAGTGTAAAACATCGTCCATTTAGTGTAAAACACCGTCCATTTAGTGTCAAACCACGTCCATTTAGTGTAAAACACCGTCCATTTAGTGTAAAACACCGTCCATTTAGTGTAAAACACCGTCCGTATAGTGTAAAACATCGTCCGTATAGTGTAATGTGTGCGACAGCAGCGCGGTGGAGGAGGAGCCGGCGGAGGAGCTGGAGGAGTGGGCGGAGACGCAGTTCCACAACAGCGGCGTGCTCGGCAAGCCCACGCTCAGCATCTACATCCCGCCCGCCCGCCCCGCCAAGCCCGCCAAGCACACACGCGCAGAAGGTGACTATAAGATTGTATAAATAAATATTTCAATGAATTTTACTAACTTTATCTCCTGTCGTCCCGATTTTTTTCTTCTGATACAATGTCCTCATGGTCCTTACATGAAACCCATGGTCCTCATAAGGAAAATCGCCAATTTTTTTATTCTTATAAAAATCTTGATCGTAAATTGATAATGCCAAAATTGTTTAAAAAAGACCTGAATGGTTCTTAAGGCAATTATCTCATAGGTAATCGGATTGCCACACACACATAAGTCTCCGTTAAATAAAATAATTTGCAATAATGTATGTGGTCAGAGTCGTCGGGGTGGGTGTCGGCGGCGTCGGCGCACTACGTGGACGTGGAGGCGGCGGACTGGACGCTGCCGGAGGAGGCCTTCCCGCTGCGCCAGCCGCCGCCGCCGCACGCGCCGGCCGGCCCGCACGCGCCGCACGCGCCGCACGCGCCGCACGCGTCGCCCGCGCACGCCGCCCGGCAGACCAGCGTGCTGGACGACAAAGATGGTAATGTACCCACATTTTCCAAAACGGTCTACCCATACTATGGATAACATGGATTCAATTCATGATTCTGGACCCCCAGCGTTGGAATTTTTCGTCAATCTTTTTAGGAATTATATGCATTTTTTTTTCAGTATTTTTAAATTGATTTTAAAATGAAATCATAATAGAAGTCGGTCTCAATGTGGTTTTAAATAAAAAAATCCTGATTACTAATTTCGGTGTAAAACTGCAATGTAAATGAAATGTCGATACGCTTGAGCGCGCTGAGTATAATGGTAGTGATGGCCTCGGCAGCCGGGCGCGGCGGCGGCGGCGGCGGCGGCGCGTCGCCCGGCGCCAGCTCGCCGGGCAGCGGCAGCGGCAGCGGCAGCGGCTCCAGCGGGTCCGCCTGCACCGCGCCGCCGCACCTCGACCACGCCGCCGCGCACTACCAACACCACCAGGTACTCTTACTACGCCGCCAGTTCAAATGAAGGAGAGCTTTTAAAAAAATTAGGACTCTAGCCACGCACTCCCGTGGTGGGAGTTATTACTCCTGTAAGCCAGGATCTACAGCGGTTGCCGATTACGACGTCGAGGTTTACCCCTCGGCGAGTCCCGGGGAAAAGTTAATTGTCTTGGAACCAATTTTAAGGATTTTATCGAGTTTATTTTATGTTTTTTACGTTCCCGACGTTTCGGCTGCTTTCAGCAACCACGGTCACGGGAGGACTTAGGTGTTAGACGTAAAATTAGTTATTTTTCAATGTGTAGTATTCGCGTAAATATAACAAATAAATATGTTTTGGAACCATCGACGAAATTAATCGCAAAGAAAATTAAAAGAGTTAGAATAAGAATTATCCACTTTTCTCCATAGCGAGGCGAGGAACGAAAATAATTATATACGAAGAAGCTGTGGCTGGCTGTTGATACTGCAAGCATCCATTTCGCAAAATTAGATATAAGGTTCCGTATAGAGTAATAACTATTCCATTTGGACTACACCATGATGAATTGAAATGAAAACATGGTAAATTTACGATTAAAAAAGATATATAATTCCAGGCTTTTTACATTTTCCCAACCTTTTTCTTAGATCAGAAGAACTTTTTTCTCATCGTAACATAACCTAAGTTGTCTTTTATGTTACCTCGGGAATGAGGGAGTTGCAATTATTATGCCAGCCACTACGGTAATAATACGAGGGCGACACTGAAATTCTTTAGAACTGGCCACTTGTAAACGCTATAATAAAAAAATAAGTTCAAATTTTGAAAATGGAACTGCCAATTCCAATTATTGTGTATGTATTTTATTCATTTGTTTACGATTTGGCGGCAAATTGAAAATTCTCTGTGTCACGTCAGCATGAATTTAACGCGAGAATTTTTGTACAATGATTTTTTATGACTTTTGATGTCATTTAAGTATACAAGAAAGTTATGATAGACTTCGATTGGCCTTTCACGATGAAGCCCCATCTCGGCCACTGTTTACAACTAGTTTAATGAGTTTAAACATGGTCGCATTAATCTCACCGATGATCTGCGTGAGGGGCGGCCTTCTACGGCGACGTCTGAGGATAACATCAGTGTTGTGCGGCGTATGATAGAGACTGACAAAAGAGTGACTTATCAGCAGATTCGGACAAGCTTAGGCATCGGTATGAGTCAAGTGCACAAAATCCTCCATGAACTTTTAGCGGTCAGGAAGCTTTGTGCCCGGTGGATACCTCATAATTTGACAGAGGCCCAAAAACTCCGTCATATTAATTGGTGACGTGAAAGGGTTCAAAGATTTAACGGAGGTGACTCAAATGCTGTGTTCGACATACTTACGGGTGACGAAAGCTGGGTTTATTGTTATGATCCTGAAACTAAGAGACAGTCTGCGGTCTGGGTGTTTCCTTCCGAGGGGTTGCCAACTAAAGTGAAGAGCGGTCGAAGCGTGGGAAAAAAGATGGTGGCCTCGTTGTCCGAAGGACAGGTCATTACGCTACAATTGTTTTAGAGGATCGAAAAACAGTTACTGCAGAGTGGTACACTAACAATTGTTAGCCACTTGTCTTGGAAAAAGTTCAAAGAAACGACCTCGCAGTAGGGTCCTCCTTCACCACGACAACGCCTCGTCGCACACCGCCAAGCAAACAATCGACTACTTGGCGACGTCAGACGTGGAATTACTGGGTCACCCGCCCTATAGCCCCGACATCGCGATTTTTATTTATTGTTGTTGTGTTGACGTATTTCCGAAAATAAAAGAGGAATGAAAGAGGAAAACGTTTTATGGACGCCGAAAATGCCGTCGAAGAGACCTAAGGAAGAGTGGACAAAGTGCTTTTCTCAGTGGTTCCATCGGATGCAGCGATGTATTGATGTGAATGGACACTAATTTGAAAAGATATAATAAAACTAATAACTTGCTAGTTTGTTCAGTTTTTGATTTTCCAAGAACTTTCAGTGTCACCCTCGTAACTATAGGCGGGCAGCAATGCGGTTCAGTGTTGTTCTATCAAAAATCATAAATAAGAATGGGGTAAGGAGCGATCAAGTAGTATAATGATGCGTGCAGGTGGAAGAGGGCGGGGGTGGCGGCGGGGAGGCGGGCGGGCTGGCCGTGCGCGCGCCGCCGCTGCGCGCCGCGCTGGACGTGGCGCCGCTGCTGGCCGCCGCGCTCATCCTGCACGCGCAGCTGGGCGACGTGCAGACCGCCGCCGTCGTGTGCATCGTGCTGCACGAGCACAGGTAATGTAATGTCGCTGGACGTGGCGCCGCTGCTGGCCGCCGCGCTCATCCTGCACGCGCAGCTGGGCGACGTGCAGACCGCCGCCGTCGTGTGCATCGTGCTGCACGAGCACAGGTAATGTAATGTCGCTGGACGTGGCGCCGCTGCTGGCCGCCGCGCTCATCCTGCACGCGCAGCTGGGCGACGTGCAGACCGCCGCCGTCGTGTGCATCGTGCTGCACGAGCACAGGTAATGTAATGTCGCTGGACGTGGCGCCGCTGCTGGCCGCCGCGCTCATCCTGCACGCGCAGCTGGGCGACGTGCAGACCGCCGCCGTCGTGTGCATCGTGCTGCACGAGCACAGGTAATGTAATGTCGCTGCCTGCATCGTCACCTACATGTTGAGGTTCAGGACATGGGGGACAAACTATTAAATGGAGCATTACGCAGAAAAACTGCTGCTTCAGCCGAAATCTGAATATGAAGATTACTCTTACTTCGGCTAACTCGGGTTGCAGTCTACAGTAAAATATTTTTATTATTGCAGAAGTGATCTCTTCCCATACATCGACGAAAGCCTTCAGGAGCATTGGCTACTCGGCTACATTGAGCTGCTACAACGGCATAAGCTTTGGAATGTCGCCACCGAGGTACGTGTAACTGTAATATTCGATTTGAAGTATGGACCCTAAGAGATAGCCTTGCGGTACACCCAAATTAAATTATTTGGGCGTTTTTATATTTTATTATATTGTGGTGCATTGTTTGCTTGGAATCCACAACTCATTAAACGTATGAAGACAGTTTCCAAATTCTTGTATTGTAACAAAATACATGAAGGAGTGTATGTGGTCGACCTCGTCGAAAGCCTTACACACATAATTTTATCTAAAAACGACAAAATAGGTCGTATCCTAACTGTTTAAAACGCCCGATGGATTAGCGGGTGGCACGTCCTACCCTTGAATTAGTGATCTAATAACTTTTGCTGCACTTTGCGAAGTGTTTCGTCAGGCTCGTTAAGCAGTCGGTCTCGTTTGTTGTACTAATATCATTGACAGTTCTTACGGCAGTGAGAAATGATCTGACTTTTAGGTAACTGGTAGGCCTGCTAGTTGTTGTGTTTTATAGTAAACATGACTTGGACCCCAAAAGAAAGACAGAAACACCAGTAAATCAAAGTAATAATCAAATTTGAATATATTTATATGAAAAAATTACACTTCGGGCGGAATTCAATGTCCGAGTGAAAAAAATAGAATCAGAATCAGAATATTTTTTATTCACGTAGACCATTATGTACAGTACAATACTTATGAATCATCAAAAGTTACAAAAATAGTATGCTACTGCTTTACCACCCGTTCGGAATGCCGTTCCTATGGAGAAGAGCGGGCAAGAAACTCCATGGTTGCTCTTTTTTAAAATTGATCCTTTAAATTTTTGAGCAGTACATTGTTACAGGTATGTGAGAACAACGAACGGGGACACGTTATTCAGTAGAACGGCAATAGTTTAAAAGGTTTCGGTTGTAAGGAAAATGGTAGGAAGAAGGAATGGTGCTGATGAATGTTGCTGATGAATGCAGGTGGTGCGGTGCGCGTGGCTGAGCAGCGTGTGGGCGCTGTCGCAGCAGTCCACGAGCGTGGCGGTGTGCTGCGGCCGCTGCGGGCGCCGCACGCGGCCGCACGCCGCCTGCGACGCGTGCCAGCCGCGCCGCCGCCACCTGCCCGACCTGTGCGCCGTCTGCCACCAGGTCACGAGCACTACCCATGTACTCAGTACTGCTGTGCGAGCGAATTATGCCAAACCAGACTATCCAATCATAAAAACCCCGTTGACATTCGTCCAGTAATTTTTCAGTGATGCATAAATAAACGGACACACAAAGCACAGAATACTTCTTTTTTATATTTTAAATTCAGTAACGTTAATGTGGCATCGTTTTGCCAGTTTCCCTACAGGTTGTAATAGTGTAATGTTACATGCTTCACCCCCGGCAGGTGGTGCGCGGGCTGTACGCGTGGTGCCAGGGCTGCTCGCACGGCGGGCACCTGCAGCACATGCGCAAGTGGATGGACCAGCACCAGCTGTGCCCGGCCGGCTGCGGCCACCAGTGCCAGCTCGGCTGACACCCGCACACCGACCACGCCTTCCTTTAACAACCCTGGCCCACTTGGTCACAGGACGGTATATGACAGCCCGGAATTCATATATGTATAGTGGGCTCAGTACGAGTTTTGAACGTATAACGATATCGACCGAGTGATCAAATCTTTTAATATATTTCACATGCAGCTTTACTTGTAAGAGTGTGGAAACATTCGATCACTCGATTGGATTTTTTATACGTTTAAAACTCATACTAAGGGCCCAGGCGTATCATTTGCATGAGCGCACTTTGCGCAGTACTATATGACGTTTGAAAATGTTATAAATCGTTATAAGACAATTTACCAGATAAACACTGTGTTTCCAAACTAGCAACGATTATGTTATGAATACCGTACAATTGACTGAAGGCAATCCTAGTGACACCTACTCCAAGTTAAGCTACACATTTCCGCTAGGGGCGCTGCACAGTATGAAAAATGACCTAAAAAGCGGTCATCCAATTTTTATTCCTATATTCGATAGATTAAATGATTTCAAATGCATGAGTAGAACTCTCGCAGATCAAATGTACGTAGATCCAGAGATATGATGTTTTTTTCATTAAATCTATGGAAATCAGAAAAAACATAGAAATAGCTGTAGTTTAAAAGGCGTTTAATATTAATTATTGATTTAAATGCCACATTTTAAAAGAATAAATTCCCTTTATTATCTAGTGAATATTATAATTTTAGCTCTATAAATAACATAGATTTGCGAATTTAAGCTTATTTTCGTAAATATTTTTTTTTTCTTAACTCTTCACGTATTAGGATTCAATTCTTAGATTAAATTATTCTTCAGGTCCCACTTGACATGTTTTAAAAATCTGAAATCTTAATCTCGTAGGATCTGCAGTTTATTGAGATTTAAAGAAACTGGCTTAGGGTTGCTACCTACCGGACTATTGTGTTTATCAAGTAAATATAGGTTAAAACAAATGGTTTGATCTGTTAATAATATTAACGGTATTATTAGTAATTTTACATATTATATTAATATCTATCTAAGTATTATATACTGTACGGTACCCATAATACAAGCGTTGCTTAGTGTGGGACCGTATAGTTGGTGTGTTCGTCTGGCGATATTATTATTATGTGTGTCTCCACACGGACTATAACCCGGATCTTTAAAAAGCTTGCGCGGGGACAAGGGTCCAACACGTAGAGGCCCTTTTTGAGAATTTTAATGTTACGTTTTATTATTATTATATATATAATAATATTGTATCTTTGTAATTCAAACTTAGAAAATTCCGATGAAAGGTAAATGTGGTATGGGGAAGATGTTCGCCCTCGTAAAGCTTAAGCTAAAACCCTATACCTTTACATTTTCTCCGGAGGAACGGGGGTGAGGCACCATGGAGCCGTCAAAGACCCATGTTGCCACTATTTTCAAACGCCTATTTTACTCCATTAATTTATGTTGCAATTTAAGTTAACAGTGTCTATTTATTTGAAACTATTTACTTTAATATCGTGCCCCTAACTTAAATAATATAGGACTTTCGTAGATATTTTCAACCCTTTTCACCCCCTTAATCCAGACCTTTCGTAAAATCCTTACAAGGACCATACTTGCCAAATTACAGCCTTGTGTCGAATGTCTTGTACTTTTCGGAATTTTGTGTTTAGTCAGTTTGGTAATGGCATTTTCATTTGATTAACAACAAACTTCAAACAACATAATATAATGAGTTTGATCATTATATTCGATGTCTAATAGGTTAGAAAACATTCACAAATTATATCTTGAATATAATGTGAAAACACTTAATTCTGTGTGAAAACCCTAAAACCATAGAAATTATGGAAAATCTTTAGACGCTCATAACTCCAAGATCCTACAAGATTAGGATTTGATATTTTTTTATATCACTAGTACAATGTCAGACATTATATTAATTATGATTTTGAATCCAAATATGGCAAAATATAGCAATAAAAAAATAAAACCTTTTTTTTCATTTTTTTCAAATATCTTTCACGCGATTGGAGTTACAATCTGCTAGTTCCAAACATTATTTGCCTACGTAGAACCGTCATATGAGGACACCAATAGATTTACGAAAATATTTTTTTAACTATAAATTTTTAATATTATGTAATTTCGCAAAAAAAAATTAAAAAATTAATATCTTTGGATCTAATTACTTTTGACTTTCTGGAGTTCTACTCATGCATTTCAAACTATCTACTCCTTCGAAAAGAGGAATAAAAATGGGATGACCGTTTTTTTGGTCTTTTTTCATACTGTGCGCTGCTGTGAAAGGTATAGAATCTAGGGGCCCTATCAAAGTAATTGCATTTTTACCCGACTGCACCAGGAGGGTAGTGTTTAATATTGAGTATGTATTTCATTCGCTTTATGTGGAATTGCTTATTCAGTGAACGTATATTTAAATAAAGGCTAGTCGTTATCTAGTCTGCCTTATGGTACTGATAATAAAGGTGTTTTTGTACTATCTATGAGTAAATAATGTCTAAGCGACAACAGCTGTAAATTTGTGCAATGTATATTTAAGTTTTTAATGTAAAAATCGAATCCACTTGTACATAATACTTATAAGAGTAATATAACAACCCCCGAATTTATAGACGTTTTTTGAACTTTTACAAACGACATATGGTACTGCGCACAAGAGTTTTGCTTTGCGCAAGTCTATATGACGTTTGATAAAGATATAGAACGTCCATAAATTCGGGAGTCAGTGTTAATAGACTGAATCAATAATTTTTTAAACAATATTTGTATGAAATTCTCTTCTTAGTCGGGCACTCTTGTCAGAGTGGTCGTGGTAATGGGTTGCACTGTTCGGACATGGACGCTGTATTGTATGAAATAAAACCGCGAAAATGTTAGTAATATTTTTATTATAATTAATACTTATTTACATTTATAATACATAATTGAGTGAATAAGAATACTAACTGGCGTAGCCTATAATTTTATTATGGAATGTAGTGAAGTTGCAGAGCTGCCAAAAATTGTTCGATTTCAAATCGGAGCTGTTTGAGATTTGTTTAGCACCTCACCGCGGTATATACAAACGCAACTTAAATTTGAGGGCTACTTAAACTTTACACTTCGGATTACCTTATCGCATAATCCATTCAGTATTTTATTATTAACAAGCTGTCCCTGCGAACTTTGTACCGCCTCAGAATCAAATGTATGAGAGAAATTATTATTTATTATTATTTTAGTGTATTTTTCCCCTTGTTTTAATAGTTATTCTGCTATAAGGGGCGGAGAAGAAATCTAAAAATCGGCCCACGTTTTTTAGTTATAGTGTAACTAACACTAACAGGAGTTTGTTTTAAATTTATAAATACATAAAATGAACAAATAGCTGCGCTGTAAGCCTAGCCCTTTCTAGCCTTTTTTTACAATCTCACTAGCATTTCTAGCCCGTTTTGGCTTCGTATGTAGCCCCCATTTTAAAAATGAGGTGGTAACACTGCCTGCACGCGAGCTAATTTTCACTGGCATATGTATAATTACTATGGCAGTACGTTATACGATTGCACACATGGGGGGTCTAGCGGCACTAGCACAGCGTACAACAGGGCGCTTTAAACCTCGTCTTGTCCTCCACGTGGTCCACGTCGGCGGCGAGCCCCTTCTTCAGCAGCGACATCTGGCGGATTAGCGTCAGGAAGGCCTGTGGAGATCGTGTTTGAGATAGCCGAGGAATATTAGGTGAGTATGCTTATACACTGGGTTAATGAAGTAACGCAAATCTTCGGACACGTAAGCCTCGACTAACGGAATAATTTGACTCACGCTCGGTTGGGACCAATTGGTATGTCAATGTCTAGACAAATTGTCCATTGAAATGTTATACACACCGCCATACCATTATTGATTTTAATTATAAGAAATTGTTTAACATAGTCATTAATTAATTTTGTGCATTTTTGAAAAAGATACTTGCCATTTTTTATACCGTATAACAAATCTAATCGATGGATAACTTTATAGCTATAGTTTCTCAATGAGCCTTGCTGTGCTCAGTGGATACGATAGCTTAGATAATGTTAGAAACGGCGCTTTATTTGTTTTTAATTATCCCAACAGATTCTACAATTGATTACTCGTTTGAAGAATTGCGGTAATTTACATACACCATAGATAACTTTTGAGTTTTTTTTTATTCTTGACATTTTTAATTTAAATTAAACGCATATTATTGCAAATCAGTATATTTCCTGCTTTATTATATCAATCGTTTTGATCCGGTGAGTTTCATCGACATACATACATACACGTAGTACATACAGTTCATACATTTTGTGAACTAAAACAACTAGCCTATAGGAAAATACAAGTACATTAATAGGAATATAATGTGCTGCCATCTATCAGTTTATTATCGATAAACGCTGATTGTTGTAAGCAATATCATTACCATGGCAACCGAGTAGCAGCCATTTGGCACGCACGCCCATCGGATTCGGAGAGGCATGCTCAAACTAAACATTC
This sequence comes from Pheosia gnoma, assembly GCA_905404115.1. Lineage (NCBI taxonomy): Eukaryota > Metazoa > Arthropoda > Insecta > Lepidoptera > Notodontidae > Pheosia > Pheosia gnoma. The sequence goes on from FR989907.1 coordinate 347,679, forward strand.
TAAATGTTAATTATCGATATCAATAAATTATTGTATCTTGTTTGAAACTTCATAGGCATGTATTAAAACGCATACTATACACCCGTCTCCAGACCAGTCGCGCAGCCTCGCTAGCCTGGCTCTGGCACATGCCGCGCCTAGGCTCCCTGCAGGGCAAATGTCAGGTGACAGCAGTCGGATGAGACAATCCAAGCATTAACCTCATCGTGTATTTATTGAATTTGTTATCACTATTAATTACTTGATACTGGCAAAATACCCACTAATTTGTGAGGCCACATTTAATCTTATTCCATTTCATCGAATTTCATTTCGAAAAGAAAGAAGAGCGTCTACCTCGGAGCAAGTCTCACGAGACTGCGCAGCCTATCTGGACACGGCTATTAGCCACTGTGCTTTTTTATAAAAAAATAAAAAGGTATATCTTAAATTATAGTTATCTTGGCTGTCGGCGGCCAATGTCTGGCCGTTTATAAAGTTAACGTATTGTGTATCGCTGGTCGTGCCTGAGGGCAGGGCGACACGAGAACTGCTATTTGCCATCCAAAAGGCTGCTTAGTTATATTGTTATTTCTTTTAAAAGTGAAACGACAGTTGCAGCTTCCTAAAAGGGCGGTAGCACTGAGTAGCGGCCGTTCGTTTTTCACACGATTTAGACTCTTGCCGACCTACCGCTCTCTTAGTGACCAGAGCAGTTTATTAGCTGACGGCATTCGTAATGGCTTAATCGTAAAATCGTAACGTTTGGTTGCTAATTAATAACATTAAAACATGAATTTGTTGTAGACGTCTACAAATCGGGTAATAACTTTAATGATGAACTAGCTGTATTCTAAACGAATGAAATTCAGTAGAATTAATTTATTATACTGTGGTATATTTTGTGAGTGATACATAAATAAGATCCGATGAATTTAACACATCGAGGTGTCAAGACATTTTATTTTGTCTCCACCATAAAAAATATTTGTACGGATAAAAGTCTGAAAAACAAAACAGTTTAAAAAGGAACATTTTAAAGATAACCTCACAGGGTTTAACTGCGGCATCGTGCTTATTTTGACACACTTAATTGCGAGTAGAGATTATAAATACTGACAGCATTTTGACCGCCACATTGAAGAATTAACTATTCCAATACATTATAATGATGTACCAAAAGAGGGAATCAATTTCCCACGGTAATTGCGGTATCCTAAAATCTAGCGTTGCGTATTTCAATGTGAGGGTCAAAATGCAACAGGTGTTAGAATACAAGACGATACAAAACATCAAGAATCAAAGCTACATATTTGAAGCGGGTACATTCATAACTACGATTTAATCACCATTCCACAGTGCAAACATTCACATGCGTGCTCGCAGAAACTGTGTTTTGTGAACAGGTGGGCGCTAAACCTTAATGTAGAGTAACCTTTATTTTTTTAAAGGGTAACTATTGCATTCTTTTCCGGTTCCTCTCAGAGGAACCAACGTTCCGAACCGGTGGTAGATTCTGACTATTCATAAATTCTGTTAAAATATTTAAAATTGTTTACGCGTGCTTTTGACTAGCACTGCCCATTCAAAATACACTTATGACATTTGGGTAATAAATGTCTAAGTTTAATGTAATTTTAAATAAATTAATTCTGTCATATTTTTACATCTTACAAATCCCAGAATACTATTTCTGCGCACACGCAACGCACACACGCACCCAGCTCAACAATCATCACGATACATTTAGCACTTACATAGAAAATAAATACAAATCTTACGCTACGACGTGTACAAATAATTGTATGGCGCTACTCGTGTCGAGAGGGACCCATATTCCAGAAGCCATAGGACAATAAACATGAATATTAGAATTTCAGGCCTAGAGTAAAGCCAGGCTGACATCTGACAAGTACGAAGATACGTTCATAATTCACAGAACATTGCATACCATAGAGAAATATTTTAATACCTGCTTATAAAGACACAATCGGCATAATGTGCTTAGATATTGGCGTTTAAACGCGTTGCAGTTGTTAAAAAGTTGAGACTGTTTCTTGCACTGGAATGTTGGCATTACAGTTCTCGCACTATTGTTAGCAAAAGTAGACTGAGGTGACGAACCTTTTTTCATTCGGCAAATTCTTTTACGGGTACGCAACATTGTATCTGTGTCTAGTCCCATCTTACTTAAACTATCATACCCTTAGCGGGTCATAGCGAGTATAAGAACGCTTGTACCTGTTTCAAAACATTATATTTTCCAAAACAGGTCGAACCCTGCAGCGGAGCAGCCGACACGCATACCGCCATACATATTGTCTTATTATCCGTACGCTTGCATATATCATTTATAAGACATGTATACAGTTATATGCCCTACATACGACCTATTCTGATGTCCGATAGAGACGGAGCTACAGCAAAACAAAGGCCACATTCTGTCTATTTCTACCAGGCGTTAGGTTAGCTCGTCTGTATGCGTGCTAACTGAACACATAAAATAACGCGCAAGCCTTAAGCTACAATAACAATAATAAAGAAATCTTTTTATTATAGAATTCTGTTCCCAATGAACCGTCGAGCGCTCTCCTTGCGATAAGTGATGAATAATATAATTGGCGAATAAGTTCTTTTTGCATTAATTCATAGTTATTATATTGTGATTTTTGTAGATAAATTATTCAATAATCTAAGTGAATTTACCCCAATACAAATATTACTATAGAATCAAGTGTAACAGCTAAATATAAAAGTGTAAGATTTCATTCTAAACTATATCGAAGTAGGGCTTCTAGTTTAGCCACAGACAATACATCCTTGTTAGCGACAACTCAGAGCACATATTCAGTTCATCAAGAGCAGCATTCGATAACACAGCGAGCACCAGAATGGGCGAGAATCAATAAATGTACAATTTAAGCCTTACCACTAACACTAGTAATATCGTACTGAGCCAGTTTATTATAGTGACATTCGCGGACACGGCGAATACTCAAACTCTACTCAAATATTTAAACCCTACTTAACTGTTTGAGATTGTTTGTATCACGCGTTGATATTAATCCAATTGAGTTGCATTTGAGTATTCGGCAGTGGAGCTCGTATTAATAAACCGATCTCAGGTGCGCTCTTAAAATGTACTCGTACATTAGAATGGCAGGAAAATAGCAGATGACAATGCCCGCGCACGGCATGTGCCCGAGCCTGCCTCGCGAGGCTGCGCGGTCTGTCAGGACGCGGCTAATGACATCTCAGACTGCACTGCAAGCTCGCTCTCCGAGTTGAAATCGATTTATTAACACGAGCCCAGGTCGCGCAACGACACTTGACAGATACTGTAGGTAGGTAGGTCTCGCAACACATTCTGCATTATTGTTGCCCTGTCTTCTGTCTCGCTCACGCGTGCACATAGCTATTGAATTGGACAGACATTAGCTTGCCGCTTGCCATAGTGCAAATACAGCTTGCGTGCTACGTGGCTACCCGTCAACTAACGCATGTTATAATAGTCTGTACAATGTAAATCGATTAGATTGACAGCTGTCAAGCCATTACTTAACCTCCAGCGAGCCTAATTTTTTTCACTTATCACTTATTTGGAAGTACTCATTATGAAACAAACAATATGTACTTATTATGTGATTAAAATATTTGTATTCAATGCATCATTATAATCAAACTCCGGTGTACAGAGTATAGTGTCAGCTGTTATTGCGCGACCTATACCCACTTGTAAGTAAATATGTGTATATGTGACAGTACCATTGAATGAATATTGCATAGCGGCACAGTACCTACAGTCAACGCTCCCATCACTGAGGTTCGGAGTAATCACTGAAAGGAACACGAGTGCGGCCGACACCGGCCGACACGACGCACAGTCTCAGACACAGCGGGCGGACGCGCCCGACACCGGCAGAACATCAGTCGATTTGCAACTTTCCGTGTGAATCGATTATAAAAAGCCAACGTGTAACTAACCCGATATATGACAGTGGAAATATCGCGAAGGCTACGTACGCAACCGATACTAACGATATTTTTAATAATCTTCTGCTCGCATGCTTTGCATACTTTCATAGACTCTAGCGTTCATATTATCATGGCAGATATTTCGAGCGCAATCACCGATCACATAAAACATAGAAGACAGGACGACACTTTAAAATAGTAGCCCCAAACAGATCCACCACGAGAAATCACAAGCGTCCCAACGGCCCCCGGCCCCCGCGCGCCCGCGCCCCCCGCCCGCTCTACAATATGGCGCACTTGATCTTCTTGCCCTTTTTCCTTTTGACGTCGCCGTTGGTGGCGCGGCCGTCGTCGCACTTGCGCGACCTGATCTCGCGCATCAGGTCGAAGAACACCTGCGGGGAAGGCGGCCGGTCACACCACGCTCACGACACAACAAGCAACCACAACCAATATCGAACCCACGACATAGAACCCGTCTAAGTACTGAGAGTTGCGCTGGACATTGCCTGAAGACATTTGTACAGTACATAGGGCCATACAGTGATAATGTATTGAGATCTTTCATCTGAACCTCACCCCGTAGCCCGTTGACGTATAATGTATGTAATATATGTATAAAATATAGCTCATGTAGCAAAGCGTCATTGATTTTGGTAATATGGTTTGAATTACCTTCTTAATAATAACACACCAACTATACGGTCCCACACTAAGCAACGCTTGTTTCGTGGGTACCGTACTATGGACTGAGGGCGACCCCAGTATATAATACTTATATAGATATTAAACATCCATGCCTCGGGCACAATCATTCATGTTCATCACACAAAGTTTGTCTCAACCAGGATTCGACTACCATCTGAGCTAATCAGGTCAACCATTATTATTTGTGTGTTCCTTCGAGCAGTTATCAAAAGAGAAGGCAATGAAAAGACGGCTGTGACTCCAGCTTGCCGTTACTAATTCATTCCACATGCATGCTTCATTGCGTTTGTGTTGCTAGTGTTTGGTAGTTGGGACCATGTAAGTAAACAGAGACCATATAAATAATAATTAAATCCACCAAAGTAATACAATATTATACTCGCGATCGGCTATTTAATACTATGTTCGCCAGCCATATGAAAGCTGACGCTAGAATGCAATAGCATTTAGGGTCATCATCATCGGACTTAATGACGAGGCCTACATACAGAGAACATAGCGTGTATTCTGTTTGTGTCAGTTCGATAAATATCTTTCTCGCCATTCCGCATTGCTGCCGGCATCTTGGCCTTGTCTTGCCCTTCCATTCATCACGGTTTTCTGACGCGGTCGTTCACCCTAAATTGTCTATATTACTCTAAATCAATCCATCTATTCTGTCTTTGTTCTTCATCTCGCTCTGTCATTCATATTTATACTCATCACTTATTTAGTTACATGCTTCCCATCTCTTATAGCCCATTAAACCGTTCCAACCTGTCAGAAGATATGTGTTCTGGATCTCCATTGATAAGCACTCGAAGGTTACTTGTTTGTTTGGTCGAAGGTTGTGTTATTCGGGGAATTTATATTCATTAGGTGGTAACTATGCACTGTGTGTAGAATAAAAATAGAATATTTGTTGGATGATAATACTAGCTGTAAGCATCAGGGCAATGCACGCAGCGCAACTCTAGTCAAGCCAAGCAGAGCCGCACAAAGCTAGAATTATGATTAAATTATGTTAATAGTGGATCAAGCATTGTTTGTGCTAAGCTCAGACTTGGCTCTGGTGAAAAATGGAGTAGAAAACGTTTATAATAATTATTACGACAGTGTCCTCGTGGTTGGGGTTCTCGCGCTCGCACTAATAGTACAGCTCAGTAAAGGCCGCAAGTCCGAGCGAGAGGTCCGACCAATTCATTGACACTGAGCTAGGCTTAAGACTGGTTGGCACAGAAACCTGACTGTCACAAGTGGAACTTGTCTCACCTTGTCGACGTTGTCGCGCGTCTTGGCGGAGGTCTCGACGTAGGGCACCTGCCACTGCTGCGCGCGCTCGCGGCACGTGTCCAGCGGCACGCGCCGCTTCTCCGCCAGGTCCGACTTGTTGCCCACCAGCAGGAACGGAATGTTCTCGTCGTTCTTCACGCGGAGGATCTGTTCTCTAGCGAATAGCAGAAGAGTCTCCATTAAGTAGAATTAGTTATACATAAACCGCTAAACTCCCTATACTGCTATATTGAGCTATTGCTGCTGAGGTGCAGGCAGAGATTCATTTTTGTACACTGATAAAATAAAGAAATTACTATTCTAGAAATTCTCCAGAATTATGCAGAATAGTACTCGAATACAAGAACCTGCCGTCACAGTCTCCAGTCGAGATAAGAGACGATTAGGGCATAGCCAAGGCCTACCATAAATATGATCTATAGCATAGATTCGGTCAAGTCAACTCCGAGTATACCTGAACTCCTGCGTGGCATCGAAACTCTCTGGCTCGGTGATAGAGAACACGCAGAGGAAGCCCTCGCCGGAGCGGAAGTAGTTGTCGCGGATGGCGGCGTAGTCCTCCTGGCCCGCCGTGTCCAGGATGTCGATCTGCACCTCCTCGCCGTCCAGCACCACCTGGGGAACCAGCGGACATTGCACTAATTAAACCCGAACCAAATAGCAAGGGAATATTACTTTCAAACGATAGAATTGCCACGAGCGCGAATTGTATAATCGGACAGATTCAACTATGTAATTTCTCTGATCAAACACGTCCATGTTTTCAAGACTTTCTCTCTTTCACTCTATGTTGTGCTCACCTTCTTCCTATAGCTGTCGGCTTTGGTCGGCTCGTAGTCTTCAACGAACTCGTCGTACATGAACTGCAGCGTGAGCGCGGACTTGCCGACGCCGCCGGAGCCCACCATGATCACCTTGTGCAGCGTCGGCTGCGCCGCCGGCTTCTTCGACATGGCGGGGTCGGCGAGCGGCACCAGGCACGAGCACTGGGGATAACCGGGGATGAAATATACATCTGTGACCTGACCCAGTGACCAGCGTCGTCTCTACATAGGGTGCAATGGGTGTGATGCTCCCGGACGCCAGGTCCTGGGGGCGCAGCAGGGTCTACCGGGCTTACAGATTAAATAAACAACTTATAGAGCAGGTCTACTTATATGGGGTCCGCGAGGATAGGGCTTGCACCTGTGCGCTAGCATGGACTAGAGCTAGCATCGGCGTTAGGAAAAATAACAAATTAATCTCGCAGAGGATCCGTGTTAGTGGAAATTAGCTAACTAGCCTTTTAAACCCAGTGTCGATGAGCTGGCGCCGCCCTATACCTTACCAAAACGATTGAATGGCCGGATTCCAGACTCGAGCAGTTAATCTGCCAATTTCCTTTTGGCCTACGCGCGGTATGTACCCGAGGCAGCCTCGTGGTTCGTTTGGATCCGGCCAAAGACAGGCTTCTACAACAGAGTATATTTTAAACTAACTCAAAAATGAAGGACACCGTGTTACAGATCTCGTTTTTCATCAAGTCTAGCACCAAATTCCTATGTATATTACGACATTCTTGTATCCATAAAGTTTATTGACTACCTACATAAACGTATCTTATTATGTGCGGCGTGGGCTCCGTGGGCGCCGACCCGCGGCGTGTACACTTGCCGCGCCCGGAATAGGACCGATGTCGCTGAAAGTGGCGTGGCCACCAGCCACGCAATTATTGTGCGCTATACCGTTAACACCTTGTAAGGCGAGACAATGAACTTGGGTAAACGAGTTAATAATAAATTATACACCCATTAAAGTAGATAATGACTGTAGCTACATAGCTAGGTCTGCGACTCCGATTTTTTTTTTACCTGCCCGGGGAACCCATCAAATTGCGGACCAATAGATTTCAAATAATGAAAATGAACTAACATCCGTATTCTTGTTGTCAATTACCTTCCTCGCGTGGCATGATCTGCAAAAAGGACGACGACCGCGGTAACTGAAGTATGATTACATTCTCATAGCTATGTGACGACGATTCGAGTATAATAACTCGCTAGAATCGAGTATGACACAAATAGGTGAATTAAATGAATAAATGTCGCTAGACTCGGGTACAAATATTCGTGCTCATCATACAAAGTTTGTCCGTACCAGGATTCGAGCCTGGGACCCGCAGCGCAGAAGGCAGGGTCACTACCCACTGAGCTAATCAGCTTGTCTTATTATCTAAGTAGGCAATTTAAAATATTTGCTCATTAAATTGGTTTTAACAACTAAAGCTGATCTCGGCGACAAAAAACCGGACAGGCTCGTGTTCAGATAACAACAAGATATTCACTATCACCAACTGATTATCGTGTATTGCCTGATAACTGATAACAATGTTTGTGTCGGTATGTTTTGGAGTGTTTATTCTAGGTGATTACATTGGATTTTTAATAACATATGCATTTTTATGTGTCGGGAAATGGGGAAAGCCGAGACAACACATCTGAGAAAACATGACACGTAAAACAGCGCCAATGTTCTTAGCGCCTAGCGAGAATGAATGACGTCATTCGACATGCCTACGTAACTAACAGACCGCCCTTAATCATAGGTATGACTTCACCGACCAGACCTATCAATATTACTTTACCGATGCCCACCTTTAGTTATTTGATTGACTTCACACTGTAGGACCTGCAAGTGGCGTTGTCACTTGGGTCATTTCTCCCTTTTCCAACAATTTTGTATAAATGGGAAAACTGTGTGAAGGGAGAAGAAAAAGCCAATTTGGTCTGAATGATCACTCGTCATTAATACGGAGAGTTTGTGTTGCTCTTAAGAGGCTGGAGACTCAAAAGGCGTGAAAAAAATTAATATAAGGTGTAACAAAAATAGTGTAAAATATTTTAAGGGTTTACAAGTAGGTTATGACGATCACGTTTGTATCTATACTAATATTATAAATGAGAAAGTTTGGATGGATGGATGGTTGTTTGTTACTCTTTCACGCCAGAACGGCTGAACGGATCTGGATGAAATTTGACACAGAGATAGATTATAGTCTGGAATAGCATATAGGCTACTTTATCCCGGTAAAATGTATGGTTCCCGTGGGATAGATTTGTTAAAAGTTTCATAGAATACCAATAAATTCATTTTCTCATACATTTGATTCTGAGGCGGTACGAAGTTCGCCGGGACAGCTAGTATAAAATACATGGGTAAACCGTGTTTGATTTTTTCTCTGAGAAAGCAAGCCAGTACCGTTTTAACGCCCAACTAGTATGTAGGCATATCTTTTAAATTTTAGTTAATTTGATAGTTTCCTACGGGAGTACTACCATTATACTACTATTATAGCCTAGTGATGGACCTCTTAAAATATTTTACAATATTATTGTTACACCTCATATATCAAAATTTAATTCGTCGAACCAAAACGCAAGGGTCATTATATATTACTACACTTCCATCTCATTGAATTTAGCTTCAGGGTAGGACTCAAATTTTTTGAATACCCTAAGCCCTAAGCCATTAGGAGTCCCAGCAATGAGCTAACGAGACTGTTATATTTTTAGAAAAATCTTATTTCGGTTTCAAGTGTTAATTTATTATTAAATTTAATCTTCAAAGCATACATCACAAAGTCATATTTTATTTTTTATTGCGCTGATAAGTCATTAAGAAGTGGCTTGACACTAATGTATGTCCATCCTGTGCTGGTTACTCATCATTGGTGAGACAAAATTAGAAATCCAAATAGTTCAGTGTATCCTCATCAGGGAATTGAACCAAAACCTTAAAAAATATACAAAACTACGATTTCAGTATGAAACAGCGTATAAAGTATAAAATAAGTCGTCGTTTTATAGCTTAGTACCGTGCAAACAATGACGTTTTATCATTAACAATGACAGCAGACTGAATAACTAATAATCCAGGTTAATAAACGAGTACCTTTCATTTGACATTAGTTAGAGACAGGCAAGAACATTCAATGATCCAAATACATGAGCCTTGAATTTTTTCGACGATATATTTTAAGGTAACTGTTTACTTGCAAAAATATAATTGCTTATACGAAATCGTGTGCTCATTTTGTGAAGTCTATAGGTATCGATACTACCTGAAATCCGAGGCAGATACCGACGCAAGTACTTTGATTGCATGCATTTCTATTAATCGCGAGCCACTGTTTACATTGAAAAACTTTTGTTTTTAAGTAGCTGGTAGCTCCACCCCAAGATGTATACCGTTGTGTTACCGATAACATCGATTGATCGGCGCGTGCGCACCTCGCATCGACAAGCAGCTGTTCGATTGCGTATGCGACGCACATTACACGATAAATACCAACGCGATTGTCAAACAATACATTATGTTTTGTTTCCGTACGGAAGACCAACGGGATAACGGGATAAATATGGCGGAATTGTTTGGTCGAACGGATGTGTTATAGCCATTTTTTTTTAAGTTATAAATATATTTTTTAGTCTTTATAAGCGCTCATACTAACAGATCGCTTTAAATTTGTAGAACAAACCGCGTATGATTATGAGTCTAAAATCTACGTGTATATTGATTAATATACAGGTTTTCTACACATTCAGGTGAAATGTATGTCATAACAAAAAAGAAGCCTTACAGGATAATATGAATTAATCAGAAACGCCTTTAACCCCGGCAATTGAGATAAACGCGAATAATAATCAACCTTGTGTCCACAAAGCGTGAGTCAGACAAAAAAAACTGAATCATTCATATCTAACTTTAACGAATACAACCAGCTATGAATAATGGTACTCACGCGAAACCAACGAGCCATGGGTGTTTAATAACAGAACTTATCACGCACGGGAACAGTCCACGCGATAGGCACTGTCACACGTCCGATCGCTACGGCGATTGAGAAACAAATGAATGTAATTGTCAACGCGAGCTACCCCCACTAAACAAGTATTTAATAGTAGAAACAAACATGAATACATTAGTATACCGAATCTCGTATTTAATTTGCGCACGGGGACTTAAATATGTAACTAGGTATTTGTGATTAGATAATACAGAAGTTACCTTACATGTTACAGAAACGTACTCCAAAAAAAACTCGTAAGAATGAAACACCCAGTGTTCCTTGAAAGGGTATTTATGCAACTATATGATTAAGCCGGGCAGGGTGTTCACGTACAATATAGTGCTGCTATCGCACCTTCAATTTTTATATATACTTACATTATTTTAATCTCAAAACTGTGTGTTTTATGGGACACACACAGATCTTGTGTGTAAATTAGGACCATAGCGTTCACACACGTTATGTTGCGTTTTGGTCTGTTACGTCTGCTATAGTAATTAAAATCGTTGTATAAATGCTGTTTTATGTTTGATGACGTAGAGATCGTCTCGCTCCGAGTGCTGCGATAAGCATCCGATTCGGAATTCACGAGCACTGACGTCACCCGTGATTGTGTTGGTAATCGAAATGTTTGGGATATACATTATTTTTATTCGCCTCTAAAATTAGTAGATACATTAGAGGACTTCACTGTTAAAGTAGTATTTTACGTCATTAGTGTTGATCTGTGTGTTGAAAGTAAACTTCGGAGCGCCATCATGGTATCATTTCTTCTTTTTTTACGAAATGAAATGCGATGAAATAAAATGGATATGCAAATGGCCTCACCCGCAACTTAGCGGGTATTTTGCCAATGTCAAGTAATAAATAGCAATAAAACATTCAATAAATACACATTATAAATAAAATAATGGATGTGACATGATGATATGAAAATTGCGTCCATGGTATAATTTACGCTACAATTAATTAACGCCATTATATTGCAACAACACAATGACATTGATGTAACATTTTCCCGTCAGTCGCGTGTTCGCGCGCGCATGTTCTCTATGTACAGATAACTCGATTGTGTTATAAAAAGTCTCTGTGCACGCCGCGCTGCGAATAGGTTCATCGCTTTCCACTTGACTTGTGCAGAAATAGAAATTTCATTGTGACCACGTTGTGGGGATTGCAGTAGATCAACTTCGAACAATACTGTAATTCATTGGCACAGAAGTATGTTTAGAGGGCTTACGAGTTGTATCAACGTACGAGTTCCATACACCACCGGCGCTCTTGGCGGATACGAAAATAACTTTAAACGTGAAATTGCTGTTTAGATCACATCGACCACCACACTGCACTAAATTGATGACTTGCTAATCACACGTTAATGCAAGTAACATAATACTGCAATCAATCATAGATCATCTAAAATCGATAATTGTACAATATCAATGCATATTTTTGGAGAGAGTAAAATCATAATCGTAAAAGATATACTATCAACAATATTAATTCAGAGTTTGGCATATTGATTTCCATCTTACTTTCCTTTATTCGTCTAGACAGCGTATGCCTTACGGTGCTCATTTATATGCAGCGAATTTTATTTAATTAGTGATCGAGTATTGAAGGATTGCCTTGGGGATGTACTCGACGGAAACCAGTGAGGCTCCTAGTTAAAAGGAGTGATAGTTTTTAGGAGTATGATTAGAGCCAAGTCTCGTTGAAGGTCCAAAGATGCGTCCCAAAGATACGATGTGAAATTATCGTTTTCCCACATCATGCTGAATAAACAGAAAGAGACGCGAGACAGTGGAAAGGTTGCCGGATAATAAATATCAAGAGATTCAGACAGGACATATATTTCGTAAGACGAATAGATCCAGTGGTTCGTTGGCCGTTAACGAATGTAATTAGCACACATTTAGAAGGGCGTGCGGGTACTCCGAGCGTGTTGTAGGTATTTGCCGTCACCACTGACTCATTGATAACGAGACGGTGATAATGGTAATGACTCGAATAAGGAGTATTTATATAGTGTTTTTCATTAGAGGAATTTTGACCACACAGCCTCGCGAGGCTGATTTGGGAACGTAGCACGGGCTGAGTGATAGCGAGGCATAAATGACCGATAACAGCGCTCGTCCGAGGCAAAAGCTCATGCTGCCTCGTCACCGCGTTGATCTGGACCCGGCTATTGGAGATTTCTTATATCCTTATAGGTACAACGTTTGGCTTAAATCCGGCCTGATACAAAATTACGCTTGGAATTGAGGCGTGCAGTATTAACACTTGTAATTAAGTTGGTGATTGCTCGCTCGTCTCCGAAAGTAAAGAGCTAAGTGCTCGAACCAGTAGTCAGTAAGTCCTATGATATCAATATAAGTCAGCGAAATTTCGGTGTAGTTACACTTTCATCTATATAAAATAGATTTTTTCTGCGTTGTGGCTCGGTGTTAACGGCTGGAATACTGATCAGCGTGTGCGCAGTAGAAACTGCGTAGGTACTTATAGTTTGAACCACACAAGCAACACCTTCACTTTAATTCATGAACAATTGTGAATTTCATGGTTTCACCCGCCGCTATGTGGGACATTTACTGTATACCTAGTTACCTCTTTAATGATTAACAAATTTTTCGAAATATTGTACTTAGGCCCCTTTGTCTCATGATGATAGTGGGTGTCTACACTAGTCAACAGATTTTACTGGACCTGACTACACATACCGATTAAGGGCCCCACATGACAACATGTTTGCTTTCTTATCCAAGAATGTATTTGATATGATTCAGATTATGTTTTCAAAGTACAAAATAATAATGGCATATTACACTATTTGAGCCAGTTTTGAAATTTTTAGGACAGCTTGCTGATGCCACGAAAACCAAACTAGTCAATTTGACTACTAGAACTTGCATCATATATAAGTTTTGAATATAATAGTGTACTATATACTTGCACCACATGATTGATAAGTCTTTCTCTAATCAATATTCACAATAAATTCGACAAATGAGATTAATTAACATAATAATGCTTTATACAGTTTGATTAGATTAACTTGATGTGGCGGGTGTTTGAATTTTGTTTTAGAGGTATTTTTTTTAATTCTTAAAGTTAAAGCAGTTAGTACAAGAAAGATGTAGCTGGAAATCGGCCTAGGACATAGAAGAGAAAGGGGAAGCTTTTAACCAGGATTGGGAGAGTCCTTAAAAAAGAAATACAATATTTAAGTTATGTGTTGAAGTTCAATAAGCATGTCTTCTGAATCATAGAGGTTGAATAGCCACCCATGTGACTGGTGGACTAGTATACCTAATGAATTAGGTAGGCACCAATATTATTATTGTCCTTATTTAATGCACATTGACAAACTCAGACATAAAAATTTCTCAAGATCAAGAATATTAGAGTAGAAAAGATTTTCCAATAATAATAATCCTACTTACCCACAAAATTTTATTTACCTACCAATATGGTAGATATTTTTTAACACTATGTAGCCACCCTTGACCATTGAAGAATACAAATATCAGTTACAGTTTATGGCTATGCGCATGAATAAAATCAATACTAATTACATAAGCATCCATTGTAATTGAATTTGTATTTTAATGCTCTGTCAGTCAAGGTTACAGTAGATTAATAGAAATCAAATAAATTTTTCATGCTACGAACATGGGGATCACAGGACCGCAGGGACAACTGTGCTGCTATTTTTGTGTTAATATAACTGGCTGTGTGTTAATAAAACCCAGTTTCAATTAAACTTGGTAATGGTGAAGCCAACATATGTGTCACTGAGGGAACTAGTAACACAAGTAAATATTTGACCAACCTAATGTTGCTTTTTTTAAGATTTAAAGTTATAAGTAGGATAGTCAAAGGTAGACAGTCAATGGATATAGGATTTTATTCTGAACAATGTATAATCAGGTTCTAGCAAAACAGTCTGACACAAATAGGCAAATAACATAAACAGAAAAAAAATACTTCTTCGATATGCACCAATAACACTTTAGATAAGTACAACAATTCTATTTTAAAGTCAAACAAAGTAATTACCTTGTTATTTTTTTATCTGTGTTGTAACAATTTTAGCGAAAGGTTGCCCTTGTATGCTAATTTGGTGTCACTATCGTTAAGGAGATGAGAAAGTATTCGAACAAGGTCATAGGCCATCTCTGTCAACATAATTTTAGGTCAAATTAAAAATGTAGTCTTTTATTTTTTAATCAGGGTGCAAGTCAAGATAGGTCTTAAATAATTTGTAAATTTAAAGTTCATTTCTAGTGCCTAAATAAAAAGGAACAATGCCTCACCTTCTGTTCTTCTAGAAATTTAGTTGATAACTGGTAAGCTATTGCTGAGAACATCACTGGGTGCAACACACTGTCAACACTGTCTCCTCGACGCAGGAGACGCGAGAGTGGACCCTGACTTCATTATAAATTAAATAGCTTTTAACACACTGCAGAAGATTCGTGTTTCCAGATATATGAACTGACAACGGATTATTATCTTAGTCAGGCAACGATTGCAAAGAATATTCGCCGAAAATCCTTCAACGAGTGTGTCACGAGCCCTGTCTGGAAAACATTATGGCAAAAGTCCTGCACTACACACGACCGACCGCACTGCAATAGTATTCTCCTTTAAACCTGGTCGGAAAAAGTGGGTTTACACGTGGGAACCGTAAGACAATGCGCGTGAAACTAGAGTATGCATTCTGTCTGTGAAACTGTGGGAGAACGCCAGGCGTTGCCTTTGTAGTAAACATTTAGCATCACGTCATTGACCTACACATTACCGCCGATACACTTTCTGAACGATACCGCACACGTATTCTAGAACTTACCTAAATTTAATAAAGGCGTTGTGGATTTATTCTAGTTTTTAGTGTCCGGGTGTAAATTGATTTCACTATTTTCATAGACTTCTAATATTCTTGATTACGTGCGACTGTCAAAAAGAGGAATACACAGTTTTTAGTAGACTGATGGATGATCATTGATCGATCAGATCAGTCTTGTCATTCGTTCGAATTGTTCGTTCGTTAGTAGGCGAACAATAACACACCCAATAATGTTACCCACAATTATTATTCCTAAAATAGGAACACAAGTTTTATACAGCACAGCAATTTTGGGAACTCGTACTTGTTAAAATAAATAAATGTTAAGTAAATATTTTTTAGGCGCCATTTATACACCGTCAGTACGGATTACGATAATTGAATCAAAATCCAAATGCTAATACAAAAAAGGCCCGATGGGATATGTACCGGTACACAGTTTTAGGGAAGGTAATGAATTTGATGTGTCAACACTAAATGTAAGTGACATTGGAAATCACGTTCAAAAATCAATTATAATGTCTTATGAGCGTTTAGTTATTTAATTTAATAGTGTTTTTTTCCTATTTTGGATATTACATATTTATTATTTATCTGGGATCCTCTCTATGGTCATAGATAGAATCATATATTTAAATCACATTATTATATATCTGGAGCTATTTACTATAAGCACGTAATTGTAAGAGTTGGGTGCTGACTGACACTGCGACACAGACTGACATTTCCCCCCTCCTCTTATGGATGTGTGTGCCGCTTCTACGTTTATTTACAAATTTACAAGCAATAACGTAACGTTAAATGTCAAACATTGGTTTGTGATGTCAAAACATTAGCGAACGTAATTTTGTTATAGTTATTATTATTGTTGTGGTAGAAAACTAATGTGAAATTCAAATCACAATTTTTTTAATTCCATTAAACGCGAAATTAATATGATGGCCGGTGTTAAATTAGACATTAATTGGTCACCGGTACACCACGATAAGTTTATAATATGGGGTCCAGACATAACCTTGTACGAAGTGTCCCGCATCAAAGAAATTGAGAAGAAAACTACATGTACATATTGCTTAAATCCTTAATATTTAACCCATCGTAACGTGGGAGTTTCGTTGCAGTTAATATGAAATTTATTTATTTTTCTAAATCATTTTGTTCTTGTGGGTAGGCAGTTGTTACGGTTTTGTGTCTTCCAGATACCCCCATATCTTCATCGAGAGGTGCCACAGTCCTAGCGTCACAGAGTGCGAGCGGTGTTCGGTGCGTTGACATCAGTGCTATTCCAGAGCAGCCTGAGCCTCTGCTTGCACTGGGTTATGCCAGCGGAAAGGTGTCACTTGCTACACTCAAGCAGACATACGACCCATTGGGGCTGGTTGGCAGTGAGTTTAGTAAGTAACCGAGAATTTTCTCAAAATTCTGATATTAAATATCTCCAGGCAATTTTGATGAATATTTTGACATTGATCAGCTCCCCGCTACCCTCGGCTCTGCAACTCGGTGTCATGGAGCCGCACCGAGACTAACTTGCTCGTGGTAGCTTTGGAGAAGCACCGTAGCGACCACTGCATCCTGCTGTGGGATGTGTACCGAGGATCCATGCTAGCTGATGGGGCTAAACGTAAGATGTTGTCAAACATGTACACCAAATGATAAATTAAACTTAAATGTGTATATTATTTATTGTTCTTATACATGTTATTCAATTGACGTAACACCTGATATTAGTTTCTTAAAAATAATGAGTAGAAACTGTTCCACTATGTTAAAATTGGGGTCACTGTTTTTTTTTACCTAATTTTTTTTTATTTGTCCAGGCTCTACATACAGTTATTAGAGAGGTTTTAATCATCAATCACATTTGTGCATTACGTTACTCATATCGGTAGTTAGTACTCTAGTGTCAGAAACATAGTTATCTCTATCAGGATTGTAATTTTCGTTACTCAGCTGTGAACAACACCACAGCAGGGGAGGCTAACAAGCCGCTTGCCGAGATGGGCCTCTCGGAGACAGCACACAGCGTCGCATGGTCCAACTGCTCCGACCGCACCCTGCTTGCTTCCATGAACTTGAAGTATATCAAGATATTTGATCTCAGAGGTTATGATCTAATACACAATAATAATTAGCCCTTATTTTTCGGATTTTCAGATCTTCATGAACCAATCTCATTATCAATAACTTATGGCAATGGTACAGGTAACGTAAGGTGTGTACGGTGAAGGCAAACATCGTGAGGAAACCTGCATACTCCGCTCTGCAGGCTAGCATGGTGGACTATGGCCTAAATGCTCCTTAAATGAGGAGGTGTGTGCCTAGTATAATGGCAATAGGATTGACCCCTATTACATTGGGGCTAATACCATTGGTGAAATATGTTTGCACTGCAATGGTACTCATGATGCTGTACTGCACTAATGATTGTGACCAGTAGAGTATGCAGCAAATTCTACTGAAATCGTAACATCATCGAGAAAACATGCTTTCACTGTCGTACTTATGTATGAAATCTGTGGTGTGACAGGGATGGAAGATGTTACGTTACTCAAACAGAACGTAAAAGGGATTGTGTTTGAAGTACAGATCTGTCGAACAAGGCGGTGAGCGTGGCCACAAGCCGGTACTGCTACGGCGTGTGCGCGGACCCGTTCAGCCCGTGGCAGCTGGCCTCGCGCGGCGACAACGTGGTGTGCGTGTGGGACGCGCGCGCGCTGGACCGCCCGCTGCTGGCGCTGCCGCAGCCGCGCCCGCTGCAGCACATACAGTGGTGCCCCACCAGGTACTGGCCGCCCGCTGCTGGCGCTGCCGCAGCCGCGCCCGCTGCAGCACATACAGTGGTGCCCCACCAGGTACTGGCCGCCCGCTGCTGGCGCTGCCGCAGCCGCGCCCGCTGCAGCACATACAGTGGTGCCCCACCAGGTACTGGCCGCCCGCTGCTGGCGCTGCCGCTGCCGCGCCCGCTGCAGCACATACAGTGGTGCCCCACCAGGTACTGGCCGCCCGCTGCTGGCGCTGCCGCAGCCGCGCCCGCTGCAGCACATACAGTGGTGCCCCACCAGGTACTGGCCGCCCGCTGCTGGCGCTGCCGCAGCCGCGCCCGCTGCAGCACATACAGTGGTGCCCCACCAGGTACTCGCCGGCCGCTGCTGTCGCTGCCGCTGCTGATTTTTCTATTAATTTTGTACACAAACAGCTGTCACGAAAAACCATCTTAATAATAACAAGACATTGACTGCTGGATATAAGCTTTGTTTTCTTATACTTCATTTATGTCTAATTAATTCGTTGATTTACCAATTTAAATCAATATTTATGCACAAATTAGTGCGCTGTTGCGCCCGCTGTTGTGCTGAGCGCCCACTGTGTTCAGCGCTGTGATTGTGCTTCATGTAGCGAGCATATAGAAGTCGGGCATGTTGTCGCAGACGCAACCTGCTGCTGTCGCTGCAACGCGAGTCGGCGACGCTGCGCATCCACGACATACAGCAGGCGCACAGCGACGCCAAGCCCAACGAAAACTCGGTGAGAGCGACATCTATGCTCATATACACTTTGCCGCGATATTTGTGTGCGTGTTTTGGGGTTTTGTGTCGCCATAGTATTCTCCTTGCCGTCTAGAAAGACACTTACCCCCAAATTTGTAGACGTATTATATCTTTATCAAACGTCACATATATAATATGACGTTTGTTAAAGTTATAAAACGCGCGCGCGCGCGACGCCAGCACTTAGTACGAGGCATGCCTTTTAAGTTTTGTCGTTTGAAGAAAAAACACAACTAGAACCTTATAGTACTTTTTATTGTTTTTCAAAGTATTCACCACGTAGCTTAATACACTTTTCCATTCGCTCAAACCAGTTATTATAACATTTATTCCACTCTAAAGTGGGGGTGTTCAAAATGGCTGACTTGAAAGCGTCGACTGCTTCTTCACCGGACTGGAACCTTTGACCACGAAGACTTTTCTTAATTTTAGGAAATGTAAAGAAATCGTTAGGGCTTAGGTCAGGACTGTATGGAGGATGGTCAAGAATTTCTACTTTTTCCTGCTTCAAATACTCAATCGTTTGACGAGCGCTGTGTGAGCTTGCGTTGTCGTGGTGCAGGATGATGCGCCGCTTTGAGTTAGATTTTCGAAGTTCGGCGATGACTTGTGGTAAACAAACTGTGGTATACCACTCTGCGTTAACCGTTCTACGATCTTCAAGTGCAATAGTCGCAACATGGCCGGTTTTTCCAACGAACGTGGCCACCATTTTCTTTGAAGTGCTTCGAGAACGAACAACTTTAGTCGGCTTTGGCTCGTCTTGAAAGACCCAGATTGTAGATTGTTGTTTGGAATCAGGATCGTAGGCATAGATCCAAGATTCGTCACCACTGATGATATCGTAGACGTGATTTGACTCTCCTCGATTGAACCTTTGCAGAGTTTTCTTACACCATCTGACGCGGGCCGCCTTGTGATCGTCGGAAAGCAGATGCGGTATCCAACGGCAAACTAGCTTTCTCACACCAAGCGCTTCATGCAAGATCTTCTGAATGGTTGTCCCTGAGATGCCTAATAGAGCCTCTATCTCTCGATACGTCACATGACGATCTTCGAGAATTAGTTGTTTCACAGCAATGATTTTATCTTCAGGGAAGGCGGATTTTGGGCGTCCTTCGCGAGATTTGTCACTAACACTAGTATGTCCACGCTGGAATTCTAAATACCAGCGTTCGACAGTCCGCAGACATGGGGCTTCATCACTGAACACAGATGTTAGCTCTTCAAAACACTGAAGCCGTGACAGGCCTCTTCTAAAGTTGTAGAAAATTATTGCACGAACATTTTCCTTAGAAATATTCATTTTCGTACGTAACCTGACAGATTCCAATCGACGCTGTGACTAAACAATAGCATTAATCCTAATACTTTCAACTGTTTTGAGATTCGAAATTTAAACACATTTGAATATAGAACAGTTCCAAATTCAAAATTGCCGGGAAATATGGAAACGACAGAACTTTAAAGGCATGCCTCGTAAGTGTCGTCCACATAGCATGAATATAGTGTGTTGTTCAGTCGAGCGGCGCGGCCGTGGAGGCGGAGCTGGAGGAGCGGTACTCGCGCGGGCCCAGCGTCATCGAGCGGGACGTGACCCCCGCACCCCTCGCCGCTCCCGCCGCCGCCCCCGCCGCGCCCGCCGCGCCCGCCGCGCCGCCCGCGCTGCTGGCCTTCGGCTGGCACCCGTCGCACGAGGGCCGCCTGCTCGCTGTCTGCGCTAATGGTCAGTACCCGCCACTGACAGGCCACTAGCTCAACAGTTCCAGGAGAGAGTTGCCACACGTCCTGTCTTGAAGGGGCAATGACAGTATACACACCGACCGCGCAGTCTCGCTACACCATTGAGGATGGTAATTAATGGGAGAGCAGTCACATGGGCCATCTTATAATTTGCCAACATAAACAAAATATCCCACTAATGTACAGTAGCGGAATTAAAAGTTTTTACATTGATTAAAAACTTTTCATTCCACGGTTAAACACGCATGTAGCAGAGGGGGAAGACTTGCTATCTCCTTTGCCTAGGTAATCACTCACAGATATTAGATGAACCATGGTTCTGTAATATGCCACTCCAGCTATTCTCTTCTTTGACAGCTAGGACACGTGATTAGCCCAAGATTACATCATCTCATCATCATCATCATCTTCGAGCAATGAGCGGTGTTAATTATATTATATTAAAGACTGTTGAATGGCGGCACTGATCGTGACTCAGCGTTGGGCCGTCGTCGGATGAGATGAAGGGTCCGTGGTGACGGTGGTGGTGGTGCGCGCAGGCGGGCTGGTGGACTACACGGTGTGCGAGCGCGCCACGCTGGCGTGGGGCGGCGGGCCGCTGGTGTGGGCGGGCGGCGGCGGGCTGCGCGCCGCGCGCGCCGACGTGCACGCCGCCCTGCGCGACGTCGCCTACGTCATGAAGAAGCGGGCGCAGACCGACTACGGGCTTAAGGTATGCTATACCCACTAACGGCGGCTGCTACGACCGCTCGGAAAAACCAAACTAATCGTGGCTCACGGTCAGATATAATAACATCAGAATCTACGGTAATTAGGAGGAGATATCACAAAATCGATTGCTATCCATCCGAGCTGGAC
Organism: Pheosia gnoma; assembly: GCA_905404115.1. Lineage (NCBI taxonomy): Eukaryota > Metazoa > Arthropoda > Insecta > Lepidoptera > Notodontidae > Pheosia > Pheosia gnoma. The sequence continues at coordinate 369,442 of FR989907.1, forward strand.
TCGACGATTGACATCCTTGTTCTTGTTTCTATCTGACTGGATAAGCTGGTCTAGATAACTGGACGATCTGGCCTACGTGGTAACAAGATTATCTGCCCTAAGTAATGCTGTATTATCTGGACGATCTGCTAGATAGTCGTTGATTGGTCTTCGTCTTTTTCCTATCATATTCAGTCCAATCGCTCCATGCGGCGATGTGTATATGCCAAGTGTATTTCTTGCCAGATGGCTTGACCGACTAGTATATCGGCGATAGGCTTTAAGAGCTGTATTCTTGCAGCCAGACTTGTGGCAGAACGCGGAGCTGGCGGAGGACGACGCGCTCAGCGGTCTCTGGCACTTCCTCGCGCTCAGCAAGTCGCTCGTCGAAGATGGTCAGTACTCTTGTAATATCCCGCGAGTTGGCTCGACACCTATTATAATTGTGAGCTATGAAGCTGGTCAATGTTTGTACATGTTAATCGCCTGTAATTTTATTCTTGTGACAAAGTCAGAATCTGCAGGCTTGCATTTCTAGGTTGTTCGGATTTAATGTGCGAAACTCATTTTAAGAATGCTATGATATAGCTGTACGGCGAATGAAAACAAATGGATTATGTTAAATATACAGGTGTCACATCGAGATGGGCTCTCCGGATGTATAAGAGATAGAAAAATATGTTGTGAGGAACCGTGTCATAGATTTTTGAGATAAGAAAATAGGTCTTTAAAAAAATGGTTTCGTTGTTATTCCGATAAATTAACAAGGTTGTTTATTATCAAAATTACCGGATTCGATTCCCGATTGCCCTGTACATGCAGGGTGCATACGGGGCTGCGCGTGGCGGCACCCGGGCGTGCGCGGCGTGCTGCGCTCGGCGGGCGAGGGCGGCTACCGCTCGGAGACCGCGCCGGCGCTGCTGCCGGACCTGCCGCACCGGCGCGTGACGCTGTACCGCAGCGCCGAGCGCACGCGCGCGCTGCAGCTGTGCGGCTGGGGCTGGGGCTGGGAGAACGCGCTGGCGGGCGTGGAGCGCGCCGAGGCCGCGGGCACGCCGTGCCGCGCCGCCGCGCTGGCCGCCTTCCAGCTGCGCGTGCGCGCCGCGCTCGACGTGCTGGCGCGCGCGCAGGAGCCGCAGCTGCGCGTGGTGGCGCTGGCGCTGGCCGGGCTCAGCGACGAGCGGCTGTGGCGCGAGGCGCTGGCCGCCGCCGCCGCCGCGCTGCCCGACGCCTACCTGCGCGCGCTGCTGCTGTTCCTGGCCGCCTCCGCGCCCGCGCACCACCACACCCACCACCACCAGCCGCCGCACCACGCCGACTTCGCGCCCGTGCTGGTGAGTCCACACTCGACGAGCGACGCGACGATCATTTGCAAAAACCGACTAGAATCTTGGTTGTTGTCTGCAGAATAAAACAAAATACTTTTAAAGGGAGATATAGACCACATTGATAATGGAGGGTTTATTGTGCGCTCACAGGTATGGTCTTATTCCGTCATCCTTGTCCGAATATTCACCATCGCCACTGCAATTAAGGCACTATATTGCTCAACAATTGCTCGCATAATAAGTTTCCGTATGGCTCATAAGCGTCCGAGGGCTTTGTAGTGTGACTCAGGATATGCAGCGGGGATCGTATAATCGTATCTCCAACGACAGAATGAGACGGAGATGCGCCTAGAGGACCGCGTGGCGTTCGCGTGCATCTTCCTGTCGGACGCGAAGCTGCACGAGTACGTGCGCCAGACCACCGAGCAGTTGGTGGAGCAAGGGGACTTGTCTGGCATGCTACTTACTGGTGAGACAACTTGCGACTGGTCAACTGGTTTTAGACGTTATTTAAATATGTCATATCCTCAGATGAAACACACATTCGAAACAAGGTGTGAGTGAATGAAAATTGACACCATGGACTCAACTCATAATTCCGGACCGTCAAAGTTATATTTTCCGTCGATCATTTCATGAATTATAGAAATTTCTTTTAGTATAAATTTTACGATGAAATCCTAAAAGTAGTCTATCTAAACGTGGGTTTTAAATGTACTAATTTAGACCTAAAAATAAAACGAGCGCGCTCGTCGCTCTCAGCCTTAGTGATCTTTGTATCAAATAGTAGTTGTTGTCAGAACTGATAAAGAACTTTCATGGTGGTATGTGCTGGTACCAGGCGCAAGTCCGGAGGGCGTGTCGCTGCTGCAGCGCTGGGTGGAGAGCACGGGCGACGTGCAGTCGGCGGCGCTGGTGGCGGCGCGCTGCTTCACCGCCGACCTGCTGCGCGAGCCGCGCGTCGCCAACTGGCTGGACAGGTGAGGACACGCCGCGCCATCACGAGACCAACACACGCTCCACGACTTCATCTAATCTATCAGCCGATGGACGTCCACTGCTGGACATAGGCCTCCCCCAATGACTTCCACACATCGCGGTCCTCCGCCACTCGCATCCACCGGCTTCCTGCGACGCGTGTCATATCATCGGTCCACCTTGTTGGGGGCCGTCCTACACTACGTCTTCCGATTCGTGGTCGCCACACAACTTCACATCCCATCCTAATTATCGCATAGTGTGTGGGCAATCGGACGTTCTAAATCCTAATTTAGTACGTCTGATTGCCCTTTTTTTTGATCAGCTGCTAAAGTCTGCCTAGCCGTTCCTACATTGTTCTCGCATACCTATAACAATGTACAGCTCAAAAATGTAAAAGATCTTTTTAAAAATAGCAACCATGGTGTTTCTTGCCCGTTCTTCTCCATAGGAACGGCATTCCGAACGGGTGGTAAAGTTGTAGCTTAGCATTTTGTAACCCTTTTGTACATAATGGTTTACATGAATATAAAAAAAACATTCTGATTCAATCGGTAAGGATCGTGCGGAAGGTGGGGAGGGTACTTAATTATTTGCTAGGTCCCTGGAAGTCCATCCAATCGCGTTATTTCTACCCGCTAGCATCTTTTATTACCTTTGAAATGACCAAACCATCTCCCCATAGCTCTCTCAATCATAGTCACTACATCCAGTAACTGACATTGGGCCCTAACACTATGCTTGATATGATCAAGAGGTGGAGTACTCTACACTTTATAACTCAAGAACAGCTAGGCGGCTTTTATGATGTTTGATTTCTTTGAATTAGTCTCCGCCCCGAATAGCAACAATTAACATAAAAAAATAATAATAAAGATAATTAATTTTCTCATTAATTTGATTCTGAGGCGGTGCGAAGTAAAATAAAAATGGCGGTGAAAAATAAAATTGCCTAACATTTTTCTGTTTGCAATAAATAGTCGGTTAACTGCCGCACTACGAAACTCTTATAACACTAATAATACCTTCTAAAAATATTCATCAATGTTTATGCCAAACCTTTATTTTCATTCGCATGCTATTTATATGCATGTAGGTCACATGATTATCGTCAACAGTATTGTTAAACGCAATATTATGCGGAATTGCACAATATTTCATGCGTTTTGAAGTTAACTGTAGGGAAATTTGATCCCTACGTGTATAGGGTAGCGTGGCCGAGCGGTCTAAGGCGCTGGTTTAAGGCACCAGTCTCTTCGGAGGCGTGGGTTCGAATCCCACCGCTGCCAAGTACTTTTTATTGGAAACTTATTGATCCGACAGACGTTGCCCTGTTCCATGTTTCTAATATTATAGACAACTTTTTGATTTTTCTTGCCATAAAATCCTTATTCGGACTACTACTAAAATTTTAAACAAGTTATTGCAACATTAGTCCGACCGTTCTCAACTGTTGCGCTTACGAAATAACCTTTAATTTTTATTTATATAGATTCCCTATTAGAAGTTTTTTTGTTTATTCAACATGGATGATTTTTAAACTTCTACTCGTGATAAAGTTCCGGCTGTGATATCTCGTACACAAGAATTGTTAATTGTAGAAAGTTGTCTGGAGTACATTAGACGCGAATGCAAAATATACCCTTGGCAGCGGTGGGATTCGAACCCACGCCTCCGAAGAGACTGGTGCCTTAAACCAGCGCCTTAGACCGCTCGGCCACGCTACCGACGAATGGTGACGTCGGATATTTAAACCGGTTGAAGTCCCCCTAAAATCTGGTTCCGGGATATCTATTGCCATTTCTACTACTACTTCAAGGCTATTGCATTATATCCCCACTTGCTGTGCCCGCGTGATGGTGGTTTTGACTATTCCGAAAGGAACTCTTCCATTTTCTGAAACAATAAATGATCTCAGATTATGATAAGTCAACAATGCCAGGTTTTATTGTAATTCATTTATAGCTTTGAAAGGCAGTCTTTGGCTATCCCTCGGGAACGGGATTCGGATTAAATTTTGTGTAGAAGTAGCCTGCACTCTGAGATACGACTATCATATCGAAATGTTGACTTCACATATTGATTACCAATTTGCTTAAGAAGCGGAGTTATAAACCTGCCCTTTCTGAACCACCCAGTATAATTATGCCAAAAAATACGAGTCTACTAGCTTTTCTTTGCAACAATGTTTCTGGTGCGCCAGCTACCGCACGATCCTGGACGGCTGGCAGCTGTGGTGGGCGCGCTGCGCGCTGGACACGTGGGTGTGCGGCGCGGAGGGCGGCGGCGGCGAGGGGGCGGGCGGCGCGGGCGGGGCGGGCGGCGCGGCGGGCGCGGGCGGCGTGCCGCGCCACGTGTGCGTGGCCTGCACCTACTGCGGCAAGTCCGTGGCCGCGCCGCCCGGACACCGGCCGCGCGTCGCCTTCGCCAGGCTGCCGCCGCCCGCCGCCAAGATGAAGGTGAGTCAGCCATGCTCAACCTGCGCCCGCTGGGCTTTTGTAATCGGCCCATCTGGTGTTACTTTATTTTTAACCGTTTTGAGTATCGCGCTCATAAGAAAAAATTGAGAGCGCGCTGAGTAAAATGTTCTATATAACACTGCCGCGCCGCGATTAATCCGTTCACAGTTGTTTAATTCAATTTGTAACTATAGCGAAAATCTAAAAAATCATTACCTATATTATTATCATAATTTTTGTGCGGCTCGCGACACCACGACTTACACGTGTTTATGGCCCCTATGAAAAAAAGGTTGAGTACCACGGGGGGTCAATCATACGTGATCACACCGTCTGCCTCGCGTGTTCACATCATCCATATTTCCTGAGTCTTCCTTTGGCTCTGGATTTGCTTTGAAAACATTTTATATTATAACCTAAGATGCCTATAATACAGACATTTAAAGGTTCCGACCAGAAAAAACTAAAATCACATCTTCAAATGTAAACGACTTCGATGCTATAAAGCAAAGCGCGATAGAGACAGAGCGCGTTCCTACTGTTCCCACACCACCGTATTTCATGTACTTTGTATATTAGAATGTTATAAATACGATGTTGAGTTTGTTTAAAAAACTCGCAAAATACATGGTAACAAAGACAGGTGCACTCCAATAATTCTAGATAGTCTTATTTTTTTCACGAACCCGACGCGGATGGATCCGCGAGTAATGTGAGTGATGCATCGTAAGTTCCTTGTGTGTAGCAAATCTCGTCGTGTCCGAACTGCCGCAAGCCGCTGCCGCGCTGCGGCGTGTGCTCGCTGCACCTGGGCACGGGGGCGGGCGGCGCGGGCGGGGCGGGCGGGCCGGCGGGGGCGGGCGGGCCGGCCGGCGCGCACTTCGGCGGCTGGTTCAGCTGGTGCGTGGCCTGCAGGCACGGCGGGCACGCCGCGCATCTCCTCAACTGGTTCAAGGAGCACACGGAGTGCCCGGTGAGCTCGTGCAACTGCCACTGCAGCACGCTCGACCCGCCCGACCGCCCGTGCTAGCCGCCACGCGCAACGCGCAACGCAACACTGTACGTAGCCTGCCAACTTCACTATCCGCTCGGCAATTTGTTGTATGTTGTTTTGTTTGTATATACTTAGTTTGTTGCTAAAGAATGGTGAACATTTTAGCCTACCAAATGTAATGTTATGACTCGATCTTAGATTTGTATAATAGAAACAGTTTTATATTTTAAGCTGTATGATGCATACACAATGAGTGTCATCTATATATATAAAACAAATTCGTGTTAGTTACACGATTGGTAACTCAAAAACGGGTGGGCCGGTGTTATGATCTTTGATGTTTTTAATTTTTCTCAGCCGCGGATAGTACCTATTCACTCAAACACTTAAAAAGGTAATATTTTTTTTATAAATTCGATACTGACGAGGCGAAGATCGCCGGGACAGCTAGTATATTATATTTTGTGTAGTTAAACCGGTTGTGTAACATGAATCTTTTATGTGGGTATACATTTCTTATAACAATGCAATAAAGTTTGTTTTGTTCAATATTAATTGAAATTTCCGCAATGTAGTATCCGGTAGTATGGGTACTAAGATGGTAGATGTTGATTAGAGTATCATCGCTAGCTGGGCGAGAGGAGGGTGCTTTAATACAAAGTATAATCATTTATTGTTTTTTAACCGACTTCAAAAAAAAGGAGGAATAATAAATATATCCACTAAAAAGTGCAAAATAAAAAACTTTTTAACAAAATAAAAACCGTCTTCAAAAACTAAAAAGCCAAAAATAATCTAATCTTGAAATCTACCTTCTTTAACTAAATCAAATATTTAACTAATCTGAAGTCGTTGCCAAATAAACAACCGACGAAGAATAACAAATGTAACTCCAGTAACGAGATGCGCGGACCAATTTGTAGGATAGTCTTTGGCGCAGACCGGCAATTCTCGACTCAGTAGATTTTTTGGCACCGACTTCAGATTAGTTAAATATTTGATTTAGTTAAACAAGGTAGATTTCAAGATTAGATTATTTTTGGCTTTTTAGTTTTTTGAAGACGGTTTTTATTTTGTTACAAAGTTTTTTATACAATCACTGTAGTCCGAGTGATAGATAGTATATGTATATTATTTATGGTACAAGTAGGTTCTAATCGATAGCTTCACTCACATGCCATTCGTATCGGTGGTGAGGTCGGGTTCCATAGAAAAATGCTCATCGTCATTTATTTTAAAATCCAGTAAGTTACGATTGTCCAATCGAATTTAATGTTTTGATGTGCCAATTGCAATAACTAGCTCAGATTTGACTTAGGGCCCGAGTGGTGGATAATATGCATCATTATAGATATCTGTCCCAAATGTATATAGTTGTAATCTGGGGCGGATCCAGAATTTTGTGAAGTTGGGGGGGGGGGGGGCAATTGCACCCCCCATTGCCCCCTTGTATCCGCCCTTGGTTGTAATCAATTCGACCTATTTCTAAGTAAATGCATTTGATCAAAGTTAATTAATAGAATATAATTAAGACATTGTTTTTATTCTAGTCCGTAGTAAAATATTCATATATATCAGGTAAGTGTATGCTCTAATTTTGGTTGCACTCATGACGTGATATGGCAATTTTTATTTTACCTGCCTCGCATTTAGAGTTGAATTTCGTCTTAACAGTAGTTTCTGTAAAATTTTGTAAACGGGTAATGGTGTAAATATTAATTACCTATTATACGTACCTGTATAAAATGCGCCAAGATATATTCCACTGACAGACAGTTATTTTATCAGTAAAATAATATTCAAAGAAACACTAAATATATTTTTAAATATTTTTCTGTGTTCACTAATGTTACGAATATAGACTTAAAATATTTTTGTATGTATGTAGTTCGTAAGGGAGTTCGTTATTTTTCTACTCAAACATCGTGTTACTATTTGTTGCATTTTTTTAATATTATCATAGTTTACCTATGTACTTATTATAAGCACTAAGGGACTTTGCTCACGACGACTTTTTGTGCGTTTCACGATCGCGCAGGAAACATCGGTATGCAACAGACAAATGCTGCGGGTCTATCACGTCCGCGGCTCGATTCCTAGGCCCCAAGTCTACTAACATAATCGAACAGCAACCGCATAGCAACTGTCACTTTTGACAGGTACTGTATGGGATATCTTTCAAAAGTGACAGTTACTATGCGGTTGCTGTTTGATTATGAATCGATTGTGTTAGCAGACTTGGGGCCCTGAGCGTCTGACGCACATTAACTGCGCGTCAAAGTCGTCGTTAGTAGTCTTTATACAAGTTGTATATTTTACTAATTAGGATATGCTTAATATAAATTAACTGTGGTGGTTCGCATTAACGATACATCGATCTTTGACATGAATGTATATATTTTAATTAAACGGGTCCCAACAGACACCGTCATTTTAGGTAATAAGGATATAGTGTTGTTTTAGGATTGTTTTGTTATACTCCCTTCATTTTGTTAAACATTGTGGCTTCCATTGTCATTATCGACGATTTTGCCCAACAACAGTTTGAAAAGACGCTTGTCCGGTTTAATATAACCAACAATGTAATGATGAAGTGTAAGTGGTTCGCTTGAATTGAAAGTAATAGACGCAAATATTTCGCAGGTTTTTATTCAAGTATAAGTATAAGTTTCACTGCCATCAATAGTAACAGTTGTTTAAAGCTTAGGAATGAGTTAATAAAAAATCATTTATATTTCCAAATATATATATATAATATATATACATTTATTCAATAATTATTTCATCTTTATTCCAATTTAACAATAAAATTTTCAAAGACACAACATTTGTTTAAATCTGTTTATCGTACAAGGATCCCATCCCTAAGGTACGCGGTATACCTACACACAGACAGCCGTCTTACATAAATATATATATTGAGCTGAACGCTCGCGAGTGTCGACACCGGTGTTTAGACGCTGTCCGACACACACACTGCAAGACAAAGCCAGCACCATACAGACGGAGCGTTCAGCGTTCTTTTCAACGTATTGGGGTGCTGACCGCGTGCTTGCGCGGGCGATACGGAACTCTTACAAAGAACGCGGAACGCTGCCATCTGTTGGGGCTCTAAGAGCTCCGTCACTTGGTTCGACTGTATTTATATTTATACCCATACAACATGGATTGATCGATCCATGCAGTGTGTATCATATGTAGTAAAATACTAAAACACGTACAATACATGTTGTACAACGTGTTAGTGAAATAACGCATAACCTCAAAAGTGACTTAATTAAAATCACTTGTATAAAATATATTTAAACTTTTTAATTTCTTAATAAACAATTTATAACTATGGTTGCTCAAATCGCGCGCGCTTTTTTTAGTAACGGCGTCATAAATAATTTATATTTTGATATATATATATATATATATTGTTAAAATACTGAAAAAGATTCTGAACAAAATAATTTCAGGTTTGGCGCTAGCTCACAGACACGTCATATGTATGTATTATTTGTGTAGTGATCTGCCTCTCATTATAAAAGTTCACAAACAATAGTTAGGCAGTGGAAATGTAGAGACATTATACAGTAGACAAATGGCTAGAAAAAAGCCTGAAAAAGAGCTCAAACTCTACAGAGTTATAAAATATAGAGACGCAATGCGTCACTCGTTCAAGAGATAGCTTAACATCTATTGTGTTCATTTAAGTTATTATTTCCTAAATTGACATTGCGAATAGTCGACAGCCGCGGCTGGTGGCGACCGACGGCCGCTGCGTGGTCCGCACGCCGCGATCATGTATCAAACACACGCGACGTTGCAATTCCAAATTTACATTACTCCGAATAAAGCTCAATATTGCACAATAGGTAAAAATAAATTCGTATTCAATTGTGACTATCAATGTAATCGCTATTCGTTATCGACTGTGTCCCGACTGTAGGGCCTCGGACGTGGGCCCGTTGTTCATTGGGACGAGCCGGTCAGACACTGTTTTACAATGGCTTACCGCAAATTAACGCGTGATTACAAATTATTCGTTTGAGCGATTAGCGTTTAATGTATACTACTCTAAAGGTCAATTTTCTATGACAAATGTGTTTGCTACATCACCGCACACTATCCTCACATTGACATCCATTTGGACAACGTTTCACTATTGAGACAAAACATAATTTACTATACGTAAGTTTAAATACAGGACTCTTATAAACAACATTTCAAATCGCCTACAATCGACATTAATCCCTAGTTTGCAGTGGGCGGCGCGCGCGCGCCGGCGCCGGCCGGCGGCACGGGCAACACCAAACACTTACAACATAGCTCACCGCAACGGACTTAAATAGAAATTCTTCGCTTCAAAAGATTGTTTCTCCTCAAAATATCTAATTCGTTTCATACACAATTATCACACGCTATAAAAAGTGGTATCTCTCATCCAATAATCCTGTCAACATTTTGCTAAAACACAGATTTTATTATTTACAATATAGATTGTCACAAGGAGACCGGGTCGGCCGGGCCGACGTCCGGCAGAAGTCGTCGCAAGCCATCGGTGAACGGCTCAATAAACTATGAAGGTCGACGATCTCGTCAAAATATAAAATATTTTTTTGTGCTAAAGCACCAGAAACTTGTAGTATATCAATAATAATAGTCGTTTTATAAACACTCCGATCGTTCCTCACGTAACACGAACGGGCTCGCCCGTCACCGACATATACAAATATTTTATATTTCTTATAAAAAAATTCTTTTACACTATATAACAATAGATTTTTTCACATTTTTTAAATCTTTTATTTACAATGAATAAATACTTTTTCAACATCAGAATTTGAAACAATCTTTGGTATAGTAGAAAGTATAAGGTGTCGGCGCAGTGGCGCGGCAACCCTGCGGGACCCCACTGAGCCGATACTTCTACGAGATTGTTCAGCGGCGGCCGAGGGCGGCTCGGCGCGCGGATATAATTATCATAATCAATATTTGTACACGATTATCTTTAACTACACCTTTTAAAGCTCTCAAATGAAGATTTGTGTTAACTCCACGGTCGTCGCGCGGCTCGCTAACTCATGGCGAACCGCACCCAGCGACACGGGTGCAAGTAATGTACGCAAGGGTCGCGCGGCGCGGGCGCAGCGCGGCGGCGGCGGCCGGCGCGGCAGCTGGGCCGGCGGTGTCCCGCGGGGCGGGGGAATGTGGGCGCGCGGCCTCGCTCGCCTCGCCTCGCCTCGCCCTCGCCTCGCCTCACCTCGCTCGCGCTCACTTGCCCTCGTCCTGCTCCATCGGCTCCTCCGACACCGAGCGCGAGCTGTCCGCCGATCTGCGCGCACCACACAATACTATACTACACACATACAGGCTGCGATCGAAAACTAAATATTTTTAATATCCATAATAAGGTATCGATCATCCTTAATTTCCGTCCTATTTATATTGATAAAAAAAAGACATAAAATTCTACGAGATCAATAGTAACATACATAATAATACCTTTTAATAACTGCATTGCACATAAAATTAGTTCAATACTTATTTTTTAATAAAAAAATATGGCGTCTCCGTCCGGGGTATTTTGCCAGTGGTAAATAGACTTAATGTTCTACCCTAAATATAGTGTTGCATGCAACGCGTCGTCTGTGGAATAGCGTGTAGTGTGTTGTGGGTGTGGGCATGTACTGACCGGAGGCAGGCGGGCGGCGGGTGGTGCATGGAGAGCGTGGCCATGGCGGCGGCGGTGTCGGCGGCGTCGCGCTCGGTCTGCAGCCGGCCCAGCCGCGCCGCCGCCACCGCCGGGCCCGCCTCCAGCGCCGACACGCCCACCAGCTCGCTGTACCGCTTTATCTGAACACACACATTGACACGATCAAATCACTAGGCTATACAGGTGACCCACTAATTTATACAAGTTTTTTTATATAGGCTTTATAAAGCATTTTCTTAAAAAGATGCTTTGAAAATGGATGAAAACTTGTTGTAAGTTTTAAGGGAGATTGTAATAGGTCATATCATTATTGTTTACGAATATTTAAATTTCTACGGTCTAGGCAATCAATGATGTATTAACCACTTTAATATTTTAAAACTACTTTAAAAAATTAACGTGAGAAACATATCTAGTTAATCTAAATGGTAACAAAAATAGTTTACTTAAGGTATACCGCAAGGGTACATTATATGACCATATTATTAAAAAAATAGAGCAAAACTGGATTTGAATATAATAATTATTCCGTGGAATAGTGAGAGATGCGGTAGGTAGTGGCGCGCGCGCTCACCGAGGGCCAGTGCAGCTGGTGCGCGGCGATGGTGGCGCGCAGCGCGGCCTGGGCGGGCGGCGCGGGCGCGCGCGCCAGCTCGCTGTAGGCGGGCGGCGCCGCGCGCTCGCCCAGCAGCGCGCGCACGCACTCCTGCGCGCAGTCGCACATCGCCGGCAGGTCGTAGCCGCCCTCCAGCGCCAGCACCACCTGCGCCCACAGACCACGTCACCACACACCTCACACCTACATGTACCGGGGGCCATCCCACTAACACCCACACCGACAGGTTCAAAACATTTCCAATGTTGCTGTCCCTCCCGACGAGCTGTGCAATGGCTATTATAAACAGCGGCCGGATACCAGCTTGAAAACTATCGATATAGCGATGTTTTCAAATATTTGTTGCTCGTGCAAAATCCACTAAACCTAGCTGTCGCCAAATAAAGGATGAAATCGTAAATTTAAACCAGTTTCGGTATTTTAAATCGTCGTTTCGAATGCCCCACAGCTGGACACGGGCCTCTGCTCAAGGCGAGGAGGATTTGGACCATAGTACACCACACTGGCCTAATGTGGATTTCGCACATCGAGAACTAGTCACGTACTCTCAAACATGCAGGTTTCCTTACGACATTTGTCACCACCGTTAGCAAGTAATAGTTAAGGTAGGAAACGAGATCCTCACATAAAATCCGTGTGAGCCGAAACTATAACTGTTTAAAATAAGCGTTCTAGCAACTCGGCTACGACGTCCTCACAGCGCGCATGCCACTAGGCTCACCTTCCCGTTGGCGAGCTGCATGAGGTCCCGGGTCATGTGCGCGAAGCAGGCGGCCGACACGTTGTAGCCGCCCAGCGGCGCGGGGTGGCCGCCCGCCGCGTCGAACCCGCACGACACCAGCACTATCTCGGGGTCGTACTCCTGCGGGACAATGCGGAACGTTACACCTAACATTCAGACTTCAGACAGGCATCCGTCACTCGTCGATTCTACTGCGATAAATACCCACAGCGGGCTGTACCCCGGCGGTCGCGGCCGCAAGACGATACAAAGAGATGCGCATAGTTACATAATAATAGATTATAAAACTCATTAAATGCAGTAGTGTGCGAGCTGAAGTGCACTTTATTCCCTTGTTGCAAGAGTCGCGTTTTATTTATGTTTTCGCGGATTGGTATATCTGTTTGTAGGAACGATTAGTTTATCTGTGGTTTAGTGCGAAGTCTTTTCGTCATGGCGAGGACATGTATTATTTTTTATTGGGAATGTGATCTTTATACCCCAAGCGATCGATTTACATTATTATTATGATAGTTTGTCGTATGTTATTACTTCCCAGAACTTGATTTTTCATGGAATCATTATCATATAGTATAAAAATAATATATTTTTGTTACATCTTATATAATATTGACGAGTCATTGATCTCATAAGTAGGTAGGTGTCACCTTGGCAATGGGCATGATGACGGAGCGGAAGGCGGCCAGGTACTCCGCGTCGGCGAGCGGCGGCTCGGTGCCGGAGGACCAGGCCACGTTGACGGTGAAGCCCAGGCCGGCGCCGGCGCCGCACTCGCCGGCCGCGCCCGTGCCCGGGAAGAAGTTGCCGTCGTCGTGCCGGTGGATGCTCATGTACAGCACGTGCGGGTCCTCGTAGAAGATCTGCTGCGTGCCGTTGCCGTGGTGCACGTCCTGGGGGGAGGGGGGATATGTTGGTACACTACGCTGTCAATACGTAGATTTGAGGGTACCGGAGACATGGATGTTTTTTATCTATATCAGTTTTATATACTGAGTTCGCCCCCAGTCTATTGTACGGTACCCATAATACAAGCGTTGCTTAAGTGTGGGTCCGTATAGTTGGTGTGTTCTGCTGACGATATTACTATTATTATGTTTCTCTCCACCCGGCCTATATCTTTGGAAGGCTTTCGCGGGGATATCTAACACGCAGAGGCCCTTTTAGAGAATTTTGCTATTATTATTATAAGTGGGTACTGACCCAGTCGACGATGAGTATCCTCTGCAGGCGGTGTCGCGTGTGCAGGATGCGCGCGGCGATGGCGACCGAGTTGAAGAAGCAGAAGCCCATCGCCTGGTTGGGCTCGGCGTGGTGGCCGGGCGGCCGCACCACCGCGAATCTGCACCACAACCATCAATACTATAGCGTCACCTCTCACTCGCACACTATCGCTGTCTATATTCACACCCGTCGAATTCTCGTCTGTAGGAGCATCACGGAAAAAATATTACCCGGATATACGCGTCCGAATGATCTTTGTTTTCGTGTTATTTTCCTGATCATCCTCACCACCGATCTTGTGATTCCCTAGCCAGTTCTAAGCAATTAACAATAGATTATCAATGAACAAAAACATTCTGTAAAGAACAATCTCCACGGAACTATGGATCCTGTATTAAAATCAATAAACAATGTTATAAACTACACCTACCCTGTCATCTTCTGGTGTGATTATTTCTAAACAAAATCCGTTTTACAAGATAATTAAAAAAAAACTCCTATCGCTTCTCCAGGCAAAATGTCTGATACGAGCAAATTCAACTTTAGTGGTTTAAAAATACAACTTCAAACGTAGCAAAGAAGTGGGGCTAGTTTATCATTATTTATAGTTTAATTGAAATTCCCTACCTACCTATGGTCTTCGTCCTCTAAAAGGGGTATGTTGCGTACACGTGTTCACGGATGCGATGCATGGTCGACTCACCCGTTCCTGAGTTCGGAGCGCGCGGTCCTGACGGCCAGGTCTAGCACGGCGCCGGCGGCCATGCGCGCGGCGGCGGCGGTGTGCGTGTCCGACCACGCCGTGTCCGAGTCCACGCCGAGCCCGCCGCACGCCAGCCGCACCAGCTGCCGCACGCCGCCCCCGCCGCCCCCGCCGCCCCCGCCGCCGCCGCCCGCGCCGCCCCCGCTGCCGCCGTCGCGCCCGCGGCCCCCGTACACCGCCACGTGCGACTCCGTGTGCACAGACTGTAACGAACGACGAGGATTATTAGCCGTCTACAGACTGACCGTGCACGCGCCAAGGTTTATGACAACTACGGGTGTACTCAATACGGAGCTTATAATTTTTTAGGAAAAAAAAGAGAGAAAAGAACATATGATTCAGAGTTAAAAAATAATATACCTAAGAAAAACACCGTTCACTTTTTAAATAAAATAATGAAGACATTACTAAGACTTGATTTTTTTCTTATCTCATGGTTTTATAAAAAAAGCTATTTAGATCGTAATTAGCTAACCTGTAATTCTTCAAAGGTGGCTTTCCTAGGTCTCGTGCGCTCCGTCCTGTCGGCCAGCCGCGTCTCGCAGAGCCGCGCCCACACCGACTGCAGGCGGCCGCCGTGCTCGGGGTGCGTGGGAGCGTGCGCGCCGCACGCGCACCTGCCACACCAAAACATAACATTACATAACATTATTAAATTAACGATTTGTGCAATTATCCGTATTTTCCAAACAGTCATTTTGAAGAGTCAAAAGTTCAGTGGTTAGGGAAATTGTCTTCTGAATTAAGAGGTTTCGCAAATTTGAGTGTTCTACACAAATCAACTTGGTTTCTTGTGCTTCGAAATAATGTTATAATATTTCTTCGTCTGAGGATGGCGTATAATTTTCTTACATAGGACGTACAAGATAAATGTTAGTGACACACTTATTCCCGTTGAAACTGACCCGTGTTTGAGCATGAGCGCGTCGTAGGCGAGTCCTGTGGCGGGCGCGCGCGCGCCCACCAGCGGCGAGGACAGCGCGCGCGCCAGCGGCGCCGGCTCGCACGCGGCGCCGGCCGCCGGCACGGCGCTGCAGCTGGCGCTGGTGCTGGTGCTGCCGGCGCTGGGGACCGGCCGGCGCGCCGTCAGGTCGATCACCTCGCCCTCCTCCTCGCGCAGCTGCGCCGCCGCCGCGTCGTGCGCACGCGTCAGCACCTGCCACAATAACACTCTACTCAACTGCGCGAAACTACAACATTTATATATTTACCAAACCAAACCAAACAACGCGACGGCCATTAACGCTACATGTTAAGAAATAATTCCGCAGAAATAGTTGTAGTACAGTAATATGATGTATATGTGTGTAACTCACGGTCTTGCGTATCTGGTCGCGCAGATAGTGGTGCGCGGGCGCGTGCGACGCGTGCGGCGCGTGCGGCGCCAGCGCGGGGTCGCCGAGCGGCAGCGGCGCCGAGTGCGTGCGGCCCAGCGGCCGCGCCGCGCCGCCCGCGCCCCGCGCGCCGCCCGCCGCCGCGCCGCGCAGCGACCACGCCTCCGCCTCCGACACCGGCGGCAGCGACAAGTGCACCTGCGCGATACCACACTCAGGTAAAGTACACCAAGAAACTCCTTTATAACCGTAAGGTTCAATATCATTTGCACATCGTAGAATCGCAAGCCCTATTTTTGTTATTTATTTGAACTTACAATATATCAAATATGAACCTTATATTAGTAGAATATTTATTACTAGTACAAATTTTGTCAAAACTGATAAACCACATTCATGGCCGACACATAAGGCAAAGGGCATATCCTTCTCTGTATAGATTCCCTGATTAGGTAAAATAAAATGACATGTCGACATTATATTTTTTATAAAATATTTTTTAAATAATATTTATCGTCAACAATGGTTGTACACGTATATGTGGTGGTAGGACTGACCGGTGGGTGCGGGTGCGGGTGCGGGTGCGGGTGCGGCACGGCGGGCGGCGGGTGCGGGTGCGCGCGCGGCGGGTGCGGGCGGCCCAGGCTGATGTTGGGCATGGAGGGCGACGAGAACAGCAGCTCCGGCGCGCGCCCGCCCGCCTCCTCCTCCTCGCGGATGGGCGCGGGCGCGCCGCCCGCCCCGCACGCGCCGCCCGCCCCGCCCGCGCCGCCCGGCGGCGAGCCGCGCGGCGATCCGCCCTCGCAATCTGCACCACCAAATGTACACTCATGTTATATCTCCTATCCCAGGGCTCTCCATCTCCAAAAAACCTACCTACATTTTAATATTTTTAATTAAGAAAAAATCACAATCACATTCGCAAAACCAAACAGTGATTAAAACTATAACATTCCAATAAGGGCGTGTACTCACTGCGGTGCTTGCCGCGCGTCTTGATGGGGCGTCGCGCGAGCGGCGAGGCGCGGCGCTCGATGACGCGCGCCTTGAGCCGCACCTTCAGCATGTTCGGCTCGGACGCTGCAAGGTTAGTGCACGCGCATGCCAGCGTTATACGGGTTAACACACACTCAGACACACTCGCGGTCGACACAGGCAAAAAGCTGGCAGCGTTGTCGCAATATATTGTTGTTGGGGCAAGTAACAAGGACAGTTACTTGCCCCAAAAATAATAAATTATCCATAACTAGCGCTGTCTCTTAAACCATTATTCTTCTGCGTATGATCTCTGTATGCGAATTTTAAAATTAATCACTTATCCTCGCGTTTTATTTTGACTACTTTCAAAATATTTTTGACGCACGTTGCATTGTAACAATCATTCAATCAATCAATCAACGCGCGATATGCGACGCTTATTTGATCGCACAATAATATGTCAGACCCTAAGAACTTTGTTTCTCGTAGGAATAATTAAGATATTAATAAAAAAAAAACGATGCAATTAATTCAATCCAACGTCTCATGTTGTTTTCAATATGTTAAGGACTCTATTTCACACAACAAACAACAGCAAGTTTAATGATGCATATATAGTCCCATGGGGCTACTGACCTGTCTTCCTGAGGGGGAAGTCGGCCGGCGAGGGCTGGGGGGGCGCCGCGTTGAGCGCCAGCGGCAGCGGCGCCGCCAGCCGGTACGGGTGCGTCGCCGTCGCACCCGTCGACGTTATTGATTCCCCTGATGACGATTTTACTATACCCCTGCAGCAAAACATCAAAATGTGAACCTGGCCGTTGGGACAAAAAGGTTCTAGTAAGGAGACCAAGATCATCAAAGGACTTCGTTAGGTCGATGACATGCGTCGCAGGTGAATGCCAATGGCTAAGGGATGGGGTGTGGGAGTCATTGCGTGAGGCCTGCGTCTAGCAACGACGGTGAGTTTATTACAGCTGCTGGTTGGCTGGACCTTCGATGGTCTCCTTCAGGAGGTAACTCCTCGACCAGCGCTCGTTCTTGACAAGATGTATGAATGTGGTTCTAGCGAAATTTGTGTGACATTAGCCCTTGTCTGCCATCATGGGATACAGGCGACGATCAACTCACCAATTTCTATATGACGACCCCGGTACTGTTCCATTTGCTGTAGCTTGTTTCTTTTTTATTATAAATTGCTGAAACAATAATGAAAATTAATTGCCATACAATCATGTTAAAACTTAAGGTTATAAGCTTAGTCCTGTAGAGTTCATTCTTGTGTGATAGCCTACGAGCTGATCGTCCCATTGGGGCAGTTTACAGGAGACAACCCAACTGGTTGACTACGGCCTTAACCCCATGGTCTTAATTTTAAGTTTAACCGTATGATGGTTATAGCTGCGTACCTGTAACTTCTGTTTGACTTCAGTGGAGGCGTTGGCGCTGTGTTCATGCTTGTCCTTCTTGCGCAGGAGTTCGACGCGGTCGCGCTCGTGTCGCTCGCGCGCCTCCCGCGCCTCGAGCGCCTCGCGCGCCTCACGCCTCGCCGCCTCCTCCATTGCCTTCTGCTGCTCCCATAACTGAAGGACAAGGAACGAATTCATGGCAGGCGGCAAGACATGGCAAATTAGTTTTTCAGGCGATGATATTGGTTTACAGGGAATTTATTCGCATTCCGACAAAGTATTCCATTTTTTCCTTAACAATGAATGAGACATACTTCAAAGGTACCTGACTAAATTTATAATAAAGTAAAACGTTCTTATGTAGACTTCCGAAAGAAAATTTAAATAAATGTGGAATTCATTAATTCGCGGTCATCTAATGATTTATACAATTATTATAAACTGACGATGCACAAACAAAAGTTATGCAGAAAAAGCGTTGACGTATTTATAATAAATCATTTGTGCATATTAAGTGTTTGTAATCTCATTGCAAAACAGTTTTGGTCAATAATAATCAATTTACGAAGGAACAGACGTCGAGGCGAGGATCACATTACTGACCGTTCACAATTTTATACCTACTGCACGTCTGGCATAGGTGACTATATTATTATTAAATTCAAATATTAAAAAAATATATTCTTTGAAATGTAAACAACAATGTATGTTTATTTGTCTTGTCCTACCATAATATTTATTTTTATTTCTAAGATTTGAAATCACACTGTCTACATCTGATCGATGTAGACAGTATCTTGTCTGATGCAGACATCGAGTCGCAGGCAACCTCCGTGTCTATTGTACAATTTAAAGATCGTGGAAATCTTCGAGGCATGCGACATTCTTCAACACATTTGCAAGTTATTGCCATCCAAGAGCCAAGAGGCATGCTCAGAAGCTTGGATCCTTGTTGTTGACTAGTCATGCTATGCCAATCTACTATAGTCATGCATGGTATATTTCAATAAACAAATTCTTTATTACAAATTGATGTATTAACTAAAACTGACTTGAGTTCATGTCATAGTAATGTTCTATAAACACGTTATGATTTCACTCCCGACGGCATGCTAGCGAAATTTCGCGAGTGACTAACCCTAAATAATGTGTCATCTAAAATCATCAGTATTTACATCTGTATCAGAGTCGGTATCAGTGTGTAAGGCGTCGTCGCCGAGTGCGTCATGCATTCCTGCGGGATGGAGCACCGATCTCATTTCATCTGTCAGCTGTCGTCATCACGGGCCAATTGCTGATGGTATTCGAAATTATTTACATTTAATACAAAAAGTCTCAACAAACGAAAATAACCATCATTTTAAAATAATTATTGATAGAACTAGGCGATACTTGGTAGAAAACCATTGTTAAACAAATGGGGGAAGGGGGCCCACCACTGACCCTCGCCTCGGCTTGTCAACTCCCTAATAAATCAAACAGGTTGATCGATAATTAAAGAAGCCAACAAAATCGACCTCCTCTAATCTACATCACACATCTTAGAGGAGTTCGGTGTTGTTGGCTTATTTAATTATAGATCAACTTGTTTGGTTTGTAATTGGAAAATTTGACTAGCCCATGCTCAGTAGTGGGCCCCTCCCCCCATTTGTTTATAATTTTAAGGCCAAGTAGTTCAGATATTCTTTCGATTGGAACATGATTGTTTATATCGCATAGAAAAAGCTAAGGCAAGCATTACATGCAGTCTTAGGCTAATAAAACCCACTTGTCATATTTTTTTTAGTATGCAAAGGGGTGTTGCTAATGCGAATGAGATTAAGAGTAAGTGTATCTGCATGATCTGAAATTAAAACCTCTTTAGAGGTTCAAGCAACCCTTCGCTAGTAGAGAATGCAAGTGGGGTGTTCAACATTTGGCCACATTCCGCGGTCTGCGCGCATTCCTCGCTGACGTGATTCGCTTGCGATTACATGTCGAGTCGCTGCTGTCATTGCTATTTTCGTACCATTTGTATTGGTTACACTCTCTGTTTGTATTTACTTTGGCTTTTTATATATTGTTTTGTGTTTTTGGTACACGAATATGTAGTTAATTCACTTATTAGGATAAGTTTCGTAGTTTTAACGCATTGTGTGGCGAGGCCATACAATTTACTGAAAGCGAAACTCCTCTAGTATTTCCGACAAAAAAGGGACATTATCTAGCTCTACTATTACAATCTTTTATACTTACGATGTTACGTACAATCTCCTGTGTACTCCAACAATATTCACATCAAACACGAACCAATATCTTTGATGAACAACAACGTCCGTATTCCAAGATCTCGTTCACAACAGTATTTACTATCACAGAATAAAGAGACGTCTCATCTACTATGGCACATGAGTACTGATCGGTGCAATCACCCGACTAATCCGCCGGCATGCATCCTCGCTGCCGACTTCCAAACCCGAGCGTTTGCTAACGAACGAGGTTAATGCAATTACACAAGCGTGTATGAATGATGTAATTACGAGTTGTGGCCGCCATTCGGGCCTATTTATAGCCGCGCCAGTGACACGCGGTCTGCGTGTACGCGGAGCCAACGAAATATTATAGTGGAGATGATCGATGTGATAGAAGAATTCGATAGTGCCAGCGGCTTCCTCACAATGAAGGCGCGCGTGCGGGCGCGACACGACAAAATCAAACACTCTATAGTATCTAAAAACAAAGAACTGGCGCGCTAGTAAAAAACACCCTGCGTCTGCGCTTGTATTGGTAAGGGTCTTGCTGGATAGAGTAGGGGATAATTCAAATGAGGTACGCGGACAAAATAATAAAACAAGCCTGCTTTCTTTAAGTTGTGGCCAGACGAGTCTCCTCTACAATCTTGCTCAGAGATTTTCCACATCTATAATCCGATGACACTAGAGTGGGTACTTTCGACAGTTGTCTAATGACATAGCAGTAATATCCATTTCGTAGAAAGAAGATTTCACTACGCCTCCAATTCCAAAATACTAGTTCTAAGGAATCAAGCTTTTAGACAAAAATCTTAAGTCGCAGAACTGAATAAGACAGGCATATCCACACAATATCATAAGGAAGGAAAATTTTTTACAAAGAATATTCTAATTGAGGAAATAATGCTGCAAACTGGATAACAAATAGTGGTCTATCGAAGCTGTGTTTGTTCCTTGCAGATGAGACTGAATATGACAGTAAGACAGGTCTTGTAGCTCAATTATTAGCGTTTCTTTTCAAGCTAATCAACATAGCAAATTCAACCTTGTTGCATCAATAGAATAGTGATTAATTCATAGCCTACGAATATGTTATACGCGTATACAATGGGAGGGTAGGTAGGTGGTAAGTCACGTAAGCAGGTAAGGAAACCACAACATAATGTTATATAGATACTTGGGTAAATAATGGTAGTTGGCAACAACAACTTTGAACGCACCAAACCATCTTTAAGGCTTTAGACGATATACCTAGTTCGGCCATTTCGATATCAAAATCTATGACCATCTCAAAAGAATGGCTATAATAAATTTATATTAAAACAACATGTTAAGATGAGACAAATACCTCATCATCTGTAATTCTTGAACGCGGATTAAGATACGACAACTAAGTAGTTATTTATAAATAAGTATGACGTCAATGTGCGCGATATTTTGGCAATCGAATTTTGTTGGTAAAACGTTTTATATCGCAGTTTAGTCACTTGGTACATTGTACTACTACTGGAATCTCGCATTACTCAATGTCGCTATAGCACCAGCCTCTGCTCTGGTGGAGGCATTGTTACTTATTTGCAAATCTGTTCAAACAACGTCAATTTTCAAAATGATAATGTAAGTTTTGGCAACCAGACTAAATACATCTATAAAAAAATATTGTTCATTAATATAAATGGATTTAATGCCAATAACTTTCCTCTTAGGTCCATTGACCATGAGGTCCATGAAGACGGAATCACTGCTTGCAATGAAATTATCAATACTTTATAGTAGGCATGCGTATGCGCATGTCTTTCTGTATCAAACTAAAAACTCTTTAAATTTGTTCGGCAATACATTTTCATCCACCCTTCAGCCGGAAAGCGTGCACAGCTGGACATAGGTCTCCTCTAAATATCATGTTTCTCCGGCACTCCTAATAAATAAATTCATCAAAAACATATTGATGTGGCGGAAATTCAGATAGTGGGTCCTAACAACACATGTGTAAACGTGGATATCAGATAGATTACTTAATAAAATAAATTAATATAATCTGTTCTTTAGAAGCATTTTTTTCTTAATTTTTTTTAGTTATTTTTACCATTTCATCTATAAGGCTCAGATAAGAATCAAATATTGACACTCAAATGCTTCCCAAGTACAGTGATTAAATCTAGTAAAATGAATGCATCCTTACACTTGCGAATTGCTTCTTTACCTTCAAATGGTGCATTAGTTGCTGTTCATGTTCCTGCGCCAGCTGCTGCCTCTGCTGCTGGAAATGCTGCAAAAGGATCTCTTGTTGCAGTTGCTGTTGCTTCTTCAGCTGCAATATTAGGCTATATTTAGTGGCGTCACTTTATAGCTGGGCAATGTTAGTAGAAATAGCGCGATTGTCATTTGATGTTTTATTCGGATGTGTTTGTGATGGTATCATTCAAATGCCATTGCTGCTGGATTGTTGTCAATCGTAATCTTTACCGTAATTATATATATTTTTTGTATAAAACGAAAGCAGTCGCAATCGCGCATTTAAGTGATAAACGTGCTGACTGAAATATATCCGGTAATTTAAATATAAATGTCCAAACATATTTTTATCCTTTTAACGGTGTTTTTATCATGTCTTAATTTAGACACCTTGCGCTTTACATAAAAACAACACGACCTGAGAATTATGCATTTGAATAAAATTGTAATCTCAGATTTATATCGTAATTTATGACTGTGTTAATCTTTTACAATGAGTTATTGCTTAATTGATATGGTAACTTATTATAGCACCCCATATACCTTTGAGATATTTAATTCGTATGACTCGGCAAAATTCCCGTGTCAAATTCAACGAGTTTAGCGATACTATAATTATTAGTTTCGGTTCGGGTTTCGGTTATTCTGTCCAAATATTTACCCACCATGTCATAAGTTTGTAGCCCGTTTTGAATCAGGCTGTAGTAACAATTCGAGCAGCTCATAAAGTGAGAATACTTCTTCATTATTATCTTTTGACTCCAATTATAGTGTATCAATAACAAACAAATAATTATATTTTCGCATACATATTTATCCAAGACATGCTAAAACCCCGACATTATGGCGGAATCATTCATGCTCCGAGCGGTTAGATTAGACACATGGCTCAAACATTTGGACAGCAAACCCTTTGGATCAAACAATTGAAGGAAATCGTTGAATATGCCACCAATAACACCCGTACACGAACTATGATTGTAATGAGACTCACTTGCATCAGGAAACTATTCTCTAATGTCTGTTTCGCCCGCTCAGCTATATGGTTCTTTCTTGGGTTCTGATTCTGACAATGAGAGATGAAAATTCATGAGGGACAATGTCGACTAGCGGCTGAGGGAGGGAGGGTAGTTTTAAGATTTCGAAAACTGGTATCATCTGACAGCTGCTAGTCTGCCTAGCCGTTCCTACATTGTTCTCACATACCAATAACAATGTACTGCTAAAAAATTAAAAGATCTTTTTAAAAAGAGCAACCATGAAGTTTCTTGTCCGTTCTTCTCCATGGGAACGGCATTCCGAACGGGTGGTAAAGTTGATGCTTAGCATTTTGTAAATATTTTGACGTTGAGTAATCAGCATTATTCTACAGTTAAATGTTCTCATAGATGTCTTCTATAAAAGTCTAAAATGATCAACACAATTCGTTTTAAGGAAAATAATAAAATAACCTTGATCAGCGCTCGGAAGCGTGCAGAACTGTACAAAAGCACGCTCGTGTCAGGTCCGCGCTTTGCGCTTTTTTCGGACGCATTATTTTGGTTCGATGGGGAAAAAAATGGCGGGCGGCTGGAATGCGCGTGCGCCGGGAATAGCGCGCGCAAGCGGATGTTTTGCGCGCGCCGCGCCCGTGGGCGGGTGGCATCGCTCAGGGGAGCCCGGATAGAAGCGCTTACCATAACTTCCTCTTTACCGAGGTCTGTTTAATTAGACGTATAATTATGTTTTTCTGCTCAAAACAGTGTGTGGTCCTCACAATTTGGAGTGCGAGTTTGTCGTAAGCGAAATATTGGCGTAGGGTGTACAGCATGGTCTCCGTATTTCAGGTTAGGTCGACACCGGAGGGACGAGTAATTCTAAGCGAGTCCCTACGAATGTATTTATCTGTATGTGTGTGTGTGTCGCTGTGGCGGGCTAAGTGCCATGAAATAACCCCTTTGTTGTGGTCATTCCTTCGATCTGTTTAATAAACCTTTAGTAGTTCCTAACAATTCTGCCCCAATGACACGGTTAGGTATTGGTATACAATCGCCTAACCGCCAGAATATTAAGCGATATAAGCTTGCATTTGTATGTTTACACACACATAAGCGCTGCGCTCGTACGCATACATCGCGGTATTTATAGTTGCGCGCGCGCCGGTTCGCGTTTATAAATACCAAGTAAAAAATAATTCGTTCGTTGAGGCGAGCGGTCGCAATATTTCGGAGAAAGGTCACGGTAACACGCGGCCACCGCGCGTTCACCTGCATTGATGCTGCAGGACCAACACACACGCGGTGTGTGTGTACCTATACATGCAGGATGCAGTATGTGTGTTCACACGATTGATAGGTACTTCCTCACCTGCATAATCTCGTGATGGAAGCTGGTGTCGGCGAGGGGCAGGCGCGGCGCGTGCGGGGGTGACGGCGTGTGCTGCGGGGAGCCGTCCGCCCCGCCAGCACCCTCGTGCGCCATTTCGGCTGAGAAAGAGAGAAAACAAGGTTAGATGCGATGTTTGATATGTAAACTACATAAGGGGCGATTCATAAGTGACCCATATAGCAAAGCCCATAGGCACAAAGCTACGTGAAAACATGCGGTTTTCGTTAGGTCTTATTTCTTTGTGTACAGGGTTGAGACGACTGACAAGCTTATTATCTTCGAGGTGAATACTGTACTGATACGATCAACCCCAAGATATGTAGCATAGCGAACAAAATATATCTGAAGGTAACCGTTTGTCGGGAACACTCGTCTGCCTGTGACCTAAATATTCTAGCCTACGCGAAGGCGGACGTCCTAGTTCCGTTCCTATAAAAATATGGGCATTTTATTGTTCGTGCGCCTCTTAAAGGAGGAACTTGATGATGGATGATGCCGCGAGTTTATTACGAAATGTGACTATTCAAGTTGATAAAGTCGTAACGATTTTCGTGCAGCACTTGCGTATATATCCGAAAAAAAAGATATAAATATAATCGGAAAACGGATTTTGACAAATATCGGAAACATTTCAATTTTTTTTTAACAAATAACATTTTCCGTGACGAACTTGAGTTTAATTTGATATAATTAAGTATACGCACGCATTAAGCAAATGAATTCAAAACCAAACTTAAATAAACCTTACGTAGATTTTGTGATTTATCTGTTATTTCCCCTTTAACATAATCCAGCGCTATATTGCCTTGGTAAGAATATTTACATACCTACCTGGTTTGTTTGCATTCATAAAAGCAGAAAAGGTTGGTAATAATTATTGGGCGGAACATTGGTGTGGAGAAACGAAGTAATATAATGACGGATTTTCAAGTTTAAACACAAGTAAGTAATTTTATACTCTATGTATGTGTTCTAAAGCTTATATTAGTTTCCCTAAACACCAAAGCTCCTATTAGGATTGCCATGAATTTAGTTAATCAATAAGTAGCTAGGGAATAGTAGGTTATAGAAGGATTTGTTAAATATCTAAAATCTATTTTAAGATCTCCGTTCTAATTTTTCCTCAAGAAGATCTAAACCGCATCTTCACAACACGATTATGTAAATCGCTACAGGCTACGGCTACGGGAATGCGGACAAAGGTTTTACGGGAGGGAGTTGAGAAGGTGGATCGGGCGAGCGAGGGGCTGAGGCGTAGGGCGAAGGGAGGGGTTAAGGCTCTTAGGTGCGACGGTTATTTATAGAACAGGCTATTTTTAGTCGAGCTGATGTGCCGGGACCGCAGGAGCTTGGGGCCCTTCCACTGAAGGTCACACTTACATAATTAAAAGCCGCTTGGATGGACAAGATGGCCGGCGTGCTATATTTAACACGCTACTTTGAATCTTAATAGTACTCGTATATTGTTCATTCTAGATTTACTAAGCTACAAGCAATACGCATTCAATTGGACTGACCCTGTTAGAGGTCACAAAACATAAATGTTTAAGAAAAACATGTTTTATATGACTATCGCGCTATATACAGCTGACAGAAGGAGAGGTAAATATTTAATTATGTACAGGTCATTATGTCAGCAGTATGCGCACATTCGGGCTGTGGGCTAATTATAATATGCTTATCTACTCGTTGTAGGTATATTTCCATTCTTATTATAATATTCATTTTGTTTATACTTAGTAGCTAAGTATTATACCTATATGCACCGAATGGCTCCCCAATATCCCGATAGGTAAGTATTATTTGGTTCAATTATATTTTCTTATGTGTTAGTCTATATAGGTAGACACATTGGAGATAACTCGCCTTGGATAGACGAGAGTGTGCCTCGATTTAGCTTGCAACTGTAGCCTTTTTAAATATGTTTTTTTTATGTTTGCGAAACATATTTTAAATTCTAGATATTCCTGAAGGTAAGTGTACTGAGGATAACGATTTTAGTATAGGCTGCTAGTGTGTACATATTATATGTTCACCCTATTTTTCAGATCCATGATTAGGAGACCTCAATCCACGACCCAGAATCGTCCATGATTAGAATGCGGATTAATTATTCAATTAAATGAGCATCGAAAGCTGCCCCTAGATACATTAGGCAGAGGCATGGAACATTAATAGCACATTATTTCGAAGGACTGATATAGGTTAGACAATTTTAGATACGTATCCAAAAATCAAGCTTCGAATGAAGTGTTTAAATATTTTAAATTATAGGATAAAGTTTTTATTTAAATTGAGTTTATTTAATATTTTACTTACTACATAAATATTTTTTTAAACAAAAAGGATAAACAATACGCTGGAATACTAAACGTAACTACTAGTACTAACTAGTAGTTAGTAGTACTAAACTAAACGTACGGGACAGCTACGGAGGGAATGAAGTGCTACGGCTACGAGCGTAGCACTTTCTACGCGTCTACGAGTCTACGACATCTCTACGCGTCCGTCATTGCGCTACGGTAATGATTGGACAATAAATCAATTTATTACTTTTATATACCTGTATATATATATTATTAAAAACCTTAAGAAGTCTTCGTATTTATGAGCAACTATATTATTAGAAAAATCATTTACGCTTCGTCACAAAGAAAAATATTTGCCCTCCAAAAATACACTATATTCGAGGTTATTCAACTTTACACGCACGCTTTCTGCATACAATATGTTTGTTCTCATTTGTTAACTGGAAGTCGTTACAACAGTAATACATAAAGAGCGCATGATTTATCTAACGTCGTTAGATCAATCGTTGTGTGACTCGTATCCGGTTCGCGATTGAGCTCTTAGCGGCTTTGGCCAGACATTGGAGAAGCCTCCATCTGTCCTTAAAAATACGGTGATTATGATAGTAGGCGCAAGCTTGTACAACAAAGCTAGAATCAACAAAGCCAGTCGCGCCCGTCGCCCGCGCGCCCCGCACGCCCCGTCGTTTTATTTTTAGAACAGCCGGCAACGCGCCGCGCGACAAGTGAAGGACGTGACTCGCCCGCGCCTCAATATAGCAGTCTCGCTCGCACTCGCTATACTAAAGTGTCAGCAGAACGAGACAGCAAACAATACGGAGCGAAGTTATTAAATGTTAAAAATAGAACACACACGCGAGCCACGAAACGATTGAATTATTTTATCAATTTGCGGAAACATTTTTTGTGTACATTGTTTGCGTGCGCTATTCGACACGCGAGCGGTGCACTTGCTGCATTGCATCGAAACAAAATAATTGCGTACCTAGCAATAATTACGATGCAGCAATCGTGTGGAAATCGCTGTTGGTACGGTTTCAATTTGCGTAAACTCATAAAAAACGTGAGGGAATAAGTGAAACGCGTAATGTTTACTGGCAAGATCTACAATGCTGATAATCCAGTGGCCATTGAGTAATGTAGCGGGAGAACCATTCATTAAACGTCATTGCCACTATTTCTGGTAAAGTGCCACAGAGTCCGTTGTGATGACGACGTCGCCACTATCGTTGGACAAATGTCAAACAATGACATCTAGTAATGACAGGACTCATTTGAGTCTTGGCCACCGAAACAAATTGGTTTCTGGAACAAGTAAAACATTTGGCCAACCTCGAAATGTATGGCCATCTATTCCGGACACTTGTCATTTCGTACTTGCTGATCTGTTTTGCTCGAGGACACGAGGACGAGGACTTGCTACTTGCGTACGTACCTCGTGTAAACCAGTCCTATCAATAATTATAAGTAGGTATTACTATTTATCCGAATAACACATTAATCGACATTAATTTTGGTTTGATTTTTTATCACACGACTGTCGTCGTTCCCTTTATAATAAAAGCAATGTATGGTATTTTAACTGACTTCAAAAAGGAGAAGGTTCTCAATTCGGTTGTATATTTTTTTTCACAATGAAATTATATCAAATTGTTAAAGTTTTTTTTAAATTATTTTATTATTACATTATAGGCAAGTATGTGATCTCGATCTCACCTGATGGTAAGTGACGATGAGATCTACGATGGAGCATACTTGCCTAGAAGGTACCTGTTCACTCTCGACATGAAAACACCCAGATTGAAGTCAACGGGGAACAAAGACGCCGGTAGCGCGATGAAATCGCACGATGAAAGTAGAAGCAAAACGCTTAGTTCAAATAAACAAATGTTATCATGTAAGAGGGTATGTATAATGACAGTACATATTTATATTTTGTCGCGGCTCAGTCCACGTGAGTCGCGGGTCAGGTGTCTTGCTCTTGACCGAGGCGCCTAGTTATGTTAGGCAATTGCTCTGTCTCGAGTTTTCGACACGGGGCTGTTATACACCTAACTGATATATGTATAAGTAATACTTTTCTACTTTAAAATAATATTACCTATTAAAACGTTTTGCCGTATTACCGGCACATAAACCGTTCACATTTATAATAGAACAAGGTATTCTAATGAACCCGCTCGTAGACAGTACGGCCCAAACCTTTATCTAATTCGTATTTATAAATACGAACTCTTTTTTTGTGAACAAGACAAGTGTTCATTACCATATCCCGCCTGATAGCCCAATAGAAAATAATGAATTTGCAATAAGACAATCATTACCATATCCTTCACTTTATTGTACTCTTGGGCCTGCCACCAAAAATAGCGTACCATAAAAGCCAACTCCTCGCCCGTTCCACATTCAGAATCGTACCGCATCTATTTCTGTGTACGTAAACTGTTTATTTTTCTATGCGCGTGCGCCGCCGGCCATTCTATTTTCAAACGGCTAAATGCAGCCGCCACCGGAAAGATCAGAAATGGATTATGGTCTTAATTTTTTATAAAAGTAAAAGGCGCGGCTATGTTTGGATTTAAGGTTTCACGCTAATTTGGTAACTCATGGCTGTCTGTGTCCGTGCAGAACATTGGAGCTGTAAGTATTAAAAAGTGCAATATTGAAAGTATAACAGCCAGGTTTTAAAATTCCATAGAACAGCTGCAGCGCGCTCTGCTGCTCGACTCAATATAGATTAGTATCCAAGAACGATGAACGATGTGTGGGAAAGATCGCACAGAATGCTAAATATCAAAATAGGTAGCCCATTTTTAAAGCCAAATGTTTTTTTTATTATCATTTATCTAAACAAGCAAAGCAAGCCACAGGAATACCGCATAATTAATTTGATCACGTACACATCATGCATACAATAGTAACGATGAACGTTTGATGAAATCGTTGGATGATACGTGAAATGAAACGCGAGCTAAAAATATAAAAGATTAAAAATAATGTGCGCTTGTTGTGGCACGTTTTGGATGGAAACATACGATAAACGGTTGCGCGCGTTCGCGCCGCGATGCGATGCAGGGATACTCTCGTATAAGGTATAACAAAAATAGTGTAAAATATTTTAAGGGGTTAACAAGTAGGTGATAACCATCACGTTTATGTATAAAATATATGTGAATACTGTGTTTGATTTTTTTTGTGAGAAAGCGAGACAGACTCGAGGCCCCCCTTCCCCCAACTGGATTCCTGCCCTCGGCCTTAATTCAAATAGTCTCAACTCATAAGTACATCGCAGCACTATTTTCTCACGGGACCATAGCAGGTGTATAGAGTATTCGTTAAATATTCCAACTAGCAATAACGTTCAATAATATACGTCGTATGTCAGTATAATAAATACATTCGCAACTACCAATCACCGTTTATTTCTGAACCGCTCATTATTTTCCAATTAAATACAAACGAGGGAATAAATAAAGTTGGCGGAATATATCAAGCGCACCGCGTCAACCTTCAAGAATGGCTTAATATGGACAAGTGTATACCCTAACCCTCAAATTTATAGACGATTTATAACTTTATCAAACGTCATATAGTACTGCGCACAAGAGTTTTGCTTTGCGCAGTACTATATGACGTTTGATAAAGTTATAAACCGTCTATAAATTTGGGGGTTAGCTTATAAATGAGAAAACACATGCTATGTGACTCAGCCTTATTAAATAAAAAAAAAATATTACTTAAACTGAACGGAAAACGCGCTAAACAGTATACTGAGTGTTGATTAGGGATCCGCATGTATAATAGATATCCGAACTTACGATCCTAACAATGAAATGGTAGTTTGAAACTTAAGCGAAAGAGCTAAACGAATGTAGTAATGTATCGATCACTATCACGATACTTAATTCGAGTAGATTAAAAATCGAAAAGCTGTAACTTTGCAAATGTTTGGAAGCATAAATAAATATGTAAGATGTTGTATAATATCGGCGCGTGAGGCCCGCGGGTCACCCGGGGCCTGAAGTGCGTCACTAAACGCTGATAATACTATTTCTGTATCGATGAGTTGACATAATACGGCTGATCGGCGCGTGCTACATTCCTTTAACTGATCTGTGTGCAAATGTTCGATTTAAATTAAAACGAATTGAATTAGTACGCGAAATAACGCAATGTGAGTGCCTTTTGAACGATAATAATAACTTGTTTTTGCTTGTTCATGCCTCATAAATGGAAAATGGCTTAGACCTAAATAGGTTAATATTATGGTATATTCGTATATTCGTTGGCATTGTATGCCAGATCACAGACATGGTGTCACAAATCTCCTTGAAACCATAGCCAAAATCAACGTAAACCAAAATCATCGAAAGTAGTTCAATACACTTCACATTAAAAACAAATGGCTTCAAGCATGTTTAGTCGATGATTTCGTCAGCAACAGAGATGGAAAAGGCACTTGTCGGTCGGTAATATTAAACAACGTAAATATACGAGCAAAATTTTAAAAATTACCGTATACGATTGACTAATTGACAATAATAGCATGAAGATGTTAAAAATAATATTAAGAATAACACAGACTTTAGTTAATTATAGCGGGGAAGTAGTTAAAAGTTTCTTATGAAAACAATGTAGACTTATATAAATGACATTTTCATTGTATTATTGAACGATTTTTAAAATGTTGTTGCTTTGAAAATAAGTATGTTTATTATTGGTACATGTAATTGCATAAAACTCACGAAACATTTAGACAAGATCAGATAAGAGATATCATAGCTTATTAAAAAATATTACCACATCATAATAGGTATAATTAGAGCCACTCACATTCACAGAACAAACAATTAACGAAACAGACAAAAACGACACACGTGTAAAAAATAGGCCATCACAACACATATAATTTACGCCTATTGAGGCAGATACGCGGCGCAGGAGTGAATCACGACTATAAATAGCCGATATATAATTAGTACACCATACAAAGGCTATCGTAGAGGATCCTACTCGGATTGATTGAGTCATGAGCTAACGCTCTTTGTTTGGGTTAGCGGTCGTGCTTGGATGCTGGAAATATTGTATTGTTCTTGTTTTAGAATCGCGAAATGGTGTGTTTTAGCAGGATTTGAAAGGCACCTGTCATTGTGCGTACTGCATTTGTTATTTAATTGTAGATCTGGCTATTTACAATAAACTTCCCAATTATATACAAGAGTTGCCTATTCATAAATTTAAAACTATTATTAAAATAAACTCTGTCGAAAGGGTTACTACACAATTTCGGTTTTTTGGATGGTAAAGCAGCTTGGGAGTGAATGCTCATCGGTCATAGTGTAGCGTGTGTGCAACTCGAAAGTCAACACACTGAAGCTAAAGAAAAGCTAATTAAACCTTTGTAACATGCACGCTAAAAAAGTACAATTTGTAAGTGCCCCGTGGGCTTATACAAAAGAATTTATTTGGCTTAGACAAAGAACAAGCACGTTTTATTGACAGTGCATATTCTAACGTTCGGATAATCGTAGTCTTTCGTTTTGAACTAGCCATGCCCTATGGGAACCAAAAAAAGGTTTCTTTGTACAAAGTTTAACCCCCCATTTGACCCCCTGAGCCCCTGAGGGGTTAAATTTCCAAATACCCCGTCCTTAGTTCACCTACGTCACAATCACCTACGTCACCAAAGAAACTTGCGCAAAATGTCATCCTTTTAGGTCCACCGGTTTGGGCAGTGCAGGATTGTCTGCGAGTGTTAGAATTTGTTAAGTAGATGAATGATCTCCAATTTTTTTTTTTATTTCAAAGAGCTCTTGCAATACAAGCAGACGCGTAGGATCTTTCATATCGCAAGAGTATACATAAACAATAGTATCTTCTGCATTATTTATAAGAATCCCAAACGATCACTTCAATCGCTCCCTGGGAAAAAATAACGTCTCCCTCAAAATAGCTCCCTAACGGCCTTTGACACCTGTGACAGTTCAATTCTCTCGGTTCACATGTTCAGTGAACAAGTTGGAGTTTTTGTCAACCTGCTCAGACCTGTGCACACAAAATAGACAAGTAAATCTCTCCCGCTTCGCATGCTTGCTCTATAAACAGACGGCGCATTCCGTCCTATGTTATTTTTAGACGAGGGGACCTAATTCTGGAATCACTGACTCTTGGTGTGTTTTTTTATTATAAACTTTTTATAGACGAGCGGTTATGATGTTTGCATACATTTGGGTTAAGGAGATGGTTATCTGGGTTGCATGTTAACTTGAATATGTATGTTTGGGTTGGTTTATTTTTGAACGTGCGGATTAAACAGAACTTTTTGCATCAAGAGTTCTGAGAACTACTTACTAACATTGTTTTTATGTTCGCGTACATAAAGACTGTGTTTCTTAAAAGCATGTTATAGGAATAGCGTCTGTGAGTCTGTGATTATTTAATTAATAGCAGTTATTCTATACACATCACCTTCATAGTGAAGGTGATTTTTATAGTATCTAAAGCGCCAGAATAAATGAAATGATTGATTGAATAAATGATGACTATGTTGTTGAAGTACGTATTTTGAGTCAGACATTGATCGCCTCGCTGCACCTCCATCAAAGCAACTTGAAACATTATTACCTACACACTAAACTACAAAGTCACCGTGTCATGCATTAAATATCCGTCTTCGAATAGCTGAATTTATTTTCAACTCGTTTATATTATCATTATGCAAATAAAGATATTTTTAGCATTCGCGTCACTTTTATAACCAACACTAGCATTGGTCTGCGGCTCCGCTAGCGTGACCACCCGTTTTATCTAAGCCCTTATACAATGCACATAGCGTAAGCGCGAGGAACGGTGGCACAGTATCTCGTTTATTTGCTTCAAAAGTTAAATCAGTGGTTTTATTTGCGTGATGCTCAAACAAACAGATAAAATAATAAGATTCTGACTTACATGTGACACCCAAATATAGCTTATTGCAAATATATTCCAAGAATATGTGCATGTACAAACACACTATAGTTAGATTTATTACAGATTGAAGCCACCTCCTCAGTATCCGCGACACATTCAAATGCCTTACTAAAAACGGAATGTTCAAACCTGTTCGCCGCACTAAAAATACCCAACAGAGGACTGAACCACACAAGGGGGCGAAGGGGGAGGGTCCGTGGTTATTTTTGACCAACAAAGAGTGGAACAAGTTGGCTTTTAAAAATAGAACGCTCGATACTTTCCCACTAGCTTTACCGGGAGTTACACAAGGAGCTATTTTGGGACCAGCATTGTAAATTGTGAATGCTGAAAACAAATTCCAAGTTAATGTAACTTGTTCTTGTTTTATCGGTGGACGGGAGCGTTTTATGACGAAAATACAATTTCGCAGAGTTGTGAAAGTTGTTATTTTCGTTACGTCGTTTAATGCCAAGACTACAAAAGTTAACCGCTGCAAATTAAGTCTCACCTTGAATGAATTAATTAACTTAGCAATATAATTGCTATAAAACAATTGTTCACTTAAACCAGTCATCATATTATTAATTAACAATGGTATGTTGCCTCAAGGATGTTAAGTATTTTTAAAACTGTACACGTGTAGATATTCATGATATTGCTGAGCACCTACTTAGGTATCATTTGGCTGGCTATTAGAGCATAATATAGAGCGAAACCTACTCTTACTACCTAACAGACGACCCGACCTGATTTGGTACTACGAACCGACAGGCAGACAGGGACAGAGCAGCTGTCTCTTTTACACAAGCCTTTTTTGACAAAGTTGATAAATTTATATGTAGTAGGTTGGTATATGATTTGATTGTCAGTATGGTAACGCCTGCATCCTGGGAATAGGCAGAGACTGCTGATTGCCATTTGTCTCGATCCTAACTCGGCCCTTTTGCTTCGTCAGCCTTCATACATCATATGACGCATTTCCTTCGGTTGGGGGTAATATGGTGAAGCATTGGAGAACATAACTATAAACCGCGCATATAATGAATTGAGGTTGTTGGTTCAAGTGTAAACAATGAGTTGACAATAAACATTAGGTTTAAATAAAAACAACTTGATCATTCAGTGCCAGTCGCGTTTGTTTCCACAGCCGGCGGGGAAACGAGTTCTCCGATTATGTAGAGTACCGTATCTACACGTGTATGTGTCGCCCGCAGGGTTGCCAGTCGAAACAAATGTCTTTATATTCTATTAATTAGTAAACGAGTAAATGAGGTTCAAGCAAAACTATTTTACGTAGGGTAACTGTGCTCCATTCCGCTCACGCCACAGATTCCGTAAATAAGAATGTCAGTGACTGCGTGCTTGTTCAATGGTAAGGTTAGTTCTCATCGTCATTAAATGTTTACGTTCTTCCCATCTTATAATTGGCGTTAGCATAATCATCAGTAAACAATAGGACATAATAAAAATTATAATTGAATTTGGAAATGGTTGACAATCTTTTGTTTTATTCACAATTGTGTTTGCACTTTGAATAGGGGTAAGTTTTTATGAATCTTTCATAAGAATGTAATGTGGGTATATGTTATTGAGGAGGTTTCAACCCTATGCCTACATGTGTTATTTTTACTCGCAATTTATGCAAATATCGCAGCCGGCTAACGTTCAATAGCTCCAATATAGGTAAGTTTTGTTTTATTTATACGTGGTTTATTATTGCTAGGATTAATTTAAAAATAAGCTTGACATAGCGCGCTCAGTAGACATGGTTTTGAATAAAGTTTATTTACTTCTGTTGATATTGCATGGTATATGGCTTAAAAAGACCATGATTGATTATATAAAAAGTGGTAAATTGAGGTATAAAATATATCTGTAATATGTATACAAAGATCGAAATATAAATGCAAAGGGAGCATAACAAAAATGTAGAAGGCAGTGACTGGGGATCAGAGAAGCTAGTTGTAGGTATAGTTTATGAACTCGAAGAAGCCTTCCATTCCTCATTCAAGCCAGAAATCGAGGTCTAAAAAGACCTCGATTTCTGGAAAATTACGTTACGAAGCTTTACATTATATACCCTAAATGTTGGGTAGCCCGTGGCTATTGTGACGTGAGGCAAGGCCATCGCACGCCGTTGCCGCGTGATTGCAACCGGCTATAAATAGCCGTGCTGAGTGATGGCCAGAGTGCGCGGGCGGGCCACACAACACGCTAATACCACGCTCTCAATGGGAATCCACGAGCGGGATCGGAGGCCGTGTTATGATGTATCACAAAACGATGATCATTCAATGTTCCGTCGGAATGTCTGCAGCAAAATTAGAGCGACAAAGTGAAGCTTATAAAATGTTAATACTTGTATGTGACGTAATTCTACCCTATGTATGGGATTGAAAATGGTGACGAAACAACCTTATGACGTCAAGGCCCTTGTTTTGATTAGGTGCGTCAAGCTACATACATACATATACCTTAGAGTAAATGTATTATTTAATGACATGTATAGAAGATTTTGTCTTACTATGCTTATCTGTTTTTTTACTGTTGTAACGGAGTGCTTTAACATCACTTTATAACTAAAATTTGATTAAGTTACCCACTTCATTTGTTTACTGGATGTAGGTGTTGCTGTTACCCACGGTACGAAGCCTCTCCATCATTCGTTCAAGGATTATTCCAATTACATCTAAATAGATTTCATCTACTCAAAATTTCATGGCCGACGATGACAGCATCATCTCAATGTGATAACGACCGTTACTCGTGCAAAAATGTGGATTTAATGACGACTAATTAACGACATTGTAAGCTGTAATTAAACGAGGTAGGTAACTGCAGTACTTCTACCCGTACGTAGCTATGTGTTTAATTAACGACTAGTTTTTGTGAACAAGCATGTACACTCAAGTTTTTATCACTACTCTCTGATTGTATTTCTCACTACTCTCAAGTTTTTATCACGTGAACACTAATTAATAGTGTTCACGTGATAAAAACATGAGAGTAGTGAGAAATACAATCACGTGTGCAGGCCACAAAGGGTGGGCAACGATGTTATATTATTATCAGGAAACTTACACAACTTAGCCTGGTCTTGGCTTGCCAAGGCGTACCCCTCCGCCAAAGTCATATGGGCATTGCCATAAGCGTTATAAAAACACTTAGTAATTATGTATAGGTCTTTCTTTTGGTATGTGTGCATAATTCTATTCGTGTGTTGCACTTGTTTGTACGTCATTTCCTCCTTGCTCCCTAAAGAGTGGGCAGAAAAACAGTACAGAAACAAGCTCTTAACAACTCCATCGTTAGATACTCCAAGCCGGGAACTAATCCCTGCCCACTTAAAAACATTTTCGTATCAACAGTAGAGGCAACGTCCTCCTAAATCAAGGTATTTTGAAAGTACAAAGTCACCGACCGCACATAATTCGTTCAACTTTGGCCCGCGCAGACTGAAAGGCGCCCTGCAGAGACCTTTGTCACTTCCTACAGTAGTTGTGTCAAAAGGACCATGTATCCATTTTTAAAATACGATTATGTTAATGCATTTTTTATTGTTATTGCTTCTGTAACATTAATTCATTTTTTATGGAACCACCTCTGATGTCATTGCCAATTTTAATTTGTTTCTATTAATATATTACAGGCAGGTACGAAAAAACACTTAAAAGTAGGTGTAAAAATTAAAATAGATTCTCACTTAACGACCACTTCCAAATATATTTTGATAAGTTCAAGTAGGCATCGATTTTCGAACGGAAAACATTGCACGGTGCATCTACATTGCTGAACAAAATTCTAGAGCATGTTTGTCTCTTTTCAATGGTTATATCTGTATATTAGAAATAGATTAATAATTTGGACGGTGCTCTCGGGAGCCATGCCATAATTTCTTTCTATTGACATCAAAGCCAGGTAGGTAATAGGGTGACAGTGCCAAACACATCAACATAACCAAATCATCTATTGTTACGCGCTTGCGGCAACAAATGGTCGCACGAAGCTATATTTAATACAACGGATAATTCAAACAATGTCGTCGCGTGTTGGCTATTTTTACATTATATGCTATAGTTATTTCCCTGTCACTTTTAGTTATATTTATAGAGCGATTATACAAACTGTTTGCGCTATTTCTGTATTTGTTTACACGTATAAGGTAAATTAAATTGGATCTGTCAATTCAGAAATAACTCTATCCTTGTGAGCTAATTACAAACTTGATGTAAATTCTTATTGAAATATTTGATTGTCAACTCTATTAAGTTCGGTGTGGGTTTATTTTCGACCATAATGATTTATTGATTTTTTTCTTGTAATTACATATTATGAAACACCATTTATACAGACACGAGCAAACCAAAACTAAAAATATCCACTTGTATATCCGTATTGGAATTAAGGGTACGATTTCCGCGTTCAGAAATAAACTCAAGATAAGTGTCCGATAGCGTTCTGAAACATTCGTAGCTATTTATACCGGGGTAGCGCGACCAGTGCCGTGAACATTGTCAACAACGAGACTTTACAGGCCTTAGCGACAGCGTGCTTAAGGACGTGGCCTGTTAATAATTGCAAATAAATGGACACATGGCGTCGAGTCATCTCTGAGGTTGTAAAAGACACCATTCGATGTTTGAAATTTCTAACGAGTTAATATTTTTGAACGAAAGCAATGGATAAGGACAGAGCTATTTGATTGAATAAACAAGATGCACTCACAGCTGACTTTATTTTCGCGCAGCTTTGTCGCTTTCTTTTTGTTTTCCCTTAGTCTGGGGTGATTCAATTTGCATCAGTAGACTCATCTTCTTCTTCCTTTTTTAAGTTGGCAATCAGCTACAAAATAGCGCCTTTTCTGCCAGTGTCTAGTAATTCTTGATATTTGTTATAGAAATTATAAGTATCCCTGATGACAATGTTGATGAAATGAGTCCCCTACCCCTACCAGTAAAGCTGTGGATACTTTACTGAAAATTTACTCGACATCTTGGGAGAGATCTTGAAACGTCAAGTTATACTATTTTATTTCAATGACCAACCAACTCGAGCACGTTTATGAACACGCAATGGTTAATATCCCACTAATATTACACATTATTTATAAAAAAAACACATTATTTGGAAAATAAAACAAAATTGACATGTTGACGGTTCAACCTCGCCTACTAGATTCGATTATATCCATCTGTAAGTTAAATATAGGTATAATCCAATGTTACAATGTGCCAATAAAGGTGATTGGGACCATGGCACTTGGATTTATCCACGGGTCGAGTACCTAACTAATAAGTATGTGAGTAGGTACAGTTATTGCAGTATGTACGTACAAGGATAAGCTTAAAATAGCCTGTTTAACGAGTAAACACCGCTAACTAGTATGTCTCACTCGCCCGCCATGCGTAAACGTGTTTATTTATATCAAACAAATAACTGAAACGGGTAAACTTAACTGCAACATTGTATCGGCAAGTACACGCATGGCTCCAAGTGTACTAGCACAATTGCCTTATCATTGAATGCCGATCGCATCGGGATTACCGAACCAAGTGGTACCAATAATTTATAGACTTAGTTTTTGTCCACTCTGTATGGGAGATTGTTTGTTTGCAATAATATTTTCCGCTAGGAGCAATGTTGGCAACACCTTTGTGAATGGCTATAACTAGACAAAGTCAGAAACCTGAGGGAGAAGGAAAGGAGAGGCATTGGCCCAGTAGTGAGGCACACAATAGGGGTTGTCTTTTGCGGCTATATAAAGGGCACAGACAGATACCATTGTCCAATTGGACGATACCCATGTTTACCATACCATATCTATTATACTCTACCAGCCCATCACAGATAACTTCGTACCCGATGCTTACCTGAAAACAAAATTAAACCAAATTAGTAAAGGCCTGATAATCTCACGATTAAACAAGTTGTTTGTATACCCACGTAAGCTCGACAAAGTAAACCATTTTATTTTCAGGCACGAAAATAATGTTAAAGCAAAAATACTGAGTAGTACAGATGTACAACGGACTGCTTCATTCCATTCATGATATCGGGACTCAAGACTTATGACATTGAGTTGGAATTAAATGACAATTGTCCTTTTAGATAGTTTTAGGAAATCATAATCAGAATATTTTTTATTAATGTAAACTATTAAGTACAGTACTAATGAATCGTCAGAAAAGTAACAAAATGCTAAGCTACGACTGCTTTACCACCCGTTATTATGAGTCAATTGTGTTAGCTATCTTGAAGCCCATATGCACCGACCTTCTGCTACAGGCGTTACGGCTACTTTCACCCAGTCTTGGTTCCTTCCTTGCATTTTCGCAAGACCAAAACCATTCAATTAGAGCAAGAACAAGACTGAGAGACTTGTGTCTCACAGTTACGTAAAAATTTGCATTTTTAATGTTCAAAATAACAGAACGCTATAAGAGTTTTTTATTGTGTATAGACAGGTCGTGTTGCGAAAATGGAGGTCAAAACCGGATCATTGGGCAACACTAGTTGGGGCTCTCCGCGCTATTTCCCCCGCTCGGCCATTCTATTTTAGTGGCTATACAAATAGGATTTCCGCGAGCGAGTTTTTACACTAGTTCTATTTAGATCGATGCCGTGTCACCTAGCTCCCACACCCACGTACCGCTGTGTTGTGTTTAGGGTTGTCCTGTATTACGAGGGCAAAGTCACTGGTATCATGCAAGTTAGCTTATCCATGACCCGATTTACCATTGGGTAAGAACCATCGGGCAGGACTCTGCTAATGGCATATCAGGAGGTGAGCTAGATAGATTATCATAGAGATTGATCTAACTTATGACAGAATGAATTTTTTTTGTTATTAAAATAACACTTTTTAACTACTTATTCTCTTTTTCTAAATATTGTTTGGCCATTATTCAAAAAATAAGCCATATTACGAAAATTGTGTAAACTTTTTATTTTTGTTTTATGTCAATGATTTTGTAAGCAATGATGATGTGCAATCGTGCCAGCAATTGTTTTAAAAATGCTAAGGTACTCTACTATATAAAGCGAAAAATACATAAGATTGTGTGTGAACCCTAGCATCCCGCTATAATAAGCTCAAGATATACAGCATTTTAGCGTGATTGGATGCGCCCGCGCAACCGAAGCGCGCGAGTGTAGGCAGCGACGAGGATCGTGCCCCTGAACTTCGAGAGTACACCGTCACGTTATTATATAACTTCAGTCGCACAGCTATGCGTCAGGTCAAGTTCGGTAAGCTTCAATTCCTATCAATAGTACCGGACTGGACAGGAGGTCGTGGCCTGGTAGGTAAAACACCACATATGAAATGAAATGAAATGAAATGAAAAAAGTTTATTCGACACAGACACGAAGATACACAAATGAGTACATTTACATGAAAAAGTAGAAGTAAAGAACACACAAATAGGCACATACATTAAAAAGTGAGGAACATAAAGTAGGTATTGTGGATCTCAGTGTGAGCTGTGCCGAAAGGCGTTTGGCTCAGCATGAGCTGGTGGGGAACGGATTCTCCTCCAGCGCTGATTTTCAGCCAAAGCCTCCTCAGTAGGACATTAATCATATCGCTTGGTAACCAAACTCAGACGCAATCGCAATACACACAATATGGGGACGCAAGCCTCGGTGCTTGAATTTGCGAAGGAATACATTTTGGCCTCCTCCGTGTTCGGATGGGAACATAAGCCAGTAGGGCCGGGAGTCTATCTATAATTCTGACAAATGCTCTCACCTTTGAA
This sequence comes from Pheosia gnoma, assembly GCA_905404115.1. Lineage (NCBI taxonomy): Eukaryota > Metazoa > Arthropoda > Insecta > Lepidoptera > Notodontidae > Pheosia > Pheosia gnoma. The sequence goes on from FR989907.1 coordinate 411,791, forward strand.
GCATTTGAAGTCGGAATTTTAGGTATCGGAGGGCACTGGCAGGTAACTGGCAATTAATTAATTCCGTCTAAAAAGATAGATATTAAAAAAAATACCTTAGAAGAGCTTCTTCCAGTGGTCAGTTCAGATGTCTAGGTTTTAGCGGGTTTCTAGTAGTACCTACCACTAGACAACTTATTTATTATTTTAATATTATATATTGTAGAAATATTTTAGTTTCACGGCCTTTTGCCACTACGCGTCAGTAAACTTCTTTTGCGCGATTTGGATTGTTAAGTAAATTGCCCTTTTCTGTACTGGAATCTTCAATATTGGTTCAGCGTCATCTATCGCTGCAAGTAGTGTGTGTACTTAGGCAGCAGGAATCATCGCTACGATTAAGTTAGTTACTGTCAATGGGTAGGCGGGGACATTCATCGCCCTTCATCTACCCTATCCAATTATCAGTCCCGATAGTGTACCGAGAAGCGAGGCTTGTGGGAGTGAGGCGAGCGGCGCCGCCGCAGCGAATTCCGACCTGATAACGCATCCGGGGAGGTCATCGCCCTTCCGCCCCCCGAGATAACAGTCAGCTGGACTGTGCTGTCGCACTGCCAGAGCCGTCAGAACTTTTGAAGTCACCAAGATTTTGCGCACTGTTTAACTAGGTACTACCATTTATAGGACTTACCTTTACCGTTTACCGATTTTCATACAAGGCACTTAACAAAAGAGTTTCTTAATTTTATGTATGCAACCAAAAAAAAACATCAAGATTCGAAAGTCAAAAATTCAAAAGAGAAAGTAAAAAACCAGAAAAATAATTCGAAAACATGATTTTAAACTATCATCATCAGTTCCGAAATCGTCACTGCGGTTGTTTACTCTAAAGCCAAAGCAGGAGAGTTAAAATTTGTGTAGATTGTGCAGGGAACGTTATTGCTCAATGCACAGATAATCTAAATAAAACAAGGCAATGGAAATTTCAGACGCGGCCTATCGCGGACACATGCAACGCGTCCGCCGATGGACGCCGCTGGTTATTTTCCTTAATGCACACCTAGAGCGAAGGGAAATTCCTTTGACACAGTTCCACGCGCACTCCAACCACGTCTCCGGCGTTGGGCAACGCTCTGACCAATGACGTCACTTCATTGCGAAAAGCGTTGCGCAAGATTGTTTAGAGATGTACGTGTTGTTTAAATCATTAAACAAACAAACCTTGCGGTTCCATTGGAAATGTTCTGTTAGAGACACAACTAATCAACATTAGCCGTCTGTATCGGCAATCTAACATTTATGACAGTCCACATAAGCTTCGAAATACACATTTATACAAACTAGCTTATTATGTAAACATCCATTAGTACTGGCATCATTTAAAAGTGTGTTAAATGCTCACGTGTTTAGATAAAATGCACCGTGTACTTTAATTATCAATAATTATGATTAAATGCTTAACCGAATTACACTTATTCTGAAGCCTAAACATTGCCGTAAAGAAATCAGCGAATATTTTGGCAATACACGTTTTGATTACGTTATAAAAACAAAACGTACTAACGGCAAAGAATAATAGACGAGGACTCTGTTTAAGTGTACCTTAATATGTTAAGGAGCTAATTAAGGTCAATCTTATCCAAAAAGCAATTATCGTCAGGCAGGAAATGGCTTCCTTATTGTCGTCCCAATGGGCGGGTCCAGTTGGCGGCGATACTGACAGATCGCTCATCCATTACATCTAACGGCTGATTGGCAGGCGATGCACGAATATTATCCGATGCAATTTATATTCCCACGTTATGTAAGGAGTCACGAGACGCGCTGTATCGGCACCTGACCTGCTTTATGGAAGCCGAAACACGAAGAATTCGGGATAGAGCAGTTCTAAAACTGTCTCGTGACAATATTTAACCAACGCTTTTCAATTGGGTGGGACGCTTAATTTTGGGCCGACAAGCAGGCAGGCGAGCTTTAACTTAATATATATGTGGAGCAGAACACTGAAAGCTTCGAAGACCAAACATACGATGTTTTCAAGACGAGTAAGACTTAAGGATAATTTCAAGACTCATTCGAATGCATATAGAACTATAATTAAAGGCGCAAAATAATTTTGAAAACGACAAAATACTTCATGACGGACGTCCATAACACATTCCATCTCCACGATGGATCACAATGTTCTTCGACCAGCACAAATAGGTCAGAAACTAGATCACGCTGTAGGCAGCAGTAACCGGCCTGCAGTTAATTTCGGTTGGAACCTTGGCCCCGCCCGCCCGCCACCGACCTGCTGCGTTGCACAACGCACGACTATTCCGATGCATCACCTTGCTGCCCCGTTACAACATCTGGGGGTATCGCATCGCCGGTTATAGATATCACTATAAATGGAGATGTTGTACTATTTTAGGATTCGAAGGTCCTATTTGGGAATAACACAATGTCTGGATAATTGATACAAAACTTATTCCATCTGTCAATGCATGTAACTTAACTTGTGTAGTGTTTCTATTAGATATTGATCTCAATAACACATATACACATGATGACTTGCTCACAACAATTTTCCATTCTAATTTGCGAGGTGATAAGGGGTATCTAAGCGATGCGTGTGCGCAGGCGCATGCGTGCGGCGACCCCCCGTCTGCCGCAGCACGCATCGCGGCCAAGGCGAGTCGCAGAGCATTCATTACATACTCGGGGGCCCACGGGATTAAGTCATGGGAAACCAGATATATAAATGTCTGGCTAAAACAGATGTGGCCGGCTCTGGGGCTCTGGCGGAAATGTTGATGGGGTCACAAGAACGGGTCGGGTACTGTGTTCAAGCCATTTTATTATCTAAAGATAAGTGATCTGCTGCTTACAATTCTTTTGAATTTAGAAATATTTAAAGCGTAAATTCTCATTTTTGCTGGATCCCAATAACAATCTTTCCCAGGTCGAGTGAACGAGCACTCGTCAGACACGTGCTTGGGATGCATGTTGGCAGAACTTTCGGAGTCGTTGAACGCCTACGTTTACAAAACTAACTGCTATGTGTTGGCGCTTTGCACAATTTGTCTGTTACGTCACGGGTGTGTTTTTGTGATTACCTCGCGATCAATCGGTTCCCAGAACCTGTTTATTGGTCGGAGTGTAACCACAAAGACATGAACTGCCGAGAGGCAGGAGAGTATAGGATAATTAGGCAATTATTAAGTATAATTAGTATTCCAGTTCAAAAAATCTGAGAACATAAACATCGGCCCACCCGTTTTTGAGTTATAAATGGTGTTACTATTTAAACTGATGAATCAGTAAATTATATGGATCACATTGATGTATAAAATAGTTGTGTAAATTATGTAATTTATTTTAAACAAGGCTAATCAGTAGCCTTTCGCCGTGCTCGCAGTACAGTATGTCATTTTTTCTTGTCTAATAATTTGATTTATTTCTTTGGGAATGTTATCTGTATAACCTACTGTTGGCCGTGTTATAATATTTACACTATTATTGTTACACCTTATATATATAAGATTAGTCTAAACTTTAGTGCAGCGGTAATAGATAATTACGCAAGTGAACAGAGTATAAATTACACGCGTTGTAATGTAAATTATTTTATATTTTCACCTAGCTAGAGCACCTAGGCAACTATAAATAGATGCTAGGTGCTAGCTACCATTGTCTCTGTACACGCGAATGCCTGTTGGTCTGTTTCATACGTGGCTGTAATCACCTAGTTGAAAGTGTTATAAAGAGTAATAGAGTTTGGCTGAGATTTGCTTGGAATAATACAGTCGTTTGTTTTAATGAAAATGATAATTAGAAAACATCTGTTTTCTTTTACAATAATAATAAGTGCAAAACGTTCTACATATAAAATTTCTCTATCGAAGAGAATAATATACATATACAATAATATACAGCACAGTGAAAATGGTGTCAAAATAGAATCGTATATCCCTACTAGAGTAAGGAATATTCTCTACGTGAAATGTGCTTCCACAAATGACCTTGTTGGGCCCACGTTTCCTACCGTCCGTGCAGATAAAGATTACACACGAATTTCAGACCAACTAGAACTGCACACCCAATTACCGCCAGACTAACAAATGGCTATTATAATGCGCCAGCGGCGGCTGACAGCCACAGCTCATCGGCAGCCACAGCATATAAATCACGGGCCAATCTGCCGCGCTATGCCAAGCGCACGGCGAATGCGCGGCGCGGAGCCGGCCGTAAACAATACGTGACATAATTCTTGGGTCGGCTGATGATTCAGTAGATGTTTTAGCCAATTAAGACGTAAGATTAGTAAATAAAGATTTAACATGAGGACGGCGGTGCACGTGAGTACGGAACTTAGAAATATAATCATCTTAAACGTTGCTCTATCGTCAGTGTCTCGTACGTCTAAGCTCGGGACGTCTCAAATTGAGTCTTCGTTTGCTGACTTTAAGGTACCTTAAAACATAAAAAAACACCAAAACACGTCTGAAAAGTAATCATTCTTCAAATAAAAACCGCATTAAAGTCGGCCCATGGGGTTACAATGCTACGAACATACAAAACTTCTTTCTTATAACATCCCTCATTTTGCGTCAGGGTTCTAAAAACTAAGTGAACACAACAAAGCCTTATGACGTTACTAAGAAAATGAGTCACGGGCCCATTTCCCACAGTAGCAACGTAATTACTTGCTAAACGCCTTCGAGCCGGCAACCGAGATCCGCGGCTAATTCGCTCGGCATCCACCGGACTATTACTCCGGCGACCTCGCGCCGCCACGCCAACCAAACCAGAAACTGATGACACGACACGCCTCCCGCACATTTATAAATAAAGAAGATATAAATTACATGTTATCTACGCGTCGTGTGTCGTGTGCTCGCTGCTTTGCAAATGACTTTCCCTCGGTAAAGTGGTTTACCATCGACAGTTCTCCTCCATATTTCATGAAACGTTTGAGAACGTGAAGAGAATAATATTTTTGTTTTATTTTTAATTATATAATTAAAGATTCAATGTCAGAATGCGGTAATAGAGCGAGGTTCGTACCTCAGAGAAAAGTGTTAGAAGGTAATCTCAATTCGTTATGGGTTGTATGATGGCCTCGGCTCTAAAATGGTTCGGTTTCGACGAGTAAAACATTAGCATGATTAGGCAAGGCATTGCAATCTTTATGTTGAATGTAAATTATTTTAAATCTAATACTATATAGTGATTGTATTAACGATCCATTTTCATATCCTTAAAAAATACACCGCGGCGATTTGCCTGGATGGTGCTATCCCACAGCTCCTAGGGATCCGGGTCACTGCATGTTTGTCAAGTCAAACTGGCAGTGATCAGAAGCCCAAATTATATCAAACAATGACAGTTCACACACGTTCGATCCTATAATAGCTGTACATGACACTTGAATCCTGAGGCGTTCATAACTAGAGCTAACTCTGGCGAACATCCAATCAGGTGCTGAGCGTATATGCTCGGGAATCGTTCGCCCGATGCTAATAATACCTGGGACGGAGCGGCGCCGCTTATAGAGTAACCAGAATAGCCGGCTGAACATACTCGCAGCGTCGTACACAAGGAACCGAATTAGCCACCCGATGGGAAGTCCATTTACGGAACTCTTATTATAGAAACGGCAATGGGAATGAATTTGATTGTGGAAATATCTTGGATACAAAATGCCAGAAGGGAAATGCTCTATTACCCTTATTCACAAATAAGGGTAATAGAGCTTCTGTAAATGTAAAGATTCCCAATCAGTAAACCGTGCACCATTGTATACTAAATAAAAATAAACTCCGATTTGGCGAGTATACAAAAACACGAGTTTCAGTTATTTTTTTGTTTATGAAAACCACTGACTGTGAATTCCAACGCAATTGCGTAACCAGATAATGCAAATATAGGAACTGCAAACCGAGCAGGTATTTGCGGCTCATTTGATGTGAGGCATCTCCCGAAAACGATCAAATCATAGAGTTTAGAGCTCAGCCGAAAACATCAACTAGAGACCGAGTGTAAAATACGGTTTCTGGCACATGTTCGACTGTAAAGTTTTCAGTGGGAGCGCCATTCAGGCGAGTATGTACGGGCGTTCTAACGAGCCAAAAACATTGGCGGCCAAGCTCTGGCAGCGGCGCGCGCGCGTCATTTCCGGTGCTGCATTATTTACACTCCGAACCCTTTTAGATTTCATTCCGGCTAATGTTCATAGTGAACAATAAAAAACAATTTTCAAAATGTGTTCAAACACACAAAGTAATTTCCTTTTACTGATAAAGAGAAATCTTTCAATTACGAGGACGGCCCTGTGACCACCAGGCTATTGAAGCTAGGTTCAAGATAAGTTCTATCCCCCGAACGGAACTTTAACATATTTCTAGTTTTTTAAAATAGGTCCTTCTCTGCAATTGGAAGAATATTCAGGATACCGAAATAATAGACGTAATATATTCTACATTACACAGTACAGTGTGAGAACAAGTCTTATTATTCCCACATGTGGTGGAGAGTCAAAGTCGATGATTGTCGAGATAATTTTAGCGGTTGCCGCATATGCCTAAGAGAGTCCGCCTCAGTCCGCGGACGCTAATTGATTCCGTCTAGCCAATGTAGTACGTTGTAAACGTTCAACTAACTATATATCCACATGTGATGGTACAATTTCGCAACAGAAAATGTTGAAATACTGCAGCTTTTTTTAAATCCCACCAAATTGCATTTATACCATACTGAATGACATTATCGGTGCACTAAACAGAATTCAGCCACATACGGATAGAAGATTCGAATCAAGTAAATTTATGTTTTCTAACCATCTCGCGAAAGATCCTTAATCGTAACAATTTTTAACTAACAAGCTAAAAAAGTAAGGATGACAAAAGAAGAAGAAGATAAGTTCTCTCAAGAAAGGAATAGATAACCAAAACCAAAGCGAAATACTGATGAAGGATCTACCCTCCAACAAATTGGGAGCCCAAATTGAAATAAAATTCGCGCACCTAAGGGATGGCAATGGCGCCTGTTGCGTGTGTTTACGAACGCAGAGGGGACCTAGACCTTCCGGCGCGCGTGGGCGGCGGCGTCGCGTGCGGTAGGTCGCGGCTCCGACAATACTGCTGACTCCATGGAATGACGGCTGTTGATAACAACTCGGTTCATAAACACATCAAATACTTTAGCTTTACCCACGATACAGGGTTCTACACCACTCCACTACTTTCATTAGTGACTCATGTTTATCTGTGGTAGTCTCTCTCCAAATGGTCGCCGTACTCCAATTTAAGTACCAACCTTGATTGAATCAATCAAATAAAAAAATCATTAGGTACCTATATATTGAAATTGTACTGAGAACTTTCATTTCTAAACGGTTCTTTGGAGTACAATATCTAAGTTTCTCGACTAACGTCTAGAGGAGTTCGGTGTTGCTGGCTTCTTTAAGTATCGATCTAACTTGTTTCGTTTATAATTGGATATGTTGACAAGCCGAGAGTCAGTGGTGGGTTTCTCTTCCCCCATTTGTACAATATCAGGTTAATCATAACGCTTAACCAGGATACTGTAAATATCAATCGTTTCAAACTATTCCACGGTTACAGATAAACTAAGTAGATTGAAAAGCGTTTCGCGTAGAATGATCATAGTTATAAAGATGAATTGGTAGTTAGCAATTGAAACCACGAATGCACATAATATACAAATGGAATATTCCAACAAGTTGCATTTTGAGCAACTACGCAGTTCTTAACATAGTGTGTATGTGTGTGTGTGTGTGTGTATGTGTATATATTATCGAGACGAGGTACATCGTTAGCGTCATCTACTACAATATGTTCAATTCATAAACAATTCAATTTAGTGTTTGGCGAACTAATTTACCAATGTGTGAATACTTAAACGAGTATATCGGTGTTAAATTAAATTTGAGTTTTAAATACGTAGTGATGGTAGTATTCACCGGTCTTATACTTTCTCACAGGAGCTGGGATTCAACCACCAAAAATTTTACAAAATGACAAGGTTATACATTTTATTTTTTATTATATTTCCAGTATACCAGTATACTCAATCATCAGCCCGTCTATTGACAAAGTCTCGTGCGCAGTAGCTTCATTAAATTTGCCAACATATGTTTCCATGGCAGCTGATTACACATGCGAAGAACTTCCATGGCCACAAAAACCATTCACCCACCACCGCTTAAAAAAGGCGAACACACCTTTCGTGTTACCTACGACAGCCTGTTATATAAAAGTCGCCGCAAAATTTAAATCAAGAAATTTCAACCTAGTTAAAAAAAATTGCGCGTGAACATTTTTACAATTCCTGCTATAAAACTGGAGCACACACCTACGACATTCTGACGATTGCTCATTTATAATCTGACCTTACATCGGCACATTCGAGTCAGCCGACGAAGGTCTTTACTAGTAACCTCTAGTAAACTCTGGTACGAACAGACCACACCGAGTTCCCGTGCCTTAATTACGAGGCCAAGCGCCAACGTGATGCAACAACAGGGCGCGTGGACCGAACGTTGGTCGAGACGGGCAGGTGGCGGCGCGATCTAGTCAACTTCGGTGTTTGAACTGCTGACACTGGGATATTGTCACTTCCTGCCACGGGATCCACGAGGCTAATTGTGTGGGCCTTTGATGCTATAAATGTAACTACTGTACTAGTTGATTCACTGACAGGTGCGCCGGAGCTAGACCATGGCCCTTTTTACGTGTTTATGTCAAAAGATACCAAGTGTCAAAAGGTGTCAAAAGAAACCTTAGTTAGTACGTTACTGCGTTTATATAGGCTGTAACAAAAATAGTGTAAAATATTTGAAGGGGTCAACAAGTAGGTGATACCGATCAAATATATGTGTATACTGTGTTTGATTTTTCTGTGTGAAAGCGAGACAGTACTTTTTCAACGCGGACTAATTAAGTAGTGTTATTTTTAAAATTTCAAAGAATTTGATAATTTTTTTCGGGAATGTGGCCCCAAAGCTTTAACCTTATATAAACGCAATAGCTAACTAGGATACCTACTACTGGATATTTGGAGAAGGCATTGTTACTCAAGTTCATACTAATTAAATAGTATGGATTTAGATAATGGGCAATCTTTCAGCGCGTTAAGTAATCGTTAATAGGCATGCAGGAAAATAAACTTTTTCAAACTATAAATAGAAAGGCCTTTGAGCCGGATTAGTACAATACACATTGCTGCACCAGTAAATTATTCTGACGCAAGTTTAATTATAACCTGACCTTTCTATAATAACTGCGATGACGGAGACTGAAATACAACTAGATGCAGATGCTGCTCCTCAAGGAATTAATAAAGTTGAATCGGGAGCAGAAGAGATTTTATTACTCAATTTATGACGTCTGGCCGGCGACCTCATGTGCGCTGCAGTAGCGCCACAGTTAATATGCGACAATTATTCTTATATTAGTAAATATCCGTTGCGTTACTTCAAAAACAATAGTCGACTAGTTATTTAGAGTTGTGATTCGACTTATGGACCAACGCTCGACCACAGATTGAGTTATAACTCACCATAAACTGTGTAAAGAACCATTTTATATGAATTTCGAAATAAAGAGTGTGCTTCTTATTGTTAAAAGCATTGCTTTTGACTATATAACAATGTTTTTTCAGCAAGTCTGTCTCAAAATGTATTAAGGAATGGCTAATGGGACAGACAACTGTAATTCTATTCAATGAACTATCTTTAAAACTAATGGTATTATCTTTATAGCTGAGTGACTCAGCGAATTTCGCTATTACTGTAAGTTGTGGAGATTGTAAAGTAAGTAATGTTAATTATTAGAACCCACAACCTAACACGAGGAATTATAATGATACGTAATGTAGCTTCACTGAATATTGAAAGAAAAAATATCAAACCGCTTTAGTGATAACATCTCTGAGGGAAGGATTCCTATTTATGTGTTAATTCTGAAACTATCTCCCCATATCCAAGTCAGTAGATCATCTATAAATACCTTCAACCTTTTAAATATTAATTGAATTAACTGCTCCACTCACAAATTCACTTAAAAATTCACAAATTACAACAAATTAGTTTTACAAGCCACATGGTAAAATGCAACCTACCAATTTCTTCACCTATTTCAATTTACATGTGCCTACATTTGCAAAGAAACAAATGATTTATGATTTACAATATAAAACAACAATTATGCAAATGGTTGTATTCACTTTAAAACTTGAAAACTGCGGACAAGGCCACCAGGTGGCGTTTCCCATCGACTTTTTCCAATGGACTACGAATGACGGTAGTTATGTTATTAGTGGTAGTGAGGGCATGAGCGACTTCTAAACGTCAAAAGGTATAACACATTACTTTTATTACGTCAATGATCTCAAAACAATTAACTCTCATTATAAGATGATATTTATGATTGATGAAATAACTTCGCTTATATTACACATAAATATGTTTGAACACGCTGATGAATAAGGCTCGCTACGGTAACATAAACATCTCTACAAAACACGTCCTCATACCAAATACGTCTCTAAACTGAAATAAACAAGCAGTCACTTTCTCCATAAATGAAACTATTTCCTCGGGCGAGTACTCTAACAAGCAGTTATTCCTGAGTTGCTTGTTTACAAGCTCCCACCCACGAGTTGCCATCAAAGGTCAAGGAGTAATGCCAACACATACACACAATTCCGAATCGAATTTAATAGTCCCATATACTGTAGTACTACTCCATCACACTTTCGATCACACTAGGCAAACGCCAATGCATGACGTGAGTCTTGATATTTGCCAAATCATAAATAAGGAATAAAACTCCCAACGCTCACTTAAATAGTTTATTGAATTGATCTGATAAAGAAATATTGCAAACATAAAACTTATAAAGCAACTCTTCAACAATTTATAGTTGAACAACTTCCTGGCGATAATGATCAAGATGATCAATTAACTATTCTGAAGCAACACAAACGAAATTGCTCACAAACTCGAGATACAAAGTAAACTCCATCAGTTCTAAAACTTCCTATTCCGATAGTTTTATTACGGAAGCCTATATCAGCCAGTGAAAAAAACGATTGATTCAATTTTACGCTTCACCGATTCGAAATTGACAAACACTTAATTCCAGTCCACTTCCTTGGAAGAGTTCGTATTAAAAAAGTAAATAAGACAACAATGTACAGTCTCGTTAGAGATTAATTCGCAGATAACAATTCTCAGTACAATAAGGTCGTAATAATTAAATAAAGCATTTCAATACCTAGCGAATTAAAGTCAAATTAGTTCGGTTAGGTTTAGAAGCCAGCATAAAAACTTTATCGCATCAAGAACAAATTAAAAAGAAAAAAGAAGGCGGCTAAGATTACCACGAAATAAGTGGAATGAATAAACAATACAAGAGGCAAGAAAATTACTAAGAATGATGAATTTAAACATTGACGAATATTTGGTCTATGCACATATTTACACAATATTTATTAATGTGTGCGCGTGGGTGAACCAGCTAGTTACGGGTACCTACCTTATTTCCACATTTCCAAAAGCCAGCTGAACAAATTTAATATTTACTTACTAAGTTATGTTTCATTATCATATAACAGTATAATATAGTGGTCAAGTAATATTTACGTGTCTCTTCAATACCAGTTGTAGTTTCTCCATGCGGAAGATATCAGTACGGAAGCCGACATTTTATAAGCAATACAAAGGTATCAAGGCCCATAGTGTTTTTTTACGCAATTTTCACGCTCCACAGATAAGGTGGAAGTAGGAATTACGCAAATAAACTCAACCAAGTAATTTACTCTACACGTTTTATGTAGATGTCAGGGAAAATATTTAAAAATAGAAAGTCCAAAGGCATTTAGATATCCAATACTGTACAGAAACATTTAACATTAGATAACATTCGAGAACAGACAAATACTAACTATTTCAAATGAACTACTAATGATTAATAAGCCCGGGCTACTTAATATGCTTCATGATTTTTCCTGTTCAATCAATCGTTTTAATCAATACTCACACGAGCTGCAATATGAATATTGCATCTTAAAAGGTAAGCGTTTTTATATCAACGCAATCATAACCGTAGTGGCATGGCGACCCACATAGCACTGCAATGGCACCTTCTCTTTGCAATGGAGTCATCCAAATAACAACAATTGCAAGTAACGACACATCCAATGTACACATTTTTTTCATTTTAAAAGATGATAACCATTTATATCTCCGAAATTGGGTTATGATGATATGAAATGGCATTTTTTTAACTGTTGTATTGTCCTCAAGCACTTTAGATCGTTTAGAGAAATTTGATGATAGGCCGTCAAAGGATCCTTTTAGAGCAGTCTTTCCCAACGTGGGCGATAACGCCCCCTTGTGGGCGCTGCAGGCCTAAAGGGGGGCGGTAAGAGACCCAGAAAAAAAAGGGGGCATTGGAACCTGATATCAACAAACTTATTGAACAGCATCAGATTCAACCTTCACATTAGTTTTTATATAAGAATTGATTATGTTTGTTTTATTTTCAATAAAAGATACTCTGTCCGAATACTATAAATTTGCGTTTCAATAATCAGTTACATTAGGAAAAAAAAAAAAATCAGTTATAAGTACTTAGCGGTTTTTAAGTATGTTTAAAAAGGGGGGCGTTAAAAAATAATTTATTCTTAAAGTGGGCAGTAGACAAAAAAAGGTTGGGAACCCCTGTTTTAGAGGGTAATATCAAAGAAAAATGTTTACTAGAGATTGGATCACATTAAATGAACAAAGATGGCAAATCATATATCCCTTTGTTGTATTCAAACGTTTTACCAAATGTCTTATTCATTTCTGGTAAATTAAATTATTTAAGCGAAGTCAGATGGTAGATGGAGATGTTTTTTTTTGCTAAAGCATTACCTGGGCACGTCGCTGGTACATGATCTTCTGACGTCAATGCGGTTGGGCCATTTGACGTGGCATGTTTTGCCAAGTCGTTAATTCTAAATAGTAATGCTTCCTAGTATTCTCGAGCCGTCCGTAATCGGTATTGTGAATTCTGTCCTCCCCACTTGATCCTAATAAATATTAAATTGAACACCTTTGTGGAAATGTTACTATATGTATTTATTTTTCTTGATTTCTTACACTCTTTTAGGACATTCAGAAACGTCAGACAATTATGACAGCTATTTTTCATATTCACCAAACAAAACATAAAAACACAGTTAATGCAGATTGATTTAAAATACCTTACTTCCTAGTAAGAGTATTCATTCATTCTTATATTTAACGGACAAAATTAGTTTTTCTTTCCTCAACGAGCTAACTTTAGAAAAAGTAAGTATTAACAATGTGACATATTTAACTGTTATGCAGATCAGGTTCCTTGTTACTGTTTATAACAGCTTTTCCTCGTCCACAGACGATAATTTATTCTGATGATTCCCTGCGTGGTCGAGTAATCAACATTATGCATTAATAATACGAGTTCTTAGAAATTATTGTATTTTAATATTTGTATTGTCTAGCGCCTGTAATTTTACTTCAGGAAGAAAATGATTTAATTTAGCGACGAAATAGTGACTAATGAATTATTATTATTGTAGAAGGTGAAAGGTTTTATTTAATTACAGCATACTATGTACTTAGTTTTCAGCATATTTCGCGCGTGTATGACCAATGATCATCATCAAAATGACGCTTAACATCAGTCACTCGTACGCGACCAGAGTGGCTAGCCTGGAGTTCCGCAATTATTTGCGTCGCGGTTAGTCCGAGGCGCCCGTGCGTCATTCGCTCCTGACGCAAAGGCCCGAATAAAAGCACTGTGACAATTCACGCCAAACACAATATGCGCGCTTACAAAGAGTTTGACAATAGGCAAATCATTATGATGATGCAACCTTGCTAAATTTTATCAATTTCATTTATTTAGGTATCTAAGCTAAGAAATTTAAATAACCGATACAATTATGTAATCGGGAAATTGTTATTCCGTGATCAGAATTTGAATAGTACCAGTTGTTATAGGAACGATACTGAATCAATGAAATATAAGCCAAAAAGACGATAGCAAGAACCGTCTTTCAAAAGGTAACAGGACAGAATTTAAGGACTTGCTTGAGGAAACTAACAAAACAGGAAAACGTTATTGGTCGTTTCCACTGTCATAATGACGACAAATGAATTAAAACCATGTTAATAATACACTACCAAGGCAAGGCTGAAGCCTAAAAGTTTGTTAGTGCCCCAAAAGATGATGAAAAGCTACGCTCAGTTTTACGCGAAATGATTTAGTTTTAATATACCTATGCTAATCAAATTCGTCATGGTTAACAGTTCAGTGACGGTGATCCAAAGATAGCTTGACACTTTATCAGCCACTTACGTCAGTTAGACCTATTTATAGTGAAGATAAGAGATTCTCATGCCTAACCAATGCTTCGATCGAGCTGTTCAGATTTCTAGGCTTAGTTTCATATAAGTGAATACTTGAACGGCATAAGAACATGCGGATAACACATAAGGGCTAAGTGGGTAGTATTTGAAAATTTGTTGATGATGACGTATTAGGTTATAAATAAACATATGTGTGTAATGTAGTCAAGTATATTTTCTCTTTTATAAAATCAATGCCTAGTAAAAAAAAGTTGTACGCAGCCTCAAAAACATGAAAATCTGATTTAATACGAGTATATTCTATATTTAGGTATGTCAGTATAACATCCTCAAAATTATAAACATTGATGCCTTGGCGAACATAAAAAAATATGTTTGGTTTTTATAGTAGGTACTCAGATCCGGCATTATGAGGTCAGTGACCGTGCGGATGCGCGAGCGCCGGTTCGTCTGCGCCACTGGACCTTTCCGGAGGTGCAGGACTGGTTCCGCGTAACGGGAGACTGCGACCGTGTCAATCACGGCAACTATTTAGCTCACACCGGCCTTATCGAGATGAAGGTAGATGTGTGCTACATGTAACAATTTAAGAATAACGGGACTGGTATACAAAAAAATACCTTTTGCATATTCATTTATGTTACCTTCTTGAATTTGATCTTGGTGAAGTTGTTCGGGAGTGCATCTAATATTGTTTCAGAACACAATTTACATTACAGCATCTAGAAATGAAGAAGTAACAAGTTGATTTACTTAAGAACGGTCACCTTAAGGGCTGAGGCACGCCAGTTTCATAATTCGTAACACAAAGAGGCTGACCTCAGGCGGTTGCGCCACGCCACACATGATCCCAGTGTCGTGTGAAAAGCAACAGACAACTTTTAATACAATAATTACAATAACACTGCGGGTTGAAGACAAAACGATAAACAAATAGTAATTAATGATATAGTAAGTCATTATAATTGTCCAATAACGGAAGATCATATTGACAATGATGATATTCTTTTCGGATCATAATAACTTGAAAATATATATAATGACTAGAAGTCTGCCAGACTAAAATGGGATTGGGCGGGACACGTTTGTTGGATGGGCCCAGCGAGATGGGCAAGTCTTCGCGCAATGGATGTCTGAAGATCGGCGTGGTCGCCAAAGCGCCCTGGAGACGTTACTGTAGACGGCCAGAGCTAGCTGACAGAAAATAATGTAGAAGGAAGTTAGAAGACATTTGCCCAGTAACGGGACGCAGAAGAAGTATTAGCGTAAAAATGTCTTGAACCTAAATAAAGTAAAATTGTAATTTGTAAAAATGTCTTGAACCTAAATAAAGTAAAAGAAGAATAAGAGTAAGAAAATTATTATACTAAGAATTCTGTAGTGTGAAGTTATATAAAACAGCAGATCGTATGACATGTAACCAAAGATGCATCTAAGTGCACGTCATTCTTCATACAGAAGAGCCAGACAGTGTTAGCATTTTGAAGAAAACTACAACCATAACAAACAATGACCTTGCAAGTCTATTAAACACTAACAATAGAGGTAAAAATGGTTATGTCAATAATGTTCAATGTATCGCTGAACAATGAAGAAATATCATTATCTTTTGGTGTCACAGCGATAATGTACACATACACGTGCAGATAAAAGTCGAGAGATGCCACGGAAAACTAGCTTTAGCAATCATTTTTTTTTGTATTGGACATAATTCTAATCTTAACACGAGAGTGTAGCTGTTTAGATATGGATCACGGTATATTATGGAGTGCTAGAACGGGTAGGTGACATATTAAAACCCCTTGAAAAAAAAACATCGCAGATAATGTAAATGGGGTTTAAGATTTTTCCGCTCATCGTATTTAATTTATTCCTGTCAATATTTCTGTCTAAAGCTTCCTTTATCAGAACTATTCTCCTACAAAGTTTCCTTCTGATTGTGCTATCTTCTGCATCCTTGGATGCAATCTCATCGGCCTTCACATTTATTATAGCTACTTTCATTATGTAACAACATCCAATGAATTATGCAGCCGACTTAACATCTTGATAACATCGACCTTCTAAAGTATTATTAGGTGAGGCAGCATAAACTTTTATTATTGATATAAAGTTATAAATATAAATTTACAAGTGTGCTTATCTACTTGTTGTTAATCTTTACTTAATTTATTATTTTTGATCTCTAATATGATAAAATAAAATTTAAGCAATTTCTGTTTGTAAAGGGCTTTTTATAGATGATAATATTAGGTAAAAAATCAGTATGCAGTAAACATTAAACGCTAATAGAAGTTACGCATTCTAAGTAATGATATATCCCTATGGATGTTCTCCTTTTCTGATACTTCTGAATAATAAATTCCTTATTTATAGCTGTTAAATACCTACTTAAGTTGTTGTTGCTTAAGTTGCGAATGTTAAGTATTTAAGTACATTCACCTATAAAGGACACGTAAGAGGTGGGTATTCAACAAACGCAGTTTTAATAAACACATAAATACGTGAGTCAAAATGATCGGTAGGATACACATTCACAGTTATTTATTTATTATTACTGAGTCGTCAACATACACTGAAGGCAATGTTTGTTTGTTTGAAACGTGACCCATATTTCGGCAAAATATATTTATTGCGAAAAGTACGTCATCCAAATATTCCAATAAATACATGGTAACTACTAAAAATAATTCTCATAAAGAATCTCGACATAGAGTAACTGGTATCAATATTAAAGCGACGTATAAACTGGGCCAATCATCAATCGTTATTAATCAAGAAACATTCTAGAATTAGTTTTACAAAATATTAATATGAAGACATCACGTAATTCGCAATAATATCAAGCGAGAAGAATGATAAGAGACCGAACGCGGATACGAGGTCCACACACGCGCACACGCCTCGGGGCGCCCAATACAAACACACGCACACATCAGCGAGGTACGAAAATAACTTCGCCGATAGCGCAAACGCACCAACACACGCCCACACGTTATACGTGAACTGTGATAAAAACATACATAGGCACGCACACTGCGCTATGAAAAAGACACAAATTGAAATGGAATTGTACGAGCTAGCTGATGATAGCGAGCGGGGGCGACCACAGCCTTCAATATAACACTGATCAATGGCAGGACCGAGCCGAGTGAAAGCGGATTTCGAAAACCCGATCCCAAATTTGCATACTTACGCCGATAAAAACTAGGTACTGACTGATACGGAGACCTCTTTATGAGCCAGTACCGGTTCAGTCCAGTTCCAATCGTAGGGGAACACTGCATGATCGCAACACTGTGTCATGAGGCGATCGAGGAATGCGGCTCCGAGATAGCCAGCCGTGCGTTCAAGCGGACTCACCTAAATTGATGACATACATGGCCTGGGAGCGCTCGAGCCTCCGCGCGTGCTCCACGGCCTGGTATAGTCCGCCGGAATCCACTTTGGCTGCACTAACAAACCGTTTCACAAACAAAAACCACTGCGTCGAACGCAAACATCTTATAGCCACTGAACACTCGCCGTTGAACGGCAACGACCGGTTGGTGCGACACTCGATGGAGCGACAGGTGAGCTCGGAACGCGGGCGAACACTGACTGAGCGGTGCGGGCAGCGGGCGGCGGCTCGGCCGCGAGCGACGGGCGCGGTGCGCGGGCGCAGCGGCCGCGAGCCACCGATGAGCGCGCAGCGCCGCAGCGCGCTCGCGCCGCTGCTGAAAGCGCAGCGGTGACGCACCAACATTTTCGCTAAAACGACTTAAAACTTGGCAATGATTCCTACACAAAAAACACGGCAGACTGTGGGATGCAACTTTTCCTAGAAACCAATCTCATAACTGAGAAAAACTTTCTACAAAATGTAAGCGATGACAGATTGACGCGTGCGCATGAAAACAAACAAATACGTTCGCAGTTATCTAATGAAGATTTTAGAAAATATTTGGATATTAAGTATTATGTTTGAAGGGCAAAATCAGAATATTTTTTATTCGTGTAAACCATTAAGTACAGTACTTATGAATCGTCATATATGTTACAAAATGCTAGGCTGCAACTTTACCACCCGTTCGGAATGCCGTCCTATGGAAAAGAACGGGCAATAAACTCCATGGTTGATCTTTTTAAAATCATATTTTACATTATTGAGCACTACATTGTTATGGGTATGTCAGAGCAATGCAGGAGGGCTAGGCAGGCTTGAGGAGCTGGTCAAAAAGTGCTAACTCTAACTATATAATTAAAAGTTAATCGCAGAATAATGATCTCTGAATAACCAATTATTAACAAAGCTATAAACTCAAGGATCATAAAAACTAGCCGAGTAACCACTACGTGAGTTGTAATAAGAGATGATGCAATGTTTGCTAGCCAATGTTTACATCGGTAACTGAAGAATTTACAGCATAACAAAAAGGAGCAAACAGAACGCAAAACTGGAATTATTATTCAAACCAGAGGCTAAATAATCATAACAATCTCACGACGCTAGCAAACAAACAAGAAAACTTAAAATTGAAAAACTGCAAAAGATTTCAAACTTTCGCCATTTTAAACATCGTAAAAATGAACGAGGTATTGGTCAAAACAGTTTACGTTACAGATAAGTACATACGACAGGAAATTATGCAGTTCATTGAAATTTCGTAACCTGAGCATGAAAATTAATAGAATACAACGAAATACCAAATGGAATACGACGAATATAACTTAAGTGGCGGCATTTGGGTGCACCGGTAGCAACTAGAACTTTGAAAATCAATTCTCAGATTCGATGGGTTTCTTGATTGTAGAACTCTTAAAGTGGACATTGAAGAAGGGAAGGAAGATGCGCGAACTATACCTTCAAATTGCTGAAAATGAGTGTAATTTTATTACTTGACTATTATGGCTTTCAGAATACAAACCTCTTTTGTAGCGTGGACGGAGATCTGTACGTCAAGTGCGAGATTATTCGTGAGCTAACCGTATACTTTATAGTTTACTGTATTTAGACATTTTGTATGGAGAATTGAAAGTTTTAAATACCGTCCGCTGGAGGCGCTTTTCAATTCTCCATACAAAATGTCTAAATACGGTAGACTATAAAGCATACTAGGTTAGCTCGCACTTGATGTGCTGGTGGAAAATCCTGTAAACACGATTTTTTTCGTGAATATCAAGTGTATTCACGAAAAAAATTGTGTGTAGTATGTATAGTATGTATGTATGTATTAAGTTGACACCATTAATAATTGAACCTTACGACATATCTGAATGATAACAACATTACACGCGACACAGCTTATCGAAGATATTTTCAGGAGATTATAGCCATTATTTACATACACGGCTAATTGTAAACCAGATTTAGATAATCTAACCCTCGTCAGCCATGTAGAGACCTAGTAGAGAATCTATTTTATCTTATTTGACCTCCTGCTAGACTCGCCACTAGCTCTTCGATTTGCATGTAATAAGATCCAGCAACCATAACAAGAAACGCGTAATTCACCGAGTCTTACACAATATTTTATCCAATAATCCAGTCTACATAGTGGATACAGCCTGTATTCTTCTCGTCTTGTTTCAAAATCAACGTAAAACTTAAACCATTAATTTTTTATATGTCTACCACAACAAGATAAAACTCGTTTAATGATTTTTTTAGTATATGTTGTAATTCCTATAGGACAGCTTGTATTTATCTAATGGAAATGTAGGCTGAATACATTTAACATCTTAATTGACTAGACACATGAAAAAAATTGCTGCAATTTGATGCAGATCCAACAAAATTATATGATCCATTTTTTCGGCCAATTCATAATATATCTTGTGACACTGGTGCCCCCACCAAACTCATTTTAATGTTCGCAAAAAGCAATACGCCCACGTGATCGTGGGAATGGTGACACCTATAGCAGCGAAACTTCAGATGTCTTGAACACAAAGAATCTGTTTTCCTATCCAATGTTGACGTTATTTGACTATTTAGTAGCGTTGCAATGAGTGTATCGAATCATTTGCGATTGATTCAAATCGCTCTGCCTAGCAACGCGATGTCAATTCAATTTTACAAACACTGTAACGGTTGTAAATTTCGTTTCAACGTTAGCAGCTAAAACAAATCTTATTCTTTTCCTTCATCTTCTATCCTTACATTTATATCTTCTTTATCTTCCCGCTCCCAAAGATTTTTCGTTACTTTTGAATTTAGAAGTTAAACATATTGTCAATGCGTGCGCCATATTATTATGATATATGTAGTTTATCACGTCAATATATCGCGCATTACTATTTGCAGTGCGTTTTTCTAAGCTTTCTGTTTAAATTTTAATGTGGGTAGTTACAACTGCTGATTATAAATCATCAAGCTCGCCACATCCGCATATTATTGAAGATTATCGACGTTCTATATAGGGCGTACTGTGACGTCACAAAGTCTGATTTGCAACGCTGATTATAGTACAATTGCCTCGTGTAATATTAAAATAGTGAGTCCCATGCATAGAGCGTCCTCTTATGCGCGTTGAGCTTTCATAATCAAAGGCGTTGAGGAATTTGAGACTATTTATGTGGTTTAAAAGAAAGACACCACATCTTAGTCGTCATAATAATGTCATCACCATCCCTCGGCCTTTGCCGAAGGGTGTCAGATAACATGCTTTCTTTATCAGCTCCACATTGCAAAGTAGACATCTCGCTATTTATACCCGCATATTTGTTATTATCGCATAGACAATCCATCCATAGTTTTCTGGCCTTGCTTAGTGCAATATTATTATGATACAATCGCAATGATTTTCCAAGATATCTTACAAATGTAACTTATGTTAACCACGATGACTTTCCAAATTGTCAATCATGATAATGATAAAAAATATTATTTTTACGATGTCATAAATACTTAATACTCCACTTTACAAACATGCACGATAATTCAGCTGATAATAATCTAATTTACACCAGCGGAAAGTCACTGGGTACGTACGGTACCTATTAAACGTAAAAATTTAATGCACATAGTAGGTCTACTTAGTATTTCTTACGCTCCCCCTAATTTGCAGAAGTATACAAATGCCTAGTAATTGTTCTACAAACTTAATAAGCACTTATATATTGAGGAGATAGGTTCGCTACGGACACTGAACAACTGTCAAATAAATATGCACACATTTTTTTTACTGCAAAAAAACTTTTTTTAAGACAACGCTGTACAGGAACTACAAGGCCAAACGAATTTGGAATAGGGCTTCACGTATGTTGCATTTTATTCCAACAAAAAAAAATCAAACTTCAATGACATGTCGAAACATTTCGCAACACGTCCGACCCTGAAGTACGAGTAGGTATACCTACTTTAAAGAGCTCCACAAAATAAAGCCCCGTTTCTCTGACTCACCATACCGCGTATTATTCTTGAGAACGTTAAAAAAACCCTTGAATCTAAAAATACACCGGCCGTTATATCACGGGTTCGTGTATCAAAACAGAAACGGATTGCTAATAAAATTGGCGATTTATTTGGCAGATCATACTTGGGTGCGATGTTGTGGAGGACCGGTTTGTGGAAGCTCGCCTCTGTAAGGTGACCTCAGATTGCAGTCAATGTCGGCTCATCACGATCAATTAAGACTGGTTAGCAGGCGAGTCGGCTAAACGATCGATGCTACCCAATCATCGGCACTCGAGTCCATGCAGTTGCCACGGAGGAAACTAATGTATAGCCTATACTGCGACACCATATGTGCCCTCCAAAAACTGAATGGTAGTAGATACTAAGATGATATTAGATAATATCATCTTGCTATAAGCATGCTTACATTTTTAAAAGACTATTTACAAATTGACCCTACTGAGTAGGGTTGCCACCCGTAAAAACTAAAAATGTGACAACTCTACTACTGAGATACACATGATTACAATATACACCCTACGATCATAAAAACTGAGCATCTTAGATAATCAATCAATCAAACTGTCATAAAATAAATAAAAAAACCTACGAATAAAAATAAACAAAAAAAAGCAGACACAAAACGATCCCATAGAAGGTAAACCTGCGTTTTAATTTAAAAAATACTGAGATTCATGTGGTGTGCTACGAGCTGATTTAGAAATTACTGAACCGAACACGATCGAGCATAATACGTGGGCCAGCTATAAACCAGAGCATAAACAAAAAGACACCCGCAATTCGTTCATCCGTTCGCGAGCTACGTTACCACAGAAATATAACAACTTCAAACTCATAACACCCTCTTACCACTGGGGTCAAAGCAGCTTCTTCCCTGTTCCCTATTTATTACATCACTATAAAGCTGTCCTGATTCACCAGCTTTACTTTTAACCCGTCGTCAGTTCAAGTCGCGCATGCCGCCGTCGGGACGGGCTGCGCCAGCGCACGCGCCGACGCACCGACACCGTGACACATCATCGACCTCGGTTTTGACTTGCCAAAACACTAGTTAATTTTGTTACGTACGCATTTTGACAACTGCGAAGATCGTCTGAAGACTAAACATTTTATTTAAGTTTTACTGAGAAGCGATGAGATAACCGTTTTATTTGAAAGATTCTGTAGTCTCCTAATTTTAATAAACATTTTGGAAGCGAAACGACGTTCAATATATATCTGTTGAGTATAATAAAACTATTGAACTAAGTACTTGCGTATTTCGAATAATAACTTTAATAAAGTGTTGCCCCTTATCGTCTTATATGACGGCCTTTTTAAGGAGCCTACCTAAAGAGCAGCGAGTCGCCACCTGCCAATAGTAATTAGATAAAGTTAATTATGGCAGGTGTCCGCAACCCTTCCAATACCCCTATCTCATGTCCATCCAAGCCTCAATCCATAGTCCCATTTATCTTTCCATATTCCTGGAATAGTTCCTCCCGCCTGCTGAGGTAAATTCGCTGTTTATGATATCATATTCAGCAGTTGACCCTAGCACGTGGCTAACATAACATTAAAATTCTCAAAAAGGGCCTCTACGTGTTGGACCCATGCCCCAGCGCAAGCCTTCCAAAGATCCGGGTATAGCCCGTGTGGTGAGAGACATAATTACTTTACTAAAACAAGGAAAGGAACCAAGGAATGGCCTCCGACTGCGACTTCCGGGAAAACATAGTATTCTTCCATAATAATAATTTCTATTTTTCTGACTCCACCATTCAATAAAATCTGAAGATGTGTTACGTAAACAAAGTGCCCATGTTAGAAGCTCGCAAAAAAAAAATACCATTTTGATTTAAATAAAGGCACTCAACACGTTCTCATTAGTGTTGTTATTAAGACTTATTACAGCCCCGTCAGTATATAGAGTTACCAGTTTTGCAATAATACCGTCAAGCCTTAGGCCTTAGGTTTGAATATCAACGTTACGAGATGGATATAGTATAAAGCGAATCTTCTAACTAACCTATGAATATTATGATCTCGATCGATATCGAGTTGGTGCGCAGGCGCCGGCGGTATGTCCGCCACCGTGGGTGATCAACCTTGTCTAGACTAGTTCTGACTAATCTTCACTATTTATGTGACTGTCTCATTATGAAGCGGATTAAATGTTTGTGCTTTCGCTCAAAACGTTTTGCGAGAACGGAGCTTCATGGGTTGGAGTGACGCGTTGAGGGAAGCGCGCAAATGTATACTCACTATTGAGATTAGTGATCCTAGTGCCACAATTCTTTTATATAATATCGCCAGACGAGCACACTAACTATGCAATCCCATACTAAGCAAGGCTTGTATTATGGTTATCGCACAATGGACCGAGGGCAAACTCAGTATATAATACTTATATAGATATTAAACATCCATGACTTGGGTACAAACATTCGTGCTCATTACACAAGGCTCGAACCCCGGACGCTCGGAAAAAAATGCAGCGGTTACTACCGACTGCGCTAATCAGACCATCGAAATTGTAGCATTCTTTGACATAACATAACATCACGACCATAAATAATATTAAAAAGGATGGTCACATATACTTACTACACACAGTCAAACATTTCAAGATAATCTCGTAAAATGGATGCGAAGGTAACGGATATTCTATATAGATCGTGTTTTAGCCTGGCTCTATTATCCAATATTCGGTTGACGAGATCTACCTTGCCTGAAACGTGGAAAATGAACTGCACTTTTCTGCATTACCAATTGGTTTTCAAACCAAATCTAATCTTATCTCATCGCCAGTCAGAGCTTCAAATATTTACTTCTGGCCAGAGCAAACGATTATATTTGTTGATGTTACAGTAGCTATTCATTATTCCAACAGAACCTGTTCACTTTCTCGCTTTTCTAGACAAATAACTATAAGAACGCAAACATTAAATTCATTTCGGTGCGAGTGCTTTATCATAAGGTATTATGTGCTCTTTGAGATATCGCGATAAGGGCTCATTCATTTAGACGATGCTAATATCAAGCACCAGTAAGTTGTGGAAATCAATAATGGTCAAATACTATGTATTTACTATAATAATTCGAGTTTTGATTAATATGTGTGTAGTCGTTTGCAATTAAAAATCGCTTGCGCTGTGTTACTATAACAAAACACAGCCTTACTACATGCGTTCCTGTTTAACGTTTATAGCTTAGCTTATGAATAATCTCCGGTATATCAATTTTGCAGTGATCTATATTAATATTTGACTGGTCTCCTTGTATCTTAAATATTCGTGAAAACAAGCAAATATAGATTACAGAAACATGTACACAAAAGCCTAACTGCCTTCAACAAATAAACGATACCTATTTGAAGTATCGTGTTTGGCACGAGTAAAATGATGTCTAGTTAGGAGGCGCCATCAGACGATCTAAAATATATTTTTATTGGTGTTTTTCATCTTGCTACGCAACCTTGAGCCTCATGGTATCATTTCCTTCGCGTTTTGTAACTATAGCAGTGTTTCCTGGTACAGCGTTATGTTTATATGGATTCTGTGAAAAGTAAAATAAATCTGTCGTAAAGAATATTGTTTGAATGGATGGAATATTGTTGGGAGACGTAAGTTCGCAGCATGGGGATTTTCACAAGTGGTATGCCCAAACCGTCACACTGAACCCGCGTGATAGGGGCCCGTCTAGTGCTCACTCTATCAGATCAGAAAATTGGTATTCCCTGAAAATATTGCGTCAGTCTCACAGCTCGTCTGTGTTAATTATATGAAGATCACAAAAAATCGTTGTCAGGAATCACCCTCAAATCCCACAGCTTGACATTAACTCACTTGGTTCGTCGCGCCAACCGTTTCTACTCCGTGCCACCAACCACGACAATGCCGCGAAATTATTTTCTCCCCTAGCATCTTGAATCATTTCTATGATTTCAGAAATAGCGTTGTTACGCTGGCGCTCTTCCGACAGCTCATTAATTAACCATCTTCCAGAACGAGATCATTACCTCACTGGCAGGCAACTAATCATGCAACTCATAGGGTTATATTCTGCTGGGCTGCGCCGCATCGTCACCGCGTCGTCGCCGCGGCGCCCGCCGCCGCCGCCACGGCCGGCGTCACGCGGCGACTTACGAAACATAAACAATAGCGGAATACGAGCGGCGCCTAGCCGCCACCACCGGCAAAATAAAACCATTACCATCTCATTTCTGTTACGATGGTGATAAATAAAATACGAGTTTTTTTATGAAAAATATGATTTGAATTATTTATACAAACTCCCGTAGACGCGGCCCTAGTCGTCGTGCCACGATACGTTCCCGCCTTTATTTGCGAAAAACATTGATACACTACAAATACGACATCAATTCTCAGGAGTGTACTCAGGTTCGCTCTCGGAGCTAAGATCAGTTTCTTTGTACCGGCTTTAGAAATAAATTTGCAATCTCAGTTGCACAATACTCCAGCCACTGAATTTAAATATGCAAAATAGTTCATCCTATAAATAGATCTGTTATCAAGCGGCTCCACGTAGCACGTTGTTGATCGCCGCGTGGGTTACACAATTTAGGTGACACTATTTTGGTATGAACTAGAGTGCACCAGATAAACTAGTTGGAGTTTACTGTTGGTTATATATAGCTCGGTGTCAGGATCTGGGCCTTACGCCGTTAATACAATCAACTCATACTGGAATAGCATATTAAACGTCACTTTTGACAGTTAACTCATACACAAGCTGTCATAAGTGGCATAACTATTGCCATTTTATTATCAGTCGATCGTATCGTTATTATCAGTCTTTAAACGACACTTGTAGGTAGGCACTATCACCCGCAGATGAGGTTAGCGGGATTGAACTCGCGAGAACTCGCAGGCGCAAACGCGAGTGATTGCTTATTTTTTGATAGTTGAATATTTTGCACACGATTGGTTTGTTTTTGCTCAGAATGGCAAAAGCGTCTGCTTCATTCAATTCAGGTACCTAGCAACTTTATTTTGGGACTTCGCCCGACGAAACTCCCACCACGGTTACTCCTGCAAGCAAGGTACCACAACGATGACCAACGAAATTGTCAAGGTCTGACCGTCCGCGAGTCCCGGGGAAAAGCTATGCCATGTTACCCGCAAAGAAATTAACCGAAAAGAAAAAAGGAGTTGGAAATAAAATTATCCACTTCTCTCCATTGCAAAGCGGGAGACAAAAAATAACTGTATAAGAAGGCAGACTGCCACATAAATCAAAACTCTTACAACTTGACGAAGCCCAGTCGTAAAAGCACCAGGGATGATACTAGTTGTAGGGTAAGCAGGCACTTCTAATGTAATCGTAACGTCACCGAGAAAACATGCTGTCACTGTCATACTTATTAATGAAATCAGTGGTGTGAGAGGGAGACGGTACGTTACCGGTTTCATCATAGCCACCACATAAATTGACATCAAATAAAACACGCAATAATCACACCACTGACCTCTATTAAAACCGCACACACACAGTTGTAGATCCGGGCAGTGAAAGATCACCGGAACAGTTGTATCGCGGCCAGCGACCACTATTTCGGCAGGTGATATTAGCGCACACCACGGCCCGCCGTCGATGACTCAGAGGCCAGGGAAATCCCACCACTACTCACCAGGGTTGCCGACAAAGACGACGTTGACGGACTTTTGAATGGCATGAAAAATACATGTAATGCCTACATATATCATTTCTGTCTGTAGTAGGTCGATGAGGTCATAGCTTAGTTGGTGAAACCGCTACATCAGACGACGTATAGAGTTCGATCGAACCTTGGATTCGTGAACGTACTTTCTTCGGAGGGTGGGTTTATCTGGGAGTCCCTGTTGGCATTGTAACATCTTTGATAATCGTTACGGGCCACAAAATCAAAAATAATGTCACCTACGATGTTGCAAAACTATTCAATGTACAGAAACTATTATAATACGGTCTTATTAATGTATAAATAATTGTAGAATACCAACCCTAGCGTCATCGCCAGACAATAGCCACGCGTGTAGTATCGGGCGTGCGTCAATATGTCCCAAATATACAGCTCCCACGACTGTTCCGACTGATATTCCATGAGTTTTCCCTCCTTCCTCCTTCCCACTGCACGGCTTCAATGATTTACCGGGTCAACGTACTAGGGTACTATGAAAAACCGCAAAACTGCAGATCGTGTGACGTCATCGTAGCCCTTCGACATGTTTCATGACAATTACAATGAATAAGGGTATTTACAAAACAAGTAGAAATTAGAAACCTATTGAAATATCCAAGTTATTCTCTGAATCTAAATTATACTTTGGGTTTGTGTAAGCAGAAAAGGAATTGATTATACCCAATATAACAAAGTGATCACAGCGATATTAATTGTCACGTCATGCAAAAGAAAATAGACTTTTCCATCCTATGAAGCGCAAATGATATTCGATCTTAAGGTGATAAAGAATTTCCTTGGCCGACTTTACCTACGAATCAATTTATATTATATCCAACATCATAATATGGAAATACCAGTCACAACTCACAATGGAAATGTTAAACTATTTTTTATTCAAATAATAATCAAAAGTGCCTACCCAGTTCTGTTTGGATACGTCAGGTCGTACGACCATTCATATATTTCTTGCGGTTTAGGTACGTAGGTGAATTACAAACTCATTGACGGTCGTATTCATCGCCACATGTGAAATGCACTTACACGTCGCAATATAGTATACGACCAAAGAGGAACGGTCGGTTCATTTTAAATTAGTATTCTAATCAGGACGTGAGCAGAACTTTCGTTCTTGGACACAAACCTTTCCACGAGATAAAGGTGTTTCGTCGAATTGACAGCCACCTCCATTTTTGAAGACATTTTGCAGGGGGAATGCTACTAAAGTTCGATTTTCTTTGCTATTGAATGAGAAGCGGCACTTAAAAAAATACTTGTTGACTACTTTATCTAGTGTAAGGGGATTGGTTCGGGAATACAATTTAACTCATATTTGACATTAATTTCGATCGCGTGTCGACCACAATGAAACGAGTTCCCTTTAACTATGACGAAACATTTCCCTTTCTAGAAACGGTTGTACCAGGCTGTAATAACAGGCGATGAGGTCTCCACCATACGTGAGCTGCGTCACGCTACCACCCTACAGCCCTGACGCGTCATCAGCGCATATGACGTCATTGTACCTAACTTCTAATGAATCAAAACATCCTAATTAATGTTAGAGCGAAGGTAATCTATATACAACCCTGTTAAATGCGAAAGTGCGCTTGTTTTTTTAGTTTGACTGGGATCACGCAATATCTGCTGTAAAACATTTGATACTGTAGAAGAATACTGTAGAGTGTGTGTTATACACACACACATATACTTAAAATATTTTAGTTATACATATGTAGTTACTTACATACATATTAAAAAAAATGGTTTTAATGTTAATTTTTTTATATATTTTAATTTTTTGATTGTTAAAAAGGTCGGAGGTTAATTTTTATCGATACGTCATAACTCGTACACACCCTGGTATTTCATAAATCTTTAGAAAACGAGATTTTAAAAAATATATACTCTTCAATTCAATTGGATTATTTTAATTAAATACATTATAATGATGAGAAGTCTACAGACCAAATATTCAAACGGTATTCAATTATAAGTCTGACTACAAATTAAAATTAGTCAGCCCTCTACTTTTTCCTCCAACCAATATTATTTGAAAATTGTTACATACAATATGGGTAATACTATATCTTGTTATGTCAGTTCAGTTCTATCAACCTTGATAATGCTGTTGGTTAAGGAAAACCCGATGAAGTTTTATTCAATATTGCTGTAGGTAGAGCATTAGACAATTCATACAACAGGTAGTTGCGGTTAGACAAAATGTTGACTCAGAAATCCACGTCCTCAGGAAAGCACGCGTCAGACGATTTTAGGAGGATTATTTAATTGTATCTGATCTTTGATATAAAAAGATAGGAATAATAGGCCGTGTTACTGGCATAAGTTAATGTAACATTAGTACTTTTATTAGAGTTGCTAAGCTAGAAATTGCAATCGCAAAAGCGCTAAGAAGTCTTGCACTGTTGCTCTTTCCATTTGATTCTGGTAAGTAAAAATCGCCGGACGAACACGCCCAACATACAGTCGTGTGGTTCCAAGCTAAGCAACACTTGTATTATGGAAGACATACAATAGTCTGGAGGCTACGCCAGTAACACCCGGATCTGATTAAATGGATTACGAAAAGATCGATTAATCTTGGAAAATTGCCAAGACCTGAAGCAAACCCGTAGCCACCCGGTGCAGTGAGCCGAGCGGCGTAGGCTTTGTAAAAAAGTGCAATAACATCTCCGTTCGGGGGTGTGATACACTCACTTCACTCAGGTCAAACACTATCCTCAACTTATTTGGCAGATGACCCATACAAATTCTATCAAACAAGTTGTGGATAAGGTTTATCAGCACATTGTGACACAACAAATGACAGACTTATTGACCCCAAATTGAGCCGCAGTGATTGAAAAATAGCAAGAGAACTAAATGACCGCGGATTCCGTCCTTTTTACTGAATAAGGAAGCAGGAACTGGCAGAAGATGATGGAAGTCGAAGACACCCTGATTAGTTATGAAGAAAGTTGTAAACGCATCTAAAACATCTTTATGCTGCTGGAATAGCCCGCCCTGAGGTTCAATCTAGGTCGCTCTGTTAATGACATTAGACCGTAGGCGATCAGCTCGCTAATTGAATTTTGTAACCAATTTATGGCACGGTGCTTCGTTGATTACGCTAAGTTAATGCTGTTTATGAATTAGTTTTAATTATGATAAGAGGCCTATAATTATGCTATTAATTACTAATCATCTTTAGATGGCTATGATCCAAAAGAAAGACGACAGAGAGATACAAGGAAACCGACTTGTGTTATTGTTGAAATCTTTCACGTTGTCCGGTCAACGAATACATTTTGTATGGTGGTTAAGTATGTTGGATCCTTAAGGATGTTTAGACTCAAGAGGATATACATAGTACAGTAGTAGGATATGCAGTTAAGAATGCAGTGCCAATGAAAACAAACTAAATATTACCTTTAGCAGCCACAGCAGTGGGATTACCCGACATCTTTACTTCTTAAAGCTCTTGTTTAGCAGCACGCAAAGTAAGTACATAATTAATTACACCATGGTAAATCACTTAAATAACACTTTACAGAAGGTACATTTACTAATAATAACAGTTCACGATAGCAGCAGGGAATAATGAAAACAAAAATCCAATTACATATGCAGTTTTTAGTGGTTAAGCAACACTACAAAATGTCTGTCTTGTTGGTTAGAACTATTTTAATAATAAATTATCATTAATTCACAATATACTTAGCATACAGATTAAATTTTTTAAAATGTATATATTCGTAGTACATTCCTATTCCTGAGAGGAGCGCTATCAAGCCGTGCGCTCCCCCTGAGCAGCCGACAGCGACTGGCGCTCCTGGGGGTAGTGGGGGCGGCCGCGGGGAGTGGGAGGGAACGGCCAGGAAGCACAGCCTCCGACCAATAACAATTACGTAAGTAAGTAGAGGGTTGCAGCTATTTTTAGAGCAAAGGCGCAAGTAACAGGTTTTTAGCGTTATATGGCATCCACCGTGCACCACATTATCGATTTTAAATATTAATAAATAATGCCGTAATGGAAGTTTATACTCTGCAACGATTATATTTGTAGTACTCTTAAAGCAAGTTTCGCAACTACGTTTAATGTAATGTGGTTACAGTCGGCCGCTTATACCATTAGCAGACAAGCCAGCCATACTAATTCCTTGCGGGCTAGCTACGCAAGCAACAAAATATCAGTTGCCATAAAAGCTGAATAGTTCAAGGCACTGTCCACATATTATCGCTGTCGACGCACGAGTTTCAAAATGACTAAAATTTTGACCCCTGGATCAGTAGATTTATCCAACACTACGACTGGAAGATTCGCGGTTTTCAGGTATCCAACCGAAGTAATTAAACTTCCGAGGCTTTTAGCGTCAATGTGAGCCTGAAAGGTATTTGTTTTCAGGTTGAATAATGGCTCGTTTTCAGACGAAGATGGATGGCGCTCAATTTTGCGGATGACTTGAGACCAAACACTTCGGTGTTAACAATGAGGGCTGCTAGATTATTTTTCAGTTGCTACGGTGATTATTTTGCCCATCGATACCAATATCTGCGTTATGAAGTGAATCATTATATTTAATAGAACTTCTGCTACGGAATTCGGCAATGCACCATGCGTTTCAACATAATTCCGCTAAACCCCATTACGCATTACATATAATTTGATAAGATAACGCAAATCCTGGATGAACTAGGTGATTGAAGAAAAGCCTTATTAGGTAGTTTATCTGACGCCCCAATGTGGTTTTCTGATAGTTCGTACTGTTTTTTTGTTTAAAGTTAAGAGCAAACTGCTGCAAGTTACTGCGACCAAGCCAGGTCGAATTTAAGGTATTTTTTGTCGCATACCAGCGACCCCTCCCATTTGCAAACTGCATTATATCGAACCCCCCTGCCTCCTGCTTGCATCGCCTGCCCGCACCTCCCACCTACGAAAGCAGAGCGCAGCCCATCATGAACTAGGTCATAATCGAGAACCTCTCCCGATTTATTGTGACACACTTTCTCAGGGACAATAGTAGCTTATTTATTTGGAGTATATACACAATTACTATAATGTATCCGTCATTAGAGCTCAAGATAGTAATGGCCTGCTAGCTCATCCTTTCCACGGTTCCTTAAGTGCAAGAAGTTTAGCTGGATTTATACCAAACACAATGGGGCCTGAAATCATCCTCCAAGTGGGACTACAGCTGAGGACGTGAACGTCCTCAGTTACCAGCTTAACTTGAAAGTTAACGATATTTCAGTAAATTTCAACGTCATCTACCATTCATTACCGATGGATCAAAAACCTGTACCTTACTAGAAACGTGATTCAAATAATCCACTTTCCTTGGTGCACCCAAAATTTTGTACGCAAAGTAGCATAATTAGCCCTTAATTGGTTCTGCCGCTGCCGGCGCAGCAATACGCAGATTGTGCCGGTCAGAATTTTGTGTTTAAACAAATCCTAATGAAGCATGTCATACACAAAATTCTAAATTGCGATAAAATACACGTCGACATTAAGCTTGTTAGCCGATTGGTGGATTGTAATTTGGTATACGAGTAAGATTCCTTTTCAGTCTTTTAGAAATCCGAATCTCCTAAAATGTATCCTTTATAATATCAACGTAACCGATGGCTGCTACTCTATCAATCCAAACGATAGAGCGCGATTTATTCTCATAACAATCCACATGTAAACAGGTAATTTTCCTGAAAGTCTTGACTAGTGACCAGTTCAGGGATGATACCAGGTTGCAACCCATTATAAACCATAACATCTCTGCAATACCTAAGTTTATCTTCTGCACTCTACAGTCGTACCTTCTATAATTACTTAAGATTGCGTGTCCCTATCTTCATCAGCTTCTTATTCCCTTACCCCATTATCTGCAGGGCTAGCACGCGAGTCAAGACTAGACTCATGTCACGGATTTATGAGCATCAAGTCGCTCTAACTCTTCTTCTTCTTCTTCTTCTTCTTCTTAATTGGAGAAAATAAGACAAGATCAATCAAATGACCGATCGTGCTAGGTTTTCATAGTCACATACATCAATTTCATCCGACCATGGGTATATTATTCCTTAAATGTCTACATCTTTAATATCCTCTCGTTGAGTAGATATTACCCAGCCATAAAATATACATTAGGTACTCACTTCCTTTAATTTTTGTATCTAGACAAAGAATTTCCTTTTACCTAATATTTTCATGGTATTGAGTCATCGTCAACGTTGACCTCACCCTTATTATCGTAACCTTATGTAGGTGTACCTACTATATTTATTAGGCATTCGTTCTCGGAATCGATCGCAGCCATTGGGCATGTTTACCAAATCTTCTATGTCTACTTACAATAAAGCTGTCTACTTATATCAATATACGTCGTGTCTACTCATACCACGTATAATACGATACATGACAAATTATATTTTAGTCTATCGAGGCTATTCAATTCTAGATATAATAGAAAACAGTGGCCTAGATAGAATTCTTGATGTAAAATATATTTTAAATATATACTATAGCCATAGCTAGAGCCAACACAATGCCTTACACATTTACCTATTCAACATCTATCCAACCAACTTAGCGAGATATTATAAATACAGACAACATTAGCGCCTAACTCATATTTTACCCGACACACTCAAATAACAATTTATTTAACAACTCAGGACACATAATAACTACCCATCCATCATCTGCTTAGTTCGAAACACTCCGGGTT
This sequence comes from Pheosia gnoma, assembly GCA_905404115.1. NCBI lineage: Eukaryota > Metazoa > Arthropoda > Insecta > Lepidoptera > Notodontidae > Pheosia > Pheosia gnoma. Next base: position 445,963 of record FR989907.1, read on the forward strand.
GAGCACACATTAGCGAAATGCCCCCCCCCCCTCCCTCTCTCGTTCCAAGAGCCGCCAACCCCCGCGGGTGGTGGCCCCCACTCTTGAGCCCCGGGAACAGGCCCCGTCCTCCCGGGAGCATCCCGCGCCACGCTGCGTAGGCGTGTGTTGACAAACTTGTGTTGCTGTGTCTATTTCTAGCGCAACAGCCACGCCCATATCCCGTCCCCCCTTCACCACCCCCTGCCCAAATGCGCCCTTGACCTTCGGTATCCAAACAACCACAGTCACAACAATCAGGGACACTGATGATAATTTGTTTTTGTTGCTGTGATTCGTTTTCGTTGGCCAGTTTTATGGGGGTTTTATGGTTGGTGCGGTTGGCTCGTGGGCGGTGGGGTACCACATTGGGGATCGAGACAACGACTCATTAGATGTTGATTATGGGAACTCGCATAATGGTGACACATGGGTTTTTTTATATTAAAATGTATGTGTTGATTTCTTATATTTACGCGAATACTACACATTGAAATAAAACTATTTTTTAAGGAATTTATTGTGTTTATTTTTTGTTTTAAAGCAGCCGAAACGTCGGGAACGTAAAAACGAAAAATAAGCGCGATAAAATCCTTAAAAAATAGTTTTATTTCAATTAAAATGTATGTTTCAAAATGTTAACTCTCTCTTTATTACCCGCCTGTCTAGATAGTTATCACACTAGGAGGTATATGTATGGTGTAGTATTGATTTCTTGCGCTGTCTCTCAGTTGCAATTTCTTCATAGCGTATAGTGTGATTCCTACTTAGATTGTAGAAAATATTTTCCATGTGCAATTACAATCAAGCACGACGAGATATACGTTTTTTAACCAGTTAGGACCATAATGAAAACAAAAATCTTCAATCTTTGTGACTTTAAAGATTGCTTATATAATATAATGTTATTGTTTGGAGCCAACATTTTCGTTAATTTCCATAAATAAATATCGCTAAGTGAACGCATTCATGACACAGTTGCAAAGTAAGCAATGCTTGAATAATGGGTACCGTAAATCACGAAATGATCGTTTCCAATTTTCCTAAATGGCAAAGGCGAAGGATGAATATTTGCAAACGGTAAGCCGGATCAAAAACCTGTGAGCACACAAAAAACTTAAAAACCCCAATGTGGTCTAGATCTCCTAATAAAATATATTATTTTATCCTGCAGAAAACAACCAAATTCTTATCGGTTTCTGGAAAACAAATTAAAATTTATTTTCAACAAGTAGTTTACCCCAATTTCAAAAAGGAAGTCAACAGGAATCTCATTATATGGACTTTTGATCACTACCACATGGTAGTCAAACCCGCTACTACCCAGTGCAATGCCGTGCGGCATACGCAAAAACCACTAAAGCAAGCTGAAAATTCTATAACAACTATTATTTGTAAATACCTAACGCGATTTTATAGAGTATCACCATTGGACTAAATAAAACTAAAACCACGATTGCAGATTGTTAATGCAGGCATCGCTCTGGCGCCGGGGTCGTCACCAGAGCCTTGATAACAATTACCAGCAATAAAAACGTAGGTGTTAAAGACTAAAATATGGAATCGATTACGATTTATTCCTTAACTAATCGATAATGATACGATAGCATGATTTATTTTTAAAAGTGCATCATTATGACATTGAAATTTTCCATTCAAATGTTCAGGTACATTAATACTTACCTAATATTTTATCAGCAACATTAACTTCAAGAAGCGTTTACATTTATGATAAATTACTTAGTGACCTCCCAAGTAATATTTCTTATTAATTGAATACGAAATATTAAATAGCCATCGTCATTTATAAATGTTCAATTTTATTATCCCATGTATAATAACTAACATTCAAACAAATTGTATCTAAATATAACCTTACCAAGCCCAAGAATTTCTACTTTTTATTTTCATAATCTTATATGAACTATTTTCTAACTTTGTATGACGAACAAGATTATTTCAATGGCAAATCTGAGCTAATTCAATACTTGCATGCTAGTTCTGATTTAGTCCGTGCAAGGCCTTAGAGGTTCTAAGAAGGTTAAATATAGTTTTTAAAATTTTCTCCTGACAACATAATGCCATGACGGTGTTCTGAGGTTCTTTAGCTCGGGCCCCTTTCGGCTACAAAACTAACAATAAGGTTATTTTAGCGTTGTTATCACTAGTCGTCCAGTGCCGTAGAAAGGTTCTAGAACCTGCTCGAAACCTTTTAAGAATCTCAAACGTTACTTGGGCTAGTGGTTGTTTCTAATTCACCCGGAAAGACTCCGTGTCGGAAACAACGGCTTTCTTTCCAAGTCGCAATCATTTAGAGCGAATGAAAATCACCCTCCAGGACGCCCTGCAAAGTGCTTCGGTTCTAAGTGTGCTAATACAATCTACTCATAATTGGATCGACAATTGCGATGCCACTGTCATTCGATGGCAATGACAATGCTGAACACATTTTTTTATTAGGTATCTCCTTATTTACAATCTATTCTGTTCCAAGGATTTATGCTGTTTGAATTTGTAAAGCAGTTTCTAGGTATATACTTGGAAGAAGAAATAATCAAGTTATGGTATTTTGGGCTTCAATATGCTGTTCGTGACACTTCGTCTTTATTATTTCTTCGTCTACGGATTTATATTGATGTCTTCATCATATTTGCCTTAGATTTTTCATGACCAAGAATCCCTTTCTGTTAGTTCTTGTAAAGCTTGTCTGAATTCTTCTACTCATGAAGTGTACTAGCCAACCTATTAATATGAGAACTGTTAATACAGACGTGTTACAAGATTGATACTTTCTCATATTGCTCTATTTATTATGTAACAAGGTACTAATAAGATAACATTGATAAGGTTACTAATTGAAGCACCACTGATCAAGTACGTAACTTAAGTATCTATTAATAAAATCCTAATACTACAGCTAATATGCTACATACTACAGCTGATAATGAGGTAATGAGATGTAAGGATGATGAAGCAGAAACCGTTTGGTGCAAAGCGATCAAACACCACCTGTCACAAATGATACTACGGCACTCAAAGATGAAAATGTGAAGAGATAAGTGAATATCAAAAGTTAATAATACTCTGTGACTGGGGTTGCTAACCTAAAGATGCCTTGGTATTTTATAGCTAAGAAATTATTCCAAAGAGAGGAGACCATCCGCCATTTCAGACCAAAGGACTAAGAGAACGTGTGTATATAGAAAAATGCTAAAATCTAGGTTTTGTGATGACAATCATTTAGTCAAGATTTTTTTTAATCAACAGAAATGGCAGCAGGTATCTCAGGTTTAAACGTCAGCTCGAACCTCCCGGGTATCCATGATACCCAATCACTTGCTCAACAGTGAAGAAAAACATCGTGAGGCGACCTACATGTCTGAGAGGGCCTAAACTGTTCTCGATAAACGTACGAAGTCCGAAAACACGCATTGGAACAGCGTACTCGACTAAGGGTCAGCCCTTAGTCGAGTTCTTCCTCACATTAAAGGGACGTCAGTACCCAACAGTGGAACATTCAAGATAATATAGGAATATGATAAAAAATACACGTCAATACATTACGTGGTCGATAAGCATGAGCTCAGAACGGTATCTCTGCAAATCTGACTGGAGCGATAACAGATAGAGACAACGTAACGAGAGCGATAAGCTTACGCAACCAGACAGATTAGTCAGCTCAAATATGTGCCAATAAAGTTAATAATAATATCAACAGACGAACACATCATGTATAAGCTAGCACCATAGGTATGCAAGGTAAGTATTGACAATGAATCGAAAGAGAGGACTAGGCCCGCCACACACTCCCACCACTGCTACTCCTGTAAGCCAGGATCTACAGTGGTGTCCAATGAAGACACCGAGGTTTGACCCTCGGCGAGTCCCGGGATAAAGTTAATTGTCTTGGAACCCGCACGAAATTAATCGAAAGATAAATAGGAGGAGTTGGAAGAAAATTATCCACTTCCCTCCATTCCAAAGCGGGAGACAAAAAGATCTGTCTACCAGATCTTTTTGTCTCCCGCTTTGCAATGAGATGAGATAAATGATGAAGAATGAGATGAGGTTACATTAGAGCCAGGCTTTTTTTATGGTTGGCTATACAGTACATGCTGCATTTGTTGCCAGAGCCACCGTGTTCATACCACTCACATCCCTACAATACTCGCCAAAGATTACACCCACGACAAGAATCTTTAGTTAGACAAAATAATGTCTCCTATAAATGTAGGTAAGGTTCAAATTTCAACATTTTCTCACCACCCAACCACCCTTGCAGCAAATATGGCCGGTTTAAAATCGAAAGCAAACATGGGACTGCGTTATCGCAATCCGTGCACTAGATGTTTTAGATTTTCGCAATAAAATTAACAAAGGATATCAAATACAAAATACACGTGTAGTAACGAAGGTCGAACGGGCATCGAACCGGCGTACCTAGTCTCCCGGGCTAGAGGCAGGAGCGTAGGGGGCGGTGCGGTGTGCGGGGCGGCAGGGCTCGCTGATGCTATTTATATAAAATCGATAGGCCGCCCGTGGCCTTGGGGCCATCGATCCAGACAAATGGGGTGTGGGGGACAAGCCCCCGCCGGCATAGTACTACTGCGTTGCGTGGAAAATTCCTGGAGGGTAGTGCGGAGCGGAAATAATGCTGGAATTTGTACACTGCGCGGCTCGCCGCCGTGGAGTAAGGTTTTGCAAGGTTTGAGTTACCGATGGACTTGATTTACTTCTCAAACTACAAATTACTTGGACCTCTATAAATGTACATTTTAATTAACTATCACGCCAAGTACTATACGAGCTTAGATTGTACTAATATTGAGATTAGTGAGAACAAAAATAATTAAAACCAGTTTAGACATTAACATTTTAAAAATAATTGAGAACCTCATTATTTTTCGTGTAAAAAGGTCGTCTACGAAATTATTAGGCTGAATTTAACTGTTTGTTTCTCGGTCTGGTTGTTCGCGCATCACGGGTAAATTACTGAAAGGGTTTTGGTGAAACTAATCATAGTGATACCACATATAGGGTACTTAACACTTATTATGCCGGAAAATGGAGTAGTTCTCGCGAGATAGCCAAAATACTGAACATATCTCAAACTCAATTAAGCATCATCATTTATTTTATACTTGGAATAGCAATAGTTTATTACAAAATCAACATTAGAATAATGTTCATTTTGGCAAATAATGGGTTCTCGGGATAGCCAAAAGCCTAGAGACCAAGCATATGAATTCGCGCACATTTTACTTACTATGATATAACTTAACAATTAACCAAATATTAACAAAATAAAACCAATGATCATTATAGTTATGTAGGTGATCTGTTTCATAACTAATACATAGAATAAGAATATATTTTATTCATGTAAACCATTAACTACAGTACTTATGAATCGTCAAAATAGTTGCAAAATGCTAAGCTACAACTATACCATCCGTTCGGAATCCCGGTCCTATCAAGAAGAATGGGCAACAAACCCCATGGTTGCACTCTTTAAAACAATGTTTAGAACATCTAGAGTCTATGTGTCAAAATAATACAGATACATATTTGTAGAATGGAGTAAAAGATTAGGTGTAAATAAAAACATGCAGCTTGAACATTATGATTTAATTGAGTAAGATTAGTAATTAATGTAACCTATAAATTATTCTTGGAACAAAAAGCAGATTTATTATGACAAGCCTTGTCATAATTAATCCGTTTTTTGACAATTATTTATAACTAGTAGCAGTATTCCTGACTTTATATGTCTGGAAACTTGATTTTTGTCTTGAGAATTATTCAGATCTTAAGAAAAAATTCAAATTACCCACTACTACCCTCAGATTAACACCAGACCAGACCTACACAGAAATGAGTCATCTAACATACAAACCGTATGGCCCGAACTAAGCATTGCTTGTATTATGGGCACCATACAAGGACTATAAACAATCCTAGTAACAAAGGATATATTAAGTACTTACTTGACTTTGTTTAAATCTCATGGTGAGTCCTACACAAACTAAAAGCTGAACTGAATAAGCACACATTACATTGATGCTAACCTAGTTATACAGAATAATTACAGAGTAGGTACCTACCTGAGTGAGCTGAGGAGCGGCCTGGCTCATCAGCCATGGCTTGTTGGGTCCTGAAATTAAAATGAGTATTGATTGTAAAAAAACATCAATTCCTTATTTTTTATGATATTTATAATACAAGACCTTACAATAAGTATGTTTAGTATATGAAGTAAAAAAGATAATGAGGTAAGTGTATACCTGGTTACAAATTCCAATATAATAAATACTATATACATGCATTTTTAACATAAATTACTTGCCTAGTTACTTTAATAATTATGCCTTCAAAATGGGTTCAAAGTTTAACAGTTCTAAGATCTAAATAGGTATTTTTGAAGGCAAATCAGTTATTCATGAAATAAAACCAAAATATACTATAAACAACGAAGTACATAGAACTAATATAGTACTCATAGTAATAAAAGACATTCAAAACATTGAAAAAAAAACTAAATACGATATGTTTACACGCAAAACAACAATTTGTACCTGATGCAGAACAGCTGGAGTCCCAAACACAGGATTTATTGCAGTCCATAGAATAAAGGAAGTCACAGTTTTACATTTTACTTTCGCAATATTTTTACGACACAATAGTCACATCAAAAACCTATTTGATCCCAGAAATACATTCTAAATTCACAATAAATCGCTTCAAAACAAGCTAATAATCTGTTTTGACCAGATTTGACGTAATAGAAAAATGAGTTCGTTCGCTTTTACTATTGTGTTACTAAACATATGGTTCTGCGCCAATGGGAATTCAATGTTTATAGATTTCCATTGGCTAAGAAGAATCATATTGGAAAATAACATTGTGTCCTCCAATCACCAGTTAGAAAAATAATAAAAAACAAGAGAAGGCGAACCCACCTATCAGTACTTAGGAGGAAGTAATTTATAAATTATTGATCGATACTATCAGGATCATAATCGACTAGATCATTTTAACTATTTTGTAGAATCGCCAGTACGATACATAAAGACTGACAAATTAGCTATAAAAGCATAAAGACCAGACAACTAAAATCATGCTGCATTGACTGCTAGAACCTTATATAGAACGTAAGAGGCATGGTAACAAAAACTTTAGGTAAAGGCCTTAATGCCTATAATACAATTATAGATATCATTATGTCGAAATGTATGGGTTACAAATCTTAACTTTTGATCCCACAATGTGTCGTAAACAAGCGATCACAACACAACGCTTTGCGTGTACCCAATTTGTGCTATTGACAAGCGCGCTCGAGCATATCAAGTTTTATTTACCGCTAATTTAGTAATAATGGTTTTTTATTTAGTTTTGTTAAAATAGACTATATAATTATACTATATAGTATAATTCATGAAAAGATCGACAGAAAATTCCAATTTGGGAGGGTTCAGAATCATGAGTTGAACCATGATATAAATATAATTTAATCTATACTAATATTATAAATGTGAAAGTTTGGATGGATGGATGGATGGATGTTTGTTACTCTTTCACGCCCGAACGGCTGAACGGATCTGGATGAAATTTGGCACAGAGATAGATTATAGTCTGGAATAACACATAGGCTACTTTTTATCCCGGTAAAATGTATGGTTCCCGTGGGATAGGTGTTTTAATTTTTCATACTTTTTATCGCGGGTAACACCGCCGGGCGCATCTAGTAATTTTATAAAGATCAAATAAAAAAAAAATATAAGCTGCTCGATTTGCTGTATATATCGATATCGATAACAAATAGGTAAGAGCAAGATCGCTAAATGCTCAACGTCGTATTTTAAAGAATCCAAAAAAAAAAACTTTTGTCCCCTGACCCGCATGACCAGCATTTGTATGTGTATAAAGTATACAATTCAATTTTCTTGTCAACTAACATTTTAAATTGCTGTTGTATGTAAGGTACACAGGGTACACTAATGCTATCTACGGTGTTTATAATCTAAGGATGGTCTGATTTGACAGCTGACTAAACATTATTTATTTTTTTTCGTTTGTTTGTTCACTTGGGTTGGTTTGACTTGACGTGACGCATCATATCATACACACAATAAGGGTTACCCAAAATTGCTATTTCACTGTAAAACTATTGCATAGGTTTGGATACTTGAACAATGTTCTCATCATTTTTTGGCAAACGGAGATCATCGCCTGCGGAGGACGAAACCCCGCCAATTCCGGGGCCTAAGTCCGATGATGGGTTCGTCGTAATTGATCCTGCCTCGCCTGGAAACAGTCTGTACCCTAACGTGAGTGGTGGTTCGGTGTCCTATCCTCTGAGGCCCGCGCCACCCGCGCCGCCTGCACCTGTGCCCAGGAAAGCGATTGTTGACCCATCATTCCACTACCTACAAGGCGTGCCATTCACGCTGTCGCGGTCACTTCAGATGGCTTCGAACAAAGACTCATTTGCTACTGAAATAGGAGACCTGCTTGCTTTCCTAACCAACAAAGTCAATATTAGCAGCTATGAGTATGACTTTACAATTGAGCGAAGTGTTTTAAAGGAATGTTGATTGGAAGAAGTAATAGTGCAAATGGAAAGGGGCACAGGGACTCAAAATGCCTAAAGCCCCTAACACATCCTTCAGGATTACGTTACTGTGAACCATCCAACATGAGCAAGTGATTCTTTAGTGTACCTTTTTTATACACTGACCGAAGCAAGATATTGCAATGTTAAAATTTAATCTGGTTGGTAGTGTAGGAGATTAACAGAAAAAAATGCAAACATTGTATACCGAGAAAATAATTATGTAGATATCTAAGTTAAGGTGTCCACATACAGTTAGCAATGGCTTAGTTGGAATAATAGTTGAGTATGCATTAAAATCATATGTGCATGTGGGAGACAACATCTATCATAATATCTTTTGTAGCAAAAATAAATTTGATCTGGAGTCAACTTTTTTTTGCATAGAATTTCCTGAAATTATTTAAAGGTCAGATCACGATGTAATAAACACCATTGGCTATTACCATTTAGTTTGAAATACACCTTAGGCCTGTTTCGCCATTTGTTGTTAATTCTGCTTGTATGAAAAAAAATAAGAAAAAAAACTTGAAAATTTGATGATAAGATTATTTACAACTTATCAGATTTAACAGACTTTGTTTGTGTCAGAAGTCATGTAAATAATGTTTTGCAGCAAAGGATGAAATAGGCCCTTAGGGTAGCAAAATATTTTTTTGATTAAAACATATTTATTCCAATATACATTGACTATCAAAAAAAATTCTAAATACTTGCTAGCTTTAGTAAAGTTAAGAACTATTAAGTAATAACAATGGATTCTAAAAATATTGTAGTCTAGCATGATGCCTCACTAAGTTTATGTTGTCTGTCCCAGAGTATTTTTTTTTTTTTCATATAAGCAGCTAACTTTTTAATTTTCCTTGTCCATTACCTGTGCTATACTTGTAATAAGAATACATCTCTGGTCCAAAAATACAGCTTATTGTCTCATCTCATAAAGATTGTAAGTTTATTTTTAATATATGGTTTAGTCCAATTTAATTGAATCTATGCTATTTTATGTAAATTTATAGTGTAGGTACTTATTTGTTTTTATTATAAAAAAACTGACTTTTATTTGACTTAAACATAATTTACAATGTCACACATTATGCTTGTTTTTATTTTGCCATAATGTGCCTCTTATTATATGAATATTTATTGTATTTTCAATAAGGTTTAAAAGTTTAGAGTCATTGTCACGAAAATAAGTATTTAATTTCCTTTCATGCATACATACAATATATATCATTGAAATGTTTTATATGGTAAAGATCAATAAATGTAAAAAAATATAATAAAAACAAGCTTTTATTAAGTACATTACTATCTGAACCTCACACTTTACACCATAGTCAGTTAAATGCTCCCAGCTATATGAAGATGTTCCAGTTAATTCCAATTATTTAAAAAAAACGATAAAATATATTTCCACACTTGAAACATTGCATCCATGGCATAGCAATTACTCAGTTATACACATAACATTAAGGTAATCTTGGTTTTGGTCAATATAAGCTACATAATAACATTATTTTAAATAATAAGTTTTCAAATGGCTCAGTTAAATAAACACCATTATTACAGATTTAAAGCTTTAATTAATATTGAAGCAATTGATTTTCTTTGTAAAAGCCAAGTCTATAGCACATTCACTGAACCTACAGCCCTATGGTAGAGGCCATAACAAATCCTAGAATGTATCTAGTAATACAATAATTACTCTAAAAATATACTAACATTTACTGCATAGATACATTTGGATCATATTCACATGTCAATACTTCGCTATAGTGTCACAGCTTGCTACAGCCCTCCACTCATACTGTTCAAGAGACTTCATTAAGTGGGCAGTGAATAAATTTCCCCAACTAACATTACTTATCGCCTGCAGAGTTAGAAGCCTTTTATTTTCACCATTGACCATTACTGCATACACTACTGATGTGATACCACTCTTAATGCTATGTTACCTTAGTTGAAGGGACTATAATAATATGATAAGTTAACATTGCTAAAATCTTTTTGTAAAAACAAAATATACAAATAACACAATAAAAGTAAATTCAATTTATACCATGTTAGTTAAAACAGTTGCTGCAAGTCATAACAGACAACTATAAAGACTGTTGTCTTTGTCAAACATCAGTTAAATAATAGAGAGAGAAGATTAATCCCTGTTATCTGTACGTTGCAGCACTCATTTCACTGCTAATCCAATCACAGTATTGATAGTGATCTTAAATTATTGCAGCCAAGCCACATATAAACGCTACAACTATGAAGAACGGCATACATGTTTTCAGGAATGCACCAAAACTGAAAATAGAGAAATTATAGTTTAATAAGTATGTAATAAACAAAATTCTGAATGGGAATTGCCAAGTGATTGGTGACTCTCTCTACCTATATAGAGTTCTTTTGGTATACCCTTGATTTTGCTGGACAAAAATTATACACAATGTTGATCTTATTTTAGGATGTAACAATATCAAGTTTCATTAAACACAGTCCAGTAGGTTTCCAGTGATGCATGAACCCAAAAACGATGGATTCGGCCTATCATAGGTATAGTATAGTAGGTATCCAATACGAATTTATTTCAAAAACAATTAGGTACTGACCCAACCAAGTTACAGTCTTACTACATATGTGGATAGATGTATCTCTCTCAGTGGCATAAACACATTACCTGACATATTTAGAGCATGGTATCATGTAGAGCGCCAATTTGACCATGTTCCAGTTCTTGCAGCCGTCATAGTTCATGATGTTGAGCGCCGTCGCCACGTGCGAGTGGCAGTTGTCGTAGAATATTATATGCTGGAACATAGAATTACAATCAGTTCAGTATTGACCATACACCAAGCAGAGCCCCAAGCAATTTTCCTTAACACCTCAGGCTTGGGGATCGCAATATTAGTCCGTTGATGCACTAAATGCATATAACTGGATATGTTTTCACAGTCATGGACAAAGTTGGTGGTCCAAGATACTCATTGTTAGAATTTAAGCAGACAGACCTACCATTCTTTTTTTATATATCTCCGAGGATTCTGCAACAGCTGCATCCCACCCTGCTTGTCCATTCATAGCCCTATGCGGGGACAATTGCCAGTACTTTGTGGGGTTGCCGAACGCCATAAGATCTTCAGACACAAAGTAGGGGCCGGCAAAGTCCCTGATCACCCCGCTTGATGTACAAATACCCATGTGACCAAGGAATGGGAAGATCCATCTGAATTTTATACACAAACATGTGAATTATTTAATAATAAAAAAAATAGTAAAGCACAGCTGCAGTCCGAGAAGGTGGTTCTTGAGAAGGTTCAAACTAGACACCCAATCAAAGGACTGGCCTTAAATGGCTTGCTATTGTAGGGCACTTGCCTAGAAGTGTCAGTAGTTGTAAGATATTATTAATTTAGCACGCACAAAATCGTTTTACCAAAATCCTGGAGTGCTTTTCTTTCAAAACAAAATTTGTTGAGATGTGTCTCAAAATTATTTTAAAAAGTTTCGAAAGTCCTTCGTCGTTCTCAATCATATTTAAAACAGCTGTAATAAACAAACTGTCTATATTGATCGTTTATGATAATGAACGGAACTTGTGCAAAATTATGACCTTGGACCAGTAATTAATTATTCTGTAGGTGAATACTTACGTTAAAACAGGAATGGGAGTCCAAACAATGCAGTACGGGTATCGGCAGCGGTCGTGGTCGATGGGATCCATTAAGACTGTTTCTTCAGGCTCACCTATGTCAATTGGAGTAGCTGGGCTGTGGTCGCCAGTCATAGTTAGCCTTACTGCAATAATTTAAACGATAAACCCTTCCATATCCGAAAAAACAGTAAGCCTAAAACAGAAAGAAACAATGTCAACAACTTTTTGATTTATGACCAGTGTTGCCAGATGTGATTTTCTATTTATACCCAAATTTGAAATTATTTTTCTCCAAAATGATACAATTTGCTTGAGTTTTACCCAAAGGCAAAAAGTTAATAATATAGGCTTAGCTTTTTGCCTTTTTCTTATTTTTTCCTTGATGTACTGTTCTAATTTCCAAACTGAAGCAGCGGAATGACCTTTTTTTTTTTTTTTTTACGTTACGTATCCCCACTGAGCGAGATGGTTTAACGCGTGCGTTCGTAACATGCGTTGTGGTCATCCTACTGGTAAACCCACTGAAACTAAAAATTACCCAAAATTCTCCATGGTATTTTTTTTTTCTCCAAATTTTTCTCCAAGAATTTCATGTCTCCAAAATTTCTCCAGAGCCAAAATTTTTACCCAGAATTGCGAAAAAAATACCCAATCTGGCAACACTGTTTATGACATTACGATTACAGATATGTTGATATATCTGTGGAATGAAACTCGTTGCATAGACTTCTAGAAAACAAACTCGACTTGCTGAGCATGAATAATAAATATATTGCTTTCTTTTTCTCACTCTCTATTTCTTTATAATGAGAAAGGGGGGTACGATTTTAGCCCAAAATTGGGTAGATAGAAATGTGATCTATCTCTCTAAATATACAATTAACATTTAACGGCTAACAAACCGCCCTAGCTTGCTCACTATTTTTAGGATTTCGGTCGGTATCGGTACCTGGAATGCAACAGCAAGTTTCACTAGGGATGTTACCAGAATAATCGCCTAAAACTTGAATTAATTTAATAATATTCGGTTCCTTATCCATCACTAAGTCCAAAATGGCTGGCAGGAAAATTAAAAATATGTCAGATTGCCAGCCATAATGTTTTAAAAAGTGAAAGAAGCAACCTGACGCTATTTTGGCGCTATTTTATTTTAAAAGAATTTAATGCTCACTACGCATGGTTTAAAAAATACTGATAATTAATTAGCCAAAATGCCGGCATTTCTAAAATTTATTGACATGGAAAACTTCAAGTCCTATAGGGGTCACCACCGTATAGGACCTCTGAAGTCGTTTACTGCTGTTGTAGGACCCAATGGTTCAGGTAAGAAGTTACTTTGATTTAAACAACATTAACCATGAAGGCATATTTAATTTAAGTGATACAGTCTTAATCAATTATGTGTTAGATGCACTATAGTGTTATCTTTTTTGTTATTTTTGTGTTTTCTTTTTGCCTATTCCTGAGCCTGTGCAAATATCTTATGTATCTCATTAATACTATCATCTGATAATGTTAATTCAGGAAAGTCAAACTTCATGGATGCTGTGAGTTTTGTAATGGGTGAGAAAACCTCTTTACTGCGCGTGAAACGACTCAGTGATTTGATCCATGGAGCGTCTATCAACAAACCAGTGTCAAGAAGGTCAGTATTATTCTTACATATGAATACATAATCTTCTACCTATGTACAAACAGTTAATTGCTGTAATATTGTAGAACTATCAACCTGATCGGTGTCAGAATGAACCTACATATAGTTGAATACTGAACTGTAATACTACAAAGTATTTTATTATGTTCTTTCAATGTGCACTGATGGATATCTTCATTCTTAGTGTATCAGAGGGCACCTGATATGCCTCTCAATATTCTATCTGCACTTGCTGCAGGCAGAGTGTTGCTTTTACTAACTATGCCACTAAGTATTTAGCTCTTAAATTTGAGTTGTTTTGTGTATCTCCAGCCATCCAAGCTCCACCAGGAAGTTCCGCTAAAGATGTTTCTTAGCTTCATGACTTCACCAAAAATCTCCTGGACCTCCTGTATGATTTCATGTTTCAGTGCATCAGTGACAGCCACATTTGTGCTGGAAGACATGACAGAGAAGCACTTCCAAAGATCAGTGATTGGACAGTCATCTGAGCACAAGATTGATGGTCATGTGAGTTCACTAAATTATAATACAAATTTATTAATTTGAATAACATGTGTAATACAAGTTTATTGATCCTATTACTGTTCACAAACTTCAGACTAAACTAATTAATAAAAAAAAGTAATATTTTGGTCACAATAAGCCCGCTAATCAATAAAATATATTTTTTCAGTCAGTATCAATAAGCAACTACCTGGCTGAGCTGGAAAAGCTCGGCATCAACGTGAAGGCGAAGAACTTCCTTGTGTTCCAAGGGGCTGTTGAGAGCATCGCCATGAAGAACCCCAAGGAGAGGACTGCTTTGTTTGAAGAGATCAGTGGGTAAGTGTTTCTACTACAGTACCACATGAACACTAACTTTTTGTCATAAATTAAAGATTTTTTTTTTATATGATCAACAAATATTGGTGTTTTTTGCACAGCCATGCTGTGGTTTTATCTAGCAATTAATATTACGGGAATGTTAAAATATAATATACACTCTATAAAATCTGTAAAATTAGTTTTATTTCAATTAATATTATTTATGCGCTCAACTCACCAGTACACCCTTTTCCTCAAATTTATAGAAAGTTATAATGGATTATAAAGCTATTATAAAGCAGTTTTTCTTCTGAAAAGTTTGTTATAATGCCACTATAATCCATTATAACTTTCTATAAATTTGAGGGTTAGTGTTTAAAATGGGCCCAGAAAATACTATCATAAGTATTTTCAGGTAGCTTAAAACATTCAGGTGTGTATATAATAACTTGCATGACTTTGTCAGGTCGGGAGTTCTGAAAGAGCAGTACGAAGCGTGTCGCGCGGAGGTGAACCGCGCGGACGAGGAGGCACAGTTCAGCTACCAAAAGAAGAAGGGCGTCGCCGCCGAGAGGAAGGAAGCCAAGTTCGAGAAGGAGGAGGCCGAGAAGTATACAAGGCTGAAGGAGGAACTGGTGAGATAAAATAGTCTTTTGCTTTATAATAAATGAACTCTTAGCAATTTAGGGTAGTTACCATTAGCCCTTTTAAGTTAAAATGAGATGAGGTATTGTTTTCTTAGAATTTTTAATCAGTTAAGTGACAGATGGCTTACTCTTCTTAAAGTGATCAGAGTTTCATACTTTACAAAGATACTAGCCCACATGATTTAATGATTTCATTGACAGTGATCATAGACGATATCAGTAGCTCAAGGACAATTTAGCAATTGGTAAAATAATGGAACAATTTGGTGCTAATATTGTTATGCATTCCAAAATTGTAGTACCAGAGTTGCATGTGTTAGCCTCGGATTAAAAATGGAAGTTTTTTTTTTATGTTACAGCAAGAGCAAAAAGTTGAGCTCCAACTTTTCCATCTGTACCATAACGAGCGGGAGATTCAGTCTAACGAGGAAGACCTGCAGCACAAACAGCAGGAGCTTGTCAAGATTGAGAAGAAGAAGAGTAAGGCAGAAGAGGCGCTTAAAGAAAAGAAGAAGGAAGCTGGGACCGTGCAGCGGGAGCTGGCGAAAATCGAACAGGACATTAGGGAAGTGGTCAGTGATACAAATATATACCCCCAGACAATTTTAGGATGTTATGAAATTAGGTCTATTGTAAACATATTGTAAGCTACATTGTTCCTCTATTAGCAGTCAATTTCTCGTTTGACAAGTGCCCTACTTCACGACCCTCACATTTTGACAGAATGTCAAGTATCACTATCAAGAGTTGGTGAAATATTCTTTAATGTTGGACCAACATTTTCAAGTATGTCGATTTTTCGATGAAGACCTTGCCAAGGTGACTCGCGGAAATATTTTTTGAAAGGGAATGTCGTTCTGTCCCTCGGGTCATCTTTTTCAGTTGTAACTTCTGTTTCAACAGGAAGCAGAAATATCCAAAAAGCGTCCTACCTTCATAAAAGCCAAGGAGCGCGTGTCCCACACGCAGAAGAAGCTGGAGAGTGCTTTGAAGACCTTGGAGCAGGCTCGCAAGGCGCACGAGGCTCACCAGGCGGACATCAGGAAGCTGGAGGAGGAGTTGCGGCTGGTGGAGGAGCAGAAGGCGGAGTGGGAGCTTGGCGCACTGGGCGCCAACCACGGCGGCCGCCCCGACGTGCATCTGGAGGAGGCGCAGGTAGGCGGCTGCAGCTGGAGGAACAGCTGAGGCTGGTGCAGGAGCTGGAGGCGGAGTGGGAGTGCGAGAGATTATTTCCCTAACTAGCATGGGACCCTCGCATATTTTGCAAATTAAATAATATAAATACAGACGACACACATCAAAGTTTCCAATTAGAAAACATATTAAAACTTCTGCATGTTCGCCTCCATGATGTTTGAGCGTTTTTCTGATAAATGTCCTACCAGATCCGTGAGTACGAGGAGCTGAAGATGGAGGCGTCCCGGCAAGCGGCGCGGTACCTGCAGGAGCTGGACTCCGTCAACCGCGAGCAGAAGTCCGACCAGGACCGGCTCGACAACGAGCTGCGGAAGAAGGGCGAGTTCGAGAACAAGCACAGGCAGAAGGTGAGCTAGCCTCTCAGGACCTGAAACGTTGAGGAGTCAACTATTGAGATATCGTTCAAACTACATTGTCGGTATAGAATTTGTTGATAAATTTGATTTTCCTTTTGTCCATTTTATTGATACATTGAATAGATCAAATTCGACTTTAGTTCATCATACATTGTAGTTTGTTTTAATTTGTACGAGTTATAAGATTAACTAATTTTGTAAAAAAATACTTTTCTGCTTTCTTGATTGCTTATATTTACGCGAATACTACACATTGAAATAAAACGAATTTTACGGATTTTAACGTAAAAACCTAAAAAAAACCGTAACACTAGTTTTATATCAATTGTCTGCCTTTGTCTCTCTTTGTTGTGGCGGACTTTCAATTAAAGTACAATGGTTGTCGCTTTTACGCTACGGAAACAAAACTAAAATGCGTTATGTGCGAACGCGAATCGCAAATATGCCCGTACACAGCTGATCGGTGCTGGCGTACGTGATTCCATACTATACTGTGTATTTACATTTGTAGGGTCACGAGAGGAATGAAGCCACGAAGCGAGTGGACAAGCTGAACGAACACATCAAGAGCTCGGAGCAGGCGCTCGAGGAACAGCGGCGGCTGCGAGCCGAGCTGCAGGTACACAGGGCGGTGCCTATGTCCTTGTCACTTTATATATAATTCGACCAATTTAAAAATAATGCTTGTTCCTGAACATAAATGTCACTGTGAAAGAAACACTATCATACAGTCGGGTTTTTGGGTGATATACATAATATATTTTCCGTTCCAATCTCAACAGAGACTAGCCAACTATGGAGGAGATATTCTAGGGCACAAGTGTGTAGGTGCACTCTCTCTTCCCTAACTCTCTCCGAGGCACGAGCAAGAGATAATTTAGGCTGAAAATGGAATTTGCACATGACATTTAGAAATATCACGGTTGCAATTTGCGTTTCTCGTTGCTAAGGCGAGCGTTGTCAAAACTTGGCTATCACCCCACTAAATATAAATCTATGCTATATGCACCTTCGTATTAATGTTTTTAAGACGGAAAATTTCTTAGTGAGTTTGTATGTAGAAGGTGTGTTCGGAGCTCCGGATGTGATGGTATATGGGACGTGTGTACGTGTATGTGTGTGTGCGCAGGCGGACGTGGGGTCGTGCCGCGGGCGCGCGGCGCAGCTGCAGGCGCAGCTGGAGGACGTGGCGGCGGCGCTGGGCGACGCGCGCGTCGACAAGCACGAGGAGGCGCGCCGCCGCAAGAAGCAGGAGATCGTCGAGAGCTTCAAGCGTGACATCCCCGGCGTGGTACACCCCACACACACCACACACACCACACACCATAACATTTTGTTTCAACTTGATCACTTCTAGCTTTGAGATATTTGACCAATGATTGACATTTTGGGGGCTTTTTCCACGCTCTGATCACGATTGCTCAAGAAATATTTTTAGTGGTTTGAGAATTTGGTATATAGATTAAACAGGCGGCCTGTCTGATAGACTATAATAGTTCTCACATTTAAATAAAAACCTGGAAATTCAGTATTCATTCGTAAAAATTCATTTAAGATATTGTGTGTCTCCATAAGATGTCCACATTCCTTGTGATGTTACATGTGGTATGTTGGTACACAGTACGACCGCATGATCAACATGTGCCAGCCGACGCACAAGCGGTACAACGTGGCCATCACCAAGGTGCTTGGCAAGTACATGGAGGCCATCGTCGTCGACACCGAGAAGACCGCGCGTCGGTGTATACAGGTACACGAGCATCGCACAACACTTTACAGCCTTTTGCACGTCGATATGTACCAAGCACTAATATGGGCCCTGGAATAGCAGATGAATGTCACTGAATAAGTTGTACTTATTCAGTGACATTCATCTGCTATTCTAGAGTATCATATATTTCTATGCTTTCTTCAATATTTTTTTTGTATTGAGCTCGGCTTGAGTCTGCTCACATGCAGCGATGGTTACCTACCGTCCGAGACCCAACTAGTGGGGTTAATGGTCCCCTAAGGTGAGACCATTTGTCAGAATAGATCGTGCTGCCGAGTGTCAAAGATGTTGGAATGGCAACCGGTACCGCCAGCTTACCATGCCCTTAAAATGCCAGATGTTATTAGTCGGTCACCCATCCAAAGTTTGACCGTAAAATATTACAATACTGTTCACATAATAAATTAATTATGGCGCCTATTGATTTTTGCAAAACATACTAGGTTCTACATTGTCCTAGATTGCCATACTTTTATGTAACACCGCTGTTAAATTCAGCTGGCTTTGTCGTGTAAGTATTTCATGATGTCTTTCCAGTCTAGTACCGTACGAGTATTGACTGGCTAAACCAGCGATAATTTGTTTGCTCAGGTACTAAAAGAAAGAATGTTGGAACCAGAAACGTTTTTGCCCCTGGATTACATTCAAGCCAAACCGCTCCGGGAAAGATTGAGGTAAGTTATTCAACAAATTGACGACGACCGACCTGACCTAATTAGCGCACATGGTAGTGACCCTGCATTCTGCCGAGGGTCCCGGGTTCGAATCCTGGTAGGGCATAATCTTTGTATGATGAGCATGAATGTTAGCACCGGAGTCATGCATGTTTAATATCTGTATAAGTATTTTATACTGAGTTCACCCTCAGTCCAATATACGGTACCCATAATACAAGCGTTGCTTAGTGTGGGATCGTATAGTTGTGTGTTCGTCTGGCGATATTTATTTATTTATTATTGATTACTTCAATAATATTAATAACTAGCTGTCCCGGCGAACTTCGTACCGCCTCAGAAAATGAATTATCTTTATTATTATTTTTTGTTATTCTATTATACAGGGCGGAGACAAATTAAAAAAAAACAAAGATCATACAAATCAGTCCATCCGTTCTTGAATTATAAATGGTGTAACTGACACGACTGTTCTTACAAACCTTCGCCGGCCAGTCATATCATTAAAAATAAGTTTCCTTCAGACTACAATTTCTTTTCCCTTTTTATTGTTAAATACAATCATAGTAATTATAATGAAATTATTTGTCCCGCGGTGGCGGCCATGATGATTGCAAAATTAGAGATGTGGCCGCCCGCAGTTCGCATTAGTGATGTGCCCGAAAACTAGGGATGCACGTTAACACGACTTTGTTTTATATATATAGATAGCTCATTAACCTAGATACCAGCCACTCAAAAGCTGTGTACTTGTACAGGGACATCAAGGAGCCGAAGAACGTGAAGCTCCTGTTCGACGTGCTGCGCTTCGAGCCGGCCGCCATCCACCGCGCCGTGCTGTTCGTCACCAACAACGCGCTCGTGTGCGAGACGCCCGAGGACGCCTCCCGCGTCGCCTACGACCTGGACAGGAGCAAGAACAGCAGATACGACGTTAGTATTAACACAAACAGACTCATTCTGCGTCGAAAATGTTACAGTAGGTACTTATCAATCAATTGATAGAACAAATCGGGGCAGAGGTACCCCCTCGGCTTGTCAACTTTTCCAATTATAAACGAAACAAGTTGATCGATAATTAAAGCAAACTCCTCTGAGATGTTAGTCGAGGAACTGTCTGTCACGAGTGTCGGGACCCCAAATAATTACAAGTTAACAGCTACATGGTTCTTGTAATTACTTTTGATAATATCTCTATGACTGTGTCCAGACCGACCGCGTAGTCTCATGTCACAAAAGGTTTTCGCAGTCGTTTTGGACCCAGCCATTTATTAAAACAAGGATTCACTCTTGTGAGTTTTGTATTCTCACTCACTGAAACATATTTTTCATAGTCCTTTCTGTTGTTTGCTGTTAATTGCACCACTGAATGTAGTGAAACTTTAAAATGTGCTAGCACATTGTGATAATGTATTGTGCGCAGGCGCTGGCGTTGGACGGCACGTTCTACCAGAAGTCGGGCATCATCTCGGGCGGGTCGCTGGACCTGGCGCGCAAGGCCAAGCGCTGGGACGAGAAGCATCTCTCGCAGCTCAAATCTAAGAAGGTACTTCACACACACGCACACCACTTTATCACACTTCACTTAATTAATAATAAAGAGCTTAATGCCTTGTGCGAAAAATGCAATTAATATTTGAGAAACTTTTGAGTGTTAGGGCAAGGCATATGGACAAAATTGTGTTATAATTAGATACACATAATCAAACTGACCACGATCAAACAGTCCAACTATAATGGCATTTAAAAACATCTCTCTTATACAACCTGCTTTTAAATCTATTGCAAATAGATTTATGACTAACCCCTGCATTTATAGACCTTTTATAACTTTATCAAATATCATATAGTACTGCGCACAAGAGTTTTGCATTACGCAGTATTATATGGCTAATGATAAAGGTAAACAACTTCTATCAATTCGGGGGTTACTATTTATGTAACATTAAACATAATATAGCTCAGTTTTTGTTCAAAGGATTATATGTGGTGTGCTGAATCTACACTATGCCATTTCATTGATATAACAGGAGAAGCTGACGGAGGAGCTTCGCGAGTCTATGAAGAAGTCTCGCAAGGAGTCCGAGCTGACCACCGTGGACTCGCAGATACGCGGCTTGGAGTCCAGGTTGAAGTACGCCGTCACCGACAGGGACACCACGGTATGAATTAATAATCAATAGATAATCAACTTAATTATGTATACATATAAGACTGGAACTCGGTCGTGTCTGTACGTTGAACATTTTTGGAAAGCGTAATCATAGGGGACTCCGTTCTCTCAGGTCTGTCTCTGAAAGCGTATCACAGGAAAACTACTTGACGGATTTCGGTGAAACCTGGCACGGTGATAGCTTATGTAGGCTACATTTTATCGCAGGTATGGTCTGGAAGGGTTCCCGTGGGATAGTCGAAAATATTAATCCTTATATGGTTTTAATAAAACTTGATATGGCGATATGTTATATACCAAGTAAATATATACTATGCTTTTATGTCAGTGAATGAAAGGGTTAGTCAAAAAAATTGTTAGGGAATGAAAGGGTTCTTCTGGGATAGTCAAAAAACTAAAGTCTATGCAAGGGAGGCGCGGTACAGATAATGTTTCATAACAAATCATTAAGTCGCGTCTCCAGCTCGGTATGTTTCTGTACGTACTACACAAAAAAATCCACTCAAAACATTTTAGTTCGGCACAAACGTTGATTTTACCCTGCCCTTAGCCCTTTTTTGTAGGATGTATAGCATAATCCGTACTAAAGACGTTTATTTAAATGTTCCAGTTGAAACAAATCAAAGCTCTAGACGCGGAGCTCGCTGAGTTGGAGAGGAAGATGGAAATGTTCGGTGTTAGTATGTTTACATATTGTATTAACATAACCTGCTATTTTAGAACTTTAATATAGCTTTATAGCTCTGCTTGTGTAACGTAACCTACGTAACGATGCTCAAAGCCTTGGTTCTTGGCTCAAAATTTGGGTATCATTGGTCACAAGTATAATGATTTTTACGTTGTGTGCTTCGGCAATCGGCGCCCGCGCAATGGCGATCAGTGGTTGGCCAATCACAGGACTGCCGCGGACAAATATTATGTGAAGAAAATTGTCTAAACTGCAGTAGGCGGTGGTCGCGTCAGTTTAGTTTAGTGGTCAAGAAGCCATTTTTTTAAATTTTGAGCACATTACGGTACAATTTTTTTTCATAATTTACTATGGTCTGATTGCTAATAAAACCTTCCCCGGACCGCGTATGGTATCCATAATAAAAGCGCTTCCTAGTTTGGGACCATACAGTTGGTGTGTTGTGATATTGATGTGTGTATGGTACAGCCGCAAGTGGAGGAGATCGAGCTGACGATCGGCGCGCGCGACGCCAAGATCCAGGAGATCAAGGAGAACATGAACAACGTGGAGGACGTGGTGTTCCGCGGCTTCTGCCGGGACATCGGCGTCGCCAACATACGGTAACCGTCGCCCGCACTCGCACCACTGCTGACCAGTAACCATATGACATTGAACATTAATATTTTATAGGATACCCTCTTTTGTGTAATATAAACAGTCCTCCTGACCGAATTTCGGTCACGGCTGTCAATCTCAACGGAGACTGGTCAACTACGCAGAGATATTCTAGTTTATAATTGGGTAGGTGCACTCTCTCTTCCCGACACGACTGGAGAGCGATCAGGCGCAGGATCGACAGATTTACGTGCTCTCTCAGTAACGAGCGAGTGATAATATTGGTGACGTGAAATTAGCACAGCAAAATCACCTTCACCTGTGACCCTCGTTTCGAAGTCGATTGCATGAACTTGGCTATTTTTAATGATTTGTATAAGAACTAATTAAGGAGTGACGACAGCTCTGTGAGAGGCCCGATGGTAGACCGCTGGCGTCCCTGCACCAAGTGGTGCCCGTCTTGGGTCATTTTATAAATGATTTTACGTAATGAGCTCTAGTTTAATTGTTACTTAGTTTTGGGCCGCACAGTTAGAACTTGTCCGGCGATAAAAGAGATTGCAGAAGGGCTAGTACAGAAATTCATGTGAGGGAGATACAAAATCGATTTATCTCACATTTTGTCCAGTCACAGCCGGCTGTGCTGGACTATGTGTGCGTGTGTGTAAGCGTGTGTGCGGGTGCGCGTGCGCAGGCAGTACGAGGAGCGCGAGCTGCGCGCGCAGCAGGAGCGCGCGCGGCGGCGGCTGGAGTACGAGGCGCAGCTGGACCGCATCACCTCCAACCTCGAGTTCGAGCGCTCGCGCGACACGCAGAGTGAGACGCGCGTTACTGTTCATTCGATACTACCCTTCTTAATGTAGCCGTTATGTAGCCATTCATTTGTAGCTAGTTTAACTTACACTTGTTCTCTCATGAATGACAGATAACCTAAGCCGTTGGACATAAAATCATGACATTTTGGACATGATTTTTGTCGATCCAAAACTAAAAGACCGCGATGTCAATACTTCGCACTATTTGATCCTTAATAGCGACTATGTCGGATGGTGTAATGAGACAGTAAATATATATATATATATATATTCCAAATCAACAGTTTCAATTCCTGGCTAGGTAAATTATATTTTCAAAAATTCAAGGATGCAATTTTGGTTTTCATCAAAATCAGACTCGAGTATTTCTCGATATTCCTCATTGTTTCGGGTGTGGGTACTCACGCCGTGCCTGTATACAAATGTGTGCAGAGAACGTGACGCGGTGGGAGCGCGCGGTGCAGGACGCGGAGGACGAGCTGGAGGGCGGGCGCCAGGCCGAGGCCAAGCAGCGCCAGGACATCGACCTGGAGCTGCGCCGCGCCGACGCGCTCAAGGCCGAGCGCGGCGCCGCGCGCGCGCGCCAGGACCACGCCGACGACGACGTCAACAAGGCAAGCGACACGCGCTCACCATACCGTCCCTCCGACCTAACTAGGCCGAGACGTCGTCGCCCGCGACACGTACTCCTAGACCCCCCGACCCACTCACCGCTCTCCTCGATACGGAAATCGAAGAGTCGGACACTCGGACACAACCTAACAGACACCGACCTCGCCGGCGAGGTCGAAGAGTCCTCTCGTCCTCCGCCACCAACAGGTGCGCCTTCGCACCTACGCGTAATCCAACAATCTCCCCCCAAGCAACAGCCCAAGCCGAGGTCGTGCCCCATGTGGCGCCCTTGAGCTAGTTGCATGCCTCTCCGGCTAGAGCGCACTCTGCGCTCGCCCAAAAAACCCGGTGAAGCTGCAAAGGCCGCATCGGCCAGCAGCGTACTAATCACTCAAATCAATCAATCAATCACCATACCAACCCAGCCCCTATCATACAAAGGGTGCAAGATTCCATCCTGCAACAAATATCCAACTCGCCGTGGTTTATACGAACCTCGGAAATCAACGAACACTGGAGCAGCGGGACAGTTAAGAAAGAGGTCATATCCTGGTGCTCCGAATACAAGACAGCTTCCTAACCAGCTCGCAGCTCAGCTGATAATTCCTAACACAGTCCAAAGACTAAAAAGGTTGCGATTCCTACATCTGGATAGCCGCACTTAATAGCGGTATCCCAATAGGTTGAGTCCCAACTCTACCGATGGGCATGACAATAGGCGCGTCAGTTAGTTATTGACTTACCATATGGTAGTTTTTTCTGTTCTATTATTTTCTATTCAATATTCATTTTAATGTCACAATTATATCACGTAAATGCAAAGGATGTACGAGAATTCTCACAGAGATATGAAAATTTATATTAGCGACCCGGATTCATTGCTCTCGAATGTAGTATAAATATAACCGTACAGTGTGTGTCGTGCAGGCGCGCAAGGACCTGGCCAGCATCCAGAAGGACATCCAGTCGGTGCAGAAGCAGATCGCCAGCATCGAGGCGCGCAACGAGAGCAAGCGCAGCGACCGACACAACATACTGCGCCAGTGCAAGGTACAGTACTTATGAATCGTCAAAATAGTTACAAAATGCTAAGCTGCAACCCCATACCACTCGTTCGGAATGCCGTTCCTACGGAGAAGAAACTTAATGGTTACTATTTTTTAAAAGATATTTTACATTTTTGATCAGGGTGCAGGGTAAAATCGTCCACAGTATTGAAATAATATGATTTTGTTTATTAGTTTTTGTATAGTGTATAGGGCAATCGAAGGCATTATGATTTAATATAACAAAAATAATAATATGCTAACCACTTCTTCCATATCATAACCCACACAGATCGATGACATCATAATCCCGCTGCTAGAGGGCAGCCTGGACGACACGGCCGACACCGAGTCCGACCCCTCGTCGCTCTCCACCACACAAGTGTACCGCAAGGAGTCCAGGCGAGTGCTCTGCCATAAGGGACTTATTCACAAATTAAGCATTCCAGGAAGTCTATGAACATACGATCGCGTTTCGCAGTTGCGATTTGGGTGATTGTCCACCACACCGGCCCAGTGCGGATCGGTCGGAGTACCTATACTGTTTTAACTTTTAGTTACTTGAATGTAATATACAAAAACCCACTGGGTTTCTTGCCAGATTTTCTCAGTTGAGGTTTATGATCTTTGATTTATTTGAATTTGTCGCCGCCCCGAATAGCAGAATTAAACCATGTAATCACTGAACTATTAAAAAATGGGAAAAAAAATATATATAATTTATTTTCTCATACGTCGTTCGTTCCGACTCAGAATCTTATTCTGAGTCGGTACGAAGTTCGCCGGAGGTGCGTTTTCATATAATTTTTCCTCAGGTAAAAGTTACACTAACGGAGACTCGCTGAACGGTGTCATAGATTTATATCTATACTAGCCGTCGAATTATATTGTTAACTTGTCAAATAGTTGGATCCAATTGAGATTTGACAAGATTCTATCTAATCTGTCAGCAGAGTAAAATTAAGCCACCTTATAAGGTCGTTAAAATTGATTTTGTATGTGACAGTCCGTGCTTTGCCAAATAAAGATACATAATCCCCCAGCCCATTGTAATTATTAATTATCTTATTTGTTCAGGATCCGCGTGGACTACCGCTCCCTGTCCGACTCACTGAAGGAGCTGGACGAAGCGGACGAGATCAAGCGCAAGGCGGACAAGCTGCAGAAGGCCATCAACTCGCTTCAGAACACCGTCGACAAGATACAGGCGCCTAACATGAGGGTAACTGATTCACTCCCCTATATGTTATTTACACATGGAACAGAGTCTATGTTTGAAAACTAACATTGGCGTGTGAAGCAAGCGCCGATACGAAGTTGAATAATAATATTGCTACACAATGAACTGTGGGCGATCTCAGAATACAGGGTGGTACGAACAGGGTCTACTGACCTTTGATCCTCCGCTACTTTCGTGCATTTTTAATCAGTGTGCATAGTCAGAATTTTAGCATACGTTTTCTGAATCACCTGTATTGTCATATGGATATTTTTACTCACCACTGGGGTACTAACATCACACAAATGTTGCCTCTACCTGGATTCGAACCCGGGATACTAGGTACAGAAAGCAGGCTCAGCACAAATTGTGTCAATCGGGTCATCAGAGATCGACGAAGTATGTGTAAAATTATGCGAACCTAGAAACGAGATAGCAGGATCAAAGCTGTGAAAATATATAACAAATTTTGTTCTTTCAGGCAATGCAAAAGCTGAACGAGGTCCGTGAAAAAGTGAACGCCACGAATGAAGCGTTCGTGGCGGCCCGCAAGCGCGCGCACAAGGCCAAGCTGGCGTTCGAGAAAGTGAAGAAGGAGCGCCACGACAAGTTCATCGAGTGCTTCGAGCATGTTGCGAATGAAATCGACGCCATTTACAAGGTAACTTACAATCCAAAACTCGTTATAGTTCAATGAAATTCCTTTTTTCTGCTTTAATCAGCAGTTCATCTAAAAAACTATCACTCCTAAATACATAAAATATTTCGCCCATTTACAATTGCATTACGAAACAATTTTTCTTTTAGTGCCACTAAAATTTCGTGTGCGCCGTCTACAATTCGCTAAATAAGTAGTGTTTCTACGGTACTCAATAGATGGCACTCAATCAATATAAAAATACGAGTACAAAGATTGCAATACAAATCCGAAACACGCAATATTTACATAAATAAAATGGTCTCAATATTAAAGCTCAATATTAAATCTTCCACCCCCACTTGCTGCTACATCCCGTGGTTGTGCCTGTGTTTACATTGCGTGCGCGGGAGTGGTCAGTAGATCATCGCAAGTACATTTAAAATCAATAGTATTTCCTCTTCTTGAGAGTACACTTGACAATCATTTTCAGGCGTTAGCGATGAACCAATCAGCGCAAGCGTTCCTCGGGCCCGAGAACCCGGAGGAGCCGTACTTGGACGGCATCAACTACAACTGCGTAGCGCCCGGCAAGCGCTTCCAGCCCATGTCCAACCTGTCCGGCGGGGAGAAGACGGTGGCCGCCCTGGCGCTGCTGTTCGCTATACACAGGTGCGGCACGGGGACGGACCATGTGGAAATACCCGATCAAAGTAGTTCGTAGATCCGGGCAAAATACAAAACAGCTGATGTCCATGTGGGCGATGTCGATGTGAAAATTGTCGATCCGAATAGAAAATAGTCCTTGCTAAAATGCGAAATCGTCGCTCAAAATAAAGAATTGCTTATGGTCAAAATGAAAAAAAAATGCCCGTAAAAGTATACAATGGCCGGTCCAAACGCGTCATAGTCCAGATTTTTTTTTTATTTAATTATTTTAATCAGTAATAACATAAACAAAACCCCTCCCCCAGCTTCCAGCCCGCCCCCTTCTTCCTGCTGGACGAGATCGACGCGGCGCTCGACAACACCAACATCGGCAAGGTGGCCTCCTACATCCGCAGCAAGAAGGGCAACCTGCAGACCATCGTCATCTCGCTCAAGGAGGAGTTCTACGGGTGCGCGGACGCACTCGTCGGGATCTGCTCGGAGGTACGCGTAACGACACTATTGCGCTATATAAATAGGCCGTAAAAGATTCTGATACGATCAGTAGATAAATCATTCCTTTGTTTGCCTTTTTCGACGGAATTTCGCCAGCGCTTACCTAGCACACACATATTAGCACATTATTAAGAGGTTACGTACAGCGTGCTACGCAATATTTGTGCCTAACACATTTCTTTTCTCTTTCCAGCCGGCTGATTGCCTGGTCAGTGACGTCATCACGCTGAGTCTGGAAAATTACAACGATTAGCGCACGCGCGCGCATAAATATATTTTTATACTTAATTTAGTTGTCATTCCCCTTGTTCTCATAAGTTGATCGTGTGCATTGTTAAAATTTACGGTTAAAATAAACTTAGTGTTAAGTTGACATAGGATACCTATTTTTGTGTTTTATTAGCCTCGAATACTAACAATAAATATGAATGGCCATTTCCATCATTTCATGTCATCGTCCATTTTTATTAATAATGTGTATTTATAAAATTTGATATTGCTATTAAATACTTGACACTGGCTCATTTTTCAGAGAGACAATTTTTCATCGCATTTCATTTCGTACAGACATATAAGAACAACAAATATTAAAATCTAAATTGCTTCTAATTGCATAGGGTTCCATGTAACTTTTAATCTATGGAAACATACAAAAGCAATGGAGACGAATTCACGTACAGCCCAAGAATATACACGTAAGTTTTAGAAAATTTATTGGGATTCCAGAAATCACTTGACACTTGTCAAGGACAGCTTAGTAAAAAAACACATACATATCGAGCTCTTTTATTTACAATAAAATAATCTTTATATTACAACTCTTATCCTAAGCTACAACTATAATGGTACGCGTCCACCTGTCTGTACGCATGGAACGGCTTTCAGTTGCTCTCTTTTTCAGAACTGGGGCCGTATAATGAACTCTTTCAGACATTAAACTCAATTTCGAATCATGATCTCACTAATACACATCCATGTATATAATTTATCCTGTTTATGTACGTCGTTGTTGAAAATTACAATATATACAGAGATAAAATAAATATTTGAGCGTAAAATTAAATGCCCGTTTACATTGGGATTATAAAGCACCCCTGCGTCCCATCGTACGTATCGATAGCTATCAAAACAAACTCATGAGATCCGTTGCGTGCCGTGCGTGCGTACCTACACGTCGACGAGTACTCTAGTCAATATATTTCAGCACTACAAAAATAATGTTGCGCCTGCCAATAGGAAATCATTTCAATGTACAGCTGTATTATGTCTAATAGAGCTAATTTGGTAAAATTATTCTAATAATTTCTGCAAAAATATAATGTGTATTTGATTTTGTTTAGAGTATTCATCTGCATTAACACCTACCTTCGGAAATATGGGTATTAACCGTATGAAAGTAAAGTTTACATTTGAATAAATTGTGTTAGGTATGGGTAAAGGAAGAGCGGCGAGGCGCAATTATTAATTGTGAGCTAATATTTTTGCTAGCGCTAGCACGTATCACTTGACGTGGCGGTCGCACCATCGTTCAGCGGTTCAGTGGATGAACTTTATTCGAAAGTTATTTGACGGGGAACAGTAAATTAATAAGTGGAAGAATCGCGCTTATAGAGATACTGTGGAATAGAGGCTAGCGTAGAGTTCTAGGTTGCTCACCATCATCGAACAGAAATATAATCGTAACGTTATCGAGATAAGCTGTTACTGTCATACTAATTTATAAAGTCTGTGGCGCGAAAGGGATGGACGACGCTTACGTACCGAAACGCTACGTAAAAAAAGATTGTGTGCTTGAGGTACTGGACCCAAAAGGATTATTCTAGTTGTTAGTAAAATTGGCTGCTCATGAAACAATGGGACAGCAAATATATTTTTGTTGTTTAAAATAATACAACGGCCATTAGCTCTGTTCATAAACGCACACATAATAAAGTAGCATTTTATAGTGGGCTTGTAAAAAAAAAGTATATCAACAATTCATATTGAAAAAAAAATCTTTGTTACACTAGTTGCAATAAATTTCATTTCTATGACCATATTACGTAAATGCGTCACAAAAAATACATTACACCTGAGACCACAAACCTTAGTTTCGATTTGACAATATTTATCCACATGAGAAAAAATAATTTAATTAATTGTATTAGCATTCACGTAATAAGTCCACGTTTTAATAACATGAAATAATTTCATTATTTCGCAAAACATATTCCCCCGAACTTATAGACGCTATATAACTATATCAAACGTCATATGGTACAGCGCAAAGCAAAACTTGTGCGCAGTATGACGTTTAAATAAAATTATATAACGTCTATAAATTACGGGGCGAGTTTCCAACAACGTTACAATACTATATTGAAATTAACAATATAAATTAACTATTATGCTGCTCATGATAGATGTCATTTTGCCGTAAACCCGCACAACTATATACACTTGTCGAGTGTTGTCTCGCTTCATTGTTATTGCGACAAGCGAGACAATTCTCCACGTTTAAGTCAAGAATTCTTAGCATAAGAGTGTAGAACCCACATAGGTGTTGCGGCACGCGGCTGGAACGCTGTATCTGTGGGAACATCATCATCTATGCGCATCAGCAACCGTCCAGGTTAAGGATCGATAACATTATCATGTATGTATAGACATATTATTCTATCTATGAACATAATTTGAGATGGATTTTACATTTTTTTTTATAAATAAACCGGCTCCATTTAATGGCATACTAGCTACTTTTCACTGTGTTTTATGTTCCGTACCTGAAAAGGAAAATAACGAAAAGGGTCGGTGCTGAAGTAGGGCGCGGCGTGCGGCTGCAGCAGTTTGCGGCACGTGCAACACGTGCGGCACGCGCGCGGCGCTAGTCGGGGCTGCGCGGCGGGTCGGTGCTGAAGTAGGGCGCGGCGTGCGGCTGCAGCAGTTTGCGGCACGTGCAACACGTGCGGCACGCGCGCGGCGCTAGTCGGGGCTGCGCGGCGGGTCGGTGCTGAAGTAGGGCGCGGCGTGCGGCTGCAGCAGTTTGCGGCACGTGCAACACGTGCGGCACGCGCGCGGCGCTAGTCGGGGCTGCGCGGCGGGTCGGTGCTGAAGTAGGGCGCGGCGTGCGGCTGCAGCAGTTTGCGGCACGTGCAACACGTGCGGCACGCGCGCGGCGCTAGTCGGGGCTGCGCGGCGGGTCGGTGCTGAAGTAGGGCGCGGCGTGCGGCTGCAGCAGTTTGCGGCACGTGCAACACGTGCGGCACGCGCGCGGCGCTAGTCGGGGCTGCGCGGCGGGTCGGTGCTGAAGTAGGGCGCGGCGTGCGGCTGCAGCAGTTTGCGGCACGTGCAACACGTGCGGCACGCGCGCGGCGCTAGTCGGGGCTGCGCGGCGGGTCGGTGCTGAAGTAGGGCGCGGCGTGCGGCTGCAGCAGTTTGCGGCACGTGCAACACGTGCGGCACGCGCGCGGCGCTAGTCGGGGCTGCGCGGCGGGTCGGTGCTGAAGTAGGGCGCGGCGTGCGGCTGCAGCAGTTTGCGGCACGTGCAACACGTGCGGCACGCGCGCGGCGCTAGTCGGGGCTGCGCGGCGGGTCGGTGCTGAAGTAGGGCGCGGCGTGCGGCTGCAGCAGTTTGCGGCACGTGCAACACGTGCGGCACGCGCGCGGCGCTAGTCGGGGCTGCGCGGTGGGTCGGTGCTGAAGTAGGGCGCGGCGTGCGGCTGCAGCAGTTTGCGGCACGTGCAACACGTGCGGCACGCGCGCGGCGCTAGTCGGGGCTGCGCGGCGGGTCGGTGCTGAAGTAGGGCGCGGCGTGCGGCTGCAGCAGTTTGCGGCACGTGCAACACGTGCGGCACGCGCGCGGCGCTAGTCGGGGCTGCGCGGTGGGTCGGTGCTGAAGTAGGGCGCGGCGTGCGGCTGCAGCAGTTTGCGGCACGTGCAACACGTGCGGCACGCGCGCGGCGCTAGTCGGGGCTGCGCGGCGGGTCGGTGCTGAAGTAGGGCGCGGCGTGCGGCTGCAGCAGTTTGCGGCACGTGCAACACGTGCGGCACGCGCGCGGCGCTAGTCGGGGCTGCGCGGCGGGTCGGTGCTGAAGTAGGGCGCGGCGTGCGGCTGCAGCAGTTTGCGGCACGTGCAACACGTGCGGCACGCGCGCGGCGCTAGTCGGGGCTGCGCGGTGGGTCGGTGCTGAAGTAGGGCGCGGCGTGCGGCTGCAGCAGTTTGCGGCACGTGCAACACGTGCGGCACGCGCGCGGCGCTAGTCGGGGCTGCGCGGCGGGTCGGTGCTGAAGTAGGGCGCGGCGTCGGGCTGCAGCAGCGTGCGACACACGCTGCAGACGCGTGCGGGCGCGCCGCGCGGGCCGCTCGCCACGCTGTGCGACACGCACGACGCGCAGAATATGCGCCCGCAGTGGCGACAGTGCACCTGCGCGGGAACAATATTACCATGGAGCCTTCAATTTCTTGAAACAAATTGTATTTCATTCAAAACAATAGACTTCATAGCACTCTCAAACATTTCACAATATATACTTATATCTGCCTTTTTATGGTTCCCTAGTAAAAATAGGAACGTCCTAATCGATAAATCGAAAAAAAAACTAAATCCTGTTATATATATCAGTGCAATTAATGTAGCATGTATTCAAAAATGCACGAGCCTTTATTCCCAGATTCATTCTTATTCTATCACCGGGATTAGTATGTTACGTTGGCGCAGGCCGGGTGGCGCATGTCACGGATGTGAGCGAGAGCGTTCCCGTGCCCCCCCAACAAGGCGGGAGAAGGACCACCGTGGGGTTTTAGTCGGTAAAAGTCCGGCATAACCCGCTTGCCTCCCGGGGCTTGCGGGTATCCATGAGGATTTCCCCACGCAAAAAAATAAAAAAAAAGGCCGTGTGGCTTGTGTACGCACCTTCCGCTTGGTGTTGGGCAGGTGCGCGTGGCAGGAGGGGCAGGCGTGCACGTCGTCCTCGTGCTGCCAGCGCACCTCCGTGTCCGCCTCGCGGATGCGCTGCAGCTGCACCTGCGCGACCACCAACTACTACACCAGCCTTCCCCAAAGTGAGCGATAGCGCCCCCTTGTGGCCGCTGCAGGCCTAATGGAGGGCGGTAAGAGACCCCGAAAACCCGAACCCAAAAGAGACCCGTTGTGTAGAGGCTTACAATAATTAATTTAATTTGTTGTGGTTTTGAAGTAGGTGAAAAAATTAGGGCGCTAAAAAATAATTCATTCTCAAAGTGGGCAGGTAGACAAAATAAGTTTGGGAACCCCTGTACTACACTATCACGGCCGCCTCTCTGGCCGCGTGCGCACAAACACACCAACTGTACGATCCCAAACTAAGCAACTCTTGGTATCGTACAAGAGACTGGGGAAAAACGAGCAGCCATGGAGTTTCTTAGCCGTTCTTCTCCATAGGAATAGCATTCTGAACAGGCGATAATGTCGTAGCATAGCATTTTTTGACGAATCATTGGGATAAATAAAAAAACTTCTGTTTCACTAAGAATTATTATGTTAATCAAGTCGTCAAGAAATTCTAGCGCTTGAGCGTTTGCCTCGAGGCCGTTGCGCGGTCGGTTTGGAGCCGGTCATTGATGAGAAGTTACCTGTAACGACTGCGACAGTCTGACAAAGTCCTGCTGCACCTTCTCGCTGTTGTCCAGTTCCTGCTGCAGCACCAGCACCCGGGACCGGACCTCGTGGACCTCGCTTTGCAAACGTTTCTGTAAATAAATTAACATTGTTAAGATAAGTTATCGAAACGAACCGCTGTAAGGCGTAATCGTATCGAATCTTTGACTATGTTATACAATCGAATCGATTAGGTACGGTTGCGCATCGAAAAGTTCGAAATTGATTCGGAATTTCCACCATTCTGATAGCTGTGATTGATATTTTTAAGGATATTCAATCTTTAAGGGCCTAATCTATACTAATATTATAAAAAGGTAAATTTTGAAATCAAACTAGATTTAACTAGCTGTCGCGACGAACTTTGTACCGCCTAAGAATCAATAAATAAATAACGCCATACGATTACACCAACTATACGGTCCCACATTAAGCAAAGCTTGTGTTATGGGTACCGTACAATGGACTGAGGGCGAACTCAGTATATAATACTTATATGTATAGATATTAAACATCCATGACTCGGGTACAAACATTCGTCCTCATCACACAAACTTTGTCCCTACCAGGACCTACCGGGACCTTCGGCACAGAAAGCAGGATCACTACCAAATGCGCTAATCAGTCTCCGATCCCCCCACGTATGTAATTGTTCACCTTATCCTCGAGCAGCGCCTCGATCATGTCGTTGGAGTGCCGCAGCTTGTCTCCCAGCTCCTTCATCTGCTCGCGCTCCGTCTGCAGCTGGTCCAGCTCTTCCCTGTGCGAATGGAAATTGCTGCTTTTCATATCCGTATAGGTTTTTGTGTGTGCTGTGAACATCTTCAACCAAAGTTTAAAAAAATATATAACAACAAATGAATCGTTCAAGTACATAGCCAAATCCCAAATTGTAAAGAATAGCGAGAAATTCCGTACAAATACTAAACGATGGAACTAATTCAAACTTTGACAGTAATCCGTTGAAGGATTTTTTTTTAGGAAAGAGGCTGAAAATGCAAGTAGCCACGGACTTCTTCTTCTTCGGGCGTTTTCCACAAATCGACGTCTAAGTGCGCTTGTTTGGAGTGTGGGAGGCTGGTTGGCTAGGGATTCCAGATTCCAGCAATCCAAGCTCCACCATGTAGAAGTAGCCATGTAGGCAAGATCTCCTGGAGGCTACCTGGTGAGCCTGGTAGGTGGCCACTCCGTAGCATTGTAGCAGAAGGTGCGCGGCTGTTATCTCTGGTTCCATGCAAGTTCTGCACAGAAGACTCCGTGACATTTGGATAGTACCTGGTGCGCTGCAGGTCGGCGCGCTGGTCGTGCAGCAGCTGGTCCTGGCGGCGCAGCAGCGCGGCGCGCTCCAGCAGCTGCGCGCGCAGCTCGCGCTCGGCGGCGCCGGCCTGCTCGCGCCCGAGCTCGCACACGATCAGCTGCTCGCGCAGCCGCAGCGTCAGCTCCTGCAGCTCCTGCCGGCGCATCGTCGTATCGTAACACCGCCACGCGAACAAAACAACTGCACGGTCACACACCTGGCATTCCTCACTCGTCGATCGCACCGCGAAGAGGTTTATCCCGGCAGGTGCGCTTGCAAAGGAGAGTTTGCCTATACCGGGACAGGAACCCGGGTCCCTCGGTACGAAAATCTGTATCCCTACCAACTGCACTAATCGGGTCGTCATTTGAAAGACCAATATACCTAAAAATGTAGTAGATCGGGGATTCTCAAATCAAATCAAAGTAACAACTAAATATGAGGGTACCCCCGTCAAACTATGCCACTAGGACGTCAACCACTACAGTCCTCCCGCGACCATGGTTGCTGTAAAGCAGCAGAAACGTCGGGAAAGTAAAACAAAAAATAAACCGCGATAAAATCCTTAAAAATAGTTTTATTACAATTAACCTACTCTATTGTTCAAATGATGCCCCCTTTGGTTACAATATTAAAAAATATATATCTTGCCATACCGTCGTTAGGAAACACTTTTTTTAAATGTGTGTTCTTTTCTGCTTCACATGTAGAGAACGCCGTGTTTTGTCTGAATATTCTAACAAGTCTGTGATAATACTGATAGTGTAACAGGCTCCAATGTGTAATGTACTTACTTCAACGTTGTCAGGCAGGTCGATAATCTCGTTCTGCATCTCGGCCGCCCGCTTCGTGTACTGACCGATCAGCATCGCGTTGTCTCGCTCTAAACTATAACAAATAATATACATAAATAAATTAAAAAACAATACTGCAGAGGGCTACGTGGACGTCGAATCTTGTTGTGTGGGTGTGTCTGTTTGTTCTAGCAGTAATGCAAAACTACTAGACTGGTCTAAATAAATAATAATATACAGAATAATAGACATTGACAGACACTGGGACTAGACATTTTAATAATCAGAAACAGAGCTGATATAATCTACGTATATCTTAAAATACATTATAAATGGCAGGTCAAACCATTAAACATGAAAACAAAAACAACTTTAAGTAAATTTGAACTTTGTTATCATACAGAATAAAAGCAATTTTCTCAGCAGCAGTCTGTTTAGTGGCATAGTTTGAAAATGGAACAATTCAATTTGAAAACTGACAATTACGGAAGACGGCTGTATGGTCAATAGACTATAGCCTGCCTGAAAGGGCGAAAAAAAATAATAATTGAAAACTGACAAACCTTTTCTGTTCGTTTCTGTACGCACCTGTCAAGTTTCTTCTGCAGCGTCTCCCGGTCGACGGTGAGCTTCGTGACGTGGTCGAGCGCGCGCGCCGACGCCTGCTCAGCGGCTGCAGCGCGCTCGTCCAGCGCGGCGCGCGCGCGCTCCGCGGCCGCCTGCAGCGCTTCCAGCTGCTGCGCGCTGCCCAGCCGCTCCGAGTGCCACGCGCGCACCGTCTCGTCGTGCAGCGACCGCACGCCTTCCAGCTCCTCTGTTGCCTACCACCACAGAGTATAGGAGCCTACTGTAACACACGTGATTCAGGAAGGCTATACTAGACCTGCAGCGTGCGCTCGCCTTGCCTTTGGCGCATTTGTAATCATTAAATCAATTTAAAGAGGAAATAAAAAATCAAGCCCCGCTGAGTTTTTCGCCGGATCTTCTCAGTTGAGTTCGCGTTCGGATCCAGTTGTAGAATTAAGAAATAAAAAATGATGAATTTTTACACAGTTACACCTTATACTTATATAGAAACTAGCTGTTACCCGCGACTTCGTCCGCGTGGTATTTAACTAAGACAACCGTTGGCAACAGCCTGCTCGCGCGTTCTGAGCCCGCAGGACGCATTGCAGGTTGTTGCTATTAAAACTTAATCAGGAGCAGCGCTGCAACATTGATTTTAATATTTTTTCGTGAGATCCTTTTTTTTCTAAAATAAAAGTACTCCTTGCCTAAGCTACTCCTTGTTACATCAGCTATCTGCCAGTGAAAGTCCCGTCAAAATCAGTCCAGCCATTTCAGAGATTAGCCGGAACAAACAGACAAAAATTGTAAAAAAAATTGTTTCGGTATAGGTAACGTGTATACATCCAAATGCACTAAGTAATAAGCGGTTATTTTAATATTACAAACAGACACTCCAATTTTATTTATTTGTATAGATGATATTATGTAGCTGTAGTGGTGGACACCTGCTTGAGCGCGATGTCGAGCGCGCCGGCGCGGTCCCGCGCGGCGTCGGCCTGCGCCTGCTCCGCCACCAGCTGCTTCTCGTAGTTCGCGCACATGTCGCAGCGCCGCTGCCGCTCCGACACTGGACATACATTATTTGTCAACACACTTGCCCGTAAAGCGGCTCTTATTGCACCGATTTTAGGTACATATTGCAGCTTGTTATACACGTGTATTTTTTACTTTTTTATCATCGCACTTGTATGATAAATTTCACTTTTTTTTTAAATCTGGGCAAAGATGTCTCAAATATATTAAACCTTTTTTGTGATTAAATAAACTGTGTTAGTTGAAATATGATAAATAAACAAAATATTTTACGTTAAATTATTTATATTTGACATCATAATTTGTGTTATAATTACAAAAATATTCAGTATCTTTTATTTGTAACAAGCTGTCCCGACGAACTTCGTATCGCCTCAGAATCAAATGTATGACAAAATTAATTATCATTATTATTATTTTTTGTGATTTTTCCCAAGTTTTAATAGTTATTCTGCTATTCCGAGCGATGACAAATACAAAAAAATCAAATAATATTAAAAATCGGCCTACCCGTTCTTGAGTTATAAATGGTGTAACTAACACGACATTGCTTATACATATGGATATTAGGCTGTTCTACGGCATTGTTGTCTGTGACTGTTTTTCAAAATTGCGCACGAAAACTAAAAACCGGGCGCCATTTTGCAGATATGTGATTAAATATAACTAGATGTGTTTATAAAATTTTATTTATTTATTTTATGGAAAACCAACAGCTACATACAAAATATTAAACACAAGTTTGGTGACAGGAAGCCAATTAAAGGATTTCACGTATAGTATTTTATTTAACTAAGCGATGTTTCCTGTTGAAAAACACGTGACACGCGTGAGAATTTGGTCATTACACTCTCGGCCTCGGGCTGCTATCCAGCCTCGACTGTAATGAACAACTTAGCTCGCCGTATCATAATGTACTATAGTCATATCTATCACCGGACTACTCTTGTACTCCAACTTCATAAAGCACGAGATTTGTATATCAAACTCATTATATAATTATATTATGACATCCTACTGTGCATAGGAGTAAGCATGCTATTAGTAATGTAAATAAATGAATGATGTGTGTGTGTGTGTGTGAACAAACAAAAATGCACTCTATGACTTGACACACCTGGTTCACTTTTGCTGTCTCCACCAGACGCGTTGCCTGCGGGACTTGGTACCTTCGCCTTCTATAAGAACATGTTTTGAATTTTTAGACTATATGGTGTACACGGATAAAACATATTCTGATAATGATTCTCAACTAGGTCCTGACGTCATCGCGGAGGGCGTGGCTACTGTATGATTCTTTCAGTTGTAAAGGGTGTGTGCTCACCGCTAACACGTCCTGCAGCTGCGCGTCAGTCTCCCGCAGTTTGCCCTTCAGTGCCGTGATCTCCATCTCCAAGGGTTGGACGATGGCCTGCAGTAGCTCGCTGTCCTCAACATTCTGTACGTTTGATTATTTATTATTCTATTATTTTTTGCAAGACATAAACACGATGAATAAAAAAACAAAATTATAAAAAAAACACTGCAAAAAAATTGGTGCAAGAAAAGCAGATCATTTCGCTTCAACAAGAACTATAGGAAGGAACAGGCGAATCACATAAAATTATCAAAGA
Organism: Pheosia gnoma; assembly: GCA_905404115.1. NCBI lineage: Eukaryota > Metazoa > Arthropoda > Insecta > Lepidoptera > Notodontidae > Pheosia > Pheosia gnoma. Next base: position 485,219 of record FR989907.1, read on the forward strand.
TGGTGGCTTTGCGCGTGCCGAATTCATACAATTATGCGAACATGAACTAGTGTCGATAAAATCCGAGAACGTGTGATAAGAAGTGGGGTTTTAAGTGTTTTTGCGAATTGTTCCAATTAATCGAAAGAGACAAAACTTGGCAAAAATATATTGTTAACAATGGGGAAGGGACCCATCACTGACCCTCGGCTTATAGACCTTTATAATTATATAAGGTTTAAAAATTATAGTGTAAAATGTTTAAACACGGCCAACAGTAGGTTACAAAGATAACATTCCCAAAGAAATAAATCAAATTATTGGAAATTTAAAAATTACACCCTGCACTGAACACACGGCCTATCTCTGCTGGATCGCTTTGTTTAAAAAAAAAACAACAAAAATTTACACAATTATTTTATACACCAACGTGATCGATATAGCTTACTGATTCATCTGTTAAAATATTACACTATTTTTGTTACCTTATATAAATGATGACCTTATATAAACCAAACAAGTTCATAGATAACCGAAAAGTTCCTCGGAAACTTGTATATCAGCAGGGCCCCGACACTCATGACAGACAGACTCTCAACTCACATCCCAGACGAATTCTGTTTTGTTGGCCTCTTAATTACCGATATTGTATGATTGTGACAAATTAAAAAAAAAATATGAATTTGATCGCACTAGTTGTATCTTAAGGTATTAAACACACAAGTTGCTCAACGAAGCGAATACATCAAAACATGCGGGCGCCATATAGACGCTACGATTGATCCGCTCGCTTCCTTGCGCAAGCATGCTCACAAGCATAAAAGGTGTAAAATTGTACATTAATGTAGTGTATGGTATATAGTGTATACGCACCCTCCTCTGCGGCTGCTCCACCTCTGCGTCTGCGCCGAGCTTGCGAGCGAGCGAGCGCACAAACGTGGCCGGCGCGAGCGACACCTCCTGCCACATCGCGCGAGCGGTAAGCGCCGGTCTCATCTCCATTGATTTGTATATTATAATTTATATCCTACTTACTATCACAGATTAACTAATATTTCCTACGAACAGATATTTCAATCCGCAAAGACATTTAAATAAATAGCGACTCCCGCTGCATCGCAATAAAGTTCACTTCAGTTGGGTAACGTCATCGGGAATCGAGCGGTCACTGTCATACTAATTCATACAATCTGTGGCGTGAGAGGGATGGACGACGCTTACGTACCGAAACGCTACGTAAAAAGGATTGCGCTTGAGGTACAGCACGCACACACGTTTTAATAGTTATTGTGCTATACGAGACAGAGACACACTCAAAAAAAGAAACAAATATCATTAAAATTGGCGCACCCGTTCCCGAGTTATAAATGGTGTAACTAACACGACTTTGCATTATATATAGATAGATAATAATATAACTTTTCTTCCCATTTCTGAAGACTTGTAATTCGCTTCGAATTATGTACACAAACTAAACTATTTAATTTGCAAGTAATTAAATAAATTGTACTTCGACTTTCTTCACTATAAGGCTCACTTTTGTTTGCTTGTTGTAAATATATTCTAACAAGAAAAACACCGTTCGTCCACATTCAATACGCGATGATTAGCGACTGATTTGCATGAAGCGTAGCGCAGATATCATTACCGCAACACATAAGTAATGACGTAATATCGAAAAAATAAACTACACTCTTTGAAACTCCAAATGATTTTCCCCTTGGATACTGTGATAACTAATACATAATTATTTTGTGGTATTCGTACACGAAATTGTCCTTTTACGGGTTTATTTAAAACGTGGCTTACTATAAGGCTAGGTACGGGCACTGAAGGCTGTAGTAAGTCGATATGGTAATGAATGCCGATAAGCACAGCGGAACGATAACGTATGCATTTACTTTTAAACAAAAAAAAACAACACCTTGGGGAAGGAAATGCTGTTTCTAATCTCCCTATAGTGTTACCCAACAACGAGAAAAATACTACACTTTGCGATTTATCTGATACTAGCTTCTAACCGCGGCTCCGTCTGCGGCACCTCTGTGAAACATAGCCTATATACTCAGGGATAATGTAGCTTTCTAACAGTGAAATGTTTTTCAGAATTGAATCAGTAGATCCGGAGATCACCCCATACATACCAACACACAAACTAACAAACTTGACTTCTTTACGATATTAGTATAGGAGGATTGAAAAAGTTTTTAAATAAAAAGTCATTTGCAAGAAACACTGATAAAGGACAAAGCATCAAAATAATAGAGGTTTTTTTTTCTTAAATTTTATATCGGCTTTTCGAATATAGAATTTTATTCAAACTATAAAAGTTAATCAATTATTAAGCCTGACATTTGAAGTCGTATTCTAGAAAAAATAAAGTCGATTGTCTGTTTTGAACTGCAAGGGGGAACTCTAAGCCTCAAGCACTTGTTGGATCAAGTTTTTTTTAATGACTTTGTTACCCTCAATTTTATTTAAAAGAATCTCCTGCCAGGAGTAAGTAAGGAAGGTGTAGTCTATACCATAAACCAAGATTGATTTTGATCGTGGTACAGGATTCATATATCCGTGTGCATTGTTCTTTAAATCTATACAAATAAATAAAATTGGAGTGTCTGTTTGTAATATTAAAATAAACGCTTTTTACTAAGTGCATTTGGATGTATACACGGTACATATACCAAAACAACATTTTTTAAATTTTTGTCTGTCTGTCCGTCTGTTTGTTTCGGCTAATCTCTGAAATGGCTGGACCGATTTATACGGGACTTTCACTGGCAGATAGCTGATGTAACAAGGAGTAACTTAGGCTACTTTTATTTTAGACTAGCTGTTACCCGCGACTTCGTCCGCTTTCTGTTAAATACCACGCGGACGAAGTCGCGGGTAATAGCTAGTAACAAATAAATATCGCCACACGACCAGACCACTGGCAGGTTTAAGAGCAACATACGACTAATCATATCTTTAACATTACCAGTTAATATTGAGCTCTCACCTGCTGCTGTTGTCTAAGCTGGTTGAGCTGCTGCTCCAGCTCTAGGTTTCTGGCCATCAGCCGCCGCACCTCCTCCGTGCCCGACGACGACGCCTCCACCGTCTCTGTTAACAATACCATGTTGATAGATTAAGTCAAAGTCAAAGCATTTATTTCGTATAGGCCTATAGGGGCGCTTACAAATTGTCATTATATTTTATTTCTTAACTCTACTACCGGAGTGGAACGCGACCTCATCTGAGAAGATCCGGCGAAAAACTCGGCGGGCTTGTATTTTTTTTATTTTTTTTTAAATAACCATGTTAATTGTTAATTATGGCTTCAAAATTACCTTTGCTTCGCCATGTGATGCAGAATGATGGCAACATTGTACACACACCATGTTCCAACTAATCGGAAACAAGGATATACCATTTTTTTATCAGCTACTACCACTAATGATGCACTGACTAGGTTTAGTACGCGGCTTCGCTCGCGGTGATAACATTCAGTTTTGTGTGTCACAGAAAGTGGCTTAGCAACGTGTGATCAGGATATCCTAATGAATATAAGGTTTTTATTTCGAATAGAAATATAGCAGTCGCTTGCCTTTCACCATATAGACATACTTACAAAACATGGACGTTAAAACATTATTTTCTACTAGCTGCGCCCCGCGGTGTTAACCGCGATTAAAAAATATTTCCTTTTTACCGGGATATAAAATAGCCTATGTGCTATTCCAGACTATAATCTATCTCTGTGTCAAATTTCATCCAGTTCCGTTCTGCCGTTCTGGCGTGATTGAGTAACAAACATCCATCCATTCAAACTTTCACATTTAAAATATTAGTGTGAAGTGTGATTATATAGTTAACATTAAATAATTTATAATGAACTGCTTTCAGAGTGTGTTAATTATTTCATGTTATCAAGAAGGAAACTATGATTTTGTTGATGTATTCGCAATCACCGCTTGGATTTTAACAATTTCAGAAGCATTCATGTAGAGCTATGTAGACCATTCACGTTCCTATGCAAGGCACGGCAAGGACACCTTGCAGTGGAGAGGACAGTTGAGGGCACCAGAGCACGCCGAAGATTAGCCATGAAATGGACCGCCATAGGTGTTCCCTGCATCAATGCGTCAGGAATACGGCAGTGAGATAAGATTGACACTGAATCGTGCCACCAATAAGGGCATTAAGAAAACGACCGAGAGACACTATCGAGATTTAAACATAGGAGAACATATATAAGCCTAGGTCGCCGCTACCCAGATCTGGCCGCCTCTACCCAGATCTTGCGCGCGAATACGTAACACAGGTCAGTTAATACTAGGTCACAACCATTTTGTTAATAGGTAATCTTTCCATACATAACATATAACAATCATGTTATGGTCTAACATGGTGGTTTGTGCATTAAATATTTATAAAAAAAAACTTGATAACTATATTTTCGACAGACACCAAATCCGCAACTTTTTTTTAAGTCTGTCTGTTTGTGCATCACTAGAAAACCAGTGTACAGGATTTGATGAAACTTGGCACAGTGATAGGTTTTGACCCAGGTCAACATATAGAATGCTTTTTATATCGGGAAACGGATCAGTTCTTGCTGGATAGCCCAAAATGTTACTCGGATTCCATTAGGCGGATTTTCATAAACCGGCCATGGTGATAGTTTGTAAGGATATTTTTTTTGTCCAGGGAATTTAAGTTCCCTATCCCGGATAGGCAAAAAGGTATAGTCCAAGCTTAGTCACGGACAAGGTTCGTACTTTGAAAACATGCATGATTACGAACCGCTGACAAGTAGCTGCAAGTTCTGCATCTCGGACTTCTGGTTCTCGCTGAGGGTCTCCAGCTGCTGCAGCGCGGCGCGCAGGCTCATCACCTCCGACTCCAGCTGCTCCTTGTCCAGTATCATTTTCCGCATGTCCTCTACAAACAGTATAAAATAATAAATAAATAATTCTAGCCTATTCTAATGTCCCACTGTTGGGCATGGGCCTCCCATCAATGCGAGAAGGATTAGGCCACTGTCCTCCACTCTGGCCCAGTATGGGTTTCCAGACTTCACATGACTTTTAGAGGGGTTCTCTCAGTCATGCATTATCCTCACAATGTTTTCCTTCACCTTTTAGCAAGTGATAATCATGATTATGAATGACTGCGTGCCTGCCGGTAACCGCCTGCGTTTTATTGGTTCTGTTGTGGGTTTTTGTTTGGGGAACTATTTTCTTTTTGTTCTTTATAATAAATCAGGAGTTGGTTGTCTGCAAAGGTTTTTTCTATTGTTACCATTGACTATAACCTAAGCAAACTTTACAGCATCTACTTACTTCCTTATGAGTGCCCAGATGACCTTAAAAGAGCCACCCATGATGCTGTCTAGTTATTAAATTCCTAGACTGACTTTCTTCAGAGAAATTCTAACAAATGTCTTCACCCTTAGTTTAATGATAGAACCATTAGTTGAGTCTCAGATGGTAAACACCAATTGCTCTATGTAGATATAGATAACTAGCCAAATGGTAGATTGGAAGCCGAGCCCAATACAAAACGAATAGCTACAATTTTTTTGGTAGGTTTATCTTCATCTAAATTAATTATTGAATCATATTTTTTTTATAGTTGTTAATATATTGTAATATTATTCAAATATTTTATGATGCAAGTAACAAGATGCAGTAGTTTTAATGAACTTAAATATTAGTTAAAAGCCATTACAAATATCCTTTCAAAAGCATACCGGCTAAAACAACACAATGGTGGGCACATTTCCAACCTTTACATTAGAGAATGATTGTTAGATGGCAGGATTTTTTAGATACTTGTAAGTTATGATCAATTTTAAACACACCAAACTAGTACTTAAATCATTTTGTATAATATTATGAACTGAAAAACATTCATGGTACAGATATTCAGCTGAACATAAAGGTCTTTGCAAGTGAATTATTAAATTTCAATGCTACAATGTGATTGTTTACAAAGTGAGACAAGAGATTGTAAACTCTCACATCAGAGTGAGTCGAGAGATGTGTTAACTGTGTCACAGAGTTAAAAGAGATAATAAAATGCTGCAATTGTTATTACTACACATCATGCAAAAAGGTACCCTTTGAATATCAATTAATTAGTGAGTCAAACGAAAATGAAATGAACAACATCAAGTTGAACAAAATTGAGGACAATACACAGTTAGGAACGGCAGGAAATAAATCATTAATAAACATAATCATACAAGTGGTAAAAAAAAACATCTAAATGTATTGTAAGTCTCTAGCCAGCCTTCTACATTAACATTCAGCTTAACAAACACAATACCATGCAGCTAAACAAACCAGAACCAAGGTTACGAGTCACCCGCATGACCTACACCGCTCACAATGGTCAACGAACCTTCTTTTAGCAAGAATAGCTCTTTCATTTTCGCACGCTGTACATTAAACTCTTCCTCGAGTAACCGCCTCGCTTGGTCCGGGGACGGGCCGTTGCGCTCCCCCGGGCCCTCGACTTGAAACAGAAACACCACTCAGGGCCTCCACAATACATTTTATCGCCTAAACAAGCATACAATCACACAGAATAACACACCTTTTGGACTGTCCGCGCTTTCTGCCGACATCGCGGACTGGAGGTCCGTCGACGAATTAATATCGCTAATGTAATGCACTTTTTCGACTTATTAGCATTCTTACGTGTGTTTTTGTAAAGCTTGGAAGGAAAATTACCAAAGAACGAATAAAAAAGGTAGTATGAAATCACGAAAATTGGTTGACGTTCCTTTAAATCTCTTGACGTTTTGGATACTCATTGGCATATTGACGTTTTGTGATTGATAAAAAGATTAAAATAGCTCTATGGATAAAAAGAACCTCGAGTCTTGACGGAACATGTAAATTTTATTTTGCTAAATTGAATGACATTTACTCTGAGGCTGAAGGTGAGGTGAAGTGAGAGGATATTTATGCCTCACCAAGGCCTGTTTTCAACTGATTTAAAATAGTTCATACTTAACACTGGCCAAATAGTTCAGATGGTGACACCATATTTTTTAAAACAAGATGAATTGTCACTATTGTCAGGGCTGGTCACTGACGTCTAATATACAAACATAGAGGTCAGTGGGGCTGGTTCAAAAAATATTTTGTTTTTACCATTGGTTTTTAATTTTAAATCGCGTATTACGTCAGTATTTTCATGTACTTATTACTAATTACTAAACTAATTATGCACTTTTTTTTAAGAATATTTTCATCGGGCTTTTGTTTATTTATGTTAACAACGTATTTGTATGGAGAATTGAAAGTTAGATACCCACCTTCCGCTACCGGCTTCCGGAGGCTGGTCCAATCAATATATAAAAAGTTAATCTATGGTCCAATCTTCCATACTAGTATCCACAGACCAACTAGAGATGTAGTAGTCTGTGTTCCATACTAAATGACAAATACGCAGACTATACAGTATAAAATCCAAAGAATCCAAATCCAAATCTCGCATTGCTTGGCGACTGGCGTACTTACATGACGTATACTTAAGAATTTAAAGTTTATATATCGTCCGCTATGGGCGCTTTTTTATAGAATAGAAGTGTACATATATTCGAAGTATTCGTTTCGATAAAACGAATTTGCGCAGTACTATATGACAAACGTCATACAGTACTGCACAAAGAAAACTCTTATTCGCAGTCAAAGAGTATTATAATATGCCCCATAGATAATACATATAAATATGCCCATTACTATACGACGTTTGATAAAGTTATAGAACGTCTATAAATTGGGGGGTTAAACATGGGCCAAAGACTTTATTACAATTGCTACGTTTTAACTTGGGCCTAGTTAATAATTTGGTTTTGTGTTAAGAACCATGAAAATAAAACCAGATAGGGACATTTAAATAAATAACTTTATTTGGTATGAACTAATTCACTTTATTCTACGTTGTTAGAACATGTTTTATTTAAACAAAATATTAAACTATTGTTACAGTATATAAGAATTTGTGACTTTGTCATGAGAGTTTGTAACAAATAAATAAATATCTTATAAACTATTCAAAAACAATTTATTCATGTTTTCATATTTCATAGCGCCATCTTCTAACAAAATACTCTAGTACATTTAAAGGCACAGACGTATCACAGTTTGATGTCTAATGTTAAGAATATTTTTATAACTGAAAAATTATTTACAACCTCCCCACAAGTCGATACACGAAGATTATTTTGTAAAAATGCAAAATTACAGCATAAAGAAATCTGTGCATGACACATTCACAACGTGACTATTAGATGGCGCTATATTAAATTTCATTTAATTCCGCTATTTGATGGTAGATGTCGTTAAAAGCCCTGCTTGGCATCACGAAACATTCTGCCCATAGGAAGGTCGTCTAAGCAAGGAACTTGAACTAGATTGAAGTAAATGTGCCCCATGAGTTGGGAAGCGGACGTGTTGGTCGTTTTGAGACAGTCGAAGAGCATGTCGTCGCAGGTGCAATGGGATTTGCTGTAGAGCGAATTGTTGGTGAGGTTGTAGCGGCTGGAGAAGGCGCGCACCTTGGTGGGGCAGAGGTCGTGCGTGCGGCAGCAGCGGTCCAGCCGCCGGTCCGCGCCCAGGTCGTGGTAATCGGCAGCTATGTCCCCGGTGCCGCACCACTTTGTGCCTGACGAAATAAAATTATCAATATTATTTCAGGAACATTTTCTTCTTGTACCTCAATTCTTTGAACGCACTCATGATTGTATTCTGAAAATAGGAGTTATAAATTCAGTATTCATAAAGTTCTTTTCATTCGATAAATGTTTTGTACTTTTTTATTTTTATTCCCGCAACAAGCAACGCTTGTATGAAGACCCTCGGCTTAGTAAGCAGCAGGTTACTACGAACTGCGCTAATCAGGTCTTAAATCTTGTCAGGTCGTCAGTTATTGCTCTCTAATGCCATTGAAGATCGTTTTGCTAGCTTTTCTCTGTCTATAGAGACACATTGCAAAGATAATAATTTATTAAAATAAATGATGATAATAGTTTACTGACCAGGTATAATCCCCTGCAGCAGCGTGAGCGGGCTGCCGCCCAGCAGGCCTGCGTGCGCGCCGCCCGCGTCGAGCCGCGCGCGCGCCGCGCCGCCCGTCTCCCGCCACGCCGCCACCACCCGCGCCGCGCCACCCTCGTCCAATGCTTCTACTCCTTCTACCTGTAAATAGGAAACGTGTCGAGTATGATTCACTTTACAGCCAGGAAAAGAAAAGCATCCTCAGAGGAATTTACTCTCTGGGTTCACCAGATTGAAATGCATTTGTAAACGATTTTCGCTACTAGATGGCGTTAGGAGTTACAGAAAAACCTCACACTTATTTTCCAAAGGTGTAGTCAGAGGTTAAGAGTTAGTACTTTTTTTTTGACCAGCTGCTAAAGTCTAGCCGTTCCTACATTATTCTCACATACCTATAATAATGTACTGCTCAAAAATGTAAAAGATCTTTTTAAGAGCAACCATGGAGTTTCTTGCCCGTTCTTCTCCACACGAACGGCATTCCGAACGGGCGGTAAAGTTGTAGCTTAGCATTCTGTACATTTTTGTCGATTCAAAGGTACTGTAATTAATGGTTTACATGAATAGAAAATATTCTGATTCCGATTCTGAATAATTGCGTAAAGTCATTGAATTTGATGTTCTGTCTGACACGATACTAAATAGTCACTGACCACAACACATATAGATCGAAACATTGATTGTAGGTATACGTGTTTACATGTACTCTTATACATATGTGGGTGAAGGGCAGACGTATATGGTATACATAGTCGGCTAATGCATAGATTGGTATCGCCATAAATGATGGGTTATTATGACATTATTGCTATGATTGGTTCATAATTTTAATGTAAAATATTTCCATAGATAGGCATTTTAAAAATCATAGTTATTTGATGATTTACTATATTTACGTGAATACCACACATTGCATGATACGATTCACTTACGGATTCTATCGCGGCGTATTTTTATATAGGGCGTAAGTGGCTTCGTAACGAGAACTGATACCATGGATTCAACTCATGATTCTGGAGCCCCATTAGTTGAAATTCCCTCCCCCTCAATGCCAGGGGGATTAGGCCATAGTCCACCACGCTGGCCCAGTGCGGGTTGGCGGACTTCACACGTCTTCCGAGGGGTTCTCTCAGACATGCAGGGTTCCTCGCGATGTTTTCCTTCACCATTGGGCAAGTGATAATCGTGGTTGAAAATGAGATTCGCACATGAAATCCAGAAATCCCAGAGGTGCGAGCCGGGTTTGAACCTGCGATCCTCGTTAGCGAGGCAAGCGTTCTACCAACTTGGGTATCACTGCTATTAGGTAGGTGTAATTTAAAGATATTGTCTATGTCCAGCAGTGGATGTGTATATCGGCTGATAGATAGAATTTAAAGATATTGGGTGGTAATCTCGGATTGTGATAAAACACACGAGAAACGAAAGTAATCGCAACCGCGGCACGGACCTAGTCCATCGATTCTATAGAAAGCCATGTGTACCAATGCGCGGCGCAAATGGTGCATTGTTTGCCGATTCCAAGTTCGCGCGGCCGCCATTGTGCGGCGAGCTGGTTGCTCTTGATGTTGGATTATATTGCTGTTACTGCAAATACGATTACTTCTAACAAGTAGGTTGACGTTTGAGTCAATGAAAACCATGCTTTGAGTATTTAACAAATGATGCCACCTGCAGCCAACATCTGAACTGTATGTTTTCTGCAAATTGCAGATGGATAAGGGGGGGGGGGGGGGGGGGGGTGGCTGAAGAAATGAAATTCGAAATGACAGCGATTGAAAGTGAACAAGTTTTATTAATATTTGTACAGCTTATCGTGTTATTGTTGTTTTTGGAAGACGGGTAGGTATGCCTTTCGATATTGCACTGTACTCATCAAAATGATTAATCTGCGCCAACGAAGTGTAGCGGGATGTGACTTTGGGGGAGAATAGATCACAATGGACTGGGATCTATTTCACTATAAGTACCTACTTAGCACCTAGGTACATGCAATTACCTTAGGTAGAGATATTAAACATTGATTGGAAACAAACAGTCGTGTTCATCACACGAAGTTTGCCCTACCAGCTTCTGAACCCGGGACTTTCAGAACAGAGAGCAGGTCACTACCGTCTGTGCCAATATCATCGGGTTGTGCCCTCTTACCTGCTGGCATTGGTCCATGAGCCGGGTCATCTGGGGGAAGGTGACGCCCAGCGGCCGGTTGATCCGGCTCAGCTGCCGGAGCAGACGGATCGTGTCATCCTCGTCACTGGAATAAGAGAGAGAGAGAGAGCGTTAGTAACTTTCGAGTTTCAACAAGTTGTTAATCGTCTGTATTTGCATAGTAATTCAAATGTACGTCGTATCTTTAATTTCGTAAGACCAGTCCATCCGCAGTGAAAGTGACCTGGCCGGCCACTTCGCCGTTGCGCAATCTTATTGCTGCTTAACATTCTTGTGAATGGCCGTGTCAAGGTCAACCAAAGATGTTACAGGATAACTGCTATGGTTTTAAGAACTAAAATTACCCTAAAAGTTAGCTGTGGAATGTTGACTGACATAAGTTAGTTGCATGTAATGTATATCTAGGTAGTAATATGGTTCTATATCACAACAAACAATTTATTGAAATATTATTATATAATACACAAAAAGAACATACTCCCACACCAACACACACACCCAAGTCATTTGTCTATCTTCAGAACTCATAATGTGGGGACTAGAAAGCCTTCTATCAACTTTTTTTTGGTGCGGAATTCCAATAAGGATTCTCACACACGTCAGATGATTAAGATTTTTTATAGGGCTGATGTCTTTTTAGATGAATGCTTTTGTGGTATGCGATAGACAAAGTCTTCTATTCTCTCGGCGGTAGAATATCTGACGTGAGCCAGAGACATTAAGTATAATATTCATGTACAATACAGAAAGGCCCAAACATGTGTAGCATTACATTACTCTTAAAATGATCTTTTTTTTTTATATCTTTTTTTTTTTTTTGATCTTAGTATACGTAATTTATTGTAATGGATTCAATTATTATATAACTACTCTATACTATTAAATACAGAGTAGCTATATTCCATCAATATAATTATCTTTATACATGGCGGGAGTGGATTCTACACCCTGGATATAAAGCTGGGCTATGTCCTATCAACCGAGCGAGCACCAGCTCCCAGGACATATCAGTTAAGCCAGCATTGTGACGTGGCACGTAACAAGCCGGCTATTGTGCGCCGGCGCGCGATGAATGGGCCGCCGCACGACGCTTGCCCACATATGCGATTCACGTAATAAATATCCGCCCAATTATTTGCAAGGTAGTTGATAGAGCACGCAAGGAGTCTTCGCTTTAGAACTGGCTGCTTGGAATGGAGATCTGATTCTTCGTCCGATTGGCAGTGGAACAGCTGTTAACACTGGATCTGGGCAGAGGGAGTTTCAGCCAATCTTCATTAATGGAGTGGTACTTGGTAGAGTACTCCGAAAGTATCAGTCTCCTTTATCTAAGGCTTTTAAGCAAGGAATCCAGTATATACGTCTTTGTGACGTCTATTAATAGAGATAAATATGCGATGACGGCACAGATCACGAGAGATATGCCGTGCGGTTCAAAATGTATGGGAACTCGCTGTCTCCGTTTTGTTCCCCACCACTCGCTAAAACCAACCAATACGAAGTCTCCTCGGTGCGTGCTGCGTCGTCGCCGTATACAGCGGCCGTACCACGAGACGCACCAGTTTATTCAAGTATCGTTAGACGATCTATCCATTGCCTCGTACATTTACTCAGTAGCGAACATAGGTGGTACTTAAAGAGCCATGTATTTTGTACAAAAATAAAAAAAGTCGTTGTGCTACATGAAAACTAAAATAACATAATAAAGGCATTAAATATTTTTTGATTTGTTGTTTTTAATGATTTTAAAGACGAATAAATAAAATACTTAATACTGGCTGGTGAAATGAGATTCCATCTTTCGCGTAGTTCACTTTGCTGCTAGTATTTTTGCACACAACCACGGAATAACACGGCATTTAAAAAAAAAGTTAGAGCTCCGATACCGACGTGCAGTTGCAGTCGACTGACGGCGAAAACTCTATGTTAGCGTAATTTTGGCTAAAGGTGAGCGCAAGCCCACCGCTTTCATAACATATCTCCTCTCATATATCTGTGGATGACGGCTTAATACTGTGGCAATATTTATGGGCGTGTGTGCTGTAGTCTATGTACTGAGTTCAGACTAAAACTACCAGAAAATGGAGCGCAGGCTTCTGGAAGATAGGGACTTATTCGTTTTGACGAAACTCCAAGAATTTTACTTACCATAATCTCATCGAATAACTTTCGTGTTTGCACTAATTACCATGTTCAGATACTTTTTTTACGCTGGGAAATCCTCAGGGATCTCCGCCAGCCCCGGGGAAGGCCAACAGGCTACCGACAAAAACCCCACGAGGGTCCTTCACGTGCCATGTGGGGGAGGGACGGGACGCTTTCACACACATCAGTGACCCCACCATTGCCACCAGCGCCATCTCCAGAGACCTAACCTAACCCCTACTATAAACACATTATAATAGTCAACCAACAGCGGTATAATTGCGACCGGGCTTTTGCAGTTCGGTCTAGCTTGCCCTAGAACGCAATAGCATTTAGAGTCGCTACGTCGTCGATATTTATGACGATTTTATATAAATTACACAACACCTTGCGTACATGGTAGGTGTCGTCAATTATGAAATGCAGTGTGAACCGGTTGTGTACATGGGCAGTCCAAAGGCTTCTAATCGCACAACACCAGTGGGTTGCCCACTGCGCTCGATCTTTGTCTATTCAATTATGATGAAACATTGTTAGATAATACATGTTATTAATAGTGGTTGCCTACAAACGAACATTCCATTAAGTTCGTTATGCCTATATTTTATGTAAATCTTTTTTGTAGGGCCGCCATTCCATACCGAATAATTCCTAAACTAAGAAAAGCTATATATTATGGGGTCGGTACCATACAATGGAATAGGGGCGATCTATAAGTATGCCATTTCTACTATTTGCCCCGTGCGAGCATCGAACCCGCGACCACACACGATCCAGTGAGCCTGCGCTCTCGTCACAATTGTTTTTTTTTAGGCAGAAAAGATGGATTAGAAACGAGTGCGAAATACTGTTGCGATCTTACACCCAATAGATATTGGCAAATCTAGTTAATATACGGAAGAATTGGTATGTTTTATTAAACGACTGGGTGCGCACGCGCTTGCATAAGCACCCTGTTTCCGTAAATTGTTTTTTTTTATAAATTGAACCAATCGTTTCCTTAGAATTGCTTTGTAAATCAATTAACAACGTCTTTATGATTTTAGTTGAAGTTAGTCGTGTTTGAACCAATTTTATTATGTTGATAGCCAAAACCAATGAAGGCCGATAGTATAAATAAGAATAATAATTATTCATTCAGTAACACTTGTAACACTAATTGCTAAACAGTCGATAGATAACATCTTCATGATGGTCAATGAATAAAGCGATGGGTTCTCTAGACATGCACGCTACACAATGCGTGTGCGCACCCCACTATCACGACTGGTACAAGTACTACTGCACTATGCCTACTGCGTGTACACAACGCTCTATACACCACAGTATGTACCTACCGTACAACTTCGTTGCACCGCTTTCTCAGCTAGTTTTCACATCGCGTGGAAAAGATAAACACCATCGATTTCTTATTATAGGTCTTTACCTGAGAAATTGCCGTTCTGCAGTACTGGCCATTTCAAATCAAAATATTTTTTTTTGTATGGCTCAGAATTGTAATGTCAAATTAATTTCGTTTAAAAACATGCAATTCTTTTTTCAAAATTAGTCATTTGTTTATGGATTAGCGTTATGTTTTCATCGTATTTGAATCTTTTACGTCATCGTGCATACGTTAAAAAATCAAGTAATTATGGAATACTAGCTGCGCCCCGCGGTGTTACCCGCGATTAAAAAGTATGTCGATGCCTATGTCGTTTTCTGACCACTAAACTATACCACTACCTATGCAAAAAATCATGTCAATACTTTGCTCTATGAAAAATTAAAACAAATCTATCCCACGGGAACCATACATTTTACCGGGATAAAAAGTAGCCTATGTCCAGACTATAATCTATCTCTGTGCCAAATTTCATCCAGATCCATTCAGCCATTCTGGCGTGAAAGAGTAACAAACATCCATCCATCCAAACTTTCACATTTATAATATTAGTATAGATTACTGGGATGAGTGCCGTCGTGGCAGCAACGCGGCACAAGCGACACGAACATCAATGACGTTTACGGAGCATAAACACCATCGTTTGATTTATTTCACTTTAAGGTCGTCTTCAACTAGTAAGTGAGCTAACGTACCAAGCAGCTTGGACGTAGTAGCGTAGTGGTATGCTTGAGTGGCTTTGTATGTACTATCAGGGACATTACTGCCTGAAAACCTTCGCGCAACTCACAATTTAACTGTAGCCCCACTACTTGCCATACCTTGAGGCCATTCTTCTGGTGTTCGTCTGGAGATATACATTTATGTATTGGTAGTTCTTAATTGTGTAGCCGACATTGAGCATTGATCTTAATAATTTATCCATTATTAAGGCAGCTGTTGTTCAGGACTCTATATAAGTCCGCCAAGGGCGGGCTTATATAGAGTCTACTCTACTTTCCCTTTATCATCCTATCCATCCATCAGGTGAGTAGCTGTTGTGCAGGACTCGGACTCTATTTAAGTCCGCAAGCAATTGCCGCATTCTGTTCTTTCCCCTTATGATCCTATCCATCCATCAGGTCAGTACCTGTTGTGCAAGACTCGGACTCTATTTAATTCCGCAAGGAGTTGCCGCATTCTCTTCTTTCCCCTTATGAGCCTGAAGGTGCGGAAGTCGCTACATCAGAGGAGAGATGAAGAGAGAGTCGCTGCATTAATACAGCATCTAGCCGATAGCCAGCCCTCTACTTCTTATCACTTTTGGCCTACAACAATAAGATCAGAGCGCGATAGCACCTTACTCTCTGTTGTCTTCGATTGAATGCGCGTGCGCACGCATTACCGGGACCCGACAATATTTCATAAGCTTACGGATGTTATGACCGTGTCGACATTACTTCTCGTGAATCGTATGAAAATGTCGTTTGCTAATTGCAGTACCTAAGTAATTACTGTGACTGTCTGCCATCGACAGGCGGAACATTGCGGGTACGGACATTGTATACAGTCCTTGTCTAGTCCAAGATATAGACATTGTCTAGTGCAAGATACAGACATTGTCTAGCCCAAGATACAGACATGTCTCATTTGGAGCTCACCAATACTTTGTTGTCGTCGATGTTACTGGGTAATCAACTATTCTAACTATGGAGCACTGAATCCTTTTTCTGCGTGGCGAAATCCTCATGGATACCCCCCAAGCCCCGGGGCAGGCAAGCGGGTTGTGTCGGACTCCTACCGACTAAAACCCCACGATAGTCCGTTCGAAAGAAAAATGGTATAGCTGAATTCCATAATAATATACCTCTTTATAAGGTATAGTTTGTTAATTTTTGTCTCCGGATCTCCGGATGTACTGATCCGATTTCGAAAACTGTCTAATTGAAAGAAAACTACATTATCCCTGAGTGTGTGTTAAAACCTGAGTGTGTGATACAATCTGAGTGTGTGTAAAAACTACATTAACTCCGAGTGCTATAGGCTCTGTTTCATGGGCGGAGCCGCGGGCAGAAGCTGTTTTAAATAAAGACATTATAACAAATCGCTGCAGAGTTGCATTAGTTGACCTGCTAGTCGACTAGGTCCGTTGATTCGCCATCCTTGTGCCAGATATCGCGTTTCACAACACCAAACGAAACGCGAAATTGCTCTTACAAATCTCGTATAAACCCCTAAAATATGTGGTTTTTAGGTAAATTGCAATAATTACGCAAACTCTTATATAACGTTTAGCTAGATACGTAGGAAGGAATGCACCAAAAATATTTTTTTGTGCTCATTCAAAAACAGGCTAAAATTAATTAAAATAAAACATACTTTACAGATTTTATTGCATTTATTTTATGTTTTTACGTTCCCGACGTTTGGCTGCTTTACAGCACACATGATCATAATCTGTAAAATCGGTTTTATTTCAATGTGTAGTAGTCGCGTAAATACAAGAAATCATTACTACTCGTAAAAATAATTGTTTCTTTAGATCCTGAAGTTTATGTAGCTAACATGCTATTACAGGTCTAGCTAAAAACCTTTCAAGGATATCCACAGTGACATCATAAGTCAGGTACGATTGACAACAAAGATAACTAAATAAACGAACAGCAAGGAAGTAGTGAAAGGGAAACTGAACTATGAATAACGCTGGCTTCACCGGAATCAGCCTTGACTATGAATACACTTATGTAAAGTTCTAACTAGAATGTTACGTGAACGTTATGGCAGATGGGGCTAGGGCTAAAGACTTGGCCTTACTATGCACGTCTTTCGAAAGATAAGTGAAGGTCGCCAAGCCGCAAAGGCCAGTGGTGGTCTATATCCCGATTTGCGAATTGAGCCACGGAGATACACGGAGATCTCCGTTTTTATTTACGTACTGAAACTTATTACTAATTGACAGGGCCCTTAGTATACGTTCTGAATGTAAGTATTTTTTAAATGTTATCGAGTTCTTTATTCGATGACTTTATCGAAATCGTATTGATAGCTGTTAAGGCTCGTACAAGTCCTCAGGGTATTGATTTCGATCAGCCTGTGACTGATGTTTGTAAAACAAATGGGGGAAGACGAACCCACCTGACTGACCCACTGACCCTCGGCTTGAAAACTTTTCCAATTATAAACCAAACAAGTTGATCGATAATTAAAAGAGCCAGCAACACCGAACTCCTCAAAGATGTTAGTCGAGAAACTGTCTGTCAAGAGTGTAGGGACCCCAATTAATAGGTATGCAATTATCCGCGAATCGTTGCGAATCTAAAATAGTATTTATGTTTGTGGTATTCCTTCTGTAACGAGATCGCGTTGGCCGCTAATGGGATCAAGAAAGAGTGAGGACCGGACAGTAAAATGTTTTCTAGTGTTTAGTGTGTGTATGTACCTACCCGCCCAGCTCACGTGTCGTCTCCCAATCATAACCGTTACATTCGCGACTCGCGAGTAAGCAATTTGTGGATCATGAAGTACGAGAAGGAACCAAGACTGATAAAACTATTCTGTTTCACTATTACCATATTATACTCTGATTATATTATCTATATTTCTGTTATACTATGTATTGTATATTTATTTTCTTTAGAAACTTACGTTGTACAACTATTAATGTAAAATTGTAAAACTGTTTATGTGTGAGTGTAATGTAATGTCTATTTTTTATGTTTTCTTTATATTTAATTACCTATACACTAATTAATTAATTATTTTTTTTATTGTATTGCTGTTCTCTATGTGACAACACGGTTTGGATCTAGACCGCGAATAAAGTAACATACTTGAGTAATTTAATTTTATTAATTGTTATCAGTCATGTTGTCCAAATAAATAAATTACTGATTTGTTAAATACTTAAATCAATACGTAGATTTAAATAAATTACATTTATTATATTCGATGATTCATTTAGTGTTGTTTGTGTTGATGTTGTTTGCAACATTTTTATCGTAAGGGGATTAACCTTATAGGACGTTGCTAAGACTTACGAGATTGTGTACACGTAATTTCATAAGTAAATTGTATACAGATGATCCTAATTTAGATTGTATTTTAATATATATTTTCCAATATAAAATCAATCGTTTTTTTGTATCATAAAAAATGCAACTTCCGTCGCGATATTGCCAGGCAACAAGTGTCAAGAAACAATTTAAGAAAAAACATACGTAGCAGTATTGAAAACAAAATATCTGTTAAAAAAACCATACAATGAGTTGAATACTCATAGAATAATTATTCATGTTTATGAACTATACTATGAAGTATGTAGAGTACATGTATGTCTATATATTTCCACGCTCTACATTTTGCCTGCGTGTGTCACTCGCACATAACTCGCTCAGATTCCGATGCGGCAATTGGTCAATGATCCAATCATGGCGCGTCCCCCACCGCGCCACCCCGCCCCGCCGGCCCAGCCTAGGCGACACTTCTAGAACAGCTTTAGTCTAGAAATACTAACTGCCTTTATGTTATGCCTCACGTCTTAATATTGCCTCCCTCAAACATACACGGCTCACTAGCTTGAATCCTTCATCTCCATACAATATGATTACTGAACGATACCGGTAACCCTCCCACCCGTTAGTAACAAACCTTCGGTAAATTTCCCTACGAGTCGTTGTTATAGGTCTGGTTTCATATTGATTTCTTATATTTACGTGTTTACTACACATTGAAACATAACCAAAAAAGCACTCATGATTCAATCTACCATCGGTTCAAAATTTGTGATCAATACTTGTCGAAAAATAAGCCCAGATTCAAGGACTAATACTTTTTGAATCGAATGCCTACTAATGTTCTCCCTACGCACCTTTCAACTGGTCAAAAAACTACATAATAGGAGCAAGTTCTTCGTGCTCCAGTGACCCTGAACTTGGGCCCAGTACTTGCTTGGTAGTCAGTTGTAAATAACGCAAACAAGTGAAAGCTACATCTTTATCAATTAGCGGGGGACTGGTAACTAAGTCACACCAATTTTGAGACTTTGAAATGGCTAAACAGAGATTTTAGCACATATTTCAATACATAGTTAAAGTTCAATTTGTTTTTTGTAAGGGCGAATCTCCAGAACGGCAGATCCAAATCTGGAAATTCTTTCACCGATAGAAAGCTACTCTATTGCTGAGTGTCATAGGCTGTATTATATCACGCGATGACTGCTGGCGTTGGAGCTGCAGAGTAAAATCTATGGGTGCACAGGCAATGTCGAGAGAAAAAAAAATATATTTATGGGCGTAGTTACGGTGGGGTAGAGTGGGGCAATTGCCCCATGCTGACTCACGGAGTCAAGCGAAAATATTAAAGACTGGACTACTGATGCCAAGAAATCATGGGTCCCGACCCGAATCCCGACCTGTTCAACATGTCTGGCCACCTTAAAAGCAATGTAATAAAGTTTATCCGGACATGACGCCACGATGGCATGATGCGGTTATGAAATGGAAAGCGAAAGTTAAACAACACACAAAAAGTTTCAAGTGTTGCGAATTGCCAAATCATAAGTTATGTATAGTTGTAAAGATGCTGACTAACTCGATAAACCATTACAACATACGCATGGGCTTAGATGTACGACTTAACGTGCTAAAAGTACCTGAAATTTACTAAGTAGTTAGATTAGATGGGTTTACAAGTATCTCAATTTTTCTGAAAATAAGGAAATCTTCAATGGATCTATCTATCTATACCTAATGTTAATAATAAAATTATATTCATAAATCCATCGGCAAGAGTAAATTTCAACATGGATTCCAAAGAACATTGTGACGAAAACTAAATAATTTCTAAAATAAACAGACACACGAAAAAAATATGGAATAAGCTTTGTAAAGAAAATTAAAAAAAGCCTTATAATACATAAATATATAACATACATAAATATTCAACAGATACCACCCTGTAATAAGGTAATCACAAAATGGTAACTCAATCATTACTAAATTCAGTTAAAAAACATTCGCGTTATTGTGATGCGCACACGCAATGGCTCACTTCATTATCATTATATCGCGTGCAGCAACAGCACACGTCAGTACAGCCTTCATCTTGACATTCGCGACAATCCCCCATTGTTTGGAATCAGTAGAAATTGACAATGGAGCGACACATATTGCGCAGTTGCTGTGGAGATGAAATCTTGTTGCCTGTTTTACCATTAAGACGGTTTTTCTCAACCTATGTTATCACGATTGACGAAGGACGCGGCATGTGAAAATCCTAATCAGTATTGAAATAAAACTTATTTTACAGATTTTATCGCGCTTATTTTATGTTTTTATGTTCCCGACATTTCGGCTGCTCTACAGCTGGGTGCTACCACCAACTTGGGATCCAGTAATTAATATAATTAAATCCAAAACCAAGCGCACCATTGCAAGACCTCAAGATACTGTGAGCACTTTCTGCGTAGTTCGGACGGCACGCAACAACTAAATATGAGGGTACTCCAGTTCAAACTATGACACTAGGACGTCAAACTCCTCAGTCCTCCCGTGACTATGGTTGCTGTAAAGCAACCGAAACGTCGGTAACGTAAAAACATAAAATAAACACGATAAAATCCGTAAAATAAGTTTTATTTCAATGTGTAGTATTCGCGTCAATATATGAAATCAATATCCTAAGGAGTAGACGTGTTTCAACTGATACATTACAAATGCGTGAATGCAACATGATTGATGAGCGATGATTTGCTATACGCTGAGGGTGGATAAGCTCTATTCGGTGTAGCTACAGTAACCCCTCATTCACAACGCTTACTAGCACTCTGTGTTGGAGAAATGCGTTCCACACAGAGACACACTATCAACACAAAAATACAACCGAATTGAGAACCTCCTCCTTTTTGAAGTGGGTTATTAAAATACCTCACTGAAGTCACTGGCAGCAGCGTGTTTGTTACTGAAAAGGCAGATTCAATCAATCAACAATGTAATTACAAGTTCAGGTTGTTGAACAGCTTCTGAGACATTAGTAAGTATTACTTGCAGTCATGTGTCATTTGCCAACTCTTAAGGAACAACTACAAAGATTGGGCTACGGTGTTAGTGTCAGGTTTTTTTGATCCGTTCATACTTGTTTATATTCATTTAAAATACACAACAACCTTGGACATAACAATGTCAGTTGTGTGCCAGCGGCTGTGATATTGATTAGGTGCGATATATTGTGGAATAGGAAATAGGTAATCGACTGGGTATTAAAAATGTATGGCGCGGTGTGCTTCACCGCGGTCATTGCCGATGGGTTGTTTGCTATATTTTACGATACAAAGTCGCTCACGGGCAAGGTCGTAGGCATGAGGGGGGGATGAGGTTCATACCTCCCTTAAGCTCCGTAGACATTTTTTATACATATGTCCTTACTAATGTCTTTCGTCCAGAGCTTGATCCCCATCCCCCCCTCCAGAGTGAACTCGGCTACCCCAAAAAGTGAATTCCTGGCTACAGCTTTGCATACAGGGTAGGTAAAGGATCTCAATTATCACTACCCAGTTTATGATTTATATCTTTAACATTTTGATGATGCAGCGTATCGTAAAGATTAAAAAAAAATACAACCGAATTGAGAACCTCCTCCTATTTGAAGTCGGTTAAAAATATTACAATATTAGGAATTATTTAGTATTTTAAGATATTTTACCTACTACCTATAATTATGTCTTGATGCGAGTTTGTTGTAGTTATCGATGTAGCTATCTAACACTAGGTACCTATCAAAACGAATTGTTAATGAAGGCATGCGTAGAAAACCGTCCATTTCTAAAATTGATTTTTTAAAGAGACAAGAATCAAGGAAAGCGTGACACTTCAAAGATGTACGGAATAGAAAGTTGCGTCTTCAAAAGGGCCGTGACACGTGTTAAGCTGCGTGCTAAATAATTCAAGCTCGTCCTTGCCACATCGACTATTCGACGAACGCTGCCCGCCTGCTAATAGGATAGTGATTGCCGCGCCGTGTCGATGTCGGTTCACTCGAGTTCGGGACACAAATGATAAGTCGTTCGCCTTTATTTGTTACAAGCAACTAGTTACAGGTACAGAATACATAATTGAGTGGGCATTCAACGTGTTCAGTACGCATCAAGGACTAAACTCAAGGGCCTTTATCTGGCCTTTATAGAATCTAGCTATCTATTTTAATATTGAGTCAGTGAACTGGAGTTGACAATCAGATCTGATTAGCTCTGTTGGTAGTGACTCTGCCGTCTACACTGAGGGTCCCGGATTCGAATCTTGGTAGAGACTAACTTTTTGTAATGAGCACGAATGTTTGTACCATATCCGTATTTGTATATATTATATACTGGGTTCGCCCCCTGTCCATTGTATGGTACCCATAAATTATGGGCCATAATACAAGCGTTGCTTAGTGTGGGACCGTATAGTAGGTGTGTTCGTCTCGCGATATTTAGGTATATTAGATAAAAGATTGTCAGATTCATCTAAATCTGGATTCCAGACTCTGGAACCTGATTGTCTTTGGCGCATTTGTAAACATTATGTAAAGTCAAAATATCGATGTCGATTTAAAAAAATATATGTTTTCAATATAAAGACAATTGTGATGAATTAGATATCAAAATTATGTCTTCACATAATGATTACAAATGCGCTAAAGAAGTACAGGTTCAAGGCTTAGTATCACCTATCTGAATCAACCTGTATATTATCCCTTGCTCGGCCAATTCGGGCCAGGCTGGTGAGAGATTCGTCGTCGTCTACCTCCGTTTCCATGCCATATAAATCAAAATCATCAGTATTATTTTTAATCATATAGACCAAAAAAGCACTTACGAATAGTCAGAAGTTATATCGCCGGTTCGGAATGTTGGTTCCACTGAGAAGAGCCGCCAAGAAACTCATTGGTTAGTCTTTTAAAAGGAGGTTGTTGTAGGTGGCGATGTTCTTGTCACGGATGTGTGCGAAAGCGTTCCCGTGACACCCCCCCCCCCCCCCCCCCCCCCCCAACAAGGCGGGAGAAGGACCACCGTGGGGTTTTAGTCGGTAAAAGTCCGGCATAACCCGCTTGCCTCCCTCGGGGCTTGTGGGTATCCATGAGGATTTCCCCACGCAAAAAAAAAAGGTGGCGACGGACTTAAGCTGGCGTCTCATATTTTTTATCGTCCTGCCTACAGGTACACATCAGGAAGCAAGGACCGGTCCACGTCACGAAGTATTAGTCACCCGTATCTCCAGCCGGGATCAACCTTGACTGCCTACGTGAACGGGGAACCGCAGACAGTGGTCTATCAACTGTAATTATGTATTCCGTGTTGCAATAAAATGGCCATGCTCTAGCGTGGTCTGAGAATGTTATATGTGATGAGGGGTTTAGATTAGATAAATTGGTCTGTGATGGTCCAGTGGTTTCAGCGTAGGCCGCTTGGCTCACTGCTCTGGGTGGTTGCGTGTTTGATTCTCGCCAAATTTCAGGAATCTTGTAGTAGAATGATATTACCTAGGATGTGAATTACTAATTCATGATTTAAAGTAGTAAAACCGAGGTATAGGCTGTTAAAATGACCTTCCAAAAGTACTTTAGTGAAGATTAGATGTACGAAAAAGTTTACCTATTGCTAACTGAAAATAAGTCGTAAAGCCGAGGTATATAGGCTGATAGGTCCGCCAACCCGCACTGGGCCAGCGTGGTGGACTATGGCCTTATCCTCCTCACATTTAGGGGAGGCCCGTGCCCAGCAGTGGGACATTAAAAAGGGCTAGTGTAAATATAGGCTGATAAAATGATCTTCCAAATGTACTTTAGTGAAGATTAGATGTACGAAAAAGTTTACCGTGCTTACTGAAAATATGTCTGTATATAAGTTTTATTCACGATCTAGATCGGGAAATTGACAATGCCACATCGTTTCAGATTATATTGTGTTCAAGTAGATCGTCTCTAATTGTCCAATTGTCCGAATGGAGCTTGGAACAATGAAATTGCACTATAGTTTCAACTAAATAGTAAATAGCGCCACATGTATGATATCTACAGCTAGCTGAGTATCCGTCTTAGCAACATATCAACCTTGACTCTGGTTTTGATTGATTTAGGGTCGAGTCACCTTCGTCCGTAGGAGAATTAAGTACCCTCGAGATACCCTACACGTGACCCTGGGTGGTGCCAACCAGGTGACAACTCTACTGGTGGTAGGCTTCGGCCGTGGCTAGTCACCACCCACTGAACAAAGCCATGTCGCCAAGCGGCCTAGCCGTGTTCCGGCATGATGTTCGGTGCTGCCATTCATGGATGGCGGGTCAGATCAGTTGCGCTGCATGTGCCTAGTGAATGTAGCATCTCTATCTACTGCCGCCTTCCTACCTAGGCAAGTATGCTCCATCGTAGATCTCATAGTCACTTACCATCAGGTGAGATCGAGATCAAATACTTGCCTATAATGTAATAAAAAAAAATTAAAAAAAGATCACAAAGATCCCCGGTTAAATTGCAACTAGGTATACAGAATGTTTTTTTCAAGTGCGCGTGGATGGCCAAATCTGAAACTATAGGGAATATCGAAAAATTCTTAAAGGACTCTCGAGACCAATTTTAATTGAAACAATAACTGTATCATTAGATATTAAAAAAAAAAAATCCCTAGACAGGAATTGAACCTGTTGATTGGGAAAAAAATAACAGCATACTGTATTATTGCACCAACCGAAAATGTCGTTAACAAGGATCAAGTTCTAGAGTAATCACATATGACAAACTAAAGAAAATGCATTTTAATTTTAAAATAAAATTGGAGTGTCTGTTTGTAATATTAAAATAACCGCTTTTTACTAAGTGCATTCGTATGTATGCCCGGTACATATACTGAAACAACATTAAAATCGCGTATACCTAGTTCCCTCATAGTTTCCAATTACCTACTCAGTGCTAAGTAATAAATACTTACAACATTACGTAAAATCATAATGAGCTAAAATAATCATTGATTCACGTAATCTCGTAATCAGTATTGCAGTTTCAGAAAGTTTAATTATATGACGTCATAATCAGTGATTACTGAATGGTATCCATATTATAAAGTTCACCGATATTTGAGTAGGTTTACTATAGCTATAGCCCTCCTTAAATATTTGTTTGTAGTAAGTGTTATTGTAATCAACGTGGATCATTACGCCATTTTGTTTTGTTATTTGTTTATACCTCACTGTGACAACACTGCCCGCATCATAATATTCGGGTAGAGGACTTTTTTTTATGAAAATATAAACATCCCGTAGCTGGTTTTTTTTGTATCATATAAAATTATAAATGATAACATTATCAAATGTCACATAATACTGCGCAAAGCAAAACTCTTGTGAGCAGTACTATATAACGTTGTAGAAAATTATAACACGTCTATAAATTTATGGGTAAATATATCATATTGTACTTTGCATAATGCATATAATAATATGCAATGTGTAACGATAATAGTGTGCAATATTTTAACAGG
The DNA here is from genome assembly GCA_905404115.1 of Pheosia gnoma. NCBI lineage: Eukaryota > Metazoa > Arthropoda > Insecta > Lepidoptera > Notodontidae > Pheosia > Pheosia gnoma. Next base: position 511,440 of record FR989907.1, read on the forward strand.
GCTAACAGTAGGTCATAAAGATAACATTCCCAAAAGAAATAAATCAGATTATTAGACATGAAAAAAATGACGATTTGGAAAAATGGATTTAATTATATTAATTACTGGATCCCAAGTCGGTGGTAGCACCCAGCCATCTTCCCTATTGATTATTAGGATGTTTTTTAATTTCAATAACGTCGGGAACGTAAAAACATAAAATAAACGCGATAACATCCTTAAAATTAGTTTTCTTGTGTAATCAAAATATTAGTTCATTTAACGGGTAATTTAAGATCGCGCACGTTGTAACACATTCTATTATAAAGTTCGATGGGTATTGTGGTTTGATTACAGGCTGCGTAAATAAGTAATGCTGGTTCAATTCTAACAAGGCGACTAAATAGGAGTGGACGGAAGCAAGCTAGCCGAGACGGAAAGTGGAAATGATCTCTTCAGAGTTCACACTGCTAGGATTAAAAGGGTATTTGGAAGAATATACCTACGAGTATAGGGTGTTCGACTAATATTGAATTCAGTAATATATTTCTTAATTACCTTAGTCATACCTAGATACTTTGAATTTCAAGATATTATTCGCTGTTTTTGGTCAAAGCAAGCAGTATTTACAGAGTAGAATCAATGTGCTCTCTCTCGCACATACACACACTTATGGCCGTGACGTCACAGCCCAGTAGCTCTGAACTGTTTTACGGTTTTCTGGTCGGAAAATTGTAGTATCTGATTGTTTTTAAATTTAAGAGTTATTTTGAAAACTGTAAGTAGTACTTAATAGTAAGTACGTATCTGAAACTATCAGTAATCGTGAAACATGAATATTTAATATTTGCATGAAAAATATGTTAATTTTTCGTCAATCCAGTCAGTGCGTTGTTATATTCTAATGTGCAGATGTTTTAAAGGCGACTAGGTCCTTAATTAGGGAACGACGACCTGATTAGCGATGTTGGTAGTGATTCTCGGTCCCGGGTTCGAATCCTTTGGAACAAACTTTGTGTGATGAGCACAAATGTTTGCACCCGAGTCATGGATATTTAATATCTATCTATCTAAGTATTAATATATACTGAGTTCGCCCTCAGTCCAATGTATGGTACCCATGGTGTGTTCGTCTGGCGATATTATTGCGGTTTTGTTTTGGTGTTGTCTACTTGATAGTTTTTACTTACTGTGTCTCAATGAGTTCGCAATTGAGCAGCAGCTTGTTGGCGCCCAGCTCCACCACGGCCACGGTCAGGTCGTGGTGGTAGATCATCCGCAGCGTGTCGTTCGCGATCCGCCGCCCCGTGTAGGGCTTCGCCCCCGCCGCCGGGTCCCTCCTCTCCGCGTCCTCCGACCGCGCACCCACACTGCCCACGAGCCCCGCCAACGACCATCCGGCGGGAAAGCCTAACGCGAACGGCTTCGCAGAAGCCGCGGGTGGCGAAGACACCGCGATGCAGAAAATAACAATAACAGACAATAAAGATTTCAACAGTCCATCCGCCATCGGCGCGCCGCGCGTGAGCGCCTCCCGCGCGGACCGCATCGCGCTGATTAATCTTCGGAAGGACATTTAGATTGTTTTATGAAACTATTTTGTCGTCTAGGGCGTCCCACGCAAGCCCATGTCGCGTGCGGCCAGGTCGCGGACGGGTGATCGACTGGCGGCTCCGTCCGCGTGCGGCTCGCAGTCGCAGCACTTTCTTCGTATGACGTCACGTCGGCGGACACCGGCTGGTTGTCGCGAAGTTTCACTTCATAGAGTTAATGAACTTCCGTGTGCGCGTGCGCTTTTATAGGTCTAGGACATGTTATCAGCGCGGTCTAAGACAACACTAAGAACGTGGCAATTGAGATTGTGATCTTGTTTTGTCGCCGAGAGAGCGCGTGAGCGGGGTTCTACCTATGTAGCTATCCACTGTGCCCATCTCTGAGCTGTCTCTTACTGATAGTTATGTATGTATATGTTAGATATCTGACTTGTAATACTAGATCGTTTTACAAGGGTACTAAATGTTATGATATAAGTTTTCCACCAGCCCACCTACGTGAATAATCAATTCTATTCAGATAGAACCTATTGGGAATGATAAAGGATGAAACTTGTGTAACTCCATACGTTCCCCGGAAAACAAAAATCCGTAGATACCTATTGGCTTTTAGCGTTTTCTGGATTGATATGACATCTACCCTCCAACTCCTCTACCCTCAGAGAATTGAGGGTAGGTGCGCACCTAACCGCAACTGAAGCCAGAATAATTGCATTTCTTTGGGTACCTCCAGGATATATGAGATATCTATCGGGCCGAATAAAGAATCGATCCTTTACAGCCCAAACAACATCCGCACGGGTAGTTATAAAATATATGATAGATCCAGGATCAATGGATGTGAACTATGGTCATAAGTAGAATAGTATCTAATTAATAGGCCACGTCATAAAAAATGAGCAAAGATGGCAGCTCTGCGCATACCGAATTCATACAATTAGGCATGCGCAAAGCCGCCATTCTTGCCCATTGGATTGTGATGCGATTTGTACATAGATTATCAAGTAAATATGACTGAGTTTTAGTGTGGAGAAACTGTTAAAAGTGACATATAGGATTGCATTGTTATTCCATTGTGATTCAATTGTGTCAGAAAACTTGGGCTCCAGGGTCTTATAAGTCAATATTTGATAGGCTGTGTCCTAAGGTCTATTCCTAGGTCAAACACTTTGGTAATTCAGAGAATAACAAGCGAGTCCATAGTACGCGGGTGGACATATGTATGTTTTGGCTGTCCTAGACGTTGATCTTGTTATAAGCTATCACCAGGCCGAGATACATTAAAATCTGCCGAAGAGATTTTTTAAGAGGTACAGCTGTGAAGCTACCATCCGGAGAACCATCCATTTCCCGGAATAAGATCCGGACTAAAAGCTATCATCAGGCAAAGTTTCATCAAAATCCGTCAGATAGATTTCCCGTGATGCGCGAATGGACTGACAAAAATAAAAAAAATGGCGGATTCGAGCTTTTTTGTATCGAGAATAATGTCACATACGATGTATATTTTTTTAAATTATCAATGTACAGCAACCGAATTATTGTGACTTAGACAGGCTCCACACCTTCCGATCCTATTCTAATCATCGGATAATGTGTAGGGCAGCCGGTCACCTCCTAAATTAGGTCTGTAGCAACCACTTCAACCGCGCCAAAGCTACACAGATGGCGCTGCAGACGCGTTCAGAACAATTGACAATTCTCAATACAATCCTGAAACGCGCTATGAGAGTTTTCGGAGCACGTAACATACTTGGCTTACACATTATCCGATTTCATCCGATAATTAGTATCGGATAGGATGGTGTGGAGTCTGTGTTTAGTCTTACTATAATGTAGCTACCTTAATAACAACAAATAGGTAACACACGAGTCTTCGTCATCGGTAGTAGGCAGGCTGTTGTCTTCATCCAGCTTAAATAAATGGAGGTGATATCATCATTATCTCACATTTGTTTACTCATATCGGTTACGTCATACTATTATATTGTGAGTAAACAATACACTCATAACACATCATTTCACTTTCTAAATCATGTAGTAATTTTTTGATGGTTCGAGCAATGCCATCTAGTGGCAAGCAGCAACATTAAACGTTACGCTAAATACCGCCAAACCCGATACAAGTTTACTATACTTTTGTCTTTATATTTTGTTTAATTTAACAAATACCTTCAGAATTAAAATAACACTAATTTTAATAGTTTTTATCACCGTCTTATTTTTTTTAGGTTTTTGCTACTGCTCACTAGATGGCCATATAATCATGTAATATACTTTTATACTCAAAATATTATAATTATAACAGTAAAAAGTAGGTTATTTCATTAATATTTATTAGTATTTATCGCTCAATATCTTCTTAATCCATTTCAAATGTGCAGTAACCGAATACGCCACGAATATTTGATCGTCTGTTTGTGCGACTGCCAACATTTTTACTTCGTTCCTCTGCACAGCTAACACTGGGCCCCCAGTACTGAGCTAAAAAATAAACATTAAAAATATATATTACTAGCGGCGATACGCTCAAACCACTAGCTAGACAACATTATGACCCAACATCTTACAAGCGTTATGTTTTTGTCCAACTCGGTGTTGAACAGGCAAATGACGTCATTGTTTCTATAACTATACATGGCTTTGCACTCGGCTGTGGTTAGGACTGTCGCTGACGTGCGCATGAAGTTGAGGGTGTCTTGACCCGAGTTATTCTGTTAAAAAACAAACAGTGATGAGTTCTCGAGCTGAGACACACAGGAAAAAAACATTCTTTGAAATGTATGGGTTACACGAGTATAGTGCCCGCGCAAATATGATGTCAGAAACCCATACGTTGTATAGAATGCAGAACGCTCCTGTCTGTCGGTGGCTCTAAGGTTTCATAATTTTTCATTGACAATAGGCTACAAAATTGAGTAATTCTGCCAGTGTCGAGTAAATACCTCGTCCAGTTCCTTCGTCGCGATACTATTGAGCTGTCGAGGTCATTGCCATCTCCAACTAGCATCGGGAGGACGCACGGGGCTTTAGTAAGAATCTGTATATGCTCAATCCAGCGTACGGTGCTACGCCCTCGAGAACTATTCCCATTGTCATTTTGATAACATATATAAAATGGCGAATGCGATGGATACCTTTCTGTCTTATCCAATATTTTTTAATAGGAATCAATGAACACTTCGTGAAAGTAATAAGTAGGTATACTACCTTACTCAAAATCCATCCATACACCATCACCTCGGTATCCTTAAGTTTGCCCCCCATCACCTTAATCGTCTCCCCCATAATCTCAGGATCAATCCGCATCAACGCTAAGAACGGTCCCTTAGCCCTCCGCCGGCCCTGGACCATGTGGGTCAGGTCCACGGTCGAGTCTGGATGGACGAGCACCCTCGTCACATTGTGGACACTTCCATCAGAGATAGGGTTGGTGGACCCCGCCACTATTGTGTATTGGCTGGTTGTGGAGTTCGTGCTGAGAAATATAATATGCTATTAACTAGCCATTGCTTATTATATATATAAATTATTGCCAGAAGACGCTAACAGAATCGAATGGGAATGGCACCACAATGTCAGTTTTGACTGATTTCCTATACTAATTAAATAAAAATGATCATTCAATTATAAGTACATTGTATAGCGACTGCTGCTGCTCACTTAAGAAAATATTCATTTGAACGATATAGCTTTGTCGCTGTAGCAAACCGTTGCGCTGGTGCTTGGTAAAGCCACGCGATAATGAGCTTTAGGGGGACAGGTAGTTATCTCCCCAATAGTATCCCAGAAGGCTAATCAGACGAGGAGTAGGTAGATCTATAATTGATATCGTTAGGATCTACATCGAACTCTGTGTTCTAAGATAATTTAGTCCTGCTGGACTCGTCGAGTCAAATCTCTTATAAACCTGGCCTACAGGATTAGTGAGCCAAGATACTTACTCGTTACCATACAAATTACCCAACAAATTGACACAACTGGACGCGGTGAGCACCCACCGCGGCGCCACCAGGCTGCCCGCGCAAGTCTGCGCCGTGACATTTGACAGCGTTTCAAAGATGGCGACCAAAAATGGCGCGCTCTTTGGGAACTGTGCTCTTGTAACATTACTAGAAATTTTCTCATCTTCAGATGCCATATCTTCAGAACAATCACTGTCACCGACTTTCCTTTTATATGTTTCGTTAATTAAGTTTGAATCTCTCTCAATAGAGCCATCTTTAGAGTTATCAAATTCTAAAGTGTCAAAAGTTGTGGCCACATTTTCTAATGATTCTGGGGACATTCGTCTAAATATATCATTGGTTTTTAATCTATTTATCCTCCACCCTGGTATGATATTAAGACCAAGTTGTTTGCTCAAAGCGTTGATGATGTCTTCTGTGAGTGTGTGGTTGCACTTTTCCAGCAGTGTCCCATTCGTACCGTTAGTATGTATTGCTGAATTTAGACTTTTATGAAGACCTAAAATAGGTACATTACTATTAAGTTACCTAATAGTCTAACAAGAAAACAAGTGTAAAATATTACTCCCCAAATTTATACAGTTATAATGGATTATAATGATATTATATAGAACTTTTCAGAGCAAAAAGTGCATTATAACTTAAGAATAAAAGTATAAGCATCCTATCATGCACATTAAATCTACTTGGTATTGTATTAATGATAATAGGTCGCAAATTAAATGGCAATGATTGCGGCTGTACACATTTTAAATTCATACAATTAAGCATGCGCAGAGCCGCCATTTTTAATTTATTTATTTGATACGATATGTAAGTCGACGTGGAGCCTTTCATCATCAGCCCGGAGATGCCCACTGCTGGCCAGGCCTCTTTCAAGGACTTCCTTCGTCATGACATGCGCGATATCATCAGTCCACCTTGCAAGATTTCCACTACGCCATCTACTCTATAAATACTATCACGACTTTAATACCTGACAGTGGGATAGCCACATTTCGCCGGTATATAGTATTTCATAGTCCCCCTCGATGCGAGGTGCATTGCCCCACGCTAGCCCATTTCGGAGTGGCGAAATTAGCACGGCTTTCGAAAGTCGTGCAGGTTTCCTCACAACGCTGGCTTCATGGCACGGACAGCAAGATATAATCATAATTTAAAAATGTCTATTAAGTGATATGAAAGAAATAAACAGCTACCTGTCAAGTTGTCCAACAAGAAAACCAGCACTACTGCGCCCGACATCTCACAAAATGATTCCGTGTTACACAAGGTGTTGATTCAAACAACGGTCCACTAGTAGCAACTACACGGTACACGTAATTACACCTGATTAGGTTTTGAATGCAATCGACATTTTTGTATTCTTTTTAAGGCAAGGTTGACTTTTAGGGGAAGTCGAAGAGAAAGGTTATCGATTGTGTTTTATTTTGTGCAGAATGTGTTTCTTAGAAATATAATGTGTAATATTAACCATTATGTGTTCATAAACGTGCACGAGTGTAGGAAAATAAAACTAAATAGTAAAACATATATGATATTTCGTAATGCGCCCTCATGCGCCATAATTTTACTCAAAATAATTACATATCTGGGTACCCAATGTGTTAAGTAATAAAACTGTAATATGTAAATAATAATTTTAAATGTATATTCAAACACGTTTTCAGACATTCACAACCATACAAACATTTTATTACGCGCTAGCGCAATTTCAGAGAACATTGTTATTTGTATTTAGACTTTGTTTTCAAACAGTTAGGATGTATATTTCCATTGCAAAGACGCATAACATTTTTTTTATAAAATAATAGGTACAAAATTAAAAAAAAAAACAGTATGCTCATATTAAATCTATATTTACAAAGCATAGGGAAATGTTAGGAACACATTTATGCTAACTATAGCTTCTTAGTTCTTACAAAATAATGAGAAATTAAGTATGAAATGTCTTTACCAAAATTACAAGGACTTTTTTATCCTGTCCTAATCTAAAAAGGATTGTAAGTTAGTGCATCATCTTTTATAATTGACAGGATCAATTCAGATAACTTTCTGTATGAAATAATACTGATTTTTATGTTAGTCTCATTTTGCGTGGCATATAAGGTTTTCATTAGAAGAATTAAATAAGGGCACAAATGTTTTATGTTTTGTTTATAAAGTTACATGATTTATGTACTATTTAGTATAAGTTACAATAAGAGTGTAAAATATTTTAACAGGGCTATCAGTAAAGATAACATTCTAAAAGAAATAAATCAAATCATGACATTTAAACAATGACACCCTGTACTGAGCGCACGAGTGAATACCACTGGGTTGCCGTGCTTAAAAAATCAAACATCATTTACACTAGTATTATTTTATATGAATGCCTGATTAGTGCAGTTGGTAGTGACCCTGCTTTCCGTGCCGAGGGTCCCGGGTTCGAATCCTGATAGGGACAAACTTTGTGTGATAGAATCAGAATCAGAATATTTTTTATTCACGTAGACCATTATTGTACAGTACTTATGAATCGTCAAGTTACAAAAATATTATACTACTGCTTTACCACCCGTTCGGAACGCCGTTCCTATGGAGAAGAACGGGCAAGAAACTCCATGGTTGCTCTTTTTTTTTTTAAATAGATCTTTTACATTTTTGAGCAATACATTGTTATAGGTATGTGAGAACAATGTAGGAACGGCTAATCAGACTTTAGCAGCAGGTCAAAAAAAAAAGCTAAGCTTTAGCAGCAGGTCAAAAAAAGATAAGCAAAGTTTGTTCCCAAGTCATGGATATTTAATATATATATAAGTAATATATACTGGGTTCGCCCCCAGTCCATTGTACGGTACCCATAATACAAGCGTTGCTTAGTGTGGGACCGTATAGTTGGTGTGTTCGTCTGGCGATACTTATTTATTTTATATTATTTTATACATCAACGTGATCTATACAAGTGATTGATTCATCTGTTAACATATTTTACACTATTTTTGTTATTCCTTATATACGTTTTGCGGACTACACATATAAAAGAACGTAAGTATGTATTTAGAAAATGTTAATAGGGATAGAATTGAACACAGTATTGTTTTAATCACACACACATCTTAATATATTTACTAAAATATAAATGCCAGTTTTATTAGTTTATAAAAAAAAAATGAAATCGACTTACATTTTGACAGTTCATGAGTATTTTTTTATTTTTCTGACTTTGACTTTCATCTTTAAATTAATGTATTATCATCATAACATCGTTAATTATTATTTACATTACAAAGATAATTAATATTTTTATTTATAATATTTAAATTATCTTCTTCTACTCTTGTCCAGACTAGATATTTATGTAATTAATGAACTCATAGTGCATTTTTATATCTGAAAAATAAAAAAATATGTTTTTAAATCAACGATCGCGAAGTCCCCGTTATCAGGGCACTTAGCATCAGTTTTGAACATAATCAAATACCGATCGTGTGATCTAATGAAAGAAGAAAGAAGAAACTAGTTCTAAGGTCATTGACAATTTACGTTCTCAGACTTTAACGTACAATCAAGAGCCCATTACATTCATGTATAGTATACATTTACCATCACTAACCTCTCAGTAACTCCAATGTTCCTCCTTCATAGTTTGTTCTGTGTTCTCGGGCACGTAGCCGGCTATGTAGGGCAGGCCGGTGGCGACCTGTGCCTGGTACTGCGCGTACTGGGGCCCGAAGAATGCGAGAAGAGTCAGCTCTTCAGCGTAGACCCGCTCCCGGAAGAACGTCCAGGAGGCCAGCGTGTAGATGATTAGACAGATTGGGTTCAGTAGAGTTATCTGGAGGGAGAACTTGATGATTTATTTATATTTATGAGGTGGGAAAACTAACATATCTAATAGTATTAGTAGGTGCAAGAACTTGGTACGGGCCGGACCGTTGCGTACCGTACTGTCGGCAAACTACTCTCTAGATTTAGTACGGAGCTAACCAATTCCGTGGTCCGTCCCGTACCAAGATTGACATTATAATGGTATTTACAAGTGAGATTACCTGTGTGGACTTTAGGGAGTTTTTTTGTTATTTTACTGAACAACATTTTGTTTTGTAAATGAAATGGTTCTAGATTGGCAGCTACGAGCTGGAAGATGATTTCCCACGCGCCAGAGGAAGTTGGTGAATGCGAGTGGCGAAGGGCCGTGATGTGTGGAATTAATTCGGGTTGGCCTATGTCCAGTAGTGAACGTCTTTCAGCTGATGGATGGATTAGTAAAATTAATGTTATTTGTCTATGCAGATTTTCTTGAGGAATACTTCCGTAGGCTCATACGAGGCATGCCTTTTAAGTTTTGTCGTTTGAAGAAAAAAACACAACTAGAACCTTATAGTACTTTTTATTGTTTTTCAAAGTATTCACCACGTAGCTTAATACACTTTTACATTCGCTCAAACCAGTTATTATAACATTTATTCCACTCTAAAGTGGGGGTGTTAAAAATGGCTGACTTGAAAGCGTCGACTGCTTCTTCACCGGACTGGAACCTTTGACCACGAAGACTTTTCTTAATTTTAGGAAATGTAAAGAAATCGTTAGGGCTTAGGTCAGGACTGTATGGAGGATGGTCAAGAATTTCTACTTTTTTCTGCTTCAAATACTCAATCGTTTGACGAGCGCTGTGTGAGCTTGCGTTGTCGTGGTGCAGGATGATGCGCCGCTTTGAGTTAGATTTTCGAAGTTCGGCGATGACTTGTGGTAAACAAACTGTGGTATACCACTTTGCGTTAACCGTTCTACGATCTTCAAGTGCAATAGTCGCAACATGGCCGGTTTTTCCAACGAACGTGGCCACCATCTTCTTTGAAGTGCTTCGAGAACGAACAACTTTAGTCGGCTTTGGCTCGTCTTGAAAGACCCAGATTGTAGATTGTTGTTTGGAATCAGGATCGTAGGCATAGATCCAAGATTCGTCACCACTGATGATATCGTAGACGTGATTTGACTCTCCTCGATTGAACCTTTGCAGAGTTTTCTTACACCATCTGACGCGGGCCGCCTTGTGATCGTCGGAAAGCAGATGCGGTATCCAACGGCAAACTAGCTTTCTCACACCAAGCGCTTCATGCAAGATCTTCTGAATGGTTGTCCCTGAGATGCCTAATAGAGCGTCTATCTCTCGATACGTCACATGACGATCTTCGAGAATTAGTTGTTTCACAGCAATGATTTTATCTTCAGTGAAGGCGGATTTTGGGCGTCCTTCGCGAGATTTGTCACTAACACTAGTATGTCCACGCTGGAATTCTAAATACCAGCGTTCGACAGTCCGCAGACATGGGGCTTCATCACTGAACACAGATGTTAGCTCTTCAAAACACTGAAGCCGTGACAGGCCTCTTCTAAAGTTGTAGATAATTATTGCACGAACATTTTCCTTAGAAATATTCATTTTCGTACGTAACCTGACAGATTCCAATCGACGCTGTGACTAAACAATAGCATTAATCCTAATACTTTCAACTGTTTTGAGATTCATAATTTAAACACATTTGAATATAGAACAGTTCCAAATTCAAAATTGCCGGGAAATATGGAAACGACAGAACTTAAAAGGCATGCCTCGTATATGAACTTCTTTCAGCAGTAACTATGGCACCAAAAAGGCTTTTATTGCCTACCTGAGTGCCAACAGACCAGTAAAACCAGCCCACGTAGCTCGGGTGCCGGCACACGGAGTACACGCCATGCGTCACCAGCTGATGGTCCGGCCGCTTCACGAATTGTACCTGCACACATTATTATGCTGACTACAATGCAATTCTTTCCTTTACCCAGCCGTAAAATATATACATTGGCTTTGGATAGAGTTTGGCGTTTGAGTTTCTCTCTGTCATTTATACCATTTTAATATTTATGATACATACTCAACTTATTCTCAATTTTCACGAGGAAAATAATTTTGAATTTATATGATCATATTATTTACAGTCAAAATATATATCTGAGGAAACATGCACCATTGGATAGAGTAGTTTTATTTCCTCTACTTAAACATTTTTCAGATTATCTGACCTCCATCTCTGGCAACACAATTTTCTCGTAATTGAATCGCATTGGTATCGTTGTTTAACTTTTGACAGACAAACACAATTAGAAGGCCATGTTACAACTTACAGTGTGATTAAAGTTGGTCTTGGCTGTGAACATGGCAGCCTTCCTGAGAACTTCACCGCTGATGCACATAACTACACCAATGCCTGATAGCCAGAAATATGTTTTCATATCTGCAACAAACAATAATGTTAACAAAGATAAAAGAATACCTACCATCACAAAAAAAACTCACAATACTCACTAGGAAAGAAGTAATATTCCACAGCCCACTCAACCCAGCTGGCCACTGCGGCCACCCCATACTGCACACTATGGTTCAATATGAAGGAGTCTACTGACAATGTCCTCGGGTTAGACAGCGCCACTGACATGAACTCGGAGAAATGGAACACTGATAGAATCATGGTGTAGAGGCCAAACACCTTCCAGCCATTGTCAAAGGTGGCCAGGAAAATACCTGTGGCAAAGGTAGCTCCGAGGAATGCTGATCTGATTGATACCTGCAATTTTACACTGTTTTTTATTCAGGACTTAGTTGTAGATTAAAAAAGAATACGGGTAAGGATAAGCCTGTTAGCCTCCATAGAGAATAAAAGAGCAAAGACTAACTTGACCAAGCAATCACCTGATGAGGTCAATTCTCTGTGTTTATCCATCATTTGCAGCAGTTGACCCCAGCAGGTGCCTTTATAACATTAAGATGAACTTAATGGTCTCTACATGTTGGACTCAGATACCCACACAAGCCTTTCAATGATCAGGGTATGTACCTATGTGGAAGTAAGTAACATAAGGAAATGAAAGATGTTCCGGCATTTTTTTTAACATTTATCACAGCCCAGGCCAGTTTTATAAGTCTCAATGAGTGAATTAAGTTTACTCAATGATGTAGCAGGGTTGCTGTGAAATATGCGTGAACCGTAAACGTCCCTGTAATATCATCAGATGAATGCACTAACAGTATGGTCCCAAACTAAGCAATGTATTTTCAGTATAACACTGACAAACTGTTGGGAAATGCGTTCATACTTGAAATATGCGTAAAGACTTGTAGGAGATATTGTTTTAAGAGGAAACTTTGTGTCAAGATAACTTAATAAAAAGCTTACCTCATAAATAAATCCCTTATAGCAGTACCTCAGAATGAAGTTAAACAAACAGAAATACAGCGCTGGACCCCAGTATGTGAGAGCCCATAGCTCCGACGAGTGCCCGAGAATACTTCCAGAGAAGAAAGATATCACAAATACTAGCAGGGAAAGAGAAAAACATTTCAATGCCTGTTTTCCCGCGGGACACACATTATTCATTCTTAACACGTCCATTGCGACAATTTTTTCTTGTTATTGTATACAATACTTTTCAGCTGTTCCATCTACGGTCCTGTTTAATCAGGTGATGATTTTTACAGAAATTGAAGTGAAAATTTAAAAATTGTAAACGAAGTACAACCCCCTTCGTTCATTCCTTGACAGCTGACATTTTTCTTTGATTGATGTATGCAAGATTGACATTCATATATCGTCTTGAAACAGATTTCGGTATATCTACGAATGCAAAAATTCATTAATTTAAACACATTTTATTGTTTTTAACTTTTTAGTTACCTATATATCATTGTTCTCCATATTTAAATTGTATTACATATAAAAAATAATAATCATAAATTGTAACCATGGCAACACGTTGTTTATTTGACAATATTAGTAAGTTCGTTTTCACATCCATCACCCACTCTGATATTCAGAATAAGATGGTTGGTTGTTAAAATGTTGAGTATTTTTTATAAGTGAAGATTGATTGGTTGCTTAAATTTAAAAACAGTAAAAAATTGTGTCGACAGTCGGAAACAGTCTAAATCTAAGCCTTGGTTATATTCGAAAATTCATGTTCATGTTATTTACGTTCAGAATTTTTGCATTTTTGGACATAGTTTGTAAACTAATATTTTTACAACTCCGTTCCTCGTCTTTCTACGTTTCATACACCCAATAGTAAATTTCTGTAGTTTATTCCACGGAAACTCTTGAAAAATATTTGTTGACTGACGTAATCGGTGACAACATCTGCTGATTATAATGCTATTGGTGTTTACGAAATTTAAATTTCCCCCGGCCTAAGGTGGAAAATCTGTTTTATAACAAGATAGACTGAACAGTGCCGTGAATATTCCCGTAGCGATGTTCGCGATCGGATATTGATGAGCTTGCAGATTTGATGGGCGATAACTGTGAGCTGGGTGTGTAGTGCCAGAGTCGATGTAATTTGCCGCAATGAACGACCCGTGGGACGTAAAATCAGTGCGACAACCCGGCCAGTACGTGTCATGTATGAAAATAAATGGGGTACCATTACTTCCACCAGTTGTGAGTACATATCATTTGTCCTAATAGTAGAATTTAAGTAAGTACCTGTGAAACTTTGTCACTATACAGGGATCATCACGCCTGAATTCCACAAAAGGGTGGGTAGAAGTGCACAGCTCAGGATCTAGACTTCAGCAATAACCCATGGGTCATTACTAAAATAAATCCATGGTAGGTATTTGGTCCCAACATAATAAGAATGGGCGAGGCTATTGTCATTATATCGTTAAAAATATACTTATTTTTTTTGGAAATAATAGGTATAGTAAGATATAGGTGATAGAAATGAATTAGAATAGGTTGTCTCCCATACTAGTATGTCTAAAGTCCTATTTATTAAGAATTCTAATCTATCCTGAGGTATAAATTACTAAAATAGGTACTTTACTTGTAAATGAACTCTCAATGTCACATTTCAAGATAAAAGTGCTTTGTAATGTCTCTGTAAATATCATCAGCGCAGCGCTATGTAGGTGTGTGCAGTGCATCTCTGCCAACCCGGAGGATTGCAGGCATGATACTGTCAATATGGGGGTTTATTTTCTAGGTTTTTATATATTTTCAGATGTAGCTAGATTATTGTTAATATTTATCAATTACATATTATTTCATTTATTTGCAGAAACATTCAATATGTGCCGAATAATGATTTTAATTCAAGAATTCATTGACAAACTAATACTGAACCTTGTTGCAAAAATGAAAAAACATGTGTTGAAATTAAGTGTAGAGGTGATAAGACTTACATTAATCATACATAGTGTTGTTATAAGTGTTTATTAATATATTTTTTTACAGTTGTCCAAAGAATGCCGAAAAGAAATGCAGTACTACAAATTACTAGCAAAAGAGGTTGAAAAACGTATATCAGTGCTCCAACCATATATAGCAGAAACTGATTCAGGGTCTGAAGACAAGACTGATGCCCCAGAGCTTCCTGAGAACGAGCAGCTCTATGAATTACCTCAAGTAGGCATGCAGGATGGCTATAATGTCACTACTCCAAAAGCATTAGGGAAAACTCTCACAGAACCCCATAATTATTGTACTAAAATTTATAATGGTATTTCTTCTAATATCCTTGTGGAATCAATTGTACCCATCCGTAAAGATAACTTTTCAAAATCCATTGACTTGAGTTTAAAAATGAATTCTGGTAAAAATCATTTAAATAAATCAGACAAAACTCCACTTATAGACATGCCTGAAAGAGACTATAATTGTGTAAGAAAAAATACTGAAAAAGAGCTATTAACTGAAATAGAAACACCACATAAAAAAAGAAGGGAAAGTGTACATTTTGCTATGAGTCACAACAAAGATGGACTGGCTGATCCAATATCAGACTTCATGATGACTCAGGACGGGCCCTCGTCCCTCAGCTCGAAAAGCTTCACAGGATCCCTCAACGATTTGCACAGTGAGAGCATAAAAGATGGAAATGCGCCTTTAATACGACAAAGGTCCTATACGTTATTAAAACCCAGTCCTCAACTCCTCGCCCATCTTGAAGTACAGTCCCTCAACACCGGAATAGAAATGCAGTCAATATCCATGAGCGAATCTCTATCGAATCTTAGCACACCCAGAAAACGGCGAAGTTGGGATTTGGAGACCGCCAAAGTGAAATGGTCTTCTATGGCCATGGAGCTTAAGCAGAAAAACGTTAATGTTGTCGATAGAAATCAAATGGCCAAGAAATCTCCACAGCTGACTCCCTCACCTAAAGCAAGATCAGTTATTGTTGATCGGACTAGACGTAGCAGTGTGACACTTAAAGTTTTACCAAAATCTGATCCACTGCCAAAAACTAGAAAAGTACCGGGCCCAATCAGTGTGCCCACTAATCGTGCTGTATCGAAAGAACCAACATCTCCTACAATCAAGGAAGTGGAGCCCCTGCCTCAAAGTGAAGTGCCTGCTTTAGACTTCGAGTCCCCCGACCCGGCGACACATATTAGGGATCTATACGAAAAGATTCAAAAGCAGCAGTTGATACAAATGGCGAGCTTAGTTGAAAAGCAGAAACGAGAGCAAATACTCCTCCATCAAGTCTTTGAAGAACAGAATAGCTTGCTCTTTAAGCGACTGAAGATGATTTGCCCGAAATCGCCCATTGAAGTGCAAGAGGCATGGGGAGATAAACATCAAGAGGTCGAAAGAGGTCCAGTGAGCTTGAGCCAGCTAATCAACCAAAAATCACCTGATCATAGCCTTCAAAACAGCCCAGTATCTTCTACATTAACGGACACCAATAACTACATAAATCACTGTGATAATGTGCTTAAAAAGAGCAGAGACATTACAGGCAGTATCAAGAAACAGCAAACGAAATCTCGTAGCCAAAATGGCACTAAAGTTCAGTCGCCGAGAACACAGCCTGAAGGAAATAGAACCCGAACGCATTCGCCTAACCAAAGGCCCACTTTTGCATCCAGAAAACTGAACTACGATACGAGCGCGTCTTCCGATCGGGAATACGATCCGATTCTGACTGATCTAACGAACGACACGATGGCCGATCTAAACGTGACGTTCCCGTCGGATAGTGATGGGAATAATTACAGTAATAAAAATGTTATGAGCCATCTCTGTGGTAAAGAAATGAAGATAAGTCTCGGTAACTCTGGCCACACGAGTTCTGGGATGCATTCAATGTTTACACATACCGATAGCGCTATAAGAAGCATGGAGAGGACTATACAAAACTCGATTAATAATACGACAGCTCGTCACACCAAGTCCTTGATATGCAGCCCACCTACTACAAAACAGGTAAGGTATTATGGTAGGGATGTAATTGTATTTTGTAATTCATAAATCAATAATTACATTTATAAATTAGATTATGTAGTCTTTATGATACATATAATAGAAATAGATTGTTCATTCAAATGTCGATTTCAACAGCACAAGTTTTTGCTTAGTGCCTTTTAAAATAATCATTCTTGTGTGTGATGTTATACAGCATTTCTTATTTTTTTCTGGATATGTGCTAATGTTTATTTCATGTGATAATACTACTGACCTAAATGTTCTACTTGGTATCTCCTTCCTTCTCTATTATGATATGATTTTTTATTTCGGTTTACTGTTTTGTCTCATTCTTTAACCCATCGATAATTGGTAAATGTTTACCTATCTTAATTATTTTCTTCTTTAGAAGTAATTTATTTTCTGTCTACTACTCTCTTACGAGCTTCGCCTGTTCCGCCTTTTATTAACAAACAGAACTCCTACTTTTCTTTCGTCATATCTATCTTCTATTGCCTCCACACCACAGTATTGTCTCGTTAAAACAATTTTATGTATGCTCCCGGTTGCGGTTCTTATAGCGGGCAGCGGCGACGAAAATAGTCGCAGTTGCTAAGGGATATCTTGTCCGTCGGCTCATGCGCACCGAAAGGGTGCAAGCCACGGTGCAGACGATCAAGGACGCGCTGCTTTGTGCATTGCAGCTGCACCAGGATCGAGAGGGCATTCGGGGGGCGGATGTGGACCTCCATCGCAGGCTGATACAGCAGGTGGGATGCTTGTGTGACGGTTGTGGGTGCACCTACCTCTTTCTTAAAGTTTTATGGTTTTGTTTCTTTTTTACCATATACTTGTGCGTAATTATTTTCATTCTTATTTTATTCGAACATATCTCGTATTTATATTTACGCGAATACTACACATTGAAATAAAACTAATCTTAAGGATTTATCGCGGTTTATTTTTTATTTTACGTTTACGAAACGTCGGGAACGTAAAATAAAAAATAAACCGCGATACAATCCTTAAGATTAGTTTTATTTCAATATCTCGTATTATATACTTTTTCATTTTCACAAGTAAGTATGTAAGTCTTCATAAATCAACATCTACCACCTACCACTACGATAGTACTATTATTATTTCAACTCATCCTATACATCCAAAAGAAGTGTTTTTAGAATTATTTTATGTAGTGTCTGATTATTTAACCATGACGGATAAACTGATGTTAGGCCAATTACACTGTTATTTTCACTATTGGATAGAGTTTGGTTAGACTCAAATAATAAATACCTCATGCTATGACCATCGTGGGGTCGAGCTGGAGAGTAATATTGATGGTTGACCGATCGGAGTAGCGAACAAAAGCTACCTAGTTGCCTATAAATGTCTAATCGCCTATGCTCACCCAGATCACGGCAGCGTGCTACTCCCTCCACGATACCTTCGTGGCCAGCACTCCGGCGGACCGATGCGCCATGATCTCGGCCGACCGAGGCCGGAGGCGCTCGCTCGCCAGCAGGCAACCACCCAAAACATTTCGACCAACGTGAGTATCTACTTAAGCACTTTTCACATGTACGATACAGGGCCTCAAGTCTGCTAACACAATTGATTCATAATAGAACAGCGACCGCATAGTAACTGTCACTTTTGATATTTGTTGTATGGAATATCTGTCAAAAGTGTCAGTTATTATGCGGTTGTTGTTCGATCATGAATCGATTGTGTTAGCAGACTTGAGGCCCAGGTACGGGCCGGAGCAAGCCATTTGCCGTGCGAAAATGGCTCTAAAGGTGTCACGGTAGTTCTGCCTCCGATAGTAACACCTACTAATTTGGTGTGGGTGTGAGGTGGTGGTAGTCTAAGGAAGGTGGCTTTGTTGAACTAATACTATAGTATTTAAGGCAATTCAATTCAGTTTTGGATCCAATGGCTTCTTCAATATTGCGGTAAAAGATCTTTCAGTGATTTTCCAGCGTCAAGAACTACTATTTGTACTGCGCAAAAATTCTGCTTTGCGCAGTAATATGTGAGATTTGATAAAGTTATAACACGTCCATAAAGTCGGGCGATAGGCTTTGCATTTAGTTATATAATATTTCCTATATGAAAACAGGGACATAATGTCACAAAGCCACACTGGTGCGTTTCCCGCGCGCGCCAAGCGCTCGCCGCCGTCGGCCATGACACAGTCGAACTATGGTAACACACGATGTAATGTTGCCAGCTTCAAAGTTTGTGTTGCCATGCTGAGCACTTCGGTGATAAAATGTTGCAAGCTTGTAGAAATATGTTTTCTTGCCGTATACAAGCAATTCAGCTTTGTTTTGCATATTAGCAGTTCTTGTGAATGCGTTGCCTTGTTTTGGACTACTTTATATGATTAACTTAAATTGGGATGGTCCCAGGTTCGAATTCTGGTAGGGACTAACTTTGGGTGATGAGCACGAATGTTTGTACCCAAGTCATGGGTGATTAATTATCTATATAAGTAATATTTACTGGGTTCGCCCCCAATCCATTGGGACATAATACAAGCGTTACTTAGTGTGGGACCGTATAGTTGGTGTGTTCGTCTGGCGATATTTATCATTCATTATATTTAAATAAAAATAATGGCTATTTAACAAGTTATTGCTTTTTGAAAACTAATATTTTAATTATATTATTCCACTATGATTCCTGTATTTATGATGGCATATCAGTTCGTTATGCTGCATGTGTGTAAGTCGTAACACACACACATGCAATCTATGCACCTATTTAGACATAGCAACGTTATTCTAAATAGGTAAGTACCTTTTAGTTTTACCAGCCCTACTTTATACTTGGAAGTCCACGAGTAACTGTAAAGTATCTTATATAATTCCAGCCCTTTTTTAATGTCCCACTGTTGGGCACGGGCCTCCGCTCAATGCGAGGGAGATTAGGCCATAGTCCACCACGCTGGCCCAATGCGGGTTGGCGGACTTCACACGTCTTTCGAGGGGTTCTCTCAGACATGCAGGTTTCCTCGCGATGTTTTCCTTCACCGTGTAGCAAGTGATCATCATGGTTGAAAATGAGAAGTAAGTATGAGTTACGGAAAGGAGAGAGCGACTTGTTGCGACATAATCTGTGACATAGGTTTTGTCTTGACCCGCGTGCTAGCCCTTCTCACTAGAAGGGCTAGCACGCGGGTCAATATCTTATTATCTACTTATTGATATTGTGCATTCGACAGAGACATTTAGCGGCGACAAGTCGTCCCCGCTGAGCCGGCGGCACATGCCGTCGCCGCGGCGGCGGCCGTGGCGCTGACCCTCGCCCGCGCCCGCCTGCTTGCCGCGCTTCTTCGCCCACTGCTGGGCTAACAGGCGAGAGGACCTTTAGACACGCTTACACACACAAAAAAACAACAAAGTGCCACAAAACTGATCACTTTGGGTTAGCAATATTGGAACTAGCGTTTTCACTACAATAATGTATTTTGAGAGTTTTGTAAAGACCGTATGTATGTACGCAGTAAGTTACAAACGCAAATTGTAAATTAAATTAAGTGTTTGGGTCAGATGAGGCCAGCAATTTCAGTTATATTGGCATTGTCAAGGTGCAAAAGATGTTGTTAGTTATCGCGGAATGTCAAATACGACTGAGGTCAAAATTATCATATCGCTCTCAAATTTTCCCAAAAGCCTACCTCTTTGTAGTCGCTACGTGGGTGTTCTGTATGGCACAGATAATCGTAATAAAATATAAGCAGGTATAGTCGGCCACGAAAGTGGTTTATCAGTTTTGTCAAAAACTAGTGAATAAAAAATCTACTAAGGTTCATATTTGATACGTTCTAAGTTCAAAACGACAAAAACAGGGCTTGCAATTCTACGATGTGCAAATGATATTCAACCTTAAAGTGATTAGTTTCATGGTCGACATTACATAGATGTATGCATATGACTGACCTTATGCGTATTGACATTATGCATTTAAAATACATTTTTGACATTTTCCGTTTATGACGTACTGCGTATGAGTAGTCACGACGTTGCACGGTTGCACGTGAACAGATTAGTTGGTGGCACTGTAGATATGACCCTCGTGTACACTTCTGAGTTTGTAAATACTGAAAAGGCCTAGCCAGTGTAGTACATTTGACTACTTCAGTAGAGCCAGTGTCATATCTACTTGTATTTATGCTGAAATTTCTGATGAAAATTTTCATTAGGCTTATGGACTGCTCCTACGCGCCTTATCGCTTTTCAGCCCCCCGGTGGATGGACATGACACGAAAATTGTCTTAGGTATATTGGAAATATTTCTGTCCGAATCGCGGTAGAGCCCACTAGTGGCCTAAAAAAAGCTACTCTATTCAGTCATTTGCATTTGAATAAAGTTTTCTTTTTTATTGTCTTTTATATAAAAAAAAAACAAAATGCTTTCTAAATTCGGCTTGGTAACATATTTTTGTAAATGCATTTATATTAATTGTATATACTTTTTATGGCAGTTGTCGCTCCAATGCCTATTGTTTGAACATGAAAATGATCACAAAACCACACTAAACCAAGTTCAAATTTAATTTGTATCTTATTTATTGGAGGTTAGAGTTTAAGTGTTAAATTATGGTTGTAATATTTGATTCCATTGTGCTACGCTTCCGAAGCAAAAGTGCCTAGTTAAGATATGCACCCGAGTTGTAGGATTAAATTATTTATTGCCCTCGCGATAATAAAATGGGATTAGTAAATATTGATTTCTTATATTTACGCGAATACTACACATTGAAATAAAACTAATCTTACGGATTTTAACACGTTTATTATACGTTTTTTCTGTTCCCGACGTTTCGGCTGTTTTACAGCAACCATGGTCACGGGAGGACTCCCCACTGAGTCCTCGGGAACGTAAAATAAACGCGAAAAAATCAGTAAGATTCGTTTTATTTCAATAAATTATACCAAATTCTACTCGATCACAGGTTTATTATGAAACAAAATGATACAAAATTATTAATTCCATTTTATATTTGCGCCGGGTATTATTGTAAGTAACGCTGCTATTTATTTATTAAATGCTCTAAAACTAATTTAACATGGAATAATTTTGAAGTATCCAATAAATATTTTTGACGTTACATAGGTAGTAACTACAGAGAGTAAAATTAGTTGAAATAGATGGTTCCGTAATTTGTACAAATTTTCTAATCATTTAGATGTAAGGAATTGTTAAATGTTAAGTGTATACCTTCCAGCTATTGGTAAACCACCCTTCTAGTACTGTTTTGTAAAGTGTAAACATAACGAAACATACTTTACAGTTCTGTATTCTCATTTTAACGAGTTTAAGAAACAACCCAATGTCACGAAAATAGTTAGTAATCAGTCAGATTTTTGATGCATCGACTTGGCGGAAACACTGCCGTGCCTTCAGACTAAAAATACTACTCTATCCATGATATCATCCCACCTCTAGTCATTATTGCACGATCTCGTTTTATTTATGCCATTTCATGTTCATTACTTTGGATTCTTATTCTGTTAGCAAGGACTCACAGGCGTCCGATATTGAAAAGGCGCGATTTTAACATTTTCTTTTGGAAATGGTATAGAATTCTAATATTGAAACTGGCTGTTTATTAGGTTTGAAAGTGTACTCTACTTAAATTAATCATAAAATATTCTTTGACTATGTAAGATATATGCTTCATACCATTGGTATATGATGTGTGTGCTTTATGTACTATTTAAAACAAAGATAAAAGCCTGAATTAATTATGCCTGTCCGAATATGTTGTTCTATATTTTATTCAATAATCTCTTAAACGACGTGGTCTATAAAATTATCATAAGTATTATACTGTCGTGCATAATTTTCTACGCAATAAACATTTGAAATATTATGTTGTACTTTATTTTGGAATCTAAAGCGCAGGCCACACCACGATTTAAGCTTAGTGTGTAACGGTACGCAAGTTAAACATCTGTGTTGGCACCTAGAGCCAATGGTGGTAGGTAGGGGTGCCACTTATTTGGGAAGGTAATCCACATGGTTCAGTTAGCTCCAGTGTTGCCAACCCCAAGAAAATAAAAAACAGCAGCTCACCAATAAAAAAACAGGAGAAAACAGTAGGTAGAGTAAAAAAGGGCAGATTTCATAATTTCCTGATATAATTAAAACAATCACCTACTTTTATTAGTTACCAGGACGCACATACATTGTTATATTATAATATTGATCACAACATATTAAAAAAAATCAAAGTCAAATTATTGTCCACTTTCATGCTCTATTGCCTCATCTTCAGTATTTTCAGACTCATTTTCCTTATTAAAATCATACATATTTTTGTTAAATTTCTTCATTTCCCTTTCTGTGGCTTAAAATGAGTAGCACTAGGTTATTTCGAATTTAGTGTGCAATAAGTCGATATTCTGTTGCGTAATTTAGTTTTCATATTATTTATAGCTGAAAATAATCTTTCCACGGTGGCGCTGCTATGTGGTAGCCACAAAAGTTTCTTCACCAATTCACACAATGTGGGAAATCCCTTGAATCTCAACAAGAGTAGATACTGTCATCTAGTGTCATTGCGTTTTATTACATAGTGGTTATCAAAAAATATTTTCATAGTGTAGGTATAATATAACGCTAATTGAAAAACAGTAAAAATTAGGAATGAAACAGAAAACAGGGGGATAAATGTGAAAACAGCAAATCTACTGTTAAAACAGTAGGGTTGGTAACACTGGTTAGCTCCGTAATTCGCAGTGAGAGCCAAAGTATGACAAGACTAATAAGTTAGCTTAGCTGGCGATCTAGCCTACACATAGTTACAAATGATTTCTGAATAAAACAACAATATGCTCAAATTTAATTTATTTTCTTTCCATATACAGAACCCATCTGATTTCAACATTAAAAATATCCAATTAGTTCAGTGTAAAAATGTTTGCGGTACGAGACGATACAAAAACTGGCAGCGCGTTACATGAGACGTGAGCAACACATTATAAACTACTATAAATATACGAATTTAGTATGTAGACAAGCATGTTGCAAGCACAAAACAAAAGGTCCTTGACACTATCACTATACATTCGGGTCCTTGCACCAGTTCGCACTGCATCCGCCGCGTGGTATCCGTCGAACCATCACGAGAAATGGTAACTATTATGCTCTACATGCGTATCACGAATGACCACAGCCGACGTGCTGGTGTACCATCGGGCCTCGTGACTCGGCGCGCCCCGCGGCCACTAGGGCAGGGTGTACTTCACGTACGGCACCTCCACGTCGTTGCCGTCCTCGTCGTTGCAGCACAGCTCGAACACCAGCGCCTTGACGTGCGGCTCCAGCCTCTTCTTGGACACTTTGCTCACCACCTCGGACATCGGCAAGCTCATTCGCTCCTGGCATTTGGCTTTCGGCATGAAAAACGAGTAGAGCATGCACACACCTTGAGACAGCATCGTGATCTCAAGTTTGTGCTCATTTTTAAAGTAATCTAGGAACTGCTGCAGCGTAACCTCGCCTTTCACCTCGAAACGGTCCCAGAGCGTCCATTTCTTGTCGTAGTACGTGTTGGTGGGGGCCGCGATCGGTTCGGAGAAGCCGAAGAACGGTAGAGCGAGGTTGACGAAGCCGTTCTTGAACACCTCGAGGTTGTTGTAGCCTTGCGCCAGCTTGTAGAGCTCGAGGCAGACGAGGCCGGCGACTACCGAGGTGGTGGTGGCGATGGCGGGGATGATTTTGCCGGCGATGAGTTTGGAGCGATGCCGGTCCGCGGGCGGGATCTTGTAGTTGGCGGCGCGCAGGTTGGAGGCGGCGACGATGAAGTCCATGTGGAAGTTGGTGTCGTCGTCCTTCTCGAAGTCCAGAGGTGTGATCTTGAGGTTGCCGAGCTTGTTGGGCGGTGGCAGCTCGCCCATGATGTTCTTGATCCGGTCGTGGTCCATGTCGTCGCTGTTCTGCTGCAGCTGCGCGTCGGTGATGGCTATCTTCACTCCAGATTTGGGGCTGAATTCTGGCACCTGTGAATGGAGAATATTAGTAGTAGTGTTGAATGTATAATATTTTACCAAATATTCGTCCTAAATCAAAACTAATAAATCAATGCGAATTTTGTCAAATGGTCCATACAGGACGAAGAAGATATACTACAAAATTATTGAGTTTAATCCATATACAGAGATTTTTTTATGAAAGTTGCAATGTCATGCACAGCAAGTGATAATCATTATTGGAAAAAATCCAGAGGCAAGCCAAGTGTTGATTTTCGTTTAAGATTACATACCGGAACACTAGCAGCGATCTGCGCAATACATTCCCTATTCACGCAGGGCGGGAGTCCATACACCTGCCCCCTCAGATTGGCGGCGGCCACCACATAGTCCACATGCAGCTCATTGTTGGGATCGAACTCCAGGGGCGCGGGGCAGCGCTTCGGCCCCGACCAGAAGGGGGCTCCGCTGGTGGTCTGCTGGTCCGGCGGGAAGTTGTACAGGAGCTGCTTGATCTGGTTGGAGTACTGCGCCTCCCAGTGCAGGCGCGCCCAGGTCGCACAGTCCTCGATGCTGAGAGGACGCTCGTTGATTGCGTTCTGAAATTGCATTTTTTTATCTTTATTGAGGAACTGCCAACAACTACTCTATAAGATAGTTATATACATTTATTATAAATTACTTATATGAATTAGACCTATTAGTAATGTGATAATAAAGGTCGATTTACCTTAACGCTCTCGATGGCGTCGAGCGGCTGGTTGCCAGGCAGCTTCAGGGTCCGGTCGAGGAAGTGCGGGTCCTGCAGGTACTGCGCCGCGTGCTCGGCGGCCTGGCGGAACAGCCCCTCGAACTCGTCGCGCGCCCACTGCAGCGTGTGCTCGATGGCGTTCGGGAAGTTCTTGAGCGTGCAGATCGGGATGCTCTTCTCGGGCGGGTCCTGGGACGAGCTGTACGACTCGGTCAGGAATGGCACGACCACCTGGAAGTAGACCGTAGTGGTTGAGTGACCGAATAGATTTTAAAAAGATAATATGTATATATAATTTTAAGTGTGTTGCCTGCGTAGCTGATTTACCAATAAACCATTTTTTTATTTTTATAAAACAATCTTGTTTAAACTAGAACGGTATCCACGATAAAGTTCATGTTCGGAGCAGTGTCATCAAGTAACCGCAATGCGCAAGCGCAAGAATATGCGCTAAACATAGACCGAGCGTCAGTTCCTATTAAATGTAACCACGTCACCATGGTCCATTGTAATAATTAATTTCAGTGCTATTTTAATGGAAATACATTTACATTTGCATTACCAGCGCAAAGGTATTCACTGCTGAACATAGGTTCGCAGTCAACTTTAGTACACCCAAAAATGTATGTGTAAGTTTCAGTAAACTCCACCCAGTGACTTCAGAGCTATTCCAGGGGAACTCATCCATTTCCCGGGATAAAAAGGATACTTTATCACAATCCGGGTTGTAAGCTATCACCATGCCAAGTTTAATTAAATCCGTCGCAGTACTCTCCCGAACAGATGGGATTAAAAATCCAAAAATTGCGCATTCCACCTCAGTATCTAAATCATGTACCCCACGAGATTTGTTTCAAAATATTTTTTTGTACAGATACAACCAAGTTACGTCTTATTATTCCACTCAATAATCGTCGCAAGCCACCGACCTGTGTATTGCCTTTGGTGCCGAGAGTGCCACTCTCCAACAGCGGCTTCCTGTAGTACACGCATCTCCGGTCCATGTAGATCCTGGCGTCGACGTTGTCCAGCGCGTTGGCGACGCCGTCCAGCGCCTCGAAGAACGCGTCATCGTACACCGACTCCGTCTCGGGACAGACGCGATTCTCCTGGGCGACCACATTCATTGATGGGTTCATGCGTTTGATCACCTGGGGATTTGAGATATTGGGTTGAAAAAAATCGGTTATGAAGTAAGTTTGACGACATCTAAGGGTATCGGGGGCTATATAGCGCTACATCACACATGATATGTACACATACGTGGTACATATTAAAGTGGAAATAATCACGTTATCCTTTTCGCATTATTTAGTATATGGAGCAAAAGAACATAAGGAGCTAAGATAATACCTCTAAAACAAACTGCTCACCATTTTTATTCAAGCAAAGAAAACATCTGATGACCCTCTTGATTCGGGCTGTAGGTACGCATTTGTTATATAATAATAATAATACCAGCCCATTTTAATTTCCCATTGCTGGGCACGGGCCTCCCCTCAATGCGAGGGCGTCTTTATTATTTTACTTAAATTCTCGTCCAATTTAGATTGGGTAGTTAAAGGAGTATCAAAATATTGCCGAATTGAATTTTAAATAAATATAAGAAGCTGTTCTTACCACAATTCACTATGGAAGTGCTTATCCTATAATTCCATAGTACAGCCTACCTTGGTACAACATTCCATTAAAATATGTCCAAAAAATAAAAAGACGTTCTAGTTACATATTAACTGCTATCACGAGCATACCTTAGCAGCAGTGCTGGACTTGGGTTTCTGCACATCATAAGGTCTGAAGAGGAACTGGCGGTTCAGGTTGGACTTCTCGATGAGATCCATGTCGGTGACGGTGATCCGGCCGCCGTCGGCACCCACGCCTATCATCGCGAAGTTTTTCAGCAGCTCGCAGCCGATGGCGCCCGCACCTTGTAGAGAAGAAGACATCATGGATCATTCCAAATATTTAACCAAAGCAACTATTGCTCGACGAACCCATGGGGCAGAAAGGTTCTAGATTGCCGATCACGAGCCGGAAGACGTAAGGACGGACCTTACACCCTGGACTGGTGGACCGACGATATGACATGCGTCGTGAGAAGCCGATGGATGCAAATAGCGCATGATGTTTGGCCTTTCGGCTGATGGATGGATGGATGGAACCGAGGTGGGCCCTCAAGTTCGCTTCGAAATGAGATCGGTATATATTGGAAAAGTGGCAAAATCCAGGTGAAATTATGTCTCTCACGCTTGCTCTTTGACAACAGAGGAAACAATATCAAAATAATCTGCGCGAGTTTATCGCGACCGCATTTGTGGCAAATAAAATATCGTGATTTGAGTCGAGAGACAAATAAAACAATTTAGATCAACAAAGTACGCAATTAAATTCGGTAGAATTTAAGTTACAAGCGTGATTCACTGGCCGAATGGATTCCGTCACGAGTTTTGAGTCTCAACCATGTTTTTTTAAAGATGTCAGGTTTGTTTGTATTCATATTTAGTACACGTTATTATTTCTCACATAGATAATTTACCGGCATTGTTTACTTAGTGTCAATATGAGTCAGGCTGCAAACAAAGGGTCTTATGACGCGTTGGTAACATACTTAGCTTATGTTACCTGATATAGGGGTCATGGATATTAATTTTCTTAATTATATTGTATATAATGATATATTTAATGGTTTGGACTATCGTGACTGTCTTCTTGTTATAACTAGCACACAGCATACTTTAAATCTATGATTGTAAAATAATATCAATAATACGCTCCACTCACAAGGCCAATAATTGTGCAAGTAGGTTCAGTCACTTTTCAGCGACTTGCCTTCTTAACTACCTTCATATGTATTCATACACGGGGCAGTGACTTAACTGAAATGCGAACTTGCCTCGTGTCCCAAGCGCATCATGTGTAAACATTAAAACTACCGACTGAATTCGTATTATGACTGACGTCTCATCAAGCAACGTACGCTAAATATATCTTACCAAGTAACAAAAAACTATCAGTCGATGACTTGTCGCGATAATGACACGGAAGGTAAACGGCTACCTACAATAATACTACGCCGTATTTATTGCTACTTGAACTGGTGTTTTGGCTATTAGACTTATTTGTCTTTACAAAGCAGGGACAGGCAAAAGTACCCCATCCGCCACACCTGCCTTCAGGCTTGTGGTCAACATGCTAGCACCATTCTAACCCTAACCATAGAAGAGTCTGTTGGTAATTGCTATAGGTATATGCACGCTTTCTCATCATCCGAGATGAAATAGTCAATAAAATCCAAGTTTCTTTAGAAGGTTTATCATGACATTTGTATGTGTTTAGCCTTTGTGTGTGGGCGATGCCTTGGATATATGTGTGCTGGACATGATTTATGTCACATTCTCTTCCTGTTTAGTCCAGTCTTCTGTTCTGTGAGCTCTGTCATTTAATAAAAATTATATACTCACCAACAATAAAGTACTTCAACTCCCCAAGTCTCTTCTGGAAGTCTCGACCGAACACAGCCACTTGGCCATCATACCTTGACCCAACAGGCTTGCAGTTTTCCTCGGTCAGTATGGACCGGTCCTTGGGCAGACACTCAATGGCATCAAGATAGAGCCACTGAACGATCGGATGAAACTTGCCGGAGCAAGCCTTCATCACCTCCTGGGCTACAACACCTCCAATTGATGCATTCATCGGGTTGAGATCACCTGCAGATACCTGTAGAAATATGTTCTGATGTAGGCACTGATATTTGACAATTTTATTGTAATCTTATCAGAAACTTACCCCCAATAATTATAGAAGTTTTAATAAATTTACAATGGAATTGTTGCAATTTGAAGGAAGATCCAAAAAACTAATTGCTGTGCTATTGTTTTTATGGCTTATTTACTACACGAAATTTGGCACATGGCCAGACTTAATATTCCATAATCACACTGAAAGCCAGAGCTAAATTCATAAATGTCTAACACAATCTATGGCTAACCTTGCAGAATGTCAGCAACAGCTCTGTGTTGATTTCCATCTCCCCATTCTTGAATACATCAACAGCTTTGACGTGTTCCATGAACTTAGTGGCATCAGCATCACTCCATGGCTTCGGCAGCCTACCCTCAGCCTCTTCAAACTTATGCAAAGCAGCAAACGCCACATGGAGCTGTTGTGGGTAGTCAAACTTTCCAAAATCAGTTATGACAAACTCAGGAGCTGCAAAAGATTCTTTCAGAGATTTGAATTGGAGTTTCTTGGGCATCTTGACTTGGGTGACAATGCCTCCGCGTACATATTTCGAGAAGGAAGTTGTGTCTCCAATGCTGAAGGTGTATGGGCCAAGAACTTTGATTTTGCGGGGTTCACAGCCATTCAGCTCTATCATGCCTTGGACCTGTTGAAGGAAAGAAATGGTCAGTGTCAGATATCCAAGTGGGCAACAGCAAACCTAAATGGGTCATAACATTACATTCCCTACTTTTTTCTGGTTCACTAACTATTGTATAATAATTAGCCCTTTAAAGTCCCAATGCCAGGCATACCACTCAAGATAAGGTCACTAATGGAGTAGTAGTTACCTGTTGGTAGACCTGTTAAGTCTAGAAACTAATAAAGAATTAAGAGGACAGCCAGGAACAACCATGTTTGCATGGTCTTTTCCAAGATTCTTACAATGCATTCCTTAAAGTCTCGGCTGGTTTAGTAATATTAATACAGTTTACCATTGTCCTTTATTGTAACAACATAAAGTACAATTACTTAGAAAATCTAATATAAAATGCTTGACAGCGAAAGATTATATTAGGTTTATTAGTTTATAAATAATCTTCATATTATAAATTTAAATAGATATAAATCCTTGTTCTGAGAACAAGAGGTCAGGGCCATTCAAATCTAATGAAATGAAGCAGCATTGACATTGATAGGCAATGTGATATCAGCAGTCAAGTCTACATTAATTAAACTACCTCCATTTTGAGAGACAAACATTTTTGCAATGATAAAAGCTATTGACTTGAAATCAATATATACCCTTATTAGGTAGGCATAAGAACAAAACCCAAGGAGTTCCAGGACATTGTGAAATACTAAAACAACACATTCCTTACTAGAAATCAATACTTAAACTGCACAAACCTCGCTAAAAGTGACA
This sequence comes from Pheosia gnoma, assembly GCA_905404115.1. Classification (NCBI taxonomy): domain Eukaryota; kingdom Metazoa; phylum Arthropoda; class Insecta; order Lepidoptera; family Notodontidae; genus Pheosia; species Pheosia gnoma. The sequence goes on from FR989907.1 coordinate 542,038, forward strand.
TAGTCCCCATCCTCCAACCCGTGACGGGTATCATCAAGACATGTGACCACCGACTCATACTCATGAGTGATGTCAGCAATCATGGCGGACACTGGGTTCTCTCCAGTCACATCCACAACAGTAAAATCAGGCCCAAAATCACAGAACACTTGGGAGAAAAGGCCCCTGGTGTCAGCAATGACCAGTGCTATGTTGTTAGCATGGGTGATCGCTGCCACGCGCTCCTGCTCAGCCCTGGACGCCGCAGTGAGCACCACAACGCTGAACTTACGCAGGAACTCCTCAGTCAGTGGCCCGTTGAACACAGTGGTAGGCACATAGTGGTTCAGTTCCGACAACTGCTCGCACGAAGCCGTTGCCCTGTTTTGTCCGATCAAGTTCTCCGACAAGTAGAACTGGGACGACAAGTCTGCGACGCTACAGGGGCGCTCGTCGTGCAATGTTACAGACTTCACACCGCCCAGGATCACGTTTTTCGCTACCTCCACACCGAGACCACCCAACCCCGAAATAAGGACGTCCGAGCTGGCCATCCGCCGCATGGCATCGTGCCCCAGCACGTACAACTGCCGCGAGTACAGACTCTCGTCAATCTCATCTTCCACACGCGTTCCATTGTTCGCCATTGCCGAGTTGTTGGAACGTGATTCTCCTGTATTTAGTTTCCGCCTTTTCGCCGGGGGGTCAACGGAATTATCGGCGACTTCAGCACTAGACATCGGGCACGAACGCGCACAATTTCGCCAGAATTTTGCTTTGCGTTTTTAAATCCAGATGAAATATCTTCAAATAATAGAAAGCGACATTCGCGCTTCGTCAAGGCTCGCTTACTCACTGTCGTGAAGCTAGCTGCGAACTACGTGGAAAATGATCTGCGAAAATGATATTGTTTGGTTATTATTTTGTGAATTGAGATTATTATATCAGTATTGTTTTATTAATAAATTGTCACTGCTGATTTAGCTTCTGGGTTAATAAAAATTTTGAGCCTGGTGAAATCCGTTTTTATTCAGCGACAATAAACGAATTTTAAATTAGCGTTTTGGCGATCTTCAGTTTGTATTTTTTCATATAGCAAGCCAATGTAGCAAGCATCATCTCGCAAAGTATATTTTTCTTAGGATTTCATAGAGTTGTCCAAAAAGGCTTTTTCTTTTGGTGTTAACCTCATTCCTTCATGCCTTATTATTCACTTTCTACACAGACATATGCTTAAGCTTAGGTTTAAGTTTTACATTCAAGGAAATTAATGTGCAAAAATAATCACAAAGTGAAATAAAATGTTCGCGGACTTGAACATATTTTTTTTCTGTATATTATTTTACGTACCAGATTTAAGTACATATATTATCTATGTGTCAGAATACCAACCTTTTTTTTGTGCTGTAAGCTCCACACTCTATATCTGTCAAGCGAACGTCAATCAATTTGACACGCAGCTCACTTCAGAGCAAACAATCCATTTTGTTTCATTTCGTGAATTTTATTTCAAGTTCACGATAGCTTGTAATTCTGACTTGACGTGCAAATATATTGTTGTCATACTGTATCGGGAGTGAAAGGGGCTTGGAAGCATGTCTGTTGTGTGAAACTGAATGTACCTAAGGATTGTGAAGTCCCTGTGATATTGTTATATTTTGAAACCTGTGAATAATCTCGTGAAAAATGGTTCAGGAGTACGTGTCTCCTGTCAGGGTACACAAGTATCCTTTCGAGATGGTGATGGCCGTGAGTACCTTATTTATTATTATTACACGAAATATTTGGTCATATAATATCGTTCTTGTTTGGTTTATATTTTTCGTGTATCAAGGTTGATAAGTGAAAAGTTTGCCTTGCAGTACGCAAGGATGCATGGTCAGTATCGACGCGATTATTCAATCTTATAGCAACTGCATTAAGCAATGCTGTAAAAGTATTTATTTTATAGTTAGGGGGAAATGTCTGTAATATTAAAATTGGAATCATAGACATCGCACTTATGGGCCTGTAAAGTTGCGCCAATATGAACACCGAGGGACACCCAGCGAGGCAGGACGAGAAAACGTAGGCGCGACGACATGGGCATCCTTGTGTGGAAGACATGGAAAACTACTTGCCCTAGATTCAAATCAAATGCAAGAGCCTCTGCCCAGGAGTGAGATATTTTAGGCTAAAAATGTTAGAAATTTTCCTGCTTTCAAGTAATAATGGTTGTATTAGTAATCTCTATAAACAAGGGTTTACTAAAAATAAGATAAACATAACACTACAATAATGAACTTGACATTGTTTATTGTTATTTCAACTTGTCACTATTTAAACCTTTAAAATATATGTCATAATTAAATTGACTATGTTTCTGATAAGAATGTATCCATCCATCACTTCAGCTAAAAGATAAAGACTATTAGACATCTATCTCTCCATATTGCTTCAACATCTTCCTGTAATAATCATTATATCAAAAGAGGTTTCAAGCCATTAATATTTCACTATGCTTACCCAATATGGGGTAGTAAGCTTTACTTTTTATATTTTAATAAAAAGAGAATTGTCATAGAATGTTGCTGGAATATAATAAACCCACATGCATTAAGGAAAACACTGACAGGCTGAATATAAAGCTGACTCAAAACATTCAGATTTAATGTAATGCTGCTTCTCATAGGAGATGTGAATGCTAAGATCTCATTTAAATATTTACGACCATCCCTGTATTTCCAAACTGTTTAAATATGATAGGGTCGTGCATTTATAATATCTATATTCATTATGTTACGGGTAAAAGCCAAAGTGCAGTTACTTACCCGGCTTAAAGATGCGGTTGGTTGCAGTTGGTTAAACTTAGGTATCCTGTTCATTAACGTCATTAACGGCCACAATTACATATATGAGTTGTAACATTAATAGTGTAAAATATTTTAACAGGACACAAATAGTAGGTTATAAAGATAACATTCCATTCCAAAATAAATCTTTCGAATTATTTGAAGTCATTTAATAAAATTACACCCTGTACTCAGCGCATGGCAAAACGCTACTGGGTCACCTTGTTTGAATAAAAAAAACATAATACACACAATTATTTTATACATCAATGTGATCTATATAACTTACTGATTCATCTGTTAAAATATTTTACACTATTATTGTTATATCTTATATAGCTAATTCAATACAATTTTATTATTAAAGGCAAACTATTTGTATTATCATTAAAAGTATTCCGACTAATACCTAATGCACTATCAGGCCCAAACATGACTAAACAATTAGAGCTCATGTCTAGACTACTATGCAATAATGTGTTAATCATATCATACTCGACACTCAAATACACTTAATGAACACAAAACTGGGTTCAATTCACAGCAAAATTCTATCCAACTTGGTACATTATTTAGTTCGTAGTAGGACAGTAGCATAGAGAAGCGAGCAATGTTTTGATTCGTTAACACGTGCGTGACCCCAGCGATTATTATACGCGTGATAAATATAATAAAGTATTTCCGTCACGTTTCGATCCTACTTAATTATCGGCAGCATAGGACCTATCTAGTTTCAAAATAACAATAACAATAATTAGTCGTGGTATATCCCAATGTTGGGCATGGGCCTCCCTTTAATGCAAGGATGATAGTTTGTTCTCTTTTATTCCAAATGGGTACTAAATTGGAAGTCGCCGCGGGTCGCGTCCAAATATTATGTATTCTTTATTTCAAACGATATTTGAACTTGGTCAAACCACTGTCGTGTGCAACAACTTCGTCAAAATAATGGCCTGCAGACTGCGCATGTATTTTCGATAGTGTGATCTATATCTATACATATAATAAAAATGTATAACGGATCGCTCTCTGTACATGGAAGATATATGCGAAAAACTATTTTGGGGGCCTTTATGGACGCAATAGAACCCAAAACAAAGATTGTTAGATTATTTGTCTATTTGTCCGTGCGTTTGTGCGCGCTAATACCAGAAACGGCTTAACCGATTTGTGTGCGGTTTTCACTAATGTATTATGGTAAGCTCTACTTGTTTAAGTTATATCAATTTGAAGACGAAGATGAAGTCGCGGTCAACAGCTATTGTGTCTGAAAATCTAGTTTCGTGAATACTTACCATATTTGATAACATGTTTTTTGTAACAACATGATCTCAGGCTTATTTTGAAGAATGCCCTCGGGATCCGGTTTATACCTACTACTACTACTTCACCGCATTTATAAATTGAATAAATTGATTACGACCCGAGGGGCTGCAGTAAAGATCGAATCAATTTCCTTTGTACTGGCGAAATGGAACCGAAAGTTTTCACCAGATTGTTCCAACATTGAATTCTAACTGCATATCTTTAGAGATGATTTTGGTCTTGCTAGCCAGAATTGGTTGAATTTCATTGTTGATTGAAGGCATGCTACGGATTATGGTTCATTAAATCGGTTCGACCACAGTGTCCCCTTCTGAAGTCGAACTGAAATTTGTTATACTACATTTGCACGATGCAAAAACTTTGATTTCTATGATGCTTTAAGTATAGCAGAAATAAAAAAAAAATCGAATTTTATCGCGCACCATTGCAAGACCTCAAGACACTGTGAGCACCTTCTGCGTAGATCGGATCGCAAGCAACAACTAAATATCAGTTCAAACTATGACACTAGGACTCACCACCGGTCCTCCCGTGACCATGGTTGCTGTAAAGCAACCGAAACGTCGGGAACGTAAAATCATAAAATAAACGCGATAAAATTCGAAAAAATAGTTTTATTTCAATGTGTAGTATTCGTTAATTGTAGGCTAGGTTGGTACTTATATGGGAATAAGAGTCTGAATATGATGCCAGAAACATTCTGCAACTCTACATTATAATATAAAACATTCCTGGTCCGGAAAACATGTTATGCATGGGCATCGAACCGGCAACCTTCGCGATCAAGATCGACGAGACATCTCAACACAAACATGATAATGCCAATGTTACGCCAAGTTCATCCGAATGTCGTTGCGAATGAAGGTGATCGTCTATGGTCGCTTTATATCATAAACAACAAAATTATCTTGGACATTTTCAGGTGAGGTAGTATCCCTTTGTCCTTTTGTACGTCCAACGAATCTTATGGAGTAGCAACTGCCTTCTCCACCATAATGATTCTTAGGTTCATGGTTCTGAGGTCCTTATGTTGTACTTATGTACCTATTTATAGAGAGTCCCCTATACCAGTTATTCTCGCGTTGCGCGCAACTCGGCGCGGTACTTTTAGAACTTTCCTCATAACACTTAGTTTTTTTACGATGTTCGTGTTTCTGAAAACTACAGGCAGGTATAGTCGTGCAGGTGATGTTGGTAACTTTATCAGAGCGATCACATCCAGTGCGAACTCTACTTCGCTCGAACGCTTCACGCGCTACGACAAAATGTCTACTAATAGCCGGTCGATCTCTATGCGATGATCTTTTATCTATTGCCTCCTGAAATTACTGTCTTCCTGTTATGAAAACAATGTGAAGAGAATGACGATGCAATCTGATTTCTATTCCATTAGATTAGGGTCTCTAAACCTTCAAAGTTATCGTAACACCACTTTAAGACTATGCCAGGGCAAAAGTCTCCCCCTCTCTACATACATACTTCTCTGTCTAGGGAAATTTCGGACCATATAACTGTGCAAAATTACTAAGGCCGTATTCATTACGCACTGCGCGTTCAATCTAGTCACGTCTATCCGAGTACTCCTTAGGCGTAGGTACCTATTAATGCTTTGAAATTTACCCATGCCCTGTCATTCCGATAACCGATATACAAGACGAATAACCTGGACTTATTCTAGCTGCTCCATCATATAGAGAACGAACATACTAGCCGTATGGTCTGTAACTAAGTAACGTTTGTATAATGGGTACCGTACAATACTGAAGGCGATCCCAGTAACAGCAAGCTGAGGGCAAACATAATAAAGATAATTTCTGAAATTTGGCCAGACGAGAATCGAATCCTCAACACAACTTATTATTTAATCTTTATTAGATTGCGATGGATACCCAGAAGGAGGATAATTTAAATGCTTAATAGCCGCAGTAAAATTCAGCTAGTCTAAAACAGAACTTATGTTCTGTATTCTTTATAGAAGATTTATGATCCAGATATAGCTAAATAATATCCAATGTAGTGTAAGTACTTGCCTAAATTATAATAGAGATAAGATAATTCAGTTAGGAAGCAAAATAATACCTAATTCTACCTGGACAAACCGATCTTTGTCGCAACAACAATGTGTCAGTCGAGTGAGCGCATGTACTAATTAGCAAAAACCGAAACACTGTGCACTAAAACGTGGGGTTTGTGTAAATATTACTCACCTGTTTATGTTATTGAAAAATATTTCATATTGTGATTTCCTCTAAAATCATTCCACTCTGTAATAACACAGACAATTTGTCTTATTTAACGACATACCTTTATTTTCCCCATAAAGCCCTGCGTACCTACGTTTGTTATTTATGGTTAACCACAGTTCTGGAAACTCCACGTATGTTAATATTTTAGCGACCTTTTTGAACCTTTTTTCTTCGGGTTTACGATGCATTTGATCTTGTCTTGATGTATTTATAATTCGCTTTAAAAGAATAAATATGATGCAAGTTTGTGCAATGTTTCGAAGATTTTTGAATATACTTGTTTCTAAATTGGAAAGCCAACGAAGCAAGTTTAAATTTGTGTAAATTCATGGGTGTAGCGATAGCGCTAGCAGAAACATTTATTATTATTTGTACACTACTTTAGGCGCTTGAAATATATACATTGTTAGGAGTACAAACAGAGATAACTACAACCTTTACCCCAAAGAATACAGGACGTCTCAGGCTTATCATACAGAAAACATTTTTCTCATCTTACAGCAGCAAATATAATCTCCACCGCAAGTTTTTACGCTGTACTACTTACAGCTGTGACCTCACATTCCGAATCGTCTCGCGACTGATAGCATTCGTGCCATTCGGTTCATAATTTACTTCCTTACTTTTACTTTGTTAGATTAGGTTTGCTACCAGTAGATTTAACTTGCGATTGCTTGCCATTCCACTCATAGAGGATTATACATTATCTCTATATGTGCATGCTTATCCAGACTCTGAAGCAGCTGCTGCCTAATCGCAAAATGTAAAGACTTTTAGCATGTCAGCCGCTACAATTTTATATCCCTTTATGTTTGCCACACCGTTCTCTCGTCACCGTTATTTATACATAACAGAGAAGAAATATTTTCTACATTTTGTCTTGTTACAGCCTCTAGCGTTCAATGGAGCATGCTAGATACCGAGTCTTACACATCATTCATGTGTATCATTTACCAATTTTACATTTATAACATGTATATCTATTTCCTACTACTAAACATCATTATCTTCGGTCTTATCGCGTCTCAGATAAGCAGTGATATTGTAAACATTTGCATTTATCTGTCACGTGCGTATGCGCACGCGAGTGAACGTATTACTATAAACAATGTCGATTCGCGGCTTCCGGACATCATATGTCGATGATGCGCTCACATTGAGGATAAATTTAAACGTTGGAGTTGGGATTTTGCCGGTATGTGCAAAGAATAATGTCAAACGACAATTCCACAACTGTTCCGAGCTGCAGTCTCCATAATGGAAGTAGCCCTAATGATTTTCAACCTCCTTCGGAACCTCGAGAGGGTACTACAAGAAAAAGGGGGTAACGGCCCGAGTTCGCGTTCAATCTGCAATCTGAAGGAGTTGCAGTTTTATCTCATATGTTTTATCTCAATAATCTTGACGACAGAGGCCACATAGACAAAGACTTGTATGTTCTTGTGCTCTTACTAGCCTTGAGTTTCTTTATGTTCAAATAATTTACGGCTTGTTTTATTGATAATTATATGTTACTCGTGTTCATACATCGTAAAGTATTTTAGTGCGTAAAAATATTCTCGCACTGCGTCGTCTGTCGGTTCGCGCGCGACGATCTCACCGCCCTAAGATACTTCGATGTTATTCTGTTCCTATAATTATGTTTAATCCTTAAATTTTACTAAACGTGACTTTATAAGTGTGTTCATAAGGCTAGCCATACACGAGGCCACTAGAAATAGCTACTAGCATTCATATGCTCATGCGGATAGCACCAGATATTGTTAAGTGGGTGGCAGGCGGACGATGCAGTTTTATCAGTCCCCCAATGTGACCCTAGGAAATGAGTAAAGCGGACACAGCATATCAGTAATCTGAAAGAAGGGGTCATTGATAAAATCCGTGTTGGGTTTTCAATCCCGTTATAATAATAAAGTATCTTTAGGTAATGCAAAAGGTTGCCATGTTGGTATGTATCAAATAGTCCCTTTAGAAATAAGTACGTAGATAACGAAGAATCCTGAATTCCTAGCTTCATATAAACGCGTATGGAACACTGCTCAAACGCAAGAACGATTTATAAAAAAAAAACAACTGAAACGGAAAAAAATATCGAGTCTAAAAATGTAACTTGTCTAACTAAATCAAATATATAACGAATGTTGATTCACATCTTCATGAAATTAATTACCTTTGGGGTAAAAAAAGTATAATTCAAAACGGATCATCCACGAAAAACGAATGTGTCGTCAAACATGAAAAACAAGTAAACGCACAATTGACAACCTCCTCCGTCTCTTCGTCGTTTAAAAAGGTGTCTAAAATGCTGTATTCCAATAGCTTGGGAAATGTTCTGCTGTTCGTAATAATGGAATTAAATTATACCAGTGTTATTGTTTTGCAGGTATTCTATGCCGATTCATACCGAATACTGATCTGTACTCTCTCGTTGTTACCACCCGGATTGTAAGTTCAAGGCCCGCATATCAACGCGGCGGAATCGGCATACAAAACAAAACAATGCCACTGCTATAATTTAACTTGACGGTTCCGAAATGTAGAAAAATTTCGCTGGTAATTTGAATTCGGTAACCATGAATCTAATAAGGCTTATTTTTGTATCTCATTTGTTGACATTATTCAAATCCCAAGATGTTTTACCGTAATTTTAATGTGTACAGCCTAGAATCATCCTAAATGCTACTTCATCGTAACCTGTAAATCAAAGAAAGCATATTGTATATTCCCAATATTATTTTTTCATCGTCCCGGATTTCAATATTCTCAATCCCAGACGTTTGCGGCGAACATTAGTTGGAGCAAAATCTCCCGACGAAATCGATAAGAAACGCCAATATCCGGTCCTGAACCTTTAATAATACTCGTACCAAACCAAATGTCGTGGAAAACATAGTTACTCGCAGGAAACCGTTTTGATGGCATGTTTATGTCCTATTACAAATTGATTCCGAGCTAGAAAGACTCTTGTTGTGGTTGCTTTAGGACACACATTCATTTAAAGGTGAAGATAGAAGAGTTATGCGGGTGATTCAACCTCCGGAATATAAGCAGCAGATAACAGTGGCGTTTTGAAAGTCAGGGAGCTGTGAAGTGGAGCGGCTGGGATTCGTCCTTAATGTGCACTTAAGCCATGGGAGCTTGCACCATCAATTGTATGGGCAAAAGGTTGTCAATACCCTTAGATTCTTTACTAAAAGTACAATCCCAGTTACATTTGAAGAAATATATATATTGTTGATGGATGAATACCTTCCTATCATAGTACCTGTGTTTCGCGTAGAGAGTACCACTAATACACGCATAAGAGGAAAAGCCTACTTGGCGTGTCTAAACCTTTAAAACCATGAATTATCTGCCATGTCCATCTTGAAATGTCGGATGCTAAGTCCTTTTGATGTCGCAAATAGATTTCTACGTTCACATGCTCTGGCGCATACATGCATCGTACCGCTCGCGGTGCCTTTGCGAATCCAAGACCGGTTTTAACCGGTATCTTGGATACCAAGCTTTGTTGCTAATAAGAACGATGGTATGGGTATAGACATTTATGTTTGTAAACACTGTTCTTTAGGAATTTGAGTGGTTAAATTACTGTCTGTGAAGTTGAATTAACGGTTTTAGCAGAACATGTATAATGTATTAGCATAATATGTATGACAGTTAACCATCTCGTTTCGCAGGCAAATAAAATTTCAACTTTGACCCTAAATACACGCTATCTTGCTCTAAATGTATTTAGGTCAGCCTCCAGGGCGGTAGATTAAATGCCGTAGCCTTTTTTGTTACCAATTTTTTTTTATGTTTGTCGTTGCGTGTGACATATACAAGGGTCTAATGAGAGCCAAAATACCTGTTTCAGAACCCTATCCACAACTTATTTTACAAACAGCCTATGGAAACTCTGTCAAATTAGATAAAAGTAGGATTTATCAGCACATTGTGAAATAGAAATGTTGTACGAAGCATAATTTTCATAAATATAATCGTTTTAAAATAAGATTATCAATGTATTTCTCAAGAACTTGAACATTTTGAGGTTATTCAAGCAGTCTAATCTTAGAAACTGTATCAAACGACAAAGACAACCTATGGAAATAAACTAACCCCAACATTTATAGACGTTTTATAACTTTATCAAACGTCATATAGTGCTGCGCACAAGAGTTTTGCTTTGCGCAGTACTACATGACGTTTGATGAAGTTATAAAACGTCTATAAATTCGGGGGTTCTTAATACGGACAAAAGAGACAAAAGTTAGTTATGAAATTACTAAAGGATGTAAACCAGGCGTGCGTTAGACAGGTATGACAATGGCGACCGTCGTCTTTGTTCGTCATCGATTTGTGCGTCTCATGGTCAAACCAATTATGGAAATAAGCAGAGTTGATAATAGTGTAATGCCATCGATACACATACATTATTATACTCATGTAGTGCAGAGTAGTTCTCACTAACTAATAAATCAATGCTTCAGCTATTGTGACCATGAAAAAATTCACCAAAAGCAGTTTTGGAGACAGAAAAAGGCGGACTGATTAAATAATTACTCGATTTGTTGGTTTAATTTCCCTTACATTGAAGCCCATACCCAACACGGGGGGACCTTAAAATGACTAATATCGTTATAATGATGATGGTTTGTGGAATCTCTTGAATGATTTTACTGTGTCTATGAAATCCGTGATATCTACACATTTGTATACTCTTGGCAATTGACTTAGATATATCGATAGAGTGTTACGAGTACGTAGATATACATATATTAACAAGATAATAAACCTAGACTAATTATAACCAGAAGAACTAAGCGGACCTTATAATTAAAAGATAATTACAAGTTATCACTGAGTGGACGCGTCGGGGAGCTTCAGCTGTTGTTTATTATGAGTCCAAGTCATTTTGAGACGTACCAAACTTAACAGAGACAGTTGCAACGAGTACTTTACGATATGATTTGAAGAGTTTGAGAAATCAATTGCAATAGTTCAATCTTCTGATTGAATCATTCCACTGAATGCCTCTTCAAAAGATAATAACTAAAACCGGTTGCACGGATGCTGCCAGGTACTCGCTACAGTAGGAGCTCGTTTAGAATCAATGTTTAGTATAGTTATAACGTGTTTAGTACTAACTCAACAAGTGGTATGACGTATGTAGGTTCATGTGTGTGCGTGAATTTGTATAGTCACGGCGCAAGCGTCGCTCGCTATAGCTATTAACGACTAGCTGTTACCCGCGACTTCGTCCGCGTGGTATCTAACAAAAAGCGGAAGAAGTCGCGGGTAACAGCTAGTCTAAAATAAAAGTAGCCTAAGTTACTCCTTGTTACATCAGCTATCTGCCAGTGAAAGTCCCGTCAAAATCGGTCCAGCCATTTCAGAGATTAGCCGGAACAAACAGACAGACAGACAAAATTTAAAAAAAATGTGTTTTGGTATATGTACCGTGTATACATCCAAATGCACTTAGTAAAAATCGATTATTTTAATATTAAAAACAGACACTCAAATTTTATTTATTTGTATAGACCTGTGCTTACAAAGTATGACGTCGCTTGAAGTGGCTCATATTGGCTTGGGAATAGAGAAGCCATTCTGTACCAAATACTATTTGGAATTCTATGGTTTCGGTATAAATCCTACAAATCTTCGCACTTCGCCTAACGTGGTCAGTCATGTGAATAGGCATTGCTCTAAAATAGATATGTAAATAAACTTTGCGAGATCCAGATAACATTTCTGGATATTGTACAAACGTGCCAAATGCCGTAAGTATATAGGTAATATTGCAGATAACATTCCCGAAGCGAAGATGGATGCTGTGGAACTATTTCAATTTATTCACGTTCACGAAATGGTACGTAAATGGGTGATTTATGGCGGTCTACCTCTGATGTTTCTTCGATAAGTTGTTACGTAAGTTCGTCCTGATGAATGGTTTGATTTGTCTTGAAAGGTGTTTGCATCTTCAGGGAGTTAGGTAATCATAGTTCACACTATGATAAGCTCCCCCAATGATAAGGATGCGAATGGCGGAGGACCGTTTTTTTTTTGTTTTTTATTACATTATAGGCAAGTATTTGATCTCGATCTCACCTGATGGTAAGTGACGATGAGATCTACGATGGAGCATACTTGCCTAGGTAGGAAGGCGGCCGTAGATAGAGACGCTACATTCACTAGGCACATGCAGCGCAACTGATCTGACCCGCCATCCATGAATGGCACCACCGAACATCATGTCGGAACACGGCTAGGCCGCTTGGCGACATGGCTTTGTTCAGTGGGTGGTGACTAGCCACGGCCGAAGCCTACCACCAGTAGAGTTGTCACCTGGTTGGCACCACCCAGGGTCACGTGTAGGTTATCTCGAGGGTACTTAATTCTCCTACGGACGAAGGTGACTCGACCCCGTCATGTGTGGAAATCATTGGGGAAGGCCTATGACCAGCAGTGGACGCCTTTCGGCTGATAGAATAAAATAGTTCACACTACTGATCACATAAAAGCTGGCGCTATGGGGATAGCTGGTACCATAGGTAGGTTCTCCTACAATAGTGATTAGAGCTTTACTTTTATTTGGGGTGTAGTCAAACAATGTGGAGAAGCCTCTACAAGTATACCATATACCAAAATATCTTTTCTATTTCCATTAACCATAGACTAATTTAACTGAAAGTATGAATGATAGACAAATAGCATTCTCTTAGGTCCAGTTGCGTGCCGTACACGTGTTTTTGTTATCGTTTAGTGGCACTACGTAATTTGGTGAACGTTGTATCGTGTATAATTGATAGAACTAGGCGATACTTGGCGGAGATCCATTGTTAAACAAATGCGGGAAGAGGAACCCACCATAAAAATAATACCCCACCATAAATGGTTTATAATTGGAAAAGTTGACAAGCCGAGGGTCAGTGGTGGGTTCCTCTTCCCCCATTTGTTGTATCGTGCATATGCACGTGATCCGCAAAGATTGCTTCTTCGATAAGCCAGTCAAATTAAAAAGTTATGGCAATGTTATCAATGTATCTATAGTGTAGGTCACCTTTTCAGGAGGTAGCTTATTCCGGCTTACCCTGGTCTGGTATATTAATAGTAAAAAAAATACTGAAACTTTATAAAAGTGCAAGAATAAATTAGGTACATTGTGTACATATAAGAAGGGAAATGATGACAAGGATTTGGGAACATTCAGGGGAGTGGCGATACGCCAGGAATGACTGTAGGAGAACGATGTAAATAAATGATGATCTTGCTGACTACATAATAGTAGGTCTTTGGTACAGTCATGTGGATTAAGTTCTAATTACTCCAATTTAATCTAAAACACAAAATTACGTTAGTCTTCCTTTTACGGTTTATTTATGTAAATTCTTATGGTAAACATATCGGTAAAACTCAAGAAGGTCTAGAAAATCCATTCCTACATAAATTTTATTTACGCATATTCTAGATAATTTGAGATACCCCTGATCGTTAATGTGTCCATTAAGGTAACTAATTATTAGTCGTTCTAAATCGAGGTGGCTGTAGGTGGCGCGTTTGTTTTAACGTGATTAAAATTGCTGAGTCTCTGTGTCGTCATAGAATTACGTATGTCACGTTGTACCTCTGTGAACATGCGTTCTTGATAATAATGATTATCATCTTTATTTTGCCGTCTGTAAGCCTTAGTTTTCCTAGCTTACCGGTAGCGTTTGATGCAATGCTCTACAAAGAGGTGTTAATAGACTGATTAGTACTTGCGCACTAAACAATTTTACATATAAAATACATGGTTAGAGCAATGTACCTATTTACAGTTAATAGTCTTACAAAATACCCTGAAAATGTTATTTACAATAGCAATAAATTCCCACGAAAGTTCTGGCATCTAACATTTTTCGTAACGACCAATACATCCATTAATTAGACTGGCAATCAAGACACTGTGAGAACATTCTAGAACACGATAAAGTCTGGCATTCGCAGGCTATATATTCCCTAACCATAAATTATCTTACAATATATGGTCCTGTATAGGGAAATTCAATGTATCAGTAGCCGTCATTAACATTATTAGATATCGCGTGGGTTGTCTTCGTTAAGTAGAAAGCGACCTGGGACCCAAGTCTGCTAACACAATCGATTCATGACAGTTATCCCATACAATATTTGGCACGAGTGACAGTTACTATGCGGTTGCTGTTCGATTATGAATCGATTGTGTTAGCAGACTTGGGGCCCTGCAATTACTCAACAGCCATTATGGCATATGCGTAAGTAAATCCTGCTTTGTTTTCGCTGGATTAAGGCATATAATTTAAGATTATCGTTAAGTTTGCTTAACACGTTGTCGCATAATTTAGGATTAGTACGATCGATAGCAAGCGACTTAGACAGCCTTTTAGAGACGTTTGCACAATATTTTATCATTACTCAGATCGATCTTAATTGATTTTGTAAATTAAAAAATCTGTTACTTCAATTTCACATTACAAATTACGAAATTACATACCTATTTACGCAACATCAGGAAAATTAGTTATAGGTAATTATTGCTGGTACATTATTTTCCCATTGGGTTGATAGCACTAAATCGTATAAGGCCTGCCGGTAAAGCTGCTGGTTTGGTTAAGAATATTTCTAGGTTTTTTACATTGGTTCACTAAAATGCCTAAGCTATGTGCACTTGGTTGTGAATGTATGAGTGATGATCAGGATTTAGGTATTATTGTTTCTTTATCTGCATAACTGGCTGGAAATAACATTATAAGAGTTTTATTCTTAAATATAGATAATAAAACATATCGAGGGTTCTAACGTTCTCGTTTATTATCATTATCTGTAGTGATTCACAATTCATTCAAAGTTGTAAATCTTCCGCCTGGTGTATTTCCGTAACAATTAGTATCATTGGTCCCGACGATACAGGCTATTTTGTTAATCCGGTTAGCTTTAATTAAACTTGTTTAGCGCCAGTTGTTTCTGGCAAATGGATTCCTTACTGCCTTTGGCTAATTGGTATTGATTCAACCTTTAGGATTCTTAGTTTTTCCTAGGAAAATGTTTATAATCAGTTAAGAGTATCCTGAACATTTTGTACTATTAATATACGTACTACATAAGTGGATTTATAATGTAAACGTCTTGTTCTCTTTTATAAGAATTTAAAAGAAAACTTATTTTAGAGAAAAATACTGTCAAAATTTAATTAAAAAACTAATCGCCGTTCTCCAATATATCGATTCCCGGGAGACTTCGGCCATGCCTTACTTATCGTCGATTCCAAATCTATTCGGACGCGCCGTCGAAGGCCGACCCTTCCATTTTCAAATTCAAATTTCAATCATCGATTCCACCCGATTCGGAAGTTCAATTGGCTTATGAATATTTTAATCGGGCCTTATTTTGGTGTCAATCTACGAGTACCTGTTTAAAATATTATGGAACAGAGTGTACTTGTAGGGTTGAAATTGTTAAAGATTGCCTTAGCTCAAGCTGAACTAAAATTGAACTGGATGTTTGTAAAGTAACCAGGTTTACAGATTGCCCCGATGTTGGCATTTGGCAGGCATAAACTGAAATATGTGTAAGTCTCCCAAAAAGAAACGTTTTGATATTTAAAAAAAATAGGTGCTGACTAACTCAAGATATAAACAATATGGATAATATCCATTATACGCCGTTCAAACAACATTTACTTCAATCAATCATTCAATGTCAATAAATATCACTTTGAGCAACAGCCGCAATGTCGCCATTGACATTGATATTCCTAGTATTTCTAAATTCCAACTAAGCCGTGTATTTTCTGTTGACATTAAACAAATAAACTCGGACACACGTACGGACAGCGTCACAAATTGTTTTGTTGTCCGAGGATTATGTAGCTGCCTGTACGACGCCGTCTGACAAATTAGAGCTACGCCATAATGATTCAACCACACACTGGTAAACAAACAGTTTTGTACGATAATGCTGAGGCAGTAGCGTTGAAATTGAATGGTAATATAGTTTGTGTTTGGCTCGTTTTACCGTAACAATGCTCAAGCTTTAGCTACGTACATTTCAGATGGAATGATAAAAATGTAATCCAGGAGAACAGCCCTTTAAACTAATAACACCTGGGTTATAGCGCAGTATATAATAGTAACAGACCTCGTTTCTCTGTGCTGCATATAGTGCTGCGCACAAGAGTTTTGCTTTGCGCAGTACTACATGACGTTTGATGAAGTTATAAAACGTCTATAAATTCGGGGGTTCTTAATACGGACAAAAGAGACAAAAGTTAGTTATGAAATTACTAAAGGATGTAAACCAGGCGTGCGTTAGACAGGTATGACAATGGCGACCGTCGTCTTTGTTCGTCATCGATTTGTGCGTCTCATGGTCAAACCAATTATGGAAATAAGCAGAGTTGATAATAGTGTAATGCCATCGATACACATACATTATTATACTCATGTAGTGCAGAGTAGTTCTCACTAACTAATAAATCAATGCTTCAGCTATTGTGACCATGAAAAAATTCACCAAAAGCAGTTTTGGAGACAGAAAAAGGCGGACTGATTAAATAATTACTCGATTTGTTGGTTTAATTTCCCTTACATTGAAGCCCATACCCAACACGGGGGGACCTTAAAATGACTAATATCGTTATAATGATGATGGTTTGTGGAATCTCTTGAATGATTTTACTGTGTCTATGAAATCCGTGATATCTACACATTTGTATACTCTTGGCAATTGACTTAGATATATCGATAGAGTGTTACGAGTACGTAGATATACATATATTAACAAGATAATAAACCTAGACTAATTATAACCAGAAGAACTAAGCGGACCTTATAATTAAAAGATAATTACAAGTTATCACTGAGTGGACGCGTCGGGGAGCTTCAGCTGTTGTTTATTATGAGTCCAAGTCATTTTGAGACGTACCAAACTTAACAGAGACAGTTGCAACGAGTACTTTACGATATGATTTGAAGAGTTTGAGAAATCAATTGCAATAGTTCAATCTTCTGATTGAATCATTCCACTGAATGCCTCTTCAAAAGATAATAACTAAAACCGGTTGCACGGATGCTGCCAGGTACTCGCTACAGTAGGAGCTCGTTTAGAATCAATGTTTAGTATAGTTATAACGTGTTTAGTACTAACTCAACAAGTGGTATGACGTATGTAGGTTCATGTGTGTGCGTGAATTTGTATAGTCACGGCGCAAGCGTCGCTCGCTATAGCTATTAACGACTAGCTGTTACCCGCGACTTCGTCCGCGTGGTATCTAACAAAAAGCGGAAGAAGTCGCGGGTAACAGCTAGTCTAAAATAAAAGTAGCCTAAGTTACTCCTTGTTACATCAGCTATCTGCCAGTGAAAGTCCCGTCAAAATCGGTCCAGCCATTTCAGAGATTAGCCGGAACAAACAGACAGACAGACAAAATTTAAAAAAAATGTGTTTTGGTATATGTACCGTGTATACATCCAAATGCACTTAGTAAAAATCGATTATTTTAATATTAAAAACAGACACTCAAATTTTATTTATTTGTATAGACCTGTGCTTACAAAGTATGACGTCGCTTGAAGTGGCTCATATTGGCTTGGGAATAGAGAAGCCATTCTGTACCAAATACTATTTGGAATTCTATGGTTTCGGTATAAATCCTACAAATCTTCGCACTTCGCCTAACGTGGTCAGTCATGTGAATAGGCATTGCTCTAAAATAGATATGTAAATAAACTTTGCGAGATCCAGATAACATTTCTGGATATTGTACAAACGTGCCAAATGCCGTAAGTATATAGGTAATATTGCAGATAACATTCCCGAAGCGAAGATGGATGCTGTGGAACTATTTCAATTTATTCACGTTCACGAAATGGTACGTAAATGGGTGATTTATGGCGGTCTACCTCTGATGTTTCTTCGATAAGTTGTTACGTAAGTTCGTCCTGATGAATGGTTTGATTTGTCTTGAAAGGTGTTTGCATCTTCAGGGAGTTAGGTAATCATAGTTCACACTATGATAAGCTCCCCCAATGATAAGGATGCGAATGGCGGAGGACCGTTTTTTTTTTGTTTTTTATTACATTATAGGCAAGTATTTGATCTCGATCTCACCTGATGGTAAGTGACGATGAGATCTACGATGGAGCATACTTGCCTAGGTAGGAAGGCGGCAGTAGATAGAGACGCTACATTCACTAGGCACATGCAGCGCAACTGATCTGACCCGCCATCCATGAATGGCACCACCGAACATCATGTCGGAACACGGCTAGGCCGCTTGGCGACATGGCTTTGTTCAGTGGGTGGTGACTAGCCACGGCCGAAGCCTACCACCAGTAGAGTTGTCACCTGGTTGGCACCACCCAGGGTCACGTGTAGGTTATCTCGAGGGTACTTAATTCTCCTACGGACGAAGGTGACTCGACCCCGTCATGTGTGGAAATCATTGGGGAAGGCCTATGACCAGCAGTGGACGCCTTTCGGCTGATAGAATAAAATAGTTCACACTACTGATCACATAAAAGCTGGCGCTATGGGGATAGCTGGTACCATAGGTAGGTTCTCCTACAATAGTGATTAGAGCTTTACTTTTATTTGGGGTGTAGTCAAACAATGTGGAGAAGCCTCTACAAGTATACCATATACCAAAATATCTTTTCTATTTCCATTAACCATAGACTAATTTAACTGAAAGTATGAATGATAGACAAATAGCATTCTCTTAGGTCCAGTTGCGTGCCGTACACGTGTTTTTGTTATCGTTTAGTGGCACTACGTAATTTGGTGAACGTTGTATCGTGTATAATTGATAGAACTAGGCGATACTTGGCGGAGATCCATTGTTAAACAAATGCGGGAAGAGGAACCCACCATAAAAATAATACCCCACCATAAATGGTTTATAATTGGAAAAGTTGACAAGCCGAGGGTCAGTGGTGGGTTCCTCTTCCCCCATTTGTTGTATCGTGCATATGCACGTGATCCGCAAAGATTGCTTCTTCGATAAGCCAGTCAAATTAAAAAGTTATGGCAATGTTATCAATGTATCTATAGTGTAGGTCACCTTTTCAGGAGGTAGCTTATTCCGGCTTACCCTGGTCTGGTATATTAATAGTAAAAAAAATACTGAAACTTTATAAAAGTGCAAGAATAAATTAGGTACATTGTGTACATATAAGAAGGGAAATGATGACAAGGATTTGGGAACATTCAGGGGAGTGGCGATACGCCAGGAATGACTGTAGGAGAACGATGTAAATAAATGATGATCTTGCTGACTACATAATAGTAGGTCTTTGGTACAGTCATGTGGATTAAGTTCTAATTACTCCAATTTAATCTAAAACACAAAATTACGTTAGTCTTCCTTTTACGGTTTATTTATGTAAATTCTTATGGTAAACATATCGGTAAAACTCAAGAAGGTCTAGAAAATCCATTCCTACATAAATTTTATTTACGCATATTCTAGATAATTTGAGATACCCCTGATCGTTAATGTGTCCATTAAGGTAACTAATTATTAGTCGTTCTAAATCGAGGTGGCTGTAGGTGGCGCGTTTGTTTTAACGTGATTAAAATTGCTGAGTCTCTGTGTCGTCATAGAATTACGTATGTCACGTTGTACCTCTGTGAACATGCGTTCTTGATAATAATGATTATCATCTTTATTTTGCCGTCTGTAAGCCTTAGTTTTCCTAGCTTACCGGTAGCGTTTGATGCAATGCTCTACAAAGAGGTGTTAATAGACTGATTAGTACTTGCGCACTAAACAATTTTACATATAAAATACATGGTTAGAGCAATGTACCTATTTACAGTTAATAGTCTTACAAAATACCCTGAAAATGTTATTTACAATAGCAATAAATTCCCACGAAAGTTCTGGCATCTAACATTTTTCGTAACGACCAATACATCCATTAATTAGACTGGCAATCAAGACACTGTGAGAACATTCTAGAACACGATAAAGTCTGGCATTCGCAGGCTATATATTCCCTAACCATAAATTATCTTACAATATATGGTCCTGTATAGGGAAATTCAATGTATCAGTAGCCGTCATTAACATTATTAGATATCGCGTGGGTTGTCTTCGTTAAGTAGAAAGCGACCTGGGACCCAAGTCTGCTAACACAATCGATTCATGACAGTTATCCCATACAATATTTGGCACGAGTGACAGTTACTATGCGGTTGCTGTTCGATTATGAATCGATTGTGTTAGCAGACTTGGGGCCCTGCAATTACTCAACAGCCATTATGGCATATGCGTAAGTAAATCCTGCTTTGTTTTCGCTGGATTAAGGCATATAATTTAAGATTATCGTTAAGTTTGCTTAACACGTTGTCGCATAATTTAGGATTAGTACGATCGATAGCAAGCGACTTAGACAGCCTTTTAGAGACGTTTGCACAATATTTTATCATTACTCAGATCGATCTTAATTGATTTTGTAAATTAAAAAATCTGTTACTTCAATTTCACATTACAAATTACGAAATTACATACCTATTTACGCAACATCAGGAAAATTAGTTATAGGTAATTATTGCTGGTACATTATTTTCCCATTGGGTTGATAGCACTAAATCGTATAAGGCCTGCCGGTAAAGCTGCTGGTTTGGTTAAGAATATTTCTAGGTTTTTTACATTGGTTCACTAAAATGCCTAAGCTATGTGCACTTGGTTGTGAATGTATGAGTGATGATCAGGATTTAGGTATTATTGTTTCTTTATCTGCATAACTGGCTGGAAATAACATTATAAGAGTTTTATTCTTAAATATAGATAATAAAACATATCGAGGGTTCTAACGTTCTCGTTTATTATCATTATCTGTAGTGATTCACAATTCATTCAAAGTTGTAAATCTTCCGCCTGGTGTATTTCCGTAACAATTAGTATCATTGGTCCCGACGATACAGGCTATTTTGTTAATCCGGTTAGCTTTAATTAAACTTGTTTAGCGCCAGTTGTTTCTGGCAAATGGATTCCTTACTGCCTTTGGCTAATTGGTATTGATTCAACCTTTAGGATTCTTAGTTTTTCCTAGGAAAATGTTTATAATCAGTTAAGAGTATCCTGAACATTTTGTACTATTAATATACGTACTACATAAGTGGATTTATAATGTAAACGTCTTGTTCTCTTTTATAAGAATTTAAAAGAAAACTTATTTTAGAGAAAAATACTGTCAAAATTTAATTAAAAAACTAATCGCCGTTCTCCAATATATCGATTCCCGGGAGACTTCGGCCATGCCTTACTTATCGTCGATTCCAAATCTATTCGGACGCGCCGTCGAAGGCCGACCCTTCCATTTTCAAATTCAAATTTCAATCATCGATTCCACCCGATTCGGAAGTTCAATTGGCTTATGAATATTTTAATCGGGCCTTATTTTGGTGTCAATCTACGAGTACCTGTTTAAAATATTATGGAACAGAGTGTACTTGTAGGGTTGAAATTGTTAAAGATTGCCTTAGCTCAAGCTGAACTAAAATTGAACTGGATGTTTGTAAAGTAACCAGGTTTACAGATTGCCCCGATGTTGGCATTTGGCAGGCATAAACTGAAATATGTGTAAGTCTCCCAAAAAGAAACGTTTTGATATTTAAAAAAAATAGGTGCTGACTAACTCAAGATATAAACAATATGGATAATATCCATTATACGCCGTTCAAACAACATTTACTTCAATCAATCATTCAATGTCAATAAATATCACTTTGAGCAACAGCCGCAATGTCGCCATTGACATTGATATTCCTAGTATTTCTAAATTCCAACTAAGCCGTGTATTTTCTGTTGACATTAAACAAATAAACTCGGACACACGTACGGACAGCGTCACAAATTGTTTTGTTGTCCGAGGATTATGTAGCTGCCTGTACGACGCCGTCTGACAAATTAGAGCTACGCCATAATGATTCAACCACACACTGGTAAACAAACAGTTTTGTACGATAATGCTGAGGCAGTAGCGTTGAAATTGAATGGTAATATAGTTTGTGTTTGGCTCGTTTTACCGTAACAATGCTCAAGCTTTAGCTACGTACATTTCAGATGGAATGATAAAAATGTAATCCAGGAGAACAGCCCTTTAAACTAATAACACCTGGGTTATAGCGCAGTATATAATAGTAACAGACCTCGTTTCTCTGTGGTTATAGGCTAATCTATGTTGTAATCGCACAATGTTGCTTAACTTTTATATTCAAGTATAAGCTCTTTGTAAGTTAGAAGTTTAAAATTATGATTTGTGGTTTTTTTTATTCTATAGTTTGCTGGTTACGATGGTGATGAAACGAAATGAAAAACAGTAACTGAAAGAGTGATGAGAGTGAATGTCGATGATACAGTAGTGCGAAAGGAAGATTCATGAAAAGATGGATGGAGTAAAATGAAGGAGATTGGAATACTTAGACGTACGATAAAGTAATTTACAAATACCTAATCAATATTTGCTTTATCGACAAGCGCTTGACCTTTATATATACATAATTAAAATAAATTTGTCAACTATGTTCACTGCCGCGTTGCCTAATTTATGTTACATGAAATTTTGTTGAAACACCCACCGACCATTTGCAGTCATGTATGTACGGACTTGTTTATAAAATATACCATTTTCAATAATTTTATGATTCTTTTATTAATACACCAGCTTCTGCTCGCGGCTCCTCCCGCGGTACCTGCATGAAACATAGCCTATAGTACTTAGGTATAATGTAACTTCCTAACAGTGATTTTTTTTTGGAATCAGATCATTAATTCCGACTCTTGCGACCAAACTTAGCATCAAAAATAAAATCTACATACAAAAAACGAATCTCTCATCGAAAGCCCTGTGGGGCTAATTTCCTAGTGCACCGGGGTGTTCAAAGAATTATCCTTCAAATTGCTAGATCTATCTGTTTGGGATACATGTTGTCTGTCAGTCAGTCAGTCATTGTTTCCAATTTTCATTAAATAGAAATATAAATTTTCAAATCTTTGCACCAGAATTTGAGTCACGAGCTACAATCTTTGAATGCTCGTATTGTGTGAAGTCAACACATTGTTAAGTAAAGGTACTGCTAGGGTCTTTTGTGTCAGTTGTGACGTCATCCCGCGTAGCGGAACTGTCAATTCACTTCAAGTTCATTGTGTTGGAAACACGGAGATGGCGACTTCTGTAGTGTTGTCGTAAGGACGTGACGCTGCCTCACTGAAGGAAATTACTTTACAGATCGAGGACAATGGCTTATAGATGATTCCATATAGAACGGATATAAACTTTCTATGTACGTGCCTCGTTGGTTTATCTATAGCAGGGGTTCCCAAACATATTTTGTCTACTGCCCACTTTGAGAATGAATTATTTTTTAGCGCCCCCATATTTTCACCTACTTAAAAACCACTATAACTCAAATTAAACATTACACAACGCCCCCATTGTTTTTTCTGGGTCTCTTCTCTTACCGCCTCCCTTTAGGCCTGCAGCGCCTACAAGGGGGCGTTATCGCCCACTTTACTACATAATTTTACTACATAATTTATTTGTCATTAACTGTACAACGAATATATTTAAAAAATATTATTTGTCGGAGAAATTATTACATTCATGTGGGAAGAAGCAGCTGTTCATTTAAAACATTAGATGGCTATGAATATATTATTAATACTTTTATATGTAGTAGTGTAGCTCATGGTTTTTAAAAAATATATTTTTAAAACCGAATTATCAAGCGCAGTTTCTCTTAAAATAGGAGATAAAATCGTCACAATAGGAATACAATTTAATTGGATGTGTGCACGAGCAGTTAGATGAGAGTCTTCGTCATCCGAATTGCAGGCTGATACTTCAGATTTTCTGCTGCTATTGGCTACGGCTGTTGATGCCGAAAATCCAACTCTGACCCAGGCATGAAACCAATACGCAGAGAAGTTGAAGCAGTACCCCTGCGTCAACTACTAGCAATCAAATCGACAGTCAATATCAGTCCATATCTTTCCCCTTTCTTTCATAGCATCATCTACAGCCTCTATATAGGTTTTTGGTATTCATAAAACGAAAGTTTTACTTACACTGAGTTATAAATTCCAATAATACTCGCACTTACAGCGAACTTAAGTCGATATTTACAGCGTTTGTAGCCGTTGCGACATTACCGACGTTAATAGCTCTATTTGGAGAGTCAGCAACTTTGGCATTTGCTCAATACTTGGTGTGCCGAAAGCGTCGTGTGTGTGTAATTGTCTTTGAATCAATCGTGTTGTATAACATAATTTTTACCTACCTTATGTAAATTTTAACAGACACTCTACACCACTGTTGATCTGAAATCCAAACTCAGCTTTTTAATTCTAGTTATGATGTTAATGGTCAGTTTTCCATGCAGTCATTATGTGATATTAACCTATTCATTTTGTTGGTATCTTAAAATATATGTATATGTCGCCGGTTGTACATTAAAGTGTTCTAGGGTAAAATTATCGTGTATAATGTTTTATTCTACTCTTCTACGTGACTTTGTTACCCTTTACAAATCATAAACAATAGTCCATTAGTGCACAACGCGCATACAGTTCTGTGGGAACCAATGCTTAAAAAAGTAATAGCCCATAAACTGTGAACTATTGCCTCGCGGCTGCACACGTCTGCGGGAAACGATTTCTATCCCGACGGCATCGTAAAACGATTGTGAAACATCACAATGGCTCGTAAACTTGTCTTAAACGAAGGTTCGAGGTTATATCAGGGATTCGCATCGGGAATTTGAGACATAGAATCGATATTCCGAGGGTATGAACTAGCGTCGGTCCTAGGATGATACCCTGTGGTATGACAATGTTAAACTTGATTATGTAATAGTTGTGGTTATCATAGTACTTGTCCTTCTTTGTGTTAGGGATCTAAACAATACATTACAGAATAGTACTACACATTGACATAAAACATTTTTTTCGGATTTTAGCTAACACTGTGAGCACTTTCTACGTAGATCGCACCGCAAGCAACAACTAAATATGAGGGTACTCCAGTTCAAACTATATCACTAGGACGTCAACCATCTCAGTCCTCCCGTAACCATGGTTGCTGTAAAGCAGCCGAAACGTCGGGAACGTAACATAAAATAAACGCGGTAAAATCCGAACAACTTCCGTAAATGATACATTTCAATACTTCCGTATCCCATATAGTAAATATCATCTATTACGTCGTCAATTAAAATTTTACGGTCCTCGTAATTTGGGGTTTCGGCGTAACGTTGTTAATCATTGTTTGATTGATGGCTCACATCCAACTTTTGAAATTAACCCGGGAACATTTCACTGCGGTAAATGGCTGTGACCCTTTTCGGAATAGGGTTTGGAGACCTTTCTGTACATGTGAATTAGGACTGGAACGTCTGGAAACGGTGCGTGAAGTATTCACAAGTTTTATGGCGGTTCCTAAACTCCAGAAAAAGTCATAATGTTAAGGACTATTTGAAAAGTTTTACTTTCGTATTTACGGAGTAAATAAACCTTTCCTAAAACATTAGCGCGCCCTGGTGTTTTATGACTGACTTCGTCGAATAAAAGTAAATTATTAACAACCTTTTCAAGCCCGCCTAGCCGTTGCTACATTGTTCTCACATACCCATAACAATGTCTTACATAAATATATATACGTCTTTGTGCGAGCAACCATGGAGTTTGCCATTTCTTCTGCATTGGAAAATTATGAACGGCCGGTAAATTGGGTTGTTTATCGCTGGATCCCGATTTTTGATCGTAGCATAATATTTTATGACATTTTTGACCATTCTTAAGCACTGTAATGGCTCGATATCTTGACATTGCTTTTATCTTGTTGCAGGCATACGAGATGCGGTTTCCCAACTGTCCCCAGATCCCGGTGGTGGTGGAGTGCGTCATCACGGAGGATAGCTGGTCCGCGGACGATTCACAGCGGCACACCGTCAGGCGGTGTCAGCTCAATGTGGATGCGCCTTACCTGCTGAAGAAGGTACTCGTCACCTTAATCGCTTAGACGTAATCAGTGTAAATTTTGAAGTAATGTCAGCGCTTACTGTTATTTTTCGATTGTTAATAATCGATATTGTCTTGGGTATTAATTTAGATCTCATCTTACAGGATGTTTACTGTCATTGATGTTGTTGATGATTGACAATCCTTTTTCACTTAGCAAACTCTAATCAAATAGTCCCAGAAAACTATTTGATTAGAGTTTGCTAGGAGATAATCAATTAGCATGTACCTATGACGTATTTATACGATATAAAATTCAGGGGATATTATATTTGTGCGATGCAATAAATGCCTTTAAGCTACTGCGATGGCGAAATCATAAAATATTATTAGATTTATGATGAGATATGTTTGTGTAAACAGATGATCGGTGTAGACTACATCTTCTTCATCCAGAACAATCACTTAGACCTCAAGAGCAGGGTGTTGGAGATCGAGGCCACCAACGAGACCTTCGCGTCGAAGGTCGGAGTCTTAGAAAAATGTAGATACTTTGTAAGTACTCTTTGCTACTCAATTATTTACTAGAATACTAATCTTTATTTAACGATCAAGATTAGTTACTTTGTCTCCACTTTTGGCTTGTGCCTGGAATCCACCATCGTTATTCAGGCCATAGTCCAATTTGTTGATTGGCTTTACGTACTTTACATATTTCTTGAATAATACGCAAATTAAAACATATAAGACCTAAATTATTTTCAAACTCAAATTCAAACATTTATTACAAACTATGTGTTCATTGGTCTTACATTAGTTTTAGTACGGCCTTCTTCAAGCATTGCAATGTTGAGGGGCTAATTCTACCTACTAAACACGATTCTTAAATACTAGGTTCAATGACAAGTCTGTACAAAATAGTTATAGTCACAAAGATATGTCCAAGAATGATACTAATAATTAGATTGCATAATCCAAGGGCGGTGATGCTCGTGCATCACTCGTGGAAACTGCAATTACGCCAGTTATATCAATCAATACGTGTGACGCAACGGTAGAAAGTTGCAGCACGCGATGTGACTTCTGAGTAACTAATGCTTATGAGGACGGGGGAGTATTTGCTAAAGTAAATTATAAATGAGGGCACTGAACACGAAATAGATGGAAATGGCTATGTCTATGTGTTGTCAGTAGCTCGGTGCATTAAAGTCTGGTAGCAGAAATGGTGTGTAACACCAAGTCCTGTATATTCAAAGTGGTCTTCACACTGCAGAATGCCTAATAAGTCTATACCGCTCGCACACGACAGCGTGTGTTTACGAATGTTCTCGTTTAGTTTTTTGCAATCTACAAAAATATTTTTTTTTACTTAAAACTTGAATTAAATAACAATAACATCAAATTATTTTATTTTAGGTACGTTATTGATTTCGGTCAAGTTTAAAAATATTAGAATTATTTGTCACTTGAAACGCTTTATTTTTAGTCTGTGTTATTATTTACCATTGATGATGTTATAAAAGTACATTCGTCTGCCTGTCGGTATCTAGATGTCATCAGCCTGGTTGAACGATCTCTCAGACCAAGGATATTTTTTATTGAACAGCATTGACGATGTGGGCTGAACCATAAAATTAAAGAAAACGACTTATTGATTTTTCTTACGATTGTAGCGACCTCATCCACCTTGCTACAAGATAGACAGATGGCGCTGAAGATACTCCATATAATTCTGAAACACGCTATGAGAATTTTCGGAGCATGTAACATGTACAACACCCTGATAATAACCGTGGGGCATAGCGGCCTTCCCCGCCAGGCATACCACCTGTATGCTTCGAAGATCTTACCTTTTCCGCAAAACTATAAATAAACCATAGAGCATTTAAATTGAACGCTGCCAGCGTTTTATTTTTCTCAAGATAAAAGAGTGAAGAATGTTGATTTTAGTTTAGAGTAAGGTCAATCATTTCGAGGACAAGCGCTTATTTTCTAATCAGTATATGTAAGAATACAAAAAAATACTGTTGGGTATTCTACTCGCAAAACCAAGGGTGTTTTTTTTACTCATTTACTTGCCAAATGTTTGATTATAAGACCTTTATTAGATACTTTTGAGACCGGTCGCCGGTCTTGACCCATTTACAACAGAATCCACATTAAATTAATGTAGCAAGCATTAAAATTTTAGCAGGAAAAATAAACTGCTTATTTTTAAAGTAAGGTGGGTTGCATACGTTTAGTTTATTCCTAACTCTTCATTTAAATTATGTATTATTGTGGGCAAGTCAATGTATTCTTCAGAATGTTATTTTTGGGTCTGAGTCCTATCCCATGTTTAGGTAGCCCCGTGTGTTCAAGATATGTACTTATTTGTTCCAACAACTCAAATATGTCGATCAGTATGCTGCAGCAGGTGCCCATTTTCAAATGAACGAACATTACGCTAATTGGTATATAACTGTAAAACTTGTTCAACTGGTCTCGTTATTGAATCACGAACGACCTATCTACATTTCGCAATTAATTCAACAGCGTAATTTCACAAATCCCTCTCAACCTTGTCGAGAACCTCGCAGCAACAGCGACACTAACTTGCAGCTCCCCCTTATCATTTACACTAACAGACTCAGTGGTATCAAATTTAACTTCATCACCCTCTCCAGAAGGTCTGTTTTCCTTCAAACCGTCTCATTCAAGACTCGTTATATGCATGCAATTATTTTAATCGTTTCCCTTGCCTTAATCAGAGTCTTGTGCCTGATTTGAATCGATTGACACAATTGGCCAGCAAGGTCGCTTTCAAGGATTCAAACTCATCTATAAACATTACACCTTGGTACACTTGGCGTAAGTAGGTGCAAAGTCGTTTTGATATTATTATTCCTTTGATTGAATGATAGTTGATGGAAATATCAATCAGAATTGTTATTGTAATAAGGGTTATTTGAAAAAAGAAACTACTTTCTATAGTTATTTATAGAAGGTTTGTCTATTTTATAAGGTTGGCAGAATCGTCATAATAATTTGAAAATGCAGTACCTGTTGCATGCGTGCGCGCAATATTTTTTATGTCTGCAGGTAAGGGCAATAAGCTAGGTCGTCGCGTATTAAATTGGAATCAAAATGCCATTGTCAAAATATGAGTGTGCTGCACTGTGCACTTTGCCTACCCCTTACAGGAATACAGACGTGATATGTGTATAGGTGTGTATAAGTATAGTAACAGTATCAATGTATGGAGATAAATACCGTCTCTGTTATCATGGTATAGTTTCTTTACAAGATAAGCGAGTACTTATGGGAAAATACTTATTTTCGTTGCATTACCTCAATGAAATCTAGTACTTCAAAAGCAACTTTAGTAGATCCTAGATACTCTTTTGAAAAGAATCCTAAACAATCCCAATAATCAGTCATCGGTACTACAATCCTAGTATTTTTTTTTTGTCCCTTGGCAAAATAAAAAATGCTATAAAAACTGGTATCCACGAGACTTGCCAAAAATAATTTTTAATTTGATTTCCAACGTTGTACGTAAACCAGTTTGGTTACAAGGTCACATCCACTGGTGCAAGTGGGGACAAGGTGGCTAGATGAGTAATGGAAATAGATACTTAAAGAAAGCGTTCCAGCGCTAGAAATTTACAAAAGCGTTTGATAAACTATTATTCTATGGAGGTTGCATGCTTATAGAATCTGGGTCAATATGTTCCGAAATAGCTTTAACGCACACCCCCATCTCAGTACTTACAGGATAAATGTGTGTATTTGATCCCATATCATCACTAACCGCACCAAATTTTATTCAAGCCTCTACACCCGTTCTTTCACGTCACACAACGGTCAAACTTACAAAGCCATATTCTGGCCATATTAGTGTTGCCAAAAATCTTAAGACCGCCTAATTATAGCCAGCAAAAAGACTGGCATAGGTTCTATTGAACATTCACGTAATTATAAACTAATGTAAATACGGAGCAGGGCATGGAGTTCCACCAGATTACTTTACTTCCAGATATTGTCCTACCCCTAAGGCACATTCCGTCTGTTGAAACTGTAAAGGCTCTTCCAGGTATTTCATACCTCGGCATGTTCTTAAGCCTAAAGTCCTCATGTTCGTCTACCCAGGTGCACCCTGAGAACCCAGAATGGACATGCTTCGAGCAGAGCGCGCTGCTTGACGTCAAGAACTTCTTCGGACTGGAGAACACGGTGGAAAAGTTAGCCATGAAGCAATACTCGACAAATATTTCAAAGGGTAAGTATTCTATTGTACTAGAAGAATGGTCGTCTATTTTACATTTAAGATTCTTCTGGTGTCAGCTGTGTCCTACGTAGGATCTAATTTTACTTTAAATACCGATCGTGATCCGGCATGGACTCAGATTTCTTAGCCTGGCTATGTATGTGCGTCTCCGGTTACCTGTCTACTCTACGGCCTTGTTTCTTAACGGATACGGATTTTGCAATTCAATGTCTTAAATGTACAATAATAACTTTTTACAGCTTTATAACAGTACGGACTTTATGAAATAAAACTACTCTTACGTCAACCACCTCAGTCCTCCCGTGACCATGGTTGCTGTAAAGCACGTAGAATAAACGCGATAAAATCCGTAAGAGTATTTTGATTTCAATGTGTAGTAGTCGCGTAAATATAAGATAAGTACGGACTTTTGTTTCCACCAGGAAAAGAGCTGATAGATGTATTCATGAGGGATGTCCACGCAACCGGCGTTAAAGAGCTGCAGCCATGGAACAGTAATAATCCCAGTTTAAACAAGGAGCTCAGGAGGATAGTCTCGCGGGGCGTCGAGCCCCTGTCGCCCAGGCCGGTGCCCGAGACCAGAAAGCACTCGCAGCCAGGTCAGTCCTTCATCCTAAGAAAACTGTTTACATTCGGACGGAATTCGCTCACCATGTCCGCGCCCAATAAGATTTCGTCATTTTTTATTACTCACAAAAAATCTTGTAATCTTTATGAATGTTTATATTATCTTTAGATTCGACTGCCGGTTTTAAAAATACATTTTGTTCGTCTATTTATTTAGGTTATGCGAATTGTAGCATTTAACCAAAGAAACTTTTGGAGGGTTTCGGTTTTTATATTCCAATATATTTTTTTGGTACTTACATAAATTATTCTAACCTGTCATCTCCTTTGAAGACATATTACTAAAAGTTGATTATTCATGAGATTGTTTTCTTAAAATATTTTATTCACAAATAGCGTTGAAACTTTTACTGATAAAAAGTTAGGTAATTTCTCACTTGTAAGCGGCATGAATTTTTGTATGGAAGCTTCTAGTTGATTTACCAGTTTCTTATAAATTGGATGTCGCGGCCCAGATAAACATCAAGTTCAACGTTCACAACCCCTGAACGTATGTTCCATACATGAATAAGTATAGCAATCAATTCAGGCTGAAAACTTCTGTGTAAAATGTATTAAGACATGCGACGCACGCATTGGTTTGGTGAAAACAAAATTTAACAGTACATTAACACCGATGGAATCAGCAGTATTAGATTCTATTATTCGTTTCGATAAAATAATAGCCATAACGCAAGTTACCCTTCATCCTGTTCCTCATTACGCTTTTGACTACCGATGGTCGCAGTCGTCACGTAGTTGTCAAGGGAAGATATTTCTCGTCTTAAGATGTCCAGTCATCTGTCTCTGGTGGCGCTGGTCTCTGGTCGTGACCTGTCCACGCAAGACCTAATCTGGTCTGTACCTCAAACTAGATGGGTCTTTATATAGGTACTATTACGCCCCAACCGTGTGTAATGTACATAATTAACGAAATAATATCGGCTCTGACTCACGG
Organism: Pheosia gnoma; assembly: GCA_905404115.1. Taxonomy (NCBI): domain Eukaryota; kingdom Metazoa; phylum Arthropoda; class Insecta; order Lepidoptera; family Notodontidae; genus Pheosia; species Pheosia gnoma. Next base: position 574,223 of record FR989907.1, read on the forward strand.
CCTGCGTCTTATATATCTTGTCACTACCATCAGTATCCTGCCGCCGCTCCCTGGCATGTTGTTTATCTTCTTCTTCTTTGTTAGTGGCGTTTGCAGCTATTTGCCACAATTCTGCCAGTGTCCGTGGTTCTAGTGGTCATAAACTTGGATGTAGATGACGGTGAGGAAGTAATATGGCCGGTGGAAAGAAGATCCTTTGCCCTTTTGACATCCATTTGACACTGACAGCCCGCACAGTCTGTAGCTCGAGACGACAGAATAAATATATATAATGCCACATATAAATATTACTTATATTGATATCTCCGTAAACATTTATGTATATAATTGTTTACATCTATGTAGTGTACATACACTACATAGTGTCACCGTGTGACTTGTTTTTTTTACCGCCTTTTAACGCACGTCAACGGAATGTTAAGGTCGTGTCGTCCTCATAAATACTAAGTGGCTCGTCATAAGGGCGGTTGGGGGTTAACGCGGGGCTTACGGGGATAATGAATATTTATCTACCCTCGCCGTTAGTTACATGTAAAGTGTCGCAATGACGGGGGTTGTAATGAACATTCCTTTTTTAACAGTTTTATGCAGATTTCGTTTGACAAAGTCAGTGAAGCATTTTTAAGATTTAGCAATTTGTTATCACACTAATGTTTGTAGTGTTAAGGAGATTAACACTGATCTACATTAGCTTGAAGTATAATTATAAATAAATAAATATCGCCAGACGAACACACCGACTATACGGTCCCACACTAAGCGACGCTTGTATTATGGGTACCGTACAATGGACTGAGGGCTATATAGATAATACTTATATAGATATTAAACATCCATGACTCGCGTACCAACATTCGTGCTACCACACATTTTTTTTCCGTACCAGGATTCAAACTCGGGACCCGCGGCACAAAAAGCAGGGTCACTACCCACTGACCTAATCAGGTCGTCAAAATCGAATCGAATTACGTCTATTCCGAATACAATTGAGATAGTTATATACTTTTTCTCTTTTATAATATTTGTAATATCTGAAGCATTTATCTTTTCTTTCATAATTGCCACGCGTTTTCCTCCAACGTCTGTTCTGTTATTCCTTCATTCGTTCGCTTTGTTGAACATTCACAAAAGAACCGTTGAAGCGTCCATTATTTTCATCCCACTAAGATTTGTCAGACACTTGGGCGCTAGTCTTATAATCTCATTAAAATGAATGTAAAACAGATGGGCCTGTTTTACTTTCATTAGGAGATATTTTTTTTTTAGTCTAGCTCCACTCCCTGTCGTTCTCTGGGTTGTTAAATGTGTATTTATTGCGGCTAACACCATGGACTATCTAATAGAAATTGCATTACTCCGGTGATGGGACCACCATCTGTCAAGTATGCTCGATTTACACTAGAACAGTACGCGAAGGTCAAGTAGACAACTTGGAAATGTTTGAAAATCTTTGTTGAGGCGTTTGACTGAGAAAACTCGGCATGCCATTTAATTTCGGAAATGTGTTTTTTTTATACTTTCAGCTCATAATACAATGTCTTTGGTGAAATATGAATAATGGTTATTTAGTCCTTAGTTTAATTTGAATAAATGTAGACATCGTGCGCTGAGCATCTCGAAATTGTTCATGTAAAAACATTTTTCCCCCAAAACTATTTTGTTGCAATAAATCTCTGAAATGCGAAACGTACTCACAACTGTAAGTACATTTGGCTACCCAGATCACGTTCGACCCTTGTGAATATTTTACCGAGGTTCCCTACGTTGTTTCGCTAATATGAGCTAGGTTATTCCAGCCGCAAATTATACGGAAACATTTATTATATCACTAGCTGCGCCCTGCGGTGTTACCCGCGCAAAAAATCATGTCGATCCTTTGCGCTATGAAAAGTTGAAACAAATCTATCCCACAGGAACCATACATTTTACCGGGATAAAAAGCCTATGTGCTAGTCCAGACTATAATCTATCTCTGTGCTAAATTTCATCCAGATCCGTTCAGCCGTTTTGGCGTGATTGAGTAACAAACATCCATCCATCCAAACTTTCTCATTTATAATAGTATAGATTAGTATAGATGTATTTAGTTTGCTTTCTTTTATGTATGGCCCGATAAATACAATGGCTGGAGATTTGAGTACTCGAAGATATCTTATAAATTTGAAAAAATGCGCCCGTGTAATATTTTTCTGAACTCGGATCAAACGCTCTGTAGGTAGCTATATTTAGGTCACTCTAATACAAACATTGCTAGACCTTTACGCAAACATTTATGATTGACGTTCGTGGGCTTTTGTGTTTGCCGAGCAACACAAAAGGGGCTTTATCGCGCTCCATTTCTTTGAAAGAATTAGACAGGTGTTTGCCGCTCCTCTGTACCGTCCTATTGAAGTTACAATTCTTTCATGTCTCCATTTGGAAAATAGCTCACAAAAATTCTTGAGGAGACAAAATTAAACATTAAAAAAATCCTATCCAAAACATATGTAGATGGAATTAATATCTCCAACGATCCCAACTGTACGGTCCCAAACTAAGCAATGCTGGTATTATGGGTACTATACAGGGTATGTGGCCTCGTAACAGGAATCAGGGCAATACCAGCTGCGCCAATTAGATCGTCAATAAATCATTACCTTCCCTAACCCTCATTTCCCTCTCCTCAGGTACATCCAAAACAACAAATCTGCACCAACCTGTAGGACCACCCAAATCATTGCGCCTCAGCTTACCCAAACCCTACAACATCGAGAAGGCAAAGTTAAACTTGCATTCAAGTACATCCAACGTGAAAAAGTTGAGTCAACCAGCCTTCAATAAATTGAGTTCTGCCGACTTGCGTTCCAGTTCACCGGACCTTAGGAAGAAGAAGTCTAATATCATAAATCGGAGCGGTCATCTTCTAAGTCGTAGTCTGGAGAAAATAGAAGGCACGTTATCCAGGAGTCAATCGTTGAAACACTTGCATTCCTCGCCGTCCAGTAAGATAGGGAAAAAGAAACACACACTTTCTCAACAGGATTTGAGGACTCCGAGTGACAGTGATTCGGATTTCTCGTTCCAGAGGGTACCTACTAAGCCATGTTATTGCGACCCTCGCGCTCAGCAAACGGTGATGGCGAGTGAGTTGTTGACCAGGTGGGACAATCTATTAGTGGTGCTGGTGTGTGCAGTCATGATTTTGTTGATGTTTTCATCGCCTTTGTCTTTCTTGATGGACCGTAGACGAGACAGACGGTAGGTAGACCTCGCGCGGACAGAAGTGCCTTCAGCGTTCCTTGTTATGCGTTAAGAGTGCTCTGTAAAGTATGGGTTTCAGGGCACCCGCACAAACAGCCGACAGTCAGCATCTCATACGTTTAAAAGAACGTAGAACTGAATGCAGACTGGTGCACACCTTTTGTGTGTTTAGGCTCTTAAGTGTAAATATATTTATTTTATTTTGTTGTGTTGTTTACTTTTTTTGTAGATAGTGAAAGGAATAATAAATATTAGTTGCGTTTTAAGTACATAGAGCAGTGATAGCCTAGGTGTTAGAACGCTTGCCCTGGAAACAAGGTGTGCAAGTTCATACCCCACTTCGCATTTTATTTTATTTTATTTATTTTAATTATGATTGGCTGTACGGCGAAGGTAGACATTGTGATACGTCTTTTGAAAGGCGCGTGAAGTTCGCCAACCCGCATTGGCCTAACGTGTTGGTCTTTAGCCCAAATCGCCTTCGCATTAAGAACGAGTGTGCCGAGTGTATAATGACAATAAATAGCCTCTATTAAATTGGAACCGAAGTACCATCGGCGGAATGTTGGTTCTGTTGGTCGAGATGTTGGCGCAGAATTGCGATGTGTAGGCCAGTATGCGCCCCACAATGTTGGCACAGGCATTGGCACTTTTTAAGGCGTTTTGTCAAATATTTTACACCAGCAGTCTGTGGGCTAATCATACCCAAAAAGCAGACAGCGCACTGCGCATTCAATATAACAATGCCTTCAGGGCGCTGTTGAGGCTTCCGCCTTATTGTAGTGCGTCAGGAATGTTCGCTGATGCGCACACTGATGATTATTTCGCAATCATGCGCAAAAAAGTGGCATCAGTTATGTGCAGGGTGAGGGGAAGTAGCAACAGTATTCTGAAGGTATTTTCAGAAAGGACGGAAGGGCCTACAATGGATAGGTTTATCAAGCTACATGTCAGACATGGGACTTGATAAATCGTCCTCAAAGTGAATGCTGTGTTTTTTGTTTGGCTTTGTTTTTGTTTTGTTTTTTTTTTGTACTCATGTGTGCCTTAGTGTTCTACTAACATAGTATTTAAGTTTCCGTAAAACTAACACGCTATGGGCCGTCGACGCCTGATAATAAACGATTTTTATTTTTATTTTTTATTGGCCATTGTGATGTGTAGACTTTAAGATATTTAAGGGCAACCCAACATAGTTATACATGGAGTAAAACAACATGCTATCGATCGGTCTCGTTTAGAAAACAACGGGACGACCTTAATTGGAGCTTCTTTGTGTCTCATGAATAATTTCCATTAAGTATATAACATCTTCGTGACATTGGCCTTCTTGGATTTTTTTTGTTATTAGGAAAAAACTGTTGTTACGAGCATTCTATTTTGGGAACAAATGATACAATTCAGGGAAATGTCGCATAGAATAAGCACAAGCATGAGATATATACGCTGTCTGTTGTATTCTTAATTATCAGTTCATGTAAATAAGTCAATACGCACTAAATGTACGCTTGTATTATGGGTTCCTAATATAGAATGGATTTGCGGCGATCGTAGGGGTTATCCCAGTATGTATGTCCATGACTCAGGTACAAACATACCGTCGTGCTCGTCACACAAAGATTGCTTCTACTGGCATTCGACTCTTGACTCTCGGTGAAGAAAGCACTACCAACTGCGCTAATCGGGTCGTCCTTTTGTTTTTTATATTGTCTACATGTAAATAAGTAAATATATAAATTATATATATGTGCGTCATGACGTTCGTGGGCGTTGCAGTCGATAGCCGCCTACACTCGCCAGCTGTGGGATGCGTCAGTGGTGGCGAGTCGTGACGTTAGAGTAGTGAACATTCATCTCTATTCTACTATAGTGGACATTGACGCGATTCAGAATATTTTGTTATTCATGTAAACCATTAAGTACAGTACTTATAATAATACCAGCCCTTTTTAATGTCCAACTGCTGGGCACGGGCCTCCACTCAATTCGAGGTGGGATTAGGCCATAGTCCACCACGCTGGCAGTACAGTACTTATGAATTGTCAAAATAGTTACAAAATTCCTATGGAGAAGACCGCGCATGAAACTCCATGGTTGCTCTTTTTAAAATGATCCGTTACATTTTGAGTAGTACATTGTTATGGGTATGAGAGAACGATGTAGGAATGGTGGAAAATTATCTGATGAAAAAAGCTCAATGGTTTGGCGGGTGGAGCCAACGTCAAGAGTTAGTTTCAATGACCAACGAATACTTTAAACACGCTTCATTCAAGAAGTACGTGATAATAGTGTCGTTGAAACACTAAAAATGTTAGTAGCGTTTAAGTATTCAGCTATAAGTGCTAAAATACCATGAAAATATTCAAATAAGATTGTTGACGAGTATTTCTGTGAATATTTCCTTTCATATAAGAGGTTTCTGAAGCACTCTAAGATTTGGAGATTGCTTTGAAGATTGTATTTCCAATATAATATTGGCATTTGAAGTACATAGAACACTATTGAAGGATTTGCAGAACAAATTCTGCGGATTCTGTGAATAGATCTTAATGAACCCTCAATCTATAACGAAAGTGCCTTTATATGTCTTCCAGAAGTGATTGGTTTTGTTATTGTTAGCTACAGTTGATAAAAGCATCACTAAAAATATCATATGACAATAATAGGGTGTTTGACTGTATGAAAAATAATGTTTAAAATCGTGGCCATCCTAAAGATTATAGCTTTTTATAACTATTAGTCTTCATTTTTTTTGGGTCGGTCACGTGATACAAACGCTCTGGACACCGTCGTAATCAGTGTTGTCAATGTGAGTTTGGTAATATTTGGGATTTTAATGTGTTTTCAGCCATTTTTTGTCACAAGGCTCACGTAACCTGGATGCCGCGTTTTGGAGGTATATTTATTTATGTAAATTTTACCATCGAATTTTATGGAAAATACTGCAATTTATAGGACCAAAGACGTAAGGTCAGAAGTCACTTCAAAAATAAATCAGACAAATGGATCTCCAGCGTGGGCGTTGCACCCACGCTGTGTCGTCGTCATAGATATGGCGCTGTAGCTGAAATGGGATAATAGGGTACCTATATACGTATTTTATTTTTATAAGTACTTACACAATTATTTTATAACATAGGCATTGTTAAAGAATTTTTAAAAAACGTTACAAATTATCAAAAATATTCGCTATTAAAGATTAGTGAAAATATTTAGAAGGAGAGAGGAGTCGTGCTCCTTCTCTGTCGCATCCGCGCTCATGTATGGCCGTGACGACAGGGTGACGCCGCTTAACACTGCAATGTGTGCTTTGTTTCTTTTTCTGATAGGAAAATCTAAATTCCCCCTCGCATTGAGGGGAGGCTCGTGCCCAGCAGTGGGACATAAAAAAAGGGCTGGAATTATTATTATTTATTTATATAAATCTAAATTGTTTCGCTGTTAGTATTAGTAGTAGTAAACAAATGGGGGAAGAGGAACCCACCACTCACCCTTGGCTTGTCAACTTTTCCAATTATAAACCAAACAAGTTGATCGATAATTAAAGGAGCCAGCAACACCGAACTCCTCTAAGAAGTTAGTCGAGAAACTATATTTGCCCTTTGCTAACTACCGATTTTTTTTAAAGAATACTACGTAACATCGCACAAGCTTCTGCTTACTCACTTTCTAGTGAGTTCAGTGAACAACAAGCTCTCTTACTACTACATAGGGATCGACTACAATCGACGTAGTATGGGCGTTTAACAGTGCGTGCATTTCTACCTACTCTTTCTGGAAATACGGGCGTAAGGTCTCAGCCTCGAATTTAGCGGGCAGCGGGGCGGCGCGGCGGCGGCGGCGCGGGAGCGGCGCTCGTTGTTCGCCCCGCGCCGTTGCCGCGCCGCTGTTTTCTAGAACGGTCCATTTGATTATGCGCATAAGATCCTGCCGCTCCCGCGTTGCCGCCGCCGCCCGCCGCCCCGCTGCCCGCTAAATTCGAGGCTGAGGCCTAAAGGTTAGAGTTTGAAGCTTGCGTTTCTGGCTTACTGATTAGGTTTTATTTGTCCGTCAACCACTCTTACTCTAAAATGAATTCGAGGTTGTGATAAATATTGGTTTATCAGCAGGGTTATTTTAAACCATTCGAAATCGATATCGGAAACGGAGACGAAAACTTTCGAGCTGGATTACCTAAATCGCTATTAAAATTTACGAATTTGATTATCTTCGATGTATCTTCATGACAATACCAAATCGTTTTTTCAAAAAGTTTCCGTCGGAGAGCTCGTCGGGAGCGACATCAACATCGGAAAGTTTAAAATCCGTTTCCGATGTCGATTCCGAATGATTTAAAATCGCTCGCATTGAGATAAGCCGTTCCGAAGTTTTGTTAGATACGCAAATAGCTTTAGAATTTTCACCATTATTTTCGACATTTCGACCGGTTTCCAAATACTCGCGAATTGAGGGCTTTACTTAGTAAATTGCGAATGTCGTGCGATAAGACAAATTAAATGTTTCTTAAAGGGCTTTCACGTTTCAGTAAATTAGATCTGAGTACTTACTATGAACAAGTATAAGATTCAGCTTAAGTAGGTACTTTCCTATCAACTGGTCTCCAAGGAGGCATTAATAACCTACTTACTGGCGCAAGGTCCTGTTCCCCAAGGACCCATAATTTGTCGCCTAGGCAACCTCGAGTTAGCGTAAATCAAATTAGACTTTGTAGTCGGTATGTTATGAAGCACTTTTATCATTGGTTATACTGTTATACTAAGAGTGTATATTACAAGAGGTTTACAATAGCCTTTTGTAGTTTTATTTGCAGAAAGTATGCGATGTTATATTGTTACATATTAAATTATCAAAATGATGACACTGAAAGATGTTTAGATCCCGAACGGGTGATACGTTCGGAGTGGTATGACTATGAAGAAGAATATAAAATAAAGGTGGTTTCTGGTAGCCCCCCTCTTCCCTTTTTTTAGTCAGTTATAAATATGTAAAGCGTGCATTGCGTCAATGTTGTACATGAAGTTGCGGGAATGCGACTCAGGTCAAGGTCCCTCGGGAGTCGGGAGTTGGGCCTTCGCCAGCCAATCAAGTCACGGTAGCGAGTATTGGAACAAACAATACTTTTGCTGAATTGAATTGTCCATAAGCTAAATAAATTATATAATTGTGTTATATAATTTGAACTCGATCGTCGTGAGAGCTATATAGTACATAGATTGAATGAATCCAAATACCTAACGAAACTTTAATAAAACGTCAGCAATATATATCAGAAGTTTACTGAGACGAAATTTAAAGTGCTCTGTAAATAGTTCGCAGGAATTTACCTAATGAAAATTGAAAATCCTGGGAGACGCTAGGGTATATACGGTATATAGTTTATCATCTGTCTCGGGATTAGTTCGCAGCACTAATCCCTTTTATCTGTTTTCTCGCCGTCTCCATTATACTCATACAATAGTTTATTCACAACTTTTAATTTGACTTGTAAATAGTGTGAAAAATTTAGTCGCCAGACTGTCTCATATATCAACATAAATTATGTACAATAGTTATTTACATGGAAAAAAAAAACTAAACTATACTTATTAATAGGAAAAATACACATGTATAATAAAAATAAAATTATATACATAAAAATGCCTCTACATCGTCGTCGATGCCAAAAGTGCCTAGCAGGCTGGCCGCGTTTCCGCGCTGAATAGCGAGGCTCACTCTCTGCGCGAAATAGAGGCCAGCCCGCCGGTCACGGGTAGCGGCGAAAAGACGTGCAGCAATGTCCTTGTAAATCAACATAATATTATAGGTATATTTTCCCTGAAGACTAGTTGTACATCGGTATTTTGCCTATCTTTATGTAACATATTAAGGAAGGTTAATATGTATGTTCTCTACGTTCATTTTGTGTAACGATAACTCTTGGGGTCCCAATTTCGAATGATATACCGTATAGTCCCTTTGTCCAATTATCGCGTGTGTTATTTTAGGACTACCCTTCCTTATACGGAAACCTAAAATGTCTGTTTAAAGATAATTCTCGTCATATTTTCTTTTCAAACGTTTTTATCTTGGACTGTCAATATGAATGAGTATATGAATATTTCTATCAAAATATAGCGAACAATGAATTTTCTTATATTTCATTAAGCCTACTTTATACTTTGCTAGAGATTCATCATCTAACTTCAAGTCTTTAAGCAACCCGTACTCTTCAGAAATCATAGTCATCCTTCAGGAATACATTTTTAAGCAGATATTTCAAGCTTAAAAACAAGCGCAAAGATGCGTGAATGTGGAATTGAAATGACAAATACTGTTCCGAAAACTCAGTGCTCTGAAATAGCCCGGTGATCAGCTGTGTCCGTGACCCGGCGGGGGGAGGGAGGGGAGCAGGACGATTAATAGCCCTCCTTCGAGGTAATAGATTGCGGTACTAAAGAACAATTTGGAGTTTGGCTAACATTTGAGATTTTTTAATTTTCGGGGAACGTTCATTTTTCTTGAGTAGGTGCTATGTATATAATACTCACACTTTCTGGTTGTAATCAGGCAAAGTAAGAGAGTCATAGGTGTTATACAGCGGTAGCTAGCTTCTTTTATTTATGCACTATAAATTTTCAAGGCTTGTGACGAATAAAAAATCTCTAGATCTACAAAAGACGAAATACTTTTACTCGTTTACCGGTTTTTACGGGCTTTGGTTCGAGTTGCGCTGCGAGCACTAGCGACTGATAGTTAGTCCTCAGACCGATTTAAACCGGTTTTTTCTTAGGATCTTTTAACAATCGTCCTTGGCTTTACCCCTCAACTTGTGACCTTGAGCTGGCAAGGTGAACGCGGGGTAAAGGCAAGCACATAACAAACGTCTTGGGCCCCGGGTGTCGCCAAGGGTCAAACTTCAGTATTTTCGTTGGTCACTACAGTGGATCCTGTCTTACAGGAGTAAACTGTGGTGAGGTTGTATGGCGGGACATGTCCCATAGCCAAAAATACTTGCTTCTATTGAAACTGGTTCTAAAATGAATCCAATTGCGATCTGTTCCCAGTCTCACACTGAGCTCGCTCCTGAATTGTTAGTTGATTAGCTACGTCCGCGACTTAGCCTGCGAAGGAAATTGCTTTAAACTCCGGAGCTACGAATATTGATGGATGGAAAACAATTCCACACTTGCTTTCAGTATGAAGAAAATAATAAGAATTAAATATCTTTATTTTGGTAGACTGTAAACAACAAAAGAAAAGAGAACATAACGGAAAGATACAGAAGAACAAGCCACTAATCAAAATAAATTTATCTTTATTAATGTAGTCTAAAAAAGCAATTATGAAAAGTCTAAACTTACCACCGGTTCGGAATTGTTCCACCGAGAAGAAGAGGCAAGAAACTCAGTAAACCACCGAGTTTCTCTTAATATAAGAGGTTTTTGAAGATCTTTGTAGTTGAAGTTGTTTGTACGTTCACAGAAAAATCAATGCTATGTGAGTAGGCGGCACCATTGCCACGATAAACAAGAATACCTATAACTCAAATTGTGTAATAGCAGTGGTAGCCAAGTTGGTGGAACGCTTGCCTCGGTAACGAGGATCCCAGGTTCAAACCTCGGCTCGCACCTCTGGGATTTGATTTGATTTCATGGGCAAATCTCATTGGGCCAGCGTGGTGGACTATGGCCTTATCCCCCTCGCATTAAGGGGAAGCTCGTGCCCAGCAGTGGGACATTAAAATGGCTGGTATGGTATTATACAATCAATATAGTACATAGTATATCAATGACCCTAACTTAGATAGTGTTTGAGTCACAGTTTACACGAATAAGTGTGAAGGAGTACTCAAAATTTGGTACTCAAAGTTTCTCTCATATTTACAGATCAGTACACTTTGGACAGCGAGTATATCAAGCGGTACTTGGGCGAGCTGACGCCGATGCAGGAGTCCCGTCTGCTGCAGCTCAGGAAGTGGATCGCAGACCTGCAGAAGGGCAAGGTGAGGTCGAGGATTATACTATAAACTTAAAAAAACACAACCTTTCAAAGTCAAATCCTATATTTAGTATAGCCTACGAGGGCACTTACAAATTGTCATTTTACACATTTTTTTCTTAATTCTACAACCCCAACTGAGAAGGCAATAGTAACACATCCTACTTAAATGGAGAAACAAAGTATTCAAGAACGAGAATTCTGGTCCTTAAGTCTGCTACCACAATTGAGTCATTATCTATACATCTATACATATAAATAAAATTGGAGTGTCTGTTTGTAATATTAAAATAACCGCTTTTTACTAAGTGCATTTGGATGTATACACGTTACCTATACCGAAACAACATTTTTTACAATTTTTGTCTGTCTGTCTGTTTGTTCCGGCTAATCTCTGAAATGGCTGGTTCGATTTTGACGGGACTTTCACTGGCAGATAGCTGATGTAACAAGGAGTAACTTAGGCTACTTTTATTTTAGAAAAAAAATAGGATCTCACGAAAAAAATTATAACCAATGTTGCAGCGCAGCGCCTGATTAAGTTTGATAGCAACAACCTGCAATGCGTCCCGTGGGCTGAGAATGGGCGAGCAGGCTGTTGTCAACGGTTCTCTTTGTTAAATACCACGCGGACGAAGTCGCGGGCAACAGCTAGTCTAATATAAATTGGATCATAATTGTCAATTTAAGCCACAATTTAAGCATAAAAACAATGTCAAATGTGACAGTCATCATGCCATTACCATTTTATTATGCGTCGATTGTGATAGATAGCCCAGTGATTTAAATGGGTCTTGAATTAGAGTGTTCCCTTTCCACCAGGTGCCAAGTGACACAACCCTGCTCCGCTTCCTCCGTGCTCGGGACTTCAGCGTGGAGAAAGCGCGCGAGATGCTGTCCCAATCCCTCCTCTGGCGCAAGAAGCATCAGGTGGACAGGATCCTCTCCGAGTACGAGACGCCCGACGTCGTGAAACAATACTTCCCTGGGGGGTGGCATCATCATGACAAGGGTGAGTCTTTTAGAAATACTGAAGGTGTGTAGCGAATCCAATACCAAACTCTTTTGGCGGAAAAGGAAGGTCTTCCAGCCAGGGTGGTATGCCTTGCGGCGCGGTCGCTGTGCCCCGACGGTTATTGTCAGGATCTTGTATATATGTTACGTGCTCCGAAAACTCTCATAGCGCGTTTCAGGATTGTGTGGAGCGTTGTCATTTGTTCTAAATGTCGTCTGCGGCGCCTCTGTGTAGCTTGTGGCGAGGTTGAAGAGGTCGCTACACTCTCATAGCGTGTATCAGAATTGTATGGGGTATCGTAAGCGCCATTTGTGCATCTTGTAGCGAAGTTGAAGAGTTCGCGCCAGGTGTCTTTGTGGTATATCTTACTGTACCTTTAATTCGGATAATGGTTCTTTTACTATCAAGGATTCCGCCAAATCTGAGTTAACTGGATGCTGAGCCCAATACAAAAAATGAAAACAAATCAATTTAGGGCTTATAAAGATTTCAATAGATAATATAGACGACCCGCCCCCTGATTACGTAACTTGCAATAGCCTAGCGATAGCGATAACCGCGCAATATTTGCTTTGAAATCGCTAATTCGTATTACATAGCGCTGCGACGTCATTCAAATCTGTGATTTGAAAGCAAATATTGCGCGATTATTGCGGTCGCTTTGCTATCACTAAGCTAGGCAAGATACGTAATCAGGGGGCCGATTGGCTCTGCTGGTTTGAACATCGGTAGGGGCAAACTTTGAGCACTAATGTTTGTACCCAAGTCATGGACAGATAATCTATATAAGCAATTATATAGGTACTGGTATCGTCCATGTTCCATTATACGGTAACTAAAATACAAGCGTCGCTTAGTTTGGGACCGTACAGTTGATGTGTGTTGTATGGCGATATTTATTATTATTACTTATATATATTCTGTTTTGCCCTCAGACGGTCGTCCGCTATACATTCTCAGACTGGGCCAGATGGACGTGAAGGGTCTGCTTAAGTCCATTGGGGAAGACGGCCTCTTGAAGCTGGTGAGTCATTTAGTCACACTACACTTTTGACGTGTAGCTCATGCCCGCGGCTGCACCCGCGCAACCATCCACTTTTCTTTGCAGCTCGACCCCCACTTTTGCGACACGGCCTATTTTTCAAGTTACCATTTATATGCAACACTGTTTATTACAAAACGTGTTAAGACCCCAAATGGTCCTGCTCCACCTGTATAGCAACGCGCATATTAATGCAATTATAAAGATAACATACATAAAGAAATAAATAAAAATATTCCACATTTAAAAAAAATACACCTGTACTGAGCGCACGGCCAAATGCCTGGTTCTCCTTGATTAGTTAAAAAAACTGCATTTACACAATTGTTTTATACATTTATACATACATGTGATCCGTATAACTTAATTACTTTATCTGTTAAAATATTTTACACTATTTATTGTTACAGCTTATATAGTTGAACGTCTTATATTATGCGAATTTTGACATAGACGTTGACTTCAACGCAGATGGATGAGAAGCATAAGGCAATGATGACCATTTTCAAAAATATGTGTCTTCCAGACACTTCACGTGTGCGAGGAAGGTCTCAAACTGCTGGAGGAGGCGACCAGGTCCTCGGAGCACGCGGTCCAGGCGTGGAGCCTGTTAGTGGACCTGGACGGGCTGAACATGCGCCACCTGTGGCGGCCCGGCGTGCGCGCACTCCTGCGCATCATACAGATCGTGGAGGCCAACTACCCGGAGACCATGGGCCGTGTGCTCATTGTGAGGGCGCCCAGGGTCTTCCCGATATTATGGACAATTGTTAGCACGTTCATTGGTGAGTACTCGTAGACGAATAATTATTATGTCTAGTCACAATCATAATCTTAATTTGACAACAGCCTCATCATTGCGGGTTCGATTCCCATCAAGGCAATTTTCGGAAATCATCGTGACTTAGTATGTCCTTGTCTGGGTGCTACAAGCGTTGATTAGTTTAGCACCATGCAGCTGCTGTGTGGTGGCTTATCAGATGACATTTATTTATTTAATTTTACTAAGTGCATTTGGATGTATACACGGTACATATACCAAAACAACATGTTTTACAATTTTTGTCTGTCTGTCTTTTTGTTTCGGCTAATCTCTGAAATGGCTGGACCGATTTTGACGGGACTTTCACTGGCAGATAGCTGATGTAATAAGGAGTAACTTAGGCTACTTTTGTTTAGAAAAACTTTTTTGTTAAATACCACGCGGACGATGTCGCGGGTAACAGCTATAGTAAGTAAGTGCGTATAAGCTAGTGACTAACTCGGATGTCGGAGTTTGAAGGCCGCCCGAAGACCTCCAACATGTTTTAACGAATGAAAGAGCCGGAGACTGTGACAACCTAACGTGCCCTCTGAAACACGAACGCCAAGGCCCAGTTGGAACTGCCGCTAGTGGTCACCCATCCAGGTCATCCAAATCATGTTGGTGTATTCTTTTTTCACCAGACGAGAACACACGCAGCAAATTCCTGTTCTACAGCGGCAAGGACTACTTGCAGCCCGGTGGTCTGCTGGACTACATACCCAAGGATCTGATCCCGGACTTCATCGGCGGGCCTTGCAAGGTGAGCCAAGTTGCTCAACCATTTGGTTAGGACTATTCTTACTGTCGGAAAAAAATATTGATAGCAGTCTTAGGGCCTCTACCACAAAGGGGTGGTAAACTTACCCATAACATATTTAACGAACGCTACTGCGTTCCATGACTTGACTTGGCCTTTTTTTTATTTAGCTATTTACTAATAGTAAAATAAATAAAGGTGTTTTATGTTTCTCACGCGATCGTTCAGTTTTGAGTCCAATATACTGCATTCCATAACTCGTTGACTAATCATCACTAGTCTTGGTCGCTGACCGGTCTCAACAGATCCAGCGGTCTGTTGAGACTCGGTTAGCAACTCGGTCAACACCGGGCGTTGCTGTAAGAGGGATGTACATACACAGCAAGAAAGGGTAACTCCATCATGGACCCAGTAGCCTTGCCAGCCTTCTTCCGAGGCGGCGATCGATTTATTTATTAACTTTTCTTTGATTTTCACAACCGCGACCAGACGGACATAATAGAGGCAGCATTGTATGTGCCGCGTCACTTTTACGACTATGTACGGAACGTGAGATATACATACATAAATAACATTACAAACTGTTAAGTACACGCGCACTCAACAATTGTGCGTTCGTAGCTGTTTAGTACACACATCGTGCTAGTCTCATTGACACTTCACACTGTCGTAGCATTAACTCTTTGTGGACTCGTCACATAGCCACTGATAGCTAGGACTACGGAATCCAACCCTATATAAATTGTAATAAACAGTATTTCTGTGTATCTATCTACACTATTTGTAAATCACATAATCACTAAAGTTTGTCTAATTCGCTCGTATTTATGTACTGCATACGTCTCGTACCTTCTTCGTTATAATAGTCTTTTCTAATAAGTGTTGTAAGATATAAATTATATCACAGAATTGGAAACCAACTTTCGTTGATTAGAAAATGTAGTATCAAGTTTTACTCTATTGAAAATTTAATTGATCTAAATATATTTAGTGTGTGTACCTAATTGTTTTCAACGTAATGTATTTGATAAAAAAAGACATGTCCTTAGCTTTACCATTATATATCGTGCGTGTTCCCACAGAGCTTCGTCCACGAGGGTGGTTTGGTGCCGAAGAGTTTGTACGTGAGCGGAGCGTTCACCGAGCGAGATGGAGATCCACTGAGCGAAGACAGCATCTACAAATCTGTCAGCTTAGCTAAGGGACAGGTATATTATACACTAGCTGTTACCCGCGACTTCGTCCGCGTGGTATTAAACAATGAAGTTTTTCTAAAATAAAAGTAGCCTAAGTTACTCCTTGTTACATCAGCTATCTGCCAGTGAAAGTCCCTTCAAAATCGGTCCAGCCATTTCAGAGATTATCCGAAACAAACAGACAGACAGACAATAAATTTAAAAAATGTTGTTTTGGTATATGTACCGTGTATACATCCAAATGCACTGAGTAAAAAGCGGTTATTTTAATATTACAAACAGATACTCCAACTTTATTTATTTGTATAGATTTATACTAATATTGGATGGTATAGTTGTAGGGTGTAATATCGCGATCTACTGATCTGATTCTGAAAATTCTTTCACTAATAAGAAGCTACATTATACCGGAGTACTGTAGGCTATGTCTCATCAAGGTACCGCGGACGGAGTCAATCTTAAATGTTATATCTATAATTTATAATAATTTATACATTTGGTCTGAAGGACTAATAAATATCTGTGTTTTTGTACGGTGAAAAAGTGGCTAATGGCTATTGTTACGGAATAGTATCTCATAATTATGAATCTAATATTTTATTTAGAACCGGTAGACCTAATTTTTTTAAGAATGGTTTTAGAGCTTCAACTTGTTACTATCTTTAGTAACTCCCTTAATTTCCACACGCGACAAGCAACGCAGAACGAAACGAAAACAATCGTTTTCAAATATGTCACATTCAAAACCAAGTCAAAATAAGGAGAATTATAAATCCGACCGGATTCGGTCGGATTGAAAACGACACCAGACTGCAATTCCTGCTATGAACTTTGCCGATACGGACGACTGTCAAAATGAACTTCTTAAGTACATTTATCTTGTCCTGGTATAGGAGAGTACACTCGATAAGGTCACTACCACCTTTTCTAATAAGTTCATCAAGGTAATGCTGAGTACGGTTAACTCCAGGTGCACGAGGTGATAGTGGTGAACCGCGACCCGCAGAGCGTGTTGACCTGGGACTTCGACGTGCTGCGCCACGACATCGGCTTCACCGTCTTCCGCAGCCAGCACGAGCTGGCGCACCCGCCCGCTGACTCCACAGGTTAGACCACCCTTAGCAGGTACATTGGTACCCTTAGCAAATACCTTACCACCCTATGGTAGATACCTTGGTATCCTTAACAGGTACCTTAGATAACCTATGGGGAAAGAGGACCCACCACTGACCCTCGGCTTGTCAACTTCTTCGATTATAAACCAAACAAGTTTGATCGATAATAAAAGAAGCCAACAACACCCGAACTCCTCTAATGATGAGCCGAGAGAGAGACGAATGAGCCTAGGCTAGGCTCATTCGTAGCCCAGCGGTCCTGAGGATGCCTCGTTTAGAGGCGAAACACGTGTCGAATAATTTTATAGATTCGCTTAGTGTCGCGGAGAATTGCATTTTATTTGAGGTCCCGTCACTCGTGATAGATAGTTTCTCGATTAACATCTTAGAGGAGTTCGGGTGTTGTTGGCTTCTTTTATTATCGATCAAACTTGTTTGGTTTATAATCGAAGAAGTTGACAAGCCGAGGGTCAGTGGTGGGTCCTCTTTCCCCATAGGTTAACAATGGATTTCTGCCAAGTATCGCCTAGTTCTATCAATTATAGGTACCTTAGAACCCTTAGATACATACCTTGGAACCCTTAGTTATCTTAGCACCCTTAGCGGATTCCTTAGCATCCATAGCAAATAACTTAGCACTCTTAGATAGATACCTTGGTACCGTAGAACTCCAGGTTCCTTAGTACCTTTAGTACCCAAGCAGCCAAAATAAAAACAAAAAAAATTACTTTTACATTGCTGTAAAAATAACATTTCTTAGGAGCCGCTTTTGCCCAGCAGTCGACCATTATTATGCTAATTGCTAAATGTGTGAACAATTTCAATTTCGTCTTGTTTTTGTATTATTTGTTTCATATAACCATTATTATATAACACGTTTACCGATTATGATTTCTGTTACTCATCACATTTATTATTTTTTCGTTATCTTTTTTGTTTAAACGCACGTCTCTAATTAACATTGCAGCCCTGTGCGTAGGTGGCGGGGACGAGCCGCGCTCGGCGCTCGAGCAGAAGGGCTGGCGGGAGGGCGAGCACTACCACCGGGTGGAGCAAACCCTCGTCTGCCACGACGGTGAGAGCATACAGGTAAGAAACACTGTAGGAAACGTGTAGTATCGTGCTCGATGCTCGAGCAAAAGGTCCGACTATTAGAGCTCGCGCTCCGTTTGCTGAGACTGGGTTTGAAATCACACTCGTCACGCTCGCTGAGACTCACGAAGGTTCATGCTCGAGCAGAAGGGCCGAATGGATAATTTTACCATTCAGCAAGCACTGTTATAATTGAGAAGTACAACGAACCCGAATAGAATTGTAGTCTTAATCATAAGAACAGCCTCACAAGAGATGTTAGTTTACCGAGAATGTGGCTCGCCCAAGCCCTATCATTCGCCCCGCTATCTCTAAGTTGCGGCACGGCTCTATCAGTCAATCTCGCGCGTAATGTAAGAACTGAAGCAGCCTCGCGAGGCGCTCGTTCAGTCAGTACGCGGCTGACGGTGCGTGCGGGTGTGTGCAGGGATCGCACGTGATGGTGGAGAGCGGCAGCTACGTGCTGCAGTGGCGCTGCGACCTGCTGGACTCCGCGCACCGCGCCGCGCAGCTCATGTACTTCCACGAGACGCTCGCCAGCCACCACTACAAGTGAGCACCACGACAATGATGGGGGGGGGGGGGACTATAATAAACTGCCGTATTTCTACTCCCATAGGGTTATCTGTGTCTTGTAAGGCCTGGATCACTCGTCAGTGTGATTATAATGTAGTTCATCATGCTCGGGAGAGAAGAGAGAAAGTCGATATACCTACTTATAGTAGGGTAAATATAGGACCGCCTTCACACTGTGACCCGAATAGTTTTGATACTTTAATTCTTATTATGATAACAAAAACCCTTTTAACGGCATTAGACAACAATATAATTTATTATTTAGGTAGTGAACGTCCACAGTTCAGATACAAGCATTGCCTCCAACGGGATTCGAACCCGGAACCCTCGACAGGGCTACTCCAACAGCCAAACGGATCGTCAAGGGATGCTTGTTTGCGACCGTAGAGTCGTTGCACAAGAATAAAAATCCGTACAGAGATCAAGATACATAAACACAGCTCGATGCGACTCCACTCACATATAGCGCGGCGATGTGCGCTTGCGTTCTCTCCGACAGATACACGGACGCTTCGCCGCCATAGAAACCGGTTTGCGCCGGCGCAGCTGCGTGTGAGAGTGAATCAGAATCAGAATATTTTTTATTCACGTAGACCGTTAAGTACAGTACTTATGAATCGCTAAAAGTTACAAAATACTATGCTACTACTTTACCACCCGCTCTGAATGCCGTTCCTATGGAGAAGAACAGGCAAGAATCACCATGGTTGCTCTTTTTTTAAAAAAGATCTTTTACATTTTTGAGCAATACATTGTTATAGGTATGTGAGAACAATGTAGGAAAAGCCAATCAGACTTTAGCAGCAGGTCAAAAAAAAAAGTGGACTCTCATCGAGCCGTTTGTATGAAACTTGGTCTATGTAGGGATTATTTACTCGTGTGGTCAATGTCTGACGATTTTCCTGTTGTGTTGCCCCAGGGGCTCCATGTCGAGCCTGCAGTCGGGTACGAGCGGGTTCTCGTGTCTCAGCGGCAAGTCGGTCACCAGCTCGTGCCCGTCCCGGTGATGCGAGCCGCCGCCCGGGCCCGGCGCGCGCGCAGCCCACTGAGCGGTGTGTGACTCGGCTGTGCGCCGCGATGCGCACGCGCCTGTATCGTGCTTAGGTAAAGGGGAGGGGGAAATGTGTTTGATTGTGTCGGATATTGTAGTGTTTTAAGGGGGTATTTTCGAAATGGTCGTTTACGTAATTTGCTTTAGGCCAGTCTGTTAATTTAATCGATTCATAATAGAATTACATTGGCATCGTGATTGCCGCTTTTGTCTGTTTTCTCACTGCTCGCGTCGCGTTGGCAACTCGGCTATTTTAAATTTTTATTTTAATCAGCCAGTTGTCTGTGGTGTTTGATCGCCCCGTTGTATGCTACTATAAAGTAAACTAATGAATCGTTGGTCTGTGTTTTAGCTGTCAAAAGTAACTATAACTATGCCAAAGAAATTTAATTGTGAATTGATTTTGTTAGCAGACTAAGCTAGCCATAGTACTCTATGGCTAGCTTCTGGCGTTAGGTGGTCAATATTTCCAAGCGGCCAAAATATTAGCGAAGTTATATGCGGACTGGGACGGCCAATCTTGGCCGTCGACTTCGAGCAGTTAAATTTACGTGCGTGATCTATTAAATACAAATTATATGCAAACTTATAGCGCCTACTACGCGCCGGACCTTATATTACATCAGTATCTTACAGGATGCTTCGAAAATGGTCTTCCCATTATTTGGTATTTTAAACACTATCTTGTTTCCAATCGTTGTCAGTCAACATTACAATTACAGACTGACACAAAGTACTGTATAGCGCGAACTTATCAAATATATGAGATAATATTTATTTTATTTTGTGATTTTTTCCTATGATATAGTAGAGACAAAAAATGAAGTCAAAGATCATAATTTTTTTTTAGTTATAAATGTTGTAAGTAACACGACTTTGTTATATACATATATAGATGATAGCGGATTACCTATCTATAGAATTTACTTTGTATTCAATAGCATAACCCGTGCAGGTGGATGGCGTAACATTTTATTGGCATCTCGCTCACGCACGTGTATTTAAAAATGAGATGCAAATATTCGCTCATGTCTATAATACACAGGTTTTAAAAACAATGTAGATTATTGATATTTCTTTCAAGTTAGTTGTCCAGTGTTGAACGTATCCATAATTTTTATTTCAAATGTTAGTAGACGGATGAATAAAACAGAAATATTTTAAGATAAATCATTTTATTGTAAACATTTAGCTAGACAATTGATTACTATAGTACAAATCTCAAAAAAAGGTTCGCGAAAATTCTCACGGAATATTTAGGCCGAATAACCAATAACATTAGTTTATTTTCGCGTGAGTGATACAATCGCTCGATCGTCCGTAAAGAGCCAATAGCGTCAGGCCACGAGAACATAAGCGATTATTATTGGCCGTACATTCGGAATTGGTTCCATTTACGAATTTTTCCGAAGCCATTTTTGAAATGTGTGCTTAACACTTTTCGGGTCATGTGTTTAAAATTAGTGGCCAAGTTGCAAGAGTCAACTTAGAAATGTACGCAAAACTATTTTAGACACTAAACTACTTGTCTACTTGCGAACTTGTCGAGTGTCTTGCTTACACGAGGACACTTGCACTGTCCTCGTGTGCACCGGGCGTAATTTATATCATGGCATGTTCAGAAGAGCTGAAGCTGTATATGTACGAAGAGGCGGAAGTAATGGCTTCGGTTGTGAAACTTCAATGTTTAACGCCAGCGATGTATATTTAGAAAGATCTTTTTTAAAACTACATTTAATCAGCTCCTTCTCTGAACACGCTATTATAGCGTAGTGTATCGAATTTAGACTAGATTAGATATATAATAATATTAGATATATAAAAAAATACAACGCAGATTAGGAAGCGAAATTTTAATATTAAATCCTATAATAACGCAATTAAAGTCTATTTTTCAATAAGTAGCTGAACTGTGAAGTTAATTATTAAATTGATAGTATATACACGTAAAGTTTCATGTGGAATATAATTCAGTACTTATTCTCTAGCTCTGAGACATTGCATTAAAGCGTTTTGCTAATCTGTCATGGCGACTTCGACACTCGAAACTAATCTCGACGGACACTCGGCGACAAAGAAACGAGCTATACAACCAGCCCCCAGATTACGTATCTTGTCAAGCTTAGCAAAAGAAAAGCGACAGCAATAATCTCGCAATAGTTGCTTTCAAATCGCAGATTTGTATGACTTCGCAGCGCCACGTAATACGAATTAGCAATTTAGAAGCAAATATTGCGCTATAATTGCTATCGCTAGGCTATTGCAAGTTACGTAATCAAGGGGCCGGTGTCGCGACAGTGTACACATTACGACACACGATGTAATAGACTGAATTTCAATTGCAAATGAATAATTTACGTGTAATTTGTTTAACATATAATACAATGTAGAATATAGCCAAATTAAATGTTGCTCAGGGTTGTATGTAAAGTAATTTGGACAAGTGTCCGGTACAAATTGAATAAGGGATAAAGGGTCAATCTTAAGTCCGGAGTATATAACAATAAGAACCATGTAGCCAGGAAGACATTGAGACCATCGGTAGGCTATAAGGCTCACATTCCCGAAAAAAGGATCAAATTGTTTAAAATTTTACAAATAAAACCTTACAAACTAAATCCTCGATGTAATGGCACTGTCTCGCTATCTCACAGAAAATTCAAACATTGTATATACATATATTTTATACATAAACGTGATCGTTGTCACCTACTTGTATAATATAAACCTTATAATATAAGGTTTCACAAAAATAGTGTCAAATATTTCAAGGGGTCAACAAGTTGGTGATAAGACCTAGCAAAAATATTGTAAAATATAATAAGAGGTCAACAGATATATTTCTAGATCACAATTACAAAAAAAAACAAAACCTTTTAAGTAAATGTAAGATTATTCAACGAGTGTCAGTTTTAATGACCAGCTTCTTAGTAGGTATTCAAAAAATATAACACCATTCAAGACATGTATAGTATTTTATTCATAAAACTTCTCGTCGACTTAATATACTTAACCAAACACAACCAAACTTAACCAAAACAAGTTATTCAAAACGTTCAACAAACTAATACACAAACCATTTTATTTTGATACAAGCGACAATTATACTCTGCCCCTCTGCCCGCGTTGGGGAAAATTTTTACATGTTTTCGTGTAGTGTGTAGAGGAAAACATGCGCTACATAATAAACCATGTATTTAAAACAGCTCCGGACTTAAGGTTGCGAACATGTGTCTCATTCAGGGACGAACTCATTAGAGAAATGCGTTTAGAAAAAAAAAACACCGCACCATAGACATTCGTATTAATGTCGAATGTATGTAAAAAAACCTACATAAATGCGTCCCCGAGTGAAACTCAAGTTGTATAAATTACGTAGAAGAAGCGTAAAGGCGGTAACTCAATATTTGAGAGTAGCTTTCGTAGCGGCACCATTGTTGAATCAGAATCGCGCGTATTTTTCCATAATATATTGTAAATGTGTACATAGCTTTAATCACGTGTAATTCTGTCGCGGGCGCATTTAATTTTTTTTTAGATGTGTGGCCTGTTCTCCTATCGTGTCCAACGGCTGTACTCAAACGATACTCAAATATTTAGGACATTTTTTCACAATGACTTTTTGGCGCTCCACATGGCTCATTATGCAGTGTATCGCAGAACTATTGCGTTCGCGCAGTTCGCACATTCTTTTGCATCTGTCGCGCATATACTGCGCGTGAGTATTTGTATGCAAATATCTTTAACTATATATTTTTTTTGGTGTCGACTTCAAATTTAGCAACCCTTGAGATGCGTTTGAGTATGTAGGCAGTAATTATGTCACATTGATTTTTATTACGCAGTAAGTACTTAGCGAATTATGAAGGTAAGGTTAAGATTTAAATTTAATTGAAATTTCGATGTTATTGATAATTGGATTCAATATTTTCCAGTTAACTATGCTGGGGGGTAAGTATAGGGGGCTTATAATGAGTTTTAACGGCATTAAATACCGATCGAGGGGTCGAATCTATTCATATGTTTCGGTTTACTGGTGGTATTTGAATAAGTTCAAAACTCATACTAAGTGCCCACGATGGTTATTGGTTGCCTCAAGCTTTAGTTAGGTATGTTATGACACGAACAGTTTTGAGAGGGGATAGAAAAATGATTTTTTTTAATTTAATTCAGGCAATACTTTGCATAATATATTTTTTGTATAAGTAGCAAATTTTAAACATGTTTTCACAATTCACTAAAACCATTGACGTTTTATGTCTTACCAGAAATTAAATTACTATAATAAGGGTGAGATTAACGATTTATGTGGCAACAATTGAAACTCGAAGTAATTTACTTTGGCATTAGGCTGAAATTGGTATAACGATGTAAAATTACACTCCCAGAGAGTGTGAAAAGAAATCAAAGGTAAAGTCTGCAATGATCTTATAGCAGCGACTAACGCGATGTCCATGTTGTTGAGTCGGAGGCCTCAGGTTCCATTCCCGCCACCGAACAACGTGAACATGCAAAGCATTTAACTTAGTAAGGGGGGTTAATAAGTCTACTAGTATTACAGGCATGGCTAGTAACTAAGCTTAAGGGGCTGGCTATGCTAATATAATTCAGATCAGTCTCAGGAACAATGCTAACTAAAAAAAAAAATTGGCCCCAGAAACCCGAAATCATAATCCTAAAACTAATAAGGTAAAAATGCGATTTAATAAAAAACTATAAAAAACTAACCAAATTGTTTATCACACATTTTTGATCAGAAACTCTTATTTTTTTAAGATTATCTTTAGGGAGGTTGTGTAGGTGACTAGCTGTCCCGGTGAACTTCGTACCGCCTCGTATGGGAAAATGAATTATCTTTATTATTATTATTTCAGTATTTGTCTCCTGTTTTAATAGTTATTCTGGCTATTCGGGGCGGATACAAATTCAAAAGATCAAAGATCATAAAAATCGGCCCACCCGTTTTTTAGTTATAAATGGTGTAACTAACACGACTTCGTTTTATGTATAAGGTGTAACAATAATAGCGTAAAATATTCGAAAAGGTCCATCGGTAGGCTATAATGGTCATATTCCCGAAAAAAATAACCAAATTAGTTGAAATTTAAAAAATAGCTGCGTACTAAAAAAACGGTACTAGCCAAAGAAAAATCAAACATGGTTTACACATATATTTTGTACATAAACGTGATAGTCATGACCTACTTGTTAACTCCTTAAAATATTTTACACTATTTTTGTTATACTTTGTATACAGATAGATTATATATACAAATTTACCTGACAAGCTTTTTATTGCTATATGGTTTCCAATTATTTTATTCGGGGCACCAATATAAGCGCGCAAGCAATCTGTCCGTTTCTGTTCATTACACACGTCAGTAATCAGGCTATCCCTTTCCCACTACCATGTATATGTACAGCCTACGGCTTATTCCAAGCGCTAATCATTTTACCTTGGATGTTAATCGTTTTATGCACACTTCGACATTTTCAATTGGTACAAACTACTTGGTAACCACGACTGTGTGGAAAAATGTACACTACTAGGTTGTAACAAGTTTTAATTTGCTTTAAGAAGTGATTATCGTGGAAATCAATTATTATCCAATTAAATCTGTTTAGGGCTTATGGCGCTAGATGGCGGGACAAGCAGCCAACAGCTTAGTTAATATTATAACTTTTTTTTGTTTTACGCGATGGTGTACTGCAAACGCTGTAACAAATAGTTATCGACGAATAAAATCATACCATTTTACAGTTTACGTAGTATCGATTGAAGATGTGGAATTTTAGTCGAGTTATTCGATTAATAATAAAACAGTATATTATGTGTGGAGTACGTATAATGGACAGCTGTAATTCTAATTTGAAAATGCAGTATTTTATATATAACATAATTATATTCACTGCTGGAATTGACATACCTGAAGCAATTGTATTTTAATAAGAAATCTGGGCAAGATCTTGCACAGAAACATAATTTACCAACTCTTTGGCCATCTGTCACTTCATATATGTGTGAATGTGACGCCAATATAGTTTTCACTGCTTTTATTTAGTTACTAAGTATTTAATTGATTTGTTTTAAACAATATTAGGTTTTATGTATATGTACATAAATACTTACTATGCATATTATACAGTACAGGGTTATATTATACTTTTATTATACATCAAGCACAATTAAACCAAATAGTTCATTTTGTATCGTATTCGGTCTTATTGTTCTGATTTTTACTTTTATTTGATTTATCAGTACCTATATGCTATATTGGAATATTTAATGAGAAAGTTAATTAAACATGATTCAATCGACTTTAATACCCAATCGAATCAAAAATCGACTAATGCAATTATCGTCGCGATATCTTATCGATTTTATTTTAATTTGATCATCGAAATCAATTATGCTTTATTATAATATTGGATATTTTAGTGTTGTGAATGGGAAATCTAATTTTTAGTTGATAAGTCACAAAAATATTACATAATAAATAGATAAATGTTTAATAATTAAGCGGAGTTGATCCTATTGAAGTGTTATTTATTTAAGAATAAAAAAGTAATGTTAGTAGAATTATTGATTACTGAAATAAAAATCTAAATAATTTATTTAATATTATTTTTATTCGTGTTTCTTATTGCAGAGCGTTTTCTATTTCAGATAATATCACTTAAGAAACCCTCGTAAAAGCTGAAAGCTTGTTATCAAACCTCATTTCACAATAACGCGATTGCGAAATTAAAAAAAAACTTCGCCTTCTACTTGGGATTTTTAAATTCTAACCTTAAAATTAAATTAAAAATACCTTCCAAAAATATTCTAAATTCTATCAACATTCTTTTAAAATACCCAAGCGTGTGAAGCCAAAAAAAAAACAATCATATCATAATTCTAATTTGACATTTCAATGTGTAGTATTCGCGTAAATATAAGAAATCAATATATTAAAATAATTGTTTCCAGATGTTTCTGTGAGCCAGTGGCGATATTTACAAGTTCGCATTTCACATTCGCACACATTTATACCTTTGTGTAATAAGTATTAGTTATTGGCATAGACTATCGGGTGAGATTTATTACTGAACGTATGGTTAAGTGTTGTATGAAATATTTTATAGCCCCGATAAGGCCGCGGACAATTTTACGCCATGATAAATTCAGTATTTTTATATTGAAACCTTTATGTTCGACAGCCAAGGGTTATGCACAACCGCGCCATATTGTTTACAGGCCACGGTAACTTATCAATATACTTATGAATTATCAATATTTTTTGAGAAAAATACACTATGTACTATTGATTTCTTATATTTACGCGAATACTACACATTGAAATAAAACTATTTTTAAGGATTTAATTGCGTTTATTTTTTGTTTTTACGTTCCCGACGTTTCGGCTGCTTTACAGCAACCATGGTCACGGGAGGACTGGTGGTTGACGTCCTAGTGTCATAGTTTGACGGGAGTACTACACTCATATTTAGTTGTTACTTGCGGTCTGATCTACGCAGAAAGAGCTCACTGTGTCTTGAGGTCTTGCAATGGTACACTAATAAACGCGATAAAATCCTTAAAAATAGTTTTATTTCAATACACTGTGTACTGTGGGATTATTGCTTGGATACCATATGGTCATTTTTGCGTGGCAATAATTATTTTTAGCGCTACAGCAAGCATTGAACCTGCGCATGTGCTGTTCAAGCTAACATCTACTTTAGCAGGCAGGAGATGGCACTTAGGTATATTGCTTAACTTATAAAAAAATAACTAAACATAAATAATTTGTATATGTTATATAGATGATATATCTCTTTTAAACACATGTAATTTTATTAAGTATACTGTATATGTCATAGTTTTTTGGCGAAGGCTAACATACTTTTCAAACAAAAACTTTTGCAAGAAATACTTATACGACTCCATACGGTTGAAACCTTTATCGGATAATTAGCAGATGGTTTCGTATGCCCCAGTTACGGTGGATGTGTCGCAAGGGGCACCCAAGGAGAACCTTCTATGACCAGATTAATGGTTTCATGAATGGACATTCCCTTAGTGTCCTCACCGGGTGATTGGGGGATATCATAATTTATCTTGATCTCGTTGTTTCTGGTATCACTCCAAGTTCGAACGGTACCCCAGGGCCCCAAGTCTGCTAACACAATTGATTCATGATCGAACAGCAACCGTATAGAAACTGTCACTTTTGACAGATATTGTATGGTATATCTGTCAAAAGTGACGGTTACTATGCGGTTGCTGTTCGATTATGATCGACTGTGTTAGCAGGTTTGGGGCTCAGGTACCAGGTACAGTGCTTTCTAGGGACCAATAAAATTAGCACGTTCGTTTGTACATATTAGAAAAGCGAATGTTCCCAATCTAAAGTTTCAAAATACTTCTGACAAGACTTCAGGAGATTCTGGCCATGATGCGTACACCGCGAAAGATATCAAGATCTTGGAGCTGTTGAAGATACTAAACTACCGCTTATTTTCACAAGAAAGCGACACAGCATTGTATTAAAAAGCCCGTAAGCCGATCGGCTTTCAAGTTTTCTCAAGTACAATTCCTTAGTGTCGAGTCCTTTAACGGCTAGTTAGTTGGCTGTGGCCTAGTTATGGCTGGGTTTTACGAGCGCATTGTTGTACAACGAGGATTTTTGAAATTGTGCCGCGATAACTCCAACGGGGATTGTTGTGTAATTTTCTGTTTCAGTGGAGTTTGTGACTTGAGGGCTCGAAGAAATCTAGGTATCGGGTGATTTTACAAATAAGTTTAGATGTGACACAGTATTCGTTTGTACTAGGCTGCAATTCGTCTCATGATCGAATGGAAATAGTGTAGTTGTTATTGCAATTGTCAGTTTTACGCGGCGTACTGGCTACCTGTTTTTTTTTTAATTTTAATCTTTTTTTAGTAGCGACTTTTTTTAGAGTATCTTGTGGCGAGGCTGATGAAGCCTCGCCACAAGATACACAGATGGCGCTGCAGACGGCATTCAGAACAAATGACGACTCTCCATACAAACCTGTAACGCGCTATAAGAGTTTTCGGATGACGTAACATAAATATAAGATCCCGACAATAACCGTTGGGGCATACCACCTGGCTGGCTGGAAGATCTTCCCTTTACTGCCAAACTTTTTTTTGATGTCTAGCTTTCGCTCGCCATATTGTACCACACACGTTAGCTTTGCTTTTCATGACCTCTCCCGCCCAAGGGTAGGTATTTTGCAAATACCAAGTTATTAATCGCAACAAAACAATTAAGGAAGTAATTAATAGTACAAAGACTGTCAAAGGTGACAATAAGGATGGCAATAATTGCCATTCTAATACGATTCTACACTCGGGGCCCTGCGCAGACGCCTGAAATCTAGTAAGTACAATAGACTGATCCAGCAGCGTCAGTGTCCCATCTTAGCAAATCTTCGTAGGTAGTCCGACTTTGTGTATTGTTTTGGCTTCGACAAGTCCCTTAAGAGTTCTTCAATTGACGCTAGTATAGTTAAAAATAATAATTGGTTATAGGTAGATAGGTACTATTATTGAATTCAATAAGTACCTACTACACTATGTCTTAGTGTAGGACGCCCCCTCCCCACAAGGTGGACCTCGAGCCACCCCTGGGTAAAAAGATATAGTGATTACTACAGCCAATAAATAATACAAATTTGTAGGAATAATACAATATTTAAATCATAATTAATGTAATGTATATCATACATATAATTATAATTAATGTAATAAGTTTTGTAAAACATGTGTGCAAACTTAGCGCGGTGGATTTTAATTTAATAATTATACAATCTTAATACTATAGGTAGGATAAATATGTATACCCAGCTTACAGTTCCACCTACTTAAATGAATAAACGATAGCAAGGAGACCCACACATCCAACAGACGCCATTAAACAAATAAAAAATAAATCATAACCAATCACAGAGACTCACGTGTCCTTTGGCGATAAATAGGGATAGCTGGCGATTTGTGGCGATTGCATGGCAGTGGGCGACACGAGCCGGGGCGAACAAACTTTAACCACAAATAGTTTGCTCAATCCGCTCGGGTCGTCTCGCTGCCAACCCCGGCGGCGGCACGCGGCGGGCGCGGGGACCTGCGCGTGCGCTCCGGCCGCCGTACAACAACTGCCTTCAAAATGTAATAGTGTTTGCGCAAGTGTTTACTGAAACAATTGTAAAGGAGTTTTCTACTATTACTTTTGTGATGCGACCGAGTTAATCGGAAAATGGCCGATTTGGAAAATGCCGAGGGATCCATTGAATACTTAGTAGTTACCAACCTCGTCTGAATCACCATAATGTTGGGGTCGGGGGCCTGTTGTTACTGAACACTTCAGCAGTTGCGGAGTGCGACACCAATTTGCCCACTGAAAGAAACAAAATGGGGCTGCTTTGCCTCGGAAGATCTTCCCTTTTCGGATAAAAGATATAAAGTCTCTTCCAGAAAGGGCAAGTTCGTAGCACCCTCGACCGACGAAAGTGTATGTGAATGTAGATAATGCGAGAACGGTGTGCCAGGATTGTAGAATATGTCTATCAATACTATCTACCTACCCCCATAGGGACACGGCGTGAGTATATGTATGTATGTATGTACTGCATTTGCTTACCCCTTTGGGCAAAAGGCGTTATGGTGTTTAATCTCTGTTGGCTGAGACATTCAAAGAACTTTACATATTCATGACACACCAGCGACTCGTGGCAAATACTTAGGTACCTACAAGTGTAGGTTGTAGCGACCCACATAAGCGCCGCGGCCGGTGGCCTGATCGAACGCTATCGTCTGTTGATAAAACGTTAGTGCCCGCCCCGCGGATAAGCCACCACCGTGAAATCGACGCTTGCGCACGTAATTACGCCGCACTTGGCGTGTCAAGTAGGATTCGTAACGTATAGCCTCCTTCTGTTGACTACGTTCATGTAGGAGGTATCGAATACGAAATCATGGTGTCCATAAAAAACATAGTTTACAAAATCCATACTTGATATGGAATCTTTCCATACATAATCAGTAATTCTGCACCATTCCGCTAGGGGCGCTGCTAGCTAGTACAATGAAAATATTCAATACTAGCTGTTGCCCGCGACTTCGTCCGCGTGGTATTACAAAGACAACCGTTGACAACAGCCTGCTCGCCCATTCTGAGCCCGCGGGACGCATTGCAGGTTGTTGCTATCAAACTTAATCAGGTGCTGCGCTGCAACATTGGTTTTAATTTTTTTTCGTGAGATCCTATTTTTTTTCTAAAATAAAAGTAGCCTAATTTACTCCTTGTTACATCAGCTATCTGCCAGTGAAAGTCCCGTCAAAATCGGTCCAGCCATTTCAGTGATTAGCCGGAACAAACAGACAGACAGACAATTGTAAAACATGTTGTTTCGGTATAGGTAACGTGTATACCTACATCTAAATGCACTTAGTAAAAAGCGGTTATTTTAATATTACAAACAGACACTCTAATTTTATTTATATGTATAGACTACCTACTTAGTATGGTTTTCGTAATTATGAGTATCTAAGTTCTGTCCAACGTCGAAACAAGTTGATGCTAGGGATTTCCAATAAGGTCAATTGTATGTTGGAGTTGTAATAAATCTGTATACTTAATCTACTTGCATTTTGAATGTGAATTACGACCATAATCAGTGTTCTCGCAAACACCCGCCATACTCTATGTATATCCAGTATTTTGCCAGGTGAGGATTCGCCACTAGGTTGCCCCACTAAATTGCCATCTGCCAACAGACAACTAGGGGCAACACTGGCGTGAACGGCTCAGGGGTGTATTGAAGTGTTGCACATTCTCATAACTTTGATTAACACATCCATTCTACACAGGTTGTAGTGGCTTCGTAACGAACCTGATACCAAGGATTCAACTCATGATTCTGGACGCCCTATAGAGATGGATTTCCCATCGTTCTTTTGATAAATTTAACGCATTTTTTTCAACATTTTTAAATTGTTTTTGGAATGCAATCATAAGAGAAGTAGATCACAAAGTGATTGTTTCAATAAAAAACATAATTACTTATCAGGCGTAAAAATGCAATGTAAATTAAATATCGATACGCTCGAGCGCGCTTGTCACTCGCGCGAGTCGGTTATCGCGCGGAGCGTTGTACTGTGATCGCGTGGTTTACGTTACATTGCGCGCTCAAAAACTTCAACATCTAACCCATGACAAAAATCTATACAAATAAATAAAATTGGAGTGTCTGTTTGTAATATTAAAATAACCGCTTTTTACTAAGTGCATTTCGATGTATACACCGTACATATACCAAAACAACATTTTTTACAATTTTTGTCTGTCTGTATGTCTGTTTGTTCCGGCTAATCTCTGAAATGGCTGGACCGATTTTGACGGGACTTTCACTGGCAGATAGCTGATGTAACAAGGAGTAACTTAGGCTACATTTATTTTAGACTAGCTGTTACCCGCGACATCGTCCGCTTTTTGTTAAATACCACGCGGACGAAGTTGCGGGTAACAGCTAGTTATTTATATAATTGTATTGTAGGCATTTAGTGTAACCTTTACCCAAAGTTTGTGTAACCATTCATCCTGGATATATGTCGACCCCTCTTTGATAGCCAAAATAGACAAGCTAGGGGTGACTCCTGTAGGCCCCCGTCGATTTCCAGTCGGCTGTCGAAGATACAGTGAGGCGGGGGTCCTGCTTGACCGACTCGCTTGGGCACTCGGGTCCGGTGTTGCAGCTCACCAGCAGCTCGCAACAAGCCGGCTGTTTATTATTGTGTGTTCATAGTGCGAATCTATTAAACTACAAAAGGATTCATTGATCCACTCCACTTCACTTGTATTAACGCCTACAATTAATTGAATAGCTAGCTGTTGCATGTTCTCGTTTCTTACACGTTTCACGATAGTAATTCACAAAGGGATGGTTAGTTTAATAGTAATTTATACACTTTATTTGTAATATCCACTTTTTACTAAATTGCGTGATATCTTCTCGTCCAAATTACCTCAGTGTCTGAAGACGAAGGTCAACCAATGTGTGTTGCCAGTGATGACATACGGTACTCAGACGTGGTCGCTTACTATGGGCTTCATAAGACAGCTCAAGGCTCAACGCGCAATGGAAAGAGCTATGCTCGGTGTTTCGCTACGCGATAGAATCAGAAATGAGGAGATCCGTAGACGAACTTAAGTAACCGACATAGCTCAAAGAATTTCAAAGTTGAAGTGGTAGTGGGCGGCGCATAGCTCGCAGAACCGATGGCCGTTGGGGCAGAAAGGTTCTAGAATGGCGACCACGAGCCGGAAGACGTAATGTAGTACGGCCCCCCACAAGGTAGACCGTTGAAATCACACGCGTAGCAGGAAGCCGGTGGATGCGAGTGGCGGAGGACCGCGATGTGTGGAAATTATTTGGGGATGCCTATGTCCAGCAGTGGACGTCTTTCGGCTGATAGAATAGAATCGAAAAAAAACTAAAATCCTGATATTTCATTTTAATTTCACTGTTTGTGATTTGCCTTAGCGCTTAGTAAATCAGTGTGTGAGCAAAACACCAAACCAATTATTTGTTTGGTGTATAGAAAATCCAGTACCTATTATAGGTAACTAGGTACCAGATTCTCGTGGGAATATCTCATTCCTCTAGTCTAAGTATCTCTAGTTCGCTACAATACAGGTTGACTCAAACCGTTGACACCGAAAAAATAATTGTATCCACATAACTTATAAGTATCTTATTATAGTTCCCATCCTGGGTTAGCAATATGTCATCTAGTTAAAAATAGATGTTACTCGCATAAACCTTTGTTCTTTTTCAATGTAACTTACGGTTACCGGTGTGATTAATCAAAGCTTGTGTCTACACCCACACGATACATTTTGCCTTTGTTCATTGTCGTTGAGAGCTTGAGATGGAACTCTTGGAACCACAGACTAAAAAATTAACTAAAAAAAACTTGTTGATCTGTGTAGTCCTACGCAATCTTCGAACACATTTACTGGTACATACCTACATCCAAACCTCGCCGATCCCTACGCCTTTAAACAAAACACGATCAGAAAGGATTGGATGGTATGTTTACGTAGTCATTTGCAAATCTTAGTAAATCGGCATGGTCTCTTCGTTTAAAAAAATGTTTTGTCCATTTATTTTGTCTATATTTTTATGTCAGTCTAAACTCGGATTATGATTAGGTACTTGTGATGATCTCATGTTTGAGCAAATTTTGCTGATGTCGCCAGCTATCGTGAGTGCTTCGAAGGTGAAATGGTTGTGTGAAATAATGTTATTTTTTAGAACATTACACTCTTTTTGATATCAGCTTTTTATTTATCTGTAAAAGTAATTACCTAATAATAAACTGGGCAATCAAATTAGGATGACACGTCACACTACATGAACTTTATCCTATTTATAAATGGTAGTGAGTTAACCGACATATTTAAGTTCGTTATCTCTCAGATAACTAATGCAAACAAGCGTGATGGTTTAATTCTAAAAATACTAGGTAGGTAGGTACCCAATTAAGTAGCATAGGTATGCTAAAATGAATTGTTTTATTACAAAATAGTTTCTATTAGTTTCGCTAGATTTATTATTATGCTCATCAATACCTACCAAGTGTTAGCGTCAAATCGTTTCAACATCCCTTTGAAATTAAAAGTCCACCATGCTTGCTTCAGCTTTGGTTACTCTTTATGGGTAAGTTAGTGCGACAGACGGAATGTAAGGTATTATATATCTCGATGATACCTCAAAATTACTCAAAGATCATCAACAGAGGTCAGCCGGGACCGTTTCGAGCGCACTGACCACAACAGCGACAGAGCGAACGCACGCACCTTATCGCTGGCTGCTACACCTCTCTACACAAAAATCTCGAACGGGAATACCGGATACCGACGCAGTGCTACGAAAATCCACCTATCTCTCTCGCACACAAAAACAAAGTGCAGTGTTGGAACTCCCCCATCCTTTTCTACCGAGTGATATCGTCTATGCTTATAGTTAGAAGTATGTAACTGAATAGTTTACTTTTGTGTGTAGTTTTGCCGAGTTGATGTCGTTCGAAATTGGATTCCCTACATGTGATCCGTTGTACAAAGTGTTAAGTGATTACGAACGCGATTTTTACGTGGTTCTGTGAGTGAATTGTATTTTTTGTTTGTGTGTTGTGTGTACAATGCGCTCGGACTGACGATGGCGCGCGAAATCGACATTTTTTAGATTCTTGCAAACTTCGAAAGTTGGTTTTGCAGTTGGATTAGATGCGTGTTCCTAATTTGTGTGTTTTAATGTGAAAATGTTTAACGGGAGACTCGGATTTTTCGATGTAAGTACCTTATCTACTTAATAAATTAGCTAGTTATTTAATTTTACTGGGGCGTTACCTACCTTGTAGATACAGAGGTACAATAATTACGTATATTATAATTTTTTTTTATATTTTTCCTCATCAATATATTCTTATGTTATTAGTCATAGAATCTGTATTTTTAATAATACCTACGTACCTAATGGATGGCACTAAAAAATCAACATATAAAATGTGTCATCTGATTATTTTCCTTGTAGGTAGACAAACAAAGAGTTGGCACAACTCCAGGAACAACGAAAATAACACCGTTCACGATAATAGATAAAGTCGGTCGATCAACATTATACCTATTCAGAATGTTTTCACGACGGCTTAATGTTTTATAATGGCTCGTCTGGATACATTAGGTAACTATACCTACATACCTATTAGTCAATCTTCCATACGGGGAGGTACGGGATTATACATTGGTAAGTAAGTACTGTTCTGCGCGGTGATCGGAAGTTCTGGGGACCCCAAAAGTCATGTAGGTAAAGAAACAATAGCCCGTATACTCGGACCAAAACTTAAGTCTCTAGGGATGAATCTCACTAAATCGATATTTTTCTAAAATGTTCAATCAAGTACCTAGCAGGCATAGAGTGGAGGAAGGTACCCACCATTGTGAGGAAACTTACACAAAATTCATTAGAAATTTAAAATTACCCACGGATTTAGTCATATTCCTGGAGATACAACTGAAAACCGGCTGCGGATTATATGATGAGGTCTGTCCGACATACTATCAGTTCTTAAGTGCCAGCTACTTATCCATATCTGCTGCGGTTACCTGTAACCATTAGAATTTATTCAATCATGTTCGCTGATAGTATCAACTAATTCGCAAGTAATAGCTGTAAACTACAAGACAAACCCCCCATTACAAAGTTAACGAATATTTTATGGCCGAAGACGCCGGCGATACAAGGCCACTCCTCTCGAAGCGTTTCCGTTCCTTAACGAGGACATCCTACCGTCTCCGCGTAATGACATAATCTTGAGGTGAATCCTGGCTGCATAAGTTACGTTTTTCAATAGAGTAATGTCAAAAGATCTCGTAGGATTTCAAAGTAGTAGTCCCAACACACGCTTAGGCATCGGACTTATTATATTCTCTGGATAAGTTACGTTTAGTATCAGGGTAAGTAGGTACTTAAGCATCGTCTTAAGACTTGGTTCAAATGAACGCCTCTGGAACCAACGTAAGAACAAGCGATCTCCTGTTCATTGATTGAGACGGCATGTAAGTATTTCTATTCCCGTGGCGTTGTCTTTAAATAAGAGATAAATGAATTACCTGTGATGATCCTAATATACCCTTTCACCGTCCTCTTCAAGTCTATGTCTATATTTGTTTTTTTAGCACGCAAGTGCGAGCTCACTGTATACTTTATAGCCTACCATAGACATTTTGTATGGAGAATTGAAAAGCGCCTCTAGCGGACGGTATTTAAAAAATTACATTCTCCATACAAAATGTCTAAATACGGTAGACTATAAAGTATACGGTTAGCTTACGAATAATTTCGCACTTGACGTACTGTCCTTACAAACTAGACTTGTAACAGAGTCATCTGACTTCATCCACGTTGCGATTACCGGCCAACACTACGTGACCGTTAAATTGATCTGTGATCTATATCTAACTGGTATCTTTTCTTTATCATTGCTGTACCTAGAAACAATTTAAATCTACAAAGGATTCTTTGTCACTAGAGTTTTTTAATTCTGTGGCAAGACCAATAACTATGAACGTTGCTATATAAGCAAGATAAATATGGACGACTATAGCCTAATAATACTATATCCTTATGAATCGCATCATACAAGAGCCATTATCAACATATTTTCACATTTATATAAATAAAACGAACGAATAAAACGAAAATTAAATTTACTAGTTACAAAAATTACCACTGTATCATAAAAGAAAAACAAAGAATAAAAAATCTTAAAAGACGATCTTAAAGAATCTTAAAAGACGATTTCCCAAAGCGGAAATTAAACAAAAATACATTAATAAGATTCTGATATAAGGCATTGTACCATTTACTGGCGTAATTAAATTCATTAGTTCGTTGACAATTAACAAAGATCACAATACTGAATACATTGTTGCAAAACAATGTAATAGGCATATCGTTAAGTAAGTACCCAAAATCAAAGATCCAATCAAGATCTATTGATGAAACTGGCTATGAATATGTAAATCCAATATTATAATAAATTCCGTACTGAATCATTGTTTGTGACTGTAGTGTGTCACGCATGCCGCCACAACCGCTGGGCATACGGTAATGACGTCAAATCATCGCGCCTCTAAATATAGGTCTGGGTGAGCTGTGCGTGTGACATTTTCAAACAAGCTGTTCTTTGAAAACTAAAAAAGTATAGTAACAGCCACAGATGTCTATGGTAAGGGCCAACAACGTCGTGCGACGATTTATGTACTGTTTTTGTTCATACACCACACATGTCAATCGGAATTAGTTATTGCGATCTCTGTAATGTAACTGCGTTCATTACACATGGTCAAATTTATCCGTCGTTTGAGGAACCCGAGGAACCCCTTCTTCAATTATTATTCTTCAAATATCTATAAATAAATAAGCAAGTCATCTATATCATAAAGATGATATAGATATATCATCAGTCCATTGTACGGTACCCATAATACAAGCGTTGCTTAGTGTGGGACCGTATACTATATACCTTGTTCGTCTGGCGATATATTATATATTATCTTGTACATTTTTGTGTGGTACATTGTTATGGGTATGTGAGAACAATGTAGGAACGTCTAGGCAGGCTTCAGTTATAAAATAGACTATTTAATGGTTGACGCTTTTTATGGATTTTATTTATTTTAAGGATGGGGACCCTATGACTATTCATAGGGACCCCATCCTGAAGTGATTAGGGTTTCAAGTAGGTATGACGGCCCCGCCTACGTGTATCACCTATATAAGTAGGTAGGTCATTGTATAAAACTGCTAAGTTTATGTATATATACACATATCTAACAGGATATGCTGAATGCGCGCATGCGTCGCAGGCACACGTTTTGCTGGCCGATGCAAATATGCGGAAGACATAGCTTGCGGTCTCGTGTATTTACACTTCTTACTTGTACTTCTATTGTTATAGATTATAAATACATAATTTAAACATTGAAGTTTATAGACATACCCCCGAATTTATAGACCTTTTATAACTTTATCAAATGCCATATGATACTGCGCACAAGAGTATTGCTGTGCGCAGTATTATGTGACGTTTGATAACGTTTATAGATTTGTAGGAAAGTCTATATATGAATCTTTATAATTTGATAATGATTTGTATCCGAGTAGACAGTATTTAAATATGAATTAATTCAGAGACGTCCAAATAGCCAATATTTAACCGACTTCAAAAAGGAGGGGGTTCTCAATTCGATTGTATTTTATTTTTGTTTGTTTGTTACCTCAGAACTCCGTCATTTATGAACCGATTTGGAAAATTATTTTTTTATTTGAAAGGATATGCTTCCAGATTAGTCCCATTTTTCATTCAAATTTTAATTCTGATGATGGGATCGACGAGGAATTGAGACAACTCCTCATTTTGTTCTGTCTTCAATGTACAGACACGTGCCAGTTATTTTTATAATTAGTATATCTAGTAGGTGTTTCTGCTCGTGTGGCAACCCCGAGCATGGTCAGTACACACAGGCTACACAAACATTGCGTACGATCTACATCGCGTATTTATTCAGACAACATGCGGATCTAAATTTGAAAAAGATTCCTCGATCATTGTTTTAACAATGCTGTTATCGCTGGTGGTGATGATGACTTAATAAACCCCTAAGAATACAGCTGCGGATACTTGACTGAATGTTAACCGGGCATCTTAGGAGAACTTATTACATATAGAGAAATACCTTTGAACAAAAATTACAACTTCACTCTTCAAGTTCCCGGCAAAAAGTCCAACGCTCTCTTATTATACATATTTGAAGAGTTTAGTCAAGTTCAATGTCGGTGACTGAGTATTGAGAGTTGATGAGTCTTGGCCCGTGTCCAGCATGCAGCGTGAACAGCAGCCGCATAGTAACTGTCACTATTGACAGATATCCCATACAATAT
Source organism: Pheosia gnoma (assembly GCA_905404115.1). Classification (NCBI taxonomy): domain Eukaryota; kingdom Metazoa; phylum Arthropoda; class Insecta; order Lepidoptera; family Notodontidae; genus Pheosia; species Pheosia gnoma. Next base: position 613,601 of record FR989907.1, read on the forward strand.
CCGTCAAAAGTGACAGTTACTGTGCGGTTGCCGATCGATTATGAATCGATTGTGTTAGCAGACTTGGGGCCCTGGTGTATTGGTTTGATTCCCTCCCTCCCTCTAGAGTAATTTCGAAAATGATATTTTCATAATTGGCTACGGTCTGGACGTATTTTCCTGGCATACTAGTGCCAAAAGATCTATCCTTGTTATGCATTCTGCTACTATCCTATTCGACGTGTATATATTTTTATACCCACGTTTTTTATTTATTTTTCCTATCAATAAGTATCTTAGTTCTTTGTTTCTTTATGTAAATGTCATAGTTTATACCTATTGTATTGTACATCGTAAAGTAGATTGTCTAAAATGTAATGTAATAGTGAATTAAAACGGTACAAGCTAGGTATACCGTTACATCTTATCACAATAGAGTCGACTCACGCGACGATCTAATTAAATCGTGCCAATGAGTGTAGGGCTGTCCCGCGTACATATAAAAAAACTCGACTATTCTTAATATAAATAAATGTATTTTTATTCTTCGAGATTTCTCCCTGAATAATAATTATTAATTATTGCTAGTTTATTTGGGTCTCATTTTTAACCACGATTATTACTTGCTCGTGGCAACCCTGCTTTAGCTGACTAAGGGTACATTTCCACCATAGAACTAAATCTAGCCAGAACTTATAAGCTCGCCATCATTCACAAAGCATGCTAACACTATCATACTTATTTATGAAATCCGTGGTATGAGCAGGAAGAAAAACACTTACTCAAAACTCATAGCTATTGACATTGAGTCGTGGCAAACATTAGCCAAGTCATCAGAAAAAAAAGAGTCCGTATTTTTTAGCCAAGTACCCTGGTACCAAGTAACTGGTAAAGTTAAACAACAGGTCGGGTTCAGCTCAAAACAACACAGATTGATTATAACGAGATAATTGGATTCAGCCGATTGAGTCAGTTGCCCCGGCGTTATAAGGATGTCAGAAGTTTAAATAAGTACTTCTGGCATGAAGTGATGTGTAGTGTAACGAACTAGCTCTGAGTAACTCCATTGTTAAATACTCAATCAGTCGCACATGCATTATTGCTAAAAATAAGTGGCGAGTCAATTGTTTTGCCAAGAACTGGTAAGATTTCCTTTACGTACACATCAGAAACATAACAAGTTGTTGGGTTATAATTATATTTAAGCAACTATATTCCATGTCACCATTAATGCATACTTGATTGTAACCTGTTTTGTGTTCAATAAATAAATAAATAAATAATGAAATCCGATACAATACCGGTTTTTTAACGAAACAAAGAGCGCATCGCAACAACGTAACATCGTTAAGGGCCGAGCGCGCGCCGTGACCCTAAAACTAACAAGCGTGTACAAGTTAACATTACAATAATTACTGTATGTACACGCTGGAGGAAAACATTGTGAGGAAACCTGCATGTCTGAGAGAACCCCTCGAAAGGTGTGTGAAGTCCGCCAACCCGCACTGGGCCAGCGTGGAGAACTACGGCATAATCCCCCTTGCATTGAGGGGACGCCCGTGCCCAGCGGTGGGACATTTAAAAGGGCTGGTTTTAGTATTATTATTATTATATGTATATAATTACTGTATTACACGGTATATATTTTGTGGCTACCCTACTGGCCCTAGATAGCTATATCTAGATAACGCGATAACAAATAGACAATCATGATTGAAAATTAGATTCGCACATGAAATCCAGAAATCCATGAGGTGCGAGCTGGGGTTTGAACCTGCGGACCCCGTTACCGAGGCAAGCGTTCTCCATTACTGCTTCTCGGCAGGCAAAAGTTAACCCTCGAATTTGAACCCCTGAACGCTAGTTTTGCAGTGCGCAGTACTATATGGCGTTTGATAAAGTTATAAAATCCGGCCATAATAATAATTATAAATGTTTGTAGGATCCCATTTAAAGTTTATTTTGCACAATGTAATAGTATATTTTTATCATAACTTATGCTGTCTGTTTTTGTGTCCATTTGACAAATATCTGTAAAATGTGCAGCCGTTAAACTAAATTACGAAAACGCTTAGTTGCATATTGTAAAATTATTGTAAGTCTGACACGGTAGCCACTCTTTTACGTCGCATCTAATAATAGCCTGAATGAAGTTATTGTTGGATGTCGATAAACATAAACAGAGTTGAGTGTATGAACACTTCGTACTTAATAATTAACACTGAATAGGTACAGCAGTTTCTGAGTTTCCTCATAACGTAAACACTGACGCATAAGTTAACAATATTTTATTAATAATAAGCAGCACCTGCGGCTGTACGCGTAGGCCCTTTTTTACCCCTTATCAATTGCTGGTTTAGTGGTAAGGGGAAGATCTTCCAGCCAGGCGGGTGGTATGCCTGGTACGGCGGCCGCTATACCCCAACGGTTATTGTCGGGATCTTGTATATATGTTTCGTGCTCCGAAAACTCTCATAGCGCGTTTTTTTTTTTTTTTTTTTTTTTATTACATTATAGGCAAGTATTTGATCTCAATCTCACCTGATGGTAAGTGACGATGAGATCTACGATGGAGCATACTTGCCTAGGTAGGAAGGCGGCAGTAGATCGAGACGCTACATTCACTAGGCACATGCAGCGCAACTGATCTGACCCGCCATCCATGAATGGCAACACCGAACATCATGCCGGAACACGGCTGGGCCGCTTGGCGACATGGCTTTGTTCAGTGGGTGGTGACTAGCCACGGCCGAAGCCTACCACCAGTAAAAATTGCGTTGCAGGATTGTATAGAGACTTGTCAATTGTTGTGAATGTCGTCTGCAGTGCCATCTGTGTAGCTTGTAGTGCGGCTGAAAAGGTCGCTACTACAAAGGGATACAAATTCAAGGCTACCATGTAATTACATTAAAATCCGCCCAGTGGATTTAATAATTATTTGGTTATACTGCGACAATTCAACCTGTATCACACGGAATTAAATCCTACCGAACTACTTAATACTGTAAGTACCGGGTTATTAGCTATCATTCTGCCAAGTTTCATAAAAAGCCGTCCAGTAATTTCTGCCTGGTAGGAGATTCGGTTTCTGTATTGAATGAAAATAATGTCTGATACGATTTGTTCCTCCTGGTCGAACAAAACTAACTGTCATATAGGGAATGGGTATTACGTCGCATTTTCAGGCCCCTCTTTCCATTGGTCACTCCGGGCAAGTGCCCAGGGCCCCACGATCAATAGGGCCCCGAGTTTCTGCCAGATCACCAACCAATATTACCCATAAATATAATTCTTTTGAAAATCAAAGGATAATTTAATTAAGTACTCTAGGCCCTAGGGCCTCCAATAGGAAAGCGCCTAGGGCCTCCATTAAGAAATAGACCCTGCTTATTTTGCTGCATAAACTGGAAATTTGAGAGTGAATACGATTTGGAAACTATGCCAACTCGCTACGGTTCAATTTACAATTAAAACGTTATTATAAATTCAACTATTTTTTTCTGCAGAGAGCCACCGTTACTCAACCGCCTCGTACTTACAGAGTTCATTAGTTCAAGCATGCTATACTCTGCAAAAAAATATGTATTGTCTATGTGCTGCCAGTTCATGAGGTTTCCCTATTGGGAAGGGGTTTGATAATGCTTATGGAATATAGATCAATAATAATTTATTATTTCACTATACTATATATGATATTATATATTTATGTATATTTATATTTATGTAGAAAAAATATAGTCATTAGGTACTATGAAGGATACTTACTTGACACTTCTATGGTCACTTCTTAAGCCCCGAAAAAAGAAACGGTACAGCTATAGAACAAAACATACTTACTTTAGGGCTCAATATTGCTATGCAAAAATGACCTTTAAGGTGGACAAGCAGTAATGGCACTAAATTAAAAATAAAATGGCTCTGATCTTGGATGGGTGACAGATTACATTTAACCTCGCCTATGCTTCGGAAGGCAAGTTAAACTTGCAGTTCCAGTTATTCTGACCAATGATCATGGCCTGAGGTTACAGGTAAACCCATGAACTGGGTCTCGGAGGGCAGATGGTAATCGCTGTGTGCAGTTCATATCGGTATTAAGACAAATTCTGTAGACCGACCCCAATAAAAAAATAAATAAAAGAAAATTAGTTAACTGGCCACGTATAAAAAAATGAAGTTAAAAAAAAGTCTAAACTCTACCAAAAACACCTCAGGCGAAGAAATCGTACCGAAAGACGGAGTTTGGCTTCAACAATATAATGAAGCATAAAATACCAAGCCAATTTGTGAAGTAGGTACACGCGAATTACGTCCTTACGGACACGCCAATTCACCTGTACGTACCTACTTGACAAATCGGCTTGCTATGTTTGTTTCATATGTTGTTGCGACGCTCCGTCTATATTTTTTCCTTGTCTGAGCATAAACAAGACATTATGTCAAATGCGGGTAACACATTTGATAACGGCGGTAACACAGATTCACAGCGCAACCGCGGCTCGGGCCGTTGACCCTCAGCTACTACACCTGGAGTTTTTTTACTGATAACCGATGTTGCCATGGCTACAATAGAAAAACCATTCTATAATAGCGGTAAGTTATATTGTGGGTAAACAAACGAAACATAGATAAATTTTATTGTTTTGATAACTTTTTTAACGCCTTACTGACGACCAGTGTGCACAGTTCGTACACCCTGATTTCTGTACGGTCCGGGGTTCGAATACTTAGTGAGGTAAATATGCCTACCCTTATTAACGATAGATTTTTATAAAAAAAACATGATAGTGATCCATAAAAAACTAAGTACGTACTGTATACGCTACATGGTATTTCTAGAAGCACGTTATAGTTTCCTTCGTTTACACAGGGTGTGTCAAATGTACCTATTTTGTGGAAGCAAACAAGGGTTCGGCCAAGGCGGTCTAATAAATTATGGTTGACAAACAGGGCGACAATTGGCATCACGCTGCGGTGAATTATGGCCAGTTTACTTGGCTTACGTCTTCTGTATAAGTTTTTTTTTTGTAAAATGGCCCCACCTTTGGGTAGGTATTTTGCCAACGTCAAGTGGAATGATTTTTTTATATTGAATGTGGTATGATCTGCGCTAATCAGGCAGTCAATACAACAATAATAATAAGTAGATAACATATTGGATCACTGCCTAAATCTTTTAAGTAGTTATTTTTAGCTACTTAAAAAATAAAGAGCAATGTGTGACTAATTCTTTAGCCTCCCCAGCTAAGCCCAAACTGGGCTGTCAAAATTTTTATCACCATTATGGGGATCGACCCTGGATCCTCTCGGTTACCAGTGCGGCTCCATTATTCACTAAGCTATCTTTAGTTTTCTAAAGTGTTTATAATTATATTTGACGTCTGTAAGTTTATCAGTAGCATATTGTTGGCAGAGTATTACCGAGATTGCGCTCGACAAACCGACGAACAACCTTGGCGACTGCGTATTTACGCGCGATAACGGAATGTGGTATAAAAATAGAATATATCTTGCTGAATGTAAAACTGTGGTTATTACAACTCATTCAAATATTTAAGGTGTAACGAGAATAGTGTAAAATATTTTAACACTGCCAACAGTAGGTTATAAAGATAACATTCCCAAAGAAATAAATCAACTAAATATAGAAAGAAAGAAGAAAGAAAGAAAGAAAAAACATTTATTTGGCAACAACACAAGACACGAGATTACATAGAGAAACTTATAACTATTAACAGCTTATTGTATTTAAATAATAGTGTGTCAGCCAGGCATTGAAGACGCCTGGCGCTGATTTTCGGCTGGAACCTACAGTGATTTTTCACGGACGTTTGTCATTTTTTTTTTTTTATGTTTCCTATAATTATTATAATGTTAAATATAATTTAAAATGAGTATTTTAATAATAATGTGTAGGTTTAGTATAAAATAAGTTGAGAAATAGTAATTAATAAAAATCGGTTTATTGGTTAATGAGCTAAAAATTATACATTTATATTATTACACCTTTTACAGTGAGCACGGCCAAAGGCTTCCTTGTTTAAAAAAAACAAACATCATTTACACAATTATTGTATACATCAACGTGATCCACAACTTACTGATTCCTCGGTTAAAATATTGTACACTATTTTTGTTAAACCTTATATAAATCACTAGCTGCGCCCGGCGGTGTTACCCGCGATAAAAAGTATGAAAAATTAAAACATCTATCCCACGGGAACCATACATTTTACCGGGATAAAAAGTAGCCTATGTGTTATTCCAGACTATAATCTATCTCTGTGCCAAATTTCATCCAGATCCGTTCAGCCGTTCGGGCGTGAAAGAGTAACAAACATCCATCCATCTATCCATCCATCCATCCAAACTTTCACATTTATAATATTAGTATTATAGTATTATTAGTATAGATTATGATTACCTGTCTACAAATAAAATAAAATCTACCAAACTTGCCGACTACTTAAATTAGTTTCTAACGATAATATATATACTTTCCAGCAGTGCGGGCTGAGTCATAAAAAAAAAACAACCATTACCCTACTGGGACCGTGGTCCCAGTTAATAGCGGTACACGCCGACATCTCATAAATCCACCTCACGTTGAGGAGAAATGTGCCCGGTATTAATGGCAATACGCTCGCCCCATTGGGACTACAATACCATCGGTGATATGTGCATACATCTGCCTACCCCTTCGTGTATAACATGCGTGGTGGTATATTAGATAGAGTCAATTTAACGCCTGTAATGCTCGATGATCAGAGTTGTGTGACCAACTCGGGATTTATAATCGATTACCCGCGACTTCGTCCGCGTGGTATATAACAAAAAAGTTTTTCTAAAATAAAAGTAGCCTAAGTTACTCCTTGTTACATCATCTATCGGCCAGTGAAAGTCCCGTCAAAATCGGTCCAGCCATTTCAGAGATTAGCCGAAACAAACAGACAGGCAGACTAAAATTGTAAAAAATGTTGTTTTGGTATACATCCAAATGCACTTAGTAAAAAGCGGTTATTTTAATATTACAAACAGACACTCCAATTTTATTTATTTGTATAGATACTTATGTAAGTATTTAGGTATGTAAAGTACCTACTATACTACCTACAGAGAAGCGGATACGATTCAACGAATATTTAAACCTACTCTTGACATTCCCATAAATACACCATGAACACGCGACTCGCCCGCCATCGACGGCCATTGTTCGTGAACGGGCTCCGCATATAAATAGCCCATCGAATATTTACTGCCAATATGTTCAATATAATGTATGTTAATTAAACTGAGAACAGTAGGGTAACCAGGAACTTCTAATGTTAACTTAACGTCATCGACAAATCATGCTTTGACTGTCACACTTATTTATATAATCTGTGGTGTGAGAGGGATGGAATACGTTACGTTACCGAAGCGGTAGTAAAAAGGATTGCCCTAGTCACAGTTCTTCTCCTGCTGATGTCATTTGAAGCGATTGGACTGGACTGGATTGGATTGGAGTTCCAAGATAATTTTACCTTTTTCCCGAACCTCGCCAAGAGTCACACCTCGGCTTCCTCGTTCGACGCTGCTGTTGATCATGGCTTACAGGAGTACACTGATACTCGGTCTCATTAAAAATTACCGTTTATTTCCACAAGTTTTCTACTTCCAAACAATATTTCTTTTGTAGTAAACATAGTTGTTATAAAAAGAAAGATACAAATAAAAATTGTAAAAAAAGACAAGCCCGCTGAGTTTCTCGCCGGAACTTCTCAGCTGAGTTCGCGTTCCGATCCGGTTGTAGTTAAGATAAAAAAATGTAAATGACAATTTGTAAGTGGCCCCGTAGGTCTATACGAAATAAATACGAAAAAGACTTTGAATTGACTTTGAATTTCCCACTTATACACTCACTCTTATCTAGGCCTAATAAACCAAAATACAGTACTATTTATAGTTAAATATAATAAGGTAGAGTATAGAAAAAGTAACTATTACATAGGTAATACTATAGGTATGTATTGATTCTATAAATAGCTGGCTGGCTGCAGCGTGGCTGAGCACCTACTGCATGCAATGCATAACTTTTATACAGACCGTTATTATTACCAGAAGTGGCATTCAACCCTTTAAGAATTGTATAGTGCAAAATATATTCTACAAAGTAGCAATATTGTTTACTCTGTTCTTAGGTCTATGTATCTACCTACACAAACACTATAATTAAATTTACTATATTAAACCGCAATAAAATGAGGCAAACGGAGTACCTACCTACTGGCTACTCTAAGAAATATGTCTATCGAACGATATTCTGTACCGAACGAGGCAGTGGCCTATAAATCGTAGCTCACGGAGACTTGTCCACTTGGGGCTAGCAAATATTTGCAACCAACTAAACTGGGTATGGTTTGGCCACGCCTCGTCTCCGTAAGGCGGTCTCTTTTAACAGTTTTTTTTATCGCCTGTCATGGTTCAACTTGCCTGCCAGTGTGCCTTTCAGGGCATGCAATGTGTGAGATCGCGAGCATAATTGATTACTGAACGCAACTAATTTGATCGCGCCCTGACACTATGCCGATATACTTTATGATTGATTATTCTTTTCCAAACTGTTACAACAATTACATTTAATTAATATTAATTCTGGTACAATCGTCGATTTAACAATCGAACAGAGAGACAACAAAGTTATACTAAATTGTTTATTGTTATAAAAGTTAAGTACTTATCTATTTAATGTTCGATTCTGTGGCGCACGATAATCATGGTGCATGGTGTTATCGGTATTGTAAGCTGAGTATGAGCTACGAGTACCTACGCGATTATCATAGAAACGTGCCAACAGCAGTTTTGCTAGGCTCGATCGAACGATCCCAGCGCGCGATGCAATCTTGATTCTATTGATCTTAAACCTATTCACAACTTATTTGTCAGATTACCCGCACCAATTCTGTCAAATAAGTTTTCAATAGGGTTATGAGCACATTGCAAAACGAGCGAAAGTCATTATTTTACCGTGCATAAACATCCCATTATTTTAATTATTCTTGTCTCCTTTCAAATAATTAATTCATTGTATTTTGACCCCGAAATGAGCTTTTATATGTAGGTAATATTTACAGGTCAGTAACCGACAGTGAGGTGAGCAAGTAGCCTCGCCTTGCAGAAATAAAAACCGGAAGTTCAAGTTTCCTATCCACCCACGCGCCATATCCTATTATTGGCTGTTGCTACTGCCAATTAGGTATAATACTTTAACATAATTTATAGAAAACATACATTTACATAAATTTAATCAATTTGCAAAAGAATGGGTGCGCTTTGTAGGTCATTTCTTATTGAATTTACGTTTATAAATTTGTTAGTGAGCTAATAGTACGTCTATAAATTTGTTAGTGAGCTAATAGCACGTCTATAAATGTTTAGTGAGCTAATAGTACGTCTATAAATTTTTAGTGAGCTAATAGTACGTCTATAATTTTTAGTGAGCTAATAGTACGTCTATAAATTTGTTAGTGAGCTAATAGATTGGTTTGCAGCTACCTATAAATTTATGTAGCCCGAGGTAAGCGTACGCGCGTCTCGCCCGACTAACTTTCATGGCTACCGTAATAATTGTTAATAATGAAATAACGTGCGCTATTATCGATAAAAACAAACCTTCGGTTGTAATATAAAATTCGACTATCGGAGATTAACTTCAAGAGGAATGTACACTGCTGTAAAAATCCTAAATAGCCCTCTTATCGGGACTAAAATAGGATTAACATTAAAGATATACAGCCCAAGGTAACCAGATAAGTCCAGTATCAAAATAAACTTATATTATTATAACACCATTGAGTCCTGACTTCCTGTGCGCGTGCGATATTCTAGCGTACATAATCTCGAAGCTTATAATGTCCTAATATTACAATGTTACATGACATATAGATAAGATTGTAAATGATGACGTTATTTACAGATTTCCCCTCTCTACAGAGTTTTAATATTGCAGGGATATGTGTGTGTGTGTGTAATAATAGGCTATATGATATTTCAATGGATTAAAAAGCAGTAAAGTAGTAATCACGGTGGAAAATTCCCTCAGGATAACCTGATATCCCAAAGGAGTAAACCACTGAAATGCGACTCTTTGGCTTTCAAATTGGACCTTTTAAAAAATCTTCCTAAATGTTTTTACCATACGATAATAGGTAACTATACTTATTAAGCTTTCTTTCAGAATCAGAATATTTTTTATTTACGTAGACCACTAAGTACAGTACATATGAATCGTCAAAAGTTACAAAATATTATCCTACTACTTTACCACCCGTTCGGAATGCCGTTCCTATGGAGAAGAACGGGCATGAAACTCCATGGTTGCTCTTTTTTTAAAAATATTTTTTACATTTTTGAGCAATACATTGTTATAGGTATGTGAGAACAATGTAGGAACGGCTAATCAGACTTTAGCAGCAGGTCAAAAAAAAAAGTACGTACTAAGTATAATAATTTTACTTTTACTTTGCTATAGATAGGTGGTAACCTAATTGCAAATGTCACGGGTTGTCCACGCACGCACGTTGGACAGTCAAGCGACCCCAATTATTCAATGGGCAGCTTCCTTTTGAGGACTAACTCAAGGTGGACTGGGAATAGATACTGGCCGGCCATATAGAGGATTAGGCAGAATAGAAATAGTTGGACAACCACTATCTTATTCAGCCTTCCAAAGGACTAAACAACACTTATTTTTAAGAAATTCTATAACATGTAACGTAATACTTGTAATATTTTGTGTACACTATTATTGTTACTTTTTTTTTTTTTATTACATTATAGGCAAGTATTTGATCTCAATCTCACCTGATGGTAAGTGACGATGAGATCTACGATGGAGCATACTTGCCTAGGTAGGAAGGCGGCAGTAGATCGAGACGCTACATTCACTAGGCACATGCAGCGCAACTGATCTGACCCGCCATCCATGAATGGCAACACCGAACATCATGCCGGAACACGGCTGGGCCGCTTGGCGACATGGCTTTGTTCAGTGGGTGGTGACTAGCCACGGCCGAAGCCTACCACCAGTAAAACACCTTGTAGGTATATAATAAAATAATACGATGTGTTTATTCGCGGCGTGCAGCGAGCGCCGGCGTTGAATCATAGCCATGTGGTGATGCTCTACATCGTTCCTGTAACGATCCTCACGAGTAGGGATACCATGTATTAAAGAACACTTGCTATATGTCTAATTTCTCAATGTTAAAGAAAAAAATCTGACTGTTGAGTCATGCTGTTCTATGAATGGAGAGAGACAGTAATCATTTCACAAAATCTGTAACGGCTTTTGAAGTTTTTTTATCTCCTTTATTTTGGCCACTATCTAGGTAACTATGGTTACCTAAATTACTAAGGATTCAAACTAGGGGTACTCGGCACAGAAATCACAGTCTATCAGAGGAGCTAGCTAGTCAGGTCAGTTAGTTGCCGTCGAATGCTATAAAAAATAACATAGTGCGCGGGAGCAGATTTTGTTAATGGAATGCCTGATTTCTCCCTAACTTAAGAATGCAAAGTCAAAGTCAAATCGTTTATTTCGTATAGGCCTACGGGGGCACTTACAAATTGTCATTTACATTTTTTTTCTTTACTCTGTAACCGGATCGGAACGCGACCTCAACTGAGAAGATCACTTAACAGAGAATCGATAAATCAAGCATTGATATTACATTCTAGAATTGCAATTAATAAATTGTTTTCGAAACTGTTCGTTATGTTTTTTTGTTGTTCTTTATAAAATGAGGATGACGTTAGTAATGTGGTAATACAGTCGACATTAAATTACATAATACACTGGATATATCAGTCATGTCCCGAGCCTTTCTCGATACCTGGTGACCCTAGTCGCACGTGTGTTTATCTGCAACCATTAAATCTATATTTGCTACCGAGCTATGAAACAAATGTGCTGTAAATCATCTGAGTAAGAATGTTTCCAGACGATTGGCGTATCTTACTTAACGATATTTGCAACAAAACATTGGATCTATTTAAAAACAAATGTCCCGTAAGCTATTGAGTTATCTCAAACGATAGAGTAGATACAATTACTCTATGATCTATGGATGTCGAGCAAAAGTTAAGAAGCAATAAAATTATTGAAATAAAACATTTTTTTCGGATTTTATTGACCTTTTACCTGATTTCATCTGTCGTTTCTCTTGTTCGCAGCTAACGCTATGGGGTCTGGTGGTATATCTAGTCTTCCACGTGCCCAACATAGAGATGAGGGTTGACGACTTGGAGCAGCAGGCGCCCAGAGAGGTACATCATCCTCCCTCATTCATAGTCTTTAGTGTGCTAAGGTTCTAGTATGGTGACTACGAACTGGATGACGTAGTGTAGGACAGCCCCCAAAAGATGGACCGATGATATCACACGTGTAGGAAGCCGGTGGATGCGAGTGGCGGAGGACCGTTAGGTGTGGAAATCATTAGGGGAGGCCTATGCCCAGCAGTGGACGTCTTTCGGCTGATAGATAGATAGTGTACTAACACCTGCCGCGCACGAGCTGACAGCGAGGCAAATTACGGGTGATAGCGTTTGGGCGAGCTAGCAGGAGCGTTTGCCTAGAACGAGCGCTCTCATCATCAGCCCCCTATTCAGCGACCCTAGGGTGCACCGGGTGCCGTGCACGCGAGCGCCAGTTGCTGGGGCGCGCCAAGGGCCCGTAGGTTGGTCGCCACCAGCAACGCCGCCAATCTACTTTCGCCAGACGCACAGACGAAATAACCAACTTATAGAGCGGGGCTTTTTATATGGGGGCACTAGGGTAGGGCTTGCACCCGGGTTCTACATGAGCTAGGGACCATGCTGAGTACACAGCGCTATTGCGGCCATCGCCAGTGTAGGTGGGTAGAGAGTCTATCCATGAATCCTCATTATTAAGTCCAAATGTTCTATCTTGATCACCCAGCAACCCCCAGCGTCCACCGCCAGGCCGGAGCCAATGGGCCAGTACTTGCAAATGGGCAAGTGTTTCCACATGGAGCGGGCCAACTGCTCCGTCGAGGGGGTCTGCACCAAGGTTGGCAACATGGCCGTCTTCTGCTGCGACCTGGACAGCGCGAGACTTAAGGAGGCACTCACTTCAGCTAGTGAGTATTTTTTCAATTTATTTTTTACATAAATGTATGTGTCAGCAAGGTCTGGAGAGTGGTAGGATCGACCATCAGATAAAATATTCCTTCCTGATTTTTTATTGAGATAATTTGTATGTAAAAGCGAAATGTATAATCTATTAATGGATTAGAGTGGCATAGAGCATCATGACTTAGTTATTTACAAGCTCAAACCGAGAAAAAATAAAGACCGAATGTCGCTAACAAAATTTTGAAGCCAAAAAGCCATGCTGATTTAGGTAAATTATGTTTTAATTAATTAATTATGTTTACAGGTGTTTCAGAAAGAGTATACTAGGCCTGGGACCTGGGATTGTTTAGCGCATTTGAAAACACACTTCTTCTTAGTCGGGCACTCTTGTCAGAGTGGTCGTGGTAATGGGTTGCACTGTTCGGACATGGACGCTGCTCTAGCTATTTTTCTCCACGTATCTCGATGTAGGGCAAACACACTATGAAGTCAGAATTTCGATACGTTGATTGAAAAAAAAATGTTGCCATCAAAAGGACAATTGGGATTTTTTGCGAATAAAACATTTTTTTTTTAAATTGACATATCCACATTCTGACATTACAAATGCACTACAGAAGTGCAGGTTTAAGGCTTATACCCTTTCTGAATCACCCTGTATACGTACATCAAAACCTTGCAGTGCAGGCGAGACAATAAAACGTGTACTTTATGTTATTTACTATCGTCGTGAATATTTGTATGTAAAACATCGTAATCTATTTAAGCGCGTTAAATTATGTATCTATGTAAATGCATTATGTAAATTTGTGACAACCTGTTATTACTAGATGCATAAGAATACCCTACATACATCTATACTATCTATACTAATATTATAAATGTGAAAGTTTGGATGGATGGACGTTTGTTACTCTTTAACGCCAGAACGGCTGAACGGATCTGGATGAAATTTGGCACAGAGATAGATTATGGTCTGGAATAGCATATTGGCTACTTTTTATCCCGGTAAAATTTATGGTTCCCGTGGGATAGATTTGTTAAAATTTTCATAGAATACCAATAAATTAATTTTCTCATACATTTGATTCTGAGGCGGTATGAAGTTCGCCGGGACAGCTAGTATTATATACTTACATTTAGACAAATAAATAAATAAATATCGTCCGACGAACACACCAACTATACGCTCCCACACTAAACAACGCTTGTATTATGGATACCTACCGTACAATGGACTGAGGGCGAACCCATTATATAATACTCATATAGATATTAAACATCCATGACTCGGGTACTAACATTCATGCTCATCATACAAATATAGTACCTATCACATCCATAATTGTGTATATTGTTTAGAACGGATTAGAATTGTATTTGGGACTTGGTCCGCCATATAAAGCCAGCTGCCCCCCATATGCATATATGATTCAGTAAATCTGGAATTGAATTATCTAATTAAATAGCACGTTAAGACGTCGTTAGTGGTACAAACGTCATTGGAACCGACAGTGATGTGTTTACTTGTGCGGAAAATAGTCATAAATCGATGCGCGCGCGCAGGTGGGTGGTCGGGTGGCGCGGGCGCCGCAGCGCAGGTGTTGCGCAAACGATGTTTATACAAACATTCGTGTTGATGGAATTAATACGGAACGCTGTAATAGTTATATTTACTTAGTACCTACTTACTCGCTTTACATTTGAAGTAAAAACAAATCATAGACTGGTCTAAATCATTATATCTACCTAATAAATTAGCTACACATATTGAAATAAAACGAATCTTACGGATTTTATCGCGTTTATTATACTTTTTTATGTTCCCGACGTTTCGGCTTTACAGCAACCATGGTCACGGGAGGACTGAGGTAGTTGACATCCTAGTGTCATAGTTTGAACCGGGGTACCCTAATATTTAGTTGTTGCTTGCGGTCCGATCTACGCAGAAGGTGCTCGCAGTGTTTTGAGGTCTTGCAATGGTGCGTTTGGTCTTGGATCTAATAATACTATTGGATCCCAAGTCAGTGGTAGCTACGCATAGCTACGAAATGATTACAGAAATATAGATTAAACATTTGATTCAATAAATCACTCTCTAAGTCCAAATGCAGTAAACTGAAACCTTTTTACATAGGTAACTATTTAATTTAATATACAATTAGAATTTGCAATAATGATTGTTGGAAAACATTGCGCGTTCCAAGATAATCAATTCTCATTAATTTCAGCATCAAAATAGTATCACAGTTTAACCTTCAAGCTGCTTTTATTAAATAATGCAACAAAATTGTTTTGTGTTTATTTGGTAGTAGTAGGTATGTACTTGGCTCCATTTGTAGACGGTATAACAGAGGTTATCAGCTTTGGCGATAAATATATTATGTACCCAAGTTGATCTCGCTCGCAATGTTATCTGGTATTGCATTATGAAGCGTGCCTAGCCGTTCCTACATTATTCTCACATACCCATAACAATGTACTGCTTAAAATGTAAAAGATCTTTTTAAAAAGAACAACCATGGAGTTTCTTGCCCGTTCGTCTCCATAGGAGCGGCATTCCGAGTGGGTGGTAAAGTTGTAGCTTAGCATTTTGTGACAATTTTGACGATTCGTAAGTACTGTACTGAATGATTTACATGAATAAAAAGTAATTTTGATTCTGATGCCTTTTTGTTGTCTATAGTTGTGTTCACAGATATATGAGAGGATATATGTTATGAAAGCGGTGGGCTTGCGCGCACATTTGGCCAAATATAGGCTAACATAGAGTCCTCGCCGTCAGTCGACTGCAACTGCACGTCGGTATCGGAGCGCTAGCTTTTTTTTAAAATACCGTGCTATTCCGTGGTTGTGTGCAAAAATACTAGCAGCAAAGTGAACTACGCGAAAGATGGAATCTCATTTCACCAGCCAGTATTAAGTATTTTATTTATTCGTCTTTAAAATCATTAAAAACAACAAATCAAAAAATATTTGATGCCTTTATTATGTTATATTAGTTGTTATGTAGTACAATGACTTTTTTATTTTTGTACAAAATACATGGCTCTTTAAGTACCACCTATGTTCGCTACTGAGTGAATGTACGAGGCAATGGACAGATCGTCTAACGATACTTTGAACAAACTGGTGCGTCGCGTGGTACGGCCGCTGTATACGGCGACGACGCAGCACGCACCGAAGAGACTTCGTATTGGTTGGTTTTATGGAATTGCATTTGTTTTGCGGCGAGTGGTGGGGAACAAAACGGAGACAGCGAGTTCCCATACATTTTGAACCGCACGGCATATATATCATGATCTGTGGTTGTGTTAGTGGAATGTTTCTTACATTAAACGGGCTCGTACCCACTCAACTCTTCATATCGCTAGGATACAGATATATAGAGAGCAGCACCGACTCTACTGGATACATTATAAATAATAATACGAAATATCGCATAATGAACACACCAGCTGTACGGTCCCAATGCTTGTATTGCCGGAACTGGGATTCGAACTCATAGCACATAAGGCCCGTGGAACCGGCGGTTAACTATGACCATCGCGTGTTCCAGTAACGCAGAACACCAGCTACCTGCACGTGCTGAACGCCAGCATCGACGAGCTGGACGTGTCCCAAGCCATGTTCCGGCGGCTCGCCTCCATGGCCTTCACCGACGGGAATATTGGGAAGATCGTCGGTGAGTTACCATTAACCATTTCATCCCACTAATATTATAAATGTGAAAGTTTGGATGGATGTTTGTTATTCAATCACGCCAGAACGGCTGAACGGATCTGGATGAAATTTGGCACAGAGATAGATTAAAGTCTGGAATAGCACATATGCTACTTTTTATCCCGGTAAAATGCACGGTTCCTATGGAATAGCATAAAGGAACCGTGCATTTGCAAAAGGACATAGAGGAAAATGACATACTTTTTAATCGCGGGTAACACCGCGGGGCGCAGCTAGTACTTTATAAAGCAGGTAGTCATTAACTTAGGGCTAGTACCTACATTTTCACCTACATTGTTTTCTACTCATAACAATGTATAAATAATGTCGTTATGAAAATACCGAACGGCATTCCGAACGGACGGTAAATCGGAATAGTATAACATTTCGTATCAATTTTGACGATTAATGAGGTTCTTTGAAATAAAACAAATTGTATTAAAACATATTTTATTTGTTATTGCTTTCAAAAGAAAGAGACAGTAAGTATCTATCTATCTATATTTTTACAAATACGCAAGAGTAAGGTTTGCGTGCTAAGAGTTGAATATGTTGAGGCGAATGTATAAGGCGACGCGTTAAAGAAAGCGTCGCGACGCCTCATTTCAAGCGTCGGGACGCCTCATTTTAAGCGTCGCGACGCCTCATTTCAAGCGTCGGGACGCCTCATTTCAAGCGTCGGGACGCCTCATTTTAAGCGTCGAGACGCCTCATTTTAAACTTCGGGACGCCTCATTTCAAGCGTCGCGACGCCTCATTGTAAGCGTTGCTACGCCTCATTTCAACCGTCGGGACGCCTCACTGTAAGCGTCGGGACGCCTCATTTTAAGCGTCGGGACGCCTCATTGTAAGCGTCGGGACGCCTCGTTTTAAGCGTCGGGACGCCTCATTTTAAACGGACCACCGCACCCTGTTACACCCATACTATATAACAAAAAAAACAATTTCTTTTCCAGGCCAATTCCCCAAGTACTCCTCGATAGCTTGTCTCAACATATCCAACAATAACCTGACGACTGCGAAGCTGCAGCCTGCCGCCTCGCGCCCGTTCGCTTACCTGTACAACCTGAGCGTGTTGATTGCGTCTGCGAACAACCTGACCGAGTTCCCACTGAGTTTGGTTCAGAGTAATAGAAACATATCCGTGGATTTATCGGGTAAGTTACGTATGGTACGAAGGAACTTCTAAATGCGGTAACGTCATCGAGCAAGCATGCCCCCACTGTCTTTCTAATTTATGAAAGTTGTAGTGTAAGCAAGACAGAGCTCGCTTACGTATGACGTTTCGCTATTATCTATGAGAGCTAAGAGTTTGATAATTTGGACCCATGATACTAGAACTCAAAATCCTAAAACTGATATAAACTAACTGGATTAATAAAAAAAACTCTGTAAAGACAAAAACGTTTCATAGATCAGGGAAACCTTATAATATTATAATATAATTTATGCTTTATTAGCGGAATAATTCTCGTATTTTTTTATATATAAATAACAATATTACATTCAGCGTATCAATCTAAGCGCGCAAAGACTCCATCTGTCGCTGTTTATTACACGTGGAAGTTAATCACGCCATCCCTTTTACGCTACTCAGCATAAGCCTCCAGTAGTGATAAGGTTCGAACTTATTCGTATTTCAGGCAACAAGTACCTCCCATGCAAGCACTACCAGAAGGCGATGGAGATGAACAGCAGCTCGCTGGTGACGTTTCTGAACTACGAGAACACGTACTGCGCGCGGGATATCAGCTTCAACTGGTTCAAGGACGTGCGGATAGTGCCGATCGACCATCTTCGGATACAGAAAGAGGTAATTTGCTCACTAATTAGACGAAATTTTGCTCACAAAAAGTCTATTTTTTTCTTATATTTACGCAAATACTACACATTTGAAATAAAACTTATTTAATGGATTTTATCACGTTTATTGTTATTTTTTTTACGTTCCCGACATTTCGGTTGCTTTACAGCAAACATGGTCACTGGAGGACTGAGGTGTTTGACGTCCTAGTGCCATAGTTTGAAACGGGGTACTCACATATTTAATTGTTGTTTGCGGTCCGATCTATGCATTCATTGTTTTCTATCATTTGTCATTTTTTTTTTAAATCGACATATCGAAATTCAGACTTGGCATAATGATTAAATACGCACTAGAGAAGCGCAAGAGTTAGTATTCCCTTTCTAAATCACTTTCTGTTCACAGTTCCTTGTTTGAAAATGTTGTTGATGTCTCGCCATTTGTCTTTTCAAAATTATTCGATATCTATATTTCTTACATCAGAATTGGCAGTATGGATTGATTCCTTCGCCTGTCCTACTGGACGAATTAAAATACTACTACTATCTATGTTTCTTTAGCTTTATTGTCTCCAATTCCCCCTTAAATCTCTAATTAAAGATCTTGTGGGAGGAATATACATTTAAAACTTATGGGTCAGAACTGGTAGTGCAGAAACGCAGTGTTAATAATAACAAGTTCGAATCAAAATAATTAATATGAATAGTTTAAAGTTATGGGTCACAGATAGTAGGGTGTAAACGCAGTGGTAAAAATTAATAGTGTAGCGAGGTAGATACGCTACAATCTCTATTGCTTTTAGTTGAACACGAGCTGCCTCAACATAAAGCCGCCCAACATCAACTGCACGTGCGTGCCGGAGCGGCTGGACGTGTTGGACGAGGTGACCACGCTCGTGGCGGTGGACTGCTCGCAGCGACAGCTCAAGGAGATGCCAAAAGACCTGCCGCCCAACACCGTCAAGCTTAATATCTCTTATAATAATGTGAGTGACAAAATAAATAAATAAATATCGCCAGAAGAACACACCAACTATACGGTCCCACACACAGATCTGTGGTCCCACACTAAGCAACGCTTGTATTATGGGTACCTTACAATTGACTGAGGGGGAACTCAGTATATAATACTTATATAGATATTAAACATCTATGACTCTGGTACACCCGAGTCATGGATGTTTAACATCTATATAAGTATTATATACTGAGTTCGCCCTCAGTCCAATGTATGGACTTATATAGATGTTAAACATCCATGACTCGGGTGTACCAGAGTCATAGATGTTTAATATCTATATAACTATTATATACTGAGTTCCCCCTCAGTCAATTGTAAGGTATTCATAATACAAGCGTTGCTTAGTGTGGGACCGTATAGTTAGTGTGTTCGTAATTGTTGACATTGTTCTCACATACCCATAACAATGTACTGCTTAAAAAGGTAAAAGATCTCTTTAAAAAGAACAACCATGGAGTTTCTTGCCCGTTCTTATGCATAGTAACAGCATTTCGAACGGTGGTTAAGTAGCTTAGAGTTTTGACGATTCATAAGTACAAGTATCCTACTAATCCTACTATCCTACTAATATTATAAATGTGAAAGTTTGGATGGATGGATGGATGTTTGTTACTCAATCACGCCAGTACGGTTGAAGGGATCTAGATGAAATTTGGCACAGGGATAGATTATAGTCTGGAATAGCAGATAGGCTACATTTTATAGGTTATAGGTGTGTTTATCGAGGTACCGCGGGCGGAGCCGCTGGAGAAAGCTAGTAAACCATATTCTGATTCTGTTGTTATGATTTTTCCAGATCACGTCCTTGCAAACGATTGGCGACGACCAGTCGTACGACCACCTGCGCCAGCTGATCGCCGACCACAACGACATCCCCAACATCCTCGAGCTGGAGGGCACCAAGTTCATTGACAACTTCATACTCTTCACTATCGGGCACAACAAGTTGAAGACTGTGAGTTTGGCAAGAAAATACTTATGAATAGTGTTAGAATCTATAGCTCGTTGGTTAGAATCTTCCACTGATTCGGATCGATCGCTAGCGCCACTGAGAAAAGCAGTCAAGAAACACAATGATTGCTCATTGAGAAGAAGTATATATTATATTATTGTACAGTAAAGACAAATATTGGAGAAATTCTGACGGCGTGATAAGCGCAGTTGGTTCGAATCCTGGTAGGGACAAATTTTGTGTGTTGAGCACGAATGTTGGTACCCAAGTCATGGATGTTTAATATCTATGTAAGTAATATATACAGGGTTCAATCTCAGTCCATTGTACGGTACCCATAATACAAGCGCTGCTTAGTGTGGAACCGTATATTTGGTGTCTTCTGGCGAAGAAATACCTGCAAAGGACTCAACCAATGATCATAGAGAAAGCATACCGTCACTGGCTTTCTTATTTATGAATTCCGAAGCCCGAGGCTTGAGCGTGACGAAACACGCTTACAAAATTTGAATTGTGTTAAGGCTGCAGTTCTCGAAATATATACGAGGAGTTATATGTTATGACTTGTATCGCCAGACGAACACACCAACTGTATGGCCCCAAACTAAGCAACGCTTGTGTTATAGGTACCGTACAATGGACTGAATATTATATATGTTTTCTTTGATCTATTACCATAGATTTACTTATGTATTTTTTTGTATTCTTATTAGATCCACACGTACGTGTTGTCGAACCGCTTCGATACTGGGGCCGGACCAGCGTTCTCAATCGCTGGCAACTATATACATTGCGATTGCAACACTGAGAAGATGCTGAAGGTAAACCTGAGAGATAGCGCCCAAAAGCCCAAACGAAACACACAGACAGGCGTACACCTTTGACGTTCCACGATATTCATTCCGTCACCCAACTGCGCGGGCGCTACGATTATGATTAGCATCGATATAAATGTACTACGCACTAAATTGGACGCTCGAAACGATCACTGTGGTCCACTGAACTGCGGTTCCGGAACCACAAGTTATTGAGAATCATATTGAAATTTGAGAATTGCAGAGCGATCATTATATTGCGTAATCGAACAAGAAATATGAATAACAACTTATTATTATTAAAAGTTTTTTTCTGTACATGGTCAAGTCTAATAATTAGACTCGCCCAATCAGCGCAAGCGTACGACAAGACAAAAAATATATATCTCTGTCTTTCTTACGGCCGGGCACCGCGCGTCCCCCACCCCGCGTACAGAACATTATCTTTGTTCTAATTTTCTATTCTAGGGTAACATTTATTTCGATGAATTTGATTAAAATTCTGCTGACACCATGGTTTTTTTTCAGCCATGGCTTCTAGAAAACTTCAAAAACATACCAGACTACAAGGACTTGGAATGCGAGGACCAAGTTCGCGTGTTCGAGCTGATAGAGTCCCACGTGTGCCACACGCCCAGAGACTGGACGGACTACATATACTACATCATTGGACTCGAAGTCTTAGTGCTGGTGCTGCTAATAAGCAAAGTGTCGTACGACTATTGGGTGTTCAAGACTGTAGGATATTTGCCGTGGCCCGCTAACAAAATGCCGAGGCTACCTTGTGATTGGCTGTGTGAATAATTTCAATGAGGGTAGTTCGAAAAAAATTTCTTCTAAGTCGTGACGCTCTTGTCAGAGCGGTCGTCGTCAGGTTCTGGGATTGACGTTGCTCGCCTCACGATGTCTCGCCATCTCTCCCTATTGGATGCGATCCTGGTGTACTCATGCAGGGGGCCGCCAATGGCAGACTTAATCTGGTCGGTCCATCGCATGGGCGACCTACCACGTGGTCTGGTGCCTTCCACTCTGCCTTGTACAACCAATCGCTCTATGGAGTCATTTTCTCGCCTAAACGAAATACATTTACCTACCACAAATTTATAGAAAGTCCAAAATCATAGGCCAAATTGATTTCGGCAGACGAAAATATCAAGCAGTATGGTCCCACTCAACGCCTGCGTTATGGGTGCCGAACAATGGATGCTGGCACAGCTGGTAACACCCAAACCAAAGCTAATTATGAAAGACAATTTCCGTCTGTGAGTGAGTGAGACCACACCATAACCTCCGGACATATTCAAACTTATAATATTTTCGAGGCTAAAATTATATTTGTGGTTGTGGTGTTTAATATAATGTTGGTGTATAGTGAACAATACTTTGCTACTGTGTCTTTTAGGTTGAAATTCTATTAAGGCCTGTTCAAAAGCTGTCGGTATCCTCCCCGGCGGTTGTGGGTTTGCGTTTAGCTTAAGGTGGAAGCGCAAGGTCAGGGCGCAAAATTCAAAATGTCTATGGTTTTTATTTTTTTACGAAAAATTTGGACATCTTTACGATGTAATTTAGTGTTTTGCGATATTAGCATTCTGCATTGGATGTCTCGATGTATTAAGTTTGCTTAAAAAAAATACCTAAAGCGATACAACACCATAAAGTTAGTTTTTTACTAACTTTATGGTGTTGTATCGCTTTAGGTCATCAATTAATACATCGAGACATCCAATGCAGAATGCTAATATCGCAAAACACTAAATTACATCGTAAAGATGTCAACATTTTTCGTAAAAAGATAAAGAATAAAAACCATTGACATTTTGAATTTCGCGCCCTGACCTTGAGCTTCCCCCTTAACATTCACGCTACAAACTTGTTAAAACACGGTCAGAGATATCCATGAAAATCCATGATCTGACAATTCCATGCATGAAATGCAAATAAATCATACCTGGTTCTGGTACTAAATTAATGTTAAGTGGCTTTACACGGTTACGCGACGGGGGTACCTAGCGGATTCCGCCCAAGTCTAAACAGAGCTTTAGAATAATGTACAGGAAGCGCCACAAATGTATATGTTGCTGTGGCTCTAACTAGAACTTACGTTGTAAATATTCATATATTTTTATAAGCTGTTATTTTATTACTCTGTAGACATAATTTAAAAGCTATCACCGATTTTACAATACGAGATCTCTGTAAATCAACATATTTTTTTATGTAAATTTTGTTTTAGTGTATAAGAACGACTCCAACTTGCCATTTTGAATCTCTGTCTCGATTTCAAAATGATTATGAAATTAAGCAGCTACTGAAGTTGTATATAAATAGGACGAGTTTGGAGCATACAAAAAATATCAAGTCTAAGCGTATATTAGTAGCGAATTGGTATTTAATTTGGATTTATACAAAAAAAAGGTGTAACAAAATAGTGTAAAACGTTTTGTATCACCATGTACTTATTATGTAACGTTTTATTTAGTAACTAGCAAGGAGCCCGATCGTAACCTAAAAAAAAACTCTAAATTAACATATTGCCCCTCTAGGGTACTCAAGGAATATATCCTATAAAAATCCACACAACTGTCATCGTGACAGACAACTGTCAGTATGTCAGTGTTAAGAATGCACCAAATATTACACTATTTTTGTTACACATATTTTTTTTAATACTTTTTTTATGTGTATTCTCGAACTCGTCCAACCGGCCAGTTTCAGAGGCTTTTTAAAATTAAGGACCAATATTCTTGCGTAATATCGACGAGGCTTATCGAAATCATAGTTTATTTTTTTTGGAAAATCAGTGCCATACTTTATAGATTGGCTGAATATCAAATATTAATTTTGTTTCTTTTTTGTGCCATTTGCTTATGAAGGGCCACAACATATAACCGACTTTGTGGTTGGCATTTTATATTAATATAAGCAAATGTTACATTAAAATATATACCCTGACCCCCAAATTTATAGAAGTTTTATAACTTTATCAAACGTCGTACAGTACTGCGCGCAAGAGTTTTGCTTTGTGTAGTACTATATGACGTTTAATAAAGTTATAAAACGTCTATAAATTTTGGGGTTTATTTATAGACGCTGTTATCAAATTACAATAAGCATTACAGAGCGGAAGAAAAGTTATTTGTAATGCCATTGTATTAAGACAACATCTGTCTATAAATATGGGGGTACGTCTGTAAATTTTGATGAACGATTAAGCAACGTGTTCTTAAGATATTTTTATATAATATTACAATGTGAAGACTGTATATTTTGTATGAATTTTAAATAGATGTTATCATTATATATATGCGCATTATTTGGGACATATATTACTGACAAGACGGTAACCAAACGTTATAGTATTCCTGGATACGTTGGTCAACATGTTAGAGTATTGAGACCTGGGTCCCTGGTAAATATAGTAACCGACTATTTCCCTACATTACGGCTCTGCGGAGAAAACAATGAAAGTATTAGATTACTCGATCAGTTTTGGTGCTAAAAAACTCCTACTAAGCCCGCACAAAGTAGTTCAAATGTTACCCAACTAGTTTTGGAAAATCACGATCGTATGACGCAAAATCATAACAAAAATATCAATTTCTTACTAAATTATATTTTTATTAAACAGACTTTTTAACCTTCTTATTGACTAACATCTTTTTCTTCTTCTTAATATGTTTCTTTCCTAAATTATTCTTATTATCTACATTACGCTTCTTATGACCACCATTTTGCATCTTCTGCTTTTCCTTATCTCCATTTTGTATTCTTCTCTGCTTCTTAAGCTTACCGCTTTTGATTGCTTCTGTGCTTTCAATCTTGTCAGCCTCTGTTGGTTGATTGTCCGCACCTAATTTCCTTCTGTAAACACAAGTTGACTGATGAGAAATATTTCTTCACCTTTTGAAGACTTGGGATCTGTGAAGTCTGTATGAAGAACAACTCAAAACTATACCTCACAGGGTTCCCCTGATATTCCCTATAGGCGTCCGTAAACGGGCTAGTATTGTGGCAATGTCAGCTGCAATTGTAGCCCTCGAGTTGCTGTATACACTTGCCGCAATCAATGCTAAAGGTACAATAACATTGGAGCAAGAGAGTAATGCTCAGCAATATTGCTGAGCTGCAATCCTCGCAATATTGCTGAGCTACAATCCTCGCAATATTGCTGAGCTGTAATCTTCGCAATATTGCAGAGCTGTAATCTTCGCAATACTGCTGAGCTGTAATCCTCGCAATTTTACTTATTTGCGTGTGGGGTACTTATTAGTATTTATATATATTAAACAGGTATTTAAAAAAAAATATTTAAAGAGATCAACCAGGATCGTATACTAAATTCCTCAAGTAAGGAAAAATACGGATAGCGATATTATATTAAGACTAGCTGTCTCGGCGAACTTCGCACCGCCTTAGAATCAAATATATGAGAAAATGAATTTATTGGTATTCTATGAAAAATTTAAACAAATCTATCCCACGGGAACCATACATTTTACCGGGATAAAAAGTAGCCTATGTGCTATTCCAGACTATAATCTATCTCTGCGCCAAATTTCATCCAGATCCGTTCAGCCGTTCTGGCGTGAAAGAGTAACAAACATCCATCCATCTATCCGTCCATCCAAACTTTCACATTTATAATATTAGTATAGATGCAAATTTTATAGCCTGATTACAGTCATTTCAAGATCTAAATACAGAAGTACACTTACTTGTCAGGTCGCTTCTCCAGTCTGGTGGAGATGTTGTCCCGGTGCGGCGCCTTCGTCATCAGCTTCTTGCGCTTGTTGGGGTTCTGTTTCAACTGGAGCATGTATTCTGGTACATCGCAGCCCGACTGCTTCATCACTGATGCGATACTGTGCGCAAGAGTCCAGGGTAAGTTGGGTTCAGTATTAGAATCTGAAGTTTCCCAGGGGTCGACATGAACGACAACGGATTTTGCGGTGGGGGCGAGGTCTAAAAATCGACCCCTATTAATTAACACAAGTTCTTATTGGAAACTTTCAAGATACTGTATAAGTTGTGTCACGTGTACGAAGTTGTTATAAGAATGACTAATATTTTAGTAGCAAGTATCGTAGTCGTACTTTAAAAATACTCAACAAGTCGATAAGCGTGCATAGGTTCGTACAAGATGAAATTATTATTTTGTATCAATAGGAAAAATAGAGATAGGGTTTTTAAAGTAATTTGGTTAAAAAGTAATTTTCTCACCTTCTAAGATTGCCGACGTCGTCTTGAGTGAAGAAGGTGACGGCGCGACCCTTCTGTCCCGCACGGCCGGCGCGACCGATCCTGTAAATCAACAATAAACCCCGAATTTATAGAATATTTCTTTGGAAATTCTCAACGCATTTTGTTTGAAGAATCGTAAAGCACCCGTCCCTCTGTTGTTCGGTGTTTCGCTACGCGATGGAATCAGACACGAGGAGATCCGTAGACGAAGTAGGGTAACCGATAAAGCTCAAAGAATTGCAAAGGTGAAGTAGTAGGAGTCAGCGGCCATTTTAGAACCATTCTACCCCAAAGGCCATCGGTTCTAACATGGCGACCACGCGCCGGAAGACGTAGTGTAGGACTGCCCCCAAAAGGTAGACCGATGATATCACACGTGTCGCAGGAAGCCGGTGGATGCGAGTTGTGGAGGACCGCGATGTGAGGAAGTTATTGGCGGAGGCTAATGTCCAGCAGGGGACAACATTGGCTGATGAACGGACAGCACCCAGCTTGTCAAATAAAATGAACTAAGATGGCGGCTCTGCCTCATTGTACGAATTCGGGTACCGGGTACGAATCCCGTTAGGTGACACTTTGTGTGATGAGCACGAATATTTATACCCAAAATAATGGACTTTAATGTAGTATTATATACTGGGATCGCTCTCAGTCCATTGTACGGTACGCATAATACAAGCGTTGCTTAGTGTGGGACCGTACAGTTGGTTTTTTATTATGGCGAGTTAATATGACTAAGGTACCTGTGTATATAAGCGATGGCTGACGGCGGGAAGTCGTAGTTGATGACGAGGTTCACGCCGCGGAAGTCGATGCCGCGCCCCATCAGCTCCGTGCAGATCAGCACCCAGATGCGGCCCACGCGGAAGCTGCGTACCACGTTGTCACGCTGGCGAGATCACAAGGATATTAGACCTTTAATATCCCACTGTTGGGCACAGGTCTCCTCTTAATGGGAGAGGGATTCAGGCCATACTCCACCACGCTGGTCGCAAGGACGTTAGGGAGCGTTCAAGTATTACGTAACGAATTTGGGGGGAGGGGGGCGGGTCTTCTGAAACGTTACGATGCGTTACAGGGGCGGGAGGGGGTTTGAACTACGCGTTACGTAACCTCGTTTTAATCCTTCAGAACGTTCTCTTTTTTTTTTCTTTTTTTTTTTATTACATTGTAGGCAAGTATTTGATCTCGATCTCACCCGATGGCAAGTGACGATGAGATCTACGATGGAGCATACTTGCCTAGGTAGGAAGGCGGCAGTAGATAGAGACGCTACATTCACTAGGCACATGCAGCGCAACTGATCTGACCCGCCATCCATGAATGGCAACACCGAACATCATGCCGGAACACGGCTAGGCCGCTTGGCGACATGGCTTTGTTCAGTGGGTGGTGACTAGCCACGGCCGAAGCCTACCACCAGTAGAGTTGTCACCTGGTTGGCACCACCCAGCGTCACGTGTAGGGTATCTCGAGGGTACTTAATTCTCCTACGGACGAAGGTGACTCGACCCCAAATCGTAGATATTTTAGGTTTTAATAGGTGGGGAGTGTAAAGAAAAAGGTTACGACGCGTTACATTGGGGGGAGGGGGGTCAATCTCCAGAAATTGCGTCACGTAATACATGAACGCTCCCTCAGGGCCACTACTGGGCACAGGCTTCCCCTCTAATGGTAGAGCGATTTTGATTTTTCATACTTTTTAATCGCGGGTAACACCGCGGGGCGCAGCTAGTAGTTCATGTATGGTACCTGTGTTTGTGTTCTATCTGCGTGTATGACGTCCACATTGATGCCGTCATATATCAGCTCCTTGAACAGCTGCTTCGCGCGGTCTTTGCTCTGCACAAACACTGAGACGAAATACAACTTTAAAAAAATATATATTTTGCAAACGTCAATAACTTTAAAATAAGGAGGATTCTATGCAGGCCTATCAGTAAATTAGAGGATACTTTACCGACATATTATCGTTCATCTTGGTAAAACTAAAAAAGTCAAGTTTCACTATTGAATTTTCAATTCCTGGACATGACCACATTTATGAACACACAAATGGTTATTATCCCACTAATATTTATCAACCGAGACCATGTGTACGGCTAAAATTCCTTCACAAGCTGTGTTGCGATAAGATCTAATTTATGAATCGCCAAACGACTTCCATTAAACATGACTAAGAACCATTTTCACAAAGTCACATGGGCAGACAAAGGATCGTAACTCATAACACCTCCTTTTTTGCGTCGGGGGTTACTAATGTAATGCTTCACAGATGCTTACCCAATACAGGCGGCTTTAATCCGTTTTGTACTAATTGTCTAAACGCCACTAGTTTGCCGTTTTCATTGCCGCAGTACATTAACTGTTGCTCTACGAGATGTGTTGCTGCATTTCTGAAGAAAAAAAAGGATTTAATATACATAATAAGTATATACAGGCTGTAACGGGCATGGTAACGAAAACTTTGGGTACAGATTACACTTAAAGCCTGTAATAAAATTATAGAAATCATTTATGTCTAAAGTCATTGGTTACAATAGTCGCAATTTTTGAGCGCGCTATGTATCGTAAACAATGCGATTGTAACACAACGCTCCGTGCGATAACCGACGCGTGCGAGGGCCGAGCCTGTCGAGTTTTAATTTACATTGCAGTTTTAGGCATTTATTAGTAATTATGTATTTTTTTATATAAAATCGCGTTGAGATGGTGCCGCACCAACTATACGATATTTGATCGCGCCAGTAGTAGTGTGCTCACCTCTGTCCTACAGTAATATTGATGAGTCCCCTCATATGGTGTCTGCACCACTTGGCGACGGCGGGCGTGTGGGTCGCGCTGAACATGGCCACGCGCCGCTGCTTGCCGCCGCACGCGCCCATTATCTGCTCTAATTGCTGCCGGAAGTCCGACTGCTGGTCCGACGAGCCTTCGTACAGTTTGTCCGCCTCGTCTATTACTAGCCAGCGTACCCTGAAATGTTATAATAATGTAATAATAATATGGCCAGACGAACGCATTAACTGTAAGGTACTAAGCAACGCTTGTATTATGGTCTTAATTAGTAATTATGTATTTTTTTTATTTAAAATCACGTTGAGATAGTACCGTACCAAGTATACAATCCCACACTAAGCAACGCTTGTATTATGGGTACCGTACAATGGACTAAGGGCGAAATCAGTATATGATACTCATATAGATACTAGGTATTCATGACTCGGGTAAAAACATTCATGCTTATCACACAAAGCTTGTCCCTGCCAGGATTCGAACCCGGGAACCTAGGCGCAGAAAGCAGGGTCACTACCAACTGCGCTAAACCACCTTTGAACCAGTTTTCTGGCATAATAAACTTTACGATGTGCTCCCACTCCCACTCCCACTGCTGGAGGGAGCAGCTGATTATTTACATACTCACTTGTCTAAGGTAATGTTGACGGTATCTTGGTTGAGAAGGTAGCACAATCGATTTGGCGTGCTCACGATAATATCTGAAAAAAAAAAACATAAAAAAGAGTACATTTCTTAGCTCTTCTCAGTGTAACCGTACACTTTGTGTGATTAGCATGAATGTTTGTACCTGTGTCATGGATGTTTAATATTTATATAAGTACTAGCTGTGCCCTGCGGTGTTACCCGCGATTAAAAAGTGTATATTTTACCGGGATAACAAGTAGACTGTGCTAATCCAAACTATTATCTATCTCTGGGCCAAATTTCATCCACATCCGTTCAGTCATTCTGGCGTGATTGAGTAACAAACATCCATCTATCCAAACTTTCACATTTATAATATTAGTAAGTGTTAGAATTGTATAAAGATAACATGGCAACACCGCCGCCGCTTGAGACGACAGCGGCGCGGATACGGCGCGACGCGCGCGCCACCTAACCATATTTACTACTCAACTGTCGGACGAAAAGACTACGCGCACGGAACGTGCATCTTAAAACTTGAAAACTATAGGAAGAAAGAATAAACGAGGTTAGCTGCATACTGCGTAGCTAACATTTTGGAGACACCGACGCGACAAACTAAAGAACTGAAGAAAAGAAACCAAAAAAACTTGCTGAACGACGTGCCGGCCAACGACGCGTTAATGGCGGCGGTTGCTTGCGCTTGTGGATATTACTTTTGACAAAATACGCATGAAACTGAAGATTACACTGCTTTCAACTTAATTGCCGCAGATTTAATGGTGACAGAAAGGTTTTGTTTTGTGTTTTTGGATTGCTCACAGGGAAGTAAGACCAGTTTTAGTATTTTTTATTTTTGACGATCGCCATATTTATGCGCGCATGTTGTGTTCATAATTGCCTTTTACTTGATGAATCAGTGTTATTTCTACTTACTATTTATGGCACAACCCGCTAGCACGCTGCACATTTCTTTATTTTTGGTTACCACTACCTAATTTCGCGTTTTTCTACTAGAATACATACCCACTGGGTAACTACTTATCTTGGAGTCAGATGCCTATTTTATTGAAAAATAACTACTTATTCTTTACTTTTTGTGCCTACCTATCTTTCTACTAACTGATATATGCCTAAGATTGGTACGCACTGACTAAAGACGACATTTTTACCTACCTAACGACATACTTAAATTTACTGCGAACTTTTAGGTAAATTCCTAACTTATAGGTTAAGACGGTCTTTAGGTTGCAAAGCCTACCTTTACTGACATTTACTTGGCAACCTACAGTCGTGATTTCATACCTAACTACTAATTCTAAAGCAATTGACTGCTATTCACTTGTTTACTTGAAAATAATTATCACTTTTGTATCGATATTAAATAACTAGGTACCCACTTACTAACCCACTATTTATGAGCTTATTGTGCTTGTACTAACTGCATAACTAGGTTCGTCGCAATCACCCTGCTTCTTGGTTCCCGTCCTGTGGAACGGTTTACAACGAAACTTGTTGGACTTGCGCTGCGAGTTCATTGACCTTTGCGGGCGAACAGCTGACTGGGGTAACCGCTGACATCTTGCCGTAGTGATACGGCCTTACACGGTTGGTTGCATTGTTCATTAATATACCTACTTACTAATATTTTATTGTTGATATACCTACCTACTTCTTGGTTAGGTACTTACTTACTTTTGAATTAGTCTGTTCAGTCTTTTACTGTGTGTGTTTACTTCTTGATTGATTTTAAACAAATCTTTCACTATGAATCCTGACTTGAGGACTCTTATTCTACAACGGGGCTCTGTTAAGGCGAGAGTAACAACATTTTCTAAGTACTTGGATACTATTAAATTAATTGAGAATAAAAACTGTACTAAAGAAATACTTGCTGAACTCGAATTGAAATTATCAAGATTTAAAGAACTATGTAATGATTTTGACAAATTAAAATATAATATTGAGATAGTATCTCCGGAACAATTGGAAGAAAATGAAGAAATTGAAAATAAGTTTTGTTCTTACATTGTATTGGCTAATAGTTTAATTGATAAGTTTACTTCAAATTTACCACTAATTCCTAATTCTTGTTCTACTAGTAGTACTCATAATGATAATAATAAGTTTAATTGCAATGTAAAGCTGCCAACAATTCAGTTGCCCACATTTGATGGTAACTACATTAAATGGATGGAGTTTAAGGATACTCTTGATTCTTTAATAAATAGTAACACTTCTATTCCGGATATAAATAAATTTCACTACCTTAGGTCGTCATTAGAGGCCGGAGCAGCTAATGTTATAAAGTCTATTGACTTCACTGCTAGTAATTATAAACTGGCGTGGAGTCTACTTGTTGATCGCTATGATAATAAAAGAATACTGGTAAATAACCACTTAAAGGCTCTTTTTAACTTTGAACCACTAACTAAAGAAACTTTCAAGTCTCTTCGATACATGATCGATTACTTTAATAAGAATCTTCGCGCTTTAGATACTTTGAAAGAGCCTACTACTCACTGGGACACTTTAATTGTGTTTATGATGGCATCTAAACTAGATGGCGCCACAAGTCGGAAATGGGAGGAACACAGGTCTAAGTTTACATCTTCTCCTACTGTAAATGAATTCTATGACTTCTTACGCCAGCGTGCGGATGTTTTGGAAACCCTGCAATACAGCAAGTATGATGTTACTAAAAATGAAAGACAGACACAATCTTATAAAGAAAATAGAAATACTAAATCATTTGTTTCCTCTTTAAATAGTAACAGCTGTGTTATCTGTTCTCAGGATCACTTAGTTTATAAATGTGATAAGTTTCTGTCTATGCCATTGGACGCTCGTTTTGTAGAAGTGTCTAAGCACAAGCTTTGTCATAATTGTCTACGTCCTGGACATTACTCTTCTAGTTGCAAACATAATCCTTGTAAGTTCTGTAACAAAAAACATAATTTACTACTACATAAACAACTAACTAAAAATACGACACACTTACCTCAGGGTTCTTCTTTGCACGGAATATCTTCTGTGTCCTCATGTCCTCATGTGGATGTTGCTCCTCAGGTAGCCACTGCTGCTGTGCTACCACCTGCTGATAGTACTCCTGGACTCACTCAACGTCTTCCTCCTGTGTCACTCTCTTCTGTGAGTTCTGGACAGGTTCTTCTGTGTACGGCTGAAGTAGATATAACTAATACTAAAACGAATAAGACTTACCTTGTTAGGGCTCTTCTTGACAGTGGTTC
The DNA here is from genome assembly GCA_905404115.1 of Pheosia gnoma. Taxonomy (NCBI): domain Eukaryota; kingdom Metazoa; phylum Arthropoda; class Insecta; order Lepidoptera; family Notodontidae; genus Pheosia; species Pheosia gnoma. The sequence continues at coordinate 646,940 of FR989907.1, forward strand.
CCAATCTTCTTTTATAACTGAAAAAATGCAAAGAAAAATTAATCTTTCTTATTCTAACACGAATATTTCTATTACTGGAATAAATAATAAATTAACTAATACTACTAAGACATGTAATGTGAAGCTGAAATCTCGGATTAACTCATTTAATACTGATGTGACTTGTCTTGTTATACCTGAAATTACTGGTCGACTACCTCTACTTGAGTTAAATCCTTCACGACTTGAACTTCCTGATTCTATTGAACTAGCAGATCCAAGCTTCTATCGTCCTTCTGAAATTGATATCCTACTAGGGGCAGATGTCTACTGGGAAATTGTTGAATCTAAACTCATGAAATTGGGTAAGAATAAACCCACTCTCCAAAAATCCAGACTAGGTTGGCTCGTGTCAGGTCCAACTGGTCAGGGGCCTATTACTACAACTCATTCCAACTTTTGTAGAGAAATTAAAGAATCTGTAGCTAAATTCTGGGAACTAGAAGATATTCCTGCTATCCCAACTGAACTTAAACTTTTTAGAGATGAACAAAATTGTGAAGATCATTTTGTTATGAATACTGTACGCCTACCTGATGGCAGATTCTCTGTAAAAATACCCTTTCGAGAAAACCCTGAAAATGCGCTGGGTGATTCCTATCACATAGCTAAAAGACGTTTCGAAAACTTAGAAAAAAGACTAACTAAATGTAATATGAGAGGTGACTATACTAACTTTATTAAAGAATATGAACAAATTAGGGAACTAACTGACAAAAATACTTGGCGTCATGTACCTACCGAATTCAATCCTGCTGATATGGCCTCTAGGGGTGTTCCACCTCGACTTCTTGCTGATAACAAGTTTTGGTGGCACGGTCCCGATTTCTTGTCTAAGCCCGAACTTGAGTGGCCGCAATCTAAATATACTTCCTCGAATCTACCTGAAACAAAAATAAGCTTAAATACTAAGGTACTAACTAATGATATTACACTATTTGACAAATACTCTAAACTCTACAAACTACAAAGAATTTTTGCTTACACACTACGGTTTATTAATAATTTAAGAAAAAATAATAACAAAATATATGGTGAACTTACCTGCGTTGAATTAAATAACTCACTCACTATGCTAGCTAAATTATCACAACGAGAATCCTTCTGTAAAGAAATTCACTCACTTGAAACTGTTAACACTTTAAATCGTAAGTCAGCCGTATTCTCTTTAAACCCATTCATAGATAATGACGGCATACTGCGTGTTGGTGGTCGCATCGACTACGCATCCTACTGTTCTTATGGGAAAAGACATCCCATCTTGTTAGACCCAAAACACAGATTTACTAAGCTTTTATTTGAACGAGAACATCTTCGCCTACTACACTGTGGTCCGCAACAACTTTTAAATTCTATTCGTGAACATTTCTGGCCCACTGGGGGCAAGGTACTAGCTACTACTACCGTAAGGAAATGTGTACGCTGTCAACGATTTAACGCTAAGCCTTTGCACCCAATAATGGGAAACTTGCCTCAGCCTCGTGTTACCCCTGCGTTACCATTTCAGACTTGTGGCACCGACTTTGCTGGCCCTTTTCTTATTCTTAACCGTAAAGGTCGTGGCGCAAAGACTTCGAAGTGCTATCTATGTATCTTTGTTTGTTTTACAACTAAAGCTGTCCACTTAGAGGTGGTCAGCGACTTAAGCAGTGAAGCTTTTATTCTCTGCCTACGTAGATTTATTTCAAGGCGTGGTAAACCTTATACTATATTTTGTGACAATGGTCGAAACTTCGTAGGCGCCAGTAAGGAACTGAACAGACTATTAAAACAATGCAATCGATCAGTCAGCGAGTTCGCGTGCAATGAAGGTATTACTTTTAAATTCTCTCCTGCATACGCACCTCATTTCGGCGGTATCTGGGAAGCAGGGGTGAAAACGGCAAAATTTCACTTAAAGCGGATTGCTGGTAATTCCAGTTTAACTTTTGAAGAGTTGTATACGCTATTCACTCAGGTTGAGGCTGTTATGAACTCACGTCCACTTACTCCGATGTCCGCGGATCCATCGGATTTATCTCCTTTGACGCCTGGTCACTTTCTTGTGGGTCGTCCTTTGACCTCACTGCCTTCGCCTGTTACCGAGCGAGTCAGCATTAACCGTTATCAGCTGATAGAACGCTTGAGGCAACACTTCTGGTCCCGCTGGACCAAGGACTACCTGTCTACTCTACATCAGCGTGTCAAGTGGCAAGCTCCACAACGCGATCTTCAGCTCAACGACCTCGTCCTAGTCGTGGATGACCAACTACCGCCTATGAAGTGGCTCCTAGGCCGCATACACTCCCTGTATCCAGGATCGGACGGAGTTTGTAGGGTCGTCGACTTGAAAACAAAAGGCGGCATCATCAAGCGAGCTGTCTCTCGACTTTGTCCTTTGGAAGGCACTAATGAATCCCATGATCTCCTTGGAAAGCAAGCTCCCAAGGGGGGGGAGGATGTTAGAATTGTATAAAGATAACATGGCAACACCGCCGCCGCTTGAGACGACAGCGGCGCGGATACGGCGCGACGCGCGCGCCACCTAACCATACTTACTACTCAACTGTCGGACGAAAAGACTACGCGCACGGAACGTGCATCTTAAAACTTGAAAACTATAGGAAGAAAGAATAAACGAGGTTAGCTGCATACTGCGTAGCTAACAGTAAGAAGTAAGATTATATACTGGGTTCACCCTCAGTCCATAACACAAGCGTTGCCTAGTGTGGGACCGTCTGGCGGCATTATTATATTTACATTATATTTTAATTACAGTTTTATAATAGTTTAGATACATAGATGGTAGTTGGATAGAAAGATTACCCAGTTGGCATAGTACATTTCATAAAGATCGCCTGTTCGATAGGGATAGAGCTATACAAATGAATGAGAAACCACTAATGAACTACTCACCACTCTTCCTAATAGTGGCCTCTCGCTCCTTCACTTTGCTCTCCTTGATACTCCTGACAACGCTGCACCTCAGTTCAGTGTTCTCACTCAGCCGGAGTACTTCCCTGTATATCTGCTGCGCCAGTTCTCTGGTTGGGCATAAGATTAGGGCTCGCGGTCCGCCCTGCGGCGCGCCCAGCGTGTGCAAGATCGGGAGGAGGAAGGCTGCAGTTTTGCCCGAGCCGGTGGGCGCGCAGGCTAAGATTTGGCGATCCTGATTTGGAAATTATACATTTTCAGGCTCGATTGTTTAAACCAGCCTTTCCCAAAGTGGGCAATAACGCCCCCTTGTGGGCGTTGCAGGCCTAAAGGGGGACGTTAAGAGATCCAGAAAAAAATGTAGGCCTTGTGTAGAGGCTTACAATAATTAATTTGATTTGAAGTTATGGTGGTTTTTAAGTGGGTGAAAAAATGGGGGGGGCTAAAAAATAATTCATTCTCAAAGTGGGCAGTAGACAAAATAAGTTTGGGAACCCCTGGTTTAAAGGGTGAAGGAAAATATCGTGAAGAAACCTGCATGTCTGAGAGAATGCCTCGATAGACGAGTGAAGTCCGCCAACCCGCACTGGGTTAGCGTGATGGACTATTGCCTAAACCGACTCGCATTAAAGTGTGGCGCGTGCCCCACAGTGGGACATTAAGGGCTAGTATTAAGTCGATTTTTTTATAATGGCAACTCGATTAGAGCAGTTCCTTCTTTCTGTACCGAGGGTTACGGGTTCGAATCCTGGTAGACACCAACATTGTGTGACGAGCATGTTTGTCCTCGAGTCATGAATGTTTTAATATCTCTATGAGTATTGTATACTGGCATTGCCAGTCCCTTGTTCAGTACCCATATACAAGCATTGCTGAGTTTGTCTAGCGATATTCCATTTGCTAATGTTCCAGTGACTAGCTTCCCAAACAGTGTAGTCTCCCAAAATGTCTACAATCTTACATTTTGCTGCCAATTATATTGTTAAAACTTACCTCTAGCATACAAGGTATTGCTTGCCGCTGCACTGGAGTGGGCTCGCTGTAGCCACACTTCTTTACTGTGTCCACTAGACCAGGGGACACGTGATACCGATCACATAGCTCGGTGAAGTCCTGCAGGGCCGGTGGTATGTGTCTGCCGATGGCTTTGATGCCATGTTCGTTGCGGAAACGATTATGCTGGAATGAAGGTAATTTCATGAACAAGCCTGAATCCCCCTCGTGTTGAGTGAATAACCCGGAGAAATGAAAGGGTAAATTATTATTAAGGAGGGGTCAGCCTAGTTTGATCTGGAAGCTTAGGCTTGGTAGCCTCAGAGTTCTAATTGGACTAGTTGCTAAATTATAACTTCTGAACCATGCTTCAAAGGGTATGTTAGACTGAATATGACCCATATCAGAACCTAATGCAGCAGCAGACTTTCAAACTAAGCTGCTATTAAAAAAAAATACAGTTAAATCAAATGGTATTGTCCATAAGAGGACATAGGCCTCTCCTAAATCCCCTTACATCTACAGGTTTCCTGTGGCCTGGGTGGTGACAGCGGTATAGTCTAGTACCTGTACCTGTGGTCTCCCAATACAATTGCAAACTGAAATCAATGTTATATTATTATCATACAGAACCCGAGAATTGAAACCAGGACCTTATGACTACCGAGCAAGTCATATTTTTGTTTGTCTACTAGACTAGTAAGGTTATGAGAAATAAGTATTGCAAAGTCCTACTTCTTCCAACTCAAGTTTCATCTTCAGATCCTCAGGTTTGTGTTTCTTCTTCTTCTCTTTCTTCTTTTTCCCCACTCGAACTCCGTCTACTAGCTGTAATTCACCTTCCAACTCCAATTCAGACTCAGAATGGGACAATTCTGAGCCATCTTGTGATCCTTCTTCATTGTCACTCAGTAACTCTTTCTTTATTTCAATTTTCTCTTCTTGTTTGACAGGCAGTTTGTTTTGTTCCTAAAAGTCCATACGCAAACAGAAGTATGTTTAGCCTTCAACATTTTACATTCCACATTTATTGTAGGGAGTTAATCGGTGATATAGTGATCATAGGCAGTAGCAGTAAGCAAACCATACCATTATATGAAACTAGTTCTGTTTGGTGCCACAAATGCTTAAGGTAAATGTTCTAAAGGGTGTATCTTTACATATATATCGAAGATTGTTTTTTTTCCAAATTATAGTAGATAGGTACTTAAACAAAGAAATAATACAGATGTAGCTTCGCAGAAAACCAAGCTGATTTTTGTTTTACACACAAATTACAATCTTTTAGAATTCATGTCTACTACACAAATCGGCTTGGTTTTTGCCCTTCAATAAGTTGTTCGCAACAATCTGTTTTAATATTAATATTGCTAGACGAACTGCGCTAATCAGGTCGTCAAGGTCACAAGGTTTGTATAATTACATCGTCCAAGTGTAGATAGAAATATTTTATACCTTCTAGTTTTATTTTATTGTGTCGAACGTTCACGCCGGTGGAAAACAGTAAGATATTCAATATTGCAAATTTTATGTACAGATTATATGCAGGTAATAGTTTGTGTGGGCCCGAGTCCCCTTCGCATTGAGGCTCCCCTCAAACCTCGCAAGCCTCCGCCTGCGCCCAGCAGTGATCTAAGTGTTATTATGTATATAAAGGAAGAGGTTATGTACCATACTTACATTGTTTTTCACGCCTAAAACTCTATGTTTGAATGTTAACCCTTTAGTCAATTTCTTAAATATGTCGTAAGCGTCCATTATGATAGCATTTGGAGGATTTTTTAGTCAAAGTTATTCAAAAACACGTGGATAACGAAAACAAAATAACAATATCAGTATTCAGTGGTCGAACTGACTGCAGTGTCTGACTTTCTGTCTACCCGCTGTCATTGTCAACTGTCACGTTGACGTGACAGACCATTTTTTTTTTTTTTTTGCGTGGGGAAATCCTCATGAATACCCGCAAGCCCCGAGGGAGGCAAGCGGGTTATGCCGGACTTTTACCGACTAAAACCCCACGGTGGTCCTTCTCCCGCCTTGTTGGGGGGGGTCACGGGAACGCTCGCGCACACATCCGTGACTGACGTGACAGACCTTACCCAACGCGTACACTGTGGCAAATTACACGCAGATTCCGCGCACACACTTGCGGGTTTCCAAATATTGGGATTACAAACTCTTGACGAACAATTTCGCGTGCTGTTTCATCCTAGAGCGCTCTCGGCCCAATAGCTATCTACAAAATATATATACCGGCCATAATAGAAATACCATATTGAAGGACAACAACAAAGTTTTAAGCAGGATGTATTTGAACTAGACTCAATAGAAAAAGGTCAAAAAAAAACCACAGGCTATAAGCAAAACAATCCGCTAATACCGAAATAGTGGCCACATTTTTTCCTCTAGTCATTTGTAATTCACTTTGATCATCTCTGTAAAGTTATTGTAAAGTCTATTTAACATATAGGTACGCGTTTGTAACCCTGTGTAGTGTAAATTTATGAGGCCTTCGTAAATCTCTGTAATCTCTCTGTAGAGCCTTCATAAACTCTTTGCAGAGCCACTAAGGCGCATGTAATGTCTCTGTAAAGGCTTTCAAATACCTTGTAAACTAATTGTAATGCTAATCTGTCCTGTATTTGTATATGTACCTGCCTTACGTGAGCTATTTGTAAAGTAAAGTGTTAAAAGGACCTCTACAAAGTAGTTCTCATTTTTGCAAATATTTAATGTAATTGCTCTAGTTATTGTAATAATTATTTTTATCGTATTCGTTACCTATAAGTTTTCAGATATCATCAGTAAAGCCTCTGTAAAGTCTAAACTTCTTTAAATTGTTTTTAAAAAGAAAAACTGATCTACTGAAATACTAAGACCACGCGCACACAGAGAGTACATACACATATTCATTGAAAATATTATATGCTGATTGTCTGCTTTTTTGCGCAGGCGCCAAGAAACCCATACATTACAAATAACGCCCAACTTCGCGGGTAGTGACTAAATTTATAACTGGCTACAAAATGAGAGAACCACCATACTCTCTAGCCTATTACCATACTTGCCCATTTGTTTTTTTTATATTCCAGCCAGTGCTCTTTTGGTTGAAGGTACTACCTGCTCACTTGGCGTTAATTTTCGAGAATGTACCTATCTAACTTTACCTTTATTAAAAGAGTATTAAACCACTGTGCTTCTTGCGAGATCTTCTCGGTGTCCCTGCTTTCTGTGCCGAGGGTCCAGGGTTCGAATCCTGGTAGTGACAAACTTTGTGTGATGAGCACGAATGTGTGTGCACGAATCATGGATACTTAGCAAAATGGAGTATTAGGTTACCTGCGTTGTCTATGACTGGGTAGGTATTACTTATTTTCTGAAAATTGTGTTTATGATATGTGTAATATGAGTGGGGTGTTAACTATTGTGTGTTCATAAACGTGCACGAGTAAAGGCAATTATAATATAACAGTATAGCTTGGCTTTGAGTTTTCCCAAGATTTCTGTTAAATGATGATGATGATTATTATCATCAGGGGTCCTTGTATTTAAAATAAGGAAGTAACGTTTTACTTGATACTGGCTAAAATGTCACTATTTTGTAGCCGATTGCCAACACAAAAAATAAAATGAGTTTCATCATTGTCACTCATACCTCGGGTCTTCTCTTCTTCTTCTTTTTTCTAGTTTGGCAATCAGTTACAAAATAGTGTCATTTTTGGTAATTCTTGATAATTGATATGGAATTATATGTACCCCTGATAATAATGATAATGTTGATGATGAAGGTAATCACCTACCCCTATAAGTAAAGCAGTGGATACTTTACTGAAAATTAACCGGACATATTGGGAGAACTTGAAAAGTAAAGTTATAGGTACTATTTTATTTCATTTTCCTTCACTCGTGCACGTTTATGACAAACAATGGTTAATAATCCACTAATATTACACATTATTTATCAAAGAAACACATTTTTTGAAAATAAAATAATATTGACAACTTCACAGTTCAACTTCCCGCCAAGAAATATCTCAGGTCTTTCGACAAGCTATAATCATTTAAGAAAAAAAAAATACTAATTTCAATGGAATCACTGCGAGTTTATTTTTATACTTTTATTACATTCAACTGTTATACGTTGCATGAGAATTCGACGCGGGCCCCGGCGGGCCCAAACATAAAACGACCGAGTTTTATTTCAGCATTCTTTTCGACAAAACAATCAGATTCAAAGATACTTATAGTACTAACTATTCCGACAATTGATATGTTCGTACACTTGCCGAAGCATTTGCCACGAAATTATGATCTACTTATGTAGTTTACTATACCGTAGTACGAGTTTTGCTACGTATTTATACTCAACGAAAACCTCATTCTTTCTTAATCTTTCCATATACCTAGATACTTCTCAATTTAATCTTTAACATATCTTTCGCTTTCTCTGCCACTTGTCAATTGGCAAAATCATTTTGGACCCAGACTCAATGAAAAATAAAATACCCCAGTGTTCCAAACTGAAGCATGGAAACTTTGTATTTACGAGAAGATTTAAAATCAAATGTAGTTTTCGTAATCTGTGCGCTTGGTATAAGTTTTGACAGCGTTTTTATATTTGATATCGAGCCTTTCCATACAGTTTAACAACTTCCTAGTCGAGTGATAGAGTTTTTCCATACATGTACGGTAAAGCTGCACAAAGCTGGACGTTATCACTAGAGGCGCTGCTACGAAATTTACGCAATGATTCGTTCAATCGATCTGTATTTAACGCTGACAAAACTCGTACTTATGGCAGGTAATTTACGGAGAGATCCGACATCGACTTTAGTAAACTATCAAAGCTTTTACTTGACCGCTTGTCGGACTAAATCGCTGGTGAGTTTAGTCGACCTATAGTCGACCGACCTAGAGATGCAATAAATACGTAGTAGGAACAACATATTTTCGTGGCATTTGCTTTATATTAACCGACTCGATTCCTTATTCACAAATATCAACAACATCAACACAAGTAAAGACACATTCCTTTAAATGTCACTGAAGAATCATGATCATCTGTCAAGATAGCCGGGCGTACAAATAGTATACCTCTGCTGATCTAATTGGGAATTATAAAATGTACTTAATTTATATATCTTGTTGTAATTTTGTATCTAGTTCATTATAGGTACGTGCTATGTGACATTTTATCTATTTCAATTTTCCATTAATCATCTAATTATTTTCACGTTTACAAATCTTTGTGTCGACTTTAATTAAATGTTTAATGATATTCCGTCGTCAGAAAAATAAAAAAGTTATTGCCATAAAAAAACCTAAGAATACTGGCTTATTATTTATTTATTAATGTTTAAATATATTTTATATTTCTGGACTTCGATTGATCATAATTTCAGTGATCATTTAAACCGTTTCATTTCAACTCGACCTCGTACGATCTACAACAATAGTACTCTAAGTGCCTTTACCGAAAGTTCAACTTACAACAATTTTTCAAGAGAAGCCTATAGGTCCGCTACACACGGTCCGCCACATCTAACCCTATTCGATCATTACACAATACTATGAAACATTTTTGTACATTCTTCACCCACGGACCTATCCGAACATTAAAGTATAACAAAACTCCATTAACTAAACGTATTTAACACATATTTTTTTTCATCTTTGATTAACGATGGCAAACTATAACTTTTACATAGTAACACAATATTAGGTTAGGCTTATTAGATCATAGCAAGTGGTACGTACACTGGATTCGCACTTCTTCACCTAAATCCTTCTCAATTTATATAAATACAATAAATTATTAATTTAATTTAATTTTTTTTATTTGTTATCTTGAGTATGTACCACTTACGACTGTAGCTTATAAAGAAAAAAAAGAAAGAAAAATCAATGCTAATAAAAACGCAGATCGTGCATATACATTACATTACGAAAAAAAAGAAAAATCTAATCCTAAGTGTGTCAGCACAAATATAGTGCATTAAATTAGCATTGCCACTTATTTAACTTTGTCGACATAAATTGTGTTTATTTATTTTCGTAAAAAAATATTTCTGTGTATAAAATGTGTCTCCAAGCATAACAAGGAACAGCGGTACATTTTTTCTAAAAAAAAAAATAGAAAAAAACGCCCTCAGATTATTTTAAGTACTGTGTAGGTACCTACGTACATACATAACCTCTGTAAATAGGGTCAAATCAATCGGTCACCAGAGGAACATAACGTATATTAAAAAGCTCGAAATAAATATTTGTAATTTTCTTTTTATTTCAAATGTACCGCTGTTTGGCTAACGTTACTTCTTCTAGTATATAACTGTCAGTATATTGTATGTAAATGTAAATACTTTTCATTTATGTACTGTAGACGGGTATCAACGAGATTGCTCGGCCGGGGAGTCGAGTAAGTACTACTTAGTATGTATATAATACTTATTACTTTTATATACTTAGAAACGTCGTAAGTGCACTTTGAGTTACGGAACTAGGTAGGTATAATTAAACGTTAATAGTCACTTGTAAACTTAGCAGATTTGATAATTACACTTCAGTAAAAAAACATGAAAAAGTTTCAGATTGTATCGTTATTTTTTGGCACTACGTTGCATTCGAGCTGTTTTCAGTCACAAAACGACACTAAAATTCTATATATATATATAATCTTACATGACTGTAACTAGAGGTATTGGTGTACTTATACCCCCGAATTTATAGAGATTTTTGTCATCTGAAAGAATGCCTTGTAAAACCTTTGTTAATTGATTAAAACTCGGTGTTAATTTCTATCAAACAAATAAATTACATTGCATTAGAACCAAATGCCATCAGCGATAGTGTACATCTGCCGATCCCTTCAGGGCTAACGGGCGCGATGGTGTTTATATTTATATATTTAAAAATTAGATTCCTCAGACGACCTTAACTTAACTGACCTTAACTGACTTTAAAAATGAGGTAAAACTCGTACGTCAAGTGCGAGATTATTCTTAAGCTAACCGTACACTTTATAGTCTACGTATTCAGACACTCCGTATGTAGAATTGAACACTTGAACAGCGCCACTGGCTCAGAACAGTCAATGTTACATACAAAATGTTTAAATATGTAGAGTTAGCTAGCGAATAATCTCGCGCTTGACGCGCTGCTCTAACGTATCATACCGTTATCGATAAATACGTAACTATTATAGTGAGGTATTGTGGCGAACTGGGAACTGCTACAACTGGTATATTATTTATAATTATATTAAGTTAAGAGTGGAAGATACTGATATAAATATTAAAGCTATTGGAATTAAGAATACATCGACTAATCGTTGAAACTATCAAGAATATACTGAGCCGTCATCAGAGCCGAAGGTTTTTAGTATTCAGGAGCCTATTCTCTTAGTACGATGAAAATGACATTGGAATTGACACTTTTAATATATTTGGTGGTCCCTTGATGGGCACAATGATGTTGTGATTGTTATGTTTAAAACTGCATTTTTCTTATGTAGATAATTAATGTAGTAATTGTAATTATATACTTAGCTATACTGTTAACTTGTAATTATTATAAACATCGAGTTAGTACTGTTTTGACCATCTGCTCAAGTCTGTCTAGCCGTTCCTACATTGTTCTCACATACCCATAACAATGTACTGCTCAAAAATTTAAGATATCTTTTTAAAAAGAGCAACCATGGAGTTTCTTGCCTGTTCTTCTCCATAGGAACGGCATTCCGAACGGGTTGTAAAAATATAGTTTAAAATTTTGTAACAATTTTGACGATTCATAAGTACTGTTCTTAATAGTTGACATGAATAAAACATATTCTGATTTTGAAGTTATAAATTGAATTTATACGGGCATTCCATTTGGGCCCCATAATACCACCGATTATATTCTACGCCTTTAACGATAATATTCATTACTTTACATTTGCTATTTTTCGTACAGGGGTAATGAAAAGTCAATTGCGTTGTGATTATGATTTAAAGGATCTTAGGCCCCAGTCGATGTATTCTTAAAAACGCTGTTATCTCCCCCGCCGACCGAGCAATTAAAATTATTTATAAATATCTATTGTGTGTACTGGTTTCGACCAAATTCAAATTGTAACCCACGCAGGGACGGATTCCAATTAAAATTCTGGCCGATTCAACTATTGCATTTTAAACATGGAAATGGATCAACAAAAAAAATAATGTGTCAATGGTAAAAATACTATGTAACAATTGTTAAATCTTGTCTGCCATTTACAATATAATTAGATATATATATATATAAAAACATGATGTCCTGTTATGTTCTGTTGCGTTGATATACATATTAATACACCGCCAAAAGCGGGCGACCCCACTTTCTAAATTAAAAACATTAAAGTTAAATTATATAGTTGGAGGTAATACTTAAACATTATTGGAGGTATAATACTTATTATAAAAGCATATTTTCTTTCTTAAAAAAAAACAAACAATATTTTTTGTGAAACGGTTTGTGAACGATGGGTGTGTCAGGTGAATCCTGGCGGTGTCTATTCGACGCGACGCGTCATAATTGTATGTAAAACATCTTTAATGTTACCTATTTATCACAAGGCTAGGTAAATTATTGTTTATCAATTAATCATTTCTAGTCATACACAATAAACAGCAGCTAGAGAAAGCCAACTTCCAACGACAAAATTGTTTTTTTTTTGTAATTCGCGATTAGATATTTTATAACTGGCTGTATGAATGCGTTTCGAAATACAAACATTGTTGGCTGATGAACAAAAAGCTGTCTATATAATACTTTAAAATGACATTCGGAGGTAGAATGGCTCGGGTAACGATGCCTATTTTCTTTTATTATATAGGTACTGGTACAGCTCTCTGATATAGTTGTACCGTACAGATATATCAGAGAGCTAGCACTCATCAGTTTCGCGGACTGTAGTTACCGTTTGTCGACTCGAAGAGCACGCGAACTCCTAGACTATTTTGTGCATATCATTTGAGACTTTTATAGCCACATCGTCTTGTCATTTCAAAGTACAGAATCTTAATTATTTATCTACTGTAGGCTATTGTTAAAGTTGTACTGTTAAAAAGGCATCCCGTTCATTATTACTTGTTGCATTACTCTACTTAGTAACACAGTGGGTTCTTTAGTTAACTTAACGTAACTAACTGGCGAAGAAGCGAATTCTTTATATTGCAAATACAAAGGGCTGTTATAATTTAAACATATTATTATTATATTAAAAAAAAAAGATTTTCTCACTTTCATCTTACTATTAAAAAATGCAGTATTTTGGTATACATTGCAAATTATACTTCATTATTGTTTCGCTGTAAGTAATGTAGGTGTATTATGTGTAGCGATCCGTTCTAGAATTTTCCAGCTGCGATATCTTTTGAACCTAATTTTTGCCGACACATATAAACTTAACGCGCACACATCTAATAGAATAAGACCTAACAACAATCTACGGCTGTCCTCGGAGCCGGTGTACTCACTACGCAGCTCATAACTGAGATCGACAATTTAGAATCACATCCAAAACCGAACAACAACAAAAAATTTATGGCTAAACAATTATTTTCAACGAAGCAGTCAACAATAAGCTTTATAAACAGCCAAACCGATACCAAATAATTGCACAGCGAAAACAATAAACACAAACATTAAAACGGTACGGTGACTACATCTAAGTTTCACTAGGTATTAATAAATCCATAAGTAGAATATATAAAAATCCTTTCCATTAATGATTTTATCTATTTACTATTTAGTTAATAATATCACGAGGCCTCTATTCCCGAACGATGCCGCGATACTTCAATATGTATGTAATTACTAAACTTATAAAATATTTACAATTCAAACTACCCGCTTGCTTTTCCCTTCTAAGCTCCAGCTAAATGATTCAATGATCTTTTGTTATCCGAACGCATGTTATTGACGTGTTTCATATTAAACAATAAACAGTCTGTGTAACATTCAAATAAAAATTAAAAAACAAAATAATATATTTGAGGTACTACAAAAATTGGAGGTAAACGGGCTTCACCAGGATATCTCTCACAATAATTACTTTGATTCAAACAACGCGACCCGCAAAGTTAATCTATTTAAGCTGACGATAAAATGATATAAACTTAATTAAACCATCTGGTTCACATCAAATAAATCTTCGTTAAATGTAAAACCCATATCACAAAGTACACATATATGTAACATTCCGGAAAAGAGAGTTTAAATACAAATCACTATGTTAAAAATTCTATACCCAAGTCATTTGACATAGGAAAAATAAATGCATAATAAAAAATGATTATTGATCCAAAAATTAAGCTTGCATTGATATTGTTTGCAGCGAGACATGCATTGATCACTCGATTCTATTCGATCTTCATTTAAAAACGTTTTATAAACAGTTTTTTTCACTTTCAGTGAATCGACATTGATATGTTCCCCAATTGATGGCGGTGTTCATGAAAACCGGATATGGCACGTCACTAAATTTAAGGTATTTTTTTTCTCATATTTATTTTTAAGATTTTCAGAAAGATTTTAATAGTTTTTAATCTACAGAAAATACATGCCAAAACGGCAAATATCATCCTCAATAATGTCTTTGGCTTTGTGAAATATCACTGCGTTTAAAATACTTTCTTTGTTAAATTAGAGAGATATTGATTTTGTGATATGTCCGATTAAGAGTTAGTCACTTTGGATTGAGTGTTGCCACTTATATTGAGATGAAGGTAGACCCTGGATAGATATGTAGAATTACTCGAGACAAATGCGGTTCCCAAGCGATTTCCTACGATAAAAGTAAATAAAATAGTTTTTATACAATTTGCAGCCATCTTATGGTTAGGGTATCCTAAGATTTTTTTTGAGAATAATATAATAATAATCTAATAAATTTTCAATAACGAGACGTCCGCTACGTTGGTCGACATTTAAATAAGAACCACTATACACTCATAGAGAGAAATCCGAAAATGGATACAGATTAAATATAATTATATTAATTAATACCTAAACTCTACGTATTTTTATACAGAAGAAATGATTATTTTTGTTTCATGATTTGAAATCATGCACACGTATACGATCGTCGAACTGCTTTTCGAAGACCCACTTTCAGGCTCACCAGCGTCTCTACTCCCTATCTCTTCGCTCACTCTTCACCCTGTATTCAAGGATTCCATTAGAGTCTGGCAACTCTACAGCATTTCCCTTTTTCGAAACGTCACCGCCAACCGTATGATTCGTCCGTGAACCGTCGCTTGCGCATACCTCGTCAGTCCAGAGACCCATTCATTATATTAATGGTATGAAGACGACCGAAGGCACGGCTACTAACACATTGATCATTATTATTGAAGCCAAACGCACACAGATAAGACATTGTTACACGTTAAATTTTGTACTTTCAAAATCAGATTCTAAGAAGTCTTTTTATTTTTTTTTCAACATCAACATTTTTTTTTCCTCTTTTAATCTAAACACTTTTTGTAATTAACTCCTAAATAATCTGTATTTTTTTTAATTAATTTAGATTTGGCGTTCCGAAAAAAGTTTCAGTAAAAAATATTTTCTTTGCTTTTATTAAATTTACTGTTTAAAATTTGTACGTTCTCCTTTTGTACAGTTACCGAATCTAATTTGACACTAGACATTTATAGAAAAGTGATTTTAAAAAATGTATTTCTCTTTCTAAATACAGTTGGCATAATTTGGCAGCACTAGATATATTAATACTTTAGTATTGCTCTGGATTACATTGTCATATTGAACACTGTTTGAACATTTTCACTAGAAAACGCCTTTGCTCGCGAACTGTTAAAAGTCACAAAGCGAAGTCCGGTCCTCGAAGCGTAGGTACACTAGACGACTTCTATAAGCCGCGTGCGACAATACTGTTTATGTAATTTTAAAACTAACGACAATATTTTCCTAAATTATAATACGATTAACCATTAAATGCGGCGAGAGTCCTGCATTGTTTTGGCATAATTGTCCATTATATTGCACATTATGATGCCATCCCTTTCGCGAGCGCGTCCATTGTTGCCGCGCCGCACCTAGCCCTGACTCGTGGGTGAGGTGTAGTTGCGGCGGGGTCTGTTGCCACCGATTTAAGCCATAGTCTGTGGTCATTGGAGGCCGGGCGGCAGCTGCGGCGCGTGCTCGCCGGCGCCCAGGTCGAAGAGGTGGTGCGGCGAGGGCGCCAGCGCGCTGTGCAGGGCCGACGTCTTGAGCAGCCGCTTCAGCATCCCGCTGGAGCCGCGGTGCTGCAGGCTCTTGTGCGTCGTGAGCGAGTTCTTCGTCCGGTACCTCCGGTGGCAGAACTCGCACACGTACAGCGTGTCCGACTGCTCGTGCTTGTCTTGGAAGTGTCGTTTCAGGGAATAGTAACAAGAGAATGTCCTGCGGCAGTATGGGCATTCCTGTGGCTCGTTGATGCCGCCGGCGGTGGGCGGGGGCATACGGAGGGGCGGTACAGCTGGAAGCACAAACGAGAGCACATATTTACATTAGGACATCTCTCCCGCAATTTGAGGTGAGTTCGGTTAGCTGGCAACACGTGGCTACAATCATGAATGATAATTAAACATTCTGTTTGATGTTTTTATTGTTTTAATAATAAGAAGAACGTATGTATGAGGTTATAATAATTAATAATACTAATAATATGCACTGTACACATTGACTAACTACACAGTAATCACGAGATTTTCATAATAATATTCAAAATCTTAAGGAAATTCTCTCAACCACATTGACACAGAAACACGTGATAACAAAAATGATAGAAGCATGCTCCAAGCAACACAACAACGTCAAAACTGCGAAACCCGACGGGAGGGGGGCTCGGGGCTCGGGCGAGGGCGAGGGGGGAGGGTACAGAACGAAACATAAAGTATAACAGAAAATATCTAAAATAAACTAAAACTGTAAATTTATAGAAAAATAAACTCCAAAAGGACCCTTAGCCTAGCTTAAAACTAATCGAGTAGAAAATAATTGATTATGTTAATGAGTTAGAATATAGTGTTGTTCTGGCTAATAATCAGTTCTGTTTCTATAAACATGATCTAACCTTTGCGAGTGTTGGTACGAGCGGCTGTCTCTGGTAAGTTGGTCTCGTGTAAGTTCTCTTTGCTGGATGAATACTGCCGCATTCCGCGCCAACTCCGTCCGAGTAGTCACTAAAAAAATCGTATTTGATCTGTCTCCCCTGGCCTGGACTTGTGGTAGGTGTATATGTGGGTCATCAGGGAGTTCCTCGAGCAATATACCCTTTCGCATATAGTGCATCGGTACTCCTCCTGGCGCTCCGCGTGCTTGTCCGCAATATGGCGCTTCAACGACGCCTTTGAACACAGAACCTTGCCGCATAACGAGCACGTGAATAACTTTTTACCTGGAAACAGATCGAAAAACAAAAACCAAATGTGGGGTGGGCCCCAGCGCGGTGCAAATTAAAAAACAAAACCTATCCGGGAGATTTCACTTTTTAGTGTGGCATCATTTTTCTTTTCTTTTTTAATTGTCCAACAAAAAAAGAAATTATTGTGACTTAAATAAAAAATGGAAAATTGAAATAAAAATTGAAAAATAATATTGAAATGATGGCGAAGCTACAGTGGCTTATGAAGGGTGTTGCGCAGATAGCATGCGGAGGCGGGACAGAAAATATAATTGAGCGGAATATCTAGATATGCTAAGCGTGTTCTCAAATCAAGGAAAAAAATAAACTGTGCACTATGAAAAATGCTAATAATTATAACTACACAAGCTAATAGTTTTAGTGTAAACAATTATAAATAGACATACACGGGGCGGTACGAGGGTGGTCCAATAAAACTGGCAATATTGTTTTTTTTTGTATAATTGTTTTTATTAAAAACGCCATTATCATCAATATTAGGATTTATGAAGTTCGGTTTAACGATTACATTTTTTATGAGTAGCTATTTCAATTATTTTTAATTTAAAAAGTAAGGAAGAAATAAGAACTACTATGTAGGTACCTATATATAATATTATAGTGTTGCGAAATCATGTTTTTTTATAATAGAATACAATACAGTCGCTAATAGCTGCAGCCCATTAAAACAATTTGTTTTACAAATTTTGGCGTTCCACACTACTTGTGAAAATGTTAGCGTTGTTCAGTAGGTATACCCTACCTATGGAAGACAAAAACATACAATTTTGGCACGATTAATTAACAAATGTATGAACGACTGAAGGAAACACCAACCTGGTCAAGCCCGACCGTCCGTCCGACAAAGAGAGATAGCTATATGAAAAAGTGGCAGCTGCCGTACGTACGTGTTTTTTTTCTTACATCTCTCTCCTTCTCTGTCGTAAGGTCGGCCCTAACCATGTCTAAGCTTCTATAATGGGTATAATGGACTGCATTACACAGACGCCAATCGTTAAAAAAAAACTAGATTCGTGGACAGTTAGTACAATAATTTACGAAAAAAAATATAAAATTTTCAATACAACAACCAATAAATTAATTTAGATTCCTTATAAAATAAGTAAAAATGCCAACAAGAAGTATAAGAACACATTGAATAAAGTCGCCGCACGCGCACGTGCGAGTATGAAAAAAAATAACCTTAACACGTTAGAAGATAAAAACTTAAACAGGTCACAGAAACAGTCTTAATCTTGCTAAGTTCCTAACTAATGTAGTTTTGCCAGGGATGTGTCCTGCTCCTTAGAACACGCTGGAGTTCTCGCCCCTTCAAACCCGAGGCTAAGCCTCTCGAGATCCCAAAATCACTTAGCACCTATCTTTCGAACCCAAAGATCATTATGAATCACAAATAAATTTCGAGTTAATTCCAAAATTAATCACGCTTTTGACTTCACCATCTGTGTGATGACATTTCTTTTTCAATATAAAATTATCGATTTAATTTAGTAAATAATGTACATTTTTTTTAATCTATAAAATACGCCTAATAGTGTACAATTCAAACGCGTACTTACTCTAATCAGTCTATAGCGTTTATTAGATTTTGGCAAATTTTTAATCCAAACCGGAGACCATTCTTTTCTACTAAATAAATTCATAATTGTCATTAGCTATGATGTACATAGCCGCATTACCGCACTGCACTGCAGCACATCCCTGTAATCGTAAAGTAAACACGTAGCTCTATTATCTATATGAATTCAGATAAACCTTAATTCTATTGAATAAACTAACTTAATATCCCAATCCCAAATTAACAAGAAAAACTAACACTAGAGTTACTAATAAAAAAAAACAACAATTCTACGTTTGAAACTTTGCAATGTCTGCAAATAAAAACTTAACATGTTTTTTATTTTATTTCACTTTTTGTAGTTCACGGAATGTTGCGAAATATTTAGAAAGAATTTAGATTCCATTTTTAAATTTCGTATCCCTTATTTTTTCTAGCACGAACATCGTTCCTTTTAGCACCAAATCACTAGTCTTCCAATTGGCCAAACTAACACAATAAAGCTTAATTATTAACTAAACAAATAATGGCTAAGCGTTTATGTATCTAGCAATAACAACAGAATCTTATAACATATAGCATTTAATTTTTAGGAAGCCTCTCATAGTTGTTACTTGTTAGTCAAAGAATAAAGCATCGCTTATTAGGCGAGACGTGTTTCCAACACTACCTACTTCTAATGCTCGTTACGAAAAATGTGTCTTTTTGTTTCAATAAAGAACACAATAATTATATAAAGCAGGCACTAATCATTACTTAAGATGTATATCGTTTTATAATAAATTATGTTAACATTTACACTTACGAATGCCTTATTGCTATTAAAAAGTTATTTCTTTAACAATAGTGATATTTTATCGACGATTCTCATCGATTTAGTGATGTTTTGTTGAACTAGAATATATTTGTTATATAATAAAGAAATACATCAATTTTATTCGAGGACGACTCGACTTGAACGCGGCCGTATTCTTTTTATTTTAAATATTATTTTTTTAAGTCCGCATTCTGCTTTCAATCGCGATACTGACTAAGAATTGGCTGGTATTTTTATAGGACTTGTTAGTTTTAAATTTCACCAAAAATGTGTGTTGATTGATTTATCCGCGTTAAAGTTCCGTCATCCGATAAAAAGATACATACTTATTAAAATTATTTTATGGCAAGCATATATCCGTTGAAAACACTATAAGCGCGGGGCGCTGTTAGTAAATAAAAATTCACACTGTTCAAATTTAGGAACATTTAACATTGAGAATTGTTAAAAATTGTTAATATTCTATTACCTATTATGTTTATAATAATAATGTGTTGTAATTACAATTGTACAACGAAATAGCAACTAATGGTGTGAGCTTGTAATGTACAAAATAATAAGTATATGTAGCAACTAGGCATAGAAACGAGAAAATAATAATAATAATAATAAAAAACCTATTCTAGAAGGCTCAACGAAACAATAAGAAATGAACACAGGTATGTATTAAAGTAATGATTGAAAAAAAAAACAAGAAAAAAAATCTGACTTAACTAGAAAAAAATAGCCACGTTCAATTAAAAATGGCACATTGTGATTCACATGGATAAAAAAAATATATTCCCGTGCATCGATGTTAGAAGAAATGGCAATCACTTTAAAAACATAAGTTAGCAAAAAAAAACTACCAAATAGTAGACCAAGAAAAAAAACTGTATGAAAAAAGCATAAAGTTTTTATATGTATTGAGTATGTGTGTGTGTGGATGTGTGGCTGTTATATTTCCTGTTTTAGTGTCTATGATATTATTTATATATCCTGTGGTATAATATATTGTGATAGTGCTTTCTGCGAGTTGATCAAATATCGTATTTTTTTTAATAATCAACCTTTCGTCTCTTTCTGTTGGTGCTATGTCGTGGGTTCAGTCTTAAATAACGAAAAAAAAATCACCTAAAATAAGAATAATAAATTTGAAAAGCCTCATTACGCCAATTATATATCTGTGTATATAATTTTTATAGTTTTAAATATTTTTTTTTTTTAGTAATCTCGTATAAATATCTAAGAGTGAGATCATGCAGGTAAAATACAGAATAAATAAATTGCCGCACATAATGAACACAACGTTTGAAATGAATATATGCCTCTTCGGTTACTTACACGAACACTTGTTCCTTTTATATAAATTTAAGCCTAATATATAAATTTACAGCACCAAGATTTTACATCTTTTCTCAAAATATTCATTTTTTTTTCTCTTCGCCTTATTGTCGCACATTTAACATAGTGTAAAAATTCAGGAATTATTTTTTATACCGCAGTATTGCACTCTTCGGACGAACTGTAATAGATCGCAACTTTTAAACAAAAAAACAATTTTTTTTCTAGGTATAGATCTATCTCGCCCTCTCTTGTAAACACTGGAATGTCAGTTAGTTATTAATTGTGATGTCCGTCATGGTCAATCCTTGTCACAAGTTCAAAGTTTCGTATAAATATTTAAGTAAGTAAAAATAGAAAAAAAAATCTACACTAAAATTCATAAAATATATCGAGTCCCATGGAAGAGATAAAAAATATATATGAAAGTAATAGTTTAAAAAATAGTTACTATTTAAATAGAGAATTTTAGTTGAAAATAAATTTAGTAAAATTAGACATTGAACTGGTCTTTGAACTTGTAGAAGTCGATATTGTGGTGGGGCGGGGCGATCTTGGCGTCGGGGCTGGTGGTGAGGTTTTGGGGCTGCGCCTGGTGGGGCGCGCCCCGCTGGCGGCGGTGGTAGATGCTCTTGTGGTTGTTGAGCGAGTTGAGCGTGCGGAACACCTTGTGGCAGAGCGTGCAGCGCGCCGAGTGCAGCGGCTGCAGGTGCTGCTGCTCCGTGTGCCGCTTGAGCGTGAGCCGCGTGGACAGCAGCTTGCCGCACACCTCGCACCGGTGCCCCGCGCCCAGGGGGCCCACTGTGCCACACATAACAACCAACATCAGCGCATTAGTCAACAACACACGCCCTGAGGCGCTACTCGTATCCAACACCACTGCGACCGCTCGCATCCAACGGGTCCCATTCTAAAGGAACCAATTGGCACAATTAATGCACCACGATATTTTTTTTTCTCGGATGGCAATTTCGAACCTGGATTGTAGAGGCAATCAAACGTGTTCTTATCGAATTTGACTAATGCGCTTTTTTTTTTAAAAAAAAAGGTTGGTGGTTATGCGTGTACCGATCATAGATGTCCCAATTGGTTCCAGATAGGTGCGGAGCGAGCGTAGCGCCGTCGGTCCGGACGCCATACTGGCCGCTACCGACGGTCTACGCTCCCACCGAAGCGTTTGTTACGTGTCGTTTAGTGAAAATAATAAATCATACATACATATAATAGTTGCGGTGCGCATGCGTATCTATGCTATATACAAATGTTAGGAACATATCGAGTTTACATTGTTTTTTTTTCATTAACTTAACGAAAATCTACGGGCAAGACTATGGCGTTTTAGGTGGTTAGGATGGCAGCTTTGTTTCTTGAGATGGCAACGTGTATGGCTTGGGGGGTGCGCGCCGGCGGTGCGTGCGTCAGTTGACGGGGTAGAAGGGCCCCTGGCCGGCGGCGGGCGGCGGTTGCTGCTTGCGGTGGTAGATGGACTTGTGGTTCCTGAGACTGTTGAGGCTGGAGTAAACCCGCCGGCATATGTTGCACACTGGCTCCCGAGACGGTCTCATGTGTACGTTTTGGATGTGCCGTTTGAGCCGCGTGAGCGACGACAGGCTCTTGTTACAAGGCTCACATCTGTAATCTTCTTGGGGGGTGCGGGCGCCACCTGGTCACAACACAAGCAGTTAGCCCCGTCGATGCTTCGGACGCACCTTTAATGCACTCTCGTATCGTAGCCTCTCTTAAAGCACCGCCACCCCCCTCAACTGATGACAGGCGCGCGCGCGCCGCCTCGTGTGTATGCGAAGCGGTATATTAGTAACGCAAACGTTGGGTATTGACGCCTACTCCTCGATAGTTAAGCTCAGCAATGATTGTGTGATGTATAACTGTCCGGTTTCCATAACATACCTATGTGTAACGGTGTCGCGTTGCCCGGACAAAAGCGTTTAAAATTCTTCAATGAAATAATTTGAGTGTATTTTATATAAGCCGACACCAGAGTTACGATTACTTAAAAATTCCATTGTTCGATCTCCCGTTTATTATATATTTTTCGTTTCCCAAGACAATGTGATCGAGTGAAACCCGATGTTGTATTTAGAAATGATTCATGAGATCCACTATGCTTCGCAGAATAACTAACTTTTACCGAATACCCTCAAGTTTATAGCGGAGTTTGTGATTTTTTTCCTAGGTACTAAAGTATAATTTTGTGGTTCATTCTTTATTTTTTTTATTTCTCGTTTCAACTTTCGCAAATACATGTTTACAGCCAATACGGTTACAATTTGGTGCAATTAATTTAAAACAAAACCGTTTACCGAGATCATGGTAATTTAAATAATGTGGTAAAGTAGAAATTAAAAAATGCAAATAGTAAAATAATGAATAACAAAAACCTAATCGGATATTATGGGAGTGAGGGGTTGTCCTAGCACACAATTGTTTTAACATCTAATAAAACAAGCTTGCATATCTTCGTATAGGTAGTTACATTACACTATGTTACAGTAACAACTACATGCACGCCACGTTGCGTTTTGGTTCAATGATCAACATAAATCCCATGGAGTCGTCATTCGTTTGACAAATTAATAAAAATCAAATATCAATGATACCTATGCGTCTCCATCGAACCATAACACAAAAAAGCTAACATTAATTAATTTAAATACAGAAACACAGAGCACAATATGAAGACATATAATATATAAATAAAGGTATATATATATATACAGAGGTTAATAGATAATATAATTGTAATAATAAATTAATAGATTATATATATATAAATATAAATAATTATAATGTCACGTAATAATTGCCTCATACATTTGGTAAACAAAAAAATATAAAACCTAATAATGGATATATAAACCTAATAATGAGACAGCAGAGAGGAAGCGGTGATGGTGGCATACGACAGACAGTGCATTAAAAATATCGTTTTTCTCAATATATTAGGTAATGCAATAAAATAAACTTGTTGCTAGACAAGCCGGCACTCACCTTGGGAGGTGCTCGCCATGCCGTCCGGAGCCAGCGGACTCTGCAGACCTGGAAACACCATACAGTTGATACGCATACGTCTGGGCGTGAGCACGAGGCTTAGAGGCAGGGATTCGATTCAGAATATATTTTTTAACTATTTGAGCACTGACGTTCTTAGTTACTTCTACTTCTGAATGACCTTCTAAGTTATAAAGGCGACAATAGTCACCTTTATAACTTAGGACTCGCCTTCGATACATGAAATATAACAAAAAAAAAACAAACAAAAAAAAGAGTTTTAATTATTCAACTTTGATAGAACAGGGATTTGATTGGACCAAATATTTCACTCAGATTTGGCGTATTCAAAAAGTAACTATTATGCGGTGGTAGTAAACTATTGTCAAGTACTCTAGTACTTATAACTATTATTGAGTAGTACCCAACATAATGAAATTAATATGAGACTTACCGGCCAAAGTCGAGTGCTGCGCCAGCGCATCTATAGTGAAGTTGAAAGTATTGGATTGTGCGAACAGCTTGGAGTCGGGCGGGATGAAGGGAGACGGCATTTGCGGGGGCGGCGTGCGGTCATCTGCGTCCGCCGAGCTGCCACGGGATGACGGCCCTCCCTGAGGACACAGACGAGTAGGCATTAAAGGGTGGTGTGTCGAGTCGGATTCGTCTGTGTTATTCTATATTTCGAAGAGAATTGAGACACAACATAAGAGAGTTGTTCAAGGAATTATGATTTTTTAAATGTAAATCTGGAAATCATGTTATAATATAAATATAAAATCATAATGCTTGGAAGTGGAGTTGGAAAACCTTTTTGCATGGTTATGTGACTGACCTTTATTTTTATGTTTGATATTGTTAATGTTAGTTTTTTTTTGTTATTTATTATGTCTGTTTGTTATTATCGAATCGATCATATTTTCTTAATTTTGAAGTAACTTATTGGTTTCGTAATTTTTAAATGAGATGTCTTGTAAACAATCCACGAAAGGTACGGCATGGAGCTTTAAGTATTTAGAGTAGATTCATTTTGATATAGGTACTTTCTGCCTGCAGTGCTAAATTTAATTGAACTAAATATTTTACTAAATATTTAAATATGGAACGTCATACATACCTATTTCGATTAAAATGTCTTTTTACGTCGCATCTCATGAATATTCGCGTGTTTTTGTTTTTTTCTGAGTTCAGTTTTATTTCAGCTCTCATAGCCTAGCTAATCATTATAGGTCAACATCTTACCATTTCAACGAATAAGTATTCAAAAGTTTAAGTGGTTCTGTAAATATTTTTTAGAGATTTTCCCGTTGTATTTGTTCATTTCAGCGAATTAAAAAAAATGTTATTAACGAAACTCCTGGGAGCCGTCAACTATTAAAGTTAGTAAGCAATTTAACTTGGAAATAAGTAAAGTTTCGTGTCGTAATAAAAATATATATACGTACTTTACTTAAATGAGATCTTGTTTAGTTTGGGATTTCGTGTTCACTTTTTCTCCCTCGATGTTTATGACTAATCATAACAGACTTGACGGAACAGTTAAGAAAAAAAAACCACAAACAATCATATTTGAAGTTTACTATAGCAAGTGTAGTTACAATTTATTTTTAACTAGCTGTCCGGACGAACTGCGTACCGCCTCAGATTCAGATGTACGAGAAAATTAATTCACCTTTTTTTTTCCTAATTTTCCCATATTTTAATAGTTATTCTGCCATTCGGAGCGGATACAAAAAAACAAAGATCATAAAAATCGGCCCACCAGTTTATGAGTTATAAATTATGTAACCTACACGACTTAGTTTTATACATGAACCCCCGAAAACATAGACGTTATATAACTTTATCAAACGTCATATAGTACTACGCACAAGAGTTTTGCTTTGCGTAGTACCATATGACGTTTGATAAAGATCAGACCGTCTAGAAATTCGTGGGATCGAAGATTAAGAACCTATATATTTTCGTGTCATGTAATACCCTGCAATTAAATAAAACAGTATCGAAAAAAAAACGAAAGTATGACTCATCTGGCGTTAAATAAAAAAGAATCCCTCACTAGGTCACCAGACCGCGAAGCGCTAAAATGCCGCAGTTATCGGCCGATTATTCGTCATACGAACTCGAAGTACTTACCTATAACAATCGTATGTCACTCGACACTCGTCGGGTTCCGGGTATAGTATCTAGCTCGCTAGACGTTCTAATACCCGGTAACTCTCAATGTCACACCATTGGCGTTAGGCGATGCGTTTGTTTTGTCTGCCTTTTATTGTGCTAATATCCTGTAATGTTTATTTGTAACTGCGATATGTATTTAAAATGATACGTTTTGATTTATATCGTGTGGCTCGCACGCACGGTTCTGTTTTACAGGAGTAGGTACTACATAGAGAGCAGTTGCTCGTAGGTGGACGAAGCTACACTAGGGGATGGAATTTTCTCTATGGCCTTTCTTGACACAGAAATTGAAGATCGCCGGTTTAATGGTTAGTATTAATAATCTAGGAAAAATAAAGACGTACGAACTTATATTTGTTTGTAAGTACCTGTCTCGAAGAACTTAGTACCGCCTCTCAGAATAAAATGTTAAAGAAATTGAATAATTTTTATTATTACATTTTTTTGTGCGTTATTCTGCTATTCGGGGCGAAAATCAAGGATCATAGAAATCGGCCCATCCGTTCTTGAGTTATTATAAACTGTGTAACAAACACGAATTTGTTTTATTTATATAAATATGCGTAATTATTTTTTTCGAAGGTTGACTGTCAACCAGTAGCGGTTCTACATAAGTGTGTGTTTATATTCACGTATTCGTCCATGACTGTCTATCAAATCGTAATACGAGCGGCTGCTTATTTATGCACAAATTCGGTTGTTTATGAATCATAATGTTATTAGTGCGAGCTGTGGAATTTGTTTGCGATCGCATTTTATTTTATAATACCGAGGATAACGAACTTAATTGCAGACGACACGACTCCGAAATAAACCGAATGCCGTCCTCGTCGTGAGCACTACCTGTGTGACGTCATCATCTTGCATTTATTGTATGACGTGCGTTAAAACTAATCAGCTCTCTTTCAGTTACGTTTGTATTTGTGGGTATAACAGAGACGACATGGCAATTGTAGGGCAGTGAATATTGTGTTAGCTACATAAATATTTTTTGGCACTCATAGAGTGATGTTTATTTGTTTATTTCTAAATTGCATCTCAAAAACTCGTGCGCATAAGGCATCATATTACGATCTAGCATAAAGCGTAATCATACTAGAACCCTAGTTTGTGTATATTCACATCCCTTGTTGTCAGTATTAAGCCGAAAACAGTTTTGTTATTGTGATTCTTATCAACAGCTACTCCGATGATTTTTTAGCTATTTACTGAAACGCAAACTATTGCCTAGTAGATAAGGTGTAACAATAATGGTGTAAAATATTATAACAGGGCCAACATTAGGTTATAAAGATAACATTCCCAAAAAAATGAATCAAATTATTCGACAATAAAAAAAATACACCCCGTACTGAGCGCACGGCCAAACGGTACAGGTTCGGCTTGTTTAAAAAAACTCAAACATCACTCACACAATTATTTTATACATCAACGTGATCCATATAACTTACGGATTCATCTGTTAATATATTTTACACTATTTTTATTACACCTTATATAATATTAAAGAGGTACCTACTCTTTCACCGACACAGCGGGTTAAAAATGCCTATATTATTGTGTACTTTTAACATAAAAAAAAACAGATTTACCAGGGAGTGGAGTGTGTCCCAATGGTGCCATATGGAACATTATTTTTAAAGTTCCAGCCAACTAGTGAATGGCGGCAATAACCTCTTTTGAGGACTTTTAAGGTCTCTTTTAAGGCCTTTAAATAAATGGAAGATTAGTACCAACTCACAAGTGGTTTGTGATGATGCGGCGGCGTGTCGTCTGTGCTCCTATCAATGTCCGGGTTCGTCGGATATATCATGTCCAATGGTTCATTCTTCACGTCGTCCATCAGCCTCGGCGATGGTGACGAGCTGCTGTTCGATATTCCATTCCCGTTGTTGCCCGGCTCGTTGAGGGTCCGGGTGTTATTGATCAGCGAATGGTTCTTTGTTGAGAAGTCCGCTGCGTGCATCTGTGGCTGTTCCGTGTTGTTGTTGTCGTGGCGGGGGCGCTTGATGACGTCGGGGGAGTTGTCCGCTGAGCGGCTCATATGTCGCGGGGGGAGGGGGGGACGGCGGATCATTTGCTGGAAGCTGGATGTCGGTTGCAGGAGCGCTTCTTCGAGTCTCTCGCTCGGGGGGTGTGAGATGTGGGTGGTGTGTGCGGGGTGCGGGGGCGTGTGCGGGGACGGCGCCGTGGATGGTGCCCGCATCGTTTGAAGGAGTGGCTGTTGGAGAAGACAGTGTTATAAGACTTTGGTATAAAATAGAGTCTCGTTGTTTTTCTCGTCGAACTGTCTACCTACTTCTTTATATGTAGCATTGATATGACCTTACTGTACCTTAGTTAGGTTATCTGTATTACAGGGTTTCCCTATCACGGAGTCCAGTCCGTCACAAAGGTTGCTATAATTATTACATTCATGTTTACTATAGTAGATCAATGTTTCCTAACATTAATTTATGTTCACAACCTTGAGAGTGAAAAATTAAAAAAATATGTCATTACAACTTAACATCACTGCTTGCTTTGTTATGTAAAAAAATATATCTAGAATCAGAATCAGAATTTTTTTTATTCATGTAAACCATTAAATACAGTACTTTTGAATCGTCAAAAGTTACAAAATGCGAAGCTACTACTTTACCACCCGTTCGGAATGCCGTTCCTATGGAGAAGAACGCGCAAGAAACTCCAAGGTGCTCTTTTTTTTTCAAAGATCTTTTATATTTTTGAGCAGTACATTGTTATAGGTATGTGAGAACAATGTAGGAGCGGCTAAGCAGACTTTAGCAGCTATTCTTTTACATGCGCTTTGGAGGTTTAGTATTTGAAGCTATTTAACTTTATTCCTGAAGAGTGAGTGAGTTTATTTCAATCAAGGTTATTAATCGGTGACGCAGGTAGGTATTTGGTATGTTAACACAACTGACGTGAAATAAAGGCCTCAGCAACCTCTAGGAGCGACAATTGTAACTCAACATTGTTGACTTTGCCAATAAACTATTACAATTTTTGGCCAATTTTTAAACGGAACAATGGCTAAATTATGCTAACTGTGACAATTATTCAATTTAGTGTCACACAGGTGTTGAACATGAATATTAATTGGAATCCTTGAGAGTTATAATAAAAAGTATGTGTCGGACTATTGCCACGTGTGATCACATTTATTTGTATAAAATATATGCTTAAAGTTACGCGCGAGTATAAAATTAGTGCCCGCGACTATGCAATGCGCGGAATTCAGTTATTTCTCGTGGAAACCTATCAATTTGCCGAGATAAAACATAGCTATATCACGACCCTAGTTATAAACTATCATTTTGGTTAAGTTTTATCACAATCCGTCTATAGATTTGCAATGATAAGCAAATAGACAGACACTCCAAAAATAGCAGGGGGATTGAGCCCGGTGATTCACTATCACCAAATGTACCTAGCTCGCAGTACCGATGGCCGTTGGGGCAGAAAGGTTCTAGAATGGTGACCACGAATCGGAAGACGAAGTGTAGGACGGCCCCCCACAAGGTGGACTGATGACATCACACGCGTCGCAGGAAGCCGGTGGATGCGAGTGGCGGAGGACCGTAATGTGTGGAAGTCGTTGGGGGAGGTCTATGTCCAGCAGTGGACGTGTATATCGGCTGATAGATAGATAGAATTGTACCTCTGCCTATTATGAAGATGATTTTAAAAAAAAGTGATGTCTTTGCTTACCCCCTGATGGTCATTATGCGTGAGCCCGGACACGCGCAGCACCTCAGCAGTCTTGAGGAACGAGGAGAGGCTCCTCTGATGCACGTTGACCTCACCGTGGTAGATGAACTCGACGAGTGCGTGCAGGTCCGTGAACGCGACATCTTGGAGTACAATGACTGGATGCTTGCACGGCGTGGACTGGTGGCAGAGAGAGATAGCCTTAAAGGGTGAACAGTACAGAACACGTCCAGACACCTTCAGGGGCAGTCGGGTATAAGAAATACTGTGTACCGTCAAAATTCTATTTGTTCTATGAAATTTAACTAGGAGACATGGTTTCCGACGATGGTCCAAGACTACCTACGTCACGATCAGTGGGGCCAATCATTGATATCTTCAGTAGAATTAACACCGCTGATTGGTCGATGCAGGCCGATAACGTAGTCTAGGGCTAATCACGTTATCTAGCCGTCACGGACGAGCATACCTGTATTTATATACCATGCTTAAAACTAGACTAACTTTTCTTAAACTTAGGTAGTATGTCCACATCTTGCTCGGAACTAAACTGAGGTAGCCGCGCGTGGTATGAGCACGAGGCAGCCTAGCGAAGGTACGTTTCAAGTTAATAATGTTTATTTTTACAATTAATTTTAATAGAGGAGCCTTGAAATTCTTTATCAAAGTTTGTGGTTTCACCAGGGAATAAAATTATAGTCACGGTTTTAGTAAACATGTAAAAGTATAGGATTTACCTTCCTTCTTACCGCGAATAAATAAACTAGTTATCCTACTATTACTTATGAATACTAGTAGTCACTTTATTCAATGTGTCATAACAATATATTTTATGTCGTTTCATAGAAATAAATTCTCGAATTTTCCAATGTTCCGGACATTTTTTTTTATTTTCTTTCCCTGGAACCTTTTACTTAATATCACGAATATTTAATTTAAAAACATAGCCAAATCTGTCTTGTTCAAAGGATGCGCTCAGCACCCCGAGGTGCCCAACAAACCGCATTTCATTTTTATTTATAAACTTAGATGGTACTAATCTTACGGATTTTATCGCGTTTATTATACATTTTTACGTTCCCGACGATTCGGCTGCTTTACAGCAACCATGGTCACGGGAGGACTGGTCCAATCATGGTCACATGGTTGCTGTAAACCAGTAAAAATATCGGGAACGTAAAAAACGTATAGCTCTATATAACTTACAAATCACAGTCAATCTATGAAGGATACTTGAACAAACAGTTTATGCGAATCTTTATAGGAAACAGTCTGAACTCTATCAACTTACCTTTAATAGCTCCCTAAAATAAGGGCTGCAAGCCGACAGGACAACTCTATGTGCCTTCAGACTCTTGCCGTCGCAGGCGAGGGTGACGTCCACGAAATCCTCGTCATCGCGAAGGTTCTCGAAGGCGCTGGTGATGCTGCTCTGGTAGTTGTTCCAGCGGAGACAGAAATGCTGTGTGTCAACCATGGTGAATGTTTTTGTGGGGCTTATGGAGGCATGTGGGGCAGGCTGTGGACAAGGGGCACCAATTAATCTTGATAGATATAAATATTATTATTTGCGATACATTTCAATTGACGATCCAATTCGTTCAGGTGATAGTGACCCATTTTTCTGTGCTGGTATTCGTACCCGAGACAAATGTCGGTGGGGGCAAACTTTGTGCGATGAACTAAGTCATGGGAGACTAGGAGATATTTGAACTAAGTCATGGAAGTTTAACATAGATATACCTACATACTTACCCTAAACCACAGGCCCTAACTTTAAACCTATAGGAAGTATTTAAAAAAAAAAAAACTGTTCAATAGCTTTTTTAGACCATTTTCGTTACCTTTTTTAATCAAATAAATAAATTATAGTGTAATTATCCCACTGCCTTTGTTCGCGGATGTCTGTAATACTGTTGTGGGATAACGTGATGCTGTGTATGTATCAAACGCTTTCTTTAATCGGAACGCATAAATCATTTTATCGTACATATAAAGGGCAATTGCATTCTACAAAACAGGTCGTAGGCATAACTCATGGCCGGTAAACAACACGTCTGGTGGCTACTAAATGTAGGGCCTTTTTTATCATCTGACCCGATTTTTAATCTGCGCGTCGAATAATTATTATAAAAAAAAATATCGCCTACAATATTGTTATAATTTAAATGAATGGTAAAAGTGTAGGGTTTCTTATGATAAAGCTTATTGTTGAGGGTGAAATATGTATCTCATATTCAATAATGATTATCACATTCCAAATTGTGAAGAAATCTACTTGTCTCGCGAAGGTCGTGTGAAGTCCGCCAACCCCCGCGTGGGCTCCTCCTCGCATCGAGGATTTTCCGCTATTATAATAGCTATGATTACATTGAATGGGGGGGCATTCAATGTAATAATAGCTACCTAGAGTTAAGTGTACCAGTGCACGTTTATCTACTCCTGGGAAAACCATGCGTGATACTTTAATATAAATAGATATTAAAATATTATGAACATTGGTCGGCCTAAAAATAGTAACTTATTAGCCAATACCTTTTGTCTTTTTATTCTGTAAACTAATCACACACTAACTCAATAAATATCGCCAGATGAACACTCCAACTATACGGTCAGACACTACTCAAACTCGTAGCAACAGTAAGCTCTTTGCATATACAAGTACCTGCATATACACTTTTTTTATCCAAATCAGGTTACTAAAATAAACTAAGTACCTATCATCTAATAGCCATTTAATTAGTAATAATTTTAAATATTTCTTAAGTTTTCAAATTCATCCTGTATATTGTAATAGCTACGGCGTAGGCACGCACGGCGTTGATAGTCTCAAGGACGGGCCCGAGCTGTTATCATAGTTACTATTCTTGATACACTATGCCCGAAGCTTATATAAGAGGTACACTCAAAACCACGAACAGTGTACAGAGGACCTTTCCGCGAATCACTACGTTAAATGAAAGCATTATTTCTATTGAAAACTCCAGACAAAGTAAAGAGAACTGTTTAGAAAATGTTCGGTCAAGTTTTTATTATGCCTACCTGCAGACCCTTTGTCTAATTCTGAACTAAAAGTTGGCGGAAAGTCAATAGGCTTCGTATGGAATTATTCATAAAATTAAAAAAATAAACTTTTCCCAACAAACTGTTGTTCGTACATTTCAATAAGCAAGGCTATAAGACGCTTGTTGCAGAAGCCGGAATACGTCTTTCTAGAAATTGTATACAAATATTTGAAAAGAACCGTTTACTTGTGACATTGCATTGGTATATTTCCACGTGTCAAGTGGCAGGTAATGAATGTCAAGCTATTTTGTGAAGCCTGGATCGCCCAAGTGGGCTTGCGAGTCTGGTCTGAGCCTGGCCAGGCTTAACAGATGACAGTACTCGCCTGAGGTGAAAGCCAGTCTTGCGAGGGTGCACGGTCGGCTTAGGGATGGCTATCCACTAGACCTGAGCAAATAATCTTATTCTATGTAGCGCCATAATTAACTAACTACAACTTTTTGCCACCAGAATCAATGTATACATATAAATAAAATTGGAGTGTCTGTTTGTAATATTAAAATAACCGCTTTTTACTAAGTGCATTTAGATGTATACACGTTACCTATACCGAAACAACATTTTTTACAATTTTTGTCTGTCTGTCTGTCCGTCTGTCCGTCTGTCCGTCTGTCTGTCTGTCTGTCTGTCTGTTTGTTCCGGCTAATCTCTGAAATGGCTGGACCGATTTTGACGAGACTTTCACTGGCAGATAGCTGATGTAACAAGGAGTAACTTAGGCTACTTTTATTTTAGAAAAAAAAATAGGATCTCACGAAAAAAAATTAAAACCAATGTTGCAGAGCAGCGCCTGATTAAGTTTGATAGCAACAACCTGCAATGCGTCCCGCGGGCTCAGAATGGGCGAGCAGGCTATTGTCAACGGTTGTCTTTGTTAAATACCACGCGGACGAAGTCGCGGGCAACACTAGCTGTTGCCCGCGACTTCGTAAGTAATATAAGAAGATAATATAAATATTGCCTGTACACGTATGTGCTAATAATCTTGAAGTTATATCACATTATACATCTTTTATATTGCTTTATCAATGTGTCCATTTAATAACCATGGAATATTAAAACAACAGGACTGCTTATATAATCTTCTAACTAAATAATAATCAAAGACTTTTTTTTAGAAATCGTCAGATTCCTTATGGCGACTGTATCGATAGCAATTATAAAATGATGAGTATTGCCAGACGAACACACCAACTGTACGGTCCCAAACGAAACGACGCTAATTTTATCGGTACCATACATATCAATGGACTGGGGGCGATCCCAGTATATAATCACTTATATACTATTAAATATCTATGACGATAACTATGATTAATTTTTACAACAAATGTCAGGGTACACACACTATCTCGTTTCTTTATGTACTTGTATGTAAGTATTTGTCATCGATAGTCAATAAGTAGTCCCATCTTTAAATTACTCCAGAGCCGTTCAACCATTTTAAGGTCATCCTTAGTTGAGCTTACAAAGCGAAGAGACCGAACTGTACCTCAAGCTCAATCTTTTTACGTACCGTTTCGGAACCGTAACATCTTGCATCCCTTTCACACCACAGATTTCATAAATAAGTATGACAGTGACAGCATGTTTTCTCGATGACGTTGCGATTACAGTAGAAGTTCCAGCTTACACTACTCAACTTAATAAGGTTGACACAATGTCTCGTAACTACAAAAGTATGATCCGAACTAAACAGTCCACAAATGAGTTAGTTTCCGTAGTAAGTAACCCGTCCTGAATAAATTTCTCGTCCATGAAATTACATAAACCTGATAACGCGATATATACATAAATACATTTTTTTTATCTTGAACCTGATAACAGATTAGAAAACTATGATTAGAGGTATTAGTTGCATTATCGGTTCGATGCACGGGGCGTATAAATAAGTGATAAGAAATCGCGAGGCGAAGCGAAATATGCCAATGAAAATAGCTGTGTACTCACTGACCGAGCAGCCTTGGGAAGCTGCCTTTTTTCGCTCAGTCAGTGCAGTATTACTAGCGTGTGTGTTTACCCCCGGAACCTTCGATTTTTGCAGGTCGACATCCAGCAGTAAGAAAAATGTTGATATTCAATCAATGTTAAACGATGATCGATTTAATAGTATAATTTGTCAAAATAAAAATAATATTACAAAAAAACAATTAAATACCATCACACTAATATTATAAATGTGAAAGTTTGGATGGATGGATGTTTGTTACTCAATCACGCCAGAACGGCAGAACGGATCTAAATGAAATTTGGCACAGCGATAGATTATAATCTGGATTAGCGTCGCGAGAGGTCGCGTTCCGATCCGGTTGTAGTGTTAAGGAAAAAATGTAATGACAATTTGTAAGTGCCCCCGTAGGCCTATACGAAATAAATGATTTGACTTTGACTTTGACTTGACTTTGAGCACATAGGCTACTTTTTATCCCGGTAAAAAATACATAATTTTTAATCGCGGGTAACACCGCGGGGCGCAGCTAGTAAGATATATATGATGCTGGTAATTTTCCGTTAGTAAGCAGACGAGTACCAAAGTATATCTTCGTTACTCAGGCAATAACTTCAAAAACAAATACTTTCAGAGTGGGTTCTTCGAATTTTAACCACACAATCAAAATAACCGCCAACCTTACGAATCTAACGGTCGGTTGCGCATGCGCATGTATTTGGCATTACCTATCTTAGCTGTCAACACGCAACACTGACACCATCCTCCTTGCTTGCGCGCCAACTGGTAACCCGATTACCTATCAATGCGTCTGTCTTATTGTCTAACATTTGTTTGAAAACTTTTGTGCTCTACAAACATAGGTATGGCATTGCGAAAATGTATAATCACACGTAATAGTACGTAATAAGTGTGATTTTATATCTGTGCGTCGGTTATTGAGTTTGTCGGGTTGAATGTAAGAAATGCGGAGTTATATCTAGACGAGTCTTCATTACCTACTTTGTTAAGTTCTCGTGAGATAGTATTGAGTGATGGAAAGCAATGGCTTTTATCGACCTAATTTCTGTCGTCCTGCCGAATCCTTTGTGGAAATGGCATAGCGTTATATAAGTACGTACGAACATTTAAGCCACATGGCCAACGTTTAGTGAACCGTTTGGTCATAGCAGTGATAGCCAAGTTTGTCAACCTTCGCTTTGAAAACAAAGTGTGTAGGTTCAACCCCGGCTCGCATCTCCTGGGCCCCAAGTCTGCTAACACAATCGATTCATAAACGAACAGCAACGGCATACTAACTGTCACTTTTGACAGATATTGTATGGGATATCTGTCAAAAGTGACAGTTACTATGCCGTTGCTGTACGTTTATGTATCGATTGTGTTAGCAGACTTGGGGCCCAGGATTCTGGCTATTGCGTGGGTCCACACCGTGAGAAAACTATGTATATATCGAGAGCCGTGTCAAGATCGCACATATCAAATGGGTCAACGTGGTAACCTATAGCCCGAATCCCACTCACATTGGGGGGAGTTTCTCCGGTATAACGTCAAGAGCCTCGCCCCCTATTACATTGGAAACAAATATCATCATAGAAATATGGTTGCACTGCAGTGCACCTCTGTCTACACACACACACACACTCACTCACACACTCACACACAGACAGGGGTACAGGAGTGATGATGGCCATTAGATGAACCATGGAACATTTGCCATTAGCGCAGCCATTGGAGAAAATGATTATATAGAATCTTGTAGCTTTTATACGTCCTAACGGCTCAAACCCGCTCTTAATAGATCGGAACTACGACCCTTATATAAATTAAGTATATAATATCTATAGATATACCTACCAAAGTGTTAAAAGTCCACTAAAGTTCTTATATAAACAAAAACGATTTCAATGTGGCACAAATGTAAATGATTTATTTTATAAACGCGACAAAACGGTGTATTGAAGAAGTACCTATGGTTGGGATCTATTGTGGTACAAGTTATAGAATTGGGCGAAATGTACTCATAAATATGAAATTTGATATATTTAATCAATTGTAATGCACTGATGTGGTACAGTGGTGTTATCAGCAGCTTGTTAAAATTAATCAGCCTATCAAACATTTATCAAAACTAGATGTTCATTTACAAAAGATTTGAAAATCAATTATGTCTTGCACTTAATTGAACTTAAACTGTAAGTACAAGGCGTTTGATTTTGTTTCACAATGTAAAGGTTGTTCCCTACTCGTCATATGAAACGACAGACTCTACGCACTCGGAAAAGATTTCTATCATTATTTATACCGCTCTACGTTACTGGAAAAACAATGAAATTTTTTTGAGCGCAGGCCCCTCAACTCACTGCACTGGGAGGTTGCGGTTCAATTCCCGTGTAAGCAAATTTTGGAAATTATATTTTCGTTATTTGTAGTGGTTCGAGTGTTACTGGGATCACGCCTAGTCCTTTGTTCGGTACAAATAATACAAGAGTTGCTTAGTTTGGGTGTTCGTCTTGTGATATTTTTTTTACATTAAAAGGTTATAAATAAAACGAATCTGTCATGTAAACACTACGATTGGCAAGCTTTTTATATAGTTATCTAGGTAGGAGGAAAAATAAAACATTGGCAAGTAAGTAGGTCGCTGATAATAAAACACGAAACATAGTTACAGATAGCCAAATTGTTAAAACTATTTATAATATTGTGGCCAAAGAGAAGTATAACAAGAGATTTTAAGTAATTTCCATTACGTTAAATACGAAATTATTGTACATTAACTGTAATATTTATAGGCGTATTTAGATGCATTATATGGCAAATTGAATAGCGCCTCTAGTGGACAGTATTAAAAACATTCAATCTAATAATAGAATATATACACTATATAATGGGTTCTGTGATTCCTGTCTAATTCATCCAACCGATGCTAGGTAAGTTTAAATGTGTGCATTCATTATTTTTTAAGCTTTTTAAATTGAGTTTCCATGTCGATCTGATTTAGCAAATCAAGGATTAAGGCCGACTCGTGCGCACAGCAGACGTCAGTCTGGTCATGACTTAAGTAAATATCGGTATCGAGTGCAATAATTGATCCCTAATTTATCAATTCAACATTTTCACTTTATACGATTTTTGTTTAGAGAAGTTGTTATCTGTAAGATAAGATGACGACCATTCATACAAATGATTTTTGTTTAACAGAAAATAATTAGGTACTTTTAGAGTATTGATCGTGGATGATTTATCATTTCCACTAGATTTACAAATGTTATATTTTATAATTTGTAATTGTAATGATATTAAGTGCATTAAAATTTATATATTTTGTGTATTTTTTTGCTGAAATCGATTGATATTCTAATTTTATAATATTATTCTAATAGGTACTTGGAAATTTGCAACACCGCGTACTTTATTTGTTCACAGAATTTTATGTGCCTACACAGTCACATACTTATGTAGAGTAAGAATATTGTAAATCATTCATTATAATGTGTATCTTAATAATATAATATATTTCTTCTTTCAAGACTCTTCTCAATTTTTCGTGCACTGGGGTCAAATTCCAGATTACCCTGATAAACTATATTCAAACGAAATAATTGCCATTTACCCTCAGAAGCCCATCTAGTGGGACTACCTGTATAAATTAATAAAAAAATAAATAACAACTATTCCGTCAGTAACTTGGACCACACGGGAGGGCTCAGAGGTCCTTTTCCCGTCATGAATGCTATCAAAGGATTTGTGTTACGCGTGTTCGCTTACTATTGGCGAGTGATCGAGGTGTTGCGGGACCCTTTGAGGTCACAAAATGCGTGTTTACATAATTGTTCAAGGGTTGACATGTTTAGTTTGTGTTTGTCTATGTATCAGAAAATCTATAGTTTTGGTGTGACTAAAATACTTAATATGAGGATGGTATGAAACAACTATCAGGGCCCCAAGTCTGCTAACACAATCGATTCATAATCGAACAGCAACCGCATAGTAACTGTCATTTTTGACAGATATTCCATACAATATCTGTCAAAAGTGACAGTTACTATGCGGTTGCTGTTCGATTATGAATCGATTGTGTTAGCAGACTTGGGGCCCAGTTACTACGTCCCTATGGTAGTCTATGCTGTACCTAGGACCTATGACTAATGGCGTGACTAACAAAGTGCCTGTATCGCTAGGCAGATGGCACCTAGTCATACGCCTGAAAGTATCCTCTGTATACTGTCTAAGGTAAGTTAGTATGAATGATTGATTCTGCTGAGTTAATCTTAAGGATTTTATCGCGTTTATTTTATGTGTTTACGTTCCCGACGTTTCGGCTGCCTTACAGCAATCATGGTCACGGAAGGACTGATTTGTTTGACGTCCTATAGTGTCATAGTTTGATCTGGGGTACCGTCATATTTAGTTGTTGTTTGCGATCCGATCTATGCTGAAAGTGCTCACGGTGTCTTGAGGTCTTGCAATGGTGTGTTTAGATTTAATTATATTAATTACTGGGTCTCAAGTCAGTGGTAGCACCCAACCATCGTTCTCATTGAAATTAGGATGTCTTTGGATGTTTTATTGTTTGAGATGTGTGGATGTCGGGAACGTAAAAGCATAAAGTAAACGCGATAAAATCCGTAAGGTTAGTTTTATTTAAATACTAGCTGTTGCCCGCGACTTCGTCCGCGTGGTATTTAACAAAGACAACCGTTGATAACAGCCTGCTCGCCCATTCTGAGCCCGCGGGACGCATTGCAGGTTGTTGCTTTCAAACTTAATCAGGCGCTGCGCTGCAACATTGGTTTAAATTTTTTTTCGTGAGATCCTATTTTTTTTTCAAAAATAAAAGTAGCCTAAGTTACTCCCTGTTACATCAGCTATATGCCAGTGAAAGTCCCGTCAAAATCGGTCCAGCCATTTCAGAGATTAGCCGGAACAAACAAACAAACAGACAGACAGACAGACAGACGGACAGACAGACAGACAAAAATTGTAAAAAATGTTGTTAAAAAGCTGTTATTTTAATATTACAAACAGACACTCCAATTTTATTTATATGTATAGATATTATGAATGATTAATATATTCGTGTTCAGACGGTCTCATAGTTCTGTAAGTCGATTTAATATAGGTATTCCTCACTCTGCGTTTGTTTCTTAATAAGAACTAAATTATTTCTTTTTATTTCATGCACAGATAACCTTGTTACAATTCTATAATGAGCAATGTAAATGAATATATAGTAATGTTTTTAATATACAATTTTGGTAAACGCGCAGCTCGACATGCCGACGATAGCCTGGACTTATCATGTCTTTTTAGTAAGTTTAGTGTTTTATCGGAG
Organism: Pheosia gnoma; assembly: GCA_905404115.1. Lineage (NCBI taxonomy): Eukaryota > Metazoa > Arthropoda > Insecta > Lepidoptera > Notodontidae > Pheosia > Pheosia gnoma. The sequence continues at coordinate 687,289 of FR989907.1, forward strand.
ACCTAGGCTACATGATAGCTTATCAGCGTATAGTTTAGGCTACAACCGTTACTATAGTGCTGTAAAATAATAAAATATTCAATCGGAGTTGGTTTGTGGTAGCGACTTTTTGGATTATGATTTTAAGATGGAAATTAACTAAATAAATATCGCCAGACGAACACAATAACTATACGGTCCCACACTAAGCATCGTTTGTATTGTAGATACCGTACAATGGACTGGGGGCGAACCCAGTATAAACTACTTATATCGATATTAAACATCCATGACTTGGGTACAAACATTCGTGCTCATCGCACAAAGTTGGTACCATCAGTGTGCCTCTTACAGAATAAGGCGTAGTAATTTTTTCTTAAAAAATATTTATTATAGATATTAATAAAGTATTATAAATACACCTCTGAAGGCTATATCCAAATTACACAGATGTTTCCTACACGGCCATATTATTGTGTGAGTTTTGTGTGGTGTGTACACACTATTAGATTCGCAATACTTACCCATTGTGAACGGGCCTTGAGACGTGCGATCGAATGTCCCTTTACATTAATTTAGTGACTATTATATGAATCGTTGAACAATAGTAGGTCCTTGCTTAGTTCAGTCTATTTTATGCTTGGGTGTAGAAACAAAACCTAATTTTGCTCGCTCGATTCGCTCGCTCGCTTAAATTTGGGAGATGTGAATTATAGGATCTTAACGTATTTTTAGCTTAGTGTTAAATAAATAGATTAAAACGGTATAAAAGCAGTGCTTAGGTATTACAGCAAGGCCTATTACAGCAAGGAAGGTACTCGTAATTCAGAGTATTTGAAAATGTGGTTAAGTTGTTGTTCTTCTCTTTTTATTAGGTTGGCCAACGGCTACAAAATAGTGTCATTTTGCCAGTGTCGAGTAAAACATGTCAATGACGATGATGATGATGAAATGAATCCCCTACCCCTATCTGTAAAGATGTGGATACTTTACAGAAAATTTACCGGATATCTTGGGAGAACTTGAAAAGTCATGTTATGCTATTTTATTTAAATTTCCTTCACTCGTACACGTTTATGAACACACAATGGTTAATATCCCGCTAATATTACACATTGATTCATCAAAGCGACACATTTTGTAGAAAATAAAACAAAATTGACAACTACACGGTCAACTTCCCGCCAAAAGTTAAACGTTTTGTTTCTCTACCTATTGGCCTTTTGGAATGTTATATTGACAAATTGCTTTTTTAATTAAAAATAGTTTGATCCTAGCACCAGTACTGACAAAATGAACTACAATATTGATATCTGTATTTTATAAAAAATGGAATCTAAAATTTTAGGTAGGTACTATGTAGCTCACCTGACCTATGAACTGAGTATCAATCGCATTGATTAAAAATTGTGTAGGTGGTTGTATCGACGAACCTCCGTATGTGTATAGTAATAATGTTTAAATTTGCGTAATCTAAACGATGATAATGATTATTATCTGTCATTGGGGGTAGGCAGAGGTCCTACGATAGACCCGCGGCGCAGTTGAGACGACTGAACAGTGGGTGTCTGAAAGAGGACATTTGATTTCTTTCAGGCCATTTTTAGGGTCGTTTATGAGCCTATAAATTTAAAACCGAGTCAAATCGAAATCGAACCTTGTCAGACCAGAACAGTGTTCCTGATTGCAGATGTCTGAACCGCCCCCGATTCTCAACCTTAGGACAAGTTGACGGCCTGATTAGCGCAGTTGGTAGTGACCCTGCTTTCTGTGCCGAGGGTCCCGAGCTCGAATCCTGGTAGGGACATACTTTGTGTGATGAGCACGAATGTTTGTACCCAAGTCATGGATGTTTAATATCTATACAAGTAATATATACTGGGTTCGCCCTCAGTACATCGTACGGTACCCACAGTACATGCGTTGCTTAGTGTGAGACCGTTTAGTTGGTGTGTTCGTCTGGCGATATTGATGTAATTATGGCTATATCGACCGATTCGGCTATTAATTAAAACTTGCATTATGAATGTACTATGTAAACACCGTTCGGTTGCGTAGTCGTATCGAATCTTCGATTCGGTCATGAAGATTGGCTTTGAAAGATCGTCGTTACAACGAGAAAATATCTAATCAAATCGATTCGGATACTTGTCGAAACGTTCTTAATCGACCCGCAGGTCTCAGATTACAGTTTTTCCTATACAGTAAAAATTACATACCTTATTTTAATAAATTGTCCTCAGAATATCTTCGTTTGTATAACCTGAAAATAAACAAAATAAACTATTAAAACATGTAATTGATAGAACTAGGCGATACTTGGCGGAAATCCATTGATCTTCATTGCGCTCATCACACAAAGTTTGTCCCAACCAGGATTCGAACCCGGGGCCCTCTGCGCAGAACGTAGGGTCACTACCAACTGAGCTAATCAGGTCGTCAATTAATTAACTCCTTATTCTACCTACTTATCGCAAAATACCTTCTAAATTGTAATATTCCTGCAATTTAAAACGGAAAATGTGGCGCGATAACATTGTACCGGCCAGATAGCTCTGCCCCATATCAACAAACACCCATTTCATACCTAAACATATAAACCTTTACGTCCCAACCATATAACCGTCATTTCCTGTATATAAAATTGTATATGTGAGAATTTTCCACCAATCGCGAGAAAGGTCAAAGTTGAAGCGGCCAATAGCGTTGAGCCCTTCGGTATTCAAACTATGTAGGCTTTATACGAGAGTGAAAGTTGGCCAATGACGTGTGTCCGTTGTGTGTGTGTGTGTGGCGCGCGAATGTGTGTGGCTTATGAATGAAGGCTCTTGTAGTTGACTTGTATGTAAATATGTTTCATTTCGGTTTAAACCTTTCCGTTATATGTTAAGGAACGACAACAGCTTAGCGGTTTAAGTGCCATGCTCTTAACCATGAGGTCTCAGGTTCGATCCCAACTTTGGCCATTAAACTACGGAGGCTACAACTGCTATAGCTTTGGCTTAATTGGATAAGCTACTAGTCATCTCAACCCTTTAATGTGGTTGAGGAGAGTGATGGCTACTCCTAGAGTCATACTCGGGTTCAGGTGCTGCTTGTGGGGATTTTATAAAATTAATTTAGTTCTGTATGCTTGTCTGAAGACCTCTCATTAATATATACATATATATAAAACAATATCATCTTAGTTTACCATTTGGTAACTCAAGCATGTGTCGGCCGATTTTATGAATTTGTCGCCGCCCGAATAGTAGAATAACTATTAACACATTGGGGAAAAATAACATTTTTTCTCATACGTTTGCTTCTGGTGCAGTACGAAGTTGGCCGGGGCAGCTAGTGTTTTATAAAACAAATAGATTGAATGGTCCTATCATTTATCATTTGACCTCAATATTGAGAAAAAAACATGATTCACAAAGAACAGTTGTCCTAATAGATAAAATGCTTCTTGTAATACTTTATCGCGAATACTTTTATACGTTGCGCGATCTGTGTACACGCTAATTATGATAAAACGGGTAAGCAGGCAGTGAACAGCAATTAAATATACGCCATTAAGTACATACTATTGTCTATTTTGTAACTATTCATGGGAATATACTCAACTGCTTCCATTTGCATGTACCTACTCATTTTATTAATGACTATAATAAGAAATAAAAGTGAATTATATATATACCTACGTAAATAAGTACATAATTATAGTCTCAATATGAATAAACAAATTACATATCTATGAAGTGACCCTCGAATTTATAGACGTTCTATACATTTATCAAACGTCATTTAGTATTGCGTTAAGCAAAACTCTTGTGTGCAGCACTTTAGGACGTTTGATAGATTTATAGAGTGTCTATAAATTCAAGGGATAGTGTTGGAGGTGATGGTGTTATGAAAATAGTGTTAATTTAAATGATCATCACGGCTTTATTCTCAAGAAAAAAGTATAGATAGATATATAAAGATATAGTATAGACTGCAACTACTATTATATTTCTACCCATTTATATTTAATTAAGATGATATTAGTTCCAAGTCAACGCACAATACTTTATCATAAAATCTACAAGGAACAATTTAGTGACATATATCACGTTATCATTTTATATACGCATATAAAAATATTTTATATAACTAAGAACTACTCACATAGCGTGCATATTACGTCTTAGCAATTGACCCTAGGGTCAAAAAACTCTTAGAAAACAAGACGAGGAAGAGACTGAACCCTTTATCTGACGCAGGACATTTATATAACAATAAAAACATTATGTTATAATAATTATATGATACGACAGTGGGGCCACGCATTTGTTAGACAAGCAACAAAACAATAAAACAAATTATATCGTATGGCCTCTTAATGCGGCATGCTTACGGCACAGACTTGTTAGAATATTCAGACAACGCACGGCGTGCGCTAGAAGTGAAACCTAAAAAATATATATATTCTAGCATGTAAACACATGCAATCACACAAACATATAAAAAAAAACTTTGTCTATAACTTCTTAGTCTATGCCAGACCATTAACTAGGCAAAAAGTTTTCTATGTGGTAACATTTACCATTACAAGTGCATTGAAAAGTGGCTTCACTTTGCTAGTGGCAACGTTACATCTGAACTTCCAAAATAAGTCTGTGACTTAAGGCTATTATACTGAGAAGGTAGGTAGGTTAATAAAATACTCCTCAATTTCCAAGATATGTCATGGCTATTGCAGATATAACAAAAACATCTTCCTTAAAATATGATAGATCACATTATATGTCATATATATATGATAGTGAACCTTTCCTTGGTAGGTCAATCACTAAGCTTCTTAATATGGCCAGGATGTCTAGAGATTTCGAAATAAAAAAAACACTATACTTTAATATAAACTTATGAAATTATCTGAACTATGATCATAGATTGAATCAAGAATCAGAATCAGAATCAGAATATTTTTTATTCACGTAGACCATTATTGTACAGTACTTATGAATCGTCAAGTTACAAAAATATTATGCTACTTTACATATTTTACTTTTTATATTATATTTACTTTACTTTACAAGGTTTCAATTACCTCATTATATTGTTGTCCTTTGAGTTTGTATGAAATAAAAAAATATACGTTAGCCGCATATTTGTCTATGCTAATATAACACATATTTATGTTGAGTATTGAAATCGTTAGGACACTGATAACGGGACTGCACTGCAAGCGAGGGATGAGACACGTTTAATTGATATTCATATCGATGGTAAAGTTACAAATTATTATTGTTCTATAAATGAATTTATCTCACACTAGATTTCCCGGCGAATTTCATACCGCCTCAGAATCAAATGTATCAGAAAATAAATTAACTTCCTGATTATTATTTTTAGTGATTTTTTCCCATGTGTGAATAGTTATTCTATAGTTAGTTAGTGCTATTTTAGTTATCGGAGATAAATATCATAAAAATCGGCTCACCCGTTCTTGAGTTATAAGTTAGGAATGGTGTAACTAACAAGACATTGTTTTATATATATAGATTTACGTAATTTTTTTGGTCACAGGTTTTTGCTATCTATGGTTATTGGCCGTATACTTGATGCGATAACTATTATACTTACCTACTCTATAAGTATTTATATTTATTAATAATGTATACACATTAAGGTTTATAGGTACAGTAAACTTTCAAATATCCACATAGTAATAGTTACTATGAGTTTCAGTTATCCACTTTAAGCAAGCACGGCGCGGCGGGCCAGCAATGTAGATCAGAGTTTAATTTACCTATTTATCGATATCGACAGAATCTAACGTCACATCACTTACCTAGGGCAGGGCCACTTATCAGCGTTGCAAGAGATTGCAAACGTGATATATCGAGAGATAACGGGTGCCGAATTAGACCAGATTAGCTTTAGGTATATTACGTTCCCGTACCTAGTATTTTTCGCGATAACATTAGATATTAGTATGCACTATACATTTAAAAAAAACTGCAAGATTTATTTTCTTTTTTAGCTGTCTGGCGGAAGTGTGTTTATTTTAGTGTTGTAATGGCTTTGAGCTTTAAAGCGTTGACTTTGTATCCTTTAACTAACTCGATCTTCATGTTCTAAATGGTCCAACTAATCTTAAAACTTAGTACAGTTAGTAATTATTATCTATGACCGATTCCTATTTTTTTATGTTAACAGGAACTTAGCAAAGTAAGTAATTATTGTCTATGACCGATTGTTCTTTTTTTAAAGTTTCCAGATGTCATGGGAACGAAGTGTCGCAATGGGTAACCGAAACAGATGCATTTGCTTTGTGTCACATCAAATTTGCTGACATTGTATATTATTGTTCCGTTTCTCGAAACAATATGTTGTCCGAATCGCAAATTAACTGCGATGCGGGTTGCGCAAGATTTTCTTGTTAATTTAACTAATACGGTTAAGGTGAATATAGTTAACTCGTCAATTGTTTCATATGCTACGTACTACCGGTGAATTGCCATACGGTTTAACGTCCTTGGGGGTCGTAGCATGCCGCTAACCTGGAGCTACGTGTTTGCAGACGAAAGTGACCATTAGGTGTCCGAGTAGTAATGTACCCGATACATAATAAAGAAATTAAAAATAAGCTTTTTTTGGTCGGCTTTACAAAAAAAATACATTTCTTTAAATATTCATTTCTAAAACATTTGTTTAATTATATTTTTAAATTGAAATCTTATATGTTTATAAATGTATAATTTCTATATTGATTTCTTATATTTACGCGAATACTACACATTGAAATAAAACTATTTTTTAAGGATTTTATCGCGTTTATTTAAGCCCGCTTCTAACTATGTCACCAGGACGTCAACCACCTCAGTCCTCCCGTGACCATGGTTGCTGTAAAGCAGCCGAAACGTCGGGAACGTAAAAACGAAAAATAAACGCGATAGCATCCTTAAAAAATAGTTTTATTTCAATGTATAATTTCTAATTTGTATTTATACTCCGAGCTTATAGAAGTTTTGTAACTTTATCAAACGTTATATAGTACTGCGCAAAGCAAAACTCTTGTGCGCAGTACTTATATGACGTTTGATAAAGTTATAAAACTTCGATGAATTCGGAGGGAAATACACATAATTATAATGTGACCTATTTGTTAACTTCATAAATATTTTACACTATTCATACTTCGCCGGATAAACGAAATAATCTTATAACTTTTTTTTATATAAAAAAGAGCAAACGAGTGCCTTTGCGCATCACTTGAGAACGGCTGAACCGATTAGGCTAATTTATTTTTATAATGTTCCTAAAAGTCCGAATCGGGTTGGTAGACGAAAAAAAATTCAGAATATTGATTTTTTTTTTAAAGACTAACTTGCTTCTCTCACATTACGTGTGCGAGGACGCTAGTTTAAAAAAATATTTATATTTTTTAATGTGATCTTTATATCCTATTGATGGACATCTTAAAATATTTTATACCTTCATATTCATGCCTGGTTCTTAGCTAAGGTAGCTAGAGAATTAGAAAATACCACGTTAAGTTTTTAAGAACCCACTCGTCTCCATAACTCTCTTAGATACCTACATCAGAAACTATTGCTCCAAAATCAACCTTATTTACCTTGTTATACAATTTGAAATAGGTAAGTAATTTTTGCTCTTCTAATCAACGAATTAATAATTAAATAGTGTACAGTACATAATTAGAATGTTCTGCCCACTTTTCAGGGCTGATGACGTAATTATACCAGAATAACCCAACTATCAATGTTAGGAATGACCTTATATGCTTTCCTTGCTTATTAATTATGTACCTACATAAACATGTTTGATATATTTTTTTGCTTGTATCCTGTTGACTGTGCGCGTCTATCCGATATGGGTACTATCGCGCCCAGACGCGTCTACGGAATATAGTTTAGTTTATATGGGTTATTTTTTTTAGTTTTTCGTATGCTTAACTATTAACAACTTCGATAGATGGCACCACAAGCACCTCTAGTAAAATACCAAACGCCATAAACAACTAGATGTTATATTTTTTCAAATATGTTGGAATTCCTACTAAGTACCTAATTAAGAAAATCTAATACTATTCCATTGACATTTATTTTTAATGACGAATTATTATAATGACCGCAACTATACTATATTGATATTTCTTGGTACTTCATAGCTATATAAGCTTCTAGCTGTCCCAGCTAACTTCGTACCGCCTCAGAATCAAATATATGAGAATAGGAATAATCTTATTTATTTTGTGATTTTTCCATGTTTTAATAGTCAATCTGCTATTCGGGGCGGAGACAAATTCAAAAGAAAAACAAAGATCATAAAAATCGGCCCACCAGTTTTTGAGTTATAAATGGTGTAACTAACACGACTTTGTTTTATATATGTATATATATGATTATATATACTGGGATCGCGCCCAACCCAACTTGACATACCAATAATACAAGCGTTGCTTAGTTTGGGACCGTACAGCTGGTGTGTTCGTCTGGCGATATTAGTAGTATAAGAACATAACGCCGAACTATTGGTATCTTAAAATCCTGCAAGTAAATACCCACAAGTGCTACCAGCCTTATCTTCAACATTAGTTTTCATACAAACTGTACTACGTCTAATTGTTAATTACAATAAGGATAATCGCAATGAATTACCTATTCGGTAATACAAAACCTTATTACTGAATAATGGCTAATTAAAATATATTATAGGTATCCAAGGGTAAACCTACGGATAGGTATTTTTTTAATTTGGGGATCGAACCCGCAGCCACGCGGTGCGCGGTCCAAGCGGCTTTAGGCCACGCTGGCATCAGTAGCGTGTGGACTATGCTTATACAGAATGATTCATAAAGGGTATACTATGCCTTGAACTTGCGATTTTTAGCGCATTTGTGATCATTATCTGAACTCAGTATTAGTCGATAAAATGGTCCCTACGAAATGGATTTTTTTTTGTGAGCAACATTAAAAAAAAACTTATAGCAGAACAAGAGCGAATCTGAAAAGGTAGCTTGTAAGGTAGAAGTAATTTAATTTGGTTTTTTTTTAAGACTAGTGATGTGCCCACTGTTCTGTAATCGGTATTTTTTATTCAGTCGACTTTAAATAAAGATTCTGAAAACAAGCTATGTTAAATCATTATTGTACAGGAACTTGATTAAGCCTTGAACCTGTGCTTCTTTGTAATAATTATGTCAGAAATTGGATAGGTACGTATGATGCATAGTAATGCCATATGCCTACCACTAAAGGATATCTAGAAATAGCACATTTATACAATCATAGCTGAACTAAGCTTTATTTTTTAGCTTCATTTTGAACGGTTGTTACGTGATAAGAATAAAAAAAAAATACAAAATTGAACATTTTGTTCGGCCGAAACGACGGATCGAATTATAGAAAGAAGTATGTTGTATATTTAAAACAAAGTCTTAAAGCAGAATAACTATTAAAACATGGGAAAAAAACATAAAAAATAATAATAAAAAAAAAAAAATTCGTACATTTGATTTTGAGGCGGTAATAAGTTCGCTGGGACAGCTAGTTTTTTCAATAAATATTAAAAAAAATACTTTCAAATATTTAAATGTACAATTTTATAAATAAAGTTTACAACTCAAATACTTGTTGACGTACAAAATACTTGAATGTTTGTTCGACGGATTCCGTTTAATGTATAATAACACACAATCTAAGAATTATTGTAACCAGAGACTCGATGGGTGGTCTAGATTTCTTTAGAAATGCTAAAATACAGCTTTACAATATAAGTTGGTTACACTTTGAAATTATACCTACATCGTTGATTCGAATAATGTGCGCATAAGTTGCTGGCTAGCCTTTTTTTATCTGTAGAAAACTATACTATAAAAACTATTCAGCATTATCTTTGGTTGAAATGTATTACTAACGCGTTAATTGCTGTAAGTTAAACCAATATCACGCATCTAATCCCCAAAGGAGAAGACAGAGGTGCTCGTTGTGCACCCACATTTTGCAAGTCATATTTGATTCTAGTGATTTAGGTGATTCTATTGTTGTAACACCGAGCAGTCTTTACCTTTTGGCGGAAAAGGGAAGCTCTTCCTGCCAGACGGGTGGTATGCCTGGCGGTTATTGTCGGGATCTTGTATATATGTTACGTGCTCCGAAAACTCTCATAGCGCGTTTCAGGATTGCATTGAGAATTGTAAATTGTTCTCAATGCGTCTGCAGCGCCATCTGTGTAGCTAGCGGCGAGGTTGAAGAGATCGCTACAACCTCATTGCGAGGTGGTTCGGGCTATTGCTCACCAATATGGCCCAGTGCGGGCTGAATTTCACACGACTAGATATTTCTAGTTTATTCATTCTTCTGCAACTGAATGGTCAGGCCATATTTATTTGGATGTATCGCGTAATATTTTTATCCGTTGTGCAAACTATTGTCGGGTTCCTTACCGCACGGTGCAGATGTGCTGGGTTATATGATTGTATTTGCATAGTATATCTAGTCGGACGCTGAAGTTAGCGTTAACGTTATCTAGGTTCATTGGCTTTCCAATTGATAAAAAGAATCCGTACCAGCCGGCTGTTGCCTTTATGATGTGTGTACCTACACGTTTGAAAACAGGAACTGATAGAGTTCGAATAGAGATTTTAAGTTTAAGATTTTCCCCGGACTTTTATTAGACACTATTATAAAACCTATATATAATGTATTTATCAAAAATCATTCAGGTTCCTTAAGGGAGATTTGATTTTTTTTTAAAGACATCCTACTAGCGCCATAGTCACGGCGCCGTTCGCAACTAAAACAATTTATTATCTGTGACAATAGGTAGGTACACATAGCGCTATTGACCTACACAAGGACAAGGCTGACCGTGTTTACGCTATGTCTATTCCTGGAAAAGTACCTAGATCTACATTTTAAGGATAAATTCAATTTAATATAAAGTTTAATTTTATTCTATTAATTAGTTTGTAATTATCGAAATAATTATGTTATTCTCGAATAGAAAATAAGAACAGCGATCGTGTTCCGTTCGCGGGGTGCGGGATTTCGCAAATGTCAATGTGATTTGGAACTAGTTGTGGTTCCGGAACCACAGCTCAGTGAAAGACATATTTTTTTCCAGCGCCGTATCTAGTGCGTAACTACGAGTATTACATATTGATACACGATGACTCATAATGTCTCTACCAACCTGCGCTTCATTAGAGCATTTGTAATCGTTAAATGAAATCAGAATTTCGATAGCTTATTTTTTACTAACTGCGCCCCGCGGTGTTACCGCGATTAAAAAGTATGTCCTTTTCCTCTATGAAATAGGTATTTTTTTATTATTATATGTAACGCAGCAGATAATAATTAATCCTACTTTTTTGGAATGTCTTTTTTTTAAAGGGCGTGGGCCCCCTTGAGCTTAGGGCCCCAGGGCACTGCCTAGCCCTACGCTACTGGGTACACTCCTCGACAGTCCCTGTATATGTGAGGGGAATTCGAGACACATTCATGAAGAGGTTAGATCCTGGTTGGAGAACCTCACATGTCATTTGAAAGTCTTGTAGGTTTCCCGCGTAACGTAACAATGGACTAGGGTCGACCCCACTAGCACCCAGACCACCGCAAATCATGCAACGAATATTTCCGAAATTTGCCTACACGGGAATAGAACCCTCCCGAAGAACCTAGGTTCAAACCAAATCAAACTGTGGCAAAAAAAGTTATACGAGGAAAAGATATGAAATATTTACCTACACCGTTAAAAATAGTACATCCTGTTAAGTTCACTTTACGTCATAATAATTAGGATTAATAATTTGGAAAGATATTTTTTTTTAGAACCATTGATTAATTGCTCTCTTTTTCTTTTGTTTTTTAAATATTTGTGTATTCAGATGCCATATAATTTGAAAAAGGAATAAAGATGGATAATAATTTAGACACTCCACTGAAGCGTTTGTAAATTAGCAGAATTGAGCCCCTGTTGTGTTACCTATTTTTTTTCAATGTGTGCTATACTATAAGGTTAAAATAAAATGATCTAACTCTCCTACGGACATTTATACATTTATCAGTAGGTAGGTACCTAACCTACCAATATTTGAAAACAAAATAACTAACTTAACGACCTGCCTTGTCTAAATAAAAACAAACTTCATTTACACAGTTATTTTATTAATCAACAAGACCCAGATCACTTACTGATTCATCCGTTTAAATATTTTACAATATTTTCGTTACACCTTAACAATAACAGCCCTTTTTAATGTCCCACTGCTGGGCACGGGCCTCCCCTCAATACGAGGGGAATTAGGCCATAGTCCACCACGCTGGCCGAGTGCGGGTTGGCGGACTTCACACATCTTTCGAGAGGTTCTCTCAGACATGCACACACTAATTTTTTTTTAAGTTCGTAACGGTCTGAGTGGACCCATATAATGTTTTAGGGAAAAAAAGATTTCCGGAAACTTGGAAAATAAATTTGGACAGACGAATGTCAGGTAAGCTATTAAAAAAAATTAGAATAATATTTTATGTTGCATAATTATTTAAGTTCAATTTATATAATTAACTTTTTATTAATTAAGGTCTAGCATCCGAATGTTTTTTTTTTATTCTAACAATCGAAACGACGATCTCATGACAACCAGGTACGTCATTAACATTACTCTCGCTTTTAGATTCGGTTAAATAACGATCGTTCTATGAATTTCTTCTCGGCGCAATAATATTTATACTGGCGGCCGGTTAGTTTGGCTAACTTTCGTCAGTAACCTGACCACGTTTAGTTTAAATAATGGTTTATCTGTCTGCGGTAACTAATTGTACGTGTGTGAAGACTATATGTAGTGATAAGTATATTGGAAGGACGCCTCGGTAGCGTGGCAGCGGGTTTGATTCCCAGATAGATGGCTTTTTCGAAATTGTGGGCATTTTTTTTTCTATATTTTCAAGCATGTTATATACATTAAATTAGGTATTTTTGTTTCTAATCTGCTAGACATGTATAAAAATGGTACTATAGTATTATTCTAATAGCACGAGTACGTTGACTTTTGGGATTTGAAGTGTCTTGAGATGTAGTGATTGATGATAAAATGAAATGATTTTTTTTTCGTTATTGTACCAGATTATTTAGTAAGGTATAATAGTTAAGAATAGTACCCACTACCCGGAAAAGAAATAAGTTGATAGGTTAGACATTCTCAAATTCGGTATTAGGTGTATCCAGACCGAACGCGTAGCCTCGCGAGCCAGACTCAAGAATAAGCTACTTGCGCTAACAGTGGGGCAAATCACATAAGACAGCGCTTGCCGCCTGAGGCGACCATGCTGCCAGCCTTGCGGTTGCGAGGCTGTACTATTGACCTGGGCACGGCTATTTATAATTTACTTAGTTCTAAATACCTCAAAATGTATTAAAGTTCATGTTAGATTAGATAATATGAATGTATGTCTTAAATAATTAATTAAGCATTCCATTTCCCTGTCGAGTATAGTCAGCTCCGCATGTATCCTCAGTGTCGTATTTGCCCATGGGCCATGTGGGCCATGGCCCGATTTACCCTTGGGCCATGCGGGCCATGGCCCGGGGCGGCAGGCTGCCAGGGGTGGCGCAAGCCGCTCCTAGCGCTCAGGTTTTGGCACCTTTTATATTCATTACCTATCTTTTGTTAATTTATGGGGCGGCAAACCTCATAGGCCCAGGGCTCTTAGCCCCGGGGCACCTAATCTTATAATACGCCACTGCATGTATTTACATAAGGATCTAGAATCTGACTGCCACTGCGATTACCAATACCAATCACTAAACGTTAGAATTAGGGATGCACACTTTCTTGTTAAACTAATTGACCCGACATACATTGTCCTGTACCCATAGAACACATAGGAGAAATCGCTATCGATTTTGTCGACTTTTTCCTATAAATCATATAAGCGAATATAAAAAAAATACCCCATCGATTCAACCGTACTAATATGATGCGCTTACTTAGACATTCTAAAGTATATACTATAGTGCTACCCCTAATATACAATACTCTATAGTAGCGTTGGCAACCCTAGCTATAATCCATAATGTTCACAGATAGACAAAAAGATAGAATAGAGAGGGTATTAAGATGTTGTAACCATCTAATAGTAACTGCATGTTAGCGGCGATGGGCTCACCGCTGTCCGTATTCGCGGTTCTCCTGAATCTTATTCTGAAGAAAAACCTTGAAGTGTCTAACGGTTTGCCTTTAGAATAATTTGATCAGAGACCTTCTAACGACTCTTATCATAAGTTAGAGAGTCTATGAACATAGGTTATCGTAAAATGTATTTATTTAAATCTTCGCTTACATTGATATAAGTAAATTTACCAGAAAAAATTATAAGTTGTAGATAAGTATAACAAGTACTAAAACTTTAGTACCTTCCTAGATTAGTTGCTGGATAATAAGAATAGGTACCTAATGTATGTGTAAGCCATTTTTATGCCACTATTTACTGAGTGTCTGCGAACTTTGACGAAAAGTTAAAGCTTAAAGTCAGTCGTATACAGGATATCGTTTCTAATCTAACTCAAGCCGCATCGATCGTGAAAATATACTAAATGTATATCTAAGCCTTATAATTACATCCGACGTAAAGTTTTTAATGAAAGATTTCGCGGCTAATAAGAATTCGAAATAAGTTACCAAAACCTCTTTGAAAGAGTCTTGTTAGATACTATCTTAAGTTTAAATTAAGAAGACATATATTTAAAAAAAATACAAACAAATAACACATGAATTGGCTACAATAGCGAGCGTTGTTCGAAGAATGAGGTTATCCGCTTTGGTCTAACACATTTTTTTCTGTGCAAATAATTTTATCACTATGCCACGACCTTGCTCCCAGCTATCGCCAAATTATTGCTAGTCCTAACGTCACATTGATAACTAGGCGATCTAGAACGACTTACCGTGTATTTTTAATTAAAAAAATAATAATAATCAAATCCTCACAGCACAACACTTTGGTCACTTTGAAAAAAAAAAATTAATAGATTACGTTAGTTTGGTACATCGTCCGTGTCAGTCGCGTGAGTGCAGTATATTGTTGTGGTTCGCGTACGGGTGTATGCACATCGCGCGCTCGCCGGCGGTCGCCGACTGGCTCCGGCGCGCACGCAACACGTCCCCCTCGCCCCGCCGGACAAAAAAAAATATAACCACGAAAATATGGCGGGAGGAACCACGCAAAAACTGAAGGGGTACGCCACGGTTCTCTCGCTGAGGTTGTATGCTAATCCATCGTGTGCTCGGCCCTTTTTCCGGGGAGGGGGGTGGGGGGATGCAATTAAAAACCCGCGCGTGCGTGTGGGGGTGCGATTAGAAAAGGAGACGGACGGAATGAGTCTGTCACCGTTTTTTTCTTTTTTCCTAGTCTGGCGTTTTGTGTACGAATGCCTAGAATCGATGGTCGTGCGACTAGCTAAGTGTTCCGAGTTCGCGGAGCGTAGGCACCGTGATAGAACTATCGCGTGCGTTATCTTGACAGTGAGATGATGCGCTATTTTTTTTTATAATCGCGTATTTATTTTATTGCAGTTGTCTTCGCGATTGCGATTTTTGTATTTGCGTTGCCAATTGGCTAGATAATAATTGTACGATTTAGGCGTGGTATTCATTTGTATCGATTGCTCTATTTTTTATTATTACTTATATATTACTGATGTTAATGTACATATGGAATTTGATTAGTTCTAGCCTCTATATATAGTCAATAAAATAATTAACATATCGTCTGACCTATGGTTTATTCTTGACATTGCGATAAGTTTTTTTTTACTTAAAAAAATGACTAATTAGACATTTTCGGAGTTAAAACGCCGTTTATAATTATCAATAATTTCTTTATAATAGAAACGAAATATATTGAATTTAAATCTAATTACTTAATAAATAGTATAAATTTACATTATTATGCAACGTAAATTAATAACATGCGCAATTGGTTCATCTTAAACCGGCCTGATCTATGGGCCGAACACAATAGTTCTCGACAATAGAGCAGCTAATGTAGAGGGGTATTTGCAACGAGCACCGTGCACCAAGCTCGACTGTGCAGCGCAGCTCTTGCAGGTAGAGCACTGACCAATGTGAAGCTAGAGCGCTTATAAACTGACCCTTTTAAGAAATGTAGAGCTAATAATATATTTCAAACTTAAACACATTGCAGTTATATTTCTTTAACGTTTGTTTTGTAGCTTACAGAGTAACGGCTGTGCTTGATTGGATTTGACTTGAAGTTAATAAGTACTAATTGTTTATGTTTCTTCTAAATGATCTATAATGAGACCGAACATTATGAGATAGGCTCTGAATTCACTTAAGTAGAGTTTGAAATGCAAAATATAATAAATATCTCCAGACAAACACACTTATCCCACGCTTATATGTATGGGTGGCACTACAATGGACTGGAGCCAATCCGAGTAATAAGTAAGCAATTTGCGTAGCACGGGAATCGAACCCGTGACCATTTGATATCGTGAGCCGAGTGCCCTTCCTTTAGACAAGTAGGTAACACAGTCGCCATCACCGTAATACAATTTTTGCTTGACAAGTTTCTTCTGCATGTTGATCTATACAATATTGCTATAAAATTAAGTTGGATTCAAAATATAGGCACGAACATTTATAACACAAAAAGTATAATGCACATAGCAACATTTAATAGCTTAACATTGTTAAAAAAAGAGTATTCAATTATATGATAAAGAAAAGTATTTGAGTCATATTTATTTCTGTACACTTTATATCTAGTTAGATATGTATCGATTTAATTGTCTCTGACAACCATAGATAATAAATTATAAGTGAAAAAAAAAACATTTTATCATAGACCAATTGAATTATTAAAAGTAAATGTGTAGTGAAGACATTTATCAAAAGAAAAACAAACGATATTCCGTTGATATGATACCGTCGTAACGCAAAAAACATGAATTTTGGATAGTTTTTTTCGCGACACACATAGATAATTTATAATGATAAGATTACATTATTAGTAGTTTCTGTTACCACGGAAGTTCTAGGTTACCTACTACCTTTATAGATGTTTTAATAGATACTGGCATTTTATCTTTTAACTACAAGAAGGAAGTTGTTTTTAATTAACGAATCTAATAATTAGATTATAGTGTAATGGCTGGCGATTTTTAGATATGCGGCAATCCATATTAAAGGTTCTTTTAAAAAAAATGCGATTGTAAATTGTTACCGTTTAATACTTAGGTGAAGCTAACGTCATTTTCTGAAATTTGTCTATCAACTAATGCAATAATTATTGATTGAGTACTGGCACTTAATAAAAAAACGAATTATCAAACGAAGTTATTAAAAACTAAGATTAATTAAAAAAAGAATTAACCAATTCAAATTCAAATTTCGAACACGCATTCCGAATACAAATCCCAAACGATACCAGATCAACGGTCGGTGCAATCTTTGCTAGTTCTAATTATATATGCAAAGTTGTCTAATGTCGAGCTCGGACCCCGTGTGCAGGCCAGCTAGACCCTTGCACCGACCGGCCACTGGGAACTCTATTTACATCAGAATAGCACAGTTAAGAGAGGGTTGCGCTAATTGTTCCGACATTAAAATCACAGTTAAGACTTCTATTCTCGTCTGGTTCACATTTTATTCAATATTTATAAGTATTTAAATTAAGTAATATTTTCAAAATGTTTACTTCCGGGTCGTAATGCAGTTGAATAATTTTATTTTAATGATAATAAAGTGTGAGAAACAGAAATACCGTGTAAATTTTAAACATTGCATTTAAAGAAGGGCGACAAATACAATGAAATACTCACCTTTTCTATCAGCGGCCGTCGAGTGCACAAAAATGTAACTCAACAAAAACAATCAACAAAACTCCAACAAAGTCACGGTATGAGAAGTGAACGTCCGGTAACAGAACACGACAGACAAATAAACAAACTACGATATAATATAACTGTTGACAAAATATAATTCACCAATAAAGAAACTATTCGCGAAATAGAGCGATAGCGGCGAAGTTAGCGGCGACCGTCCGGCCAATCCGTCACGCGACTAGTCCGGTCCACACACGTGAGGGAAACTTTGCTCCAACTTCGGCCGAAAACTTTGCGACACGCGTTCCGATAGTTCGACAGTGACGCGCCGTTCCAAACTTAAAAAATTTAAACGCCGGAATCGAAATTCGAAATTTAATTGCGGCTGTTAATTTCTCCTTTTTTGTGGCTAATGTTTTTTTTTGTCGGAGGCGTCCACCCGTCCGGTCGGGTCCGGCCGGTCTGCAATATTAACACGAGCCGCGTCCACCTTTTGTAATGAAACGTTCACACATGCTTCCGCATTACCGTCCCGATGCCATCAATAATGAACCCGGGCGGGAAAAAACAAAACGGGGCACCTCTCCCGCCGAGGCGCCCGCCGACACTACAGCCTCCTCGTCAAAGATCAGAATTGCATATCTGGGTTGCGTTAATGAGCGGGGGGTGGGGTTCTGTAGGGGGTCGAAAAAGTGGCACCGCTCGCGCGCGAATATAAATTCATCGCCAAAAAATCATTACGCGGGGGGTGGTATTACGGGCGCTCGCTGCGCGGGTTCGTATAGTTTTTAAATCGGGCGCTCATTCGGCGGCGACGCGCCGCGGCGGGCTGAAGCCGCGGTGGCACTGCACGAGCAACGGCTATCCCTCCCGCCCTCCGACTGCACTATGCCAACTACACGCATGCACCAAGCCTAGTTCGACAACTTACTTTTAAAAGTCTCGGCCGAAGCGTAGCCACTACGCCGTAGACAGCGCTGGATTCCGAATAAAAAAAATTGAGCATAAATTCGAAAATGGAAACGCATCCGAGAACGAATTAGGGAAAGCTGAATAGGAGAAAAGAAAATAATAAATCGGCGGGAAATTAATGCGACGTAGCGGGAGATGGATTGATTTTTTTACGCGGATGCGAAGGCGAAAAAAAGAGGTTCCACGTGTATGCAAATGCCTCTTTTTCGACTACGATCGTAATCAATTTGTGCGTAGGAAGCGCGGGTACTTCCGCACGCACACGCGCGCCGCAGCGGTGTGTGACACAAATTAAATCTAATACAAAATTGCGTTTTATGTTCGCGCTAGTAGTGTGTAGGTGTGTGTAGGGGAGCAACAATGCGAATTCGCGGGCGTACACTCGCCGCCGGCGATGCGATTAGACAGAAATTAAACTTACATAACAATTAAAATAATACATAATTTTATTATATATTATTTGATTCAATTCTCCGTATAAAATTTCTAAGTATACGGTTAGCTTACGAATAATCTCGAACATGAGAACATCTTTCAAATCATTAAATAATAAAAAGTTAGCTTTCATGGTTAGTTTAGTTTGCCGTTAGTTATTTTAACTACTGAACCGGTATGGTGACATCATGAACCATTTAATAGGAACTGCATGCTTATACGGCTCTACGGTATCTCTACCTGCCATGTTATGTTGGTGTACAAATGTACCTACATTTCAAATATTTTCTTTAATCAACCCTTGTAAACATTGATAGCCAAGTTGAGAGAACGCTTGCCTCAGTAACCAGGTTGACAGATTCAAGCCCCAGCTCGTACCTCTGGAATTTCTGGATTTCATGTGCGAATTTCATTTATAATCAGGATTATATCACTTGTTAAGCGGTAAAAACATCGAGAGGAAAAACATCAAGAGGAAACCTGCATGTCTGTGACAACCCCTCGAAAGATGAGTAAAGTCCGCCAACCCGCACTGGGCCAGCGTGGTGGACGATGGCCTAATCCCCCTCACATTGAGGGGAGGCCCGTGCCCAACAGTAAGACATTAAAAGAGCTGGTATTATTATTTACCCGATATGAACATAACACTATTTATTGCTATACCTCAAGACACAGTGAGCTCTTTCCGCGTAGATCGAACCGCAAGCAACAACTAAATATGAGTCTACCCTGGTCAAACTATGACACTAGGACGTCAACCACCTCAGTCCTCCCGTGACCATGGTTGCTGGAGAGCAGCCGAAACGTCGGGAACGTAAAAATCATAATGTAAAACTAGTTTTATTTCAATAATACTGTACAGCTCAACGAATTACATCACCACGAACCACAAAAGCAAAACTAAAATAATAATTATGTCATTATCAATAATGAGTGCGACTGTACTTTAAAAACTCACACAGGCTTAATGTTAAAAATGAATTACCAACACAGGGCCGCATCCCCTCCACTACACTCATTTTCATTTCGATGTTTTTGGGTTTTTGCGCAGTCGGGGGTGGGCCGGGGGGCCACCCAGCCTGACACCCTCGCCCTATGAAAATAGGATATATTTTTATGTTTTATTTGCCCGGAAGCCTGTAGCTTAGTTGCATGTTTATTAGAACTTTTATTAGTAGATGTGTACTGCTTTTTGCTCGATTTTTACTGTTGAGTCGCGTACCTGGATGATTTGCGACGACAACTCTATGGGCCACAGTCACGGCATGTTTGTTTTCCGATTGGTTATAGTTTGTTTTCATATATCTTGTACGTGATTTAGTTTTCAGGCAGAAATAATGGTACCAGCGTGAGAGCTAGTGAATGAATTGAAATTTTCATGCAAGACATCTTTATCCACATCTTAATGTTATTGTATATATTTGCATAAACATTATTTTTTAAACTCTTGGTAAAGCTATTGATTTCTTATATTTACGCGAATACTACACATTGAGATATGACACCCGTCAAACTATGACACCAGGACGTCAAACACCTCAGTCCTCCCGTGACCATGGTTGCTGCAAAGCAGCCGAAACGTCGGGAACGTAGAATAAAAAATAAACCGCGATAAAATCCTTAAGATTAGTTTTATTTCTTGGTAAAGCTGTTAAAAAGTTTAACACATAGTATATAGATTTCAATAATATACCTGGACGAGAGACCGCGGAGTCGTATGGGCGCTACAGTTATAGAGACTCTAGAATTGAAACCAGCAGTATGCAACCAAAGTATATATTAGGTAAAGTATGAAGAAGAAAATTGTAAAAGAGCCCCCCGAGTTTCTAGCCGGATCTTCTCAGTTGGGGTCGTGTTCCGATCCGGTTGTAGAGTTAAGAAAAAAAATGTAAATGATAATTTGTGAGTGCCCCCGTAGGCCTATACGAAATAAATGATTTGACTTTGACTTTTACGTAAAGTAAGTCAAAGATGAGAAAAATATGTCATAACCTATTACACTTTTATTTAAATAGACAATAACCTATTGTATTGTATATTGTAACAGCTACGGCGTAGCAACCACGAAGCTTGAAGTTAAAAATAGTTTTCGCTTCTAAATCTTTTTATTCTCCCCGTCATAATCTTCTGCAACAAAATTTCGTAATTCATGAAATACGAAGTAAGTAATTGATGAATAGGGAGAACCCGCGACCTCGCGTCAAAAGTTAACTACGCCATTTTCTTGGTACCCGGGGGAATTTTGCGAAATTCCGATCTTAGTTGTTACCAAAAGTGTAAAAGGAAGTGTTAGGCTATTCTATTTTCTATTATAGATTTCTAGATTAACAAAATGGACTTGAAGAGTATAAATAAGAGTAGGTCTAAATTTCAGGTGTAAATTTCATTTTTATCCATTATTGTCTTGCCCAACGGTGTAGGAAGAACGTTCTGGGCAGTGAACTGAGTTGCCTACGCTACGCTCAAACCCCACCACCATGCTGTCAATATTAAGTAACTAAATAAGTTTATCATCAGGCTCCTCATTTCCATTGACCACCGTGGGCAAGTGCCCGAAACCCCGCGATCCATGGAGCCATCTGTTCAAGCTATATTCTAGATTAATTCAACCGTTAGTTTTATTTTTCTCAGTTATTATAATATAATCCATCAAAGCAATTCTTCTAGCATTCGCTATAAGCAGGTTAAAAATTAGCAATATATATGTCCTTACTCCTTAATTAATAATATATACGAGTATGACCTTAGTTTTTCGAAAAAAAAAACAGTTGAACGAATCTAGAATTTTGCTTAACTACTCCTTTTGTCTTTTGTTTATAACATAGTCCCCTGTCATAGTCATAGGGGGTCCATTATTTTAAAGTGACAAAGACCTCCAATAGATTAAAGACGGCTCTATTTATTATTATATGCAGATGTCTTGAGAAAGTTGCTAGAACTATATCGTTAAGGTAGTCCAACGCCGTGCATACGAACTGGGTAGGCAAACCGCGAATCAGGCCCACCCAACATATTAAAGTATAATATGTTATCGGCATATTAAAAATAAAATAATATTGTTATCGAAACCGGTTCGGGGTGCGCCCCATACCCCTTCCGGGGGGTATAATAAATTCATTTGCCCGTAGTTTTTCCAGTATTACCGCCATTGGTGGAAAAATGGCCACTTTTCATTTGGAACGGCTCTCTGCGAGGTGTATGCCGTCCCTTTTTATCGTTAATATATCGCTCGCTTTTTTGGTATTGAGTTGATTTTTTGGAATACTACTAAGTTAACCCTTTGTTGAAATCAAACAAATTTTTTGTATATTATCGTGTTTATTTCATGTATTTACGTCCCCGACGGTTCGGCTGCCTTTTTCTTTCAAGGTCATTAAAATTAAAAACATCCTAATTTCAAGATGGCTGGGGGCTACCACCGACTTTAGTCGGACCGCAAGCAACAAGTAAATATGAGGGTACCCCAGTTCAAACTATGACCCTAGGACATCAACCACCTCAGTCCTCCCGTGACCATGGTTTCTGTAAAGCAGCCGCCTGCATGCATGCATGTTAGATGCACCTTCAAACGAGAGGAAAAAAAAAATCTATTCAATGAAAATACATACCCAGCTGCAAATGCTCTCCAAACGATACCTGTAATTAAAAAAAACCTTAATTAATATATGTTAATAACATAATTATCTTCAAACAAAGCAATCATAATTCCAAACCTAACTTTCAAAATATAATAATAATATTAGTATCGCCAGACGAACACACCAACTATTTATGGTCCTACACTAGGCAACGCTAGTATTATGGGTACCGAGGGCGAACCGAGTATACAATACTTAGTTTTATAGATATTAAACATCCATGACTCGGGTACAAACACTCGCGATCATCACATAAAGTTTGTCCCTACCCGGACTCGAACCCGGGACCCTTGGTGCAGAAGGCAGGGTCACTACCAACCCACTGAGCTAACCAGGTCTTCAGATAATATGTTAAGTATATCACGACTTTAACCCTCAATGTGATGGTCAGAGCTATTCAATATTTATCCAGATTATAGAGCCGAACCATAAACGTGAAAGGTAAGGAGTCCTGCAATTCCTATATTAGATGGCTCATAGTGATAATTCCTTAAGTTGCCTTTTATGACATCCACAGTAAGACGAGGTTAGTGATACCTGTGCCTGCATACGAGTACCTTGTTGCACCGAGCGTTCGTTTATTAGCTATTTAATGCTACTCGAAATTAATTCTTATAATCATTTATTTAAGATTGCCAACAGGATATTGATTTCTTATATTTACGCGAATACTACACATTGAAACAAAGCTATGTTTCGGATTTTATCTCGTTTATTTTATGTTTTTACGTTTTTTATTTCTAATAATTTGATTAATTCATTGAGAATGCTATCGTTATAATCTACTGTTGGCCATGTCAAAATATTTTACATTATTTTGGTTTAATCTTATATCTATGAATATATATTATAATATAATCGTGTGTTGAAAACGATATATAATTACATATATATTCCCAGCATATTTCCTATAGCCTTGGCGGTTATTCTAAATATTAACTCATTATTATCAACAAGTATCTCGTATTAATATAAATATATGTGTATTATGTGAATGTGTGCCGGCCAACTCAAACACGTCTCTAAGTTGAAACAGATGGTTTGACACTTCTATTAGAATTGACACTAAATACCTATGTTTGGACAGTTGGTTAAATCCAAATATAATTTTGGTGATGATGAACGACCATACGAATTTCAATGTGTTAGCTGAAATATTGTGTTCAGTAAATTTTATTTTTGTAACCACCTAGGAAGGCTCTTGTTGCAGCCAATCAATCTACGACAAATCCTATACTAGTTTGCACCTGGTAAACGCGAAATATTGACATGATTTGCAAGCTTTTAGGAATTACATTTTGAGCAATCAAAAATCTACTGGTGGTAGGCTTCGGCCGTGGCTAGTCACCACCCACCGAACAGAGCCATGTCGCCAAGCGCCTAGCCGTGTTCCGGCATGATGTTCGGTGCTGCCATTCATGGATGGCGGGTCAGATCAGCTGCGCTGCATGTGCCTAGTGAATGTACCGTCTCTATCTACTGCCGCCTTCCTACCTAGGCGAGTATGCTCCATCGTAGATCTCATCGTCACTTACCATCAGGTGAGATAGAGATCAAATACTTGCCTATAATGTAATAAAAAAAAATAAAAAAAAAAATCCCTTATTTTCTTTTATTATTCTTTAGTAATTCTGGAGATTTAGTGATAAATTTGAGTAGCATTTGCCCCTACACTATGAACATGTGAGGAAAGAGGAACCCACCACTGACCGTCGGCTTGTCAACTTTTCCAATTATAAACCAAACAAGTTGATCGATAATCAAAGAAGAAACAGTAAAATATTTTTTTTATAATCTGGAGTAGAGGTCGGATGGAAGATCTCAAATATGCTGGAAAGACGACGTTATGAAACCAGCTGTAATAAAACTATGTACAGTGATGGAAACTAAAGGAAGTCTACACCAAAATGGTTTAAAATGGCTACAGGAGTGAGACAGTTAATTAGTAAAACAATGTGGCTCATTACGTGAGTATACATAGATAGAATACCCAGAAGATGGAACAATTAGTACCGAACGCGAGCCCCTCTCACCTCGCTGTGACATTGAAAGCACTCAAACTTAAATACAAAACCCAATTTCTTCGTAAAACCTACAAAATGGAATACGCAGGCTGTATGGAGACAATAATATGAGGACTCGGGTGTTGGAAGTGGAATTTAAATATGTAAGGAATTAGGAGAGGGGTGAACCACCCCCGGGGTGGAGCGGGGGCGCGGGATGGGTGGGGGAGGTTTTTCAAAACTAGAAAGAGATGAACACCGTGTGTTAGTATCGCGATCTGTGTGGTACGGGTTCTGGGGTTGCGGGGGATTGAGTTAGAGGGATAGATCTTGAGACATTGCAACGGCTACTTTTCGTGCGTTGTTTAGCTGTGGAAAAATTACGCAGTGAATGCTGGCTTCAGGGTGCGCGGAGCGTTCCTGTCATAGTACCAGTACCTGATTGGCTAGATATACAAGCTTCTGTGTGTTCATCGCAGGTGCAATCCCGTGTAACTTAACAACGTTTATTATGTAAGTTATTGCAACTTACCAGGCACACCTTTTGAACCTCCGGGCTGCTATTTCGAAATAAAAACCTTAAAAATTAACCGATGTTGCTTTAAACTACTACACTATCAAGCCAATATTTTTTTTTTTTGGTAATATAAAATAGCATATAGAGTACATTATATATTTACAAAAACGGTGTCAAAGGAATATGCTAATTAAAAGTAACATCGACTTAACCTACTCTTTCTTAATTGAAAAAATAAGTTATCTTAAGACGTATCTTGAGATGTCCGCGCACGCTTGCGGCTCACGCACGCGCCGTAATGAGTGCGCGCGGGGGGTAGGTAGTTAGACAATTTTACAACTGCGCCGCGCCGTTTTTTGGGAGCCTCGCGTCGCTAGGTGTGTGACGATTAGATATGCGGAGATGAGCCGGAAGAAGACGTTGCTTTATGCCTACGACCTGTGACGTAATACGTAGGGGAGTAGGTATATTATGTGATGTAACCAGAATATGTTATTATTCATATAAATCATTACAGTCGACAAACACGTCACAAAATGTTATGCTAAGATTTTACCGCCCGTTCGGAATGCCGTTCCTATGTACATGAATGGACAAGAAACTGCACGGTTGCTCTTTTTACAAAGACATTATACATTTTTGTGCAGTAAGTATATTATAATGGCTATGTAAGAACAATGTAAACGGCTA
Organism: Pheosia gnoma; assembly: GCA_905404115.1. NCBI lineage: Eukaryota > Metazoa > Arthropoda > Insecta > Lepidoptera > Notodontidae > Pheosia > Pheosia gnoma. The sequence goes on from FR989907.1 coordinate 713,364, forward strand.
GGCAGTAGTCAACTTCTAGTTGGCTGATGATGATCACGCTATGAAGATGAGGCACTTTTAATAGCGCATCGTTTAGCGGTGAAGCGGCAATATTATGACGTAATATGGCCTTCCCCATCTAGCGCTATTTACGACTTTATGTATATGTACAACTGTTTTATTTTATTTCAACAAATGCTATTAGCAAACGGTGAATAACGACAGACAAGTTTCCTATTATGGAAGCCTAATGTTGTCAGCGAATCGATCTCTTCGGAAAAAATTAACTAATATTAATCAGACAAAAATCAACAGTGTGTTGTATCTAGAATCTAAAATCCTCACTGAGGCAAACCAACTCTCAAACGATCTTTCTGTGAGATATAATCTATGATAACATCTGTAGATGCTCGCAAATTTGCATATGTCGAAATAATTTAGGGGGTAACTCCACACATCCATAGTACGCTAATGTACGCTTCGCATTGGCATATGTGAGTAAGAAATTCACGCAGATGAGACATTGTAGATGTACCTTTCATCTGAGGTAAGATATTAAAGGTATTTATTGTCTGTGTAATGAGGTCCTGTAGGCTGGATTAATCAATTTGTATTAAAAAGATACATACTTAATCAAATACTGAAAATATGATTTTGTCAACCGAGGCTATTGTATAGGACGTTATCTAATCGTCCAGATTTTCAGGATATGTTTTTTCTTAATGTATGCCGTAAAAGGCGACAAAAGAACATGGCCGTTTAACAGACACTTAACTTGCTATTTGCAGAGACAGGTGCAGCATGGGTGTAAGATTATTTTATAGTATACCTACTTATCCAAGTCTGTTGAAATCTGATCTCAAATCTCTTAGGAATAGTGACTGATTTGATGTAAACCCTAAATTGAAAAAAAGTTTCAATTTACCAAGGCTTAATTTAGAAAAAAAAAAACTTTGTAAGGCCATTGCATACGGACGAAATAATTCTATGAATTTAAGAGTAATTGTACTATCGCTTCAAAAAGAAGTAGCAGAAGACTCGCGATTGGTTATAACCACGCAAGTTACACTAGAATCGTCTATAGATTTCCCTATTTGCTTATATACAAACAAATTAAAACATCGACTCTACCTACACTCTACTCACCTTTATGACGTCTCTACCCCATTTAATATTGTTCTAAGTCGTGTGGAGAGGGGGGTAAATTTTCACTCATAATATTTCGTAAATATCGCGAAGGGGGCACGCTTTAGTAATTTATCGATACTTCTACGTAGGAACAACTCTACATTTCGTATGTAATATATTTATTGTGTTGAGTATTGGCTTAAATATCACGTACACGTTAGACGTACTTATTTTTTCAGTGAACAATGTGGCTACTGAAAAAGAAAAGTGAAAGAACTGTTGAGAAAACCAGTAACTTGTGTAGTGACATTTTATATTACAGTATTTATATATTTTTTGTAAACCTGCATTACAATCGTGTTGCAAAACACTTTGTAAAAGTGCTTTGTAATCATTTTAAATATCCATTTAAACTTACGAGTTTTAAGGTTTATGTAATAGGGACAAGTGCTATTATACTATAAAAAAAAACGGAAATAATAAATAATAATAATAAAAAGAAATGCATAAAGTTGTGGTATAAAAATAACTCTCTATCACACAGGTCGGTACCGAATAAACACAAACAATCCCGTGTTAACTTCTCAGTTAATTGAACTACGCAAAATCAAGAGTGAAATTATTTTTAGGCCTTTTTTCAGATTCCCCGGCGCGCCGCTGAAATATTTTCGCCTGAAAACTGTTATTTTATCACGTTAACGTTAGAACTGAGGCGAGTGGTGAATTAATTTTTATTTGGCCATTTTTTTTTCAATAGAAAGTGAAACATCGTATATTTGTATTCCCGCTCGTAGGTTAGTGTTAAAAGAACGACATTTTTTTATGAAACCTTTTTACATGGCCAGCATGAATGAAAAAGCGGGTTATATTATCTGTGAGCGGTCATTTGAATGTTTTGAATATCGATCAATATAATGTTAGACTTTTTGGCGGGAAGTTGAACAGTGAAGTTGTCAATTTGGTTTTATTTTGCAAACAATGATTTTCTTTGATAAATAATGTGTAATATTAGTGGATGATTAACCATTGTGTGCTCATGAACGTGCACCAGTGAAAGAAATTGAAATAAAATAGTATAACATGACTTTTCAAGTGCCCCTAGTCCGGTAAATTTTCAGTTTTACCAATAGGGATAGGGGAATACCCTAACCCTATTAGTAATTTCATCTTCATCATCGTCATCTACGTCATCATCATCATCAAAAGTGCTTAAAATTTTATAACAATTATCAAGAATTACTCGACACTGGCAAAAATGCCACTATTTTGTAGCCAATTGCCAAACTAAAAAAAAGAAAAAGAAGAAATATAATGCTTAGATGAGATGTTGGGATGTACTTAGTGTTGTTAGACTTATTTATAGTACATACATAGACAACATTACATACATAGATGTCTATCTATATCCAAACAATATTTCAAAGATCCGGGTATAGCCCGTGTGGAGGGAGACATTTAAATAAATTTATAAGTGTCCTAAGGTCTCTACCAACATCTTAATGCAGTATTTTATTAATTGACTCTATCTCATTTATTCACTATCATATATTATACTTATCTATCTTACTATTGGGTAACCTTTTCAGCCAATATAGACATATTACTCCTGATATGTAGTCAGAAATAGGCTCCACAACATAAAAAACTCATACAAATTTGTATAATATTTAGTACAATTCATGTTACGCTCATGAGACTTTAAAGCTATTATATTTGATTAGTTATATCATTTCTTTTCAGTTGAATAATATCAAACGATCGATTACCGAAAGATATATTTTAAATTGGAAACATTAAGAGAGGTCTAAATGTTGGTTCATAATAATGAAAATTACTAGTAGGTATAATTCTGTAGCCACGACAATAAAGATCTGCGTTGCCATCTAAACGAAAATTACCGCCAAAAACATCCGCATACTGTCTCTAACACGTAGAGCACACACGACACCGTCGTAATAAAAATTATATGCTCCAATTTACGATGGAAGGGGGGTGGGGGGCCAAAAAATGCCCCCCGACCTCCCCCCTGATTGCGGGATCGAATCTCGCTAAACGAACGGGAGAGCGAAAAATTTCGCGGTGGGGGCCCGCACCCCACTCCCGACAGGGGGGAGCGATACATTTTTATCATTATCCCTTTCTCACAAACTATGAGGGTATTTGGGAGTAATTATTTTATATTATACATTTTTTGTGAGAGTTTTTGGTGTGGAAATGTTATGTATGTCTGTAGATATGTATGTGTGTGGTCCTAATTAGTCTCATTTCAGTTGTTTCCGGTTTTGATATGGGTTCGATTTAATGTTGGGCGTTTCCTCTTGGGAGACTCGTGTATGGAAATTCTGGATAAAATGAGTTGTCGGCGTAGAGTAATAAAAAACGACTAAATTAATCATAGAAAAAATATATTGACAAATTGATTTCTTATTTTCACGCGAATACTACACACTGAAATAAAACTAATTTCAATGATTTTATTGCGTTTTATTTTAGATTTTTTTAGGAGCCGAAGCGCGCGTCCGTAAGAAAAAAAAATAAACGCTATAAAATCCGTAAAATTAGTTTTATTTCAATACATTGACAAAGCGATATTACATCTAAAATTACTTATTTCCCTTCCATTTTTGTGAGAATTTAATTGAATAAACATTGAATATACAAATAATAAGATTTTCGATGCCCAAGCGGCATGTTTAGATTGTTTGTCTATCTGTTCGCACATCACGAGCAATCTATTGGACCAATTAAGATAGCCCTAGGCATGGGGACAGCTTTTAAAGATCATAATCTAGAGTAATTTCTATTTCGGCCGACGGAAGAGTTCCCCGGGATAGCTAAACACTAAAGGATGCACGTGTAGAGTAGTGAGTACGCCTGATAATGATTAAGGATACCTTTTATCTCCACAAACTTTATGGTACCCATATGACTAAGTGACCCAACGATTAATCCCACTATCCCACTAATATTATAAATGTGCAAGTTTGGATGGATGGATGTTTGTTACTCAATCACGCCAGAACGGCTGAACGGATCTGGATTAAATTTGGCACAGAGATAGATTACAGTCTGGAATAGCACATATGCTACTTTTTATCGCGGTAAAATGAATGGTTCCCGTGGGATAGATTTGTTGTAATTTTTCATAGAGCAAAGGATCGACATGATTTTTGCATAGGTAGCGGTAGTTTAGGGAAAAGGACATAGAGGAAAATAACATACTTTTTAATCGCTGGTAACAGCGAGGGGCGCAGCTAGTAAATAATAAATTAACCAATTGTATGAGAAATCTGATGATCTTGAAACTACTTACCAGATTTTTAACAAACATAGCTAAGTACCATACCGAGTAAAACAGTGTCCGAATAAAATAAATAATCCATTACATTTACCTGACCTGACGACATATAATGAGATGGATATATAAAATGCCTGTAATATACGGAAAATTTGCACGCCTTGTAAATCTCAAACAAAGTATATATTAACCCTACTATATATTAAGAATGCAGTGTTGTTTCTATTGCATTAGTAAACATTCCTAACCTACTCTGGTGTGTTTAAAAATCACCATTCATTTCTTAGCTTGGAATCATAAAGTCGTGGGAACTCTCCCCTGACGCGTGCATTTACTATTCGAATCCCTACACGCTCCCCTGCCACTTGGCAACCGCCTTCTTATCAATAGAGTGTTTCATTAATTCCTTATAAGGATACAATTAAAGATACGGTCCTCTTAGATACGTGTAACGTACTGCACATAAAAAAAATACTAAAGTAGAGTGACAAAAAAGTTTAAATATTTATTAAAAATGTAGAGCATGTGACCATAAAGTAATACCTACAAAATGAGACTTTTGATGCGATTTTTAATGTCCAAAATGCACCAGTGAAATTATTTTCAAAGTAAATAGGTACAAAAAAAAATATTCTACAAAAACTTGTACAATATTTGAACTTGTGTGTCCTAAGCACTAAGCACAAGCTTGTATCGCAGAAAACAAGTGAATCACATAGATAAGGTTACAATACTTTAATAGGAACTAAACGTTTTATACTCAAAGTACCTGTTTTATAAAGATTTAATAAACTGAACAAAAAGAAGAAATATAAGTAACTAAATATTCAATGTAAAGTTTCCGATAAATAGAAACCAATTAAACCGTACAAAGCTGCATGTCTGTGACGTTAGCGATATCAATCATTATCGCGATAGAGAAAAAGAACGACCACACTCTTTGGTATTACCAAATTAAAAAATAACATCAATCAAACATTTTTTTTTCTAAACGGCCTAGCATAGAGAAAATACGTCGAAATACTATCCTTTGTAACTTAATCGATAATAAAAATAAAATGACGACTGCTCGAGAATGGCAGTCACGAAATCCCCGGCTGTAAGATTTCCGCCCAAGAAAAGGCGTCGACCGGCCCGCTACGGAGCTACGAGTTGCGTAGCCGTAGTACTACGGCGTAGTCAGAGCCTACGCAAGAACAATATTTTGCCAGCGGCCGGTATTATTCTAATTATATTGGTGAAACTGAAACTTGGAATAATGTTTTTAGATAAATTTCGCGGTCTAATTCGATTTTGCTCTGAATATAATTAAGCCTATTTATACAGGACACGGTTTGCTGAAGTTTATTTTTGTATCTATTTTTAAAAGGATTCAAGGAGAGGTAGCGTGAGTTTATAAATGTAAATTGTATTTTGTTTATTATGTTTTATGTGTATATGTTTATTTGCTTGTCACTTATCAATCACCAATAAATAAGTACGAGTTTTATTTAACCATACAGTAAACCACAGACGTATGTTCACCAGCTTTATCTAAGATATTATTGTATTAAATAAAATCTGCTTGCAGAGTCATTGTAATATGTTATCTCGTAGGATGTAGTACTTCTTGTAGGTCTACCTGGCCAATGTCTCCCATTATACCGCTTATTACCTAGGTATAGAGAATTACAATTAACAGTTACCTCCCAGCTCATTTGTGTAACATTTCTGATTTCACTGGAAGTCGGTAAAAACGCAATTAATTTAAAAGATTGAACCTCTACGCTAATGAATCACGAATTCTTATGATATTATTTTAAGTAATAAATAATGATTCTGATTCTTTGAGCCGTTTGGTATTGTAAATAAATTTCCCGGAAACGTTAAAATCCGCCATTTTGTAATCCGTATCAGGAGCAAACTTAATCTGTTATGGAATACAAAGGAATTAGGTCGAAAATCTTGGTCAAGGGAAGTTCGACACACTGTACAATGAGTTGACATTTTTCATGTGTTCATAAGGATCTTTTACTTTGTAAAACAGTTTGGTTTTGCTCCTATCAGCAGCGAATGTCATAAGATTAGTTAAGGCATACGGGATGGAGATTTTGAAATCATATTTTTTTTATTTGCGTCCAGTATATGATAATGCTAGCCTATTTAATGTCTCACTGTTGGGCACGGGCGTCCCATCAATGTGAAGGGGATTAGGCCATAGTCCACCACGCTGGCCCAGTGCGGGTTGGCGGACTTCACACGTCTGTCGAGGCGTTCTCTCATACATGCAGGTTTCCTCGCGATGTTTTTCTTCACGGTTTAGCAAGTGATAATCATGGTTGTAAATTAGATTCGCGTATGAAATTCAGACATGACAGAGGTGCGAGCCGGGGTTTGAATTGCTGACTCTCGTTACCGAGGGAAGCGTTCTACCAACTTGGTTATCAAAGTAAATTATAATAAATGGTCTATTGACATTCCTATGGTAAAGAAAGGCAAGAGATTATATGGTCACTCTTCAGTTATTTTTAAAAGAATAACCAAAACATTCGGTACAATCAGGGAATCAAACCATGTTCGGCCACCCACCATTGATACTACTCAACAAACGAGGCAATCCTCTATTTCTTTATCGTATCACAGTAAGTCCTCCGTATACATACGGTATGTCCGAAGCGAACACTTTTCACGCCAAATCGAATTTTGTCTTCCGCAAATGGCTGACATTATAACTACATAAGCCTATATACTCATTGTCATATAACACAATCACACACACACACACACTCACTCTCACACACCCGTAGGCGTCGGAAAAGGGCTGATTAAAAATCACGACATGCGCAGAATAAATTTAAAAACTACCCCGGAGGTTGGGTTAATTTTTAAGTATTGATCAAAAATTGCGTCGTTCCTATATGTGTATGTGTGGGGTGGCGCGGGGGGCGGGCAGGGGTGGGTACCCCCGTGCGTGAATTAGATATTTTTTCGTGTGTGTGCGTGTGTGGGAATTTGTCATTAGGACTACGCTTTTTGTTATGTAGATTGTGTTTTATTTTGGTGTAATTAATTTTATTACGTTTCTGGGTGTTAATTTGGTTATGTCATCATCTTGATGTAGTTAAATAGTTAATCAAGCCTATTTTTAAATGGGCTTAGAGTCAGTCCGTACCAAATTTGTGTTTTTATTTTAACATCAGTAGAATTCTATACTTTATGGCAGTTTTAAAACCAGTATGCACCTTTCATCTTCACACGACGGGTGTAAGTAAAGTGATTTGTTACGTCATTGTAAATTCATTTACACATCTATAAATTTGGGGAACGTTTATTTTTATATCTATCCTAGACAATGATGACCTAGCCCTAAAATAGGATAACGTGTATATTGGGCACTATAAACATATATAGATAATAAACGTCCATGACTCACAAATATTCGTGCTTATCACACAAAACCTGCTGCTCTCAGGATTCGAACCTAGCACCGTCAACACAGAGATCAGATTCACCACCAAGTGAGTCAATCGGGCCAGTGTCGGTGTCTATTAAGTCAGATCGTAATCGCTCAATAGATTATATTAAGGTCTGCTTTTCAAATAATATTTCAGCTGTAACCATTGTGTAGTCTGGTATAATCCAGACGGATAATAATTAAACCTCATGTGTAGTGTACGAGAAAAATTGGCAACGATATCCCAAAGTGCCGGAAATGGAGCGTAGCATGGCGAATGTCTGTCTTACGCTGAAAATCGGACCGAATATGATTTCATAATATTTTGTAAGAACGACGACCGCACTGAAACTGAACAGTGCTTTAGGCTGTGTAGTAATATGATTTTTTTTTATCTCTCGTCTATATAGATTTATTTAAATTACAGTTATATATAGTTTTCCAGTATTTAGTGTCCTCTTTCTTGCATATTTTGTAGGTAAATTTAACTTATTAAGTGTAATATTCGCGAGATGTATCCTTATTATATAAATTTTGAGATTACATATTTTCAAACATAATAATCCATATCTATATTCGATGGCTGCAACTAAAACTTTGGCAGCTCCACACCAATCTAATTCCAAACCTCGTCGAGTACAACTTACCCGCCGTCACCACCTAACCCAACACATACTTCAAAGCCCCCACAAAACCCTAGGCGCTCATAATCTAAACAACACAGAAAAGCAAAATAAAAAAAAACAAGTATTTTTCATTATCCTAACCCGAGTGACGCGCAGCCTCCCAAAAACATAGCTACTCGTATATTCATTTCCGTTCCGTTAATACCGCATACTTTTAACTGTCTAACTAGGTGGGTAGCGCCCCCCCAGCCACCCCCCCCCCCATCCCCTCACTACTTACACGCTGTAGGCACAACTTTTATAATACTACGTACTCTGGCGCTTTTTAACGAACCCCCCGGGGGTGGCGCCACCTGCCACGCATACCGAAAAATACGCAAAGCGAGTGGGGGTGGGGTTGGGGGTGGACCACCCCATGGTTAGAAGTGAAGTGGCTGTATTTTGCGTATTTTTAAATTATTCTCACATGTGCGCCGCTCGCTGTGTTTAGTTGGGCGGTTTTTTTTTGGGATGCTGCGAATGACGGCCCCTTAATGTTTTTATATGGTTAGATTTGTGTTATTGCTCTCTGCAATCTCATGTGATAAACAGAGTTCTGACTGTGATATTCTCGAAAAGGGTGATATGTATATAATTTCACAAAACAGTGTTTAAGTTATGACAAAAGTAGGTATCGGTTATAATGAATTGATTTTTTTGGGCAATCAAGATTATTATTTTTTAGCTAAACGCAAACGTGTTAAGGCCTTTGCCATAAAGACTAAATTGATTTGGCATTACTAACCATAAAACGACATACTTAGCTAGCACAAATAAAACTCAACTTTAACCGTTACATTCGTAAAGAAATACGTCTACTATCACGAATATGACTTAAGAAATAACACGAAAATAAAATAGTTTTGAGATGTGAAACAACACAACAAAAAATAACTCTATAAACCTAACGATAGAGTTCATAATGTTACGCTAAAGTGTTGGAGAAGGATAATATTTTAAGAAACATTTTTATGGGTCTCTATTACCTGACATGTTATATTGACGTATTTGTAACTGACACATGTAAGCAACAAGTATGCTTTGTGAGGGTAAGCGTTGCTTTAAGGGGTAAGCAAATTCAGAGTCACCGAGTCCGTAGGAGAATTAAGTACCCTCGAGATACCCTACACGTGACCCTGGGTGGTGCCAACCAGGTGACAACTCTACTGGTGGTAGGCTTCGGCCGTGGCTAGTCACCACCCACTGAACAAAGCCATGTCGCCAAGCGGCCTAGCCGTGTTCCGACATGATGTTCGGTGTTGCCATTCATGGATGGCGGGTCAGATCAGTTGCGCTGCATGTGCCTAGTGAATGTAGCGTCTCTATCTACTGCCGCCTTCCTACCTAGGCAAGTATGCTCCATCGTAGATCTCATCGTCACTTACCATCAGGTGAGATCGAGATCAAATACTTGCCTAAAATGTAATTAAAAAAAAAAAAGTTTTCAGGATTGTTAATGTGCTCATTATTGATTATTCAAATGCTCAGAATAAGGGACTGTTGCAGATGTGTGGACTTATTTTCAATAGCACTAAGTATATCTTATCTGGTTGTAGATTAAAAGAAAAAAATAAAAGTGGCTATTTAATTGTAAGTGCCTTCGTAGGCCTACGCTATTTGACTTGGCTTAGACGTATAATCTCGTGCAGCTTAATCCTAAACAGTCATAGCGCGATGATAATTAACTGAACGGTATCTGTAGAATATATACGCTAACAAAGAGTTAAAATTAATATAATTTACATTACAGTATTGGGTACCTACCCTGAGAAAATTACCTTTTATACATTTTAAATAAACTTAAGTACCTGTAAGTATTGTTAATTTGTTGTGTTATTTTTCCCTGAATATTATTTCAAAAGGAATAACGAAACCATGTTTCATTCTCGCATAATGTTTTAATTCTAATATAAACACCCTCATATTTCATCCCTTGACAAAGTGGGTCGCGATTATCTCTTGCGAAGGGACATCGGCCGGTCTTGCACCTATGCAAGGTAATAGCGCCTACATAATACGTTTTAGCAAATAATCTAATTCGAGTGAATTGCTAATAAAAATTTAAGAGGCGCTCACCGAAGAATCGTCAATCGCGTCGTCTTTAGGTACGCACTATATTATGTCCAAGAAAGATCAATATAGTTATACATATGAAACCCTGAAACTATGTTAGTGACCTATTCTTTAAACTCTTGAAATTTTATTATAATTAACATAGCACATTACAAGCGTTGCTTAGTGTGGGACCGTATAATGGGTATTTTTATCTGGTGATAAACATTCTCGATGATTCTATTGATACATGGCAAGTGTCCAGCTAAATCAGCGCAGACCAATTATTTATCAGATGGACCAAACACATTATTTCAAATAAGTTGCAGATACGATTTATCAGCATAATGTGATACAGTCGCCAAGTATATTATATTATACTTACATTAGAGGCACCGTGTAACACTATACGCGGCTGCAAGACATCAAAATGGCTGAAAAATCATATTTATTCAATCAAAACCAATGATAGATAGTATATCAGTCGAAACCCAGTATAAAATAGCTGCCATCAATATGAGCGCTGCAGAAAAACGCCTCAACAATCAACGCCACTTGGCCTCGCCGTCACACAAACACGACGACTAAAACAATTTATAACAAAATGTAAACAGGAAGAACCGTATTTTCATTTAGAATACGATTTCTCGATTCCTACCCCCCCCCCCCCCACCGCCCCCCACTGCCCCGGCACATAGACGAAAATACCCCAGTTATGATTAATACGGAATACGAGGCGCATTGATCAAGAAACCAGCTTTTTACTTCCAACTACCCATTTCTTACCCCCTGCCTACCCTGTGCGAGCGGGACTAATGCACCTCTACCCTCTCGCTCTAAAACAAAGATGCTAAAACTTCTTTCGCTAGTATGAAGATTTTAATTTCATATTTTTGACAGGACCGTTCTAATTTTACTTCCTCATTCAAAGGAAAATCAGCCTTATAATAATATCACTACAATACAAACTCTATTGTGTTGTTACAGTACTTGCTTCAGTCTTCTAATTCCGAATTAGTTTTCGAAGTGAAAAGATACAGTCCAAAGACTATACACGCCCATCATTCAAATTGAAACTTTATAACGCAAATTTAAGGTGCAAATTCGTTTGTATAGACGTCGGTAAGAAATAATTCTTCAGTCGTACCCCCAAATTAGTCGAATGGGGGGAAGGGGTACATACGACGGGTGGTTTTAAAAGAAGCAAAAAGGTGGGGGATAGAAAGATGCGCAAAGACTTAGTTCGCGGGGGCAGAGGGGATGGTGGGGTGGCGCGCGAGCGGCGGGGAGGGCGTTATAAAATATATAATTCTATACTTACAATACTTGTAAATACGGTACGCGGAAGTAGTTGGACGTGAATGTTTTGATACTTTGAACGGGCGAATAACTTGTTAGTTATAAATAAATGTGTTTTGGTCGATTTTAATCATTGCAGGACCTTAGCTGGTGTGTTATTCCAAATAAGAAGGTTATTATGCTTTGTTCACTTTACCATTTATTCTGTCGTATTTTTATCAACCACCGTCACAACAATCGACCTTCAATTTATAAAAACGAAAAACTGCGCTGCCACGTTATCTAGAATTATATGTACACCTAATGCAATAAACTTCCTTTTAAAAAAAACAGCAACTCAATAAAGCCTGATCTCTTCTACGGAAAAAGACTTGCAAGTCCTTTTACAAAGATGACAACTGTGGCGTTTCTTGCTTCTTCTACATAAGAAAGGCATTAGCCGAACAGGCGGCAGAATCCCATCTAAGTTAATTTAATGTTGTTACACGTGTGAGTATATCAATAAAACATGTTCTGATTATGCTACCTTACAACTTTAGTGGTTAAGTGTATATTTACACTCATATTACACAAGTATTATAATAGATAATAACTTTTTGTTATTATTAATTAGTTCAGTTGGTAGTGATCCTGCCTTCTGTGCCGCGGGTCTCGGGTTCGAATTCTGGTATGGACAAACTTTGTGTGATGAACATTAATGTTTTTTTTTTCGAGTCATGGGTGTTTAATATCTATATAAGTATCATATACTGGGTTCGCCGCCAGTCCATTGTATGGTACCCATAATACAAGCATTGCTTAGGGTGAGACCGTATAGTTTGTGTGTTCGTCTGACGATATTATTTATTTATAATGAAGTTACTTATAATCATAATAGTTATAATAATGGGCCTTTTTAGGGGGCTCACCTAAAGAGCGGCGAGCCACCTGCCAATAGTAATTAGATAAAAGCTGATTAATGCAGGTGTCCGCAACCCTTCCAATAGTCCTATCCCATGTCCATCCAAACTTTAATCCATAGTTCCAATTATCTTTCCATATACCTGAAATAGTTTCTCCGCTTGCTGAGGTCGATTCGCTATCATAACATTAAAATTCTCGAAAAGGGCCTCTACGTGTTAGACCTATGTCTCCGCGCAAGCCTTCCAAATGTCCGGGTATAGCCCATATGGTGAGAGTCATAATAATATCACCAAGATTAGTTCCTTAGGATGTTCAAGACGGTTTAGTCGTCGTATATCGCTACACTCGCTGATATTTAGTCGCGAAACTGGATGTATTATAAAGGCGGTAGTTGTTTAAAATAAGAGCGGGCAACTATTGCTGTGGCGCAGCGGTTTGGGAGCTAGATAGTGGGGGTTCGATTCCGGAAGGTGTTTTGTGTGAATTGTCTACAAATGCATGTTTCCGAGTACGATGATCGTGGTTGTGGTAAGTTATGATTGTATTTTGTCTTTTTATTATTTGACGTGAAAAAGATTTTTTCGTGATCCCAAAATCTTTAGGATAACATTATTATGAGAGCAAGTATATGATTTAGTTATATAAAATCACATTCAGCTATATTATTTTAAAATGACATAATATTGCTTCACGTTTGCTATGATTTTATTGCTTTACTTAACAATTTGCCTTCATAAACTATTATTGATCTATCCTATCAACTACACGTTCAAACTTATCACTCATATGGGGGATATTGTATTATCATTTAGCTGACATGGACCATTATATAAGGTGTAAAAATAATAGTGTAAAATATTTTGACAGGACCAACTGTAGGTTATAAAGGCAACAATCCGAAGGAAATAAATCAAATTATTAGACTACTATATTAGATTACAGTACTAAGCGCACAGCCAAACGCTACTGATTCGCCTTGTTTAAATAAAATGAAACATAATTTACACATTGAAATAAAACGAATCTTAAGGATTTTATCGCGGTGTCCTCCCGTGACCATGGTTGCTGCAAAGCAGCCGAAACGTCGGGAACGTAAAATAAAAAATAAACCCCGATAAAATCCTTAAGATTAGTTTTATTTCAATGTGTAGTATTCGCGTAAATATAAGAAATCAATATAATTTACACAATTATTTTATACATAAACGTGATCGATATAACTTACTGATGCATCTCTGAAAATATTTTACACTATAAATGTTGAAATGGCTGAAATTATTAGAAACTTTGATCATACATATATATAATATGACTAAAGATAGACTATATCTTATGGATAACATATCTAAGACCCATGTCATAGATATATGATCATATAATATGGGGTGTTTTAGAAATAACAGCAAAACTAAAGTGAAGCTACCTATGTTTTATCCTCTCATTTCGCGTGGTTCTTAGTAAAAAGTTGTGTTGAGGATGGGGGCGCCACTAGCGCCTACGCCGTAGCCGTGGCCGCTACGAGGCGTAGGCCTTGCTTCGAGCTCAGCAGGGTTGCACCGCGTTTCTCTAATTGATTAGACGTTGGTCTGATTGTATTATTGAAATATTTATTTTGAGGGTAAGTTACTTGAATACTGGGCTACATGGAATGTTTTTGTAATGTATTTATATCGAGTTATAGTTTTTAAGCTAGTTTTATACTATAATAAATGTGCGTGGTATACATTAAGTTGCTATGAATAATGTATGAAATTAATGCATGATAATAATATCGTTATCGTGTACTAAGAAAATAATGTATCAATGTAATAAATTGAATAATTATAAATACCTAATCATTTTTATAAAAAAAAAAAATGCTCGCGTCTTGACTTCTATTTTTTCCTCAACACCAGCAAAATAAGATTTATAATCGCCCCACTACCTTCGACTACCCTTATTTTGCATCCCCTCATTCTTATCACACAGCATCCGAACAAAACAAAATCTTGCACGCGCCTAAGAAACTTAAAAGTTCATTAGCCCCACAACCCTAACGCTTACTATCTTGCACGTTCCTAAGATGCCCCCCCTCGGGGGGGTTTAAAGCGCCCCCCGGGAGGCAGGGGGGGGGCAACGCGGAAATATGAAGGGAGCACTCATTTATCAATACAAGAGAGACTGTTTCTTTCTCTCTAAGAATTGATTATATTCCACTAAGAATATTGATGGGGCACCCTCTTGAAAGTTTTCAAGCTTAATGTGCGTGGGGGTGGGTTGGGGGCGAGTCGTAATGTTTTGATTAGAGTTTTTGATGTTCCACCCCCGACTCGTGTGTCGTTTCCTGTTTTACATACGTTTTCCTGTTACGGTGTTTTGAATTTTGTTGGTACGTATTGGCAGGGTAGCTTGCGCTCGCGACTCCGCTTGTTAAGTACGTGGAGTCTCTTGAACAACCTGACGAAATTCCGAGACGGTTACAGTTTGAGAGATTAGGATGCTAGGCTACTTTTTGGGCAAAAAATTTTAAACTATTTATTCAGCCGTTTTCTCCTGAAATATGTAGACTAACATAATATATGATATGGATTGGATTTTTCACAGCTTAGCTGGGCTTTCATTAGCTTTTTATGCAAGATGTTCCATGTTATACAAGTTTGATATTTTTTTATGTACGTATAATATATATTTGATATATAACATTATAACGGGCCTGTTTCATAATATACTCATAAAACATAGTCATAACTAATTTGGGTGATTGAGTATAGACTATCTGTGAAATAAGTAGTGGATATAATATATCAGTAGGTACATAGTAGAACAGGTCTCTGAGTCTTGTTATGTTTAAATATAACAAGCGTCACTCAAGACGTGTTACAATTTAAATAGTCTAGAAAAATCATAAGAAATCTGCATTTTGGCGGTAAACGTCTTAAGCCAAGGGAAACCATGTCTCATTATATGCCACGGAGCGCAGAAACTTTTCGCAAATAATAAAACTAAAGCTCTCGTATAAAACTACTGTCTGCATAATTAATTATATTCTATCTATAGATATAAAACAGAGTTGCGTTAGTTACTCCATTTATAACTCAAGAACGGGAAGGCGAATTTTTATGATCTGTGATTTTTTAAATTTGTCTCCGCCCCGGCTAGCAGAATAACTAGTATATATGTTTTTTTAGACTAACTTATACATTTGATTCTGACGCGGTAATAAGTTCAGCAGGACAGCTAGTAATTATATACAATAATAATTCCTTGAAATGCATCTGAAAAGAAAAACTATACCTACAGAAAATGTAATAATTCAAAACTCCCCAACCGAATCAGTAGCGCCAACATTTAGGTTAAAATATAAGGATCTTGCATAAGAAAACGCGGTGGGGGGAACTCCCACCCGGCTGTATCTCCGTTTTTAGTATTTTAGTAAGTTCGGGGGGGGTGAATTACCCCCAGATGGGGGGGGGGGGGGTAGCCGACCCCTGCAGGGGTGTAAGATGTTGATGTTTCTTAGTTTTATATTACTGGAGTACTTTATTACTTATTTGTGTAAGTGTGCTGTGTTTTATTGTGTATATGTGTGTTAGGGGGGTGTACGTGACGTGTTTAGTTGCTTCTTCTATGCAGATGCCAGGGGAGGGGGGTGATGTAAGCTATGGAATTATACTTTTTATTATAGTTGTGGTTTATGATTCGGTTATGGCCGTGAGGTTTTATGGAAATAACTTGAATTTTAAGTTTTGGATCTGTTGAATTAAATATTACTAGGATTGTTTAAAATTTATTTGGTTTATTAACTATTTATACACCCAGACTCGGTCGTTATAATTATAACGAGCGAACTTCTGATTTGGATACTTTCTTATATTATTACTAGCTTTGGCCGTCAATAGCACTCATGTCATGTACTACAGTGAAAGAATTTTCAAAATCAGCTCAGTAGTTCCGGAGATTACCCCATACATCCAAACTCACCAACTTTCTTCGTACAACCTAATCCGTTCAGTGGACAGTGATCTGTGACGTGGGTCTGGGTTCGAATCCTGGTAGAGACAAACTTTGTGTGATGACTACAAGTAGTTTTTACTGTGATCGCCCTAAGATATAGGCCCCATAAGGCAGGTGTTCCTCCTTTGGGACCGTACAGTTGGTGTTGGTGGACTGGTGATATTATTATGATAGTATGGTCAGAAAGACTAGCCACTATGACGTAACTAATAAGCTTATCGAATATTCTAGTGACTCTGAACATTATTGACATTTAAGGGACCCTAACCGCAACCAAACCCGCGACCTTTGCTTTGCGGTTACACACACTAACCGCTAGGTTTAAGTTGAGTTCAGTGACCGGAACTATGAATAGAAAGGGTGACACTTTATTGTAGGGTCTTGGGTTTGATGCCCGCCAGTTAAAATATGTCGTTACGTTGTAAAATTGATGACTGGATACTAAAGATTTTTATAGGAAGCCACTATTTTATGGTGGGGTTAGTTCAAGACAGTTTTTGTCTGAGTACCCATAACTTTTTTTATTTTATTAAAAATATCTTTTAAATTAAAAATATAATGTATCGATATAATAACAAGGTATCGATGGTCGATATGGATTATACTGTTAATGAAAGGATCTTTTTTAAAAACAGCAACCATGGGGTTTCTTGCCTGTTCTTCTCCATAAAAACGGCATTCCGAACGGGTGGTAAAGTTGTAGCTTAGCATTTTGTAACAATTTTGACGATTCAAAGTATCGTGCTTAATGGTTTACATGAATAAAAAATATTCTGATTCTGATTCTGAATGTAATCTCCTCTTGAAGTGCAAAAAAATTATGCCAGTTTAGTGAATTTAAAATATTGAACCAATGTCCTATTATTTCCAAATTAATGTGATTATTAGCTATCACAGTCCCCATTATTAAAAAAAATATATAAAATAAACATTTATGAACAAATGTAGAGACTCATGACTACACAACACAGTCCAAAACATTTCGCAGCATCACATCACATAAAAATAGACGACCAATCCACAAGCTTCAGTGCCAATCAAAAAAATCAACCGTGTGCAATAAAAAAACAAAAAAAAAAGCCGCACCGGCACCAGCCAGCGTGGCTGGCCGCAAAAATAGTACTATGAAAATTAAAAAAAAAAATATATGAATGACCCTGAAAAAGTCCACGCAAACGAGTTTTTACCGATCTTTATTTGCTTTTTACGAGCAACTACTGAAAGTGAGAGTAGCGCTGAAAAAAAATACGTCACAATTTCTATCGGGCGCGTGGAAAAAAGGGGAAAAAATCCCGTCTACGGGTCGAGAGTGAGAGTTCTATATACGGGATGCCCGCGCGCCGTCCGGTTTTTAAATTTAGGGTCCCGTATACCAAACTTTTTTGGAACGAAGTTCCTTATCGCGCGTTGCGAAAGGGGGCTAGACGGAAAAAATTAAGACGAAAAGTTGTAACGACACTTTTTGTAAGCCGTGCGGCGTGCGCGTGTTTCTCTGTCTGTCTCTCTCTCTCTCTCTTATAGAAAGCAAGCCAGATATTTTCGTTTCTTCTTTCCATTTCGCATTGAACAGTGTGGTGTCGCGACGATTATTTTTGTTGAGTGTATACAGGTTTTTTGTACATAATAAATAACTTAAAAAAAAATAAAAAAATATTACAATTCCTTCACTAATTAATCGAAAGGAACTTCGTTCCATCCGGGTGTCCCTTGACACCTCTCAAGATTTTTTTTAAACTATATTTTTACCACCTGACTCGCTATGCTTTTCTCATATCTGTTTAACAGTTCGAATCACCCACACAATTATTGTTGAACGTTATGGTGCTGAGTATACGTGCTGAGTATATATTTTTGGTTGAAGAAGATAAAAATCCTACCAATAAATAGACGGACAGAAGTTAAAAAAGTCTTACTCAAATATTTATGTATTTTATGATGCTTCTATTATTTTTATTTACATTTAAGTACTCATGTAATGTAATCGTATTTAATTTGATTTCTCATATTCTACGATGTATTTTTTTGGAAATTAGAAAATAGATGCCGAATGCTACTTTTTATTTATTTAGTACAATTTGATTTTAACAGCCCTTTTAATGTCCCACTGATGGGCACGGCCTTCCATCAATGCGAGGGGGATAAGGACATAATCCACCACGCTGACCCAGTGCCAGTCGGCATCTTTCGCAGGGTTCTCAGACACGCCGGTTTCCTCATGATGTTTTCCTTCACCGTTTACCAAGTGATAATCGTGGTTGAAAATGAGATTCGCACATGAAATCCAACCCCGCCTCGCCCCTCTGGCGAGGCGGGGTTTGAGCCTGCGATTCTCGTTACCGAGGCAAGAGTTCGAACAAATTGCTGTTTAACAATTTGTGCACAATTTGATTACTCAACAATACATAAATAAAAGTGCGGAACCACAGGAGCATTTCATGAATTCTAACTTGCTGCTATTTTTATATTTCTCTCAAAGCGATGTTTTTTTTTTGGTCATATGCGCGTAGAGCCATCGTATGCACGTGCTTTTCATCGGCTGTTAGTCCTTATGCCAGTTATTTTCACGGTGAAATTAATTTAACTCACTATTTTTTTTAAACTTACAAATAAATCCGGCCTTTCGATTTGAATGTCAAGGACATATTGATTTTTATATTTACGCAAATACTACACATTGAAATTAAACTTATTTTAAGCATTAAATTAATAATTGAAAACATAAAATAAACCCGATAGAATCCTTAAAATAAGTTTTATTTCAATGTTAAGGACAGTTGTCTCTTATATTCGATGATTTTGGTGTCAATAATTCAACAGATGTGACCGCCGCCCTGGCACTCTTGAACGTCTGGAGTCTTTTCAATACTATCATACATAAAGTGTCACGTTAACTTTTTAACCGACTTCAAAAAGGAGGAGGTTCTCAATTTGGTTGTATTTTTTTTTTAATGTCGTCGTGTCGTGTTTAGACAATTGAAACTTTTAAACACCATCCGCTAGAGGCGCTTTTCAATTCTCCATACAATGTGTCTAAATACGGTAGACTATAAAGTATACGGTTAGCCTTCGAATAATCTCGTACTTGACGTACTGGATTTAAATTGGTTAACTACAATATGCGCACTTTCCAACGAAATTTGCCTTCACAGTAAGCAGTCATGTTTCTTATTTGCACGTAACAGTTACATTTTCCCGTCGGAATAATCCGAACAACCGTTTGACCCATTTGGTTATCAGTGCTTAACCTGTACACACAAAAACTAACTACCTAACTAACCATTCAGTCAATCCAACAAATCAGTTAAATGAAAGAGTTAGCGTTCGGCAGTACAAACACGCCGACAAAGAACCACCGCAAATGAACATAAATATATAATGCTACAGCATTTAGCTCAAATGGACGAACAAAAATCCTTTTATAGGTACTTGCGAGTACATAATATATAATGTGAGTACGTACGATGCCACTCGGCTTTGCTCGCAACATTTTGCTTAATTAAACATAAACTTTGATCAGTTTTAAATTCAACTATGATTAGTTACCCTTCTAAGTATAACAATATCATAAAGTATAATTGATAGAACTAGGCGATACTTGGAGGAAATCCATTGTTAAACAAATGGGGGAAATGGAACCCACCACTAAACCAAACAAGTTTGATCGATAATTATAGAAGCCAGCAACACCGAACTCCTCTAAGATGTTAGTCGAGAAACTATCTATCACGAGTGACGGGACCTCAAATAAAATGCAATGCTCCGCGAAACGAAGCGAATCTAAAAAAGTATTCGACACGTGTTTCGCCTCTAAACGAGGCATCCTCAGGACGGCTGGGCTACGAACGAGCCATAATAAATGAATATCATAAAGATACATCATCACGCTTGTTTTCTAAGAAGGGTCACGCGGAGGTGCACTACACTCCACCCACACTTTGGCGATGCAATTTTGGTCTCCCAATGTAGTATCCGCCAATCCAGTGCCATAATACCGGGCACACTTCCCCTCAATACAAGAGGGATTCGGAATATAGTGCCTATAGTGCGGGTTGGCGGTCTTCACACGACTTTCGAGGGGTTCGCTCAGACTTGCAGGTTTCCTCGCGATGTTTTCCTTCACCGTTTAGCAAGTGATAATCATGGTTGATAATGAGATTCGCACATGAAATCGAGAAATCCCAGAGGTGCGAGTTGGGGTTTGAACCTGCGATCCTAGTCACCGAGGCAAGCTTTCTACTTGGCTATCATTAAATACATTATTTCATCTTAATTTAATTTTATATATCAACTCATCTCATCGGACATACATAAAAACATTCGGTTATTATCAGTGAGGATGGAAATGAGAACTGCTATGTACCGGCGGCTCGGTACATACAGATTAAGGTGGTATATAGAAAAAAGTAAATAATGATAAAAAAGACACATTTTATTATGAGCCGATCAGTTGGGAGAGGGGTTTTTGTCGGTGTGTTTGTGACCCGATAGTGTACAGCGTGTTTCAAATTATACATTAAATACATTAATATTCAGATATTATGTTATAGACAGATACTTGTGCCGAAGTAAAAGGGGGACCCTTGCGCAGGAGTGGGCCATTGAATGTTTAAAAAAACTGTTATGTAACACTTCTTGCTCACGACAAAGGGTTCGATTATGTTATGCGAAATTCCCGAGTCGATTATTTAGATCGCAGTTATTATGAAAATAAAAAGAAACTGCAAAAGAACTTAGACAGACGTACATTAACACAAATAATTTACCAGACCGGAGTCGGTACAACCTTTTCCTGATTAAGAAAAAAAACTTGTTACACCTATAAAAAAATCTGAAATAAATATAAACAAACAAGTTACGAGCAAATTTTATTTCGCTTTAATGTATTCATAAAAATTACGTGGCATTAAAAAGATGGCCGATGAAACAAATTAAACAGCCTGTATATACACGTGCATAAGTAGAAGTGCATACAGATGAACACGGACACGCGTAATACGTCGCTGTGTGAGTGACGTGTGCATGTGTGTGTATCGAGGTCACATGCAGTGTACAGGGGCAGGCGGCTGTGATGCAACTCGTTAAAAAAAAAATTTCACATTGGAAAGTTTTCTGGTTTCGCCGCTAAGTAGTACCGCACGTCAAGTGCGAAATTGTTCGTTAGCCAACCGTATACTTTATAGTCTGCGTATTCAGACATTGAGCATGAAGAATTATAGTTTTAAATACCGTCCGCTAGAGGCGCTTCTCAATTCTCCATACAAAATGTCTAAATACGGTAGACTATAAAGTATACAGTTAGCTCGCACTTGACGTGCAGCACGTCAAGTGCGAGATTGTACGTAAGCCAACCGTATGCTTTATAGTCTGCGTATTCAGACATTTAGTATTGCAACCGCCCGTTAGAGGCACTGTTCAAATCTCTATACAAAGTGTGACTATAAACTACACGGTTAGCTTACGTAACTCGCACTTGTCGCACATAAGTGTTAGTGGCACAAAACGGCGTTTTAGTTTCAAAATTGTGTAAATTTATTATTCTCTCTCTTTTTATCGGCACTACTACTCGGTTTAACGATAATGTTTAAAGATTTTTTATTATATGTTAAGTTAAGAGGATATACCTACATAAGTGCTTTGATTTTAATTTTCAATAAGAAATTTTATGACTTAATAAAACCTTTTGTTCTGATAACAATGAAATTTAATGTTTTGTTGTTGAATTAATCTTGGCACGCACCTACTGCATTTACTGCAGACAATTATTTATAGGTATTCAAATAATCAGGAAGTACTGAATCTATATCTTTGTGACGTAAACTGCGCCTATATTTATAAAGCAGTAATATTTTTTTTAAAGTAGTGGACAGTATTTTTCCAGTGGTTAAAATCGTCTGGAAACGTTTAAATATAATAAAAAATATTGGAAGAAACGAATTTTCGAATTGCATTTTTTTTAATTTACGGTTTCTTCTCCCTCTTCCTTTTGTGCACTGATCATATTATTTATTTATGTTAGGTACTTTATGCGTTATAAACTACATCTACATTAACCAATCAGTTCATCATTGACCAATGACGTCACCCCTCGTTCCAAATGCGTAATGCACTCGTTCTGATCCCCGGCTCCTCTCATTCCCAACTCATGCGCATGTGCCAGTTTACAGACTCAAATTTAGGTCAAAGACTCAACGTTTATTGTCCGTCCGTACGTGCGGTATTTTTACGAGTGCTTTTTTTTGTTATGTAAATACATTTTGCGTTTAAATCAATGCAGTTGGATATGTACGATGACAGAGAAGTTGCATCTTTGCCACTGCTATTCTTGGATTTGTTTTCGTTTTTTTTTTCGTTTGTGGAAATGTTTTGGGATGGGTCTTTTCCGCGAGGACGGCTTAATGAAAATACATTATTTTAGATAAGTAGTTAACATGACTGAACAGTTATTTTTAG
This sequence comes from Pheosia gnoma, assembly GCA_905404115.1. Taxonomy (NCBI): domain Eukaryota; kingdom Metazoa; phylum Arthropoda; class Insecta; order Lepidoptera; family Notodontidae; genus Pheosia; species Pheosia gnoma. Next base: position 736,564 of record FR989907.1, read on the forward strand.
TTTCGTCCCAACTCTTCGGGTTTTCTATATAAATTATTTTGTACAAATTTATTTAGTACTCATTTTACGTTTAAATGTAAGTTTGTTTCGCTTTTCCTCCTTTTTAAGCAACTTTTAAATACCTATTTTGAGTGAACACTTATTGAATGACTAGCTGCGCCCGGCGGTGTTACCCGCGATAAAAAGTATGACAAAATTAAAACATCTATCCCACGGGAACCATACATTTTACCGGGATAAAAATTAGCCTATGTGCTATTCCAGACTATAATCTATCTCTGTGCCAAATTTCATCCAGATCCGTTCAGCCGTTCGGGCGTGAAAGAGTAACAAACATCCATCCATCTATCCATCCATCCAAACTTTCACATTTATAATATTAGTATAGATTAATTAGCTATGATTTAACTATGATCTGTTGCTGCTGTCACGTGTACTCTATCACCGAAAATGCAAGCTGGTCGCACTACGTACCACAAATCAACAATCGCGGTGTGCGTCACACTAGCGGGGTCTAGTTCTATTAATTGTAAAATTCGATTAGTTTTATTTTAGTCCTTAACACATACGATGTTACGGTGAATGACTATGACATTTAATTGTATTATTAGTTCTAACTCACTTTGTTTACCTATTTTATTTAAAGTGGCTAATTGTTACTGGTTATTCAAGTAGACTTGACTTGTCAGATACAGTTGAATAAAATAACATTATATTTTTTAATTATGTATTTTTTCTATGTTGCGGTGATTTAATATTTAATTATATATTATGGTATTTAAAAATAATAATAAAAAAGGAGCGTACACGCACAATTCATTGTATGTGTAATGAACACACCTAACAAATAATGAGACGATATTGATTGCATAAAAACTGATTTCAATTGCATTCACGAACCTGTGGCGGCGACCTTTGTGTTGTGCTGCCTTGAAGGTTGTATGTAAGATTATTAAAGACAGCTTGTCATAATGAGAAAAAAATATGTATGCGCGAAGTTGGTGGTAATATTTCAAAATACAACAGTTGATTTATGTAATTTTTAATTATTTTGATAATTTATCAAGAGGTACGTACAATATTTTAATTAAATTCTTTTTAATTTAGTATGAGTTGACAAAATATTCATTTTGATTATCTGGCCCATTGCTAGAAATTGATGATTATACCAAAGAAAATCATACAGATTATAATAAATGTCTTGCCCTTTATGTTCATAGGTATTTGTCTTCCTACTATTGTTAAAATTGGCTACTGTAGGTATGTACTATAATTTATGGACGATTGTCAACACAGTAATCAAAGCGATGTGAATAATTCATGAAATAAGCCATTAACATATAATTTAAGCAAGTTTTCCCTGAAGGCATATACTGTTTAATTAAAGTCCGGTTATGCGCGACCTTTCCGTAAAAAACGGTGGTTATGTAAGCTCCGATAGATGTCGCTGATGTAACATTTCAAATTACGTTCAATTATATTTCGTAATGTATCCAAAAAATATATTTTAGATCTTTAACTCGAACGGGAGGCCAATAAACGTCGGCTGTCTTTATATTTAATTATCGCTGGTCGTCCATTTCACAACAGTTTAAACGTTTGAACCAAAAAAAATGACAAGTGTGTCATTACTGAATAAAAATGACGGCAATTTACTTGCACCTTGACATTTTGAAGCTGAATATTAACGGTCTTCATGGTAAAGATTCCTTGAAGCTGTTTTTACTTTTTATAGAATCATTATCAATCAAAGGTAAAATACATTACAGTTATTAAGATTTGTCTACAATATCCCCTAATACTAAAACTAGCCATCACGCTGGTAATTAATACAATACATGTAGCCTAGGCTCTAAAGTATGATATTCTGCATATGAGCTAAACGGTAAAACGCATAAATATATAACACACCGCACAGTAAACCTAACGGTTCTCAATTGCATTTAAAATAAATAATCTAAGTCATCGCCGACCGGCGCCTAAAGTACGTCACATAAATAAAAAAAAACAGAATGCAACACACATGAATTTACTCTCTCTTGCCTTAGGCTGCGGTTCTACTAAAGCTGTCTAAGGTATGAAAAAATCAACCAATAGCGTCGCTCCATTCAGAAAACGCAGCGATCCCATTGGTAAATTCTTGCCTTGTTATGTCTCGATGGACACGCAGCCTTAGATTCAATAAAAAAAAGACTCATGCGCCGCACAACGCAGAGACGATGCGTTTATTTCAGCAATTGACCCAAATACGCCACATGGTCGCGCCGACTTAACATACATAGTTGTGTACGTACACCACTTGAGATGTATTTGTGTGCGTGTCGTTGCATTGGTATGTGACGATACAGGTTGTATTATTGTAGTAGAGTAGGAAGAAAAATAATTAAAGACAATTAATAAACTTATTGGGTACCTTACACTACTTTACACTTTACACCTTTATGGAACATAAAAATTCCGCCTACTTTCTTATTATTAAAAATATACAATTCATTATAAAAAAAAAACGTATTTTATATTGTGATTTACATTGCATAGTTAACTATATCATAATTTAGTATGATAACGTATAAAAGTATTGAAATAAGTGAACTAATAAATAATTAACAATTATATTGCGGACCGTACAAATGACAAGCAATATTGAATTGTGGCAATGCGTACAAGTGTGCGTGTCAGTCTTTCACACATCGTTGTGCGTCTACTCGGAAAACCGATGTTATTTCTATAAAGGCACGGTTTTATTTCAAATGGAAGTATTTTATTATTCGTATGCAAACTAACATTGGCCAGTGGTGTTTCTTTTTATTCGTTTTATATGTTAGTGTGTGCGTTTAGTTGCATGCGAATTCTTTGCGTGTGTGCACTAATTGTGATAGCTACTTCATTTAAATTTCGATTGTCAGTCGTCCGCTATGGAAAAGTGCATAAGTATAAAAAAAGGGAAAAACTATTTTTCAACAAATTTTGCCGATGCTAAGACCCATACGATAACAATCTTTGAGCTGATTCCGTAATACTATTGACGTCTTTATTAGCTCAGTGGGTAGTGACACTGCATTCTGCACTGAAGGTTCCGGATTCGAATTCTGGTAGGGACAAACATTGTGTGACGAGCACGAATGTTTGTACCCAAGTCATTGATGTTTAATATCTATTTAAGTATTACATACTGGGTTCGCCCTCAGTCCATTGTACGGTACCCATAATACAAGCGTTGCTTAGTGTGGGACCGTATAGTTGATGTTCGTCTGGCGATTTTTTATTAATTTACATAGAACACTTATTCCGCCATGGATGCTGAATTTCAACAAGGCAGTGCGATGAGTGAAACTTTAATACAATTTTATTTCTGGTAATAATTATTTTTGTGTGTGTTCATTTATTAGACCTTGAAGTCGCAAAAATGTTCAAGGAAAGAAACGCACTTTTTATTACTCTTGGTATAAGTGCTTTCATAAATAAGCATTATTTTTAACATATTATTATAGTCAATTCAATCTGATAATTTCGTTATACACCAATCAATTTTAATTGTTTAACCAACCAAAAGCACGACACGATTAATTCGCATTCGAGCAGTGTTGCAATATAACAAAATGTAACTAAGTTACCAGCAAAAATAACCTAGAAATTAGACACGGATCTATTTTTTAGGCACACAAAGAAGTATCCAGTCCTAAATGGGTCCACAGTACGGCACTTATTTCAAATCAAAACATGTGAACAAAAATACTTGTTTTTCCTATAACGCACGTTAGTCATCACATAGACACCTGCATGTCGGGTGCAGCAGAATCTCGCCGACCTTGCGGCTCGGAGCCGGAATACGGCGCTGAGCTATGCGCCCGCGCAGCTACCAGTTCACATTGAACACAAACGATCAGTGTACGAAATAATTGAGCCTGTTCTTATAGAATAACGCCGGGAAAAATTATAAAAGGAAAATTATGATAGGGTTTGAATTGAAGGGGGCCGCCATAGTTTATTGGTTTAAGTTGTTTTTCTCTCCACCGTCCCAAAGTAATCACGCATCGAAATGGAAAATATCTTTTTGGCACCACTATTGTTTACCGCATTAGTCTATTTATAATGAATGCATTTGCATTCTTTGCACGGCTTTCAAAACACGTGTGGGGCTTCTGTGGGAAGATTGGTCAATTAAAGGAATATAAAGAATGTAAATCGCTTTGTCATAATATTATGAAAAATCAAAACATTATAATGATTTTCGGGGATCATTGTTTGATAGATATTATTCTAAGCTTTTGTCCCACTGCCGGTTGATCTACAACAATACTCAAATAAAGCTAATTATACGGATTTTATCGAATTGTTTTAATGTTTTTTTACGTTCCCGACGTGTCGCCTGCTTTTGCTATACACAACGATGATCACGGGAAGACCGTGGTTGATGTAAAGCAGCCAAAACGTCGGGAATATAAAAAAAACATAAAATAAACGCCTAAAAATCCGTATAATTAGTTTTATTTCGATGTGTGGTATTGGCGTAAATATAAGAAATCTACAATAATATTTTGCACTTCAAGTCGGTCAATTTTTATTACTTTTCATAAATATACGTACTTACCTGGCGCTCAGATCTGAAGAAAAAATCCAGTCAATAACTTTTCATCAAAATAGTTCGATAAAAGCTTATAATTTTAATGATTTCATAAATTTGCAGATCTTACGAATAATTTCGATTCGTATCTCTCGCGTACTGAGAATCGGGTTGCATTATTACGCTTACAACTTTCGACCTGTCGTATCTTTGCGCATATAATTGCCCAAAAGAAATCTTTTACATCTTTTAAATGTCAAATGCCCTTCGATTGATTTCCTCGTATCTTCAACTTTAACATTATACCTAATATGTGAAGTCAGGGTTTGCATATTGTATATCCACATTTCAAAATGCGTCATCAACGTTCGGACTCGTTTCTAGTTCAACCAATTAAAATATGTTGAATTATTTACTTTTTGTCAATACAACTACTCTTTAAATTAGACGCGACCTGCAAACATTCTGTACCTGTATTATAAATGAAAAAAAACTCAAGAAACAAAACATTAAAAAATTAAGTTATCGGAGTTTCACTCGCGGAATGGACACACGATAAACGGTCCACACGAAAGGACATTACGGCCTCATTTTTATTTGGCACATAGACAAAAACACCCTTTTTTACATAAAACACACTCACGCCGACCAATACATAATGTGCTACATAATGGACAATACATAAACGGCTGCGTTCAATAATTAGTGACTGTTTTTTAAACAGAAATTTGAAATGAACTTTTATTTCGTCTGATTGGGCGCTTTTTTAAATTCGAAATTGGAATGCGTTTGGGTATTTTCGAATTCGGAATGGGCAAGTAGGATTGGAAGCGAATGATTAATGGAAAGTGCGATTAATTGCATTCAATGTTTTCAGATATTGGCTATTATTATACTTCGGCTAGTGTTGGGTGGTCGTTGCTAAATCATCTAATATAAAAAGTATTACTAATGGACATTTTGGCGGGAAGTGGAACCGTAAAGTTGTCAATTTTGTTTTATTTTCCAAAAAATGTGTGTTTGATGAATAATGTGTAATATTAGTGGGATATTAACCATTGTGTGATCGTAGACGAGTAAAGGAAATTGAAATAGAATAGTATAATTTGACTTTTCAAGTTCTCCCAAGATGTCTGGTAGCGAACATTCGTACCTATGATAATAGGTAACGATTTTATAGATTTAATGTATCATTGCATATATGATCCTAGATCTATGTCATAGTTTAATGATAATATAATTCTTGTAAGGCAGTTTAGGGAACATATTATATAAGGAATCCCGAATTAAAACTAAAGCAGACATAGAAACAGTCGAGAGATTCGAAAAGGGCGAGCATACAAAGTATACCCTTACTTTACGATCACCCATCCATTTCACTATGATCCACCTCACCCCGCGGTCCTAAAGAGCCTTAAACGAGACTCAAGGATCGCTCTAAGAAGTTCAGGGATCCAGATATAGTGGACGGTAGTTTTATAAAAAGCCAAGGGCTCTCGAAGAGCTGTCGGGACTAGACTCGAAGGGCAGAGGGTCGAAGGAACTGGATTGCACTTGTTATACTTAGATATATGTGGCATTGTTGCTATGCTATGGTTAGATCACGCGTTCGAAGGTTATCGAGCAGAGCTGGGCATATTTAAAACGAAAGAAAATGAATTCTCTTAAGAGCATTTCTGGTAGTAATATGTTAGGGTTTATAAGTGGGTATAATTTCAATAAAGTATTTCTATATTAGGTGATTTAATTATTTTAAATGTTAAAAATGGTGCATGGCAATCTCAGTAGCTAACTCTTAAATAATGTGACGCACGGTACATTTTTATTTAAAAAAAAATCAGTATGGTTACAGACGCGACCAAGACTATTATGTCGCTATCAAATTTCTAAAATGAATTAGGTATTTCATTAATTCAATAATTCTAAATTCTTGAAACAAAAAATCGTACTAAACAATTGAATTCAGATGAGATTTCAAACGAAATACTTTGAAATGCAAACACGGAAACTATTCTCCATCCATGTGTGTGTTACGTAACCGATAAACAAATAGAAATACATCATCCAACTATCGATGTGTGCGAACTAACCAATAGTGAATATAAAACGGGAGCACACACGTGCACGCTCGCGTGTGTGCGTCTATCCTTCCTTGACCTAGAGACGGCGACTATCGCCTCTAGGTCAGGACCACTACACACTACACGGGACGTCCAATTTACGTTGATCTCTCCAGCCCCCCTGTACACTGATGTTACAGGTCTGCAACGTGCATTTCAATAGCTTTTCACGGTGCAAAACATATTGGTCATGTGACTAGACGAGTTGCAGACGGAATGCGGTTGGCGGGATCTTCGTTCGTAATTTGAAATTCGGGTTTAGTTTTAATTAGTGATGTGAGGGTTTGTTGATTGTTGTTAGCGGTTTTGTAGGTTGCCAGTGTTTGGGTTAAATTGTTAATTAGTTTTACGATGCTCATAAGGATGTTAGGTAATAATGTGATTAGATTAGCGTAATGGGGTATTATTAATTTAGTAGTATGTATAAAAGTTATATACTTCGCAAATGAGGAAACTTATACCCTGTTATTCGTAATCCAAACTAAAACTGAGAATAGACGGGGTTACTCAGGGCATAATAAAACAAAGCTAGTTACTACTAGTTGTTATATATAACGTAGCAGATGTAAAAACTACTGGATGGATTTGGATGGAATTTTGCACACAGATAGAGTTCGACCTGGTAGGACATAAGTTCTGGATATGGGAGAAATTTATTCAGTTCGAGACGTTCGAGGTTTGCTGGTCAGGGGCCAAAAAATTTAATGCCGAAAATTATTTATTCAACTAGGATATTATAATTTTTTCGAACGGCCGAGGGAGCCATCAGGTAGGATTCGTATTCGCCCAGCTATTATGTTTATAAAGCTATCGATACATGTAACCATAATGAAAATATGAGTTTAAGGTACATATTATTGATAACACCATAAATCTAAATTTCTTTAAAATACCATTTCATCCAAGATTAATCTGACGTCCCAACATCATTGAAATTTAAATTCTAAGTCAAAACGAGCCAAACGCACTACTACTGTATACTACACATAAACATAAATGGCTATGTACATGTACGATATAACTTACTGTAAGCTAGCTATAAAGCTACGCAAAGCTAGTGTGACAAACCATTCGAGATCTGTCCACCTGTCCTAGTAATGGACCAAAATAATTGACCCTATTTATAAGCTATCAACTATGCAATTAAGTTGTGCTCAAATCCAACCAGTGGATTTTGTTTTTTTTTTTAAATCTCTCGGAACCCCATTTATTTCCCGGGAAAAAAAATATTGTAAATATGCTGTCACTGTGCTACGGTTCATCAAAATCTGTCTAGTAGTTCTACTGTGAAGGATGTGATCTCCCTATCAAAAATTAAATCCACTAAGATTGTTATTTTATTTTTTTCAAAAAGAATCGAGTAAACATGAGCAAGCTACAATATACGAGTACGTATATAAGTGCCTAAGTACCTACTTATTCATTACTTTAATAGATAATCTTTCGTCGTGATTTCTTAGTTAATCATATAATTGCATACATTCGTTACATTTACAGTAAGCATTACCGGCAGCCGTAGGTAAACATAACGAAAATAAACCGCGACCGGCGAGCGAGTAGTGAAACTGAAATTAGTCGCTGTAGTGCAGCAAGTCGCTAGTGATGCGCCATACAAAACCAATAGGATGGTCGATAGAATAATTTAAAAATTATATTTCTATGATAGAAAAAATATGGATGTTATGCTTGATAGCCAGCCATTTGGGTGATCAAATAGGTACTAAATCTTGCGACTAAAATAATAAGTACAGTAGTTAGTTTACTAAAAAGAAAAAACTAACAATACAATTAAATTTCGAATTTGTGTACGATTATAATGCGAATGGGCAAAACCAACCAATAAAAAAGCAATAAAATCGTTTTATATTTTTGGCACTACGATATTATAAATAAATATTGGCTTCAAGTTATTCTTTGCGATAAATCTAACCTAAAAATATGTAAAGACTGTAAACCAAAAGGGGGGTAAAATACTCCTCTATATAAGATATCAAAACATCTTTGCCCAAAGCATCTACAATCCCACTTATCAAGTCTCAGATCGGGAACAAAGCATATTAACATAAACCTTATCTACATCAGCAGTTAGTCGGCGCATTAGCATGTTCGCCGTAGTGTGTGTAGCCAGGAAACGATTGTTTTTTCATGCTAGCCCGTCGTACATTCTTGCCGGCATTAGTATTCCGCTGACGATAATTCAACGGGGCTCGGATTTGAATAGTATTTGAGGCAAACAGATTTTTGTTTTGTGTCTGTGGATCTGCCAGCAGAGTCTGGTCTTATTTCTACCCAGCTGTGCAATGTAAAAAACGGTCATTAAGTTCATGCTTCTTAAATTAAAATGTAACCAATACTCATATATGTAACAATTTTTTTTTGTTTACACGAAAATATTATTCATTTCATTACATTGTTTTTTTTACACAAATCTATATAAAAAGGTTACAGTTAGTATGTGATAAATACATTGTAAGTAGTCTTGTTATCCCCTCCAATCAATCCAAAACCTGTGATAGGAATAGGCTCTCATCAATAGTTTTATTAACCACTATTGCTATGACGGCTGGACACTTTAAATTACTGTATAATATAAATTATTAGTGTTCATGATTCAAAGAAGAACCAGCTAAATACTGGCATATTTACATTTCTGGATCAACAAAAATCAGTATAACGGAGTTATAGCGCAACGATGATGATGATCAAATTAGTAAATAAATTAAATTTGTGATTTAATAAAAAAGTTAAATATACTTCTTATTGATTAAAATTTTATTCAGGGTTCAAGAAGCTAGTCACGTATTATTTATTTAACGTGCATTGAACTGTCAAAATTTGAAATTCAAAAGTATTGTTATTTTGTTATGTGCGCACAATAGTGCACTTTGTTGTAGGTTGTTTACCTGATTAACTAATTAACTGGTTACATATTTAATGTGAATTACATTTATGACGAATTTAAAAGTGATTTAATGATATCAGTCTGTTCAACTATATAGTTCTCAGTTTTGCTTATAGTTGCAATCTGAGTAACCAGCGTCCCAACACTGCTAGTACTATTAACTCAAACCAGAATGGCAATAGCATCGTTATTGCCTCTTTTGACAGTTGTCTGTTAATCTGTCAAAACTGACAATTCATAACCGCACGTTTGTAGCCCGAGCTGATATGATTCCATTTTCAAAAACATCGATATGTAACATAATCCGCTCACCTCGGCCCGTCACTACTATTTCTAATTTCACGGTCGCGCGCGTCTATGTGTGCGTGGGTGCGGTCGTGTGCGTGACCTTGCCGCGCGCTGCGTTTCGGCGGTCGTTCACCCCGACGTGCATGCAACCCTTGACTTTGTGCAAATGTACTGATACGTGCATAGAACGGAATAGTATAAAGATATATGTTTATCACTCCAAAATGAAACAAGAGAGGAATCAATTTATATTTTTCTGTGAGTGTGGCGCTGCCATCAATGCATTGCTGCCAAAGTGTACACCTACAGCAAAGCACTAACACTAGGTACTTTGAATTTGGGGTTACCATTTCTCGTACTACCAAGTATGTTAGTATATCCACGGAAATTATACTACTAATAGCAACACAACATAAAACACACATTTAAAATATCTATGAAGTTGCACTATGACGTCATAGAACACATAAATCTCAAAGTTCGTTAACCTACCCACTGGGAATTCCTAAGACGCTGATAGGCTAGCTTATTTCTGTTGGCTAGGTCGCGGCCAATGGTAAACAAGCCTCGGCTTCCTCAAATCTATTTCGAGCGGGTAAACAGGGAAATAATGCTAGTTCTCTATTTAAAATATTATTTAATAGCTTTTGCACGCGGCTCCGCCTGCCATATCTGGATGAAACGTAGCCTTTAGCACATGAGTATATTGTAATAGTTTCCTAATAATGAAATTATTTTCAGAATACGGTCCCACACTGAGCACTTGTATTATGGGTACCGTGGAATGGTCGGAGGGTGAACCCAGTATATAACACTTATCCATGACTCGGGTACAAACATTCATACTCATCACACAAAGTTTGTACCAACCAGGATTCGAACCCGGGACTCAGGCTAGAAAGTACGTTCACTAACTGAGGTAATCAGGTAGTATAGATTTATCAGGTGAGAAATATTGATATTGTTACAATATGGAAATTATTTACAGTTTTATTATTTAATGATAGCAGTATTATGACTATAATTTTATACTAATTCTGTTCCACGGAAATTTATTTTAATTCTCGTTCCAAATATGGCGGCTATTGCAACATTTTTCAGGGTTCCGCAGCCATTACGAGAGACCCATATAAGATAATTCAGTCCGTCCGTTAGATTCTGTCACAGCGTGATAACTTATATAGTTTGAAACCAAAATCAATAATTACTTTTTACAACAACCTCCCCATCTATGTTAATTAGGGAAGACATTTAAGTGCAACCCCTCGTGTAAGGGTAAAGTTGAATAGTTATTTTAAACTGTAGCATGTGTTTCTAATTACTATACCTACATACACATTTATTTTTTTAAATGATTCATAATGGTATGTAATTATGTAACAAAATATACAGATGCGAGGCTGTTCTTCTGACCTGAAGCTTGTGTGTGCGCTATGAGTACGGAACCCTATACTACGCGTGATCCGACACGCACGTAGCTCTGTTTTTTCAAATTCAAATGCAACTGTCAGTGCCTAGCGTCACGTTCGAAATACAACATCCTTGCACTATACCTAACCAAAAACTCTCAACCTTAATATCACAACGAAAAAGTTTAAAATGAATCGACTACAACACGAGAGATAAAACATTGTACCACATTATAATTCCATTCTTAATACCATGCACAAGAGCTTAAAGTCATTTGAATTAACAAAAACCAGTCGTTTCGACATTTTAATATGCGCTCAAGCTAAGCAGCACGTTAGCGTACAGAAAATAAAGTTGAAATTAGATTGACAGTGAAAAGATTGCTTAGAACGTTTCGAAGCTAATTCGAAACGGCCAAAATGCATCGGAAGGTCAACGAACTCTGCAGCCAAGGACAGTGCATTCAATTTTTATACCTAGCGCACCAATAGAAGGCTCGATCTAAATAGGCCCGCCATCTTGCCGTCGTTGCGCGGGAATTCTTTTAATGGCGTCCAATTTTTAACTTTTGTTTTTTAAACATTTTTTTTCGGCCAACAATGGCGGCTTCCACGTATTATTTCGGCGTAATTAGGGAGCCGGTAACGAGATTTCACGTTCGAGCTTCGTTATAGAATTTTATTAAACAAAATGGTTTTCTGCGTTTGATAGGAGGCTTTTGTGTCATTAATCTCGTGGAAATGCGTTAAATGTGCTCACTAGTGATGTTTTTAAACTTATTTGTGCGTTAATGACGTAAAAATACAGTAATATAGGCACCTTTTACACTAAATATTATTATAATATTATGCTACGTGGGTATTTTTTTTTTTAATTTGGCATCACCGTAGGTATTTTGCCAGTGTCAAGTAATATAAATTATTTCTGTTTTTGAGCATATACACAGGCCCAAAGGCTAGGCCCAAGTAAAATACCCCCCATCCCTCAATCAGTAAAGTGATGGATACTTTACTGAAAGATTTTTCATGGATTTTTTGTGAGAAACTGAAAAGCCATGTTTCGTCACTCTGTTTCAATTACCTACACTTGTGCACTTTACCGAACCCATAATCGTTAATATTCCACTTATATCACTCACTATAACTCGCAGGAACACTAGTTTTAGAAATTAAAACATAACTGACGCCATAACTTTTCAGTTTACTACGTGGGTATTAATAATACATTTAGTCCTGAATGCTTATAATGTACTAACTGTGACCCGCGATTTCGTCCGCGTTGAAAATTATAACATAACATTTTCTATTAAGTGTCGAAGGCACATTCGTGTATACCTCTAGATCAGGTATTTCCGGCATATTTTGGGCAACATATCCCTTTTCCAAAGTCAAAGTCAAATCATTTATTTCGTATAGGCCTACGGGGGCACTTACAAAATGAACTGATAACTCAGATTACTTTAAAAATCCTATCTCAAGTTTTTTTCCTATTGATACAAAATAATAATTTCATCCTGCACGGACTTATGCACGCTTATCGACTTGTTGAGTTTTTTAAAAGTACAACAATAATACTTCCTACTAAAATATTAGTCATTCTTATAATAAGTTGGTACACGTAACACAGCTTATACAGTATCTTGATAGTTTCAAATAAAAACTTGTGTTAATCAGTTATCGTTTATTTCGACCCCTGGGAAACCGATATCGACCCCTTTGGGCATCCCTGGTTTAAATCATAATACGACACTACTGGCATAAACCCCGATGTAAGCTAATGCTGAAGAACCAAAAAAAAAAAATTAGCAGAATCTCGTTACTTGCCAGAATTCGGGCCACGAAACAGTTGCCTAAAATGACCACAAACCAATTCGAGGCTCGATACATGACGAAACATGCAAATAATTTAGAAAGTATTGTCCCTGTGCCTCCTCGGCGACATTACCTAAGCACGAGCTGATCACACGCCACGATGCATCGCAATTGCCTAAACATTACGTAACACTGGGCAAATTTGGCACAACTTTGGGGGCAACGCGTGTTAGCTTACCTACTGCACCGACAGGGTTTAATCCTTAAAATCAACCGATAAAGGACTAGATTTGTGGCAATTTCTAGCTGTAATTGTATCTACAGCACCGACAGGGTTTGATCCTTATCGATCGTAAAAGGGCTATTTTGTGGCAATTTCTAGCTGCAAATAATTGAAATAAAACTATTTTTAAGGATTCTATCGCGTTTATTTTTTATTTTTACGTTCCCGACGTTTCGGCTGCTTTACAGCAACCATGGTCACGGGAGGACTGAGGTGGTTGACGTCCTAGTGTCATAGTTTGCCGGGGGTACCCTCATATTTAGTTGTTACTTGCGGTCCGATCTACGCAGAAAGAGCTCACTGTGTCTTGAGGTCTTGCAATGGTACGCTTGGTTTTCGATTTTATGATGTTTACTACGGGATCCGCGGTATTCGCGTAAATATAAGAAATCAATATGCAAATAATTGTATTGCCGTCGAGTTGCAGTCCACACTGCGCACACTTGCCGCAATCAATGCCACTAACATTGTAGCAAAGCACAATAACAATTTAATCAACTATTTTACGTTTTAGCGAGACTACTGATGGAAATTAAAAGTCCAATGAAATAAAACAAATTTTGCGGATTTTATTGCGAATTTACGTTCCCGACGTTTCGGCTGCTTATAGCAACCATGGTCACGAAAGGACATAATAATCCATAAAATTACTTTTATTTCAATATGCAGTATTCGCGTAAATATAAGAAATCAGTATTAAAAGTCCAATTATAATTTAGAATAGCCATCGCTAAAACATATTTCATGCCGGCCAGCAAAGAGAAAAACAAAACGTAGCGGACGCTTGTTTTTCAATTCAACAACACGTTTTAATCCTTTGTCGCGTAACACACTCCGCTATTTTTAGTCCATTGACGTACGCGCAGTGAATCTATTCGGATTTTGTAATGGAAACATGGATAAAATAAAAAAATATTCAGTTCGTATGTAGGAAAAACCTTGCGGGTTAGGTAGTGTTTATATCGGCGAAGCTAAGCGAGGATATGACAAGCGAATTTCAAATAAATTTGGTATCTAAAAAAGCAATGCATAAACTAGTACATACGAATGGTTACTCTTTTAAAAGGATGCTTACATATGCAAATAAACTCCTTTTATATTTTTTGTATGATACATTATTATTTATTAATTTAATCACGAATGCTTAGCTATGTACAAAATAATGAAATATCTCAACTATCTGACTCTATGGACCATGCAATAAGTCATCCTTCTCCATAGGACCCTATTAGACCCTACTTGAGTATATGTGTAAGTCAGTGTACGAATGCGGTTTATAGATAATCTAAAGAAACTATTATCCAGCCATAAAGCACACGCTAATTGTTCTGTCAGTTTTGATAGAAACATTCTCCACCTTATATACTCGTAAACCATATCTTTTCTGCTCCGCTTGCAAAGAAACACAAGCCTTATATTGAATGGTTTAGCGTAGCTCGTAGACAAATCTATGCTACGAAAACTGTAGACTCCTACGATATTCCGTAGCGTAGACTCTAATCTATGCTACGAAGTGAAAGGTTCCAAGCGTAGCACGTAGTGTTGTGACTACGGGACTATTTAATTTATGAAAAATGGCTTGCGAATGAGTCCCTAAGTATTACATTGTTATTTTTATGACGTTCTTTTTGTAACATTTTTGTCCGAATAAATTTAATGCAATGAAAGTTAGTTTTAGTTATATGCGGCGGGTCTGATAACATTGTAACGCTGTGCAGTTAAACCTCCTTTCTAACAGCAGTGCATTCGCATTAACAAGTAGGCTCTACTTTCTAAAAACATGATACTTTCACGGTTAGCTAATGATTTAATTTAAATTGAATTCGCACGACTTAAAGTAAAGTCTGAACTACGTTTTGCCAGTAGTATTACAATTTATCCGGCATAGAGTAGCTAGATTGAACCACTCCCAGCGATGTAAAGTCCCAAGTTCACGGTCATAATGGTAGTAGTTCTAGTACTACAGTGCGTGCGTAATTGAATGTATGAATGACGTCAGCACCGCAAGCGTGCAGCCCTGCCCTAGCTGGATGTGTGATAGATATCCCGGGAATTCCAGTTAGAGCACCGATTTGAATATCACCAATAGTATTCCAATAAGAGATTATATTAGAGAAAAATATGATTTTAATTTTGATGTAGACCACCCGACGGGTGCATTAATAATAAAAATTAAAAATATTTTTATTTTACTCCACTTATAGCACTAACAGTCACATAACGAATGTAGAGAGAGGAATTACCGAATAAAAATATCTACAGGATATAAGTGGCTACGTAACGAAAACTGATACCATGGATTCAACTCATGATTCTGGATCCCCAAAGTCGGAATTATCCGTCGATCTTTTCATGAAATATACGCATTTTTATCAGTGTTTTTAAATTGATTTTAGCATGTAATTATAATAGAAGTCTATTTTGACGTGACTTAGAGTCAGTACTTTTCCACCAGCTTCTCAAGCCTGCATAGCCGTTCGTACAATTGTCTCACATACCCATAACTATGTGCTACACAAAAATGCAACCATGGAGTTTCTTGACCATTCTTCTCCGTAAGAGCGGCATTCGGAACGGCCGCTTAAGTTGTAGCATGACAATTTTGGCGATTCACAAGTGCTGTAATGATTTACGTGAATGAAAAAAAAATCGGTATCTGATTCACAGTTTTCCTCAAATCTATACAAATAAATAAAATTGGAGTGTCTGTTTGTAATATTAAAATAACCGCTTTTTACGCTTTTTTTAAGTGCATTTGGATGTATACACGGTACCTATACCAAAACAACATTTTTTACAATTTTTGTCTGTCTGTCTGTCCGTCCATCTGTCTGTCTGTTTGTTCCGGCTAATCTCTGAAATGGCTGGACCGATTTTGACGGGACATTCACTGGCAGATAGCTGATGAAACAAGGAGTAACTTAGGCTACTTTTATTTTAGAAAAAAAAATTGGATCTGACGAAAAAAAATTAAAACCAATTTTGCAGCGCTGCGCCTGAGTAAGTTTGATAGCAACAACCTGCAATGCGTCCCGCGGGCTCAGAACGCGCGAGCAGGCTGTTGCCAACGGTTGTGTCTTTGTTAAATACCACGCGGACGAAGTCGCGGGTAGCAGCTAGTTTTTACATAAAACGCGCATGAGCTCATCCCGCCCAAATGACCGACAGACGGATGGTTTCCCAGCCGCATGATCATAGTACATGCGTTTGCGCATATCGGGGTCAAGGTGACGCCTTTGTGCAACTTTCGAAACCTTCGCCCCCCTTCCGCGGCCCTCCCCCTGATGCGCTCCGAGCATGGACGTTATTTATAGGCTTAACATAACGTTGGTACTGTGTTTGTTGCGTGTGCGCCGCCTTGTTTTTTTTTTATGATCACGGAAAGAGTCGGGTGAGGATGTGGTTGATAGATTAATGGTGTTGTTTGCTTTTTTTTTCTTTAGCCTTGTGTACGTTGAGTGCACTATTATAGTCACTGTGTCAGGCCAAGGGCATTAGGACAATAGCCACTGTATATATACTGGCTGCTCGTAGGTATTCATGTACTTTATGAATACTGGTTTTAGTAGAGCATGGCTTGTAGTATTCTTCGGAGCGCACCAATTTGAATTGCACTGATACTATTCTACTTAGCGAACCTCAGGATTTATTACACTAATAATAGACAATATTTTAAATATCATAAATACATTAAAGTCAGACTGAAAAAATACTACATGGCCACCGGCCACTAGTAATTAGATAAAAACTGATTATGGCAGGTGTCCGCAACCCTTCCAACATTCCCATATCCATCCAATCCTCAATCCATAGACCCAATAATATTTTCATATTCCTGCAATAGTTCCTCCGCCTGCTGAGGTCGATTCGCTGTTTATGCTATCATTTTCAGCAGTTGACCCCAACGGGTGACTAACATAACATTAAAATTCTCATAAAGGACCTCTACGTGTTGGACCCATGTCCCCCGCGCAAGCCTTCCAAAGATCCGGGTATAGCCCGTGTAGACATAGACTGTCTCTACTATTCTTATTTAAATCTATCTAAAAGTGGTCTACATTTATAATTTTTCTAAAATGCAGCAGCGTGCAAATGCAATAGGGAAAAGCTGCGCAAGCGCAGCCGGCGCGCTTACTCATCGAAACAACCTTGACGTGCACCGTGCGACGATACATTGTTAGGACGAGGGTTGGTTACTGTGTCGTATCTGGTGATGAAGAAGTGTGATGCATGGTGATAAAGACGGCTATAGGGCCTCCATCGCTACGGACCGAAATATAACTTTTATGATTTTTTATTAAAACAATAAATTTACGTTACATTGCTTCCTTAGTTAATATTTGACTTGAAATGCCCGGTTTACTAGATTACAGTTGGTAAGTTGCGGCTTAACTGCCTTTCAACTTACGACTTTACCAAGCAATTTACAGAAGCCGAGTCAAAGAAATAAAAAAAATATATATGTGTCTTTGTTTACAGTTGACAAGTAGCGATTCAATTTGCGAACAACAGCGGCAATTTGCCTAGTTGTCAATTTGTGAACTTACCAAGGTGTTTTAAGTACATCTACTGTCTTTGCTACCACACATTACCGGCTACATGCTACAATTGGCAAGTTACAATATTTATTCGTGTACACGTGTACACCAGGAAAATAGGTAAGTGGCGGGAAAATTAAAATAAAATCAAACGTTTGAAAAAAGAACGCAATAAGGAAAATTTTGAATTTATCGAACAAGGAGCTACGGAATAAAAAAGGCACAAGTAGGCAAGTGGCGAGTTATTCGTAGCGTGCGCACACCGGGCGACCTCGGCTCGTGCGTTTGATTACGGAAGCCCCTCTCTGGCGGTTAACTTTTCTTAGATCTACGTAAATGCAATAAAAATGCAGGCAATAAAACTGTTTTTAATTAAAAATGCAATATCAATTTATGATGCCGCCAATGGATACCGAATCAGCGCCCCGATTCACAACCTTACGACATGTCTTGTATCGAACGATTCGCATATCAATTGAAACTTGCATTATGAAGTGTACTACTATGTCAGCACAGCGAGTGGTCGAATCGAACCATTCGGTTGCGTAGTCGTATCGAATCTTCGATTCGATCGGCTCTGGTATATCGTCGTCGCAACGACAAAAATTCTATTCGAATCGATTCGGATACTTATCGAAACGTTCTGAATCGACCCGCTGGTTTTTTTTATAGTGTTTTTTCTCCTGATGGCCGACGATAATGAATTGTGTGTTCACAGAATGGTCAAATACAATAACGAGTCGTAATGACAATGATGATTCCAGTTTAACACTACTGTACAGACAAGTTGGTAACACTGTTTTTGGGTATATGTATTAAAGTACCTACTTACCTACTTATTATGAATTAAGATGTCTTAAAGTGTCCAGGGTAAATTTGTAGACAATTCGGGCTCTACACAAAAAGGCCCCAACATTCTTTAGACTTGTCCATTTTATACATTAAATGTGACTAAATTAATCTGAATGATATGTAGCAATAGGTGTAAATAATACCAGTGTTTTTAACCTGCCAACTAAATAGACCTATCTATATACAATAACCACTAAGCATCCAACCAAGCCAATAAAAACTAATACCAGCTAGCCCCATCAGTTGTCATTATGACAATGTATAGTAGCAATTAATTAATTATGGTTATGTTATGACAAAATTCAAACTGCTAATTTATTTTTGCGACCATTTTGAACTGTATAAATGAAATAACCTTCGCACGATGAATAAATTAAAATGTATAAATTATAATTTGTACATGTATGAGTCGTTATTGTATGAAAATAAGCTTATAATTAAAAAGCTAATAATTATTATTATATCGCCGGACAATAACTATACCGACTGGGGGCGAACCCAGTATAAAATATTTATATAGATATTAAATATCACTCATTACACAAAGTTTGGTCCCTACTAGGATTCGAACCTGGGACCCTCAGCGCAGAAGGCAGTATCACCACCAACTGAGCTAATCAGGTCGTAGTAATATTATTTCTGTTACTTGTTTGGTGCGTACACTAGATGTCTACTAGCAGAACAAGACTGTAGCAGTAGAAATACAGTACAAAGAAAACGCTCCTAAAATAACATAAAACACTTAAATTAATTCAACGTACGATATCAATACGTGCTGCCAAAACACAAATAAAGTGGCGCCAAAAAAAGACAGAGATACACACCATAAACATCACTCGGCTATCTCCGGTAATATTCGGCTATCAAACGACCTCTAGCGGCAGACATGTTAAAACTATAAACTAAACCCTATACCACTACCAAGTTATCCGTTCAGTTGACTGCGCCGCCACAGCCTTCACGACATTAACGCCGTCGTACTAATACTCTAGTTCTTATTTTAGTCACCCGAACATATAATTTGGCGGCTCTACCATCGAAGTAATTTGTGACTAGACATCAGATACGGAAGGTCAGGGTTCTAGCCACGTAGGTCAGGGTCTAGCCACGTTCTAGGATATGCAGATCTATATCGGGACATCTGAAAAACGTTTACAGCCAACCTATTGCGTTGTAGACTGTACAATATATTCTTTTGACTTCATTTTGTAGAGATGAGTTTCGAGAACAATCTGGGTTTAAGTACTAATGTATTAACTATAGTGTTTTGTCTACTACAACTAAACTCTTCTAGCGGATTTCTAGTTTTCAGGGAAATTTGTGGGCGTTTGAAGCCTGAAAATTGTACCAACTCTACCTCTACACCGATACACAGAAAGGGTATACTATGTTAAATTAACGACTCCGATTGGTTTAGTTGGCGGTGACTCTACCTTGTGCACTGTGGGTCCCACGTTTGAATCTCGGTAGAGGCAAAGGTTGTATGATGAGCACAGAGGTTTGTACCTTAGTCATGGGTTTTTAATAGCTATACAAGTATTTATATCGTTGTCTTTTGTTTAAGATTTAAGAATCATAGTTTGGGGTTAGATCGATGTATGTAAATGCATAAAAAAAAATGTATATACCTACTGAGGGTTCAGGACTCATATTTTATAGTAATTATATCATCTCCACATCTATATAACAAAGACAAGATAGATCGTTTCGCTGTCTTTTTCACATTATTGTGTGGGCAGTGATTTCGAGCTATAGGATTTATTCGACCGCATGTAGAGTCCTCGCGGACCAACAAGCGACTCTATAATTTTTTTATAATTTAATAGGCCATAGCTTATTTCAGGGATTGCAAATCTTGAGCTTATTATAGAATTAACGGTTCCGTACATCTATCTATCAATATGTATAAAATAAAGTCCCTACACCAAGAACGGGTGGGTCGATTTTTATGTTCCTTGATTTTTTAAATTGGTCTCCGCCCGAATAGTATCTATTGAAATATGGGAAAAATACACAAAAAATTGTATAAAGATAATTTATTTTCTCATTTGATTCCGATGCGGTACGAAGTTCGCCGAGACAGTTAGTAACCTACATAAATGCATTGTACGATTGAATTTTGAATATGGAAAACTGTTCAGAGATGTCGCGCCAATGAATGCGCAGACTGCAGTTCATTGATAACCGATCAGGTACAGAGACCGACAAACTTTTTGAGCAAAAATTGCTGCCAACAATGTTTTCATTCTTGAAAAAATATTCATTCTTAATTCAAAAAATTAAATAATATTTTGGTCAATGATGTACAGTTGCGGACATTAATTTAGGACCCAGCTAAAGTTGAATTTCGTACAGCAAATGGTACTATTTTGACGGACGGACGTTACTAAGATCAACTGCTCTCAGATATGACGATATGCAGATATACGACCTTATTGCATTATAAGTGTCATTGAAAATATTCAGGAAATGGTACCCATATACATGATCGCGACCGTACATACCCATATTCATGCTAGCCAATGTTATATTTTTTTTAATTAACAGAGAATTTTGTTTTGCCTGTATGTTGCCAGTGTGTCTAATAAATAAATAAATTCACCCCCAAATTTATAGACAGTTATAATGGCATTATAGCGAACCTTTCAGAGGAAAATGTGCGTTATAATGTCTTTATACTCCATCATAACATTCTATAAATTAACCCTCAAATTTATAGGATAAAAATACATAGTAAAATGTGCTAGATATGGAATTGTCTGCAACCCCTGTGTTACATGTTCTAAATAGTTGCTCTACGGCTGCAACAAAGTGCGGCACAATGTGATTTGATTTATTACCGCGGCTATCCACCTCAGAGCTCTCCGTGCAGTTATTCCACAATATAATTGAAATCATTCAAACAAAATTATCATAGTTTGCGAAGATAAAGTCATTACGATGCTTCGGGTGTTCCGTCTTGCTCTTACAACCGCAATATGCTCACAGAAGAACATTGTGTTTAACTATAGAATTTTGTGTTCAATGTTCCTTTGACGCAAACGGACACAGTGTCGTAGTTGGAACTGTGGTTGGGAATACGCCCAATGTCCAGATGTATTGGTACGTAGGCCAGTACTTTATGGGCCATACTAGAGTTCAAGGTAGTATGGTGTTGTATTCTTTTTGGAACTCGCTTTGCTTTCCCGATGTTTGTTAGTTTATTTTTGTTCCTAGATATACCATTTGAGTTAACTAGATAACTTATAAGGTATAGTGTAAATTTGTTTCATAGAAATAATGATGTAACCAAATTACTAGCGATACTTTTAAGTACTCTTATATTGTTCATTGTTTTATTAAAGATGCGGCTTATTTTCTGGACTTATAGTCCATTGCTGGCAATTCTATCTATTCCTTTGAGGTTTATTAGAATGGCATGCCATGGTTCATATATTGGCGTTTGACTATTCAGCTTTCGGTTGAATGATGAATTTGGTTCTTGTAAACTAGTACTAAGACCCCTCAACTAGTATGCGTCCTCTGTAATAACCAAAGACTAGCTACCAATTTGATGACGTATCGAAAAACGAATTTATTCATAGCGAATCCATTAAAAAAACTACAATGATTCACGCTACAACTGCGTAGTTTCAAAGTCATTTGAAAATCAAAGTTAAATGACATGGAATAAGGAGTAGTTTATATTATCACACTAGCATCTTTGAGGGTTAGGCAAAGAGTTCCTATAGAGTTCTTGCTCGCCCTCTAGTCTTAACTTTCATAGTTCAACTCGTAAATACATACTCGCCAATTTTCAAGACTGCTCTTTCAGGTTGTATCATCGCCACCCTCAATGTGACAGGGTTGTAGGGCATACTTACCTACTTATTTTTTTTAATTTGCTCTTTACAGGTTTCAAAATAATTAAGAGGTAATATTCTATTGGATAAGTATCAACCACCATATTTGGACCCCCGGCGTGCAAGTAAGGCCTTATTGTCTAACGTCTGCACCAAAATGAGTTCCACAATCAACCTGTGGAAACTCCCGCGCTTGTCGTAAAAGGCTATTAACGCAATGACAGTCATATATCTTATGGAAACAACATTTTTCTTGCACCCTGATACGTAAGTCGGTAAGATCAGTTTTGGTATAAATTGGTTGTTGCAAATTAGGTTCAATTTACGTTTTATTTTCTCATAATTAGCGATTAATGGTGATATAAAAATATACTGATGCTAATTATATTAGTTACCTATATCTTATTTGGTCTCATTTTGAATATTCCTGAAAATCTAATAGCCTATACAGCAGTGCATGCCGTTCAGTTTCGATAAAGAGAATGGCAAACTTATATCTATGGTTGGAGAAGAGACAATATGGCGTGAGGGCGCACGTTTTTTTATTAATAAATTGTCTATGAGTCTCAGTTATTGCTTTGCCGGAATACTTTTGGTATGTCTATTAATAAAAAAACCCCGGAACTGTGTCCGGTCCGGGTCAGGTGAAGCCTTAAAAGATCCAAAATCGGTATAAAAGTTCGGTGTCATGATAAAAAAAATAAAGAAAAAGTTTCTAAAGATTGTCCTTTTCAAGAAAAAATTAAAAAAAAATCAATGTAATATACGACATCTTACTTTCATCGTTCTTTTTTTAAATTGATTTATTGAACTAAACTTGCATCGTAGCATTATTTTTATTACACGCCTTGTGCTCAATATTTGATTTTATATGCGTTGCTGAATACTCAAACCAATTTGATAGCTGCTTATTTGAGTTATATTTAAGTATTCGGCCGTTGGTTTTTATATTTCTTCACAATCAGCACCTACCTAGTTAGATATTTTTAATATTATATTAAGTATAATTGATGGGCATGTTTTGATGGCCTAATGATGAGATTAATTGAAATAAATAGAACGTACGTTTTAAAATAGGCCTAATAAGATCAAAACATATCCTAATGTTCCTAAAATCTAAATTATATCTAAATAAAATCTACAATATTAATGATAAATACTAATTCTAATGAAACTTTTTTGTAAAAAATCCAAGTTTAAACACAAAACAACATGGCGGCCCCGCGCCCGCGCACTTTGTAGGCCTCAAAAAAAGAACACGCGATCAAGATGGCTGACTTTCTCGCCAGTGCCTAGTTGCTGACGTCACTATACGACGTGTCCTTGTGATTTTGTCTAGGGATATATCCCTATAACCATAGGAAAATATATGCTTTTTAACAGTTAAACAGTGTTTTGTTACTTGCTCGACTGAGTATCGTGAAGTTTATCATTAAATAAATTCAATGCTTTGTGTTCTATGTAAAATATTTTTTTTACATATACCTAGAAAAGTTTTCGAGTAGTTTGTAAAGAAATAGGTATAAAAAACAAAACAAAAACAAAAAGAAATATGGCATAAACAATAAAAAAATATAGGAAAATAAAAATGTACTCACCAAATAAAATAAAAACGTTCAACACAAAAGTCCAATTGAAATTAAAAAATCTAAATTTAATAGTAGAATAACACAACACGACACAAGGCACTACAGTTTTCTCAATATGGTGGAAAATCTTGGTATTTATTCGTTCAATATATAGTCATTATCGGTGACAACTGTAAAAATAACAATATTATTTTAAAATACACACATCGCCCGACTCCCGCGCAATTTTCGGTCAAAACGCTCGCAAGAATAGACAAAATCTATTGCCTACGAAATGTATCAATTTCGAATAAGATTCCAAGTGGCGAGTGACACGCGCTCCGAGTTCTTTATTCAAAAAATCGCGACGTACTGGCGCGGCAATAAAGTTGCAGGAAGCACGCCTTTTCCTAGTGATGTAGATACAAAAATTATTTTTTAAAATCGCTAAGGAGCGTTTTGAGCCAAAAAATCTAACCTAACCTAACCCTGGCGGGCGGGCGACTGGCGGGCGCGTAGGGGCCGCATTGCCAAATATTTTTTTTTTGCATCTCGGCCGAATTATGCACTTGTATGCGACTTACGTCGTCCCTTCATTGTAGTGGTGCGACATGTACCGATTGGGCATTTTTATGTCGTCTCCGTGTGTGTGCCACACACACTAGCGCATCAGACGAATTTTTTGTCTGTGCGCGTTCCAAGCCCTTAGTCGAGGAGTTTATTTAAAAAATTCGATGTGTTATGTAAACACGGGATTTTTTTAGAGCCTAAAATACTTAGGTGTTGCCTGAGGGGTCGACGGCCGCGTTTTTCGGGAAGTCTGACTAATTTCGCTAAAAGGATCCGTTTCGTACGATCCAGCAATAACGAAGGCTCCAAACTCCCGGCTTCGGTTTTGCGCCGACACTCATGCTCGGGTATCATCGTTTCGGCGCGAACGGATTTTGAACGTACAAAGTTTGTTTACGAAAATCGTATTTATTCATTTAAACAACTCGCATTTTTTTCAAACGCAATGTTATGACTGGCTGCAATTTTTTCTCGTCGAATGTTCAAATTTCAAAAGCTCGATTTGAAACTTTGTCCAATCATGGCGCGATATTACGAAAACGAGTTTTTTTAAAACCGTCCAAGAATATACACATAGGTGTTGAAATGTCACAAAGTATTATTCAAGTCCAACTTGTTCACTATAACTAAAAAGATGCACAGGATACGTCGCCTTACGATTGCATCCAAAGAAATACTAAGAATTGGACTAAATCAAAAGAGACGATTAAGTCACTGGCTAGACAAAACGGACGTCTAAAAATAACCAATAAAACACTCATAGGACTTTTAGATGAGTTGGAGATTTTCTACGAAATATTGACTAAGATGAATAGATACATCTATATACTTTTGGGTGTCCCCGTATTTATTATTTATAATATTTAACACTATTTCCACGTAATAAAGGTACATTTTCGACAATGGTAGGTAAACAAATCAAAAACTATTCCGTAGCTAATTTTAGTCCATATAATTTCTTTAAGAAAATATTGACCTAATGTGTAGATTGTTTTCATCCATTAACAATCGCATTACAAAGCACTCAAAATAGTGTTTCGGAACGTCTTGTAAATAGGTGTTTCGCGATTTCCCTAAATGGAGTTATTTATTGTAAATATTTCACTATTTAATCAATTTTCTGCATGCTAACTTGTAAATTGATTAAAACACTCATGGCGTACCTAGATGGCTCTTATAACGTTCATATTAAGATCAAAAAAATCTTGTTTATAGCTTCTCAACAAGAAATATACGCGAATTCACACAACATTTTATCAGACTATCACATCCTTTATTGTTATCGAAGTAAAACTTTTACTCTACACAAATCTAAGTTATTTACGGACCCCTAATCATAGTAAGGGCATCCAAGCTTGGCAAAGGTCGTCCGGGCAGGCACAGGTGCCTCATAAATAGTAAAAAAAACCCTTTGAAACTATTCAGTGGGCCCAAAGGAATCACGGGTATAGTGTTAGGACAATCGCGTAGGTATAGGTTGAGATATAAATAATTAGGATCTCCTTTTAAAATAAAACTTACTTTTTATATGTTAATTGTCTATTAGTGGTATACATTTTCTACAATTTGATATGGAGCTTTGATTTTTTGGCGGGAAGTTGAACAGAGCAGTTATAAATTTTGTTTTTTTCTGAAAATTGTGTTTCTTTGATATATATGATGTGGAATATTAACCATTGTGTGTTAATAAACGGGGACGGGTAACGGAAATTAAAATAAAGCAGTATAGCTTGACTTTCCGAGTTCTCCCAAGATGTCTGGTAAATTTTCAGTAAAGTATCCGCAGCTTTACTGATAGGGGTAGGGTATTCATTTCATCATATTCATCCTCATATGGTACTTAAATTTTGCAGGATCATTTTTGACTGGCAAAAACGGCTCTATTTTGTAGCCAATTGCGAACAATAAAAAAAAGAAGAAGTAGAAGTTGCCCTTTGACAAATAGTTTTATACGATTAGTTAGTACGAAAGTGTATCAACGGCATACGATTTGTTTTGGAGATGTTAACATCGAGAAAGTGTAGATTTCGAAACAACTACGTGGAATTTGATTCATTAAAAATATAATAACGTTTAATGAACGCGATAAAATCCGGAAAAATCGTTTAATTTCAATGTGTAGTCTTCCCGTAAATATAAGAAATAAATCAAAAATATTTCCGTATATAGGTAGGTACTATCTTTAATGAAATTAATAGCACTCTCTGCAGAAAAAACAACTAGATTTCATTTAGAACAATAATAAAATTGAATACTAATTTAACTGAAAATAATGGCTTATCAGAGACTTTTTTAGTTACACTGTCGACCACGATAACTGTCAAATATATTTAAGCAGGTGGTTGCTACCTAGAGGGCACCGGCAGAGCTTTTGCAAAGTCGAGACTAAGATGAAAAAGCTCTACTTTTATTCTCTCAAACTTCAACTGACCGCCACCGACTTCAAAAAGATAATTATATATCATGTCTCTGAATTCTAACTGGGACTTAGTACCTCTACACACAATTGTTTTTAGGGACCCGAGGGGTCATACAAGAATACAACATACCTACTTCCTGAACCATCGTCGTACGTCGATAAACATGCGCGCGCGCACACAACCGCGGGCGCGTTAGATCGATAGCGCAGGTTGTCGGCCGGCCGCCCTTGTTAGACAAAGGACAAACCGAGCGATGTTAGCGTTGGACAGAGCGAAGTATTGACAGGGCAATGGGGCTTTGCACCTAAAATTATTGTGTGGCCTGACAATTTACAGAATAATTTACGAAACTCGGCTGAGTACTAGACAGTGAGCGTTCAGGACGAACGAATTAATATCATTTTCCTGCACCCCGTTAGCCATGGCGTTGTAACAAAATATAATAAGTTTATAGTGACAATATATTCCAAGGATCCTTAGGCAGTAATCCTGTGGCTCGGACTGGAGACCAACGAGGTATAGTCATTGGCAGACGCCTATCTCTATTCGACGTCTTCTCGCTTGTGATAATGAACTCTGACCACCAATTCGGGAGAAACAGTCCTAATAATGGACTTTATTATTAAGGCACAATGTCGCATCCACGCAGGCGTATTCTAAGCGCCATACACGGCGACACACACACACACACAGACGTACGCTGCGCCCGCGCCGCCGTTTTGTAGACGCCCTCTGTTTTGGCCACGGCACGGCAAGGGATTCGTTTTTATGTTACCATAAAACGTTAATTTTTCGTGCTCAATATTTTCTTGTTGGACTGGGGACATTTTTTGTGCCCCTTATCTGTCAATCGTAGCTTCTTCTCTAGACAAGGGGCAGATTTATGGACTTCATGAACCTGTTTGCTCCGTGTGATCTATATCAAGATATAATGATTTAATTATCAAAAACTTGTACAATTTTGGAACTTGTCTGTGTCCTCTGCACTAAGCACAAGCTTGTATCGCAAATATATTATGCATTTTAAACGGGAACTTGCCTCTTACTCTGAGCGTCATTAGCCTTTTTTTCTCAAGACGAATTGTTTTTTTAAATATCAAACATGGGAGATTCTATGCAGGCCTAATCCGTAGACTATGCCTAATAAACCCCCCCTAACGCTATCAGTAAAGTTTAGGATTATTTACTGACAAGTTACCGAACTTCTTTTGAGAACTGGAAAAGTCATGTTTTACTATTTAGTTTTATTTTCCGACACTCGTGCACGTTTATAAACACATGATGGTTAATATTTCACCAAGATTACACATTATATTTCAAAGAACAACATTTTTCACAAATGTCTTTCTATTCCCTAAAAGTCCTTTAGTTCTTCTAAAAGTACGCTTTTAAATCGTGTTCAGTAGGTACCTGTGTTTGTATCACCTATGTTAGTGATATTTAATTACTAAACGGCAATATACATTTGCACATATTTTCATCTGCGATAGTATTTTCATGTATCAAATAACTATTCGACCTAATCGCGCATGTGTAGTAACTCAACACGCGCTTCTGATGACAGACCTGTTTACACTTGATTAGTTTAATACCATTCAACCAGTCAATGACGTAACGCGAATAAAAACATATTTTGAACATATTTACGCGATTACTACACATTGAAATATAACTAATTTTTCAAGAACTTTCTGCGTAGATCGGACCGCAAACAACAACTAGGTATGAGGGTACCCCGATGCAAACTATGACACTAGGACGTCAACAGCTCAGTCCTCCCGTGACCATTGTTTTAAAGCAGCCGAAACGTCGGGAACGTAAAAAATATTAAATAAACGCGATAAAATCCGTAAAATTCGTTTTATTTCAAAAACATATTTTTTTTACTATCGTGTACCTACAAGCGCAATAGACACGTTAATTTTCCAGTTAGATCTCTAACTGACATAAACATACAAGTCTCACAAAAGGTATATATAAATGATAACACTATTACCGTATCAACGTTATAAGTGGGTACGTCCACAAAAACTAATAGCACCCTTTTAAGACCTGCTGCACCCTTCTTCTCTTTAAGATTGGTATTCTGAACGGATGGTAGAGTCCTTAACATCATTTTGTGACATATTTGATTGTGAATACTGAAAAAATGTATCACAACAAGTTTGAAATAATGTGATCCTTAGTGCCTACTTAATATAAAATAAAAAAATAAGTAAGGCACATATGAGCACAATTCATTTGCTTTATACTTATGTTATTATTAAAATAAACTTTACTTAATTATGAAAGATTAGTAAATTTGGTACCACGCTTGGGACTGGGCCCACCTACTGGATCGTACAGGATCTACAGTGCTGTCTAGAAAAGACGTCGAGGTATGACCCTTGGCGCGTCCCGGGGAAAAGTCAACTGTCACCCACGATAGTAAAATCGATAAATAAATCGATCTGTACATACATGTAATCAAATCTGCGCTC
The DNA here is from genome assembly GCA_905404115.1 of Pheosia gnoma. Classification (NCBI taxonomy): domain Eukaryota; kingdom Metazoa; phylum Arthropoda; class Insecta; order Lepidoptera; family Notodontidae; genus Pheosia; species Pheosia gnoma. The sequence goes on from FR989907.1 coordinate 766,212, forward strand.
GCTACTTTATTTCGACTGTACTAGTGCGCATGTGTGCGAGCCCGAGTTCAATCACTCTCCTAAATGCAAAAAGGTCACAGAACTCAGCTAACTTCTTAAGACGCATGGCCTAAATGTAGGTACCACACAGATAGGTATAACACATCAAACTGCGCAATAGAACGGCGCGTGCAACAAGTTTCCAAACGTATTTTTAAAACATATTTTAAATTCAAACCGGTCTTAGAACAGGTAAGGCAATTGTTACTTTGACAAAGACATAAAAGATGAAGTAAAAATAGGGCTGCCATTATTTCAAGCGAGTAAAATGTGTTTTATTTAAGCGCTGTAAGTAAATTGTATCTGAAAGCCAAATCACATAAAACCTCGACAACTTGAGAACTGATCATTTCTCGAATCTCTTGAATTTTGGTTTGTTTAAGTATGATTTTGTTTTGTTGTCAGCAGCTAGTATCAGATATTCCTAAGCTTGTCAAAAAATAACTAAGTATCTAGTTGTTTTGTGATTCACCCACGGCGTAGTATCACAGATTAGATTAAGAATTAAATTAGGTTACGTCTTAACCCAATTAAGGCTTAGTTAGTCAGTCAGTCAGTTAGTTACACCTTAGACTTTATTCACCACTGTGACAGAAGGGGAGGTCAGATAATATTTTGAACCCGATATGATAAGGATTAGGTATGAACTACATCCTCTTTAAAACAGAACAAAGCACACATAACTATGAGATATTCATTGATAGAACTCTAGATACTAATACATACAAAATTGTGTTAGATTACGACCTACAATTGAACATTTGTTCTGACATTAACCTTGGTTTCTGGTCGATGACTCTACATAATCTAAGATAGCTGTGACCTAGGACAACTGACACTATTATATTCTAATGGCTCTTGACTCTACCATTGTTTAAGCGGGTAAAGAAATTATTTAGCAAGGCATGAGACAAAGACGTACAAGGATTCTTGTCAAATACAGTAGAGTCGAATAACAGCACATTCCAAAACCTAATTAAATAGAGTCAAATACTAGCAGATTGAGAGGTCTTCAATATTTTTTTAAACTTTTTCAGTTATTCAAAATCTATGAGAAATAATAACATAAAGCTCCCATTAATTCTTTTAATACCATGGGGCAAGAGTATTGCCCTTGAATCAATAATAAGAAGACTGCACTCCTAGTCACGTATGATCTAACCCGAATTGAAAGATCACTCTACATAGCACAACGCCCCGAGAAACCAAGGTTGCTGGCGTCACTAAGAAGACAAATAAAACTCTATATGAAATGCATGTAGTAGAGCCGGTCGTATTGGAATTTCACACAATTCTACTAATACTTATTACGTCATGTGTCAGTGAACTGAAAAATGGCATAGCAATTGTTGAAAATATAATTTAGTATTATGTAATAAATATTCACGAATACGTAAATTGTAATTGCTATTTGGCTACAAGGAAATCCAGAGTAAAACATGTTTTAAAATATTTATTCAGAATTTCTAAGGTACCCTTCAAAGAACAGTAACGCACGATTTACAGATAAAATATAACAATCCAGCAAACGTCATCATGCAATAGAATAAACTCTATCATTAAACTAAACTAATGATAGAGTAACAATTTTGTCGTAATTTTTATAGAAACAGTTAATATTTATAGAAAAGCACTATCTAACCTTTTATAATATAATCTCTATTCAAACCGGTCACTGGCTCTACATGACGCGGTTTCATAATAGTCACGTGTGTGCCGTGTGAAAAATAATGGGAAAATACTAGATTCTATGACCTAGACCAATGTCGTGTCTATTGATCTCGTAACCTTGACTCTACCGGCTGTTGACTCTATTCAACTATTTTAGGATCATGATGGCATGTAGAGCCAAGCTAGTCAAACGCTTGACTTTCGATTCCCGGATGAAACCTATGGAACTTTCGAAGTGCAAACATATGTTTGGGGTTATGATCTATGGGCAACATATCCTGTTAAGCGAGTATGAAAAATGTACCTACGCAGCGTTTTGTTGTAGAGCTATGTCATCTCACTCACATCATCGATGTCAAAATAAGAAAGCAAGAGGCATAAGTTCTGCATGAGTTTCAGAACCAAAACACATTTTTTAAATCTTAGTAAGAGCTGCATTCAAATGAAAATATACACTTCTACTAACCTCCCTCCTAACTCTACTATTCGATACCAATTTAATTCCACTTCTCTACAACTATAGTATAAATAATACTACAAAACAAAACTAACTCTATTATGACCTACACCAACGCGTTCTCTATTCGGCGACCGTAACCTTGACTCTACCGGTCGGCGACTCTACGCCAATAGCTGTCGCGTGACGTCATCTAACTAGTCACGTACCGTTGAGTAATTTTGTGGTAATGCATGCTTTGAATACAAATTGATGTTTATTTTGTGTTTTGACTATGTAGAGTTGTTTTTGGGCAAAACATTTTGCCACTAATAACAAAAGTCAGTAAATAGTTGCTTCGGGATTGTTTATTTAAAAAGTACCAATTGAGCTTTGAAAAAGTTTTCAAAATAAAATTTCGTGAGGACATGTTAGCTTAATATATATAAATTTAATTCTGCTTCCTTGCTCTATCACTCTATTTTATGCTTACCCCCTTAATAAAGAATAATCGATCTCCATCTTCTAGCCTAGAGTACAATTATACTGCTAAAATTATTTAATTATTTCGTTGAATAAGCAGCCCCATCCAAATGGAAAGCACAAGGAGATCGCCAGCCAATATCCTAATATTGGCTAAATAATATAGGCCGCTGGTTCGTAAGGGCAACGTTATTTATCCAAGCTGCTGTCTCAGAATAAAGAAAGCTCTAACTATTCGCGACTTTCGATAGGAGAACGCCTCAGAGATTATAGCAGAGTCATAACTTTACTTTTTTTTAAATAAATTATTTAGTAAATATCCCAGACGAACACGAACACTGTAGGGTCCCATACTGTTTAAACAAACACAACTAGAATTGCAAACATCACACAGTTAGCCCCACCGTGATTCGAAGCCGGGAATCCTGGTACAGAAAGGAGAGTCACTACTAACTGTGCTAATCAGTTCGTCGAAATCTTCCATCAGCAAGCATTTACTGGGTTCATCTGGTATAGAGTCTTATACTATACTATATAGCTTAATTATTATAAAAGACCAAAACATCCAATAGTAGCAATATCGGTCACTTATCGCTGAGCGACACAAACGGCGCACACGCCGATATGACGCAGTGCATAAATTGACTCTATGCCGCGGACAATAGTTGACCGGATAGGCGTAGGCGCAGCGTGAACGACCGCTGCTCGGCCAAGGTCGCGGATAGGCCAAGGTGAAGGGCACGCATCGGTGACCTTGGCCACACACTCCTATTAGAATTACTCGGCGCGAGTGTTTCAACCTATCGGTAACGTTGAACTCACTTTTTTAACATACGAAGTGTCAGTAGACTTGTGGTTGGATCGGCCGTCGTCGTAAATGAGAGATTAACTACAAATGATAAAGTAACAATATTAACTCGTGTACTCATACTATTAAGCCCTTAGCTTAGTTGGATAAGATATAAAAATAATACTCATTTAGTACTACTAACTTTCAAAAATAAAATGAGTGGAAATAATTGTTCCGATTAGTTTTCAGTGTCATTAAAGGATGATTAATATTTAACTTTAAATTATTCCACTTCTGCTGATCACATTAGGAGAAAGCGTATTGATATTTCAAACGCAATTCAGTAATACAAAGCAGTGTCTCACAGCGTGTAAACGGTGGCAAATATGTTAAATTATACGTTATATCAGGATCATATTATAATAATTCAGTTGTTCAAGGTCATAGAACATAGACCTAATGCCAAGGTCAGAAAACATACTCCGGTCAAGGTCAGACCACTGACCGGTTGGAACAATGACTTTTAATGTGTTTTCAGATTGTTATTCTAAGCGCAACACGTCACTGCGCGGTGCAGCCTAATTGGAATAGTCAACATTACAATTAGCATTTTAACGTGAGAATTGAGGGTAAAACAATAGACGATTAACCACTTAATAAACCCACCTCAAGTTACAGCAGTACCTAGACCTCTATAACAAAGGAATGATGTCGAAAAAATTGTTACAATAACAATAATAAGCTCCTATAACGCCCCACTATGCATGGCGTACCATCAATGCGAGGTTGATTCAGGCGAGGCTCCCTTCTATGTAGAAGTATAAGTCGCTAGAAAAAACTAAATTGCAAAGCGAACACTCGTGTTCACCTGATAGAAATTTGTCCCTTTGTAGATCAGTAGTAGATAGTCCCTTAGTAGACTTGGATGGAGAAGCAAATGTGTGGTTCAATAATAAGATGCTAAAGTCTACACAAACAATAATGATACTAACCTTTGTGACTGTAATGACTATGTTTGTCTGACGATATCTATTCACGATCTAGCACACGTAATAGCTAAAAAAGAATACATAGGCACTAACTACAAAAACACTGCACTAACTCGTTAGCGTAGGTACACAAAACGAAACCGGTTAAGTCCAGATATATCTGGCTCAATTCACCAAATACTAAGTGTTTGCGATGGCAACGGCCCCGCTCAAGGCTAGACCGAGACGCAGATCATTATTTATGTAAAATTAGTCAACATACCCAGTAAACATGTAGGTAATAAAATCAGCTTGAAGTGGAAGGTTGAATACAACGTATTTTTGTCTGTGGCAGTGTTGTCGGAGTTAGAATCCGGGTGAACACTTCAATTTGTCCGGTGGTTAGCCAGCCAAGGGATGAGCGTACGAATAAGGGTGTAAACCTATTGGCGTTTATTGCTGACTCTTCCATAGAATGAGCTAGGAATATTAGTAGGGCTCCTTATATTCCTAGCTTATTCTATGGTACATCAATCCAGGATGTCATTAACGGCAATGCTTCCTCTCACCATAAAAAAGACGCTATACTTGCATACAGAATCTTGAAATCACGAATTCTACAAAAATATACACTCGTTGCTAATAAATTTGGCACGCTGGTTTGTTTAGAGCAAGTCGACGACCGAGCCAAGGTTGCGCGACTAGGTCGCCGACTAGAGCGGACGGTGCGGTAGGTCAGGGTTCGAAACTTGATGGGTAATTTTAGTCTATTGTTGGTTGGAAGAGATCGAATAAAAGTCTACTACGCTTATAACAAATTGTCATCATTTTTTTCAAATCTGAAAAAAAATAACATTACATTAGACTTTACAAAATGTTGTGACAACTTTAATAAATAAAATTAGACGTAAACGGCCACAGAAAGTTCGTATAATAACATAGGCAACATCTCAATGGGAAATACATAATGTAACTGAAATTTCAGAGAAAGAAAGACGAGACGTATTCTTTGTATTACAAGAAAAAAGCAGGATATAGATCGCGCTGATCCAAATTAGTACAACACAAATCTTATTTTCACCAAGATCTAATCTCATGAAGAATTCCACCTCTATTTATTGATATTATTAAACTATTATTCCTATATGCATATGGGTATGAAATGGCCTGTATTGAACGCCTGGACAGGCCGCTTTCCTCTGAATATTTTTCTATTCTGTTTATGTATAGCATAAGGATCATTTTCCGTTGTGTTTTCTGGGTATAAATTGAACAAATTGCGTCGTAAAACAGAATACTAATGCTTCGTAGAAATAGTCTGAATTGAGATGTCAGTGTCAACGACCTGGTTGGTCTCAAGGTCTGGCGATTAGGTCACCGGACTAGACTTGCGCAGGTCGGGATTCTAGCGTGATTCATTAATAACAATATTCTGTATTCATGGAAGATGTTTCTTATTACATCCGTTAGCGGTTTTAGAAAAGTTTTTATTTAAAAAAAAACCACAATTTTGGGTACTCTATTACACATGTATAGTCACCTCTTTGGTGTAGAATCCTCCCCATTTCCTTGTATTATTTTCTATTTCTATGTTTTTGTCATGAAATCTCTTTATATTATATCCTCCCTTCCATTTTTCTGAAGGTTGTTTTTCTGTGAATCTTTAAATCTAACAGATGTATTCTCTCACTGACATGCTCTGCGAATTGTTGTCGGTGTTATTCTTTGTGTGAGACCGCATAATCTCGTTCTCATCTCTTATATCTTGGGATGGTTCGTTGGTTATTAATTTGGTCTTGCTGGGACTTATATAATGGAAAACCATTGTACCCTAACATTAATAAACAGACAATACTAGGTACATGTACAGACTGTAGGTACCATCGCAACCTTGGCGGTGCCTCGAACCCGACCCATGGCCGGCGGCACTCGCGACGGAAACTTGCGCATTTGCTACGAACCGAGCGGTTTCGTTCGTTTAGTTTATTGCATGTTATATTTACTTATTTATTTTATTTGTTGGGCTGTTTGTTTTGGCCAGACGTGTAGGTGGAGATTGGGTAAATATCTACGTGAAGGAATATTGTTTTCAGCACCTTATTTGTATCGAAAAAATAAACAATTTTGGAATAAGATTTTACTTATATTTTAAATGGGTAGAACGCATTCATTGATAGATCCAACGAAAAGGATTGGAAGTCCTTGCGTTACGATCGATTTCTGCAAACTTGTGAATCCTTCTCGTGCGATGTTACAATGGAATAAATCAAAGCACGTTCTTTTGAGAAATGCTTTTTTATTGTTAACTAGATGACCCGGTGTACTCCGTACCACCTATCCTAACGACATTAAAACTCTCCCTTCGCTAAAATGGCTGAAAATGTTGATCGTGCTTCTTCTTCTTTCTCAATTCGAGTAGACCCGAGTCTACCGTACCTAACGTATAATGGTGACAGAATGACAGATTACCTTTCGTCTGACGTTGGACAGACCAACTAACAGTCAGAAAAAATAAAGCACAATATAAAATACAATAAAAACTTATTTTGCGTCCTCGCAACTTTTCCATATTTTCTCACCGTTTAAACCTTCCCTGGACTACGACAAACATTTCAAAACCAAAATCAGCTAAATCGGCCCAGCCGTTTTCGAGTTTTATTGAGACAAACGAACAGCAATTGATTTTTATTATATAGATGATAATAAAACATCTATAAATGTGGGACTTAATCTATTGGCACAGATTTTTCAGTTTTAGGTAGAGTTCAAAGAGGGACGTAGGAATACTTGACTTTGGGCGAACTGCGAGTGAAACTCGTCGACACACAGTTGTGAGTAGAGTACGACTGTACTGTACCCAATACTTCTCGCGCTTGACCGTTATTCTCTGTTGTGTGAATAGCGTGAAAAACATCACAACTACAATGCTAATACTAAATACAAATTAACATACGTCTCAAGTCTTGCCCTTGACACCAGGTAGCGTGCGTTGGCCCAGCTCATTGGTAGAGGCCATTATACCAACTGCTTTGCAATTCTATCTCGAGTTAGGAGCGCTTCTACATGTTATGTAGAGCTACTCTGGATAGCAAAAATGATTTTAAGATGGTAGGAAAAACTTTTTTCGCTTTTATTATACGCATATAAATGTCTGTTAGTTAAAAGATTTTATACAGTCGAATTGTTTGCTGTATGATTACAAAATCCTTATAAAAAGAGCACAAACAAATATATATATAGGTAAGGTAGTTCTCAACACCCACCATACCAATATTATGATAAAATGTATTTATATTGCTTACAACGAAAACATCTCGTTAATAATGTGACTCTACAATTAATTCTACATGCATACGTAGAGTGCATACGTTCAGTACATTGTACCACGTAGAACGTATGTAGTGGTTGAAATCATCTCTACAACTCGCGTTCGTACAGTGTAGGCCCATGGTAATGTTTAATTTTTAAACCTAACTATAGTATGTCCTTTTCTGCATTCAATACCGAACCAGTGTAGGGGTTCATAAATGGTTCTATGACTATTGGAACCTCTAGTTTTTAAGTTTAAAGTTATAGTCGAATATTGGGGTAGGTAGAGATGCACATAGACGATAAGCTTGGTTTGAAATAGTCTCTTGCTACACTTGCTACGCTTGTTTTGTATCGTGACAACATTATTGGTATAGTATGATACTATTATCTGATATACTCAAGCCTTGATTTTGAACACCAAGTACAAAGCAGCAGACAACTATGTGAATGACGTCAATCAATACCAGGCCACCATTATCCACAAGAACCACGATTACTAAACATTGAGGACGAGAAGTTGTCGGAATAGTGTTAAAACTCCAAAAAAATCACTATGAAAACTATTCCAATTTCTGCGGCCATTTTCTCTGCCGCGCAGTGTAAGCCACACTGAACATTTGCCAAATATTTTTTTCTAAATATGTAACCGGCGCGGGTCGTTAACCCCGCCGCCATTATCGGCCTGGCCGGACGAGTGTTTTAGATCGACGCAGGCGCATTGCTGTGTGCAATTCACACATCACAGTGTCATTTCCATGTGTGCGATTTTTTATGACTCGACTTGTATTTTTTAGATACATAGATGGCGTCATGGACTAATGAGGATCGCGATTGGTGGGTTCTTAGATGGGTGTCCGATTATTCTAAAAATGCGGCGCAATATATGTGGGAGGCAAATAAAATAAGAAATCTGTCTTCCGAATGTGAATCAGACCCAGAAATTTAATACTTTCCTGAATTTAATTCCTATATCATTATCATACTCATCGTTAGCTGTGATAGCCAAGTTGGTAGAACGTGTGCCTCGGTAACGAGGATCACAGGTTCAAACCTCGGCTCGCAACTCTGGGAATTCTGGATTGCATGTGCGAATCTCATTTTAAACCATGATTATCACTTGCTAAACGGTGAAGGAAAACATCGGGAGGAAACCTGCATGTCTGAGAGAACCCCTCGAAAGACGTGTGAAGTCCGCCAACTCGCAGTGGGCCAGCATGGTGGACTATGGCCTAATCCCTCTCGCATTGAGGGGAGGCCCGCGCCCAACAGTGGGGCATTAAAAGGGCTGGTATTATTGTATGATAGTCATCAGTCATACATTTGTGTAGTTTATAATAGTACCTAATCAGGTTACAAGAAGGCTGGCTCCTCCCTCAAAAATCATCATGTCAAAACAGCAAGCAAACGCAGATAATACATGCTACCATTCCACGCGGACAAGGTTCTTCTTCTTCTTTTTTTTAAGGTTGGCAATCGGCTACAAAATTAAGCCATTATGCCAATGTCGAGTATTTCTTGATAATTATAAGTGCCCGAAGTACCTACCCCCGATGATAATGATGACGATGAAATGAATCTCCGACCCCTATCAGTAAAGCTGTGGATACTTTACTGAAAATTTGCCGGACATCTTGGGAGAACTTCAAAAGTAAAGCTATACATTTTTTTTTTATTTCCATCGCTTGTGCACATAATATCAACAAACAATTTCTTATATCCCACTAATATTAATATTACACATTAATCAAGAAACACATTTTTTGGAAACTATAAAAAATTACAACTTCACACTGCTCAGGTTCCCGCCAAAAAGTCTATAATAATAGTTTCAAAATGCATCTGCCCACGGCATCTGTCTATATTTCTCCACTAAAGTTAATGTTTTATTATTAGCCAGACAACCCTCACCTCATCCATCCTCATTGACACAACATAAACCCCTTTCATGATAGTAAAACTATTTCCTCAACTTCCGGTTCCGTCTAGACGCCATTGTCCCTGAAGGGTCAAATGTCAAGTACGGTCGAATGGTCCGACAACTATGAATAATGTTATTGTTGCGGACCCCTAATGTTGTAAAACTGTTATGTTTTGTTTACTGGGACCCGTGATACAACTCTCTATGATGACTTTATTATGACCAATGACAACAAAATGGCAACTGAGAGAAATTAAAATGGACAACTCTACATTTATATTCCCCCTTAAAAGTCCGAGAGCTCTGTTCCTATAGCACTATTTAGAAAAATGCTAAAGTTCTCTAGATAGAGACAGGTGGTAAGCTTCATCAACTACACCGATAGCGTCTTACCCATCAATTAGAAGAAGATATCGTTTTCATCATATCATGATCAATCTGCGCACAAAAACACACCAAACTTTCATTGGAATCGGATGAATCGTATAGAAACGCATACGGGATAATAATTTTAAATTAAAATAAAAAAATCATGGTGTTCCATTTTCCAACTGTGGGTACTAGCATTATCGAAATACAGCTCAGGTTTCAGACATCCAAGCGGAAAGTTCTATAACATACATTTCAAAATCATATACTTGAAATGACATGACTTGGAAGTAAGCTCAAAAAGGCCGCAAGATAAAAATCCAATTTCAAATGAGTGGAACCTGAAAGCTACCCCATGCTGCTGCCACCATGAAAGAGTAGCGTAATTACGCTACACACGAAATCAAATTCCATGCCTGAAACTTGAACACAACAAAACGGATTTCCATTTCTTCAAAACCGGCTACCAAAAAAGAAGCCACCTTAAAATCCATTTTGGAGCTTCCATACGAGCCCTTGCTACACTGTATTAGGCAGTTAAAAATCATCAAACTTATAATACCCCTTTTTGCAATCCGTAGGGGAGTTAAAAAACCTCGCGTGCTTTATAAAAACATTGTTTTCTCGGTTCCCACAATTGAGCAATCCACAACAACGCGATCCCGTGTCCCGGCACATACACTCCGTTCCCGTAGCACCCTCCCCCCCTCACCCCCCTCACAATAGCCATGTCCCTGGACGGAGACCTTGAACGCGCCGTCTTAACTATCAATAGACTCCACGCACGAGCGAGAGGGCGACGGTCTCGGGTGAAGAGAGAGGAGGACAGAATAAAAACACAAGAAACGCAAGGTCACCGGGCAGTGGGTCACTTCGTCTAGTCTGCGTCTAGCACGCACACGACTGCACGTTTGTAAGGTCGGGAAAAAGGTGTGGAATAGTTTTTAATAGTTATTTTGAAACTAAATACTAAGACGGTCCGCATTCCAGAAGGATGCGCGGTAAGCCAACAGGCTCGGTTTCTTGCATCAGTAGTTGAATTCTATAAAAGGCATGTGGCATGTGATCTAAAGACAAAGCAAGAGGAAGAACCAAGCAAAGATAAAAATAACGGATGGCTACTGATGAGATAGAATATGGAGTAGACGTGAAGCTGACAGAAGGTGGTACGATAACAGTTAAAGATACGGCAAGTGATGATAGCAAACGAGAGGAAAATCTTGGACAAGATAACAATAGTGGACAGATAATGATAAAATGAAGGATGGAGTGGAAGCTAGGCGCGAAAGTAGAGAGTCCAGATAATCGAAAAGACAAAGCAGGTGATGATTACAGACGAAATGTCTCGAATATCGGCCGCATAAGGTTAACGACTGGGGCTTTGGACTATAAGCCAAATCCCTTTTGCATAGCAGGGGAGTGTACCTGGGATAGGCAATAGGCCCTATTACATTATGATACACTGTTGTGCACCTCTGCTTAGCCCTATAGGGACTTAATGCGTGTAACGTCGTGCACCTGTATCGACTGGTATTCAAGGTTAAGCATCTCATAGTCTATTTGATTCTTCAATTGCAGTTGATATTATTCGAAATCAGCTTCAAAATTGTGAGACGAATGCTTCAGCTTCAATTAACACATAATTAACCTGCACGCAATGGGGTCGTACGTTTCACAAATCTTTGTAATGTCACTGAACTGTCAGTACAGGCTATGATACATGCCCTCTATAGAGGGCATTTTATATGAAGAAAGTCGAGGTTTCTTCTTTCTTCTATATAAATAAAATTATGTACGTTGGCAAGCAGATCACTTCGGCATGGCTAGATCAGCAAGTTGTAAATTAAAAAAAGCAAGGAAATTTACCATTGCAATGTTTCAATGGTGGACTAAGTTTTTCTCCATTTTGTATTACCGCCGCGCCGTTCTGCATGATAGTTGATTGTAGCTTATTACGGCTGTAGTCAGCGGCGGTCGTCGGCGGCGGCTTCCAATTCGTCAACTGAGTAGATCTGTTAGATAAAGATGATTATTATGAAAATACACAATGGAAACTAACATACAAACTAGGGTAAAAGCTTTGTCCGAACTGCTGAGTAACTTTGCGAGGCTTTTTTTTTCTAATAGCCTTTTTCCATTGAGTTTGCGATGCTGACGAAAGCACGCTGCGCGCGAGTTGACAGCGAGGTGAACTTGACAGATGACGGCGCACTATGGACGCGACTCATCACCAACATCCATAGTCAAACTTAGCTACCGACTTTTCTGTTCGATGTCTTAACAAATGAAGATTGACGATGTCAAAACTACAACTAGCGTTGTCACTGTTGGCCCAAGAGAAATGACAATGTTTTGTCTTCTTCTTCTTTCTTTACGAAATGAGATGTGATTGTCAGTTTTTTTATAGACACCAGTGGCACTGTTACCTGTACTGATAAGTAGGCAGTATTATTAAAAAAGGATGTAAGCCATAATGTTTTAAAAAGTGAAGTGAACTAATATGTAAATTACTTCTTATTTATTTACGAAACTTTTCTTGATATATTTTTATTTTACTACTTTGACGTGGTACGGCATATCAAGATGATCAAATAATATTGGAGGAATATATGGAGCATACTTGAGTCGATGTGTCGGAAGAAGGCGCCCAATGAGAACTTATCACGACCAAATGGTCTATGTCAGAAAAGTAGTCCAACGATAAATTTATGACAAGTAAACAGTGATCTCTGCCTACCCCTATGGGGTACAAGCATGTGTATATAGCATTCTATTTGATTTATTGTACCTTAAAACACATAACTCACCTTGCCCAGCTCACCAGACTTTCTCTGCTAACGCTCCACCCACTAGCTACACAACTAGTCAAGGATGCACCCACACATAGACCATAACCGGGCCCGTGTGCGTGTGTGCGTGTGTGGAGGAAAATAGTTGCCTTCCGCGTGCCGGCGAGACATAGCCCAGGGTAGGGTTGTCACTTGGCACCCTTATACTAGCAACATTAAACGGTAATAATGTCATAAGGGTCACTGAAGGGTCTATGGGGTATTTTAAGGGCTTTGTAGTAATCTATAAGATATTATTAAGAAAAATAAGTACTCATTCCATTGCATTGTAAAATTTTGGAATTATTGCAAATTGTATTGCAGTAGGATCAACACTACCAAATCTGACCAAAAAATGTTATTTATTATCTGAACGTCAAGAACGTCAGATTATTCGCAAGCTAAGCGTATACTTTATAGTATACGTATTTACGTAGACTACGTATTTACGTAGTTACTGCGGTTACGGCGCTGTTCAATTCTCCATACAAAGTGTTTGAATAAACACTTTGTTTGGAGAATTTAACAGCGCTTCTAGCGGATTTGATCTCGTGGTTAGCTGAAAAGTGTTAAGCCTTGTTTTATTACTATGGAGATTTAGTGACTAATCATGCTTTTGAAGGTAGATTTTTTTAAATGCACGTTTATTGCGTAGTGGTATTTTTTAAATACTAAAATCGTTTTCTAATCTCTCACCCCACAGCCCTACAAAATAGGGGGGCCTTTGGGACTTTGTGCAAAACAGGTGTATGCTATGTTTCCCAACTGGATTGTATTTTCCGTTATTGTCTTGAACGGATTCTAATGTAACGTGAACGAGATGGTTAGGTTGAGATGTTATTGTGTAATCCGTGTTCACGTTGACAAATTTATTTTTGTTATCTGCAGCGTTCCCCTGCCATGCGAGCTTGATATTAAAAGTTTTAGTATTTTGTATTGTATCAGTTTATAGGTATATTATGTTTTTTTAAGTTCCCGTAGTTCCCAACATACCCGTAGTGGGTAAGGTGTCCTCTTAACTAAGGCTGCATTGTCATGTACGACTTTCAGACAACACAGGGTTGCCCAGGAACCGCGTCACCCTCTTGACTTCCCCAGCAGAGTCCACAAGAACAATCATACCAGGTTTTTTCTCAACTTATACTTTATTGATTTCTTATATTTACGCAAATACTACACATTGAAATAAAACTAATTTTACGAATTTTGGGTTCCAGTAATTAATATAATTTAATCCAAAACCAAACGTACCATTGCAAGACCTAAAGACACTGTGAGCATTTTCTACGTAGATCGGACCGCAAACAACAACTAAATATAAGGGTACCCCAGTTCTACCTATGGCACTAGGACGTCTAACACCTCAGTCCTCCCGTGACCATGGTTGCTGTAAAGCAGCCGAAACGTCGCAATCGTAAAACATCAAATAAACGCGATAAAATTTGTAAAATTATTTATATTTCAATACTTATACTTTTCTTCAAATGAGACTAGATATTAATTGGCTGCTCTTAGAATCTTTGTTGCCTTTAACAGATCAGTCACAGGAGATGAATGTTTAAGCTGGATATCACAAGGTATATTTATAACTATAGCATTATAATGGTCCTCCATCCCAATTCTCCCATCTCCATTCTATCGTCGGTCGACAAGACGCACGGACAAGTGTCATCCGTACACTGTTGACATTCCTTCGGTTCGTACTAAGCGTTTTGCTTCTACTTTCATCGTGCGAACTGCCAAGGAATGGAACACGCTGCCGGCGTCTTTGTTCCCCGTTGACTACAATCTGGGTGTTTTCAAGTCGGGAACAGGTGAACAGGTACCTTCTGGGCAAGTATGCTCCATCGTAGATCACATCGTCACTTTCCATCAGATGAGATCGAGATAAAATACGTGCCTATAATGTAATAAAAAAAATGTAAGGCTAAAAGACATTGATCTTTTACATTATACTTTGTCTCTCGTGAGTATGTAATAGCCAAATAGGTACGCCATGGAACCAGTCATTAGAATTAATGAATCAACGAGTACAAGTAAGTCGGCAACATGTTCACGATCTTATCATAAAACTGATTCTAGAAACGAAAACTTTGACAATCCAATATTGGTTATTGGTTTTTTTTTTCAATTTCTTTCGGCACAAACAGTCGATAGATACAAATAGAACTTACGACTAATAATTTCCAGTAACAATAGATTAATAGTTTTGAGATTATTAGTGACCCTGCTTTGTAGTCGAGGGTACCGCGTTCGAATCCTGGTAGGAGAAAACTTTGTATGATGAGCATGAATGTTTGCATCCACGTTAATATCGACATTATGTATTCATATCTTTGTGTGGTGCCCAATTTACATGGAATCCTAGATTGGGTATAACTAGCTCTATGTAGGTAAAAATTTGTAGAACAAAATGAATGTTCCTTGCAAAGCTCATAATTAAATGGTAATAAAATACCTTCTGGTTAGTTGAATTCATTTTCGTTTAGTTCGACTAAGTCGTGACCTAGACTACAGTCCCAGACCTGCCCCAACGTCCGCTCTAGTCGGCAGTGACCTCATCACTCGGCCTTCGCTCCGGACATTGACTTAAGACTCCAAATGTTGAGATTAGCGTAATTGTAGGTTGAAAAAATTTATTTATTTATAAATGTTGGTTCATAACAATGTGTTATCTGTGCCTGAACTAGGAAAGTCCTGTATCTCAGGCAACAGAGCTCTTTCAGGGACTAACAAATGTGGCAACTATAATAATAAAAGGAACAGTGAGATTAAATAATGAATACTTCAAATATTCATAGCAAAGAATTACGCTAAAGGACATTTTTAGATTGTTTATCGCAGGGATTCCCAAACTGGTCGATATCGATTTCCCAGGGGTCGACATAAACGAAAACTGATTTTGGGGGTCGACGAGGTCCAAAAGTCGACCCTTATTAATTAACACATGTTCTTATTTGAAACTTTCAAGATACTGTATAAGTTGTGTTACGTCTACCAACTAGCTATACGAATGACTAATATTTTAGTAGGAAGTATCATTGTTGTACTATTAAAAAACTCAACAAGTCGATAAGCGTGCACAAGTTCGTACAAGATGAAATTATTATTTTGTAATTATTTTGTATCAATAGGAAAAAAAAGTAGAGATAGGATTTTTAAAGTAATGTGGCTATGAGGGTCTAAGGTATCAGTTCATTTCGGAATGAACTGATACCTTGCCCAATATAGATTGGGAATCCCTGGTCTACATCATTCGTTATGCCATCGGATCATCTTCTTTGTGCCCTCCTTCGGCGCATCGGCCTTCGATTAGGGCATAATAAGGACTAGTATTTATCCGCGACCTCGTTCTCTTGGACTTAAAATCGTGTTTAAAAGTTTG
This sequence comes from Pheosia gnoma, assembly GCA_905404115.1. Classification (NCBI taxonomy): domain Eukaryota; kingdom Metazoa; phylum Arthropoda; class Insecta; order Lepidoptera; family Notodontidae; genus Pheosia; species Pheosia gnoma. The sequence goes on from FR989907.1 coordinate 782,411, forward strand.
ATTGTATTCAGATTAGGCATACCTGTCTTATAACTAACTGATTTATATACCTAAGAGTTCATAACGTGTTGTGTGTGTTCGTAACTATTTCCATAAGACATAGAAAAAATCGTTTTTATGTTGGAGATATTGTAGAGACAATGTTAGTTCGACATTTATAGTCTTTCTCTGAGAGATTTAAAAGTAACTGTCAATAAAGATTTCAAACTCGAGTCTTGTAAATAAATCAGATCCGCAACAGACAATCCATGCGTCGAAAAATGCTTCATTTATCGCCTCATTTACTTTGAAACAGCCGTCACCCACGTTGACTCTATAGTTATCATCGCCAAAAGGAAAATTACGGAAGTTTAAAACACAGTACAATCTCGTACTGAAATTAAGCAAACAATGCAAATTAAAAACCGAATAAATAAAAAAAACAACCGCCATTTGTAATTTAAAACGTAATGACGTTCCATTTCGAGCAGGACAGAGAGCACGAAAATTAAACATGTTTTGCCAGTGTGCCAGTTAAAATTATTTTTTCACTTATGGCACAGGCCACTGTGTGCCCGCCGCCGTATATATGAAGAAAAAAAACGAAAAAGGCACTAATACATACGCGCGAATCCATCATGCGGACAACAAAATAACTCACACTAACACACATCAATGCCACACATCGAACATTTCAACGGTGTACAAATGCAGAAAGAATGCACTTATACACGCACAGTTGTTGAATACACGCACACATATGGAAAATTCGGTGTTCCTACAATCAAAATTGTGCAAGTGTGTGCGTCACGTCATTCCCACGCACGGATAATGTGTTAACATGCTAGTTCAACAAACAAGTTCCCTACATTGGATTTTCCACCTTAAATCGCAGTGGACATAGTTTGAAATTGGAAGAGTTCTGAAATGATTGGGTTGCATTAACTTTGCATGTGTGCGCGAACGATTCGTTCGTTTTGATCGTTTTTTAAATTTCACCGTTTAGTTCAATCTATTTATTGGTTGTCGGACATGTGTGCGTTGCGGTCGCGTGCAGACGAGTGGTCAGCATCAATGTGTGCGTTCTTGAAAGTGCGTAGAAAAATGGTGGACTATTATTGCATATGATTTTTAACTAGCGAATTATCCGGCATTGCCTATTCTATAAAATAGGTGATTCATGCCCATTCCAAAATCACGGTTGGATACCAACTCTTATAGCAGATGCCATCTTAATGTATGCACAACCTAAGTAAATTCCCCGAATACCGGGGTGATTCTTCAAGATTTCATTGCCCATTACTCCCTCCCACCTCCCTCTATGACTCGCGCGAGTCGAAATAGAAACACAGACCAATGAACCTAGGGACGTTTCCGGAAAACTCTGCACTGTCTTGGAAGTGAGAGATTTAAATCGGAAGAAAAAGGAGAGTAAAAATAATTTCCGTTTCCATGTTTCCCGTGCCCGAGACGGGAGTAGATCATTAAATAAGCAGAGAAGAGAAATAGTTCAGGAAATTTCCAGTTGATTTCAGTGGTCTACAGTGCATATTTTATTACTACCTAGCATTTTCTCATTTAAAACGGATGTTAGAATGGAGACACCATTCTAACATCCCATTTTTGAAAAAACAAAATAATATTACCTTAATCTAAGTCTAAAAAAATATATATAATACAGTCCGTAAATCTATAACAATTTACAATGGCATTACAAGGCATGTTTCAATAGAAAATTGCAGTTTATAACTGAGTTCATGATAACGCTTCAAATACGTCTCGGCTAGAGTGACTCTACAAATTTAAATTTGGAGATGCAGGATGGTCAGCACTCTGATGCTCTCTACTATGACTACAATGATAAGTTAAAGCTATCTTTCTAGTCATCTCTAGGTGAATCTTCCCGTGTCAGTAGGTTTTAGACGTCTTTTGGGAACCGTATTTTCTTGAACATACACTAATCTACACAAACATAATCTCCGGATCTAATGATCCCACTTTGAAAATGGTTGCACTAATACAAACCTACATCATCCTTTATTGTTATTTACTTTGTTTTATCGAGGTACCGCGGGCGGAGCCGCGAGCAGAAGCTAGTGACTCATAAAGGTACTATCATGATTCCGTTTCAAGTTATAATCATAATATTCAAATTTGGATATCTACTTATGAATGTGGAATGGACTTTTACCATTTTATTTTTTAAAGCAAGGCCAACCAACTCAGAAGTACAATATGTAACTATTTTCCGATGTTGCAGCATTTGTTAATGACGTGTGTGCAACAACTTTAGAATAAGGCTTATCTATTCTTACCTTTATCACGAGCTACCTACGAGGACATGTGCCTAAGTAAGTACAGTCGTGGAATAACCTTAGTGTCGACTTTTATTTACAAGAATTAATGATTTGTATTGCCAACATTTCAGTGCAAGAAACAGTACTGCCAACTATTTAATAAACGCAACAAATTTATTATATAATCTATGCCCTATGGCATAAAGGTTTTGCTTCTTTTCGCTGCTTTGCTTACTCCATCCTTCTTCTTCTTGATATTATATTCTTAAAAAAGCATTGGTATCATTGACAGACACTGAGATTATAAATTTAAATCATTAGAAACAAATATTAAAATATGAATGGCCGATAAAACCATTAGACAAGATAAAAAAACCAACCATTTTTTTTTGAATAAATTTAAACTTTGTCATCGAACATGATTTTCTTTGCAACAGTCATAGATAATACATAATATCGCAACAGTTCTGTCACGTAGTTGGACAAGGTAACATGTGCTCGCGAAACGTTATATTATTGAATTTGAAAAACGAACCTTTTAAATCCGCGCCAGCACAACGGGTACACAATGTATTGCGTTTAGTAACTTGATAAATACATTATGAATTTTAGCAGTGGACCCCAGTTCTGCTGAGATTACACTGGCTTTTAAAGCAGCCTGAGGGCTGCACTGAAATCTCCTGAATGAGCCTGTTTATCCACTACTTATATGACAGAATTTATATGGATTATCTGAAAATGGGAATCTGGAAACCTAATGGGCCCCTAATGGTCTAACTTATCTTTACATTTTACAATATATTTTATTTAGTAAAGGGAGGTTTCAGGTCTCCTAGAACCAATTTCCAACTAATGATAAATTAAACTCTTTTAGACTCCTAACCCTAACGCTGAAATTGGGGTGTCACCCTAATTCTGGGCTAGCGTCGCGCTGCCGCGATCCGGTTGGAACCGGCTGCGACCGGTCTAGTCCCGAATTCGTTCCTTGCCCCGCCACAGGTGTACATTAGTGCATAGGTGTACATACACGGGTTTATGTGTCGGTGTGTGTACTTTCGTGCAAGTGTGCGTGTGCCGGGTAAAATGCAACTTGTTCTAAGGAGTAGGCGCGCCAGGGGTGGGCATGTTGTGGTACATTTGGATGAGGTGTCTTTGGAAACGATTTTCCGAATTCCGGATTGGACGAAATATTAATTCCTCCAATACAATAATCCTGAATTTTATTGGTGTTACCTTAGGGTTGAAAAAAAAAAGAAATAAGTACTACACATAAAATGAATAACAAGAATAAAATGTAGGTAACCTACCTACTCGAAATTTGTCAATATTTTTCCTAGAGCATAACGAGAGATTCGTTTCGTAAATTAAAGAAAATATTATATCTTCAGCTAAATTTCTAAAGATCGAGTCTCAAAAGTGAGCGTTTCAGCTAGGCCTACGGAGGCATTTACAAATTTTTATTTTCTTAACTCAACAACCAGATAGGAATGCGATCTCAACTGAGAAAATCCGGCGGGAAACTCAGCGGGCTTGCCTTTTTTTACAAAATACTTTTTTTTACTCTTTTTTTCTCATACATCTTAATTGACGTCATCTAGTACCATTCTAGTCCATAAACGTGTAAATAACAATAGTAATAAACAATTATGGTCTAACTATAAGTCACACATCAAGTCTGTAACTATAATTTACACAGTAGAAGCATTTTGTTTTACTTATTTAGATCAACGACACATCAGAGAATTACTCGACTACCTAACTTTTCCGAAAAAAATAATTCCCAAATTATTTGATTTTAGAACACTAATAACACGTTGAAGTGAACACGGGAATCACATTACTAACGCATAATAAAACCATAAAATTGTTCGCAACACCTGACATAGAGTAATGTTACGCGGTAACAGGTCTCGGAGCGGCCATTTTGAAAATGTTTTTTTTAGTGCTTTCGAATTTCGGCTGCCTAGGACAATGACCTCCGCGGACCCTGCAGGGCTGCTTGGTACCTAACTAGGGGTACTATAGCACACGAACCTACATGTTCTTGGTTCTTTTTTGTCGGCAATCGGCTACGACATTGAGCCACTTCGGCCAGTGCCGAATTGTTCGTTATTTGACTTATTTCAATAAGTATACCCCAGTACGTCAAGTGCGAGATTTTTCGTGAACTAACTATATACTTTATAGTCTACCGTATTTAAACATTTTGTATGGAGAATAGAAGGTTTTGAATACGGTCCGCTGTGGGCGCTTTTCAATTTCCATACAAAACGTCTAAATACGGTAGACTATAAAGTATACGGTTAGCTCGCACTTGACGTGCTGATGGTATTGGTGATGAATTAATGATTTAAAGTGTAATTTACTTTGCAGTCACCATTGGAGTATGTATAAGTCGATTGTACCAGCACACTTGGAATTGGTGCTGTATCTAATTTTAGTAATGAGTTCCAAAATGTTGCAAGTTATTGCCCCAAGACTCAAAATATATTAAAAACCATTCGTAAAAATGTTAGGTCTGTGTTCAAAACAGAAGGGCATTGGTATTTGACGGCCTGATTAGCGAAGTTGGTAGTGACCCAGCTTTCTGTGCCGAGGGTCCCGGGTTCGAATTCTGGTAGGGACAAACTTTGTGTGAAGAGCACGAATGTTTGTACCCAAGACATGGATGTTTAATATTTATATAAGTAATATATACTGGGTTCGCTTCCAGCCCATTGTACGGTACCCATAATACAAGCGTTGCTTAGTGTGGAACCGTATAGTTGATGCGTTTGTCTGGCGATATGTATTTTAAGTGTCACTTTGGACAGTTCGAGTATAAACTGTCAAAAAATGACAGCAAAACTGTCAAATGTGACAGATGCGATGACATTTCCTATCGATAATGCGTCAATGGTATTAACAGGATTAGGGTCCTGCACAACTGGCACTAATCCTTTTAGATAACATTTTTGATATTTTATGTACTTTTACATAACTACTTATATACCAAATGTTTTCATCATGGATTGTATTAAAAGTTTAAGGAATTATGGAGTTTTAGAAAACATGTTGCGTCTGTAATCACCAGCGGCACTCCAGCGCTTAATTGCTTTCAAACGTACGTTTTAGATTTACTGTAGTCGTTACTCTAGAGCAGGGGTTCCCAACCTTTTTTTGTCTACTGCCCACTTTAAGAATAAATTATTTTTTAACGCCCCCCTTTTTAAACATACTTAAAAACCGCTAATTACTTATAACTGATTATTGAAACGCAAATTTATAGTATTCGGACAGAGTATCTTTTATTGAAAATAAAACAAACATAATCAATTCTTATATAAAAACTAATGTGAAGGTTGAATCTGATGCTGTTCAATAAGTTTGTTGATATCAGGTTCCAATGCCCCCTTTTTTTTCTGGGTCTCTTACCGCCCCCCTTTAGGCCTGCAGCGCCCACAAGGGGGCATTATCGCCCACGTTGGGAAAGACTGCTCTAGAGCAACTAAAGATGCTTTACGATTTCATGCTCTAACATCTTGGAACAGATTAATAAAAACTCTAGAATTAAGATTTTGTCTGTGCTCATTTCGGTAATGTTTATCGATCTAGATCTCAGTATCTAAACGAGCTTAGATATTTAGCCCCATGAAACTTTAATCAAGATCAGAATATTTTTAAATCGTGTGACCCATTACAGTACTTATGAATCGTCTAAATAGCAATAAATGCTAAGCTACGACTTTGCCGTCCGTTCGGAATGGCGTTTCCATGAAGTTACAGGCAAGAAACTCCATGGTTGCTCTTTTTAAAAGAATCTTATGCATGTGTAGTACAATATTATGGGTATGTAAGAAAAACATTGACATCACAAGATGCCCATCGCTCCAAGCTACCTTAGGTTTTTTTTTTTTTTTTTTTTATTACATTATAGGCAAGTATTTGATCTCGATCTCACCTGATGGTTAGTGACGATGAGATCTACGATGGAGCATACTTGCCTAGGTAGGAAGGCGGCAGTAGATAGAGGCACATGCAGCGCAACTGATCTGACCCGCCATCCATGAATGGCAACACCGAACATCATGCCGGAACACGGCTAGGCCGCTTGGCGACATGGCTTTGTTCAGTGGGTGGTGACTAGCCACGGCCGAAGCCTACCACCAGTAGAGTTGTCACCTGGGTGGCACCACCCAGGGTCACGTGTAGGGTATCTCGAGGGTACTTAATTCTCCTACGGACGAAGGTGACTCGACCCCACCATCGAGTGTACCTTAGGTACTGGGCCATCACGCCCACAAGAAAAACATGCATTTTATACATATAGGAATGGAATTAGCGACCTCTGGCCACTTTCGCGTATTTGTTCAGGAGACCGCGGACCCGCCCAGGGACGAGGGGGTTGGGGGGTCTGAAAAAACCTTCAGAGATAGCGCCCTTCTACCACCCATTACGTGTCGATTTCAGCTGTTTCTGAATGTTCTATTTCTGAAGTCTGAAACAGACAGACATTGCATTCTAATTGGTTACCACTCTATGCTAAGTTGTCGCTAAAATTTAAAAAGATTTCATACAGTTTCAAATGATATAAGTGTTATAGAAAAGTAATTCCAGAAACTGAAACACAAAACCTTCCACACATCACTTGCGTAAACATATAATTCACTTAGGATAGCTCGTATATTAGGAATCGGGGAACAAAAAAAAACTTTATTGGCGTTTGAAACGGCGCCTCGGGGTGACATCGATCCTCCACGCGTTGTGCTGCGTATAAATATGCTGGCTAACACACAAACTGTAGCGGTAACAAGTTTTTAAATTGAATTAAATTAATAATAAAATATAAGTGCAACAACAATTTTGAGTGTTTTAAAAAACATTAATCTTGTAATCCCCAAAGTAGTAGGTGCATCAATGTGCACCCATATTTCACCAATAGTTCCAATATAATTGGGGACTTCTAATAGGTATGCCAGGCACACAAGATTAAGGCCATAATCCACTACGCTGGCCCAGTACAGTTTGGTTAACTTCACACAGAAGTCGCTGGATTCTTCACGATGTTTGCCTTCCCCGTACAGCAAGTGATAATCATGATTGAAAATGAGATTCGCACATCAAAATTCAAAAATCTCAGAGCTGCGAGCTAGGGCTTGAACCTGCAACTTGTTTCCAAAGTGACTCGGCAATCACTGGTATTGTTATACAAATATATCAAAATAACATTTAATATGTACAGGGTGCATTATTGTAAATCAGTTGTGGCAGAAAGTTCTTGTGTACCTAGCAGCCATTAGACAACCTGTTGCAAGGCGAATTAAAACTAACAAACGAACCAAAATCCCAGGAAATTAAACCGCTGCTGTACGCGAATGGCTACACGTATAAGATCTTGGGGCGGATTTTCAATAATAGACGTTTAGTGGCTGATAGATAAATAAATGGAATTCACACCGAAACAAATCGATTGAAACATAATATACTTTTAGCTGAAAAAGGCAGATCTTCCAGCCAGGCGGGTGGTATGCCTGGGGGGCAGTCGCTATGCCCCAACGGTTATTGTCGGCATCTTGTATATATGTTACTTGCTCCGAAAACTCTTATAGCGCGATTCAGGATTGTGATGAGAATTGTCTACTGTTCTGAATGCGTCTGCAGCGCCATCTGTGTAGCTTGTGATGCGGTTGAAGTGGTCGCTACATACTTATTATAAGAACGCTGTCATCTCGTAAATCGTGCCCCCGCCAAAGTTATCCAACCCCTATCTAAAATCGTTTGGAAAATAAAACGCGCGTAGAGATCTCCTGTAGGAATTAGCGAGGGCCGAGCCCAGCCCGCAACTAATAAATTGCTAAATAATAAAGGTACTCGACCTTTTTCCAACCGTTAGTAGGGTCACCAAGCTTCTGCGCGTGCGTCGCCTTTCATGTTATTGTACAACATCTTTTACGGCTTATCATATATTGATATTACACGTCCATAGAAAAGAGGTATAAGGCAGGGATTCGCAAACTATTTTGGTTAAGAAACCCCTTTTCCAAAATGAACTGATACCTCAGACCCCCATAGTCAAATTACTTTAAAAATCCTAAAATGATGTGAAGTTGGCTACCGTATTTGCTAATACGCTTTGCTTACCTGATACAAATTCTGGCAATAAAACAAAGGTGAGGTCATAATTTTTGGTAATCAGACAATATTAATATAAGTTAACGTGTGGTAACCCTATTCAGTATTACCATGTAGGAATGTAATCACGATATAATGTTGTTATGTTATTGCGTTATTTTTTGTATAAAAATATTATGTGCGGCTTTTTGCGTACAAACTAGAGGTTGATTCCGGCTTAATTTATTTATATATATATTTATTTTGATGGTATGTAGTTCAGTAATGTATCACATATAATTCTTCACGAAACGTGGTAAATTTTTGTAAGCGGGGAAGAATTTGTGCTACAGTCGTCGTTACGGACAGTCTGAAGCCTGAAAAAAACTATCAAACGGTCTTCTTCATTCAAGATATTCAGCCAATTCAGGCTAGTCTGGAAGCCGACTTCACTACAAGAAAGAAACGGGAAAAGGTCCAGGAAAAAGAAGTAGAAGAAAGAGCCTACTCGGTTATGATACCGGTGTTATGACGTCATATCCCTGGTATATTTCGAGGTTCGAACCATATTTACTCCGTCAGATATTAAACATGCTTATTAGTAGACTCATATAAAACTAGACTGATAAAAAATTTGAGACAAAAGAACAAACACAATTTTGTACATCATAAGATTATACTTTAATGTGTCAAAAATAAACTACATTATGAAATGTCTAACAACTTAATTAAACTTAAAAAAACTTAAATAATATACGTGAATTTTTCAAGGAAAACTCCTGAGAACACGGAAATTCCCTTACAGTGTACGAGGCAATCATAAATTCAAAAGGAATTAATTAAGAATCTTATTTCTTAGAACCCCGACCCTCGAAAGTTCGTAGCGTAGTAACTGAACACACGGGTCTCGCGAAAAAGTCTTACAATAACTGTAGAAACTTTTATTACAGCCAAGAATCCCTTTGAAATATACGTCGCTATGGTGATTCAATCTCTTGGCTATGGAGTTTGTCTTTATGAAATGACGGGTTACTCTAGTTTGGGCGGGCGATGTTAACTTAAAAGATATCTGAATAATTAGGTTACCTGTTCAGCGGAAAAGGGAAGATCTTCCAGCCAGGCGGGTGGTATTCCTGGCGGGGCGGCCGATATGCCCCGGCGGTTATTGTCGGGATCTTGTATATATGATACGTGCTCTGATAACTCTCATAGCGCGATTCAGGATTATATTGAGAATTATCTATTGTTCTGAATGCGTCTGCAGCACTATCTGTGTAGCTTGTGGCGAGGTTGAAGAGGTCGCTACATCTGCCTCGCATAAGTTCGGCTCCTAGTTGATTATCTTTACCTCATTATCGGATAGAATATGCATAGTGATTATTACTATAGCAGTTTTCTTACAAAATTATCAAACTGTATTGCGATTATGACTCCGATTGTATTGACAAATGATACGGACACATATGGAGAGATGGGCGCCTTCTCGAGGGGAGCCATGGGAATGTTGGCGTGGCGACACACTAACAGATTGGCTAGAGCGGCATTTGACAAAGATGCACGTAACATTGTGGGGAAAGCCTTTGCCAAGCAGTGAGACGATCTTGAACAAACAATTGGAATCAAATTTACCAACGTTTTTTTTATTATTAATGTTAAAACCTAGAGTTATTATAGCAGGCGATAGGTGACGTTTTTACTTAATTGTACACGGATATGATTATAAATATTCCCTTTCTATTAATACTAGCTGTCCCGTCGTGTTTTGAATCAGATGTATGAGAAAATGAATTATCTCTATATTTAATTATCTTATTATTTTGACGATTTTTTTCCAGGTTTTAATAGTTATTCTGCTATTCGGGGCGGAGACAAATTAAAAAATCAAAGATCTCAACAATCGGCCCACCCGTTCTTGAGTTACAAATCGTGTAACTAACATTACTTTGTTTAATAAATGTATATGTAGAATACTAATGTGATATTATATAAATAAAATTGAAATAATAAACCTTTATGTAACGGCTGGCAAGGCACAATGTACACTAACGATTCGTTCGCGACCGTTTTTAATGCGTGCCTTTGGACATATTTAAAACACAAAGTTTTCCGTAACCGAGCCCTCCCTGCCGACCCCCTCCGACCCCCCTCGTGCCCACATTTCGGTAGTTAGCGAACGAACCCAGAGAGCGCAGATCCCAACAGAGTGGGGTAAAAAATACCCTAGTTTTAGCTAATCTGCATTACCCCCGAGAAACATTTTTAAACTCAGCCGGCCGGGGGGTGGTTTTAGGCATTTTAACACTGAACAAAAATGTAGGGGGTAGGGGCGGGGTGCGTGTGTGGACTTATGTGCGAATCTATTTATGTGCCCCCCGCGCCCCCTCGCGTTAATATCGGTCGCCATGGCAACGGGCCGATTACTGCATCGCATCTACTCGATTTTTCGCTGCTTTTTCCGTTGTAATCAAATGAGGTGCGACGCGTGTGTGTGCCCCCCCTGTCAAGGGGGCGGCCCCGGGTGGGGTTGACACGCGTGTACTCAATTATCCGCAGTGAATCAATAGCGGCGAGATGAGGGTAGTTGTGATGTTTGGGACCAACGTAATGCTTTTTATCTGTTTAATTTTTTTGCGCGCGCAATTTTTCTGGCTTTTCGCGCGTTGGATGTTAACGTATTGTTATACCGTTTGACCTACATCCGAGGGGTGGGGAGACCCGGATATATACATGGTTTAGATGTTTTCTATGAAAACAATCCCCGAGTTCGATGAATTTATTGATTGGGGGTAGAGAGGTGAAAAAATATTATTAGTATAACGGAACCGAAATATGGGGGGCATATATATAACTTTATCATTTATGGTATATTTATAGAAAAAATATAGAAAACAGTTATCAGTTGAGATTATAGTGTTTCTGAATATAGTGTGAATAACAATTTCATATAAATTTGACGCCTTAGATAAATGATACACATAAATGATAAGCTACTATTGAGTTAATATTATTTTCTGGAGGATAGATTTGTTACTCGTTCTTATACATAGGAATAACATTCCGAACGGGTGGTTAAGTTTTAGCTTAGCATTTTGTAACTATTTTGACGATTCATAAGTACTGTACTTACTAAATGGTTGACATGAATAAAAAATATTCTGATTCTAATTCTGTTGCCCGAAAGATTCTGAATTTCTTCTCACCGGATTCCAACTTCCTGATAAACACTATTAATTTGTTTAACATTGCTTCGACTTGTATGTACTTTCTGCCATATAAGGTATATATATTAAAATATTAACTATATATTAATAATAGAGTTTATTTTTTAACATCAGCTTTAATATATTTTCGTCATTTATCATTATATGAATAGAAATTACATATTCGATTACTTCAACAAAATAATTAAGTTATTTTTGCAATAACATCCCATCTTTTATAACTTTCCGGAACTTAGGTCACAGACACTGCCACCTCATATACAAGAAAGGTTTAAACAAAAAAAATTACATTTCCCGACTTTATATGACTGATCTACCACCCACTAGATGGCATTAATGTACCTATTTCAAGCTCCATCTACAATATATTCGTGTTAATAATTGGAATTGAAAAAAACAATGTTGTTTTTGAAGTCAGACTACTGGCGCCATCTCTGGGTGTTTTCTTGAACTACTTATTGCATGATGTTGAAAATCTACTAGTATGATAATGGCGCCGTTCACACCGTCATTCTCGACCACGGTAGTGAAATCACAATCGAACGATACGCGGTTCGAAGTGAATATTACGATACTGTCAATTTTGACGCGAGATGCATCGCGATTCGCGGGTTGCTTGTAATAATACTGGTTCATTTTAGCCCGACTGCATGAAAAACCCTAGAAGGGGAAAAAGTTGTTGGTTTGTTTATAATATTTTCTTTGTAAGTTATACCTTATGCACCATTATTCGTATAGAATAAACTCGGAATAAAATCTGTTCTATATATCAGCCGAAAGACGTCCACTGCTGGACATAGGCCTCCCCCAATGATTTCCACACATCCCGGTCCTCCGCCACTCACATCCACCGGCTCCCTGCTACACGTGTGATATCATCAGTCCACCTTGTGGGGGGCCGTCCTACACTACGTCTTCCTAGAACCTTTCTGCCCCAACGTCCATCGGTTCTGCGAGCTATGTGTTGCCCACTGCCACTTCAACGTTGAAATATTGATACTTTGAGTTATGTCGGTTACTTTAGTAGTAGTAGTAAGTAATTAATTTAATTAACTAGTTACAATTTTACCGTGCTTGGCTTCGACCTTTCTGGACTGACTATGTATAGAACAAAAACACTGAATAGTTCGCAAATCACTTTAAATTTATTTGTTATAAAAGTAACTATATAAACAGAATAGAATATTATAATTTTATTAATGCAAACCGAATACTTATTACGTACAATAATGATTTATACAGTGTGATTCAGGAAGTGTATAAGTACCGACCTTTGTGCCTGCGCTTCCGTATCACATTTGTAATCATTACTTCGATACGTCATTTAAAAATATTTTTTACTTATACTTTTTTTTAATTTTCTTTTTTTTTTAATCTACATATCGAAACTCTGACTTCACATAACTATTATAAATGCTCTAAAAAAGTGCAGGTTCAAAGCTTAGTATACTCTTTCTGTATAACGCTGTATTACATGTATAGTAACTATTTATTTTTAAACTCTGTCACATAACGACTTAGATAATACCTACAGACCATTACGACGTATTGAGACCCGTACACAACAAAATGTTAGGTTCTCTTATTTATCTTTTGGTTCATGGTGCATACTCCCTTTTACAAACGCAATTTTTTTTATGATGTTACGTGTATAGGCTAGCTTATTGCATTTCTTTCAGTACACGGATAAAAACTCAATTCCTTTAGAATTGTATAGTGACTTAAATACACACCGTCGAATACTCAATCGCAACTCAAATTTGAGGACTGCTTAAACACCTCATACGAAAATATGCCACATTAAATTTGAGTAGCGTTTGAAAATTTCGTTGTTAATCTCACTGTTCTATATTCTGTCATATTTATGTAGATAATTATTCATTTCATCGAACTCATAGAAGTTATAATCAACTAACAATGGCATTACAAAGGATTTATTTATATAAATGTTAATGTCAGTAGCTTATTATGAATTCGACGGCTAGCCTAGACGGCTAAATCAACGTAATTTTTATTAAACAATAAATATCTGCTTGGCACGTTATTACTTTCGTTTGTCGCACGGACAGCACTAGCTTCCAAATTAAACATAGGTATTCGTTAAGCTCTTCGCCGACTAGAGCGTAACAACTTTTTTTTCCAAGCAGTTAAATCAACCCTTCAAGTTTCACCTCTATTAATTATAACAGAGCGGATAATTACCTGTCGCATAATAAAATAGTTTAAAGTCTAGTAAGTATAGATCACATCACAAAAATGAGCAAAGATGGCGGCTCTGTGTATGGCCAATTGTATGAGTTCGGCATGCACAGAGCCGCCATCTTTGCTTATTTTATGTGATTTGTTCAGGCAACCGCAGCTGATAGAATACATGTAGAATATTACCATAGGGCTGCCTACCTTGAAACACGCCGAAATTTAAAATCCCGATGTGCTCATTCGACACCCCTGTTGACTGTGCCATAGCTGTGCTACACTTTAGCCGTCAAAGAGCATTAAAAAACTTTTCTCCATAATTTCTACCATTCCTACCATAAAATTTGAATATACCCAAGCGAAACTAACATTAGATCACAACTATAATTTTAAAATTATAATATCCCCGCTAACATTTTGGTGTTGCCATATGTTCCTTACAGTTATAACAATAATACTTAACTAATCATCTTATATGACGTATCGAGATTTTGAAATCGTGATCAGAAAACGTTCACAGAATCTGTATCAATTAATTACAAAGTGATTTGTTTACCTTGGAATTGCCGAATCTGATTTAGCAATTGGTGATGGAGGACGACAGCGTGGGGGAATCTGCATGTCTGGGAGAACCTAACCATGGGCCCAATTCTGCTAATTTAAATAAAATGACATATAATTGCCAGTCCAGCGACACACTATTGAGGTTCCATTACGACTGTGGCAGGTTGGCTATTCTGCTAAAATTTAAATGTCGTCTTGATGGAGTCTCATTACAGTGTCGGTAGCAGTCGACACACAACCCGTTGGTTGTGTGTCGACTGCTAGGACCGTCAGATAACGAGTAGATACCATTACTTAGCTACATTATTTAGATACACGACTGAAGTACAGAATACGAAATAGTTTTATTTGAATGGCTGGTCAGTGGAAAGCCACTTGTTTTAAAAAAAACTAGTAGACTACCAAATGTCTGAAATCATTCAATCGACACGCTATCGACACTCCACTAAAGCGTTTGTAAATTAGCAGAATTGAGCCCTAGCTCGCAAGACCAGTTAAATCCATAAACCCGCTGGTGTGGTGGATTGTGGCCTGAATCCCGGTGGAGGCTGATGCCCATCAGCGACTCATTAAAAGGGCTAAAGGCGACGAAAAGGTGGCCCAATGTAAGTGTGAAGCAGTTTGATTCAGTTATATTTTTTATACACAGCAGAAAAATAGGTGGATTAATAAATATTTGGCTTGCTTCCATCAGATTTTTGCGGAGATTTTATAATGTCGTTTTTATTTTGCCGCCCTTTATCACGCATCAACAATTATTCAGCTACATGTTTCAGGAGTCTGAAAGACACGTCGCTGCTTCAGATGATTATAGTCTTCAAATTAACAGTTTTCATAGAGCTTTTGAATCATCTGGTGGAGACTTCTGGTGACCAGAACGCTGGCACTTACATTGCCATTCAACGTGGCAATGTTGCCTACGTTTTGGGCACCCTGCCGGCCGATGGTGATGGGGATTTGCTGAGTGGATTCTGATACCTGTTTAATTTTAATTTATTATATCTTTAGGTATACTTAAAAATAAATTATATATGTGTAATTACATTCAGTAATTAGATTTTTAAAAAGTTACAATTCTATGAGTTTGATCTTTTCATCATCATCCGTTTTTTATTTATGATGATATTTATTGAATTTGATATCCCTATTAAATTCTTGACATCGGCAAGTTACCCACTAAGTTGTGGGTATATAATTTCGTAAAAAAAGTATAAGAACACAATTCTATGAACATTTTCTCATCATATACCACTTAAACTAGAATACGAACTAATTTGGCCACAACGATACTATGAAACAAAAATGTACAAACTGCCATTGTTTCATGGAGAACTGGGCCTTTTGGGAACTCAGCTTAGTAACACTAGATGCCAGAATATTTGAACCAGCACACTGAAAAATATAATCACGTTATTTTAACTTGCTAGTAACATTATTATTTATTTTGTGTCCAAGACTACTCCGGCCAGTGGAGAATCTATAGAGTTGTTATTTAGCGAAGGAATATGGCAGTGCCCTTTGTTTGATACTACTTGGCGGAAGCACTACCGTGCCTCCAGATTCCTTGTATCTCATCCATATCAGCATCAACGGCATCAACGATTTTATTGACAAAGTCGTGAGTTTCTGAATTCCATAATATAATTAAAAGCTCAACTTGAAAACAAGGACTGGGCATGCATCGAGTTCTGTCTGCTGTTAGTGAGATGCGATTGCTAGTCCATACATTCCGGCCATTAATCTAATTTATACAGATATACCTACTGAGCGACACACTGAGAACCTTCAACGTACGAACAACTAGATTCTGAGCAGTAGTGGCAGTGGAAAACATACCGCGAGGTGCCGAGGAGGAGAGATTATCGAAGCTCTTAGCCGTGAGTCGACTTAGAGTTTTGTTTACTAAATTATAGGTTTTATATTGACGCATGTTTTCCACTGAACCCTGAAAAATAACAATTTATGAGCTGATAAGGAAAACAACGGGGCGACTTCAAGCTTATATCACTACTAGAGAATTTAGATTTTACAAAATTACAACTATATTGGTGTGGTGCCAGTGTGAGGAACTAATTTAATTTTCTTCAAAACATCATTACCGGCTAGGCTTTATTTCGATCTAACATAACAATAGCTTTTCTCTTTGAAAAAAATAGTGAACTAGGTAACTATTGACCTTTTTAATACTGATATAACCAATTCACTTCACAATACCGAGACACTGTCGTCTGTCATTTGCCCAGACACTGTAAGCTTATATGCTCCATGTGCCCAGACCAGCAGCACGAGACTGCGTTCGGTCTAGATCTGGCCATTTCCAAGAATAATATCCCATCGATTAGAACATAAGTAGTGTCTCCCAAGCTGACGCCACACCGCAATACACCATCAAAAACCACCCCCATCCCCAACTATGTACAGAAACCGAGCGATAAATTAACTCGTGCCGTCGGACTTGCTCGACTCACTCTCCTCCGTAATGGTGATCATTGGGGGAGAATCGTAGACCCCATCCCCAGACTTCTCGTTCAAAAGCTTCTCTAATTTCGGAGGAGCTGACGGCAGGATCACTTCCTTCACAGACTCATACATATCAGTCTTGATGGTCGGCAAAGAACCTCTCTTATCTTTGACATCTCTTGGAACTTCCTCTTCAATAATTTCCATTGCTGTTATTCTCTCGTCTTCCTCTAATCGAACCGGGAGACTGTCAGCCCGATTTAGAGACTTCGAAGCGTCAATACTTTCTGTGACTGCAACGGCTGTCCCATTCTCCATTGTCTTTTGGTCGTGAAGGTGTTGTAGACTGTATTCCCTGGCCTGAACGTCTGACAATAAAGGACCGTCTGTGGAGCCCTCAATACAATATCCAGGACCTTGTAAAGCATCGCTGCCTATGATAGAGTCTTGTTTAAAGATAGCAGCAGTGACGATTGGCTTATCAGGATCTGTTGGGGTTTTGCTGATCAAAGGCTCCTGGGAATTATCGTAAACTATACCGTCTGAGATATCCTCTTTAGTTATCTCGTATCCTGTGTAGACAGGATACCCAAATGGACCTTGTTCATAGCCCATTTGACTGCTGTAGGAGTAGCTAACGTTGTGGGATCCAATTGAAGACATGCTCAGATCAGAGATTGATAAACCAGTGTTTGATAAAGCTAATGCTTTTTCTCTTTCGAACTTATCGCTGCTTTTCTCGCTGTCGTCTTCTATCTTCTTCTCTAACTCCTCGGGGATACGGTGTATGAGCGCCTGGTTGATGGAGATTTGAGGGTCGTGTGGGGGAGAATTCTGAATGGATTTGCTGGGTCTATAGGCGGCTGACTGTTGAACCTCCACCACGAAGATACCGTCGTTGTCAGGGGAGTACTTCATTTTGGTCTCTCGGCCGTTTTTGGTGAAATCCTGGAATGGGATAATTAATTTTTTTACTAGCCTAGCATACTTGGTTATGCCATGGGAACTCTTTAATTTTGTGGGAGAAAAATGAGATTACACTAGATTTTTCTTGTTATTACGTATCACCGTGCCAAGTTTCTTTAATTCCTCCAGTGGATTTTGTGATAGGGTTTTTTGGCTTTCCTGCGGGAATCTAGTCCATTCATTATGTGTTGTATGTGGTGACCAGGTTATAAGCCATCACTACGCCGATTTGGTTTAAAATCTCGGTAGGTTCCTCGTGATTTGCGATGAGATGGTAAATACTCGATTTTATCGATAGTCGATAGGCCCATTGTAATAGAGGGCAAACTTTTCGCTATTATAAAGAGCACACTCCTTAATGCGAGGGCGAGTTGGGCGATAGTCCAAGCTATTATTATTTTCCAAAAATATTTAATGTATCATCATGACCAAGTTGCAGTCTTATTATAGGTACCTGCGGATATCGTCATACCATAGTAGATAGTCGAGTCATTTATAAAATACCGGATAGTCCTGTTTTCCTTAACCTACTGTTTAAGAAGATATGCTATGTCACAAATATAGCTACACTGCCTACATTATACTCTACCAATACGAGACATCAGCACGTTAAGTGCGAGATTATTTGTGAGCTAACGGTATAGTATATAGTTTACGTAGTTAGACACATTGTATGGCAAATTGAACAGCGCCTCTAGCGGACAGTATTCGAACTTTCAATTCTCCATACAATATTTCTAAATACGTAGACTCTGAGACACACGGTTAGCATAGGTATGATCTCGCACTTGACGTCCTGAAAACAGGATACGTACACTTCTCTCCTCGGTCTCAACTATGAGATGGTTGTTCTTCAGGGTCATGGTGAAGATGGACCCATTAGCGGGAGGAGGGTCCCCTCCCGACCCCGCCTCCCCACTGCCCGTGCCCTCTTCGTGTGGCGATTTTAACTGGAAATGGAGAAAAATACATTGAATGCTAGACGCCACTTCCTCATCTTCATCAGCCTTGATGACAAAGGCTATTACTGTGTAAAGATATTATGCCAGAGCTGCTAATTCCGCCGTTTTGCCATCAAAATTTTGATATAAAAACAAATCAAAGTAAACTTTAATGCTTTCGAAATATGACTGTAAACGTAACAAAGAAGGTGGGGCTGATTGATCAACTTTTGTAGTTGAAATCTGAAATTAATTTCCTTAGTCGAAGGCGGCGGAAGTAGTCGCGAACGGATGTAAATATAAGGCAAATAAGTAAAACTATGAGACAAATTAGTATCGTGAATAGGCTTTCTTCTTTCATTTATTTTCATTCATTTAATTTCATTTTTCATTCTTTCATATAGGAACACGCACAAGAGTTTTACTTTGCGCAGTACTATATGACGTTTGGTAAAATTATAAAAAGTCTATAAATTCGGGTGGTAAACATTTATAATATCTCTATACGGATTATAAAAACAATCCAATAAATACATAAACCAATGCACCAAGACCATTCCATCAATGTAACAGACCCTTAGTACATAATGTAGTATATATATATATGTACGGCGACTATCGTGTTTCAGATGCTGCTAATGACCCGACCGTTGATGAATCGTTCACCTCCGCCCACGCTTCAGGCCACAAGTCATAAGCTGAAACGAATTCCGAAGCCATCAAATATCCTGGACAAAGGATACCTAACCTCCTGCTGCATTCAGTGTGATGGACTATGGCCCCAACTCCCATCGCATTGAGGGGGAGTGTGCCCGCTATAACAGCAATATGCTTGCCCCTACTATATTGGTAGCAAAATACCCATAATACGTGCTTTACTTATATACGAAACGTATAACAATTTTTAGTCTGTGTGTTCGCGTCGAGATATAAATATGTAATTCACCTATAAAGATCAGCGCACACTGACGGTGTATGTCGACAAAGCGACTAATTTAATAACAATTGAAAGTTATTTACACGTTTTATTTTGTTATTTCATATTCAGCATAATGTCAAAGTAATAAAGTCGACATTCAATTATAATAAAATTAGACGCTTAGTGAATTTGTTGTTCTGGTGAGGCTCTCTCTCTCTCTTCGAGCAAGATTCCTTAAACTATACGGGTTCAGAATTAGAATATTTTTCATTCATGTAAACCCTTAAGTACAGTTCTTATGAATCGTCAAAATAGTTACAAAATGATAAGCTACAACTTTATTACTCATTCGGAATGCCGTTCCTATGGAGAAGCACGGGCAAGAAACTCCATGGTTGCTCTATTTAAAAAGTTCTTTTACATTTTTGAGCAGTACCTTGTTATAGGTATTTGTCATTCTCCGCTACCGCCATATGCCATGCCTTATGACTTAATGTAGTCCAATGTAACAAGACCTCTAATATTACATCCAAATTCCATTTTTAATGTAAGATTAAAGTGACGTGGGGCATGTGTGGTGCCATCTCCACTTGGTCTTATCTTTATAGAAATTATTTTAACCACTAATGTGCATAATTCGATAAGTAAATTTGAACATAATGATTGAGGCGCTAAGGTCGGGACTTGATTGGTTGTGGATGATTTGTCAGAGTTTTAATATTATACAGATAAAAAAAAATGGCCATTTCAACTTCTTGACGGCTAATGTAGCATAGCCAGGTTTAACACACCTTTTGAGGTATTTATAAAATATTTGTCAATAGTATGTAGGAGTTATGTATCCATGACCATATTGGCTTGAGATATGATCATATGATAGTAAAACAACAATTGCTCTTAATTATTGATGAAAATAGTGTAAAATATCCGATGATTCAATGAATACGCTTCCCTCGGTGCAGGGTACATATTTGAGGCGTTTGGGATAGAGACATTGGGTCCGTGGGGACCGGGTGCCCATCGGATCTACAGGGAGCTCTCAAACGTCTGGTGGAGACATCTGGTGACCAGAACGCTGGCACATATTTTGGCCAACACATCAGCATTGCCATTCAATGTGGCAATGCTGCCAGCGTTCTGAGCACCCTGCCGGCCGATGGTGGTGCGGATTCGCTGAGTGCATTCTGAAGTCTGCCTAATTTAAATTTTAATCTTGATTTATTTTTATTTTATTATATATAACTTTAAGGGCTTTAAAATCAAAATTTACTTACTTACCTACATATTTTATTTTTGATCGGTAAAACTGCGCTCGCGTCATAAAGATTTTTGTTGTGTACAAATGCGTCAGTTTCCTCGACTCAGGGCAGGATGCGACACCACGTGGGTAGACCACGTTACGCAAATACATGTTTACCGAAAATCTGCCAGCATTTCCTCGCTTCATGAGATACCTAGTATTATATTTAGCTCTGCTATTCACTACCTATTACTTCCTAGATCATTCGTAAATTTAAAAAAAATACAATCTTACCTAGCTAGAATATTTTACTCTATTAATGCCTAGATCTACATCCTAGGGCCTCTATCAAAATTTATTTATAATATTATTTAAATATCTATGAAACGTATAACATTTTTTTTCAAGCACTCAAAAATGTGCGTTGACTCCTTTCATCATGCCTACAGCCCAAACATCAAACTCTAAAAATCATTTGTCAAAACACAATACCATGCATTCCTTTGCCTCAAAAAAAAAGGTAATAAAAAAAGTATGCAAACACCCACACACATTCACACGTCGTCCTAAAAGCTAGTCTCAGGTCTACCGGGTCGTCGGCCGGTCGACGCCCGAGCATTTCGGGCCAAGACTTATTTTTTTTCGGCAAGCCCCCTCCCACCCTCCCCCGCAGCCTCCCGCAATCGAGTTGCAGTTTTTAGATGCACCTACTCTCGTTGTATGACTATCTAACGACCTGAACAGGAGGATGAGTGGAGGCGTTATTGCTTGTAGAAATATTGGTTGGGAAGATACATTTGGATTTCTGAATAATTTTCATTGTACCAAGTTTTGACCAAATTCTTATAGATTAAATAAAAAATTAAGCAGCAAAATAATACATTATATTAGATCAATCTAAAGCCATCAGTCTGTGTAGTACCGAGTGAAATAATTCTGACCAATCTTGTAAATCTTGTAATAGCTTATGTAATCTTTTTTCCATTACTACACTATCCATTCATACTAAGTTTTAGTAACTTCCAGAAATTTCATCTACAAATTGTTCTCTAGAACCTTCTGTGAAATTAAGTTTAAAAAAATATATTGATCTAAGTCGACTCCACGCCACTGCAATGCGCATACGCATTCATCGAGAAGTGCGTTGCACTATAGCGAGCCAGTCTGACTAGATTTTTGGCAACGAGCTGCGCGAGCGCACGATGCAGCCCGCGTGCTCGCCCCTCCCCCCCCCCCCCCCCTCCCCTTACCCCCCGCGCCCCACACACGCCCAAAATATGAGTTTTTGATGAGTTAACTTTTAAGATTAAAGATATATTATATTTCGGTGTTGGACAAACATGAAACAGGTCTTAATTTAAAGAAACGAACATTAAATAAAAATCAATGTACTTAATTAATAATTGCATTGGTGTTTATCTATTTTTATCGGTATTTGTATTTTATACGTAGTAATATCATCCACGTATATAAGGTGGATAATAGTGTGAAATATTTTAACTGGTCTATGAGTAGGTTATAAATATAACATTCCCAAAGTAATAAATAAAATTATTAGAAATTTAAAAATTACTCCACATGCTAAGAGAACGATGAAACGTCAATGGTTCGCCTTAAATAAAATCTAAGCATCATTTACGTAATGATTTTATGCATCAATGTAGTGCCCCAAGTTTCTATGCCGAAGGTCCCGGATTCGAATCCCGGTAGGGATAAACTTTGTGTGATGAGCACGAAAGTTTGTGCACAAGTCATGGAAGTTTAATATATATATAAGTATTATATACTGAGTCAGAAGTAGTACCCATAACACAAGCGTTGCTTAGTGTGGGACCGTACAGTTGATGTATTCGTCTCGCGATATTATTACTTTATGTCTCAGAACCTTAATTTGTAATCAATTACCTCCTGCAATTAGTGGATATAAAATCTTTAATCAAACATCAATTTGGAAAGGTCTGATTAGAACCGCATCACCGCATCTGATGTAAATTCTTGTAACGTCTTACACTTTATTTATTTTTTTGGTTAAATAAACACGGCAAGGAAGTGTTTTAAAGGTCAACAATCTACTGGCATTTGTCCTCACCCTTTCACTTTAGTCATAAAGGCGACATTAAAAGATGACATCCAAAGTATGTTGCCGACAACAAATGATGGCAACTTGTGATAACTTAGAATTCTTAAATGTTCTCTTCGATTCCCACTTTATTTCGTCGCCTACAATAATATAATAATACTACATAATGACCTGCACGTCAAGTGCGAGATTGTTCGAAAGCTAACTGTATAGTTTATGGTCTACCGTATTTAAACATTTTGTATGGAGACTTGAACAGCGCCCCTAGCGGGCGATATCTAAAACATTTATGCTGAGTGTAAGGTTTTGACGATACTATATATTTTGGTATCGTTCGTTTGCGTTTCTGTACGACATGCGCGAGTGTGAGTCGCAAGTTTAATTAGATATAATTTCTATAATATAATTTTGATAAATAAACGTAAATCTACTTTTATAGTACGCCTAGACATTTTGTGAGATTTTTCGTAAGCTAACCGTGTACTTCACAGTCTACGTATCAGACACATTGTATTGAGTATTGAATGTTTTAAATACCATCCGCTAGAGGCGCTGTTCAATTCTCCATACAAAACGTCTAAATACGTAAACTACACATTTTGCTTACGAATAATCTTGTACCTGACGTACTGTACTTTGTGTTAGACATATTATATGGCAAATTGAACAGCGCCTCTAGCGGACAGTATTTCAAACTTACAATTCTCCTCTCTCAAAAAAAACTCTCAATTTTTTTTTTTTAATCAATAAATAAAATAATGGTTTTTTTTGGTTCGGTCACGTGATCAACAACGTTTTGGCGGTATTTTTATTTATTCAAGCTTTATCATCGAATTTTATGGAATGAACTGGAATTTACAATGAAAGAACTATATTGTTAGCATCATATTAAACTAATAAACAATTTAAGATAGTTGTTCAAACAGTCAAATAGCCTCTTAGTTGCCGGGAGTGTAGTAAAAATTGGATTGATTCCCCAGCATCCCCTCTGTGGTGAGTCGTGTCGGCTTATCGGCGATGCGGCTGCGGCTTCGGAGACCGCGCGTAAATTGCGCTAACGGTCGGCCCGGTCTTGAACATACCTGGGTACCGTCAGCACAAACAGTTGTAGCTACGTATGATAATCTACATTTTTTTCAATCAAAGATGTTCCACGGATTCGTTCTTCTGTAAATGTATAGTCGTCAGGATTATCGATTATTAAAAAAAAGAACACGTCCCCTAATGATAAGTATTAGGTAACTGATCAACTTTAACATATATAAGGTGTAAAAATATTAGTGTAAATATTTTAACAGGGCCAACAGCAGGTTACACAAATAACATTCCCAATTAAATAAAACTATTTTTTAGAAGTTTAAAAAAATACACCTATACTGAGTGCATGACCAAATGACACTGGTTCAATAGAAAAATGCCAAAAAGGGGAAAAAAATGATTCTGGTTCGTCTTGTTTAAAAAAAAAACAATCAACATTTACACAATTCTTTTATACATCGTGATCCATATAACTTATTGATTCATCTCTTATAATATTTTACACTATTTTATTAAACCTTAATTTTGACACTGGCAATACACCTATCCCGCCATTTTAATTTAAAGAAAAAGTTACACTCATTTATATTATATAGCTCTATGGTTCTACGCTTCTAGGATATTTACAAAATGGCCTATAACCATATTCATTAATGACTCAATTGCAACCCTTAATTTTATTAATGACATTGATAACCATAGACTAATTAATTAGCCATAATCTGGACTTAGGAACTAAAGCAAACTTCACTGACAAAAACACTTAAAAACAACCTTGCCTTTGGCAGGTTAGGTGAGGTACCCTTTTTTTTTTATCATCCACGGTCAGACCTAGAACTATGAGCTGATTGGTTGTTGGGAGTTGTTGTGGCGAGTGTGCACTCCATAGAAGGCACTACTCCTACCATTATTTGAATCTTTAATTAATCCATACTTATTTTCTTTCTTTATTTACACTTTGTCTGCTGTCCCTACATTCCCGGATCGGGATTATCTCAGTTGCGCGTCCCGGCCAGACCCGGAAGACGGGCTTCTTGCCGTCCTGGCGTTTATTTGCATTTACATAAAAATATCTTGTTACGGAACCCTGAATAGATACCCCTTTTTGGTACTATAGCCGGCCCTTTGACAGCACCCTTTGTAAGCGATTCCGAAATGAGATATCGAAATATCCCATTATGTTTCGGATTTACTTTATATGCGTATTTTTCAGGTATTTTACATGAATGAAGAATATCCTGATTCTGATTCTGAAACAATTGTGATTTTTACGTACAACCGTGCTGTAGGTATATTGAATGTTAGAAAAAAGTAAATTTTCGGCTCACATCAAACAAATAAACTCGCACGCATCTCGAGAAATAATTTGATTTTTTTCCCTTTCCGTGTCAATGTTCTGCCGGTGTAGAGACGTTACATTGGGTATTGTAAAATTAACTTAGACGTTTGTGTTATCATCGTTCACACCGACGATTGAGCGAAGCGAAGCTATAAGATGCTATATATTTACCCTTAGAAGATGAGTTTTAGCTTCTATTACAGATTAATTTGAGGTTTAAATTAGTTTAACTGAATGTTAAGTAAAAAAACTGAACATTGCATTTGCACTATATCCAACTATTACAAAAACTCTACACACAGAATACAAAATAAAATAGAATTTATTTTTCGTGCCATTACCTCGGTCTATAGTCTGACAGCGATTATAAGCGTGTTACGAATGTTATTAGCCGTGGCTCACACATCACACAAACGTATCCTAACCAATTCCATATTCATTATTCCGTGAGTCGACTCATACAAGGCGCAGCAAACGAGCGCACAAACAAAAACAGTTCCTAATAATTCTACCTTTTATAATTTACTCGCATGACATCGCATTTCTCCCACTGGTGTGCTCGACAGGTCATCGCTCCGGGAACAAAGAGTGCCACCAATGCCCTGTAAAGAGGCCGGGAGGCCCTGAGGTGTCTTACCGATACTTGAATTATTTATCAGATCCCAGATGCGGAGATAGATACGCCGATAGGATGTAGTTGACATTACATTCTTTATTTATTAGGGTGCCCACGATTCTCATTTCTGAATAATAAATATCGCTAGATCAACACACCAACTGGATTTTCTCAAACTAAGCAACTGTATTATGGATACCGTACAGAAGACCGGGGCGATTACAGGTATGGGTAAATTACGAAAAGTAATTTACAATGAGCGTCCAAGCTGTATTTTTTTTATTACTCCCAGCAATACCTACTTTTTTATAACGTGCTATTAATTAAAACACTTTTACATTTTTATATAACAGCTAAATTAAGCGTGGAATATCTGGCTGGTTAGTTGGACTACTAATTCATTGTTCAAAAATATTATAATTGATAGCTAGTAGCGGAATGAAAAGTTTCGTCAGTTTTCAAATTGATTCTTTTAACGTTCGCGAGCACATGTTCCCTTTTCAAACTATGTCACGGAACAGGATGTTGCATAGAATTATGTTTAACTGTTTGACGACAGTGTTCGAATTTACTCAAATGAATGTTGTTTATTTTGTCCTGATATAAACGTACTAATTATAACCTCTTTGTTCCCTTTGCTTTTTAAAACATTATGGCTAAAGAGTTGAACTTATTTGCCCAGTGTCTGTCAATGTCACCATTGCATTCTTCTTCATTCCTTATGTTTTTTAAATAGGTTGGCAATCGGTTTTTGGGGTCGAGTCACCTTCGTCCGTAGGAAAATTAAGTACCCTCGAGATACCCTACACGTGACCCTGGGTGGTGCCAACCAGGTGACAACTCTACTGGTGGTAGGCTTCGGCCGTGGCTAGTCACCACCCACTGAACAAAGCCATGTCGCCAAGCGGCCTAGCCGTGTTCCGACATGATGTTCGGTGTTGCCATTCATGGATGGCGGGTCAGATCAGTTGCGCTGCATGTGCCTAGTGAATGTAGCGTCTCGATCTACTGCCGCCTTCCTACCTAGGCAAGTATGCTCCATCGTAGATCTCATCATCACTTACCATCAGGGGAGATCGAGATCAAATACTTGCCTATAATGTAATAAAAAAAAAAAAAAAAAAAATGAGAGCCATTCCTGCGAGCAGCGAGTTTTTCAATATTTTATACCTGACAGGACGGTGTAAGCAAAACCTCTATTCAATAGCAAACGCATCAAAACGCATAGCATTTATTAAAATGTTGGCAGTTCTGTTTCATGCACTGGAATGTTGGCATTACGGTTCTTGAACTCTTGCAAGCAAAAGTCGACTTTAAAGTGACGAACCTTTTCATTGCGCGACTGTACTTGAGTATATTACAATATACTTCAGTTATATACCTTATTTTTATGTGGGTAGGTACCAAAACATTTATCCTGCTTTCCTTTATAAAGCTCCCCGCGGCGTCCGACCGTGTAAACAGCACAACTCAAAAATTCCAACGCGCCGCGCGTCTAACATGCTGGAAATTTCACAATAATAAAACAACAGCTATAAACTTGCATTATGCGTTTTTTATGAGCGATATTATCTCTAGCATAATATCGTAAAATGAGGAATCACAGTGCACTTGCTCATGATTATAATTTGAGAACTCGTTTAGGTAAAACTTGGGTATACATTTCTTTTTTTCTTTTTTTTTATTACATTATAGGCAAGTATTTGATCTCGATCTCACCTGATGGTAAGTGATGATGAGATCTACGATGGAGCATACTTGCCTAGGTAGGAAGGCGGCAGTAGATCGAGACGCTACATTCACTAGTCACATGCAGCGCAACTGATCTGACCCGCCATCCATGAATGGCAACACCGAACATCATGCCGGAACAAGGCTAGGCCGCTTGGCGACATGGCTTTGTTCAGTGGGTGGTGACTAACCACGGCCGAAGCCTACCACCAGTAGAGTTGTCACCTAGTTGGCACCACCCAGGGTCACGTGTAGGGTATCTCGACGGTATTTAATTCTCCTACGGACGAAGGTGACTCGACCCCAAAAATATTAACCAACTCTTTTTTAAACAATGAATATTTTCACGTGCGCAAGTTAGATCTTTATGTACTTAGAACTCTATTCAGTTCAGTGTATTTTCAATTAAAAAAAACATCAAAATAAGTATCATTTAAGTTTCAATACTGGAAATAATCAAATACTGTGTATTTCAACTCGTTTGGTCTACAACCTTATTGAATAACATAACTACAATTTCAAGTTTTGAAAATACCCATGCCACCTGATACTTTCACCATAATGTTAGCTATAGATATCCCTTCAGAGAGAGCGCAGCGGTGATCGATAGCTGCGCGTGCGCAAGCTTTCACCCCTCGCCGCGCCGCTAACGTACCTGGCCCACTTGACAGCCATTTGGCTGAATTACGCCGAAATCACATCCCATTATACGCCCAAGATTACTTTTAATGTAATTAAATGTGTCGTAGAAGTTATTATATATAATAATAATAATTCCAGCCCTGTTTAATGGCCCACTGCGGTGCACGGGCCTACCCTCAATGCGAGGGGATTAGGCCATAGTCCACCACGCTGGCCCAGTGCGGGTTGGCGGACTTCACACGTCTTTTGAGGGGTTCTCTCAGACATGCAGGTTTCCTCACGATGTTTTCCTTCACCGTTTAGCAAGTGATAATCATGGTTGAAAATGAGATTCGCACATGAAATTCAGAAATCCCAAAGGTGCGAGCCGGGGTTTGAACCTGCGATCCTCGTTACCGAGGCAAGCGTTCTACCAACTTGGCTATCACTGCTTTTTGGTGTTTTTGAGAGCTGACAACTTAGTTCATATTTCCATTGGAAAACCCGTGGGGTCGCCTTCACTGTGACTTGAATTAGAATATGGCTTATAATTTATGTGGGTAATTATCTATGGATAAAAGAGAAGTAAACCTGCAGGTCTGAGAGAACCGCTCGAAAGACGTGTGAAGTCCGCCAACCCACAGTGGGCCATCGTGGTGGACTATGGCCAAATCCCCCTCGCATTGAGGGGAGGCTCGTATTTATTATATTATATTCCCAAGACCACCGAGCTAATAACCCAACACATATAAATAAGCAAATAAATTGTCCCCAAATAACTTTAGTACTTCATCCAAAAATAAAGTATATTTGCCCAATACCCTATTTGGCTATCTCATAACCAATAAATTCTTGTTAGAGGTAGCGGTTCGATTCCCGGCTAATGAGAGAAAGGCCCGTGAGCCGCTTCCGAGAATAACTTGGTAAGTTAACGCTAACTTGAAGTTAAGGTAAACGGGGGATATCCGAAGGTTGGGTAACTTATTATATAAAAAACTAAGATTTATGTACATTTTATAGAGAAATTTTACAAGGTACATTTTATAAGACATTTTACAAGGTACATATTGATTTCTTATATTTACGCGAATACTACATATTGAAATAAAACTAATTTAACTAACACCGGCGCTCCACGAAGTCTGCAATCTGTGAACATGCACAGGATCGCACCCGCCATTATATATCAGTATTGATAAGCCACAAATCCTCGCAAAAGAACACCGATTCCGACCAAGGATCATACGTGAGGCCATTGAAATTAATAAACATCCTAATTTCAATAGGGAAGATGGCTGGGTGTTACCACCTACTTGGGATCCAGTAATTAATATAATTAAATCCAAAACCAAGCGCAACATTGCAAGAGACACTGTGAGCACTTTCTGCGTAGATCGGACCGCAAGCAACAACTAAATATGAGTGTACCCCAGTTCAAACTATGACACTAGGGCTACAAGCACCTCAATCCTCCCGTGTCCATGGTTAGTTAAAAAAGCTAAAAAAGCTAAGCTCATTTGCGTAATAATTTGATGCTACATTTTTTACATTCCTATCTCGTACAAAAGAGGTAAGATAACCTATTCTGTTAAATCTTATACAGGAAAAATACTTTTTTAATATAATTAAATTTCAAGTAGATATGACATGACACCAATTTATTTTTCTTTGTTGCGAGGAAATGTGTCTGATCACACCAGAGCGGCATTCATATCCCCTGCAATGACGTCGCATTGGTCGATACTCTACTGTGCATAGCTTACCGTAGCTGGTAACGTATACCACTTATGTCTCTACAGGCCTCGAACCGCAAAAATCTCTGTTGAAAGAGGAAAGTGCTAACAACGGCCAAGTGGGTGCCGGGTCACGCACAAGTTCGGGTTCCGTAGCCATGTTAACAACGAAAACTTTTAGCAGGTAATTAATTATAGGTAACAAAGTTATATCTACGGTCGGTGTCTGCCTCGTACTACGATTATTAAGATTGTTCATGAATGACGGCGCTTAACTTTGTATTATCTGAGTTCGTGATCTAGAAACTACATAATTATTTCAAAATTGAATCAAGGCCGCACTGGAGGTGGTATGTAATTTTATGTAACCTTCGCTTTCCATTTAGGAGAGGCAACCTAGTTTTTTTTTTTTATGAACATTTTAGCTGTGACCAGGTCCCTATTCACAACCTTACGTCAAGACATGTATCGACCGATTCGGTTATTAATTGAAACTTGCATTGTATGTAGTATTAAAATATAACGAGTGGTCTAATCGAACCGTTCGGTTGCGTAGTCGTGTCGAATCTTCGATATGGTTTTGAAAGATCGTCGTCGAAACGAGTAATTTTCTAATCGAATCGATTCGGATACTTGTCGAAGTATTCTGAATTGGTTCGCCGATCAGATGGAGCGAAATTATAACGGTTCTTAGTTAGACTATGTAACCCCGAAAAGAAATCCTTCAAACTTTAACAGGAAAAGTCAAGCAAAAAATAAAAATGACACATCACCATTAACATCTTAACATGAATACCTGCCTACAATGGTTACTAAGAAAATTAGCACCTTTGTTCTGGGTGACCCCACTCCGGGCTCCAGCTTTCTCCGACGACCAGAAAGATGCGACACAAAGGTTCGGCTCGATTCATGAATCGTGCAGCCACGGGTTCGATTTCCACAAGGGGAAAATTTCAAAAAAAAACTTTTTTCATGTATTCCTGGAGTTAAAAATTCCGATTTTAAGCGGTGATAGTGTTGAGTTAAAATGACTATAAAAATATATCCTCCTGACCGGATTTTTCGGTCACAGTGATCAGTCTCAAGGGAGGCTGCCGTAGTAATCATAGTGCACAAGTGTGCGCAAGTAAGGTGCTCTCTCTCTTCCCTACGGCAATCCGACACGATCGAAGAGAGATCACACGCAGGATCAACCTTTACGTGCTCTCTGTGCCACGAGGAAGTGACAATAATTGTTGAAAATAAGATTCTTATTGGACAACAATCTATGAAACTGCTCTATATAATGTACTCTATGGTTTTCTCTCTCTTCTCTATGGCGGCTGCTTGACATTGTGTGGTCTAAAAAGTGTTCTGTGTATTTAAATAAAATTATGATTGTTTAACTATCAAGAAGTCTAATTTTCCACCCCAGGGCCCAGAAGGTATATATTTAACACTTATCAAATTCAGGGAACCAAGATGCGAGTCGGAGTTTGAACCTAAAACACTTGTTAACAAGGCGACCGTACTACAAACCGTAGTTCAGGATATAAAAATAAATGCGGTGAGAACATTTCCCCTGAAAACCATAAAATTGTATTTGAAAACAATACAATTACATACGTTCATTATTTCCGACGGCAACAACATAATTTATTATCCATCTGAACCGAATTCCTTTCGTCGATCTTATAACAAAAACCCATCGGCCACTATTGTACGGTGCAATTCTTAACCTTAATACGCACAAAACAACTTACTTATTCACTTTACAAACTGCATTGTCACCTTTAAGTACATAACAGTAAGGTTCTGGATCTGTTTGTAGCCAGTAAATACTAACTATGTTAGAAATACACGTAGAATATTATACACCCGTCCTTATATTTACGTAGGTAAGGTTCAGTGTGTTGTTTTGGGGATGCTGACGCTAAATTTGCGAGCAAACCGCAGGGTCTTTGTGGCAATATTTTGGGGGCTAACGGTAATTCAGGTTTTGCGAGCGCCTATGTACTGAGGTTTGTTATACACATTTCTTTTGAATTATAATGGTGATCGTTGCAGAGAGTTCGACCAGAAAATAATCTGTAAATACAAACTTATTATCGGCCTCAATGTTGCATTTACATTATTATTATATCTATACGCAGATAATTATATAGATTAATCTTAGTGGCAGCAGCATTTAAAAGCAGAGATAGCCAAGTCGGTAGATCGCATGCCTCGGTAACGAGGATCGCAGGTCCCGACTCGCACCTCCAGCATTTCTGGATTTCAAGTGCGATTCTCATTTTCAACCTGATTATAACTTGCTACACGGTGAAGGAAAACATCGTAAGGAAACTTGAATGTATGTGAGAACCTCTCGAAAGACGTGTGAAATCCGCCTACCCGCATTGGGCCAGCGTGGTGGACTATAGCCTCATCCCCCTGACATTAATCAAAGGTCTGTACCCAACAGTGGAACATTTAAAATGGGCTAATATAATAATAAATCTTACTGGCTTAATAGCAAAGTCATATATTATGAAAATCATACGAATAAAAAAAGGTTTAAATCAAATAAAGAGCTTTCTTTCAATAAGTATTTTTTTAATTATAAAAACAAAACTAAGGATTCATCAGTATTGCTTAACTCGTTCAAAAGTTTATCGCCAATGTTCGAGACCGAACTAGAGACGGCTGGTTTTCAGCGGCGGCGCTCTCTGAAAACTTCATTTCTAGTTTTAATTGCATGAAATCGACCACCAGCAGTTTGTACAACTTTGAACTGGATCGGTTTCCCAGTTTTGAACACATAAACTTGAACACTGTTCAATTTAATAGATTTTACTTCATGCAATAAGAGCAAAGATAGTAGAAAAACTAAAAATAGCTCTTTGTAAATCATGGCGTGTAAAAACGTTCTGCATTCCGCGCGAGATCAATATAATGAGGCAGAATGATTACAAATATATACCACCGATTACCACATGCTAGAAACCTGACAAACCTGTTATCTTGTAAGAGACATTAATCCACAGAGACACATTAGATTTGATAAACCACAGGTTCTCGCAAAAGAACACCCTTATCGACCAAGGATGATTCGTATCGTATTCGTTTCGTATATATATATATATATATATATATATATATATATATATATAACATAGTTGTGTTAGTTACACCATTTATAACCCAAGAACGTGTGGACTGATTTTTTAGCTATTTTTTATTTGTATCACCGCCAAATAGCAGAATAACTATTAAAAAAATCATAAAAAATATTAATAATGATAATACATTTGATTCTAAGGCGGTACGAAATTCGTTGGGACAGCTAGTATATTCTTAAAACATGATTCCACTTTCAAAACCAACCTCTAATATACGGTGCTGTAAAACCATAAACCTTCCAATTTCATTTGCCATATTCGACTTCAACATTCGCTAAAAGTATTTCATTACATAAAAAAGGACCAACACACGCTGCACCATACTTTGTGGCAGGACTAAGCCCCGAAACTTCTCTTTACACCCATTAAACTATTTATAGGTGTGTAGGTACCCTAAAATGTACTTTTAAAACCGGCTAACACACACACGGAAGCGTGTGTACAGATACGAGGTGCATGTGTGCGCGATGCGCATGAGCAGCCACGCACACCAACGTGGAAGGGCAAAGGGAAATTTTGGCAATAGGTATTTTATGTTGTATAGTCAATGCGCTTGGAGAATGTGAAATTTTTAATTTTGAACCGTATAGGAGAGTTGAGAGTAGTGAATACGCTGTTTTGATATTTGAGTGTTGAAGGAGTATCACTATGTCATAAGGGTTATTTCAGAATCTTGGATTATTTGGATGATAAAGCAACCTGGGACTGATCGCTGAAATATCTAGATCAATTAAGATGTATGACGTCAAAGCATAGCGTGTGTGCGCCTCGCATGGCAACATACTGGAGCTTATTTTTTGTAATAAACGTGGTTGATTAAAAAAAAAGAGTTAATTAAGAAAAAAGACTAGCCCCCTGAGTTTCTCGCTCGGATCTTCTCAGTTGAGATCGCGTTCCGATTCGGTTTTAGTTAGGTTCTTAATACTGCAGTTCGCATAATACGTCACAATAACTTCAATAGCTTCGGATGATACTTAAAAGATGTTTAATGCAAGCTAGTGGAACTCTTAATAAGAACCTTATCTATTAATTTAATATGTTAATATGCCAGCAGCTTTTTAAAGAATCCATTTTGATATACGTTACTCAAGTATTTAGATTGCACAGTATTTTAGCGGTCAGACATTATTGCCAGCGACATCACTGTATTGGTTAGCACTTATGTAGGGGTGACTTGTGTATGTGTTAGTGCGATCATTATTCGTCAGTACTAGAGGATAGGTTATACTTATGTTGGGAATTTCGGCTGCAAAGAGTTACTTGCAAGATTGTGGTGCGAAACTTGAATGGTCGTCCGGTTTGTTTTATTTAAAAGTTGTTTTAGGAATGTTGGTTTGCATTAGCAAATCAGTCCGCTGAACATCGAGCTATATCTAAGAGATATTTGGATTGAAGAGACTTTCTTTTTTAATTATATAAGCCTGCAATCCCGAAGGGGTAAGCGTTGATGCACTGCAGTGAACCCACAATCCGCTGACGGTGTTTTGTCACAAGGTGATGGAGAGCAAGCCCATTGGTATTCTACCGAGCACACACTGGCCCTCGATGCGAATAGGATTCGGGCAATAGTCCACCACAATGGCCCGGTTGGAGAACTTACCACGTCATTCTAAAGCAGCCTTTCCCAAAGTGGGCGATAGCGCCCCCTTGTGGGCGCTGCAGGCCTAAGGCCTAAGGGGAATGGGTAAGAGACCCAGAAAAAAATAGGGGCGTTGTGTAGAGGCTTACAATAATTAATTTAATTTGAAGTTATAGTGGTTTTTAAGTAGGTGAAATAATGGGGGCGTAAAAAAATATTTATTCTCAAAGTGGGCAGTAGACAAAATAAGTTTGGGAACTCCTGTTCTAAAGTCATGACGTATTTGTTTCTTTACAATGTTTGCTTTCACCGTCCAATAAATAATAATTATTGCAAATAACATTCGCACAAGAAATAAGAAACTCGCAGACTCTATTTTATGAGTATAAGTATACCTACCTATTTTTTAATATTCACTACAATTTTAAAGACAATGCAGGAGTCTTGAAGGCTAACCACAGATTACCTTACTGTACCTACTTAAATAGGTATACAATACTAAGTTAATGTCACATGCCCTTCAAAAACCTGTTAGGACATCTAGGTACCTTCGTTAAGCTACAGGTTTTATCAGCTTTTGCTCACACCTACAAACGTGGTCTTGCGTACAAAAGTTAGGTTATGTTATCCCCGCTTTGCTCTACCAAATCGGTTCAGGCATTGATACGAAGATCGAAAGACATACTTAAAGGCACTACTGAATTCTGCGTCTTCTCAGTGAGGGCAATATGCTTTGAACCGGGTAGTAGACTTATTTTAACTCATTTCAGCGTTCATAAGAAGAAATGTATGTATATATTGTTTCCCGTTAATCCATTAGGCGTCGTCCTGATTGGCTAACGATCGTAAGAGTAGGATACGATTTTGTCACGCGATGAAAATGATTACCTACTAAGCTCTCTCGATGACTTGCGAGCTCAATTAGGACACTCTCAAGAGATTTTATCTCGTCGTGCGACGAAATAGCAATCGCTTACTCGTCCGATCGTTAAACAGTTGGGACTACGCCTTAAATATTATAAATTCAATTTGAATATCATAAAAATTGGATTAGAGAGTTATCCGTGAGTCCCGAGGGATAGCTCGCTGTCGGCTGACGCAATCGATAACTGTCAGGGTTTAATTAATTCAATCACGGGTGCGGATAGTCTAGACAGGGCCGGAGCAGGCAGGTGTGGGTGACACCATTCTATAGCGGAGTGCTCTGTGTTGATTGAGCAGGTGCAAACGTTGTGATTGGGTGGCAGACAAACCCGCCACCTGTGCGATGTCACACTAAACAACACATGTAGTATATGGGTACCGTACGATAGACTATAGAGATGATCCTAACAATACAGAGTGTTTTTTAACTGGTACAGCATGGTCATTCAGATATACCTATTGTGTTAAAAACAGAGGCGGGGGCATATTGCTCAACTTGATGAGATTGATAGTCACTTGGTACAGCATGGGGAAATTCGAATGCATAGGACATATAGGGAAACGATCTTAGGAACGTTTAGGTCCTTTTTTGAGAGAAAAAATGGCATATGAAATGGATTGGTAATCTTTGAGTTTTCCATGAAAATTAATCAAATTAACAGAATTAGCAATTGAATAAGACAGCCCCTTTATGTTTTTTGGATTAGGATTGCCTCATTCTATCTCAAAAGAAACACTCTGTATAAAACATATATAAAAATTAATCACCCATGATTCGGGTACAAACATCAGTCCATATCACAAGGTTTGCCCCTACATGATTCGAACCGGGTATGCTTAGTATGTGTAGTCAGAATATGGATACGTCAAAAATCCCCTTCGAAAAAAATCCCAATTATATTTTTGTTAGGAACAAAACTTTTGTTTTTTAAATCGACATATCAAAATTCTGACTTCACATAATGTTTACAAATGCACTAAAGAAGCCCAGGTGCCAGTCTTAGTGCCTACACACCTTCTGAATCAGGCTGTATGGGCACATAGTAGTAATGAATAATAATACCAGCCCTTTTTAATGTCCCACTGCTGGGCACAGGCCTCCCCTCAATTCGAAGGGTATTAGACCATAGTCCACCACGCTGGCCCAGTGCGGGTTGGCAGTAATGTATACCAAAAAACAATTGGTATATCAACTCGCAAGTTTTTAAATCTAGTCACATAATAACATCCATCCATAATAATATTTATTACATCTGAAATTTAAATATCGAATGTCAGCTTCCAAATCTAATATTAGATATAATATATTAGCTCGTCAACGTGTAGGAGTACGGATCCAATATTAGGTTGTCCACGCGTACCAACATAACGATAATCCGTCCCTGGCGCTTGATCCTCGTTTATGTATTCCCTCTTGTTTCTCGATTACCCGAGCGGTGCTCGTACCCATCTCAATTAATTGTCAATTACATCATTTTGTGCTCATTGCGTAATTACCTTCTAATCACTAATTAAATTAAATTAACACAAATTTCTTGGTGATACATTTATGAGTAAATAAATATTGGATCGAAAAGTAAATAAGTACTTAAAATAGGATTTATCGATTCATATACTTTTGCTAAACTTTTCTATGGGTGACCGATACGTAATAATATTATCGCTAGACGAACACACCAACTGTACGGTCCCACACTAAGCATCGCTTGTATTATGGGTACCGTACAACGGACTGAAATCGAACGGCGAACTCAGTATAGAATAGGTACTTATATAAATATTAAACAGACAGACTTGGGTACAAATTTTCGTGCCCATCACATAAAGATTTTCGATACCCTCGGCACCGAAAGCAAGGACACTACCAACTGCGCTAGCTAACTTTGAACCTCTCGGATGAGATAACGCTGCATAGACTAAACAATGTTTCTAGGACTCAAATAGCTTACTTGGCTAAGCGTATACAGAAAGCATTTGTGACAAAGTATAGTTATTGGTGTTTGTTCCACAAACACAAATATGTTTTTTGTTTAATGGCAACCCAAGGTGGGCAGTCACTGTTCAACCCTGCGCACAGTTTGCACGCTTAGAATTTACTTATTTATTTTTATTACCTAATACAGTCCGCTCGAAATTATCTATGTGTGTTTCATTTAAATAGGACCAGCGCGCACAATTGGCAACTATATTATTATACTTATGATGAATTTCTTGCTCAAAACGCCTTCAGTAAACATGTTAGCAATATGTTGTGTAAGATAATAATAATTGATTTCAGCGAGGCGTATAAAATTACCCTTCACCCAAATCATCAGCACACAACCGTGAAATCTTACACACAGGTATTGCATCTAGTTATATTTATTAATATATATTTTATAGTGATAATAATCCAACTCAATGACTGATAAAGTCCTATAAAGTGAATTAATTTGGGGGTCGAGCTCTGAACCAGAGACATTAGCAAGTACTTATCTGTAAAGCGGTGGTTTGTGTAAGGAATTCGAGGGGAGTTTGAATCCCAAACTACTGTGCAAAGGTCTCTCCCAACTCTATCTTCTCATCACAATCTTCAGCTTTAAATGAGCGTCAAAAAATAATCGTCTGACCTACTACCCTTTTCATGCATGCGCTGTGTCCGCAACCATTTATTTGGTGTGGCAACATTGGTATTTATGAGGAAAGTGAAATAGAGATGTGGCAAGACACACAAATCGGGAGAGTACAAAAACTGGTGCTAATTATTATGTTTATATGATTTATGTATTTATATGTGATCCTAAAAACGATGTACCTCGTTAATATTATGTGACTGTAGTGAACCGATGTTGGTGTTAATAAAAGCGATGTGATTAAAACGAGCCGTATTTTAATACCACCGGGACCAAGAAACCCCAAACATGTTTTAATATCAGACTCTACATACCTTTTATTCAACTAGGAGGAAATATAAGATATTCCTCCCGGGAAGTAGTAACACTATTATATCTGTCACACACAACTGTCCACCGCGCCCGCCGGAGACGGAAGTTAAATCAATATAATAGCCACCCGCTCCGTTCCTACTATCAATCAAAGGAACGGATACAGAATGACGTATAGCAGTTTTGTTAAGCAATTCCCGCTAATATTGTGAAGAATAGGTGGCATATCATTTTTCTGGCCCTTAGTAAGAGTTTTCAACGTTATACTGAATGAGTGATCGAATGTCCATACATTTCTTGTTTCTTTATTTAATCTATACTAATATTATAAATGTGAAAGTTTGGATGGATGGATAGATGGATGGATGGATGTTTGTTACTCAATCACGCCAGAACGGCTAAACGGATCTGGTTGAAATTTGGCACAGAGATAGATTATAGTCTGGAATACGTAGCACATAGCCTACTTTTTATCCCGGTAAAATGTATGGTTCCCGTGGGATATATTTGTTTCAATTTTTCACAGTGCAAAGGATCGACATGATCGACGGAGGTTTTTATTTCATATTTATAGGTAGGTAACTGTACTCAAAAATGTTGAATATTGCCTAGCATGCTTCTTATCGGAAAGATTAAAGGGGCAGCCGTTGTTGTTACTGTATCTTACTTGTTGTTGGTTGGCGTCCTGTTTCTCGCTGCTCTCCGAAGCCGATGAGTCTGTGGGCTTGTTGCAGAAGTTGGGACAATATCGTCTGCACAGGCACCTGTAAATAAAAATAAATTGTGGTTTACTGCTGCCATACACTATTGGTATTTTATTTGTACCCGAATGTTTGTAACCGAGTCATGGATGTTTAATATGTATATAAGTATTATATACTGAGTTCGCCCTCAGTCCATTGTACGGTACCCATAACACAAGCGTTGCTTAAAGTGGGACCGTATAGTTGGTGTGTTCGTATGGCGATATTTATTATTTGTAAATACTTCGAAAACTAGATCTATGACGGATTTGTAGAGCTTCGGCGGTACAACTTAAAAGTTAAAAAAACTCGATTTATATAATTCAATAAACCGTTTGGCCGCGATCCAGACCGACCGGTAGCCCGCCAGTAGGGCTGCCACTCAATTATACGGTTTCGGCGCAATAAATGTGAATATGAAAAAAAATGTTTGATAGCAAAGATACGTTATTATTGTAATTATTTCAAATCGTTTCCCTTATTTGATATCCTATCATATAATGGCTATATTTCTTTACACTCTAGCTAGGCCAATGACTGTACCGATAAAGGTACTATACACTTACAATGGCGTTACAAAGCATCTCGTAAAATACTATTGCATTGTCGTATAGCTATTGCGAATGGATTTTAGGCCTAAAACTGCGTTAAGCGGGCACCCGCGCGTTTTCATACAAAATTGCTCCGTCGCGGGGACCTGTGCGGGCGCACGTCACGGAGAGGCGCGCCCCGCACCCACGCAACGGGGCCCGCTTCCGTGCGACGGAACCCGTTACGGAGCCACGCGCGGTGCCCGCTAGCGGTAACACGCACGGCAGTGTGACCGTTTTTAGTATATTCAGTACCAAATTGGTATAATTTGGGCTCCGTAAAACTGATTTAGTATTTTTTTGGTATCCTTTCATATTCTGATATTTTTTGGTACATTTAAGCTTTCAACATTTTTAAACACATTATTGATATATTTTTGGGTTGGGCGGGCTACACTTATTTCCATTCGTTCGTATTTCGTTCACATCTTGTCTTTGTCTGATGTTTACCGCAACTGTATCATTTTGTCTCTTTCGAACGATTAATGCTAACAAAACCGCGAATCGTGCTTTAGCTACATATCTACGTTACATGCTCTACGTCGCGGGGAGTTACTGAAACTTAAAAAGTAATTCTTAGCAATAAGTATAAAAGGGTCCACGGATTTTTTTGTTCTTTATTTATGTCTCTCTGTGTTATCGTGCGTGTGTATTGAAGATAATGCAGCGCAAATACGATCATATTAGATCTGACTGGGAACAAAATCCTGAATTTTCGTCAAGGTGGCCAAAGATAAAAATAGTGAGAACGCCTTGTGTAAAACTTGTGGAGCAACATTTTTGAGCAGAATCGCAACAATTAAAAGTCATGCAGATTCTGAAAAACATCGGCAGAAACTTACTAGTAAAAGTAGCGGTTTTTACAAACCTTGGAGTATTGTAATTTGTATCACTTTAGGTATTTTTTTAAGCAAACTTAATACATCGAGACATCCAATGCAGAATGCCAATATCGCGTAAAACTAAATTTCATCGTACGGGTCCCCGCACCGGGGACGTGTCCGCGACGGGTCCCCGCGCCGGTGACCGTCGCGTTCCCACAGAGCCCACCCGCGTGTCCACGCGCGAAAACACGCGACGGTTGCCCGTCGCGGGCGCCCGCTTAACGCAGTTTCAGGCCTTAGCATTATGAAATGGACGTCTTTTATAAAACATAGATTTCTTATATAAATAGCCCTAGCAAGTGTAATTTATTTCTATAGTGGTAACCCTAGTGGCATGACTATTCGGCTCTAGCGCTCCCGGTGAATTTGTTTTAAATCGACTTAATTTGGCTTCGGGTGCTTCCGGGTCGGGAAGGTCGTTCGGGTCGATTCGGTGTTTGAATAATTCTCATATTCAAACTTTTTGAGGCTTGCCTTCTGAACTTTAAAAAGGTTGTTATAAGGCTTACAAGTGCAAGCATTTAAATTAATTTATTCATTCATGTACCTGCAAATTATTTTCGATTTCACTACTAAACTGACACGAATTAATTAAATATGTACGTAATTTGCGTTTATTACACAAATTAAAAAGTAATAATGTGCCATACAAAACGACAATTGTGATGTTTTTTTTTGTTCGTTGTATCGAAATTCTGCCTTCACATAAAGATTACAATTTATGCGCTAAAGAATACGGATTCCAAGGTGATTATAGCCTTTATGAATCGCTCTGTATAGATATTCTTGAACAATTTCAGCTTCGTCATTCTTATCCAGTTATTCCAAGACCCATAATATTAAATTAGTATTATCTTATATACAGAACCCTTTTCTATTTAATTGAGAACCTTTCCACCTCACATCTAATAACATGTCCGACCCTGGTCCATTTGACCGGGGCTAATGGCGCCCGACGTGGGACTTATAAGGCAAAATCCAATTACCTAACTGAATAACAGCGATTGTAGTTGAGAATCTATGGAATAGTTTATTATATAATGGTGAGAATCTTGCGGCTTAATACTTAAATGTTACTTAAATATGAAGTATCGTTTAAGTCACGCAAGCCTCAGATTTGAGTCACGTTTAATAATCGAATAAAAGTGAGTGTTGAGTTGGTTAGTTTATATCCTGAAATTCAGACTGACTGACTATTTGATACTATCTAATATCTGAAATTATAATAATAACCATGAAAAGCGGAAACGCTATTCTGAAAAACAATTTTCGTATCCTATCATTTTCCAGGAACTCTACAATAACGGTAAGATTTTCCACAAGATGAAAATTTTCCTTTTTTGCCCGTATATAAAATATTCCATATAAGGGCATACGTTTATATTAAAATATACATGATAAGTAATATATAGATGTATATATACTACTGAATAATATACTACATATTTACTATTATTATCATGAAGTTTTCATAGAAAACATATTGCTTTGATTGCCTATTAAAAAAATATCTGTATACCTAACTAATATTACAGATTTTATCGCGTTTATTTTATGTTTTTACGTTCCCGACGTTTCGGCTGCTTTACAGCAATCATGGTCACGGGAGGACTGAAGTGTTTGACGTCCTAGTGTCATAGTTAGGACCGGGGTACCTTCATATTTAGTTGTTGTTTGCGGTGCGATCTACGCAGTAAGTGCTCGCAATGTTTTGCGGTCTTACAATGGTGCGCTAGTAAAGTTATTCCATTTCATTCTAAATTCCTTCACTCGTGCACGTTTATGAACACGCAATGGTTAATATCCCACTAATGTTACACATTATTTATGGAAGTAACTTTTTTCTGGCAAATAAAACAATATTGACAACATCTCGACAAAAAGTCCTCAAGCATTATGTTATTTTTGTTTGTATACTAGTACAGTGCTACCAGCAGCAAGTTTTTTTTTTTATTGAAAAAGACTGAAAGACGACGATGGTCATGCACATTAAAGACCGCGAAGCACCACGCTGCTAAAGTCTGATTAGCCGTTCTTACATTGTTCTCACATACCTATAATAATGTATTCCTCCTTCCTTTTTAAAAAAAGAGCAACCATGGAGTTTCTTGCCCGCTCTTCTCCATAGGAACGGCATTCCGAACGGGTGGTAAAGTAGTAGCATAGAATTTTGTAACTTTTGACGATTCATAAGTACTGTACTTAATGATCTACGTGAATAAAAAATATTCTGATTCTGATGCAGCGTTCGATTTGTCAAGCCCTTTAATATAATGCCTGGGTGCTAATCA
Source organism: Pheosia gnoma (assembly GCA_905404115.1). Lineage (NCBI taxonomy): Eukaryota > Metazoa > Arthropoda > Insecta > Lepidoptera > Notodontidae > Pheosia > Pheosia gnoma. The sequence continues at coordinate 825,517 of FR989907.1, forward strand.
ACATTGCGCCAAGCGCCTAAATAGGCATTATGTAAAATGGTGTATTACAGAATCCGGCTGCGCATTCAATACGAAGTTTGTAAGACGTTTCATTTTAATTAACGATCTCAGCGAGATGAAATCTTGAGCGAGATTCACGAGCGGATGGCTTGATTACACTGTATTGTTTTAGATTGAGTCAATGCCTGCGTAGACGTACGAGATAGAACTCGAGATAGAACACGGAATAACCGAAGCAAAATTACTGAATTTCATTTTGAAGATATATTTTCAGGTAGTCTGATGAGGAACTAAGGAAAACAAAATTGAACTGCCTGACCAGGGGCTCAATTCTGCTAATTTACAAACGCTTCAGTGGAGTGTCGATAGCGTATCTATTGAATCAAGACATTTGGTAATCTACTAGTTTTGTAAGACCAGGTTTTCCACTGACCAGCCATTCAAGTGCCATAGAACTATTTCGTATTATGTACTTCAGTTGTGTATAGCGTGGTGGACTATGACCTAATCCCCCTCGCATTGAGGGGAGGCCCGTGCCCAGCAGTGGGACATGAAAAGGGCTGGTATTATATTATTATATTAAAATTTGTCTGTAGAATCGTTGCATTATTCACGCAATACACTTAGGTACATTTAAATATGTTCACGTTGACCGAAGAAGAATGTAATAATTTTCACTCCGCACCATTTTCCTTCAACACCCCATATTTTATTCATGCCAGCTTCAGATAAAAGAGCTTTACTCATTGAAGGTATAAATAATTTTAGAGCACAAAGAATTGGTAATACTTTGTATTTATTCCGTGGTAATAACTTACGTTCCTTTGGGAAAATACCTTCTCAGTTTTTTTTCTCAATAGACTAATCGTAATATACATTATTATAGATAGGTATTTAAGATGATAATGTGTTTTAAATAGTCCCTATATAAAGGCTACACAACACAAATGAGTATGCTGGTGCACAATCTAATTCTCAGTTGTTTTAAAAGTAAATCTCAAAGAAATTATGCTCGTGAAAAAACCTTGGGCACTTCAATTCCGCCTCTATATTGACAGTGTGACCTCACGCTATGAGCAAGCAATTATACTCAGAAATCAGACGTAAATCCTATGATTTGAAAAAAAAACATCATGAGCATGTATTGACTAATCGCGTATATGCGAAGTTAACATATACAATCAGTCTTCGACCGAGACACGTGTTAACTGAGCTAAGCAGAGCAGTTTTAAGGCTCTTCAGTCAGTCAGTCCACACCTATAAGTTAGATCTTTTGCCATATGCAACTGGTAAATTAAGTTAATAATTAATTCATAATTCCATGGGGTCCAAGCACCAATTTTATAGAAAATCCTCGCACAGCGAGTAGCTTTGGCTATTCAGTGAGGTAATGCGGCCAGCATCTTGGGCACGCTACCGCTTGGGCCTAATTTTTTTACACTTTTTGTAGCTTTTCTATACTCTTTTTAATTTATATTAGTTTGTAAATATTTAAGCTATTTTCTTTGTAATTATTGTACATATTAAAATATTAGCATTTTATTTAAATTGAAAAAAAATAATTTATATTACCTGATCAGTAATGAAGCGAAGAGTACAGCCAGCAGAGGCAGCAGCGTCCCGAAGCACGCCAGGAAGAGCGTCTGCACGTCCGTGAAACCTGAGAACACAGACAAGACTGCGACAGGTCACATGCCAACACACCCAGTAGTAGCTGTCTATCAACATTTCAAACTACCCTCATTCATTAGTATAACAGTCATATAGTACGTAGAGAATAGGGACTTCTGATTCAATTAGATCAGCCTTTCCCAAAGTGGGCGATAACGCCCCTTGTGGGCGCTGCAGGCCTAGAGGGGGGCGGTAAGAGACATAGAAAAAAATGGGGATGTTGTGTAGAGGCTTACAATAATTAATTTAATTTGAAGTTATAATGGTTTTTAAGTAGGTGAAAAAATGGGGGCGCTAAAAATAATGCATTCTCAAAGTGGGCAGTAGGCAAAATAAGTTTGGGAACCCCTGAATTAAATGAATCCACATATTATTGTGTGGAAAAACATTGTATTTGGAACAATCGAGAAGTCAAATAAAAACGAGTAAACAGTTATTTTTGTAATAGTCCCACGATGGGCGCCATTTTCTGTTGAATTGTTATCATAGTTGATCTACCAGGTACCAGGAAAGTAGAGTTTACATGTCTTAGCCTTTCCGCTACTGGCTTTCTCAGATTCTAAATACGCAAATATTTTTAAGCGGAATTTATATGGGCTGATAAATGTTACAATCTACTCCTATTCAAGTTATAATTGCCCCACGACATGCTATAATAAGTATTATGATTTAGAAAACTCAATTTTCAGAGGTGCTCCGAAGCAAACATTCTATGAATGGCATGCTTCCAATTGGTGCCCAACATGGGACCGACCCAAAAGTCCCTTGACTATCCCGTTACAATCGACAGTACGTGATTCGAACAACAATGCCTAGAGAAGAAAGATGTGATTAGATACTAATAAAATGTTAGGATTCATGTCTGACTATTTGTTATAATAAAGAAATAGCCCCATTGGGAGTTGGTCCATATAAAATAGTGCGCAAGTATATACTACAAAAATTATTCTTGAGAAAATCTTCACCTAATTTCAACATGGCAATTCCGTCAGTATTCCGCCTTTGTAACCATAAGAGATTTTGCAACATGAAAAAGGCTATATATCCCCCACATAAGAGTTCTTTTTTTTAACAAGAATTCACAAAAACCTTAAATCGTGTCCGAAACATGTGTGGTGTAAAAATAATTGTAAATATATATATCGTAATAAAAAAAAAAAAAAAAAAATCATAACCAAGAGCAATATCGTTCGATGTTTTTTTAATTTAACTTTACATTTCGCGCGCGCCGCAGACCCTCGTCCATTATTGGCGTTTCGAAAACAAAAATACGATCCCGTACAAGTCATAGACTCTTAAAAGATATTTTTTTAATCTTTATGCCCTACCATCGACAACACATTTTATTTTTCGAGTCCTTTTCTTCTAACTTATCTTTGTTCAATATATCAAAATTCACGGTCAGAAAATTAGACACGAGCAAGCGAGCAATTTGCTCGGTCGTGCAATTGTTGGTCGTGTCTGCCTGTAGTAATTGTATATAATCTAGCAGAGATGTTCAAATCAGCACGAATTAATGATGCAAGCTATTTCGATTATTTCAACGAATCGCCCCCTGGGTTGTGTGAGTTCAGATTATTTTAATTCTCACCCGCTAATTCTTCTCCCTCACAGGGCTAAATTCGCGCCAGCCAGCCCCCACAGGGGCTGAATACAAATTCGTACTGAACACAACATTACGCTCGGAACCGCATAAATTTTATACAAGCCATGCTAATTTGTCAAAAACCCGGGACGGGATAAAGCAAGCCATATCTGACCGAACCGTACCGTGCCCACTGGTACAACCGTCCCACTGATTTACGTCCCGATTATGTAAACAGGTCCTTTTCATTTCGCCAAGTTTAACATATCATAAAGAGCTTACGACCCGTTTCGGAACGGAATTTTAGTTTAGCTGCTTATTTAAATCTCTTATGATTATTGCGATTGTTTCATTCATGTTGATTTAGTTTAAAAAAAAATATGTAAAAGGCGATTTTAAATGTGCTGTCGTCGCAACCGCATAATAACTGTCTCTTTTGACAGATATTGTATGGCATACAAATATCAAAATCAGCGTTTGAATAACAAATACCTCAAGTTTCAAATAGACGATAGAACTAGTTAAAGAAAGTACGTATACTCACTTGTATCGGGGGCCAAGTCGTCATCCACTTCGTGCTCAGTTATGTTGGTCATATACGCGCTCCTGTTGCCCCTGGAAGCCTTGTCAACCTCCACCAGCTCCACATAATCCACCTTCTTTAATACATCACTACTGTTCCTATCTACGTCACCTCCCGCCACACTCCTATTGCTAACTTCACTCTCATTAATCTTTGCAGCGATCAGAAATTCAAATTTTGGAACGTCTTCTGCGAATTCAGATTCAGGTCTAAATAGTATATCCGTTATAGTGTCTTCTCTGTCTGTTTCCGAGTCTATAATCTGTTCAAGCAATGTACGTGATATGTTTAATTGTTTGTCAACTGGGTCGTCGGATGAGGAAACTTTCGTTTGATCTTTCATCACTTTCTCTGATAGCGCTTCGTCTCTATCTTGTTCAGCGTTCACTATAGCTTCTAATTCAGTGTTGGAACTCTTGTTGATCTGCTCTGGGGTTTCGTCATCGTTGGCTGCGATTAGAGTATCAGAATTCGAATCGACTGGAAGATTGAATGTGTTGTTATTCGCAAATTTGATTACAATATCTGTTGAATTGTCGGAGTAGGGTCTCGCATAGACTATGTCCGCAGTTAACAGTGAGTTTAGCAGGAAAAACATCAGTTTTAACTTGACGTTAGTCATTTTAATATTCAATCACGTTTTCATTATGAGTCCATAATTCCAAAGTTTCAATTCATTGCCGACGAGAAGATTGGTTCAGTGAGGCTTTGTTCTGCCTATCTGCGGACAAAAGCAACTATTAACTGTTAAAGTTTCGAGCAAACGTGATTAACGGCAACACAAAGCGAACTGAGGGCACCTTATTAATTTTTCACTTCCCCTTGTTTGTTTGAGAAATAACTTTAATTTGATCATTTTGGAGATTGGTTTTTATAGACGGAGGCACTTAATATTTTGCTAAAGAATTTTCGGATTAAATATTTAAGAGATAAAAATGTTCTCAGCATTTTTATATGAAGAATTGTGTCTTATTTTCGATGATGATTATCACTTGCTCTATGGTTAAGGCAAACATTACGTCAGATAATATACTCGTAGTACTGCGCAAATCAAAACTCTTGTGCGCAGTACTATATGACGTTTGCTAAAGTTATATAACGTCTATAAATTTAGTGGTTAGACAATTATTATAAAGGATCAAAAATGCGTAAGTATTGTAAACAAATGCTATCAAAACATAAGCCTGATCCAGCTTATCGTAAGAGTAATAAAACATATATACACGTACAAGATTACCCATCAACAACCAACATAACGGCCTACTAAACGTTACATATATCCAACTCCAAAGACATCTGCAGGCTACTAATGATTTATAGCCAATAGCCGCGCGACCATTTGTCAGTGTCCGGCCACGATTCATTTATGGCCTTTAATTTGGCGGGATAGTGATAGGTATCGGCGATCGGCGTTTTATATAAAATAAGGATAGCATCCAAAATGCCGTACCGTGTCTCGGCTCCTAAATTATAATATACATGTGTATTTTCTGAACGAATTGGCAGGGCATGTGTATTTGTGGCAGGCAATGAATATAGTAAAAAATAATTTATGTTTTTCACTCGAGAAATGACAATTAATGTACAAATTATATGATATGATGGAATTTCGTACTGATTCCTGAAGGCTCAAACCGTGGACACTCGGTGCGTTGAATCTGATAACGTCCGATTCTAGTTGTATATTTCCATGTTCGCTATCTCATCCGTGACATATCACTTTCTAAAGACACACTATGCCCAGCCACATGAATAACGCCCCACTCGCCGCGAGGAGAGGCAATTTGTCAGTGTCACGGCGCGACGTTTCATTCATGGATGCTCGTCATTTATGGTACTGCTATTGTTTAAAAAGCGAATAATGGTCCTTCAAAATATGAGGGTAGTTTGGTTATTATATCAGTACGTTGAATGCGAGAATATTTGTAAGCTAACTGTATAGTTTACGTATTTAGACGTGTTGTATGGAAAATGGAACAGCGCCTCTAGTGGACCGTATTTAAATCTTTCAATTCTCCATATATTGTGTCTAAATACGTAGACTATGAAGTACACGGTTAGCTTACGAATAATCTCGCACTTGATGTACTGTTTAGAACCGTCCAATAAAAACTAAATTTCGTCGATAGCTCAATTATCTGTGCGAGGATGACGTTCGCGTGGTCGAGGACATGGTATAAAAATATACTACGCGGTATTCTGTTCCGTGATTGGCTCAAAGCTACGTCTTCGGCCATCTTTGACCAATGAGCGGTGTTAATTCTTTACAAGAAGGCAACACTGATCGTGACGCGGTCGCAATCCTCGGAAGAGAATACTGGGGTAGCATATTATTATACCATGGTTTGTAGCAAGCTCGATTTTAATTGGTGGGCTAATTACAGAAATTCCCTTTTCGTAAACTATTACCCAGACAGTACCGAGTAAATATCAAAAAAAATAGAAGTAATATTTAACCATTTGTTACCCCAAATTATATTTTAAAATCTCTACAAAATATATTATCATACCGAGTTTATCGGCATTATCGCGTCACGTTTCACGCTCCATATTTTTCGTCGCTGGCAACATTTCGTCCGCTGCCCGCGGCAACTGATCGGCCCATATTAATCAAAATGGCCCACCGGATAAAATGTGTATTATCATTATTTTGTGAATGATATCAAATGGTGTCATTTAACGCGATATTTTTCATACAGGATCAAATGGTTTTCAAAGCCTAGAAGTTTATTTGTATTGCAAAGTCATCAAAGTCGTCGTTTTATACGTTTGAACATTCAAAATGAATGATCGAAACAACTGAAAATTAAACAAAATTGATAGGTTATCAATTTTGTTTTTTTTTTAATCGTGCTATTAATGCTGGTTACCTAAGAGCCGGGTATTTCCTCGCTCAGCCAGAGGTTTACCTAATCGGTGAGGAAATGTGCTTACCGCCTACATTTTAATACTTAAAAAAAAAAAATATTTAAATATTGTTCTATTTCAATTAATAAAGTATAAGTTTCATTTGTTTTAAGCTTTTTATTCTCTTTGGGTAATATATACCTATAATTTTCATAGCATATATGGCATTTCCTTAATTATTACAATCTCCAAAAAGGCTAAACGAATTTTTCCGTATGAAAATTTACCGCTAGAATAGACTTGAACTCACATTCGCTGAAGAAAAACAATGTGAAACGCCCGAGGGAAATTTACAGTTTAAATTAACTTGCTATGCGTACATCTGGTCATTGCATGGAATACTGAGTGGTATACGTGCCGTATGCCGGCATAATTATATTTTGTTTGTTTGTTATGACATCATGACTAAACTACGTTTCTAAATCTGGAGATGGAATATGTTTTTCTGACTAATCACTGTGATGATGAGCCCTATCTTATATCGGTTAAAAAAATTAAGGTCCCTCCCCTGTTATACACCTGCTATTCTACTTGTAAAATATATATGCAAAATAAACAAATTAATGGAAAGCCGTTGCAAAAACTAGTAGTTTATGGTTTTCACAAGTCTACGCGATGATTTGTGAAAACTATGAACTACTTTACAGTAACCATGGCCCATGCAACCATGGCCCTCCCGTGACCATGGTTGCTGTAGAGCAGCCGAAACGTCGGGAACGTAAAAAACATAATATAAACGCGATAAAATCCTTAAATTCATTTTATTTCAATGTGTAGTATTCGCGTAAATATGAGAAATCAATACTGATTTAAATTTAAGCATCTATAAATAAAAACACACTGACAATCCAATCATTCCGACTCACCAAATTAAAACACTCTCGTCAATCCAATCATTCCAACCCACCAAATAAAACACACTGTAAATTCAATCATTCCGACACACCAAATGTAAACACACTGTCATCGAATCATTCCAACCCACCAAATGAAAACACACTGTCGATCCAATCATCCCGACACACCAAATCACATAACCCGTGAAACGTGAATTTATTAAGTTCCGATCGACATGAAACCTGAAAAGAGGTTCACAGAAAGGATTTCAGCGTACCGCCCCGAGCGTGGCGTGGTAGGCGTCCACAGGGGTGCCCGGATTAAAATAAAACGCTATACGTTTGGGGACTAAAGCTATTTCGAGAAAAATTGGGAGTTATTTTTTATGTTAGGGTATTAATATTTTATTGTTTTAATATTAAAACCTCTATACATAACAGATGTAGTTGATTATCACCCGTTTCATAAAATGAAATTACCTCAAAGACCTTTATCTACGCTGAGTGAACAAGCTTCACTTTGAATCGGAATTAAATGGTCTCTAATATGTACCTATATTTATCCCAGGTCTGCTGCTACCTGCTACCCTAACTATAATAATAATATCGCCAGACGCGCACATTAAATACGGTCCCATACTAAGAAACGCTTGTATTATGGGTAGGTTCCGTACAATGGACTGAGGGTGATCCCAGTATATATTACTTACTAGCTGCGCCCCGCGGTGTTACCCGCGATTAAAAAGTATGTCCTTAACCTCTATGTCCTTTTCTGTAAATCATGTCGATCCTTTGCTCTATGAATAATTAAAACACATCTATCCCACGGGAACCATAAATTTTACCGGGATAAAAAGTAGCCTATGTGCTATTCCAGACTATAATCTATCTCTATGCCAAATTTCATCCAGATCCGTTCAGCCGTTCTGGTGTGATTGAGTAACAAACATCCATCCATCCATCCAAACTTTCACATTTATAATATTAGTGGGATATAAATATTAAACATCTATGACGCGGGTACAAACAATCGTGCTGATCAAACAAAATTTCCCTACTAGGATTCGAACCTGGAACCCTCGGTACAGAAAGCAGGGTACCAACTGCGTCAATCAGGCCGTCATACTGTTGATAACAAAGCAAAATAGAAGCCAAGTACAAGCAGATTTAATTATACCTGTAAAACGGCTAAAGTTCTACTTCAGTAATTTAATGTCACACATTAAAAAGCTCACAACATCAAATGCAACCCATAAAGGTGCAAGCTATACTAGCGCCATTGTCATTAAGCTTGAAACTATAATCCGATCGTATCTTGTCTATGAGACAATAAACGTTCCTACGCGATTATACCTGCACAGAACATCGTTGCAAAGGCGGGAATATTAGAAAATGGAAGTAACCACAAATAATACGTTACGAGTATCTGGCCATATCGAAATATTTACTGCAGAACGCAATTTAAAATGCAAACGAATACTTGAGAATATTAAACACAATAAAGGCGCAAGCTATACTAGCGCCAGTGTCATTACGACGCTTTCGAACGGAACTGCACGTAGCCTGGTGGCTGTACACGAGACTGTTATCGTTCCCGCATTATTGCCCAGTAGGGGGCGCTATCTGGCCGCGTCGCGCCGGTGATATTAGAGCTTGCATTCATTTGTATGACTAAATAATTAAATAAACATCGGGATACTCATAATAATTTCGCCAGACGAACACACCGTTTATACGGTCGCAAGCTAAGTGACGCTTGTGTTATGCGTACCGACAGGGGACGATGCCATTATATAATTAGATAGAAAACATCCATGACTCGAGTACATACATTCGTACTCATCACACAAAATTTACCCCTACCAGGTTTCGTACCCGGGACCCTCTGTAAGGCAAGCAGGGTTGTAAGCCAGCTGTGCCAATCGGGTCATCCAGATATTAGAATTAGTTTATCAGGTTACTTCTCATGATCAAGTTAATGGTATGGCTTAGAGCTACGGTATAAATAGAGTCTATGCATACCGGAGTTATAGCATACACGAGTTATAATAGGCTCTATCCGCAATAGAGCACTTGATTCTCTATCTCTACATGTCATATTCATCATGCTATTAATCATCATATAAAATCCCTTTATTACAAGGGATTTTATATGATGACTGAATGATCAGAGAAAATCACAAGAGGGTTGGTATTCCCTTGGTGAATTTTAGCTTTTTGTGTCGACTCGCCGAGAGTCGAACTCTATATTCATCCTTTATTAGCAAACACCATGCACCTATAATACAGTATCTATGAATAGACAAACTTAACATCTTTTTGCACAAAGAAATTATCAATTTCCGCGACCTCTTTGGTCGAAGTGTTGACGGTACCCCTTGGGAGTAATCGCGCTCCGCTGTGCGAATGATCCAATTACTTTTGTTTTTGCCCGCAAAGTGGATGATTGCTTCCATTCAAGTCAAAGGCGAAGCTGGCAAGGAATTTTTATACAACATACTGTGACTATAAAAAAATATTAATATATAAAAGGGACTTTAGCAACTACTCTTCGTAGGAAGAAGAGAACCTTGACATGTTAAGCCACTATGATGGTAGGTTCATTATAAAAGGTCCGTAGTTAAAGGCGTTACTACTTTGAACACTAATAGCTTTGTTATCGATACGTAATCTTCGCACTTAAAGCAATGTAGTAAGAGCTAGAATACTTTTTGTCATAACATAACATAGAGATTACTCGCGGATATGTATGAATGCAATTCAGATCCTGCCTTGATGTTTTTAAGGATGTCAAGAGCACCTAGATACAAGTGTCTGTCTCGACATGAACAGACGTAAGAGTGCAAGATTTTGATGACACATCTAATCATATCTAGGAAAGATTCACAATTTATATGCGTATCTCTTTGAACGGTACAACCGGGGACTAGCCGAGCGCTTGTACTGGGCAAGCACGAAAATGGGGCATCTTAAATATTTGAAAAATAGGGGCAGTCATATATTACACATAGCCTAGACTAAATAATTTAGGAATACGCGGCCGCATTTTAAAGCGAGCGTGTCACAGCTGTTGTCTGAAATAAAAACAAAAATACCGTTACAACACCCGCAGCGCGAGGGTGACCGCCCTGAGCAGCACACAGAGAGCTTAGACGATAATCGATTTATCGCACGCCCGGTTACAATATTTGCATCGAATCCATTTTAAATATTCTTTAGGAATAATTTTAAATGTGGAGCTGTGAGGATAACACGTCACACTGCTATGTTTATGTATGAGAGGGAATAAAACACACAACACTTTGTCTTGCTGTTTATATTGCAATAGGAATTAATAGATGGACACAGAAACTGCTTGTTATGTTCTGTACCCCTTTTTTGCTTAAAGGTGGATTTTACATCTGTTGAAATATTAAGAATGTTGAACTATTTTGATTTATTATATTTTATTTAAATATAAAGGCCTATGTTCAGCAGTGGACGTCTTTCGGCTGATAGATAGATAGATAGAAATAAATTTATGAGTTAATTTGGCTCACAGCAAATAAATTTTGAAAATCTCTGATTGCTTGGGGAGACATGGGGGCGGGGGCGGTTTACTTTAGGGAATACGATAGCTCTCTACATACAATGATTGTTTGAATAGAATTATTGTATGAAAAAAAATACGAAAATTTGGATTTTTTTTTTAATGTGGTAACAACGTGGTCTCTCAATACTTTGTGTGAACTTTCAAGATTCTATGTTATTTCAAAGTAAAAATATTTGGCTATTTTTACTTGGCACCTCCGGAGCCATTACGGAAGTTGTTTACGCAGAGTTTACGGTTTGGGGCGGAAACGCGAGAACCATTTTTGCCAGTGTTGAGTATATCTTCATAATTGTTATAAAATAATAAGTACCCCTGATGATAATGATGATGACGATGACGAAAATGAAATGAATCTCCTACCCTTATCCGTAAAGCAGTGTATAATTTACTAAAATAAAATACCAGACACCTTGGGTGAACTCGAAAAGTCAAGCTTTGACTTCTATTAACTGTTTTCATTAAATTTCCTTGAATCGTGCACGTCTATGAACACAATGGTTAATATGAAAAAATGATAATTTGTTAACGCCCCTGTTGCCGACTCTTTGATAATACTTTATTTCTTTTTTATAATATTGAAGTATATTTAAATTATTGAGTTTTGTCAAATTGTCTTAAGTTGATAGAGTGGTAAGTTGTAATTTCCCCAATATTATATTATTTCATTATTGTTTTTGTCATTGTTTCATTATCTTACAGTCCACACACATTTTGGGGTCGAGTCACCTTCGTCCGTAGGAGAATTAAGTACCCTCGAGATACCCTACACGTGACCCTGGGTGGTGCCAACCAGGTGACAACTCTACTGGTGGTAGGCTTCGGCCGTGGCTAGTCACCACCCACTGAACAAAGCCATGTCGCCAAGCGGCCTAGCCGTGTTCCGGCATGATGTTCGGTGTTGCCATTCATGGATGGCGGGTCAGATAAGTTGCGCTGCATGTGCCTAGTGAATGTAGCGTCTCTTATCTACTGCCGCCTTCCTACCTAGGCAAGTATGCTCCATCGTAGATCTCATCGTCACTTACCATCAGGTGAGATCGAGATCAAATACTTGCCTATAATGTAATAAAAAAAAAAAAAAAAAAAAACATTCGCTTCAGCCCCCTTAGCTCTTTACGAAACAAATGATTCGACTTTGATTTGACATTTGTCCTTTCTATCTTGATGACATGGTTTGGGAACAGCAATGCTCGTTTTTATTGCACTCAAGTCACGCTGAGAGCAACACGCCGCGCCGACACAAATGAGACGTGGTGTCACGGTGCTCCTTATTTGAAATATACACTTTTAATTGCACTCAAGTCACGCTGCGAGCAACACGCCGCGCCGACACAAATGAGACGTGGTGTCACGGTGCTCCTTATTTGAAATATACACTTTTAATTGCACTCAAGTCACGCTGCGAGCAACACGCCGCGCCGACACAAATGAGACGTGATGTCACGGTGCTCCTTATTTGAAATATACACTTTTAATTGCACTCAAGTCACGCTGCGAGCAACACGCCGCGCCGACACAAATGAGACGTGATGTCACGGTGCTCCTTATTTGAAATATACACTTTTAATTGCACTCAAGTCACGCTGCGAGCAACACGCCGCGCCGACACAAATGAGACGTGGTGTCACGGTGCTCCTTATTTGAAATATACACTTTTAATTGCACTCAAGTCACGCTGCGAGCAACACGCCGCGCCGACACAAATGAGACGTGATGTCACGGTGCTCCTTATTTGAAATATACACTTTTAATTGCACTCAAGTCACGCTGCGAGCAACACGCCGCGCCGACACAAATGAGACGTGGTGTCACGGTGCTCCTTATTTGAAATATACACTTTTAATTGCACTCAAGTCACGCTGCGAGCAACACGCCGCGCCGACACAAATGAGACGTGATGTCACGGTGCTCCTTATTTGAAATATACACTTTTATAAAAAAAATGTATGTGTACTTAAAATACATCAGTGTTATGACAGAGTACTATAAAAGTTGTTGAAAAAAAATATCCCTCAATTTTATAGATGTTCAATCAATTAACAATGGCAGTCAAAATTATTCTTTGGACAAAAACGCTTTTAAATATAATTCTAAATTGATTTAACTCAGTCTAAATATATTATATTCAGGGTACTAAACTGACATTTAACATTTTTTATAATTCTATACCGGATCGAAACACGACCTCGAGATTGAAACTTTACAAAAAATATTGGGATACCTGTTTTCTTTATGGTTGAACAATAAATAGTTATACAGGTTGGTTCAGCAATGGTATACTAAGCTATTAACCGTCGATTCTTGAACGCATATGTAATAGATTAAAAAAATGGTCTCAAGAAATAGACAATTTTGTTGTTTGGGAGCATTTTTTTTAATTCACATACCGAAATTCTACTTCATATAATAATGATTATAGTGCGCTAAAGTAGTGCCCGCCCCAGACTTAGTACACCATTTCTGAATTATGCTGTATATCTTGACGCGCTAGTTGTTACGTCACTGTTTACTGACAAGTTCAAGGCTACGGCATAAGCATAAGGCCTTGGCATTTAGTTCTCTCTGCTTACCCTATTTTAACAAGATATATTAACCGTTATTTACTTAAATACTTAAATTTATTTACACTTACTTACTTACATTTGCTTACATTTATTGACACAGCATTTTTGAGAAGAAAAGATGCCGCTTTTAAATAACTTTATATATGGACCAAAGCTGGAATGGAATGGAGAAAAGTTATAAAAACAATTTCAATGCGATTTTAACTTTAAGATAACATGAACCAAAAGATAGGGAACATTATCTTGAATAGGGTACATTGTAGCTTAGCATTTTGGGACATTTTTGACGATTCATAAGTACTGTACTCAAACGGAAACGAAATCTCTGACGAACGGATGGTCACCCTGCTTTCTGCGCTGAGGGTGCCGGAGCCGAAGCCCGGTAGGAACCTGAGTAGGTACGTTTGATATCGATATATGTATTATACAATACGAAAGCAGTGATAGCCAAGTTGAAAGCAGTGATAGCCAAGTTGGTAGAACGCTTGCCTCGGTAACGAGGATTGCAGGTTCAAACCCCGGCTCGCACCTCTGAGATTTTTCACGTGCGAATCTCATTTTCAACCAAGATTATCACTTGCTAAACGGTGAAGGAAAACATCGTGAGGAAACCTGCATGTCTGACTGAGAGAACCCCTTGAAAGATGTGTGAAGTCTGCCAACCCGCACTGGCCAAGCGTGGTGGACTATGGCCTAATCCCCCCTCACATTGAGGGGAGGCCCGTGCCCAGCAGTGGGACATAAAAAAGGGCTGGAATAATAATAATTATACACTGGGTTCGCCCTCAGTCCATTGTACGGTACCCAAAATACAACCGTTGCTTAGTGTGGGACCGCATACTTGGTGTGTTCCTCTGGCGATATTTATTTATTTATATTGGAATGAAATACCGTCGGCGAAATGAGGGTGTGCTGCAGTGCACCTCTGCTTACCCTTCGGTAATTACAGACTTGATGATATTGATAACGTTCTTCAAGAAAACTTTTTTCTCTTATAAATAACAGGCCGTTATAATAAGCAAACTGATCAGGTACCAATGGGTTTTAGGATATAGGAACGTGGTATTAGCTAATCAAAGACATTATTTCAAACCACTCGTATACACCAGTGGTCACTTTGCGAACCGATTTGGACCTGTTACCTACCGCTTCGGATCGAGATACCTACTATAATCAACTTATTGATAACAATACCTCGTGTTGCTGACGTAATATATTTGTGTATTCACAGTTAACTAAACTAAATTGATGTAACTATACATGATGTATTGCTCTATAGAACATCTAGGTATAGATACTTATTTCTATGAATATCTGAATAGAGATTAATAAATATAAACGTACCTCAAAATCCATGGTCCGAATATATATAAATAAAACCTGTAAAGTCACAGTTCACTTAAACTGTTACTAGCGTTATAACAACGTAAATGTAACCGTTAAAATAACGAAAATATACGTTTATAAAACAAAGGTCACAAATCACACCCTGGCCGAACACAGATTCATTCACACACTGGCCGTATGAAAAGAAAATAAATTCCGAATTTGAAAATGACAACTCGAAAACGCGGGTGATGCATTGTTTTTATTTGATTACTTTTTTTAATTGTGACGAAGGTTGTGACGAATTTTATCCGGCATCCGGCAATTTCGGGTCGGTACGTCGATCGCCCGGGAGATCCCAGCGGTTCCAGAGGCTGACTCCCGCCCGTCGGACGATCGAAGCTGCGTAGACTGCGCCTCCCCTCTTGCGTAACTGATATTGCTGGAAATTATTATTGTTCTATTATCTTACGTATTTTTTTAGTGATAATGTATCTATTTGACTTAATTCGAATAAGTTAATTTATTATACACGGAGATTCAAAGAAAAGCAAATATTTTAAGAAATATTGAATAAATACCACTTTATATTAATCCTTATAATGAATCTATTGCCATAATGATTAAATATTTTTTTGCTATTTTCTAAGATTATTAACGTCTAAAAATTCAATAAATATCTTGCACCCTACGAAGCTTCGACCGGTCCACATCTTTCGGGAAAGTCTCAACGCGCAGGCGTGAACTGGAAAATTGGAGTAGGATAGCGCGAACCCGTGGAAGAACAGAAAGAGAGAACAATAACATTATCAAACTAAGTGAGTGAATATAAGCCACTAAACTCATCTTCTAGTCACGTTCGAATTTTAAAAAAGGTAAGTTTAATATTTTTTTATAAGTTTTGTGTTTCTTTTTTTAAATGTGTTTTTATAGATAAACCTGAGACATGTTGTCATTCTAGTTCTGAATGCATTCCAGAATATAATTATACCAATCATTTTGAAATAAAACTAATTTTAAGGATTTTATCGCGTTTATTTCAAAATGAAAGTAAACATTTTCAATTAAAAAAAACAACTCAAACTCGATAAAATGCTTAAAATTACTTTTATTTGAATGTATAAGATTCGCAAAAATACAAGAAATTAATATGTTTTACAGCATCAAGTTTATGATATAAATCTATCCCCTTATTTTCAACGATTACTGACTCCAAAACATAAAAGAAGTATATGAAAGTAGCTACTAATAATTAGAGTTGTAAGTATACTCAATCCCCGCCTGCGCTATCTTCCTCGGACGCAGTCATCTGAAGTGCGCTAAACAGCTTACACGTCCTAACGTGTAACACTATAAGGGCCGGGAGATAAGTTCTTTTTTTTATATATTAACCAGAATCTATAGACGTTCTATAACTTTATCAAACGTCATATGGTACTGCGCACAAGAGATTTGCTTTGCGCAGTACTATAAGACATTTGATAAAATTATAGAACGTCTATAAATTCGAAGGCAAGTATTGGTACTCTATAATAGCGCGCAATGTATCATAAACAAAGCAATCACAACACAGCGCTCCGCGCGATAGCAGTCGCGTGCGAGTAACGAGCGCGCTCAAGCATATCGAGTTTTAATTTACATTGCTGTTTTAGATCTAAATTAGTAATTATGCATGTTTTATTTAAAATCACGTTGAAATAGACTTCAATTATGATTTCATATATTTAAGCTCGCTGGATTTTATGCTGAAACCAATTTAAATTTAATACTGTAAAGATGCGTATTCATGAAAAGATCGACGAAAAATTTCGACTCTGGGGTGCCCAGAATCATGAGTTGAATCCATGGTATCCATTTTGTTACGAAGCCACTTACACCCTGTATATCAATAAAAGAATTATGTTTTAATAGGAGAAACTTTTAATTATGTTTCTGAATCGCATTTTTTCAGATTTCCACAAAGTCCCATTCAAATGCCGTAATTGACCCGTAAAATGTACCCTCAGCAGACGCAACCAATATAAATTTACGGTGAAGAGAAAATAAGATCGCACAGACTATCTTAATTTGTTGTAGGTATCAGGGTTAATAACCAAATTAAACAGAGGCCAGCCGCCTGAAATGCACTATTTTGACCATTACATATAAATTAATAAGATTTGTTTTCAAAAAACTCTTACTCACTTCATTGGCTGGAGCGGCGCGAGCGTCACGTTCCATGCACAATATAAGTAATTGTTTCCTCGCATTATTGCGCCCTGTGCGGGTCCGGGCGCCTACTATTGTCACCGACACATGGAACTCACATAGTACTCACCTGTTTAAGAAAAATGATTTTCTACCGTGACCATCCTTTATCCATCTTAACCAAAAGATGTCATCACAGTGATTCAGGCCATACCTAGTTGAAAATTGCGCTGAGAAACAAACAAAGAGACATCGCGTTCTACATTTCGCGTTCTTTGCAATGACGCGTGCTTTGTAAATCCCAAAGAACGCAGAACGCTCTCGTTCCATTTCGGCTCTATGTACATTAGTAAAGGTAGTACGCATCGCAAAACTAATGCGCCGTTACTTTCCAATTATATTACAATTAGCATGATCAGTGCGTGTCAATCTATCACGCGCTTGACACAGCCACAGATTAAAAACCCAAAACCACCCTGTGTGATGAGCCAAGCGGTCGTATTTATACACTGTTACGAAAATGCAAGCGTATTCGCTCCCACTATCAGATCTTACTAATAAGAATGAAGGTGACAGCATTCTTCCTCGTCATAATTGCGTTAGAATTGTATGTTACGGGAGTTGATTCCTTAGCGACATCGAGAACGTTCTGCGACCCCTAGTAGCGGCAATATAATATAATAACATCAATCACGAACCGGCCCCGTTTGCCCATCGCCAGATAAAGGTGTCATGACCATTTGTACAGACAGACACATATAATATGCCACGTTGAATTCGTTGCGCTACAGTACTCTTGAATGTTTTATACAACAAAACTTAAGGCCTTATTTTACGTATATCTGGTTAGCTGGGGTGACAAAAAAAGATGAGTTACAAAATATTGATTTATATTTTTGTAAAAAAAGAAAAGAGTTTCTCGCCGGATCTTCTCTGTTGAGGTCGCGGTCCGATCCGGTTGTAGTGTTATGAAAAAAAATAAAAATATGCTATTTGTAAGCGCCCCCTTCTTCTTTCTTTACAAAATGAAATGCAATGATATAAAATGAATATGAATATGGCCTCACCCACAAATTAGTGGGTATTTTGCCAATGACAAGTAATAAATAGCAATGCCACATTCAATAAATACACATTATAAATAAAATAATGTATGTGAAGGTATGAAAATTGCGCATCCAAGGCCCCACTTAGTTCTATACGAATTAAATTACTTGACTTTGACTTTGACAGACTGAAGTAAACTTATTTCTATCTATCCTACTCTAAGATGGTTCGTTTTGTTAGTACATTAGTATAGGTGCACAGGGGTACTGAGATATTTATTATTTACAACGTTCCCATTTATTAATTCCACTTTCACATCGTGTATACATCCGAACTGAATTATTATGCAAAAAAAATTACACCATACTTTCTTAGCTACGATGCTACGCCGTAGACTCGTAGTCGAATTGTATTACTCGTCAACTACGTACCTAATAAGGGTTGGAACACAACGCATATTCCCATTCTGTCTGTACGAGATCTCAAAATAGTAAGTACGAATGTAACTAATATATTGGGCTTTGATAAACATAATTGTCACTCACATCTTAAACTTATTCTTAATATTTAACAAATTTTTTTTAAATACTTTTTCTGTCTGTCCACTTAGACCTTGACAACGTGCAGATGTCGTCTCAAATTGGAACACAATAACCATTGCAATGCCATACAAGATTCTTGTACTACAGGCAATGATATTATCAATTCGGATTCCAAACAACTCTATAAACAAAGATCATCTGAATACAGAAATATTTTTTAAGAATTTTAACAGAACTCTAGGCAAAAAGTACCTCGTCAGTTGTAATTTAACTGAAGGGTGCTACGTATAATTTTGTAGACACACTAATTGTACGAAATCTCCTATTTGCATAAATTTAAATGTAGGAACCGCAAACGAAAATTTGGGAAACAAAATAGACAAATAGCCGTGCTGTATTGTACATTATGTATCTCGTTCGAGCAATAGTATTATATAGTATACAAGAACATAAGGAATATACAACAAGTACAACCCTGGGAGCATTGAACTCCTATTTCTAGCCAATAAAATGAACTACCTTGTATAGTTTCGTATTATCAACTTATTGTATGTTGTATTTGTAAAACGTCACGGGAATTTAGTAAGTATGAGTGCTTATATCGTAAATATGAAAAAGAAAACTCCCACCCCAAAGCTTCGGAATTTATAGCCTGAAAAAAAAGTTAGTTTAATAGGGGGCCCCCTTTGCTAGAATCATACCAATGTCCCCCGAAATAGACGAAGATTTTTCTAATGCGACTGTAAATTGATTTATACTTCTATAATTTTGGGCGTTAAAGTGCGCCCGCGCTGTCATCGTTACAATAATAATAATAATATAATAAATAACGCCAGACACCAACTGTATAGTAAGAACTAAGCAACGCTTCAAGACGCAGACACAATTATTTTACTTTTAGCGGAAAAGGGAAGATCTTCCAGCTAGGCGGGTGGTATGCCTGGCGGGGCAGCCGCTATGCCCCAACGGTTATTGTCGGGATCTTGTATATATGTTACCTGCTCCGAAAACTCTTATAGCGCGATTTAGGATTGTGTTGAGAATTGACAATTGTTCTGAATGCGTCTGCAGCACCATCTGTGTAGCTTGTGGCGCGGTTGAAGTGGTCGCTACATACGATTCAATTCTCAACATTACTGGGTCGTACACGTGGAATGTTAATATTCAAATAATGAGCTAAGCTAGGGCTCCACGCCGCAACGGAACTAGGTCGCGGGAGTGCCCTCATTATGAAACCTGAGTGTCACTGATTGCCTCACAATTATGCGCATACATTAATTATTGCACTCTCTGTGAAATTGCTATGTTGCAAAATGTTTAACATGTTCGAGGATAGAAAAATCATTGAAGCCTGTATTTATCTGGTGTCTTAAATATGACTATCCTAATAAAGGATTACTAGTGTTTCCAATAACCTTAATGTAAGGCTATAAAAAATACAATTACGGAAAGCTCTTGTAGCAGAAACCTTAAAATATCTTCGGCTGTTTCTAAGGAGTAACTAATATTGATAGATCGGGCCCCGAGCGCCCGCATCTGTAACCCGACACTACCTATAAGATAAGTGACAAACACTTTATGCTATTTGTCGTCGCTAGCGGAGTGTTCGATACACTTACAGTTAGGGTGACTAGTAAATGAGAACGGGTACGGAATAGTCCTTTAATATTATGTACAAAGTTACTAATCAGACCGCTACCCTCTGAAAACCTTTATATTTACATATATCTAAGTTATTATACGGTAGCTTGTTCGCAGAGGCGGATCCAGGATTTCGTTCAGGGGGGCAATGTAGGTTGGGGGAGTTTTACCTCTTTCCGAAAAAGAAATTATTGCAATTAAGTACTTCAGTCTTAAGTCAGAGGGGGCATTGGGACCCTGTATCCACCCCTGCTCGGTTATGTCCGTAAATTGAATATTTTTGAAAACAAAAATTCATTGCAAGGGACATAATTTTCGATAGTTAGGCTGAATCCGCTATTCTTGGAATTTTCGTCTGTCTGTTCTTATAGGTTGTGGTTTCAACATATAGGCTAATTTATATTCTTCAAAATGGATGGGTCGAACCTCAAGTCCACGCGTACCAAGTCGAGGGCACTGCTAGTTTCTACATCAATGTGAAAGTGTGTTAGTTTTTTAGTTTGTACAAAAAAAACATACAACTGAATTGAGAACCTCCTCCTTTTTGAAGTCGGTTAAAAACAGATTCGCATGGTACAGAGGTTGGTTATACACTCATATAACATTATACTTTATCCACAAAAGTCCTTAGCTATATGGTGACAGTATCCCCCGGCCTATCGTACAAAACTTTCAGCCAACTTCGTATTGAAACCTCGCAAACTGAGAGTCTTAATTCTCTGACTTTAAAAGAAAATCACTTCGGTTGGCCTTTTGATAACTTCGCGAACTTCGCCTCGCCAGCACCTTATGGACGGGACCGAGTTTTAAGTGGAACGAAAATAGCTGTAAGATTGTTTTTTGTGGGATTTTAATATACTCGAGGCAAGGTTGGCTGGTAGAGATCGTTATTAGTGATAAGGCCGCCCATTGTGACACTCTCTGTATAAGTTAAGTTTTTGTAATTTTGTATTCATTTTATGTGGTGGAACAATAAAGTGTTATCTATCTATCTATTAATAATGCAGTAGTAACTGTAATCCTGCTTATAATCATAAATAAATTTTCTCAGGCGGGAATCAAACCCGCAACCACCCGGTGCAGTACCACTTGAACAAGCTCTCCTACTTTTTCATCAAGGAATATAAGCATTCGTGTGGTGAATATACCGCTCCATCATCAACATTATTAAAACAACAAGTTAGATTTGTACATAAATATAATTTCTAATTTACATAACTAAATGCTTCAATACTCTACAACTTGTGCATAACAAAATTATCATATAGTTGACTAACTTTTGCCCGCGGCTCCGCCCGCGAATCCATAATTTTCTATTCTGATATTATGTACCTTATCTTCCATAGACTATCAAAGAGTTAAAGCCCTGTTAAATTACTCTATTGTAATAAAATAGAGACAAATTAAAAAAAAAACACTTGTTTTGGATTCAGAGACTTCCAAACCCTCTAATACAGTATTTCTTTAAATATCTATACAAATAAATAAAATTGGAGTGTCTGTTTGTAGTATTAAAATAACCGCTTTTTACTAAGTGCATTTGAATGTATACACGGTACATATACCAAAATATATTTTTTTACAATTTTCGTCTGTCTGTCTGTTTGTTCCGGCTAATCTCTGAAATGGCTGGACCGATTTTGACGGGACTTTCACTGGCAGATAGCTGATGTAACACGGAGTAACGTAGGCTACTTTTAGAAAACGCTAAGAACGCGCGAGCGGGCTATTGCTAACAGTTGTGTCTTTGTTAAATACCACGCGGACGAAGTCGCGGGTAACAGCTAGTCTTCAATGTCAAGACACACCCCAGCTCCAGTTGTATAATAGTAGCAGTTACTGGACTCCTCAATCAATTGTAACTCTACTGATCTTATAAGAGTCTCCAACGACCTCTGCAGTGCTATATCTCTGAAAGAAGTGTGTCTTCGTGTCCAGACCCGTCTCCCCCGTCATTCCGGTGATAGCTGTCACCACATCATTCGTCTTCTGGCCACCCTTATGACCTATCGTTATATTATACCTGGTCATTTCTAGACCTACATTTTTAGAACTAAAACTTCGGCCTAGAGATTTTGATCTCTTGACGCTAAATTTGTTTTTCGGCAACCTTACGTCGTATATCGGGTTGATGATGCCGGTGTAGTCATGTTTAGTTGGATTTAGTTGTAGACTAGTCGGGTGTAGTTGTGGTTTAGTCGGGTGTAGTTGTCCATTAGTTGATATTGTGTGTTCTATTTGTTGGTGTAGTCGGTTTGGTGGGAGGTAGTCGATGAAGCGTTGGGGGACCTGAAAATGGCAAAAATGTTGGTTTAGATTTATTATTCTGCCTGATACTGCCATTCTAGTTAATTGCAGGTCGAGTTAGTCATAGAAAAAAAAAATCTTGGCCAAAGACAACTTTTTATGTAATCTGAAGATTTATCTTTATGGTGCGAATAGTACTAAAATTTACTCATATAAGGTCCATAATTAGAAATAGGTCCCTCATACACGGCACCTTTTTCCCAATACTAGAGAGCCTCGGTAGGGGTGGTGGAGGGGGCGCGGCCTCGTCCCCAGACACGTAGTCCGGCGGCCGCGGCTTGTACTTCTGCGGAGCTTCTGTTTGAGAACCCTCTGCTTCTGGAAGCTTCCAGGAGCTGGCGAAATGTAGACAAATGAGTGATAAATACATAAGGCCCTATAATAAAACGATTCTATATAAACATTGATTTATAAGTAAGTACTGTAATGGTTTACATGAATAAAAAATATTCCGATTCTGATTCAGGGCTTGAGTTTGCTCTTGGCATATTATTTAAATAGACAACGATATCTGATCAGGTGTCATGCCTTGAGGGTTCTCCCTTTTGGATAGTCTATGGTTAGACTCAACCACAGGCTAACCATAAAGCAAAGGCGTTTGATTTTAGATGCTAGGCTTTCCACTAGCTCACCTCGCAGCTCTCTCACTGCTCCTCGACCTGGCGGCCCTGGCCAGCCGGTGCAGGGCGAACAGTGCTCCCTCGCTAGCGTCGCCTAGCAACGAACACAGCTCCTGAAGGATCTGAAGGAATACCAGAAAGAAACTCACAGCACCGTGCCTCTGCAGGACGAAGACTCAAGGAGACGTCGCCAAAATTCTCGGCCAGATATTTGATGTAACAAAAATAGTATTTTCTTTTTAAGAGATTAAGAAGTAAATATTTTTATTACATTATAGGCAAGTATTTGATCTCGATCTCACCTGATGGTAAGTGACGATGAGATCTACGATGGAGCATACTTGCCTAGAAGGTACCTGTTCACTCTCGACTTGAACAACTCGACTCGATAATATTATAAATAAATTGCAACTGGTGTTAGATTTATGCTTTATGAACGCGACATAGTAACCTTTCACCGTGTCTTTAGTGTGTACTTATTTTTTTCTAGAATGCTGTCTGTGTAACCGACCCATAGATTCCACTTTCTAAAATATTTCACATTATTCTGGAGTGACACAGGCTACCTTTACCCTTGAAATCCTCGCAGGCAAAGCCAAGGGTAAAAGTGGTAGTGGTTCCTAAAGGTACTTACAGTGAACCTGCCCCTATAAAGAAGTGATAGAGTCAAATCTCCAAGTGCCAAGTGTAGCGTGTTAGCGCCGCAGCGAGCAGCCACCAGGTTTAGAGGCGATGCCTGCCCCACCAGCCACTCGTCTTCCATGGACCAAGTTGTATCTTCTACGTCCGAAGCGCCGGACTCTTCAACTGTATAAGTATACCCTCAATATTATGGAAAGTGTTATCCCATGTAACACTAACCCAAAGTCTTCGATAGAATGCATAGGCTTCTTTTATGTAATGCAAACGCAAGAGTGAAAGAAAATTGTCACAAATCGTGACGTTGCACGACTTCACTAAATGATTACATATGCGCTAAAGAATCGCAGGTTCAAATGGTAGTATACCCAGTGGCGTAGCATACGGGGGGGCGGAGGGTGTGGTCCGCACCGGGCGGCACTTTGCCGGGGGCGGCATTTCACAGGTGGCGGTTAGAGAAAAAAAATTAAGATATGAAAAAAAAAATAAGTAAAAAAAGTGTTTTTTTCGTCAATTTTTTTGTCGTTACTATTTTTTTATAATGAATATCAAAAATAAGAGGGCGGCAAATTTGAAATCCGCACCTGGTGCTAATGACCGATGCTACGCCACTGAGTATACCCTTTGTGGTTAAAGCTGTATAATGGAAGACATAATGGATATGGATATCTCTTCATTACTCACCGCACAAAGCATCCTTCACACTGTTAATAAAATCCAATGTCTCCAGTATACTAGGTCTACTCAATACCTCACGACCCTTCAGAGTAGACCCAGCAGACCTCGGTCTTTCCCTCATGTCTTTTACACTCTCCACCGGCTCTGTATACACGAGACTCTTCAGCGTATGGTATTTCCGTCTCATGGTCTTCGTATCCGACTGGTTTGTGATGGAAATTTCCGGAAAGCCGTATGAGGTGGCAGGTCGGTGTCGACGCGAACGTCTCCTGACCTTGGGGGCGTCCAGAGTGTCCTTGGTAATGTCCTGGGTGGATGGTATGATGTCTGGTTTGGTGGAGTTTCGCCAGTAGTTGCCGGATTTGACGCTCGCTAGGATTTCGTCACTACTCTCGTGGCGGGTGATGGGATTTTTTATTGGGCTGTAAAAATGGTGTATGTTGGGTTTTAACAGTGCGTTAACCAAGGCCGCATGCAGGCACCGAAAGGCCGCAGTCGCGTCGGGGTTCGCGGAAGTATGCGCAAGCGTTCCCGTGTCCCCGACACAAGCGACCGTGAGGATTCACCATGTGGTTTTAGTGGGTATACCGGCCGCCGCCGGGGAGTCCCACATACCCGTAATTGCATTTCCAATTGTAAAAAAAAAAAAAAAAAAAGGCCGCATGCAGGGGGTTTGGGGGTGTTACTAACTTTTTATAACTGGGTTCGTCGATAGCGCAAGAATTCAGTTTTGTCGCTAAACGAGACATATGGAAGTTATTAAACCCACTGGTTACATCATACTATACATCCCAGATATTCTTATTAAACGGTATCTATACTTATAATAAAAATATTACTTGGTAAGTAGTATGATTCATGGAATATTTTTGGAATATTATAATAATTGGGGCCATTAATCTAGTAGATCAATGGTTGGGGGCACTATTTTAGATACTTTTCGATTTTTTGTCACGGGAAAACTGGACTGGTCGGATCTTGATTAGAACCTGACTCCATATTTTTTTGAAATATTTACAATATTTTTGATCCCGGGAAATAGGTGGGTGCGCTGGGATAGCCCACAAACCAATGTCCACACGTACAGTATCACGGGCACTGTGAGTTTATGATGTATATTAATATACTGTAGAGACGAAAAGAACTCCGTCTGGGCGAATGTAGAGAGCACAGCTAGATATAGATATGTTATGTGAGCGTCTCAGATGTCTAGACTGCATCTGGATGGAAGTACCTCATTTCCTTTCTTAAGCCATCTCTCCCTTCAATCGCATAAACTATGAACGCACGAACATGTTCAACATAAACGGGAATAGGTATATACACATATGTAGAAAAGTATAATTTATTTGTTTTTTTTTTATATTGTACCAGCTAGCCGGCTTTCATTATACCGCTTCAGAATCAAATGTACCTATGAGATTTTTTTTATTTGTTTTTTTTGTGTTTTTGCCTTTGTTTTAATAGTTATTTTGCTTTTAAATAAAACTAATTTTATCGCGTTTATTTTTTGTTTTAAACGCGATAAAATCCGTAGAGTTAGTTTTATTTAAATGTGTAGTATTCGCGTAAATATAAGTTATTCAGCTGATCGGGGCGGAGACAAAATCAAACAATCAAACATTATAAAAATCTGAAATTGTTCTTGTCATTAAAATATACCTGTGCTTTGGGCCACGGACTAACTATAATCCAGATTCAAGAACTTGTCTATTCAATTAGGTCCAGTGTGTGATGCTATATTATCCCTAACCTATGCCCAAATCTGTAACCTTTGTTCTTACCGTCTATCTCCTACTAAAGCAGTAGCGAAGGCCCCCAACACACATCTTTTGGCGAGCCTCAACTTAGCCTCAGCTTTATCACGCCTGTTTAGCGTGAGGGTGCGGGCAGAACTGTGCTCCCGGCGGGAGGGCAGTCGGATCGGGTATGAGATCGCCATGCCGTCGCCCGTGGGAAACACCAGGCGGAAATCTAAAAAATAAAAGGATTTTTTTTTCCGCTTTCCGCCCCAAAAAAGTCACATGTTAACTAGAAACTGTCCATCCAAAATATTTAAAACGACATTTGAGCCCGTATATCAGTGTTAAACCAGACTCAACTGGTATTAACTTTTGACCACACAACTGCGACCTCTGCACTCCGTACTGACACTATAAGCTAGCTTTAAACATACGCCAGCGAGAGCTCTATTCATAGTGGTCATATTTATAATGTTAACTTATTCCACAGCGATGCAAAACGCTTGTGATATGTTGATCCGTACGGGATTGAGCCGGCTTTAGCATTTGATATGTGGACATTAGAATGAGCTGGTTATGAGAAACGAAAAATTGACATATATAATATCGCCCACACTAGTGTAAGTCATGGGTTACAAATGTGTTATTTTTGAGCGCGCAATGTATCCTGAACCGTGCAATCACAACACAACGCTTCGCCTGATACCCGACGCACGAATTAAAAAGAGCGCGCTCGAGTATATCGAGTTTTAATATACATTGCCCTTTATGTCTAAATTAGTATTGTTTAAATTCAATTTGAGATAAGACTTCTACTATGATATCATGCTGAAAACAATTAGAAAATACTAACATAAATTTGTATAATTCATGAAAAAAATTACGAAAAATTGTGTCCCTGTCATCATGAGTTGAATCCAAAATCTCAATTTTCGTTACGAAGCCACTTATCCCCTGTATTCACCTTATCCCATTGGGACATAACACAACACCGGAAATTGAGTGCAACAGCATGCTTCTTTATTTTTTTACTAGCCCCTGTTTAATGTCCCACTGCTGGGCACGGTCCTCCCCTCAAAGAGAGGGGGATGTGGGCCTATGAGTATATAACATTAAGAACTACCAATATTTATTTACAAGAGCAGTACCTCAAGCCATCACTTCAATTCTTATCACGTACCGTTTTGATACGTAAGTATCGTCCATCCCTCTCACACCACAGATTTTATAAATAAGTGTGACAGTGACAACATGTTTTCTCGATGACGCTACGATTACATTAGGAGTTTCTGGTCACCCTACAGATAGAAACTTGGGACGCCATTTTCATATCATCATGTCACATCCATTATTTTATTTATAATGTGTATTTATTGAATGTTTTATTGCTATTAATTACTTGACATTGACAAATTACCCTCTAAGTTGTGGGTGAGGCCATTTGCATATCCATTTTATTTCATCGCATCTCATTTCGTAAAGAAAGAAGATAGAAACTTACCAACATGGCGAAATCGATCCACAAAATCCACTAAAGCCTTAGCCCACGCGAACTTCTTAGCCACATCCAGCAAGCCCATGCACGGCTCTATCCCACCATCGTGGACCCCCATGCAATACTCCTTCATACCATCGAACTCTTTAACACATGTTTTTCCGTCAAACTCGTCTAGAAACCACGAATTCTCCATGGATACCTCAAAAAGACCGTCTAAGTATGGTCTAAGGACCGGTCCGAGGTACTTTTTATCGTCTTTTGCGCCTTTATAGAGCCATTTTAAGGTGTTCTTCATGATAGTGCAAGGGTCTTTCAGGTCTTCTTGGCGGAGTTCAGGGTCTCGGCGGACGGCGTCGATGAGGCACGCGGAGGAAGCGTCGTAGTAGTCTTTCAATTTGTTCCATTTTTTCGATCTGCAAACATGATAGGCTTACGTCCTAATTCATAGACGTTTTAATGTGTTTACAATGGTATTTCAAAGCATATTTCTAAAACATGCTTAAGTATTAAGTTAGCAATGTCACCAATTGTGAAAATATATATATATAAATGTAGCTTTACTTACAAAATATAGTCATTGTGGGTTTTATCTCGGTACGGAATCATCATCCCGTGTTTCATCCGCAATTTCGCATGTCTAAGGCGCATTCAAGAAAATCTACTGGACCGGTTTTAATGAATCTTTGATTGT
Organism: Pheosia gnoma; assembly: GCA_905404115.1. Taxonomy (NCBI): domain Eukaryota; kingdom Metazoa; phylum Arthropoda; class Insecta; order Lepidoptera; family Notodontidae; genus Pheosia; species Pheosia gnoma. The sequence continues at coordinate 854,173 of FR989907.1, forward strand.
GATAGGTTATAACCCGTGCCAAAATGTAGCATAATCTTTATCTTGGAAATTGGAAAGTATCGCCCAAGAACAGCAACCGCATAGTAGCTGTCACTTTTGACATATATCCCATACAATATCTGTCAAAAGTGAACGTTACTATGCGGTTGCTGTTCGATTATGAATCGATTGTGTTAGCAGACTTGGGGCCCTGAATACCTGTAAACAGAGAGTGCTCTATCGAACTCCCCCGCGCTCCTGCTGTGCAGGTTGTTGAGGTAGAGGTCCCGCGCCTGGTCCAGCATGATGGCCAGGATGTGGATCAGCTCCTCCACATCCTCCTGGTCTTGGGACGTCGCTTGGATGAGGTTCGCGCGGAACCTGCTGTGGTTATCCTGAGAGACATTTTTATATTTTACTTATATGGGGTCTAATTGATAGAACTAGCAGGGGTTCCCAACCTTTTTTTGTCTACTGCCCACTTTAAGAATAAATTATTTTTTAACGCCCCCCTTTTTAAACATACTTAAAAACCGCTAAGCACTTATAACTGATTATTGAAACGCAAATTTATAGTATTCGGACAGAGTATCTTTTATTGAAAATAAAACAAACATAATCAATTCTTATATAAAAACTAATGTGAAGGTTGAATCTGATGCTGTTCAATAAGTTTGTTGATATCAGGTTCCAATGCCCCCTTTTTTTCTGGGTCTCTTACCGCCCCCCTTTAGGCCTGCAGCGCCCACAAGGGGGCGTTATCGCCCACGTTGGGAAAGACTGAACTAGGCGATACTTGGCGGAAATCCATTGTTAAATAAATGGGGGAAGAGGAACCCACCGCTGACCCTCGGCTTGTCAACTTTTCCAATTATAAACCAAACAAGTTTGATGGATAATTAAAGAAGCCAGCAACACCGAACTCCTCTAAGATGTTAGTCGAGAGACTATCTATCACGAGTGACGGGACCCCAAATACGTACCATTGTACGGTAACCATAATACAAGCGTTGATTAATGTGGGACCGTATAGTTGGTGTGTTCGTCTGGCGATATTTATATTTATACTAGTTGTCCCAGCGAACTTCGTACCGCCTCAGAATCAAATGTATGAGGAAATGAATTTATTGGTACTCTATGAAAAATTAAAACAAATCTATCCCAGAGGAACCATACATTTTACCGGGATGAAATTAGCCTATGTGCTATTCTAGACTATAAACTATCTCTGTGCCAAATTTCATCCAGATCCGTTCAGCCGTTCTGGCGTGACTGAGTAACAAACATCCATCCAACCATCCAAACTTTCACATTTATAATATTAGTAGAGATTCCTTCTACTTACGCATAGAGCCATATTCTTGCACTTGATGAGCTCTCCGGCGACTCTCCCGAGGTAGCGCAGCTGTCTGCGGCCGTACACCGGAGTGGATCCCGCAGAAGCCCGCGCCTCCTTGTTGAGCGCCTCCCAGCGACCGAACAGCGCAGCCTCCAGGGACTCCGACGGTGTTGGGGGAATTACTTCACCTTACATATATAAGACCACTAAATGAACTAAGTATTTGAGACAGCTTCGGGAACTTAGTATGAGTTTTGTACGTATTCCAATAGCGACCGAGATGGTGTTTTCCAGTATGAAAAATAAGCTTTTAAATTGTGGCCATGCTAATAGATTATAGCTTTTTATAACTATTAGTCTTTATTATTATGCAAAAATATGTTTTAAATACCGTCCGCTAGAGGCGCTTTTCAATTCTCCATACAAAATCTCGCACTTGCCGTACTGGAGGAGTATTATTATAACTTCAAGCTTATACTCTACTTACCGGCGACATTGTGCAAGTACGTCAGACAACTCTTGACACAGGCGGCGTCGAACTCCCAGTCGGCGTCTCGGCCGCCCCGCCGCACCACTGAGCCCCTCTCCACCGCGTACACGAACCCCGTCGGCCCGCCGCCGCCGCCCGCGCACACGCAGTACAAGCTTACGAAAGAATACACAAAATCGACACCTAACAACACATTTCACATTCAGAGACAAATTCTAAACGAATGTCTAAATCGTTGAAAATGTTACAAAATGTGCTCCGATTTTACAGTTCGGAATGCCGTTCCTATGGCGAAGAAAGGGCATAAAACTATATTAGATGGTTGTGTAGTACATTGTTATGGGTATGTGGGAACAATGTAGGAACGGCTAGGCAGGCTAGAGTAGTCTCGGTAGTGTGCTCGGAGAGCGATCCCGTGGCGCCCCGCGAAAGGCAAAGAGGTTTCTAGTGTGTAGTTTAGACCTTAGGTCTAGTCACACATAGCCATCCGAACACCCCCGTAAGTTCGGACGGGATGCGTAAAAGCATAAAAGGTAGGCTAGAGTAGGCAGCCTTCGAATTTTACGGTGTAATTTACCTCGTTAATAATAACTTCTTTGACCTCAGTCAAAGTGTTCCTTGACAATGGCATAGAGAAGATTACAAAGACAGCATAAATCCTGAGTATTCAAAACCCGATGATTTCACAAAAATACTCAATATTCGAATCGGTAATATAATATTTAGATACCTACGAGTCTAGCGCCAATAGTAGGTGGTGTGAGGCGTGCGTGGACGCGCAGGCGCGCGCCGCGGCCTGCGCGTGCGCAGCGCAGCGCTCCAGCCGCCGCCGCAGCGCGCAGCCCACTGCGTACCGGCTTAGGACACGGAGGGTGCCCTAAACAAGGGACAATTATCACTAAGATAGAACAGAAATTATTTATTTTACTATGTCGCCACAACTTACTATACTCGTACAAAAAAGATACAACTAAGTACAAAATAACAGTATCAGAATCAGAATATTTTTTATTCATGTAAGTACAGTACTTATGAATTGTCAAAATAGTTACAAAGTGCTGAGCTACAAATTTACCACCCGTTCGGAATGCCGTTCCTATGTAGAACAACGGGCAAGAAACTCCATGGTTGCTCTTTTTAAAAAGATCCGTTATATTTTTGAGCAGTACATTGTTATGGGTGTGTGATAACAAGTAGAGTGAGCAAGCAGGAACTCCCTACCTAATGTAATAGCATAATATCATCGATTAAATCTATACATACATACAAATAAATAAAATTGGAGTGTCTGTTTGTAATATTAAAATAACCGCTTTTTACTAAGTGCATTTGGATGTATACACGGTACATATACCAAAACAATTTTTTTTTAAATGTTTGTCCGTCTGTCTGTCTATCTGTCTGTCTGTCTGTTTGTTCCGGCTAATCTCTGAAATGGCTGGACCGATTTTGACGGGACTTTACCCAGATAGCTGATGAAGCAAAGAGTAACTTAGGCTACTTTTATTTTAGACTAGCTGTTACCCGCGACTTCTAGCTAGTATTATATACTAAGCGTTACTGAAGATATATTTCAACATACCTGGTATACCCCTTCCCTCATCTTATCGAGCAGAGTGTTTAATGCACCAGCGATTCTGGCAACTCCTGAAAGGTCGGAGCAGTGTGCGTCCAGGGCTGCCTCCATGGCAGGATGCCATAGTTGCCATGTGGAAGCTCGTTCTGCACAAACCATGGATGAAGGTGGTCCTACTGCTACAGCGTAGTAACCCTGAGGACCGAAAGGACCGAATCTTGTTTTTATCTATTTGCGTGTTGATCGTGTTCCAACCAACCGCACAACCTCGCGCGGCTGAGGCGAGCCCGAGGCAAATTAAGATGACAAGTGCGCTTGGAAAACTCGTTGCGGGTCTTTTCTCTGGGACACGCCAAGGCCCAAAACTCAGTGTCATCGTTACTACTGTTGATCTTGACTTACGGGTGTAAATATAGTTGGAGTTTGCGGTGGGCCAAGACCCAAGAACAATCAACTTTATAATAAAAGGATGTTTATATCCAATCCAAGTATATTGGAAGGGATAGACTAGTGTGTGCCCGACGGGTATGTGCATCGTCGGAGGAGGCCGCGGCCGCTCGTAGAACCCTGAGACAGAACCAACATACACAACAAAATGCCCATACCGCGTATCATACTCGTAACACACACGGAATTTGATTGCTGAGAAAATATTCCACTTATTCTTGGAATGAAAATGGTAAGATTATGTATCTTATGTCATAAATAGTAATTCCACTATTGTATTGGAAAAAACCTGTAATGATAGTTGTAAATTAATAAATATTTACCGTCTGTGCACTAGTGTAATGTAACATCGCCAGCGGATGCGTCAGGGGTACTCTACTAGTGTACGCCGTAGGGTTGCAGCCCTCCACCCTGGCGCCCAGCATCAGCTTGGCTTCAGCCTCGCCCGCCCCCACCCGCACCATCACCCACGCAGCCCCTTCCACGATGGCGAGCCGACGGTCTGTGCTGGTTTGTGGAGATGATGCTGACAGAAAAGGTTGTTTGTTCACGATATACTCCACAAAATAGTTTTAGGGTGCCTACAAAGAAGCATGAATATCACACTGGTAACCCTATAGCGTCCAAATGTTTCAGGCATGCTGAACTCGCTAATATGTAATTTATAATTTAGTCACATAATATTAAGATTGCAAGCAGTGATAGCCAAGTTGGTAGAACGCTTGCCTCGGTAACGAGGTTTGCAGGTTCAAACCCCGGCTCGCACCTCTGGAATTTCAAGTGCGAATCTCATTTTCAACCATGATTATCACTTGCTAAACGGTAAAAGGAAAACATCGTGAGGAAACCTGCATGTCTGAGAGAACCCCTCGAAAGATGTGTGAAGTCCGCCAACCCGCACTGGGCCAGCGTGGTGGACCATGGCCTAATCCCCTCGCATTGAGGGGAGGCCCGTGCCCTGCATGGGACATTTAAAAAAAAGGCCTGGAATTATTTATTATATTATAATATTAAGATTCAAATTTAATACAAATCTGTCATCAATATGCCATTCGAACTGCGGACGCAAATCAAAACTACATTACAAAGTAGTGCCCTCGGGATTGGCCAGCCCAGCGAGCCGAGTTGAACTAAGCAAATAGTTCGAGCTAATCCTGTGGGCTCACTCGCCTCAACTATTTATCAGTGTGCTGACAATTTGCTAAACTTGGATGGTGACTTTCAAACTTTACGCAAAGGCTTAGGTGACTTGAGTACTTTTGTTAGAATAAAAGTTGATTATTAATATAATTAAATCCAAAACCAAGTGCACCATTGCAAGACCTCAAGACACTGAGAGCACTTTCTGCGTAGATCGGACCGCAAGCAACAACTAAATATGAGGTGCCCCAGTTCAAACTATGACACTAGGACGTCAAACAACTCAGTCCTCCGTAAAGCACCAAAAACGTCGGGAACGTAAAAACATAAAATAATCGCGATAAAATTCGTTTTATTTCAATCAATTCCATTGATTTTCAGAAATGAAGTAGATAGGTACAGTCATATTGATAAGACCGAGGTTTTCAAGTTCGTTAGTCTATGACCGAAACCAGAATCCAGACCGACCTAGCTGCCTTGCGAGGCAATAATAGTCCTCCTGACCGAATTTCGGTCACAGCGGTTAATCTCAAGATACTAGCCAACTACGCAGAAGATATGGGTCAACGCAAGGCACTACTTGTGCAAGGACAGGTAAACTCTCTCTTCCCTCTCTCTCATACTCCGATGGGACGGCATCCGACAGGACCGGAGAGAGATCGCGCAGGACCGACGGCTTTACGTTACGCCAATAGAACACGAATAGAATTATAAAGGCAGAATCTTCTCTGTATTGTGTGGAGCACGACACAGTAGGAATACTACAGTTTTCTTTTTTAATATGGTATCACCATAGGTATTTTGCCAGTGTCAAGTAATATAAATTATTTCAGTTTTCGAGCGTATGCACAGGCCCAAAGGCTAGGACCAAGTAAAATACCCCCCATCCCTCAATCAGTAAAGTTATGGATACTTTACTGAAAGATTTTTTATGGTTTTTTTGTGAGAAACTGAAACGCCAAGCTTCGTCACTTTGTTTCAATTACCTACACTCGTGCACTTTACCGAACCCATAATGGTTAATATTCCACTTATATCACTCTCTATAACTCGCAGGAACACTAGTTTCAGAAATTAAATCATAACTGACGCCATGACTTTTCAGTTTCCCGTCAAAAAGTCAAATACGTTCGTTGGTCTACCTATTAGTGCTTCGGTCATGATTGTAGAGCAGGGTCATTGCATGCCTGACCGCTTTCAAGTTGCAGCTTGGTGTATATCTATAATTTCTCTTCTACCACCATTATGCTACCCCTTCAATCTTCCTTTACGTTTAAGCAATTAAGCTTTCCCGAAGCTGTGAAGCACAACTTCGTGTTTGCAAGTTGGTAGCGGCGCCGCACGACACGTCGGCACCGCTAACCGTGGCGGAATTTCATTTTAATTAAAAGTTTGCCAATCCCGCCCTGCTGACGTGCGGAGACGACTCTTGCGTTGAAAACACAAACCTATATACGTCTATAAGTAGACTAAACTCTATTGATTTATTTATAAGCCTTGAATATTTATACAATTGGCTAGAGACGACAAATATCTAAAATAATAAGTAATAGCTAGATTACTTTATCGTAGGCCATGTCTACTCGTGGGGTGCAATGATTGCTATACTATAGAGCAATCCCAAGCTTAAAACAGTCATTAGAACGAAACTCCGTCAAAAGGGTTACTATTACTACTGAATTTTGGATTATTTGAATGGTAGAGCAGCTTGGGACTCACGCTCGAATATCTAGGTCAAAAGTGTAGCGTATATGCGCCTCGCAAGGCAACCCACTGGAGCTACATAATAAATATAACATATATAAGATATATATATATATATATTTGACGACCTGATTAGCTCAGTGTGTAGTGAGTGACCCTGCTTTCCGTGCGGCAAGGTCCCGGGTTCGAACCCTGGTAGAGACAAACATTGTCTTTGTATGGTTAGCACGAATGTTTGTAGCCGAGTCATGAATGTTTATTATCAATATAACTATTATATACTGAGTTCGCTCTCAGTCCATTGTACGGTACCCATAATACAAGCGTTGCTTAGTGTGGGACAGTATTGTTGGTGTGTTCGTCTGGCGATATTTATTTATTTATGTATACTGTAAGTAGGCAGGGGATAGTTAGACTATATTTAGTGTATTCTTTTCTTGCGTATTTATCATTAATTGTTTAGTACAACATTATTCAAAATGGCAATATCACAATCCAATCTAAACGTAATAAAATTTGATAAACTCACCCCTCTCCAGGTAACAGTACGTGTATGGCTGCGCGTGTTGCGCGGCGCGCGCGCACAGTACGCGCGACCCTCCGCCGCCGCGAGCATGCGCACAGCGCGCTATGAGCTCCACCCAGCGTTCTATTACTTTATCCCTGGACGATACAAAATGATACAATCACAATAAAAGAAAATATTGCAGAGATAAAAAATATGGTGGTTGGGTTGGATGGTCGATCAACCGCATCGGTTGTTTTGAGCAGAGCTAATTGAGTTGGTTTTTTTACTGCCTACATGGTGAGGAGAGGGGCCGCTCCAGACGCCAAATCCCAGGTAGCGTTTCAGTGAACCAAATCAGACGGACACTTACGATGTTATCAAGATCTTCCAATAAGGCAGGCGCACGCACACCTTTAGGGGCAAGCAAGGGGGCGATATATTCGGATCTCGCTCATCTTACTTGACTTGGGCCCCAATCGGCACTAATTGTAAATATACATACAGACTTTTCAATTCCAACCTTATTTAAACCAGTTTCCTGTAAACTGGCTTAATGGCAGTGGAAATGGCGATATGTTTAATGGTTCTAAAAAGTCTAATTAAAAATACTGACTACTGACCTACAAAGATATCCAGCAGGAGTCAAAAACTCGTCCCACTTGTCGGCCAGCCGTCCCGTGAGCCGGACTTTCCCATAACCCACCGGTCCGTCCAGGAGACGGCACTCCTCGTCTGAGTTGAGGACCGGCAGAGCATCCAGAGTAACTAAGTACTCGAGAGAACGGGAGCGCATCTGCAGTGATAGCACATATTCCTTACTTCATTGTTACTACCATTCGGTAGTAACATCCCAGCGGGGTTATTTTAAACCATTCGAAATCGATATCGGAAACGGAATCGAAAACTTCCGAGCTGCAATCGCTATTAAAATTTCCGAATTTGATTATCTTCGATGTATCTTGATGACAATACCAAATCGTTTTTTCAATAAGTTTCCGTCGGAAAGCTCGTCGGGAGCGACACCAACATCGGAACGTTTCAAACCCGTTTCCGATGTCGATTCCGAATGATTTAAACGCCTTTGACATAAGAGGTAAATCTTGTACAGAGGAGTTGTCTATACCTCACCTTTTTTCCTCTATGCAGCGCTATAAGATGGCAGCACCTGAACCGCGGGTCCCTCTGCCCGGCGCCATCCACTATCCTTTGTACCAGACTCTCCACTGTACCCTCGAGCTCCGTGGATATGCGACCTGCATCAAAATATTTCAAAACCTCTGAAAAGGTCCGATTCGTGGTTTTCCCAACCCAAAAAATTTCATGGCAAAATAGAGGCGAAAGAGATTTGTCAGGGCAAAGATCTATACATCTATACAAATAAATATAATTGGAGTGTCTGTTTGTAATATTAAATGACCGCTTTTTTCGGAATTAGCATGGAAACTTATACAACAATCGCTGTGGATTTCAAACCCAAAGAAGTGATTTTCCCCATATATATTTTTTTTTTTTTTTTTATATTGAAGCATCTCAGTCTCATTGAACTAGGCGATACTTGGTGAAAATAGTCCACTGCTGTCCATTGTCCAATGTTGTCTAAGTCTCACCTTTCTGGTCCTCCTCCCATAGCGTGTCCACATAGGAATTGAGTGCTTTCAGCTGGTTGAGCGAGAACCGAAGCCCTGTCGCCGGCAGCCGCAAGTCCCCACCCGGTATCTCGCACGCTACTCCTGACGAGCCAGATCCCATAGCTCTGAAAACCCTGAGCAACTACAATGTCGTAACTAGGGCGGTGGCCGTGATGCACAACGAGGATTCAAATGGCAAGGGTTTTGTTGGTATTTAGGATTAAGTTACACTCTCATACCAGGTACACAATAGCCTAGGTCAGGGGTCGGCCACCTTTTGGCAATTTCACAGTTTTTAAAGAGCCACATTTTTTTTCTTGCGAACTATAAATAGTACTAGCATAAATAAAGGTTTTTGATAAAAAAAAACTAATCTATTTATTCATATATAAGTAGTGTTTTTCACAACAAATTAGTTAATATACAGGGAGTCCAAATAGTCGCCAAATACAAAAGAAACGAGTACAAGTGGCTGAGTGATAGAAATGGTGCCTAATCCTCGTTAATCGATTCAGAACAACTTTTTTTTTTTTTTTTTTTTTAATAAATAATATTTGCGTATGGAACTAAAGAAAGAGCCGCAGCTTCACATCCAAAGAGCCGCATGTGGCTCGCGAGCCGCAGGTTGCCGACCACTGGCCTAGGTTACACCTAAACTGTCACGGATGTGTGCGAGAGCGTTCCCGTGACCCCCCCCAACAAGGCGGGAGAAGGACCACCGTGGGGTTTTAGTCGGTAAAAGTCCGGCATAACCCGCTTGCCTCCCTCGGGGCTTGCGGGTATCCATGAGGATTTCCCCACGCAAAAAAAAAAAAAAAAAAAAATGTTACACCTAAACTAATGCGTTTTTCCAATCACTTTTCATGTGAACCAATAACACCGCGCCGATCGATTGTATGACATTGATTACTTGTGCGCGGTCGCAACAATATTGTCGAATCAAAGCGGCGATCGCTGCTTCCGGCGGAAGCGTATTATGCGCCGCCGGTGATGCGCGCAGGTGACCCTGGTCCTCACATGCGCTATCATTAAATAGCCCCATCGATGGACACAGGGATTGGTCACATGGTAAAGCTAAACTAATGTAGAGTTGCGTGAACCATTGATACTTTAGTAACTTTTAATACAAGACCAATATATAACACTAAATTTATAGAACTTATTCATCAATTTACAATTGTATTACAAATCACTTCCTACTGTAAAATGTTGTTTAATTCCATTAAGTAAATTCGCACTCTGTTACGACGATAGGCAATTTATAGAGAAAGATAACAATGTAGAGACGAGAGGCTACTCACTTGACTCTTGCATCGAATCCATTTTTTTATATTCTGACACTTGGATCAAGTAGGAATATAAAAAAAAAGATTAGTAGTAGTACCGGTTTTAAAAGCGTGTTATTAGAAAAAATACACAATACATAACCAACACTTTGTAAATCGGAAAGAAAGCATTTCACTATCATTTTAGATTGAAGAGAAAACTTTATATAAAAGTATATATATCACGATAGAACGAACGATTCTGTTATGGTGATAGGTATTTATTAACTCCAACATGAATAGATCCACTGATAAACATATAGCCGTCTCTATCTACCGCCCTAACCCGCAATCTGCGCGCCAACATAATAATAATAAATTTGTTAAAATGGGCGAGCGTTTGATCTTATCTTGCTAATTACTAATCCATCGTTATCCGCCCTACGGTAAGATTATCAATAAGCTGATGCTCTTAATTTCACAGTGATGAGTCATGATTTTATCAATAAAGGATGCTGGGATTAAATAACTTTAGAAGAGCGAGCTCAACTTATTTTGTTGTTAACGTAGACATTCTGAAAGAAGTCAGAGTCAATTTATTTATTTCGTATAGGCCTACGGGAACACTAACTAATACCATTACATATTTCTTTACTCTACAACTGGATAGAAACGCGACCTCAACTGAGAAGATTCGGCAAGAAACTCACCGGTCTTGTCTTTTTGTAAAGTATTTTTTAATTATGTGGACGGATATCAGAGACGGATGATCTTTTACTTACTACTTTCACTAGCTGACCCGTCAAACTTCGTACCGCCTCAGAATCAAATGTTTTAGAATTATATTTTTTTTTATTCCTAAATCAAGTATAATTAAAATTTACAATTACAGGTAAACTAAATAGGAAAATAAAAAAAAACTTGAACATAGTATGACAACAAACTATGTATCAAAAGACCTTGTCCGCGTGGAATGGTGGCAAGAATGCTGGCTGCATTTCCTCGCCGTATTATCAAGCAATTTTTTTGGGCGAGGAAAGAGCCAGCCCTCCTGTCACGTTACGTAGATACATGTCGCTACTACTTCTATGTACTTACAAAACCAATTACCCTCCAAATAACAAAACACAATTGTACACGGTCATGTATTAACATATTGCCCATAATGTCCACAATTAGGTAGTTGGCACAATGTGGGGTTATTTGTTACCGTCCGCGATGGCGGACAAGCGGAAGCCGCTCGACTGTGACGCTGCAAAAACAATAAACCACTCAATTTGTTTAGTACGAAGTAGTTGTGAGTGTCGGGTGGAGATCATGAGACAGGTGCATGGTTGGATTATGGCAAGGTCGCGAGACAGTTTATGTACCTAGTATTTTTCAAAAGATTTATCAAAAATACTATGTGTATTTCAAATATCAGTTCCATAGATATAAATAATAATATAAAACCAAAGACCATAGCCAAGATGACCACAAACTAAAGATAACAAATAAACATTGACAACAGTTTATAATTAGTCTTTTTAGACCTGCCTATGCTATATATACGAAACATCTGAGATCGCAAAAACTACCTATAATATGGGTTTGTATAAGTTTTTAACAGAGTTCAACAAAAAGGAGGTTCTCAATTCGAAAGTTTTTTTTGTGTCCCTTTTTTTCCTCAAACTTTAGTTCATCATGGGAAAAGTTATAAAAATGTATTTTCGTAATTTTATTAAAAAAATATTTGCCACAGATCTATATGAGGCTTAACAAAAGTCCGAATAGCAGGATAACTATTAAAATATGGGAACAATTCAGTAAAAACATAACAATAAAGATAAATAAATTTCTCATACATTTGATTCTAGGCGGTACGAAGTTTGCCGAGACATCTAGTTTATATAAAAAGAAAATATTATGAAGTATACGAGTATATACTAAGCCTCAACTAAGTATGTTTCAAAAATGTACAGATAAGTTTAAAATTTACCAAACAATTTCTGCTTATCTATTTTATGGTAATTATGTTAGATAAAGTCTGTATAGGTAGCGCAAGTTAGTTAGTTGTGAGTCAATTTAACTATATTCAGCAAGTAAATGTCAGTACAATACTTACCTCATTTGCTAATTTAATTAATAACTAACGTTTGCCTAGTCATAAGTTTTATCCACTTGAAGGTATACCCAAAACTAGAATAGAAGTTTAATGAATTTACAATGGCATTACGAAGCATTTTTAAAGATAAATGTGTTTTATAAAGCCTTTGTAAATCTTCCATAAATTTCCGGGACACACTTTAACATTAGAATGCATAGGTATTTAATGGTCTGCGGAACTAATTTAAGTAGGTAGGTATCTACCTATGTTTCATTGTAATGGTTATCCTTCACACCTGACTAAATAGGTATAGGGTATTGCCTAGTTACTTTAACCTAAGTAGCCATACATTCACAAATTCAAAACTGAATAAACAAATAGTAGGTAATTGTCTAAATAACCGAAATTAAACTCATGAGTATAATAACTAACATAAGTAACTCACACTGAAACATTAGGTGGGCACTTACTTACTATATTAAAAACCTACTGCATAGACAGGCTACCTTATTGATGTAAATGCCTACTTCGAACTTAATTTTCCTTACTTAATACCTTTATTTTTTTAAGTAAGTAGTACATTATTAAGTACGTGCTTCCTCACAGTGGTGTTACTAAGCTGATAAGGTTCGCTACTTTAAGGTAAGAAATGTATGTAAAAAATATTGTAATAATAAGTAATTACCTACGTCTACCTACCTAATGTATAAAAAAAAAAAAAAAAAAAAAAACCTTGTATTTTACGTATGATTCTATACCTAACGAAATAACAAGACTATTATTATTATCTACTCACCTGATTTGTTCGTTTGTTTGTCACAATATTTAAAAGACAAACCCTCGAAAAGAAATTAAAAAAAATCTTTTTCACAACTCAAATATTTTGGCGCGCGCAGTTTATTTTTTCACGAGTTCGCGGCACTGGCATCGCGCCATACAGCCGGGCGGCAAAGCGCGCGAAACAAATGTTTTGTAATGGCGGTGTTGTGAACGCAGCGAGCGTTCCGCCCGTGGGCCCATTGTTTGTAATGTACGCTTCACATTGTCATGGTGGACGACTTAGTAGTAGTTGCTGTTTGGAAAATAAACAATAATCCCATATGCATGTGCATGTGAGTACTCATAACTCTGTTTCTCGTAGAAGACTATGATGAAAAAAGGCCAAATTATTTATTCAAGGTTCTGAAGGTTACATACCTTCCTATTTATAGTTGCTTATTAGATAAATACCGACTTCCTCTGATACAGCCAATTCGAATGACTCCTATTTTTTTTAACGAATGAATTTGTAGCTTGGTCTGTGGTTTAATAAATAATAATTAATATCGCTGAAACACCAACTATACGGCCCAAACTAAGCAGTACGCTTGTATTATGAGAATCGTACAATGGAATGGGCGCGAAACCCGTATATAAATACTTATATAGTTAAACATTCATTTCCCGGGTACAATATTATTGACTACAATCTGGGTGTCAAGTATGCTCCATCGTAGATCTCATCGTCACTTACCGTCAGGTGAGATCGAGATCAAATACTTGCCTATAATGTAATAATAAAAAAAAAAACAAACATTCGTGCTCCTCACACAATGTTTGCCCCTACCAGGATTTGCACCCTGGACAGAAAGCAGGATCACTATGCTAATCAGCTTTATTATTGATGAATTACAAAATTGTATTCTTAACATATTATAGAGCCCACGTTAGCTGACCCCATTAGCACGTAGCGTGACTTGTTGTCTAGCGCGTAGAAACATATACTCTAGGTAGTCCCTTATCACGCTTGTGGCGGCGGAACTTCTTATCTGCTTCCAAATTTAGGCCCCACTTGCAAAGAATTAAAAAGCTATTAGGAACACCGCGAAACACGAATACGTAGGTATTTGGAATGTTCTGCTAACTAATGGATACCGAAGCACAGACTGGTGCGAAATTGACTTACTGTCGAGCCTGTACAAATAAAGAAAAATCTCCATAAGCCCTGATCAGCCATTATATTTTACTTATTTATATTTACATCATTTGGTTCTAGAGTAGCAGCATACAATAGTTAACGTTTTGGGATGTCACATTGCTAACCGATTAAGTGTTTTAGATACCGTCCGCTAGAGGCGCCGTTCAGTTGACAATACGAAAATCTCGTACTTTGGTAAGATTATACTAAAATTCTTTACATAAGTTTGTAGCGACGTCATCAACCTCGCCACAAGTTACACAGATGGCGCTGCAATCGACATTCGGAACAAATGACGAGGCTACATACAAGCCTGAAACGCGCTATGAGAGTTTTCGGAGCACGTAACTTATATACAAGACCCCGACAATAACCGTCAGGGCATAGCGGCCGCCCCGCCAGGCATACCACCCTGGCTGGCACCAGGCTGTAAGATCTTCCCTTTTCCGCTTAAAGCTCAACTTCACACTATAAAAGGTATAACAAAAATAGTCTAAAATATTGTAACCGATGAACTGTAAGTTATAACATCTTGAAATAAAACTATTTTTAAGGATTCTATCGCGTTTATTTTTTGTTTTTACGTTCCCGACGTTTCGTTTCGTTATAACATCTTGATGTATAAAATAATTGTGAAAATAATGTTCGATCCAGTAGCCTTTGGCCATGCGCTCAGTAACGGATGTCATTTTATTTAATGTAATAATTTGATTTATTTCTATTGGAAAACTATCTTTTTAACCTACTGTTAGCCGTGTTAAAGTTTCTACACATTTTTTGTTACACCTTATATACCGTATCATTGAAACCCATCAGGATCCAACCAACAAATTACAGACGATTGCAATACGCAGAACAAGATGGGGAGACTATTACGAACACCGCTAATGGCGCGGAAGTTTTAATTTATTCGCTAACTGCCTGCCGGCACGCCATCGCCACGGTGCGATAGATTTCGGATAATCTTGACGAAGTGATGTTGGGAAGGACACCTACGTAGATACTATACAGCTGTCAAACTACGAAAGCATTATTTTGAAATAAATCAGTCTTGAGAAATTTGACTATGGCGAAATGACTATAGGGTACCGCCATTTTTTTTTACACTGTCAATCGGCGGTAATACGAATGGTCATTATGCCGATGTCCACTATAATGTTCTTGCTTGTGATGGCTCTATGGGCGGGTCACACTCTTCCTTCTCAAATGATCGAGGAAACCGTTGCTGCTCCTTAAGTCCGTGGTCATGTGAATTTATCCTTAGCCAAAAAACGTATTTTACAATAGAACTGTCAGCATAATAGCCAAGTGACTTCATTTCACGTAACGGGAGGGTCTACTGTAGTTTTTGCTAAGGACTGATCCCGTCACTCACGATTTTTTCCGACCATCCTATGAAATGAAATGTCTCGCTACCGCGCACAGACATTATTGTTTAAAAGCTTTATGAAAAATACCACTAAGTTAGTAGAAGTGCAGGTAGGTGGGGACGGATATAAATAACGACTCCCATGTTACATAGCACTTTATTTCTATTTACATAATTTGAATAATAAAAATTCATTATGTATAATAATTATAATGAGTGCGATGTTGTCGAATGCGCTAACCGAAACTCACGCGATAGTATCCCATTAATACTCAAACACAACTCAAATTTGAGAGCTGCTCAATTTTAGCGCACCATAAACGAAAATTCAATATGACGTCTTAACAGGGGTCCTACAGTCGTACTTGGGTAGGTTTAACACTTTGATCCCTATTGTTGCTAAACCTTTATATGTTCAGGACCATGCGCTGTATATTTAAGGATAGCCTTAGTATGTTTCAGCTAACGCAATCGACGACAACAATCCATTTGTAAAACAAACGTGATTAGAAACGAATGAGAAATCTTCCACGATACAAATTAGGACCTTTGCACACGTGACGACTTTTGCACGCGCAGTTGAAGCGCATCCACGCAAGTGAAGCTAGCTGCAAACGCAATACAGTCGCAGCCTCTACGTCAAGTGCGAGCTAACCGTATACTTTATAGTCTACCGTATTTAGACATTTTGTGTGGGCAATTGTAAAGCGTCACTAGCGGACGTTATTTAAAACTTTCAATTCTCCATACAAAATGTCTAAATACGGTAACTACAAAGTATACGGTTAGCGTACGAATAATCTCGCACTTGACGTACTGTTCACTGTAGTATACTGCTCGTTTGCAGCGTTCGTGAAACACGTTTCGAGTGCGCGCGTACATATGCGTCGTGTACATAAAAAAAAACATAATATAGTCTATTCACCTTTTAGTCCTGAAAGGTAAACAATCTTTTCATGCCTTTTAATGTAATTTGTCTTTTAAAATCTTCTTAAATCCAGGGTACCTATTTGTGTGGAACTAGCCATTGTTATATTTAAAAAACAGGTATTTAAATAAAATATAACTTTGAAGAGACCTACCAAAATTGTTTACATTTTAGGTATAATAACGAAATACAGACTTTAGTACAGTCTAACCACAAATATATGAGACAATCAGCCCATTTTTGAGATTATTTATTCATTTAAAGTAACGATAAATGCATCCCCAGTACTCCCCCCCCCCCCCCGTACACTGTCGGTTGCACTTATAAGAAGGGCGGGTCATTAGGATGTGGGGGGGTGGGGTCCCGATACTCGTGACAGACAGTTTCTTGACTGACATCTCAGAGTTCAGTGTTTTTGGCTTCTTTGATTATCGATCAACTTGTTTGATTTATAATTGGAAAAGTGACAAGCAGAAGGGTCAGTGGTGGGTTCCTCTTCCCCCACTTGTTCAGATATGAGGGAAGGTACTTTCATAATAACGCAAGACAATTTTTCAGTCACTGAACTAAGCTCAAACAAGCCTCATACATATGTGGTCGACTTATGGTACATTTTTACACTTACACTATTATCGAAGGCTGCCCAACGCCACTCAAATACATCCACCCATACAAATGAATTTGGCATTCACAGGACGACCGTTGTACCTTACAACTGGTCAATGTGACGTCACTAGCTTGTGTATCTAAGAGGGAATTAGCTGGCGATTTATTGAAAACTGTTTCTTCCTTTACTTTGAGGGTTTGGTACTTACCTCAAAACTTCTTTTAGATTTGTGAGTGGCATTCTCGTTTGGATCCGTAAAGCGACAATAGCCGTCGTTTGTGGCGCGAAATTTAAAATATTGTAATTTTAAATTTCTAAAAAGAATTAAACATTATTTTGCTTCTAATTTTGAATTTCGCGCCATAAACCAGTGCGCTTACCGTTACAATAAAAGGACACGCCATTTTCATATCATCATGTCACATCCATTATTTTATTTATAACGTGTATTTATTTAATGTGTTATTGCTAATAATTACTTGACATTGGCAAAATACCCGCTAAGTTGTGGGTGAGGCCATATTCATATCCATTTTATTTCAGCGCATCTCATTTCGTAAAGAAAGAAGAAGTTACTATAAAAAAAATGCTGTGCCTTTATAGGCCTTTGCAAAACAGATGATTTGACATTGAATTATAATTAAAATCCATACCTTATTAGATCTTGCGATTCCAGTAACGAAAATGACATGATACATTTATTTAATCAACTATTAGTTGTTAAAAACAAATAGCTCTATAACCCAAAACATTTTCTCTTTTATTTTTGGCCAAGCCAAAAACCGACACACGCTTAAACATTTAATTGAAATAGCTATACCTTATAATTTACACTGGCATAATACCTACGATGGTGACGGCATCCTTTTTTTTAGAAAAAGAATATTACGATAGAATTTCATGCTAGCATCTCTATTTATCACATTGTAATGTGTCTGTCCAACCCTTCGATGAACAAAGAAACAATTTTCCAAATCATCATCAACCATCTCCCGTTTCGTCCTATCTCACACGACACAAGTCACTGCTTCTGTTACTCCCACCGACTCTTCTTGCCGCTCTTCCTCACTCTTTCCGGCTTGTCGTCCGAGGATTCAGACGCGGGCGCGTTCACCCCGGGCTGGATAGAAGACATGGTCTGCTCCCACGAGTGGTCCGAGGACGCTGTGAACTGTTGACACATATTTTTATAAGTACTTATATTTTTACGATCCAATTGGCGCAGTTGTTAGTGACCCTGATTTCTGTAGCATGGTTCCCGGCTTCGAATGCCGATGGAAGTAAACTTTGTGTAATGATCACGAACGCTTGTACCAGAGTCATGGAAATTGGACTTATATACTGGGATCGCCCCAAACCCATTATGTGGTACCCATTGAACAAGCGTTGCTTAGTTTGGAACCTTACAGATGTGTTCGTCTGGCGCTATTATGATACTAGCTGCGCCCCGCGGTGTTACCCGCGTTTACATTTTACCGGGATAAAAAGTAGCCTATGTGCTATTCCAGACTATAATATATCTCTGTGCCAAATTTCATCCAGATCCGTTCAGCCGTTCTGGCGTGAAAGAGTAACAAACATCCATCCATCCATCCAAACTTTCACATTTATAATATTAGTACTTTTGCGGGCGGTGTACACAAAACGACATCTACTCTATTTTCTGAGTGGCAATATGAAAATAGGTAGAACAAGGAATCCATTGCAAAACGATTGCGGAAAGGGACCCACCACAAGTGTTGCCAACATTTCATACAAAGTTTGCACCTTCCGGAATTCAACCCCGGCACCGTAGATACAGAAAGCAGGGCCCCAAGTCTGCTAACACAATCGATTCATAATGGAATATCAACCTCATATTAACTGTCACTTTTGACATATATTGTATGGGATATTTGTCAAAAGTGACAGTTACTATGCGGTTGCTATTCGATTATGAATCGATTGTGTTAGCAGACTTGGGGCCCAGGGTCACTACCAACTGCGGGTCTTGTACCTGATTATACTGCGATCTGAACGCCGCTTTGAGTGAGGACAGTCTGTCGGTGGCGGGGCCGTGGGCTTTCTCGATGGCGGGCAGCGGCGCGGGCGCCGTCACCGGCTCGTCCACGTGAGCCGGCAGGCCGGGCCGCTCCTTGTACCTGCCACATGGAGCGGGAACATTATGGCCACATGTGGACAAACAAGTGCAATGGGTTTTCTTTAATCATTCGATAACGGTAGCGGAATCAATCAACATGACGCCGAGTTAGTGCTTTAATTCTAGCGCAGGGGTTCCTAAACTTATTTTATCTGCTGCCCACTTTGAGAATGAATTATGTTTTAGCGCCCCCATTTTTTCACTTACTTAAAAACCACTACAACTTCAAATTAAATTAATTATTGTAAGCCTCTACACAACGCCCCCATTTTTTTCTGGGTTTCTTACCGCCCCGCCTTAGGTCTGCAGAGCCCACAAGAGGGCGTTATCGCCCACTTTGGGAAAGACTGTTCTAGCGCTTTCAGACGCTGCACTGTTAGCGCTCAATAAAATTATACAACACCTTTTTTGCTACTACTTCCAGGATATGATGATGATGGAGATTGGCTAGCAAAATTATAGGATATTTTTGTGTGATGTATCACACATTACATAAACAGACTATGATAGACAATTATGTTTTCTTTGTATTTTTAATTACCTCTTTTTTTCGTGAATGTGACCTTTATAACCTACCAATGGACCCCATAAAATATTTTACACTATTATTGTTAGGCCTTATATAAGGAACTCCTATTCAAAATTCATGCTTCTAGATCCACCGGCTTAGGTTTAGGTGCATTGTAAGAATAAAAAGACAAGCCCGCTGAGTTCCTTGCCGGATCTTCTCAGTTGAGGTCGCGTTCGGACCCGGTTGTAGAATTAAGAAAAAAAAATTATGACAATTTGTAAGTGCCCCCGTAGGCCTATACGAAATAAACGATTTGACTTTGACTTTAATATTACAGTTTTTATACCCCAGTTTAGACAGACACTGTGGGTTCTACAGGTTAATAAGCGCGCATACCCGAGGCCGCATCCTCCCACGTTGAGGTTCTTGCCCTTCCCCTTCTTGAACCGCGATTTGCGGAACCACGGCGACTGCATCGCTAACTGCATCAGATCTTCAGGTACCTCCTGTAATTACACATTGATTCAGAATAGGATTTTTTTTTTTATGTAGTCTTCGTCAAAACTGTCCAAGATATCATTCTAAATCCCGTTCACAGTGCAATGGCTATGAATAGACACGATAGGGTAGGAAGCTCTATGGTGAACCGATTAAAAAAAAAAAGGAGTTTATCAATTTTATTCGTCTGTATTTCTCTAAATTTGTGAACTAATTTTTTAACGCATGCAACGCATTTTTTTTAGTTATATGTATGACTTAGATCTAGGACGTCCTCATTATATGATCATGTTAGTTAGACACATAATCATAGTTTCCGATACTTTCATAAATTGTTGTCTACGTACATGGTAAATTATGTACTTACATAATAATTAAAACATATATTTAGAAAAATAAAACAAATTTTGAACTCGATCCCACAAATTATCGGCCAAAAATCGAATCAATACAACAAGAACCGCTATCGTAGCTGTCATGGAGAATGAATGACGTTACTGACATTATATATTTTTAATGTGTGGTGCGAGGGGTATGGCAGACAAATACATTACCCTAGAGCAGGGATTCCCAAACTTATTTTGTCTACTGGCTACTTTGAGAATGAATTATTTTTGGCGCCCCCATTTTTTCATCTACTTGAAAACCACTATAACTTCAAATTAAATTAATTATTGTAAGCCTCTACACAACGCCCCGATTTTTTCTGGGTCCCCTACCGCCCCCTTTAGGCCTGCAGCGCCCACAAGGGGGCGTTATCGACCACTTTGGGAAAGGCTGCCCTAAAGTATTTTTTTAAATGGGACTAGGCCCGCCACACACTCCCACCACTGCTACTCCTGTAAGCTAGGATCTACAGTGGTGTCCCATGATGACATCGAGGATTGACATCCTGGCATAAAGTTAATTGTCTTGGAACCCGCAAGAATTTAATCGAAAGATGAAAATAGGAGGAGTTGGAAGAAAATTATCCACTTGCCTCCATTACAAAGCGGGAGACAAAAAGATCTGGTAGATAAATTTCCACAGAAGTAAGACTCTTACAGCTGGACTAAGTCCAGGTGTAAGAGTATTACCCTAGCCCTAAAGCTTCTTAAAAGTAGTGTATTCGTCACTTACCATCAGGTGAGATCGAGATCAAATACTTGCCTATAATGTAATAAAAAAAAATTATTTTTTTCCTTTTTGGCATCACACCTTCGTGTATATTGCCAGTGCCATGTCAAAAGGGTTGTATTGAAGGCAGAGACGTGGTCGGGCTGGCGTACCTGCTGCACGCCCTCGAGGTTCCGCAGCAGGTGTCCGGCGAAGTCGCGGTCCTTGTCGCGCGCCAGCAGCGTGTGCGCGCGGCCGCGCACGCCGGCGCGCCCGGTGCGGCCCACGCGGTGCGTGTGCGTGTCGATGTCGCGCGCCACCGTGTAGTTCACCACCGTGCGGATGTGCGGGATGTCCAGCCCGCGCGCTGCCGACACACACCACCGCTACAAGCCTCTACCCGCGATCTGGGCCCCAAGTCTGCTAACACAATCGATTCATAATCGAACAGAAACCGCATAGTAACTGTCACTTTTGACAGATATTGTATGGGATATCTGTCAAAACTGACAGTTACTGGGCGGTTGCTGTTCGATTATGAATCGATTGTGTTAGCAGACTTGGGGCCCTGTACCTCCGACGTTGAAATAGCTTCGCTCTGTACGCTTACCACACTCGTGGGTTTCTCGTGCGTTAAGGTTCTGATTCCTATCCTGAGTATATTACCTGCAACGTCAGTGGCGACGAGGATGTTGCTCTCCTGCCGCTTGAAGGCGGTGATGACCTTGTTCCTGTCGGCCTGCTCCATGTCTCCGTGCAGCAGCAGCGCGTCGTACTGCTGCACGCCCAAGTTGGCTGCCGTCTGCTCCGCTTCCAACTGCACACGAATCATACTTCAGCTGACAGAATCTTGATAGAGTATGTTCAGTTTTTTTTTCTCCCCTGTTCCGTAGTCTGCTGTCATTGTCTGCTGTTCCTTAGTGGTGCCCACTAAGGAACTGCAGACAATGTGTTCTGCGACATGTAATGAAAATTGTTGCGTATCAAAAACGCTACAACTGTGTTGGAAAGTGTGAACCGAAGCTGCCCACTGCTGGTGGACATAGCCCAGTCATTAGGGGAGAATGACTTCCACACATCACGGTCAACAGCTGCTCGCATCCACTGGCTTGTGGAGACTTCTTCGGGGGTGCCGTCTCGCCCAACGTCTTCCAAAAACCTCCCTGCCATGGCTTCCATGAGCTATATCACCACTTAAAGTTCGCAATATAGAGCTACGTCGTTTCGTACTTACCTTTTTGGTAACAAATATTAGCACACTCCCCGCAGATAGGAATTCCACCAAGTTCTTCAGCAGCCACGACCATTTTTCCTCTGGTTTATTGAATATTCTGTGAAACGATGGAAATAAATTAATTTTCCTCGGCTTTTTCAAGAGTGATGCTGGCCGCAAACGCAACGACTGACTACTGTTAGGATATGTCGCCTTGGGGGTGTGTCTGCGTGTGTGTGTGTGTGTGTGTGTGTGTGGGTGTGGGTGTGTGTGTGCGTGTGACTCACCGCACGTGCTGCGTGACGAGGTCGCTGGCCTCGCCGGCGGCGCCGTGCTGCACGCGCACGGGGTCGTGCAGCGCGTCGCGCGCCAGGCGCTCCACGCGGCGCGGGAACGTGGCGGAGAACAGCAGCGCCTGCCGCTCCGGCCGCACGTGGTTGCAGATCGAGCGCACCTGCGGCTCTGCCGACCGACACACAGCGACAATGTAGCAGGGCAAGTGTAGCACCTAATGTATTTTATACTGGATCAAGCGAGCACATGCGTGGTCGCAGAGCGAGCACACGTGGTCGCAGAGCATGCACAAACGTGGTCCAAACGTGGTCTCAGAGCGAGCACAAACGTGTTTGCAGAGCGAGCACAAACGTGGTTGCAGAGCGAGCACAAACGTGGTCGCAGAACGAGCACAAACGTGCTCACAGTGCTGTCGTGGACGGCAATGCGACCGGCTGTGTCGTGAGCACGTAGATGCAAACATCGAACGAGCATACGAACGCAGCCCTAACCCAATTTTTTATTTTGTATTTAGGACATAAAAAACCTAGATTTCCTTGTTGTAATCTATCTATCACCACTATCACCATTTATTTTTTAAATAAAAGTGATGAGTAAGTCGTACTCTCAACAAAAAATACCTTCAAATGATTATGTAATTAACTTACCGAAACCCATATCGAACATCCGATCAGCTTCGTCGAGGACCAGGTATGTGACTCTTCTTAAATCAGTCGCTTTGCACTTGATCAGATCAATGACCCGGCCGGGGGTGCCTACTACGATCTCCGCACCACCCCCTACAAAACAAATTGATTTTGAATATATCAAATAAAATTCTCATTATTCTTATTGCCTAAGAGAGAGTGCTAAAATAATCATGGCGAACCGAATTTTGAAGATACTAAAAGAATTTTAAAGATACTAATAAAAATTTAGAGATACTAATGCAATTATACTAATGAAATATCTTTGATTTGTATTTACCAGATAGTGTACAGACATTGTATATTCTCTTTTATAGAACATTTAATCTATTTACAATGACATTACAAAGCTATTTTATATACTTTTATTGATATTAAGGTGAATGCTCAGGGTCGGTTGCCACACATTTTCGATAGATGGCCCTGTTTTTCTGCAACTAGTTACACGAACATCGAGCATCTATGAGACTTGATGTTGCAAATTTCGAGCACTACTACGACATTGCATTGATATATCTAAAAGAAATCATTTATAATGGACGAGAAACCATAGCTTAGAAATTCATTGTATAAATAGGCACTCACACATAGACAAATACACGTCTTTTTGTGCCGCTAGAGCGCAGCACTTGTTAAAAGTCTCGCATACTAAAAGTTGTCTTTTTATGCCACAAGATAGAGCGATCATAAAAAAACTTATTTATCGGTTGTAAAATAATAGAAATACTTTTGCGAACTTTGCAATATTCGTTTCAGAAATAAAAGATAGAAAAGAAAAATGTATACTTTCATGTTCGTAAATATAATGTTTATTGTATAGATCTTATTTATATTAGTTATATATATTAGTTAGTTTCCCGCCGTGCGTAGCTGCAACCAACAAGGTCTGCTCTCAGCACTAAGTTGGGGCATCCGAGGGATGCCTCAACGCTGGTTTTCAGAGCAAGGCCTTGATGACGCATTGATGCCGCGCAACATGATATAATACGTTGAGTAATGAAAAATCGTAACAAAAAAAAAACAAATGCGAAATGAGAATTAAATAAAAGCATAATAAAAACAAAATTGACGTGCACAAAATAAAATAAAAGATATAATAATAATCAAATAAAGTCGACATGTAGAAACAAAAAGCCGAACACCCATCCCGAGCTGCCATTTATTACGCACACCGCGAGCCGCGGCCGCCGGCGCCGATGCGACGTCGGCAGCGCGGGGCGCGGCGAGGAGAACAAAGCCGCGCGCAGGTGCGCACAGACATTCATTCAATGAATGTCCCTAAGGGCTGTTATTCGCAGTTTTGAGTTCGCAATCATATAAACTATTGCAGAAATAATATTTTCGTTATATTACTACCACCATGTTAGCACGGCCGAGCTGTGTGTTTTGGAAATCTAATATTCAGAATCAATCATTCAAAAAGACACGATCACCGGCAAGTTTCGAACTTGCTATGGTACACATTTGCATCAACCGTGTAGAACAATAGGCTACGTAGACCACTAGTCAAGAAGACGAATATTTCGATAGGTTTCAATGATATTTACAACCAATTGAAACAATGACGACATATTCATTCATTCATTGATTATTTTAAAAAATAAATACATGCCTTAGGTAGGTATGTATTTATTTTTTACTCAGGTTGTTTTATTATAATAACCCGAAAAAAATATGTTTTGGGTGCAGACAAATCCTAAAAACTTGGATTACAGGAAATAGGGATTCATGACGATCTGCACACACAGATAATAACACACCCCAAGTGGCTCAAGATTAAAAAAAACGTAGGTACATTACAAAATGATGTCTCCTACCTAGATAGGTATAGATATGCCTAGATAGTAATTGTAGTATATAGAATTTTAAAATATATAGACTAACAAAAATTACGTATTTATTTATTTGTCAAGTTTACAATTAAAAATATAGATAGTGTACCTACTAGATGAATAAATAAACGATTTTGTTGTGTAGGTACCTACCTAAGCGCTTAGATGAAATAATAATGTCACGATGAACAAAAAACTATTAGAGCTATACTAATTTTATAGTTGTAGTGTTGTGACCAAATAAGTAATGATATCGATCCCATATATTTATTATGTTTTGAACAAAGACAAATACAACAAAAACATTCAAATGATAAACATAAAATAGAATCATAATAATATAGAAGTACAGGAACTTATAATAAATGTTGGGGAGAGCTCAATGAGTGACTTGATGATTCATCAGATTTCGATTATAATAAATAAATAAAGAATCAACATAATATACTTACATCTTGTAATGAAATGTAATATAAGTTAATAAATTTGTACAAAAATATCCAGCAATAGTTTAGTTTCTTACACTTTGTAAAAAAATATCGTGTCTGTTATCGTGTTACGTTCATCGATAGCTCCATCCCTATCAGTTTCTCCGACTCTGCTATGACCTTGTACGTGCGTAAGCGGCATATTTTTATTAAAATAATGTATACAGAATTTAAAAAAGACGCTCGTTCAAGTTTCCACAGGAATTGTCATCGAGAAAGGAAAGAAATGGAAATAGTATAAGGGCCAGTGTTGCCAGATTGGGTATTTTTTTCGCAATTAAGGGTAAAAATTTTGGCTCTGGAGAAATTTTGGAGAAATGAAATTCTTGGATAAAAATTTGGAGAAAAAAATACCCATGCAGTGGGGATGCGTAACGTATAAAAAAAAAACGTCATTCTACTGCTTCAGTTTGGAAATTAGAACAGTATTTCAAAGAAAAAATAAGAAAAAGGCAAAAAGCTAAGCCGATATTATTAACTTTTTGCCTTTGGGTAAAACTCAAGCAAATTGTATCATTTTGGAGAAAAATAATATCAAATTTGGGTATAAATAGAAAATCACATCTGGCAACACTGAAGGGGCCACATTTATTCTGTGGCTGTTATTCATGATCACTTTATCGGTGAAATGCGATTGTTCGTAGGTTCGATGGACGAACGAAATTTATATATATTTTTTAATTTTAAATTTTTATTATGAATTTTTATACTTATTTATAGAAAATTTTCTATATTTCTCTATATATTGTCATGTTATGCCTTTATGTATTATAAGTAAAAACTCCTGCTGCCATCTGTCGCCGTAAATACTGAAGGACAAAGAATCGGATGCTTTATTAGTTACGGGTTAATTTGGACAGAGGCGCTTTTATTCACGCACACAAGCCTAAAATTGAATATCGTTTTATGATGTTATTACTATAAGATTTTGGCTGATATTTCATCTGCGAGCTCTTTAATTTATAGAGAATTGATAACAATGCTTGTACAACTAAAAAACTGTATGTGTATCGAGTATTACCATGTTGAAATATGTATGGGAATGCGACTGATCGCTTCCACCTTAAACATACAAAAAAACATTTGTGATCATCACAGAAAGTTTACCCCTATCGGTATTCTTACTCGAGACCCAGATGGCAAGTTCACTAACTGTGCTAGTCAGGTTTTTAAACCACGATCAAGAAATAAAGATGTATGGCCGAATTATGCTCAGCTATGTATATTTTTTGCTATGTCATACTAACCTGTGTGTTATTTATGGGGAAACCCTTTCGAATGGGTTTTATCGGGTTTTGCGTTCAGCCAAATCCAAAAGTAAGCAAACTGGATTGGTAACTCTGATTCAAATCTGACAGCAGTTAAGCCGATCAAAAAACCCGTTCAAAGGCTTACCGGGTTCCGGGGCCTGCTTGTATTATAACATACCTTCTAAAGCTTTGACCTGCTCCCATTTGGACCCTCCACCGTAGCAGCACACGCATCGAATGTTGTACACCTTGCCGAAACGTTTCGCCTCCATGTAGATCTGTCAACAAAATCATCTCATTTACCGATTGGGGACAAATATTATGAAGGAAATACACGGAAAAGTAATATAGAAAACACATCCCATACATGGCAGAGGATAAATCTACAAAAACGGCCAAGTCGAATTCTCGTGGTTCACACGTCTTTCGAAAGACGTGGAAACCCTCACTGTTAAGCAGGTGATAATCATTATTAAAAATTAGATAGATACCAAAAATCTATGGGTTAATTGTGAGATACAGGATATATCCCTACCTCTCCTCTTATAATATATTTTATATGCTTGAATGATGTACTTCCTAGTTACAAATTCAAGCTTATAAAACAGAAACCTTGGTATGTTAAAACAATTCACTTTTAATAGCAATAGCGACCTGATTAGAACAGTTGCTAGTGACCCTGCTTTCTGTGCCGAGGGTTCCGGGTTCGAATCCTGGTCGGGAACAATCTTTGTGTGATGAGCAGGAATGACTTACCCGAGTCATGGATGTTTATCATCTATATAAGTATTATATACTGAGTTCGCCCCCAGTCCATTGTAAGGTATCCATAATACAAGCGTTGCTTAGTGTGGGACCGTATAGTCGGTGTGTTCGTCTGGCGATATTTATATTTATTTATAATATCATGACTATTTGAGTACATAATGTTTTAACAGGTCTCCGTCTACACCGCGCCACCAAGCGGAATAAATCGCGAGATATCTTGCCATTGTCACTTTTGTCGGGCCAAAAAGTTACAAAACTTTTTACTATAGTATTACCATTCGATCATAGGTTGCTAGTGTTAGTAGATTCATTGCCCAGATTCTTTGCTCGATTGAGCTAATTACCTGCTGTGCCAATTCCCTGGTGGGCGCTAGTATGAGTCCGATGGGCCCGTCGTTGGGCGCCAGCTCCTTCTGATCCATGATGTGGACCAGCAGGGGCCACAGGAAGGCTGCCGTCTTGCCGGACCCAGTTCGGGCGATACCTGGACAATATCAAGAGAATACTTTCGGCTCCGAATACAGAAGCATTGATTTCTAACCTTAGCATCCGCTTATTGAAATTGTGGTCAGCGTTATTTCAAAATAAAACTTATAAATGTAATAGCTGAATCCAAAACGCGTTGCAATTCCACAGACGCAATAACTCATCAAAGCTTCATGGCAATCGGATGAACGATATAGAATCGTATTTCGGACATGCCCGGGCCTCTTTTTTACTTTTCCACCATTTTCAACCATAATGCTCTTCTTCATAATCGAAAAACAACCGCATAGTTTCTGTCACTTGTGACAGATATTATATGGGATATATGTCAAAGTGACAGTTACTATGCAGTTGCTGTTATATACGCATCTCTTCCCCAAGAAGAGCATTACGGTTTAAAAAGGAGAATTATAGGGGAGGCCTTTGCCCAGGACATTTCAGGCTATAAAAAAGTGTTACCTATAAGGTCTCTGCCGGACAAGGCGGCTGGCACGCCAGCGGCTTGCACGGGCGTGGGCTGCGTGTACTCGGAGCGGCGGATCGCTTTCATCAGCTGCTCGTCGAAGCCGAGGTGGGCGAAGCTGGATACCGGACGGGGCGGGTCCGGTCCTGATATCTGGACGAAAAACACGTTTGCATATAATTAATAAAACTAGGCGATAATTGTTGATCGATAATTGAAGAAGCCAATAAAACCGAACTCCTCTAAGATGTCAATCGAGAATCTGTCTGCCATGAGTGTAGAGACCTTTACTAATATGCAATTTTCCACAGAGCAAAAAAAATCAACCATTTATTGAGCTCAGTCGTACCACAGCCGTCCTGAGGATGCCTTG
The DNA here is from genome assembly GCA_905404115.1 of Pheosia gnoma. NCBI lineage: Eukaryota > Metazoa > Arthropoda > Insecta > Lepidoptera > Notodontidae > Pheosia > Pheosia gnoma. The sequence goes on from FR989907.1 coordinate 883,293, forward strand.
TTTCGAAGCAAAACACATGTCAAATTCCTTTTTAAATACGCTTCGATCGTTAATCAGGGGAAGAGGGGTAGGGGGTGAAATGGGTATTGCACCCATTTGATCTCCACTCCTGAACCAGACGTTGCCAATGTAGAAGCTGACATACCTTAACACCTAAATTCTTCTTCAATTCTTCAACTTGTGCCACTGTCAGTTTCTCAATGTCCTCGTGCGGAGTATAAAAGTTCTTCTCGAATGGCTCGTACTCTATTTCCGAATGGTCTATGGGAGGGAGGGGGTCGATGAACTTCTTTTTTGGAGGGGGGATGGGGTTGCCATCCTCATCGTATTCTATCTCTAGGTCAGAACCATCATCGCCATGGTTCAGGGGGTTGTCTTCCATGTATCTATGAAGAGAGAATGTTATTTATAACTGATGATGCTTAAATTTGTGTCTCGACATCTTGGACATAAAGGTCGCCGCCGCAGCCAAGCAAGCAAAAGCCGTGTACTTGTAAATTCACAATAACGCCATCGACTTCGAAATACCTGCATTATGTGTGTGGACGCAATGCTACTAATATGCTAGACAGTGCTGGCCCGATGCAATTTTAAGGATGGAGTGAAATTTGATTATGTCGATCCCCTTACTTTATCATACCAGTTGTGTGTGGGACTTGGAAGATCTTGACAACATCGTAAGTCTCTGTCTAATTTTGTTCACTGGTAGGGCCGGCCCTGGCGTGACCGATTATACTAGCTGTGTTTAAAAACTAGCCTACAATTCATGTAAGATTTAACTTCGGAAGTGGAGCCAGAAGGAAAGTAAAAAGATAGGATAGGATAAATATACTAAAAATGTATTAAATAATATTCACTTGTAATAACTCTCTTCGTCATCCATCTCATCAATATCTCCCCTCGTACCCCTCCCGCTGTCCCCCTTCCCGCTGGCTGCATTCTCCTTGCTGACAACCAAGTCCTTAGCCGCCTGCTGCTCTAGCCCAGCCATATAGGCATCCAGAGGATCCTCTTCATCATCATCTGCCTGTGTTCAAAATGTTTAAGAAGGAATCTTCCTACCCCAAGTATCATATAAATAGGACATCTCAATCTGTCATAGATATATGATAATGTAATATCCCACTTACAGACACAAACAATAAATTAATAAGGAAAAACATAATATAACATTGTTTTTATTGATCTAAAATACCTTTGAACTAGATGCAGCTTCAGCAGTCGGACTGCCTGGAGCCGGGATGTAAGCTAACGCAGGTGTGGGAGGCTCATCATCATCATCAAAGTACCTGATCACAAATAATCAGATAAGGTAAGTTTTTATTTTGCTACATTATGCAAAGTGCATGCCAGATTTAGGAGTCCAGCATATGATATAAGCAAAATACATAAGCTTCTCGAGCCAAAATATGAAAAAATAATGCTTTGAGGGGAAGGTAGAAAAAATACATGGTAGATAAAGACCAAGAATAAGCTATGAGTAAAATAAAAGAAAGGAGGTCATAATGTACAAGCAAGATAACCGTATTTCTTCTAGGTTTTATAGTTTTTCCAATTCAGTTTAGTTGTAATTAACAGCTAATGTTGTGGTTATACAAATTATAATCTTGTTCCTATTAGATCTTATCTTTCACGTTCATAAAACGAGAAATTTCTGCAGAACACAATGCTAGTCATTAAACATTCTGAAAAATAATAGGTTTGCAGTTAAAATAAATGAATGCTTACTCATCCTCAGTCTTCGACCGTTTCTTCCCCAAGGTGCCCCAATTACCAGTGACAGCATTCTGTGTTATTGAATTCATAGTCGAGTACCCCTGCTTGGACAAGCCCGAAGTTGGCGGAGGAACTGCGTTCATCTGCGCCGTCGGCGGAGGCACTGCGTGAAGCGACACATTCGAAGGATTCCGCTTCGGCATAGTGAAACCCGCAAACCCAAAGCCTTTGCCACCACTCCCGCCTGAATTATAACTCATCGTAACAGCTTAAAACGCGCCTATAAATGAATACAACCACCCCACAGGACGGCAATTCTCATAACAACTTTAAGGTTATTATATGGTCCGTAACTATCCTAGTTAAATTATTTACACTTAACTACACGCATCAATTTAATTATATTTCATTTATTAACTATCTATAAACATAATAAACAGATATTGCGTAAATTAACAATAAAATAACAACATCAACGGGTCACCGATACTGACAATCACATTGACATTTTTAATTTCTATTATTGCCATATCTAAAATAAAATGTATATTATATCGCAGATCCACAGACTAAGAAATAGTATAGACAGAGTGTAACGCAAACCCAATTACGCGTGAATGATATCTTAGTTTTTTTGTGCTTTATATGTTGTTCGCGATGCGGACGCTCCATATCTATATTTTTTTCGTCTGTGTCTGAGCCAAGGGTTTGATCGAGTTCAGATTTACGGTTTTCAATAAATAATCACCTAAACCCACAGCCTAAACCACTATTTTTCTCTGTGGACGGATATGACAATGTGATAAAGCCAAAAACAATTTATGTAGTTCTATGGCCCAGAATAAAAGAACAACAAATGTCAAATTGCGTATTTGTTAAACAACATAAAATTTAAAAAACCACAATGTATTTTAAATTGTGTGTATTTTTATTCACCTTGCTCACTGTAAGCAACGTTGAAGCAGCAACTGGATACGATTTTGGGGACTTTGTGGCAACCGTTTTGGGATTGGGCATCGCAGTTGTAGGAATCCTCGCATGCTTGGGAAATTATGCCAGGCAAAAAGCGAGAAATGAATTTATCTAAGGTGCAATTGACGTAAGTAGCTCGTGCTGGCTTTACGCCACTCAAAATCTAATTATAAGCAAAAATCATAGAAATCTTACGGGTATTTATTTAACTAATATATCCACCTAAAGTTTGGAAGATTCGAAACCTATTATGTTTAGAAAACCGGTTGTGTTGACCTCGTTGTAATTTGAACAGCCTAACTATATAACACATTAAGGTTTTATTACGTTTTCGATACCAATCTTGTTTTTTTTATAAATTCTTCTAGCCTACATGCTAAGCACCCTAAACTAGTTTAAAAAAAGTGATCTGTAACTGTATGATTGTGCAGCTAACACCTGTACAAATTAACGTATTTACATACAGGTAAGTAAAAAGTCCTTGTATCATTAATTTAATTAATTAATTATTTTGTATTTGTTACAGGTTTTGGAGAATATAATAAATGTAAAATGTTAAAAAATATTGGAAACTTGTGAAAATAATCATCTTCACTTGTAAATAACAATAATTCTTATGTATATTTTTATCTTATGTAAAAATATTCATGCCCCTTTACCTACTTGAAATTTGGGTATAAATTAAAAACAGTTATGTCATTTTTTATTACATCTACAACTTTTACAGAGCAATTTTTTAAGTAGACAACTAGTACTGATATGTTTCCTTATACTGTATATATGGCTGAAATATAGAATGTCAAATCTTATTGATCTGATTAATTCCATTGTATATGTAATCTTTTTGTAATATGAGATAATTATGTGTTAATTATATTGATTTCATTCAATGTATTTTATTTATTGTATGCTTAGCGGGCAAAGGGTGAATAACTCATCACAAAATTGTTTGTTGTAAATAATTTATATTAAAATGGAAATTACCATAAGTTTTCACCCACACAAGAACACATTCATTCTAGAAAATAATATTATGGTGATTCAATAGTTCATCACAATAAAATTTCAATCAATTATTTAACTTATTCACTATTCATCTCTAAAAGTTCAATTTCTTTAATAATGTCACTCTTTTTCGACATTTTCTCTTTTTGGTCTTTGTCAGGGTTTTTGAGGAGACCGTCTTTTATCTTCTCCTCGAGAGTTTCAATATCCCGGAGTTTTTTTCTGAGGTTCTTGAGTCGTTTGGTGGGGTCCATCTGGCTATTGCTTGAGTTTGCCAGTGATGGTGAGGTGAAAGTGGGTTCCGTGATCTCACACTTTGCGAGTTTGTCTGCTGCTTCATCCGCACCTGGATGATGATGTGAGATTTTATTTAGGAATATTTCTAGATATGTAACTAAAACAGGGAGACAAGTTCCCTTTGAAAGGATTTAGATACTAGTGGTATCTAAACTATATTAACATGGTTTATAGGGAATAATATTTTTTTATTTATGTTCATTCCTCCAATATGCACTATTAACAGGTTCTTAATACAAATAAAATGTATGCCATATTATATATTCACTAAATAATGCTAATTAACTAAACTGCATTATTCATAAAGTGTTGTCACACCAGACTAGCTTTCTCTTTGAGTGAAAGAAAATGAAATTGTTAAGCTATCATTGGCAGCATAAAAGTAATATATTTACCAAAATATTTGAAACCAACTGTTTGAACTAACCTGACTTCTTTTTCTTCTTCTTTTTTTCAACATTAATAATCATGCCAGGTATTGGCTGTATAGTGCCTCCATGGCCCTTTTTGGACTTCTGTGCCTCTGCTACTATCTCCGGCGTGAGGCCCACCGGCAGGCCCGTGTTTTGCCTGGCCTTGAACTGTTTGCCTTTACTCTCGTACAGTGGGACCTCTTCTTGGGGCACATAACCATCCTTAATTCTTCTGGGCTTGCGCCAAGTGCCATCTGGACGCTGCGTAGCCGGAATAAACTTAGCACCTACAACATAAACAATACAATTTATTAAAACATTTCTTGACTTCACAACTCAAGTGAAGTTTCTTGACCTAACATAAAGGTCCTTGAGTTGTCACTTAGAGATTCACTACATGATACTTTCACTGCTATTTCAGCTGTGTGGAGACAACACGGAATATGGAAGGTCGAAGCAAACAAGAGCGCACACTAAAATTATGTAAAATTTCTAATAATTAAATACAACTTACGCTACCATCGTAAGCTGATATGCTTACCTTCAGCATCACGCTCATACGATGGTGTTGTGGCCATTATAAATAACTCATTTAAATGCAATGCTGACAAAAAATCTCAACAAATTCGTAAAGTCTTTGCCTCGCCAAATTTCCTTTTCGCTATTTTCGTACACAACTATTTTGACTTTGACATTAGATACAGTCTGCACTGCACAGAATAATAATGTCTGCATGCCACAGGGAAAAAAAAGGTTCATATGGGCCCGGCACCCAGTAAGACTATGAACGAGTTTTGATTAGGTTATTGAACAACTTACCTGCTGTTAGTTTGTCATATGGTTACCCATTCACTTTGTATTTTTTGAAAGGGCTTTCCTATAACACGACGAAAGTTTGGTTTGGGTTTTGCATTTAACTTAGTTTAGTTAACGCAAAACCCGATAAAACACCTCCACAACGGTTTCTTATATATCAAACATCATTTTGATTCATATACAAAATACGATTATTTTAATTTCGATTCATATCTAGAAAACGTAACATCACAACAAAACATATCTGTGAGTATGGTAGATCTAATTATTTTTTCAAAAATTTGTCATTTCTCCTTGCTCTTTCACCTCTTTGCTATTTTGCACGCGTTTGTTTGTTTGTTTTGTTATTGATACATAGCTAGCATAGGATCTCTATTTCGCAGTGACGTCCGCTATTTCGTCTGTGGTTATTGTTCAAGTTACAGGATTAGTTGTTTTTTGTTTTGATTAATTAACTGATATATTTTATTCAAGCACAATGCCTAAACGTCGAAGATTATTCACACCATTGAAAAATAGATCGAAAAGCATCATCATAAGCAAAGACATTGAGGCCAGTGAAGGTATTGCACATAGCTCTACTAAATTACTTTCTAATAACTAGCTTACCTGTAAGTATCAAAATAAATGTAAATTCTTTGCACAGGTACCTACTTCTTGTACCCTAAATAAATAGAATATTTTTTCTGTTCATACTTCTAAATTTGTTATAAAAGGATAACTGTATGTATTGTTATAATAATAAATTCCAGAGGTAAGCACAGCCCGAGGCCGCCTCAAAGGAGCCTTATTGGAGGTGCTGGGACCTGCGAGCGAAGATTCAGACGCGTCATCAGATTATACACCAGACAAACGTCAAAGGTACAGATTTTTTGACTGCTCGATGCTGAGATAACTATAGTCTATTTACCTGCTCTAAAACGTTAACAATTTTAGTAACAATTTTTTTTCTTTTTCAAATGTGTAAACTAAATTAAATGTACCTTATTTTTCCTTACTTGAGTAATTTAGTAAACAATATTGGCACATGTTTTTAATTTAATGTCATTTAAATAAACATTTTTTAACCTATTCACGTGTAGGGTACTAGTAAATATATTTTCTAAACAGGTATTTAAAAAATTATCATTAAAGAGATTTACCAAGATTATTTACTAATTAAGGTTTAAACTTGATTGCCATGATGTCAGAAATGACTTTTAACTCCTGGATACACTACAGTAGATAACTAAATCTAGTAAAATATATTTGTTACAGCCAAGCCCATCATTCATCAGAAGACGAAGGAGATATACCAAAGCAAAAGGCACAATCATATGTGCTCAAGCTGTTTGACAGGAGTGTGGACTTGTCACAGTTCAAGGAGAACACCCCACTGTATCCAATCTGCAGGGCCTGGATCACCAACCAGCCTAAAGCAAATTATAAAGATTATAGGTATTTTATATTAATATTCCCAGATGGACACACCAACTACAGTCTCAAAGCAACACTATAAAGGACTAGGGGCGATCCACAAAGCTTTCTTCTACTGAGAGTCAATCCCAGGACCCTCAGTACAGAATGAGCAATCAGGTTGCCTTAGGGAGCTACTTTTCTTTGCTGTGTCGCTTCTGTCTGGTTGTCATGTGTAGTCTTCAAAGGTAGAGATGACTGACCCGGCGATTTGGAATCTGATTAGACTCAGTACGTCTTCCTAACCCTTTTCCATAAGGGTGTGCTTATGGAAAAAGACTAGGAGAAAGAAATTCTTTCAGTAGTACCGGTGTCTTTTCCAGTAGGAGCCAAGAGGATCCACTACCGACAGCCGACAGTGTGGACCTGCCTGGCCCGGATGGCGCCCCGGTCTCCAAGATACCGGCACTACTGCCCGAACAACTGCAGGCTGACAAGAACAATATTAATTTAAACTATGTAAGTTTGTGGCTTTGTTGTAATATTATAACTAGAATCAATATTTTTTTTTACTTATAATAATAACTATAAACAGTGAATTAAAACATCATGAGGAAACCTGCATGTCTGAGAGAACCCCTCGAAAGGCGTGTGAAGTTCGCCAACTCGTATTGGCCCAGCGCGGTGGACTATGGCCTAATCACCCATTTGCATTGATGGGAGGCCCATGCCTGACAGTAGGATATTAAAAGTAGGTACTATCATAATTATTATTTATTACTCATAATATCTGACCAGCTCTTCAGAGATAACAGTGATAAAGCAATATTTGTGTGTCGGTGCCAGCGCGAAGCCCCGCCGCCGAGCCGGGAGCAGCTGCTGCGGTCGCACCGCGCGCGCTGGGCGGGCGTGCGCGGCGCCTGGCTGGAGCAGGCGGCGCGCGTCGAGGCGCGCTACGACGCCACACAACAACTACTCAGCAAAATCAACGTCACGTAAGTCCCATATGCACTGAGAACCTTACCATCAATAACCACCTACCAGCAGCTCTAGCCTGCCTAGCCGTTCCTACATTATAATCAAAAATATCTCCAAACGAAGTCAACAATTATATGGTCGCACACTAAGCAATGCTTGTATTATGGGTACCATGCAATGGACTGGGAGCGAACCGTAGGCGGTAGAATCGCAGCATAACATTTTGTGACATTTTCGACGATCCATAAGTAAGGTAACTAGCTTTCCCGCGACCCAGTGTTAGCCAATGATGCGTAATATCATTATAAGAACTTTCAGAATTGTATTAGTAGTGTTGGGGATTAGCGCCTACAAACATACCTTTATATAATGTTAATGAATAATAACATTATACTGTAAATGGGAGTACTGCATGCTTACCTTAAGATTTCTTCCTAGAAATCGATTCGATAAAAAATAATTCTATTTTGAATAACCCCAAATTTTATAGAAAGCTATCCCCCCTTTAAATTGCTTTTTTAAATTAGTGATCTCTCCCTCTCTCTCTACAGCCTATATCATCTTATTCTAATATTTTTATTGTTACAGGGCATTGTGAAAATAGTTCAAGATCATTTAACTCCAATTCTATTTTATAAGTATGCATTGATTTTGATCATTTACAATCATTTGTATAAGTTTTTTTAGCTGATCATATAGAAACCAATCATGTTGATTTGACTGTAAATTATTAATACTAATTGTTAACGACGCGATCTACTTGGGAGTTTTTTTTTATGGTTTTTTTGGTAATCTTTTGGTTTTTACGTGGGTCTATTTTTGTCACCTCTTATGTCCGCATAGAAAATTTTCCACATATTATAACTTTCTTATTTATACATTCCCCTGCTTTAATTTTATTTTTTTATACTCGCGTGTGGCGGACCTGCGGCCAACGCGTACACTAATATTGAAACCAGAATTACGATAATAACAATTTATTTTGTAAATATATTGATTAAGTAAAATTATGCCTTTTTGCGTCTTTTATTGCCGCTGTCTTGCAGCTGGGGACACTTGGACTGCTTATGACCTTTCTCATGGCAGTTGAAACAAGACTGAAAACAAAAAAATATGTATCAATCGTATGTAGGAGGCACATACTATATAATGAAATTGCCATCAGCGCTTTACCAGTTCACATAATTCAAGCACTATTAATAATGAATATTGAGTTTCTACAAGTCTTAAGTGATGTTATAGATTATTCTTCATATTTATAGGCATTATAATGACATGCACTTTTCTTCTTAAAATGCTTTAAAAGCCTTGTGAAGTATTGCCTTGTGAAGTGATTAAAACTTGTCAATTTGAAGGTAACAGTTCCGAACACACTACAATCTAGATTTGAATACAAAAACTCAAGAGCTATAATATCCAGTCCACAGTTTTTCTAGAACTTAATCAAAAACCACAACAGACCCAAATGTTAAGACTCAAAAACAAAAAATAAAGTGCAGACTAACCCCCAAATTTATAGACTTTATAACTTTATCAATCGTCATTTAGCACTGTGCACACGAGTTTAGGTTTGCGCAGTACTATATGACGTTTGATAAAGCGTCTATAAATTCGGGGGTGAGAATGTAATGTCATAAAACCACTCACCTGACTCTCAACAACAGTGCCGCATTGATGATTCCTCCGTTGGCAACATCTCCCACACTCCTTACAGTGGAAGAATGTTGGCTTCACGCACCGCTTGCACACATCACAGTGGACATAAGTCATACCGTTCTTGCTTGTGCACTCCTTGCACTTATTACAATGGTTGTTTGTTTGTGCAACCCAGAATTTGCATTTGTTACACATCTTGTAGTTCTTATCGTTGGACATATCGATGGTGAGGAGCGGCAGGTTGGTGAAGAAGCGTATCGGTGATGCGAATTTGCGGCCGTCTTTCGTTTTGTTCTGGAATTTCTTGTGGTTTGTGTATTCGATCTGGAAGTAAGTTATCAAGATTAAATATTTGGCATCCACTGGTTGACTGTTTAATTGATGCCTCTGTGTGTGTGTGTGTGTGTGATTGATGTGCGTTTTATTGATATATGTGTGAGTATTGCAATAATCAATCAATTCAATTCAAGCATCCGCGTCAATTTACATTAAGATATCGGAACACTCTATTTGTCTTCTCCAGAAGATTATTCCATGTTTTCATGTTCAAGCTAAAATAGGGCATTATATATCAGTATCATAGGGTCTAAGTAAAAATATTTAGGTTTATTCACCTTTGTGAGTGAGCAAGTTTATTTGTTAACTGCCCATATACTTTATGGTCTACTACATTATAAATTTGTATGGAGAATTGAAAGATTTAAATACTGTCCGTTAGAGGTGCTGTTCAATATGTCATACAAAATAATTAACATAATAAAGTATATGGTTCGCTTTTAAATAAATCTCACTTGAAGCTGTGCTTATAAGTACTACCATACCTGGTAGTCGTGCATTTTGATCTCAGGCGCCATATTAGTAATGTAAGGCTCGGAGAAGTATGGGAACGCCCACAGCACGGGCAAGAGTCCATCGCCAGGCTTATCACACACTCTTCTATACATTGCTGTTAGTTCCTTAAGGGTGTGTACGAGAGGCTCGACGCGGCCGCCGAACGGCGGGTCCATTACTATGCAAACGCCACCATCCCTAGAGCAAATGTGTAGTGTTATTAATTACAAAATACATCTTGAATGCTTGAGTTCAGGTCAAAATCAAATTCATGTATACATGTTTGTGTTATTTCATTTACAGGTTTTAAATGAGCAAAGATGGCGGCTCCGATGAATTTTGGCATGTGCGGTCCCACATTCTTTGTTCTTTTTATTGGATGCGACCTATACGCGATTCGATCGCTTTACGTAATAATGCAATTGTATTTTTTTTATACATAAATACATCCTAGTCTATTACCTTTTTTTAATAGGATTGGCTTTCAATCTAAGCAGATTTAACGTAAGACCATTCGTCAGGCTTTTGCAAGGTATGAGACAGCCCAATGATGAAACAATGACAACCAGGACTGCAGGTCAGATTTTATATCAAAGTCCAAACAAGCCACATGCTGAGAAAAATAATATTTTTAAACTCACCTAGTACTTTTGAAGAATTTCTTTAGCACCTTCTCATCCTCATTACCATTGAACATGTAATCGTTGAACATGTTGTACCATATGTACTTAGCAGGTGGTTGGAATAGACAATGTCGCTTATCATAGTCTAAGAGTAAAGAGTTGAAGTCAGGCCGGGACTGAGCCTCCTCATGGACTGATGGTGTTCCAATGCAAAGGATGTTGCTGTGGAGATTAAATTAAATAGTGGAAAATAATGCCAAATAGAATTTACTTTGTACACATATCAGAAAAGTATGAAGTGATATGAAACCATAATTTACAATTTTACTAGTCACACTTATAGAATGGGCCTCTAAAATTGTCTATTATTTAAAATAAAACCAAATAATATTTTAGTGGGTGTATAGAATAGTTTTTTAACAGCTATGACTTATTATTTTTAGTTTATTAGTGCTTACTGTGCAACCTACATAAAACACACACCTTTAGTGATGAAATTTCTTGAAAAATTCAATACCAGAGCTTCTAAATGTGAGTATGTAAAAAGACCTGATATTAAAATACTTCAAAACCTTTGACAGAATTGTCTGCAAATAATTGCATTAGATATCAATCTTTATGTTCATATAAATAATGAGCAGAATCATATTTACAATAAACATACTTCGAAGTTTAAAGAGTTCTTTTTCTTTACCTAACTATGATTGTGCACCTATTTTTATAAATATGTGTATCAATTTCCAATGCAAGTATTCATATATATATCTATCTATATCAATAGTATCTCAGTCCTAGAAGCCAGGGCTCATGGCAACTAGCAAGTAATTTGACAACTAAAAGCACTTCCCACGTACCGGTGCATACTACATTGAAGCGAAGCCCTGATTTTAAAACCTGCTAGCATTGATACATTCATCCGTACTCACCTTATGTTATTATTCTTGAGTATTCCAAACACAGTGCTAACAGACTTTTTAGTGAACATATACTGGGCTTCCACAGAGTCATTCTCCAGTGTCGGCAGCCAGCTTGTAGGCCGACTGAGCTGCTCATCAGTCAGTGATGTGACAATTCTATGGTCTTTGCCATGTTGCTTATTCTTTGACACTATGTAGAGCTCCTCACATGTGTTACAGTATGCCCTATCTGTTGCGTGGCGGGATTTTACCTGGAAGGTAAATGATAATAATAATGTAATGATAATATAAACAAATGAATATTCAAGTTGTTTTTTCCTCGTATACCGACAAAAAAATATAGAATGTAAGAAATTGAGTAATGTTTATGGAAGATGTATTTCCTAACCTCACTAAAGTTGTCCCACGCTGCTGCCTTGTCAATTTTCGGAATCAAGCTATAGTATTTTTCATTACGCTTTCGCACATTCTCCTTCTGCCAGTCTTCCTCATCAATGTGTACTGTGCACTCCTTGTTTCTAGACGAGGCACAAGCGTAATATCGGCCTTTTTCAGTCGAAAATAATAAAGTTGGCCCATGCATACATAGCGGGTGTGAGGTTACGTCTTCTACAATCACTTCTACTGGGGATTGCTTCTGAACACTACTCTGTTTCGGCTCAATTTTATGTTTTTTAGGCATTTTATTGTGAAAATTGTCTACTTTTATTTAATTCAAATGCTAAAAAGCTTATTCGTGAATGTGGTAGTTTACATGCACGTCAACTAACATAGATAAATAAAAAAACAAAATGAAACACCTCTACATAGTCTGTGAAGAAAAGTGATGAACGTCTATCGTTAATTACCGGTTTTTGTTAGTCGAGTTTGTACTGTCATCCTCGATACTTTGTAAAATAAGTGGTTTATTTATTTATTCTTGGCAACATTTCATCACCCGGCGTTGCGGCGTTCTTCTTTCTTTCCTTTGACATTATTTCGAATAAATTTCAAGAATAGCGTGATATATATCTCAAATAAATAGTCAAAATGAATGGCTTAGTGAAAACAGCACAAAGAGTAGTACAGAATTATGTTATAAATACAAGTTTAACGGGTGCATTAGTCTCCCGTTCCCAGGCTCCCGTGAAACGTGATTTCACTAGAGGAATATGGCACATGAGCTGTTCCAAAAGGCTGGACGCCATCTCGGCATCGTCAACCCTTCTTCAAAAACACTCCAACACATGCAGCTGCGGTTGCGGACTGAAAGCAATCCACACGAAAGGTAAAATGGAGATCGCTTATTACAATTTTTGAGGTTATGATTGCACCATGCAAATATCACACTAGGCTTGGTCGAGGCAGTACATTAGTGGTGAAAGGCCTCCATCCCTTTCCGTTACTCTTGTCTATCCTGATCCTGGTCTATTATGGGACTCTTCATAAGGTATATCTATTATTGCAATAACATTTTACTCATAACATAGCAGATAGTAAAATATCATTTTTATTACCAGATAAAGAAGATGAAAAGTCCATGAAACCTAAGCCCCTTGGTGAGTCCTATCCTTATCCTAGATCCTTGAAGCATACCAAACCCATGACCATTTCAGCTTCTGCTAAAGTTGTTATAATAGCCTTGCTTGGCAATCCCTGCACATTTGTCATGCTGTACTCTTTATCAGAGGAGTGGCGGTACCAGCTGCAGGGTACATCAACATCATGCTCACATCCAGGATACTGACCTGTGTCATATACCTGCATAAAAACATGAGACAATTTCAAATATGTAGATGATATTGAAATAAAACTAATCTTAAGGATTTTATCGCGGTTTATTTTTTATTTTGCGTTCCCGACGTTTCGATTGCTTTGCAGCAACCATGGTCACGGGAGGACTGAGGTGGTTGACGTCCGCGATAATATCCTTAAGATTAGTTTTATATCAATGTGTAGTATTCGCGTAAATATAAGAAATCAATATATGTAGATGATAGTCATAATTAGATTAGTATAATGTGGCAAACTTCATTTGTCTGTGTCTGTAGTGTTGCAAGATGGCAATATTATAACTTATATCATAATTTGTAGGTAACAGAATTTACGACTTCTAGATTGAACATAATAATTTTTAAAAATCTATTTGTAACCCATAGGTGAGCGGGAACTAGTAGAGTTTTTGACTGAGGAGATAGTAGCAGAGCGCAAGGCCCAGAAAGTGAAGGTTCTGCCCACTGAAGTGGACGGCTTCATTGTCAAAGGGGAGGGGGCTGAGGTGACACTGTCCAAGCAGCTCAAAGATGAAATGTAAGTGTAAAAAACTAGACACCACCAACAAGGTTGACTCATAATGATGTGACAATGGCATAATTGCACACACTGCATGCATGGGTTTGAAAATAGGTAAATTACAATAGACTTGTCCCTTTCAATATTGTGTTACTTGCTAAAAAGCAAACTAGGTACTTGCAAAAACATGATATCTGTAGGTGTATATCATGTTGACTAATAGATGATGTGCAAGCAAGCCACCTAGATTTAAAGCTTGCGAGTAACCATGCATGGTTGTGGAGGCAACACAAGCTTGCTAGAATCAAACTATGAGCAAGCCATGTCTGCATTGAGCTGGTATTTATATCTCATAGACAATAAATGCCAGTCAACTGCACTGTGACAAGTATACAGGGTGTAGGGGCATGGTAATGAAAACATTGGGCGAAGGTTGAATGCCTAAAATAAAATTTTTGAGCTCACAATTTATCTAAACCACTCAATCATAACAAAACACTCCAAGAGATGCCCCACTCATGAAAGTGACGGCTGCGTCTGAGTTTATCAAGTTTTTATTAACATTGCAGTTTTACGTTTAAATTAGTAATAACTGTATTTTATTAATAATTACATGAAGATAGACTTCCAATATATTTTTAATTTAAAACTACTGAAACAAAAGTGTAATTTATGAAAAGCATATGTATGCATACCACATATTTATTGCAGTGTCAAAATCACATTCAACGTGAACCACACTGTGGACTCTGAAGACGCCGAAGGCGACGTGCAGCCCGACAAGCAGGAGTTCGCTGAGATGCGGTCGCGGCCGCAGTTTGAGGTAGACGTCGTGCGCGGCGACACCACGCTCGGGTTCACCTGCTCCTTCCTACAAGACCCACCGGCCACCTCTGCTGATGAGTTCAGTGAGTATTACACTAGTGACACAGAGACGTAAGAAGAAAAACGTTGATTTTACACAGCTCAATAAGACACTAGCGACATCTTCAACCTTGCTACCAGCTACACAGATGGCGCTGCAGACGCATTTAGAACAATTCTTCATACAATCCTGAAACGCGCGAATACTACTCGCGTAAACATAATAAATCACCATTTATTTTATATTCACTTCAGAGCTTTTATTTGTTGTAAAAATAGTTCAATATGGCATTTTATTCGGATTGGCTTTTGAAATATGTACATTATTGACCCAGTATTGTTTGATGATTTGTTGGCAAAGGGTCTAAAGCAGGACTTCCCAACCGGTGGGGCGTGCCCCCCCGGGGGGCGTAGAGAGATCTTAGGGGGGCATGAAGTGTATGATTGTTTTGATGATAGCTCTGTCAAAAACAGAACCTGATATCGACCAACTGGTTCAAAAAATGCAGGCGCAAACATCCCATTAATAAATCGTGTGAAATAAATATCGTAAAAATAATTTGTTTTTTATTGAAGCAATGAAGAAAAATATAGGGGGGCATGAATTTTTTTTTTATAATCCGGGAGGCTCCATGTAAAAAAGGTTGGGAAACCCTGGTCTAAAGTAATAATGTTTTCGTTACAGATGACATCTTTGGCATTGATGAGGTGACTATCTACAAGGGTGAATGGAATGACAAGGTGTATGCTGTCGCCGGAGACGTGCTTGACGGGGTATGTACCCACCCCTTGTTTACAATTATTTTTTATGGCTTAACACATACGATAAATTCCATATAAGAATTTTCAACATATCAGAATTTGTAATGAAATTTACAAAATGTTTTATTATCTAAATATGTACAAAATAAGAGTTTTTTTTATCTAATTTACATAATGTATTTTTTTTAAGATTGCCAACACTCAAATAATTGTCTAAAAAATACACATAAAGTTTGTTATCCAAACTACAAAATAAAAAACACCACATAACCAATATGATGCAGAATTTCGCTCAACATTTAACCATCAGCGTAACTTCGTGGTTGGTAATGCCGACTACACACCCAAGGTCCCAGGTTCGAGTCTCGCCTGTGTGACGTCACCCCATTTACATGCCACACTTGATACTATAACACATGTAGTCGTCAGGTGCCAAAATCGGGGGAAATTACATGCATCTATGTGAAGTTGATCTTTCCGAACAAGATGGAAAGATATTCATAGACGTGCTACATTTTATCAAAATTTTACATACATCTTTTTGTTACTCTAAAAACAGTCGTAAAGATAATTTGATATTGTACTTAACTTTTATGATTGATTTAATGTTACTTGTATGTTAAAAATTTATTTTCCCAATATATAAAGATTAATCTCTTTTTGTAAGGGGACATAGTTTCCCATTCATTCATTTGCAACTGTTTTCTATAATGAAATATGGTAACAAATTGAATAATGTTCTTTTTTCCCCTTGCAGTACCTCTATGACCTCCTAATGAATGTGCTCGAAGAGAAAGGCATCAGCAATGACTTCGTGCAGAAGCTGTCCGACTTCAGCACGGCCTACGAGCACACCTCATACATCAACCTCCTCGAGACTGTCTCCAAATTCACCATCGGGAAACAATAAATACCAATTTCATTCAGTGGATCAGTATCCATAATACTATGTACAGTTCAGGGCCAAAGTGACGAAATGCTTGACAAGAAGCTGTAGTGAATCTTTTAGATTTTGATCTGGGCATGTGTTTGTGTGTCATTTGATCATAGAATTGTCAGCACTAAACATTATTATAGTTTGGTTGTCTTAAACATGTTTGCTGAGTCGAAAATACAGCCATCACAGTTTATAAGTTGTTCAGTATGGATAATTTTATTAATTTAACGAAATTTTAAAACAAAAGAACATCTTCATTTATAATTGTAACTCACACACACATCTACGTTACAATTTATGATAGTGTTGGAAGAGCATTGTAGGGTGACCATGCAGGGCACTGATCGCTGGGACAGCTTTAAGTTTAGTTTAGTTGGCACAACGGGGTGCTGTTTGGTTAATGATATTAGTGTTACATTAGTTATTGTCTATTAAAATTGTTCAAATTTATATGGTTGTTTTATTACTTACTTTCCAAATAGACTCGCATCCCAGGTGGGTCGTTGGTAAGAGGAACGCGAATATTGAAACGCAACGTGTGTAGTAAGTAGTCTGTATGTATTATACAGTAGCGGTGCGGCCGGCATAATTTGAAACAGGCTTTTTATTGTACAAAATGGGCGAGTATTTCAATATAGATGTTTAAAACCCATGACTGGTACAAAACACATTTTTTCCCCTGCTATGATTCGAATCCGGGACCCTCTGAACAGAAAGCAGGTTCACTACCAACTGTGCTAATCAGCTCGTCTGTTTCCGTCCGCGTATCCATCAAGCGTGATGATGTATCGCATGGAGTTCGCGCCACATTAACCGAATCGAGACTATCCGGGTTCGATCCCGGCTATAGCTTTCGGACCACAGTCGTAAAACTATCATACTCATTCATAACTAAAATAGCAATTAATACCCAAGTTGTTTTTCCTTATAATAATAATCAAAAGTAAATTGGGTATATATGATAATAATTTATTAAGAAGTCCGTGTTACTTTATGCTTATCTATCTAATCATGCATTATGTGTTTTGTTTTGTCCTTTGTCCGTGCGTGCAGCACCTAATACAATTGTGGGTCATAAGCGTGCAACAGTACTATCATCGCATGTAATTATATTTTATCAAGTAATGATATCACTATACAAATATATAGATTAATGAGATAAGTCCATTACGGTCATATAAAACGGCTCGACACTTGTGTCAGCAGTTACTCCACTCAAAGCTTCCCGCGCTCCTGCAATCAGCTGATACTTCGCATTCTTATCAGCTGTTCACAAAGCACATATGAAGTCGTCATACCATCTCTTTCACCCAACGCTTGTTTTGTTTCTTATCAGTTGACCTTTGCAATATGAGAAAAAAGGACAACGGATATTCTCAAGATGTCACTTCAGAATTAAAGAAGCCAATCACATCGAATCTTAACAATGAGCTAAGAAATATAAGCACATTTCAGACCAATAGGATCGCACCGACCCGCGTGAAGTTCGTGCTAATCACAGCTGTCACATAGCGTAGCAAAATGAAGAGAGTTTTATTTTATCTCGCCAAAATGGCTGACGCGTTGACGTTGATGCGCGCAAAGAAAATACCCGATAATTTATATGAGCTGTGTTTGACGAATTTAGTGAATTATATTCAAAAATCAAAGTGCGAGAGGAATGTGCTGCGTTCGCTGCCGGACAGCATCCTCATGGATGTCTATTACAAGGTGAGTTATGCCACACATTGTTCGTTTCATTCTTATCGATAAAAAACCCTATGACGATCGGTATACCGTTATTATTGTTCGATATTACAGTAGCCTGCGATAACTTCGTTATCAGTGTTGCGAGGGGATCGATAAAGCGTTGCGCTGTGTATTATTTTCAAACGCCTCTGGTTTGTGGCCGTGAACCTAGATGGGATTAATAATCACTTTCACTATGTGGCGCAGATCTCGTCATACGATACGCTTTTTGTTACGAAACGCACGAGATTTGCGCCGTCGTGGTATGCGTACGTGCGGCCGATATCAATCTGCCAACAATTGTATTTCATACGCGTCATAAAACACCAATTTGATGCCTTGTGTCGCATTAAAATATTTTTCGCCCACAAGTGGCAACTTCCACGCTGGTGTTTAGCGCTGGCTCGGGCTCAAAACCTGTAGATTGTATTAAATTTTGCAGTTGACGCATACCTATAGATGTTTATTATTGTTTAGAACAATGGTTGACTCTATGCAAGGCATTCTCATCACACTGTTAGGTCTTTTGAACATTCTGCAAATCAATATTTCATTACGTTGAGGAAATCTAGGGCAGCACTATTACATTTCTTTATTCAAATGCATGATAATTTTGAACTCATTACAAATTATAATACATTATACATTTAAGTATATCTAAATACTACAAGAATACTAATGAATGATTGACAGATGATCAGCTTTTCCTGTGGCTTCGCCTATATATACCTACTTAGTAGACCCACAATAGCTCATTGTGTTATACTACTGATGTACTATTGGCAACTTAGAGCCTTCCCACCATGCATCATTTTCTATACCTGTGCAGTTCAAATGAAAATGTTCTTAAGTGCACCGAGAGTTCCTTGATAGTGGTATAATAATAGTTTTTACATGTTTCTTTGTCAATCTTTAAACAAACATAACTTAAACCTACCTTCAGATTAACAATAAGGATTTACAAAGAGACTGTTGAGATTAAACATTCACTTTCTGTCAACTTTTGGCAAGGACCAATCTAAAATTATTAATAGATCTTTAAAACATAATAAGGAAGTAAGCAGAGTAAAATTTATGCATTTGTATGCAATGAGAATGGAGTTGTTGTCAACTGCCTTGATGACTATTGTTTGATTAAACATAAAACAATATTGGTTCTGGCATTCAATAGGCAAGTGTAAGCACATATCTTATTACGCTAGGCATTGCTAAATTAACAACACATACAATAATATTGACTGTATTCTATGTACAGACAGAACATTCAAATTTACTATTCAGCAATTTGAATTGGTAATATCAGCCACTTTGTTAAATTATCTCATAGGATTTGTCACTCCATATCATTCCCTCCCTTTCCTTATTCATAAGTGAGACAGAAAAGATACATTTATATTTCTTGCCGCATCTAGCACAGCCCCTCTGTGCCCTCAGATCTATAAGTAGTATTGTCTGTACTATTGTATATGTTGTGAAAGAAAGTCATTATATGTTGTGAAAGAAAGTCATGTTAACCTTTTTCTACCAGACAATTAACAAATGAAATATGACACCCAAATACAAAAGTACATAATTGTGATGTAAGTGTCCTGGATTAGCAGTCACAAACACCTAACCTAATTTCCTGTAATTGTAATTTTAGCCCAATTCTTATACAAAGAAGTAGTTAGTCTTCTTTGTAAATGAATTGCCTAACCCCTTTCTTTAACTTCGCTTAATTATCTGTCCAGTTACTATTAAAGTAAGTATTTGTAGTTGAACCGTGTTGTTGTAAATTTTAATTTATATTCCAATAATTATGTTTCTTTGATAAATCATGTGTAATGTTGGTGGGATATTAACCATTGTGTGATCATAAAAGTGCATGAGTGGAGGAAATTTAAATAAAATTGTCTAACTTGACTACTCAAGATGTCCTTTAAATGTTCAGTAAATTATCGACAGCGACAACAAACGCATTTAGTTGGGTAATCTTTGAAGAATTGTCAGACAAAAATCTGTATCTACAGTAACTAGCTCTCCATTGTTAGATACTAAAGGCACATCGTTATTTATCTACTGAAGGTTTAAATTTATTGACAATGTAATCCAAATGACTGGTCTTCAAAAAATACGCTTTCTAATACTATTGTAAATGGATTAATACTTCTATAAACTCGAGAGCTATGTACTTCAATGTTAAAGAGACATTGATGTGTTGGAAAAAAATATTATCGTCTTATCATTTTTTTATGTACGTATATGAAACAGGAAAATGCGCATACCATGTTACATCGTGCTGATCCATCAAACTTCGTACCTACTGTAATATTAATTAGCCAATAAATGAGTTGAATAGTTTTTTATCACAGCATAATGAGACTTTATACTGTTTAGTGATTTAATTTCAAAGTTACAACCTAAAGTATCCACACCTTTACTTGATAGGGGGTAGGGGATTTATTTCATTGTAATCAACTTCTTCATTATCGTGGGGGGTACTTATAATTTCATAACAATTATCAAGAAATACTCAACACTGGCGAAATGGCACTATTTTGTAGCCGATTGCCAACCTAAACAAAGTAATAAGTATGTCTAATTCGGAAATGAGTTATATGTATTAAGATTTTATGACCATTTTTGACTAGTCCAGGTAGAATCGATGAAAGCAATGCAGGTAAATCTGTCCTATAGCCATTTCTGAGCACTTAATAATCTCTAGTTAGATTGTATGCACTGTAAATTCTGTATATATCTACAGAGGTTACGTAATCATTTGATCATAGAGCTTAAACCATGTGTTTCTATTTTCTCTGAAATTAAACTCGCAATTTATAATGGTTTGGCGGAAGAGGGAAGATCTTCTAGCCAGGCGGGTGGTATGACTGGCGGGGCAGCCGCTATGCCCCGACGATTATTGTCGGGATCTTGTATATATGTTACATGCTCCGAGAACTCTCATAGCGCATTTCAGGATTGTATGGCTACTAGTCAATTGTTCTGAATGTCGTCTGCAGCGCCATCTGTGTAGCTTGCGGCGAGGTTGAAGAGGTCTCAACAATGGTACCCATTCTGATGATGGCACCAATGTACTGAAAACAAGTTGAAACATAATATTCCATGAAATAACCTGCCCATTTAAGAAACTGCTACCTTGTTGACCATCTCGCATTAGAGCCGTGTTTGGCGTCACATTAGCGCATATTTACAGAACCGAATTGTTTTGCTACGCCTGCATTAAACCAGATTGTAAAGCTTACCGTCCTTTTAGCTTGTAACAAATAAATATGTTTTAAAATTAGATATGCATATTGTAACATTTAAATTCCGTGATAACCGAGTTGTTAGAACCCTTGCCTCGGTAACGAGGATCGTAGGTTTGAAAGCATGGCTCGCTCCTCTGGGATTTCTGGATAAAATGTGCGAATCTGATTTTCTACCATGATTATCGTGAGGAAACCTGCATGTTTGAGAAAGCCCCTCGAAAGAAGTGTGAAGTCCGCCAACCTGCTCTAAGCCAGTGTGGTGGACTATGGCCAAATCCCACTCACATTGAAGGGAGGCCCGTGCTCAACACTGGGACATAAAAATGTCTAGTATTATTTCTAATACTGAATATGTTATTCCCTCATTCTTTCTACTTGAAATGTAAGGTCGGCCATGAAAGTGGTTTATCAGTTTTGTCAAAAACGACTAGTTAATAAAATTCTACGAAGGTTCATATTTGATACGTTCTAAGATTAAATAAATAACAAATCACTAAAATAGGCCGTGCGATTCTGCGATGTGCAAATGATATTCAACCTTAAGGTGATAAAGGAGTTTCTTGGTACAACTTTACTATACTGTTTTAGCTGATTCTTTGTGAACTAGCGGAAATTTAAGGATAAACCGATCAACTGTCAATACTTATTTGTGCTTACTGCATAATATAAGTTAAAAATACGATCTAGAACACAATGCCTCCAATATCATTGTTATGTTAAACTTTTTAAAAATAACAAATGTGCAAGGTCATCAGCCATGTTATGACATCAGCAGTCCAAATAATGTATCCTATTATTATTTGTAATATATTTTAATGTAATGCAATGTTGCATAAGAATTTTGTTCTAGTTGTTCTATTTTTGGTTATTTACGTAAATTTATTAAAATATCTGAGTATGTTTCTGAAAGAAGTCGTTCTTTAGAAAGATCCCCAAGCTCGATTTTCTAAATTCCGTGTAATGACACCCAAAGTCTTCAAAGAAAGATACAAGAATATTGCAAGGATTAAGGATGCAAGAGTCTGTCAGAGTCTTTTTTATCAAACACTGTGAGCTTCTTGCGTCTGGGTCTCGGGACTTGGGGCAACACTAATTACCTGTTAAGAGTCCGCCGTGTACCAATTTGATGAAATAAATTATATTGGAACCAGTAACGGACTTTGGGCATTAATTTAACTGGTATAGCCTGATCATATTTTGGCGAATACACATTTAAACTTAATCCTGTATCCCGTGGAGTTATGGGCAGAGACCAGTGCCGGATTTAACCAGCGCGGGGTCTGTATAACTACTACGTCTTCATTGGGTGGTAGGTGGTATACCATACCTATCATATCTACCTACTTGATTGATCTTTTTGCCCCCAAGGCGCGGGGTCTGTCGCATTAGCTAACTCTTGCTATATGGCTAATCCGGCACTGGCAGAGACTACTGATTGTGGCCAAGCTACTATCATGACACAGCTCACATCCAAGTCTTGTCATTCACTTCCTTAGGTTAAGGGTGTTACGGAATTCATAGAATACACTATTTATCTGGTCGTGTAAAATATTTAATTATTGGCGCTCTCTTCTGATACTATCACTCAAGTTTACAAATTTCACGAAGTTTTCGAAATAACGGCTCGATCGTCTCCTCGATAACTGATTGTTACTAATGATAAGGATGTGCCATACAACTGTCACGTCTCGAGTTGTATCGCTCCAACAATGCAGCACTCTCGTGCAATTGTTGCCCAATAAACGCACGTCGATGCGCCGCCGCAGCCGTTTCGAGGCACCTATTTCACATCATTTAGCAGGCATCATACGCTTGACCAGTGACCATCAACACGAAGCCCCAGTTTAGGTTGTAGAATAACTCTGAGGAGAACAAAGTATTAAATCATTGTCCCACCTTTTCACAACGCCCAAAATACATGACCGATACTCTAACGCTAAATTAATCTAACACCGAGCAACTTTGGGTAAGAATAAACCAAATGCATTTGTGGTCGATAAGCCTTACTAGGTCCATTAACCGAGCTCCGCTGACCTTATGCTAAAATGATTGAATTTGGGATCCACGGAAGGTGTTCAACTAGTTGATATGCCGCTGCGTCGCCGCATCGAAAGTGCATGTACCACGTCGAATATTGATGCTTCACGAAACTGGCGCTCCCCTTTCCCTTGCCAATATGTGAAAGTTATAACGTGGGTAGACGCCACCCACGATTTGGAGGAGGCGTTGGGTCGATCGCCGCATTGCAGCATCTGAGATCCCAAACGAATCCTGGAGTTTGATCACAAAACGGCTTAACAACTTACAATCAATCTTAACAATTTAAAATCGTTACCACGAATATGACAACAGAATAGTCAAGCTATGTTAGTAGCTACAGTAGCAGTCCCTAATTAAATTGGAAATAGACGGTAGAATGAAGAAGCAAAATTAGCGCTGCTGCATCTTACGTCTAGCACAGTAGGAACTACGGGTGTAAAACATCCATGGAAGTCTAAAGAAACTGGCCGAAACTAAAATTTCTGAAAAATAATCCTTCTGACGCAATAGCGACATCTCAAGACTTCGCAGATGATGTAAAACTATTATGTGACTATGGAGATTTGATGTAGTGAAAGTATTGTTAAAGGAGTTCGCGACTCATTTGAATACTTGACTGGTAAGGTAATTATGCACATAATGCAAGAACTCTTTCTTTGTTGCTTGCCAACAAACTATTTTCGAAATGGTTGATCTCCTTGGAATTTTCGTATGAATCGAATAGAAAGTTTCTACGTTCTTCTGCCGCTTCTTTCCATTGATTCGTATTACAGGGTAATCAATGACAGAAAGTTGCAATAAATAGCTGGATATTACTGTATCCTGATGATTCGATACAATAGTTATCGACATTATTGTTGGTATCGATACAAAAACAAACTATCGAAATTGTTCGCCTTTGGTGTGTAGCAAAAGTGTGACTAAAGAATAATTGGCCGGCAACAGTCTCGTCTCGACATCATATATGCGACCTTGCAAATTAACACAGTAACCGTTATAACCATATGTTTTCACGGAGTTCCCTATACCATTATATTTATATATTATTGCCGACCCGACAGACGTTGTCCTGTCCCGATATTTGCATTTTTCTGGACAACTTTTTAAATTGTTCATTCCCTGAACATTATTCGGACTATTTTAAAATTAAGAAAAGAGCCATTTCGTTCCAACTGTTTTCAAGTGATGCACTTATCAACGAGCCACACATCTTTTAATATTTACATCTGAATATGACTACAAATTGAGTTCATTACTATGTTGTTCCATCATAGTTCACTTGTAGAGTCATGTTTGTATATATGTATGTCAATAATTAGTCATCCATTCCAGCAAAAACCCACATTATAATATTTGCTTGTATTCGCTGTGAATATGGGTAAACTAATTATGATATGTGTGTCAAGTCGTATGTGTTCTACGTATATAATATGTATTTGAATTTACGGGTATTGTTTAGTCTTGCTGATGAATATTTGTTCTTTGGCAACCTCACTTCTGGGATTCCCGATGAGAGGTTCAGATCATTAAAATTACCCGTTTGTATTCTTAATGAACCCACCAAAGCTGTTTATACCATCTATATTCGACCATCTTTTCACCTTGAAGTCTATTTTGAAGTGAAACAAACTTGCACCGTCTGTATTTGTTTTGTATAATCCCTTCATTGTTGTCATAATCAGTTAATCTAGTCATTTGTGACTGTTCGTTGCTAATATGGCTCTACATAAGACCATTAAGAACTCACACAAAAGATATTTTTAAGAGACCAACCATGGAGTGTCTGGGCCGTTCGTCGCCATAGGAACGGCATACCGGACGGGTGGTAAAGTTGTTGCTTAGCATTTGGTAACAATATTGAAGATTCATAAGTACTGAGGGAAGGAAAATTCCTAAATGACTTCAGGCAACATAAGTCGGTCTGCAACCACATCTCATGTACATTACCACACACCGTTTTTTTTATAGGTGCTATTAGCCCAGATCCTTTTAGATATTCGTCAGAGGCTGACATAATCAGGATAAAGTTTTTTTTCAATGTACGTGGTCCTCTCTTTGAAATACTGATGCAGGCAAAGCAAACTTTCGATGCTTATATTATTTTGGTGAAATGAGGAAAACACGAACGCAAATTCTTTAGTTTCGAGCGTGGTTCAGTGATCTGGCTCGATAATATCAATATACGTACTATACATTGGATGTACATCACGCCGCCGCCAAACACAATCGAGTAACGGAATGAAACGGTTGTTCAAGTTGTTCTCGTAATTTGGAATTGCAACCCGTTGCGGTTTATGAGTAAGTATGCTGGCACCGTCATTATCGACAAATTATTTTGTCTGAAAGTCCCGTTTTGAAATGTGTTGTATGAGATTTGGAGGCTACAGGAGATAGTATATGAAATTTATGGAGATCTGAGTCGTTATAGTGCAGGTTCCAGTTGAAAACCAGCGTCAGAAACTACCTGCCTGGCACATGCTGCATGAGATACCTATCTGGTACAATCGTGAGCTACTAAAACCTACAATAATCGTAGATAATATGGTATTAACTATTAATTGTGTATATATATTAAGCTCGTGTCTCTTATTGCTTGTTAGCATGTAGGCTAAATCTTACTCAAATTTTGCAGTGTAGGTATCAGTTTTCAACTTATAGCATATCCATAGTTGTGCTGCAATGCTCTCTGTAAAACTTTGAGTGTGTGCTATCTCATTCTGGATTAGCTTTATTGCTATCATATCATCATTCACGCGCCCTAGCTATTATCACTTCCAAACTGTCGTTTAAATAATTCACACGTTAATTTAGATTTTATAGTCATTTAATATCGTCATACTTTTCTACGTCAATTTAATTGGGATGAAATCATCCCAATTAAATTGACGAGAAGACGAAGAGATTTAGAAACAAATCAAACTATGTGTAGTAAATATAATATTGGATACAAGGATTAGTTCTAGTGTTTGTATTGATTGGATCTAATTGTGGATACAAATTACAAGGTCACTTGTATGCTTATATTCCATTTGCCATCGTGCGATTTGTTTCTTTGAAGGTTTTAAACAAAATGTTCTCATACTACCAGCAAAAGCATACGTCTAAAGACCTCAATATATACTGACGATATTTTCCTTGCTTTTCCTCTATTTGTTTCATTTACATTTTCCAGGATTTGAACGTAAATATGTATTTAAAGATTCATTGAACTCTATGGAAACTATTTGTACTTTAAAACCAAGACTGGTGAATGTTTTTAACATCACATATACTTAAGAATAATTAACATTGACCAATGCATTGTTCTTTGATCAGTCTTGACTTTGCGATGATGTGGACAAAAACAAAACTTCCGTAAACGACAATAAAAATATCTGCAAACATAATTGTATAACAATAATAGTGTACTTATAGCTGTATAAAAAGCTCAGACTCATTATATGCATAGTTTATTATATAAATATCGCCAGACGAACACACCAAGCAACGGTCCCAAATTATACCTAAGCAACGCTTGTGTTATGGCTACCGTGCAATAGACTGGATGCGATCCTAGTATATAATTACTAACATAGATATTAAATAACCGTGACTCGGTTATAAATACTCGACCTCGTCACACAAAGCAAGATTAGATTTATCTTTAATATGACCCTTTGACGATTCTCATCCGTGTCTTTGGAGTACGTCATACAAATTCATCCTGAACTTCTTTTTTCTTTTAAGTTGGCAATCGGTTTCAATATAGTGGCATTTTGCCAGTGTCGAGTATTTCTTGATCATTGTTCCTGGTTATAATGATAATGATGAAATGAATCCTCGTACCCCTATCAGTAAAGCTGTGGATACTTCACTGAAAATTTACCGCACATCTTGTGGCAACTTGAAAAGTCAAGTTATACTATTTTATTTCAATCTCCTTCACTCGTGCACGTTTATGAACACACAATGGTTAATATCCCACTAATGTTGCACATTTTTTATCAAAGGAACACACTTTGTGGCTCAACGGTCCAATTAGCCGCCAAAAGCCTTATTCTAAGCTTAAATCATAAGCAAGTACTTTCATCATGTAAATTGTTTTTCGCTTGCAATATTAGCACTTGTACCGGTAAGCGATCCTTTACCGTTAGAAATCTGTGTGCTCGCGCTACCCGTCTCAATTACCGCTACATAACGATTAGCATTTTAGGTGAAGGCAATCCGGCCACGTGAATTGAACTCAACACCAACTGCATCAAAAACAACTTTATCTGTGTCCACGTAACGTTCAAACTCGCTTGATTATCACGGTGCGTAGTCGTGTAAAGAAAGTCGACCGTTTAGATGAAAAATAGGATTTGTTATATCGACAGCATCAGCTTGTGATGAATGGGGTTTCGAGGTGTTTGCTTTTACGGTTGCTTTAATATTTGATTTTGCGTTTATACTTTGAGATTTAATAATTGCATAATTCTTGACATCTATAAAATAAAACGAATTTTACAGATTTTATCGCGTGTATATTATGTTTTTCGTTGCCGTGAAATTAAAAAAACATAGTAATTTCAATAGGGAAGGTGGCTGGGTGCTAGCACCGACTTGGGATCCAGTAATTCATATAATTAAATCCATAACCAAGCGCACCATTGCAAAAGGCCTCAAGACACTGTGAGAACTTTCTGCGTAGATCGGATCGCAAGCAACAACTAAATATGAGGGCACCAGAGTTCAAACTATGACACTAGGACGTCAAACACCTCAGTCCTCCCGTGACCATGGTTGCCGTAAATCAGCCGAAACGTCGGGAACGTAAAAATATAATATACACGCGATAAAATCTGTAAAATTTGTTTTGTTTCAATCTATAAATAATAAAATAAGACAGTAACTTGGTCGTGTTCTAGGAGCACGGGTCGAGTTCATATTTTTTTCACTTTTTATCTGTCTGTCTCATCACACATCATGGCAAACCATCTGGACGGATTTAGCTGAAACTTAGCACTTAACTTAGTGATAACCTTTAACAAGATATTGTATATAGCTATAAACTAAAGCCAACGCGTATGAAGTCGCGGGAAGTGGTAATCCTTTATAAAATACTCAAATATTTCTATGCGTGTTCACATATTTTTTAAAGCTTTATTGTTTCTTTTTTTATTATGAATGTAGCTGTTTTTAACATGGATGTGAGCATTAGGTTCATTGCTCGGTTCGCAGTGAGTCATGAACTCGGGCGAGACGATGTTGTTCTTCAATATGATGTTGTTCTAAATCGTGTATGCAAACACCTTCATGCAACGGTGCCACGAAGCGCTAACAATTAACACCCACACAATTATTGCGATACTTAATAATAATTAGAAACGTTCATTGTGACAAATATGAGACACCAGCATAATGGTTTTTATCAATATCCTACGACGAAGAGATTTCTTTTTTTTTGGTCAGCGGCACCCACAAATACCACGGTGAAAAGAAATCCTTAAAAAACTAAACTCAATATAGAAATTGTAATGCATTTTTACAATGGATTTACGCGATTATTACACATTGAAATAAAATCTGTAAAATAAGGCGTTTACGTTGTTGGCCGTTTCAGAATACAATCTCGTTATCTACAAAGCATTTGATATGTTTGAGAACAGTTCATTAATAAGAATAAACAAAAACTAACCCCCGAATTTATAGATGTTTTATAACTGTACCGAACGTCATATAGCACTACACAAAACAAAACTCTTGTACGCAAATTTGGTGGTAATAGTTTATTTGTAAATTCCTTAAATTATGGTGCGTATCACATACATAATTAAAAAGATGGATTAGTTATAATTGTTTTCATATTTACAATAGTCTGAGCTTTATTCATTGGGTCTCCTCAGGGTTTTATGTTAGGACCACAATCTTAAATGATTTATCTACATTGTTTGCCAATTAGTTATCTATTATTCTAATAATTGTGTGAATTCATAATGAGTGCACAAAATGAACTAAATGCATACAATTACTTTTAAGTTTCAACGTGGATTACAAACTTCAATTAAAAATTACCATTCCTCTCAAATCGTATACGTATTTCGTTTACGTATTCATCCAAAAATATAAATATCTCACCATAAACAAGATCGTTCCTACAGAAATACTGTCTTACAATATAAAGTTGTATTTTCATCTTAAAATGATCACCAGATCCATCATCATCATCTACCTACCATTTCCCATCATCTAGGATCGGCGCAAACCTACCGTCCTACCAGTTTTCACTTTTACCCTATTATTGGAATAAAATTATTTGTAATGCCATGGTAAATGTATTGTAACTTACCGGTTACCGTTTTGAAGTTATCAACACACCGTGGAGCGACACGTGATGTGAGCCACCTTTCGCTTTTCAAGGTGAATTTCTCTAACAGAGTTAAGGCGACATTTGCAATATGCTTTGAGAAAGTTAATATGGAATGTCAACTTATTTGTTTTTTGGTAAAGGTGTGCCGCTCTGCGGCTATCTTTATGCGAAGTCATTGAGTAAATACAGCAACGAAATCTATCTTCTATGTCATCTATACATATAAATAAAATTAGAGTGTCTGTTTGTAATATTAAAATAACCGCTTTTTACTAAGTGCATTTGGATGTATACACGGTACCTATACCAAAACAACATTTTTTACAATTTTTGTCTGTCTGTCTGTTTGTTCCGAGTAATCTCTGAAATGGCTGGACCGATTTTGACGGGACTTTCACTGGCAGATAGCTGATGTAACAAGGAGTAACTTAGGCTACTTTTATTTTAGAAAAAAAAACATAGGATCTCACGAAACAAAATTAAAACCAATGTTGCAGCGTTGCGCCTGATTAAGTTTGATAGCAACAACCTGAAATGCGTCCCGCGGGCTCAGAACGCGCGAGCCGGCTGTTGCCAACGGTTGTGTCTTTGTTAAATACCACGCGAACGAAGTCGCGGGTAACAGCTAGTATGTATAAAATAAAGTTGTGTTAGTTCCACCATTAATAACTCAAGAATCGCTCAAGAATCTCAAGATCGCCAGACCAACACCAACTATACGGTCCCACACTAAGCAACGCTTGTATTATGGGTTCCGCATAATAGATTGAGAGCGAACACAGTATATAATACTTATATAGATACTAAGCATCTATTACTCGAGTACAAACATTCATGTTCAACACAAAAAAATTGTCCTTACCAGGATTTGAACCCGGGACTCAGACTCAGCTCAGAAAGCAGCCTCACTACCAACTGCAATAATCAGGTCGCCGAAATGGTCGATGTGTAATGCAATGCTGAATTAATAGGCTTCTAGATAGTTTGACGCGGCTATTTTCGCTTCACATTGTGACACAATTAACGACCAAGGGCAAAGACCTCACTATCGCAGTTATCAGCAAAAAGAGTTATTTGGTGGCTGACACAACTGCCCCCTAAATAAATTAATTAGAAAGTACTATGTTTATTTCTTACTCAATTAGTTTTTTTCTTTAATTCATTGTCCTGGTCTTTAGTTAATACTATTGTGGCCTTTTTTGTTGCTTTCATTATTCACCAATCGTTCTGTTAGTACACGTTATACTTGATGTTTAGTTTTTGGGTCTTCGTTAATTGGTTTTCTATGTGACACTATTAAGAATTTTCCACATAGCTTGTATCTAGCGATGTCCCCTTAACAGAACCACCAGGTCTGACGGAGCTCCGTGAAATTTCACTTTCGCTGACTTACGTAAACACCGACGACCTTTTATCGACCATCGCGAGATTGGCAATTTACACTGAAGCTATAGGTATGAGCACACAACGTGACGTAAGGGCCGCTGCTTAATAAGGAAGTACATTATTTTAGTTGTTTAAAAATTATACAGGATTTGCGAAACACAAATAATGGGATATCGTCGCTTTTGTGGTAAACTCTTAGCGATTTGTTTGATTTTTTTACGTTGAAAGTTTCGTTATGTGATTACAAGAAACATCTTATAGATGACTCTGAAGCAAGATGACCCAATCATTTAAGATTAAACAATTATAAAAGGAATAATATTAATACTCATTATTGTATTTGACTGCCTATTGTGGGTATGTAAATGAAGAAAGTATTGCTTCATCGCACACTGTTGTATGTAAATTAAAAACAAAGACAATGGAATCCCTGACTCAAAAGCACATGATTCACCAGGCGTCCTTAATTCTCAGAACGAGGAACATGTTCAATAAAAAAAACAGGCTTCAAATAATATTCTGTTTCCCTATACCTCTTTGATATTTTACAGTAGGTGTCGACACAGAATAAACGGTTTAACACAGATCATATTTAATCCGAGCATTATAATAATACTATTCAGGAACATGCGTTATATTGTCAATGGCTTTTTATAAATTACAAAATTTGATATGCGGGGTACAAGTCAAATTCCATATTCTATTAGCGAATTATATTGTATTAAAATTAATTCCTTATATTTCAGGTAAATACTCCACAGAATTCGGAACATCATATCATTCATGGGTAAGATTTATAGCATCAGCTATGTATTCAACCTAAGTTATCACTGTTTATTTCTGTTCAAAATATCGTCTCTAGAGTTTAAAATTGTTCACCCAAGTCTCAAATCGTTAATTCATAAAAATGTGGTGACAACATTTATCCTCCTAGCAACTCGCTGAGGCAAATTGTGACATTGGACATTTGCCACTCGCTGATTGGATATCTAAACATTATGTTTAGATAGTCTATCATCAGTTTAGGCTTGGACCAAATTTACGTAATAGAAATGATTCGATTAAAGTAGCGTGTGTAATGAATTCGAAATTATGTTTACGCCTTACAGTTAACTCGTTACGCAAACGCCGATAATCCGTAACTAATGGAGCCTTTAATTGTATAATGGCTAATAACCGTTTACTATCCTGATTAGCTGTCACAGCAGTCATGTCATGACGTAAAAATGAGCTATAAAACGTTTGAATTATTTGAAAATAAATGTGATATCATCCTCTGTTCGACTTGTTTTTTTTTTACTAAACCCAGTGCAAAAGTCCACTTCGGCATATTTTTGTAATAGTTTTTTGGTCAATCTATACGGGCCTTCATATTCTTACTATTCCGATACGTCAAGAGATGCATGACTGCTCTCTCACTTAAACTTTTAACGAACCGAATTATTTAATGTGTACCAAAGCAAAAAAACTTTAACGTTACTATGTGTTGGTTTCCTTATAACTAAAAACCCTTCAATAAATTTTGTAAAAATTGTTTTATTGAAATCAAATGGATTAATGTTTTAGGTTTCCAAGTTTAAATGACAAAGATTTGATGCACCACATTAATCTAATTCTCTTAATCTAATTTGTTTTGCAAAGGTGATTAATCAAAAGGCTATTATGTTTTTCGGGTAATACGTCAAGTCAGGCACAGTAACAACAGTGTTATCGAGACCACTCTTATCGAGTTGCACAGTAAAATGGGTTATTGCTTTCGATAACAGCTGCGTTCATGATTTCCAATTTAA
Organism: Pheosia gnoma; assembly: GCA_905404115.1. Classification (NCBI taxonomy): domain Eukaryota; kingdom Metazoa; phylum Arthropoda; class Insecta; order Lepidoptera; family Notodontidae; genus Pheosia; species Pheosia gnoma. The sequence continues at coordinate 916,266 of FR989907.1, forward strand.
ATAGGTTGTTTGTGTGCTTGCTCAATTTATTGTATCGTTGTTTATTTCCTCCTCGTGTATGCAGTCACCTCGGTTATTATTCTGTTTATTATCGTCGTCCAAATTATTCAATTCATTATTCAATGCGGTTATATTATAAAACAATTTTCCTTGACTGACTGATTTGTTATTGTGAACTTCTGCAGAACGTGTCGCAGTCGCAACTTGGCCGAGTTCGGGTCGACATTTGTCTTATTATTCTATTTAAGCTTATGACATTGAACTTCATGCTTAATTTACAATCCAAATGATTTTTCTCTCCTCTCATAGTTTCTGGGTGAGATGAGATTTTAAATTGTAAATAGTTTGATTCACATAATAAAACACGTCACTAATGTAGGATTCTATTCTTGAGATGATAATAAAGAAAATAATAAATCACAATTATTCCTGTTACCCCCGAAGCAGAGGTCTACTGTAGTGCATCCACATTTCAGTGTTGCTATTTGGCCCTATTCGGGCCTTCAATGCGAAGGGGACCAGGAACATCTTGTTTTCAAGGTGAGCGTTGCGCGTGCTTGGCTATGGCCGTATTCCTTACCTTCTTGACAAATTAAATAAGAATTGTAATAAAAAAACTTGAGAGGTGTCAAGGGACACCCGGATGGAACGAAGTTCGTTTATTATTTTTTATTATTTATTATGTACAAAAAATCAAGGGGATTTTAATTTTGGAAAACAAAAATATATCGCCCCCGGGTGGGCTCGAACCACCAACCTTTCGGTTAACAGCCGAACGCGCTAGCCAATTGCGCCACGGATGCACTTGTGCAATGTCTCGAAAATACTGACCATTATGTAAATGCAAACGACAAAGATAGCAAAAAGTGTCGTTACAACTTTTCGTCTTAATTTTTTCCGTCTAGCCCCTTTTCGCAACGCGCGATAAGGAACTTCGTTCCAATAATATTAAAGACTATTATCAAACTTTCAGCTCATAAAATTATTGGCCAAGATATAAGGATGTACAAAAATAGCATGGTTGTAAATGTAAACCGACAATTGATTCCGGGTTCGCGAGCTGTTCTCGAAGCTATGACCATGGTTGCTGTGAAGCAGCCGAAACGTCGGGAACGTAAAAACATAAAATAAACGCGATAAAATCCGTTAAATTAGTTTCATATCAATAAATGAGGATGTGTTAACGAGATTTTCACAAAATTGTCCCCGTTCACCATATTGTAACCGGTTAGAAAACTGCTCCGCACTACATTTTTTGCTTCCTACGTGCCAATTTAGTCGATCGTATGCAACACTGTACTGGTGGGATTTTTTGCCGTCATACTTGTCTCGATGAGGCCTTTTATTCACTCTAGCTATTCCGCCTAGGTAGAGTTAAGAAGCGATAGAGTTTACGAGTATGTCAAGCAGAGATGCAGCAATAAATTCCATTCGCGACCCAATGGTCTTGTGGCGTTTATCTGCATGTTAGGACAAATATAGGAAATTCACATACTGTTGCGAGTAATGCTAGTTCATTAACGTAGCAAAGGTTAAGTTCTGACAAAGCGTGCCACCCATACTTAATAAACTATCCTTTATGGACAGGATAATGGCTGTCAGTACTGAAGGTACACACACAAGGCTAGCGTGATGGTAGTTTTCCGCAATCAGCTTTCAAGCTTTCTCCAAACTTCTTCGTCAGCATTGTAGGCTACATCTTGTCAGCTGGATAGGACCTCATAGATAATTAAATTTGTTGTAAAAGCTATTATCTGTTCATTTCAAATAATGCTAGGGAACTTTGTGAGATGATCACGCATGTTTGTACCCAAGTCATGGACGTTTAATATCTATATAAGTAATATATACTGGGTTCGCCCCCAGTCTATCTCCATCCCTTAATACAAGCATTGCTTAGTGTGGGACCGTACGGTTGGTGTGTTCGTCTGGCGATATTTATTTACGCAAACATCAATGTGTGTCATGCGTTTCTCACAAGTCTAGACTGGGCTGTATCTAGGCAATACGCTAGTCGTTCTAGGTGCTGGCATCTCGGTAACCCGGTGGCCTGTTTGCACACTTGCGTGTGCGCACCTTTTTGTATGCAGCCCGTTCGTGTTTGTTCGAGATTGTTGGTCACAATTATGTTCGCTAATTATGTATTACTGGTTACCAGCTCCGGCTTGTGGGTAAATGTCTGACTCTTGAATTTATTACAGGCATAACCGGTTAGACATATTTACTATACCATAGTTCTTTATTTATCGGTGTTCTAATTTGTATAAGATTGCAATTATCGTTTATATAATGAATCCTATGAGACTGGGAGCTTCTTCAATTGAGATAATCTTGACTTACGGCGAAAGTAATTAAAGTTTTAATTCGTCGCCTTCCAATCCGAATGCTAAATTGAGTTTGGAACACGGAAGCTAAAACAGTGCTGATTGGTGACCAATCACATACAAGCGACACATGTAAGTAATAAAACATTTGGCGAGACACTCGGAAAGAATGATAAATAGTCGGTATTGACATGAGGAAGTTGGTGGCATGCGCCTGAATCGGGTCGCGATATCACGGTGACGCAACCGCCTTTACTGTTGCGTTCGTCATGTGTTTAATGTTTCGCAGCCAACTATTATTTTCCTTTACTTATATTGTTTAATTAAACATACGCGCCTTGACACACTCGTAGTCTTCTCATATCCTTATTCTAAATGATCTGCTGCTCAGTCCGAATGGTCTTCTCGATTGACATTTTCAATTCCAGAAAGGTTATTAAATTATGTTTACAAGAGCTTAATAATACGTATATTAATAATGCCGCTTATTTTAACAATACTCAGATTAATGGATATATCTTCCTAATGGTTTATATCTTTATCAGTTTCATCTAAATGAACATATTCTTGTTACTATAGGATAAGATGGATGAGTAGACATAGATATTTTTGTGTAACATCACATACTTATTTTCCTTAGTTGGTGCAAAATGGTTTCCTAAACAATTTTAACCAAATATAAATTCATCCTTGCTGGACATAAGCCTCCTTCAATAACTGCCAAATATACAAGTTCTCCGCCGTGTCTCCACCTGCTTTGAAAAGTCTTTTTGCTGGCTGATGGATGGATTCATTCAGCTTCATGGCACAAGTTGGTAATGAAAACAATTGTAAACACATCAGCGATGGATTCAGTGGTGTGACGTCACGCGGCTGAAAGATTCCCACTGTTCACCCCGTCGCCCCATCAATCTTCGCGATTTGACTTTCTTATCACGTGGTTGATTACACAATGGTGCTGATAGGTGATGCATTGTCTGCATGTATCTATTTATAGGACTCGCTAAACTCCATTGGCATATATCGTTTAAAAAGTTTACGGCTTTTAAATTCTATATTTGATTAGATTCAGAATAAAACAATATATGTCATGTGCTACAAATTAGGTCTATGTATGCTGTATTAATATGTTTAGAGATCCTACAATGTATTATAAAGATTATTACATCCACGAAGACGCACTCAACTCTTCGTCTAAATCAATACAGTGTAAGTGAGCATTATACTCGTTAGTTGCGATTGTTGTAGTTTTATTGGCATGCTCTGTCTCTCTTCAACCCGCATGTCACCCAATGCTGAGTATACGCCTACTCCATATCACAACATTTCATACGGGCATGAGCCTTCCGAATCCAAATCTTCCTATGTTAACCAGGTCACAACTATGCTACGGACCATTTATCAATGATGTAACTCCCAAAAAACCGCTCACAAAAAGATGTGGGACGCGTCTTCGTCGATCGAACTTCTAATCTGTAACTTTGTTTTGTGCTGCCTAAATATTTGCGTGCAAATTGAACTCGTGATTAACTGTGCCCTTTTGTTTATCACGGAGCTATCTTTAAAATTCTCAAAAGGTAAATAATGACCCATTGAAACTGCCATCTTTATCTGTGTTCCTGATCAAATTTCAGTTTTTATAAATATGAAAACCAGGAAAGTCATTATCTTACATCTAAACGTATGTGTTATGATAATTATCGATCGAGGGAATGTTATTTCACCATACTTGATTGTGTTCACCTATGTCGATTGCGCCAATTGGTGGTTGGTGCGTTGACCCGGCTATGTTGTGCAAGCTGGCACCTTCCAGGTCAAGGTTGCAGCGGAGCTTCGCATGGCAGCTCGATCTGTTATGTATCTAGAGCGACCTGTGGCATTCTCGTTCTCAATCAAAACAAAATCGACACGATCGCTGCTTAGTTTATGTTTCTTGTTTTGAGTTATGTTTTCTTGTGGGTTCTTTTGTTATTTGGATCTTTCCAGAATTGATATGTCTTAAAAACCATTGTTGGTCCAGACTACCTGCATTTTACGTTTATATGTTATAGTTACTAAATTCCTTTCAGCATCCTAGGTCCTAATGTAAAAGTACTGTATCGTTTTTATGATTAGTCATTTTAAACATTGACGTATCTCCTACTTTGCATAGATGCCACTCGAAATTCTATACCACGATATCAATTTCTAGTCCCAAAATTTGTCACCATCTTCATCAGAATCGTACGTATCGTTTACAACCGTCTCACGGGAGGTTACAAAAACCTTAAAAAATCTATCGAAATACAAAATGTTTGCTCAATCATCGCCCTCTTATTACGGGCGGCAGGAAATCTAACCTAGCAACCGACCTTGTAGAGTTCAACGGGCCAGCTCGCCTGCGGAACGGTTATTGCCATTAATGCAACCGTCGGCAATGAGTAACCCAACGCCTTTGTCCGCGCCACCACCGGCGTCATTGTAATATGTCTATTATCGTTGGCATGCTCGGCCTGTAGGTTTGTTACGTAAGCTTCTTCTTTCTAGTGTGCCTGTGTTACCTGGTCTTAGCCACAAACTGTGACGTTGTGTGAGTTTATGCGTTTGCCTTTACCAGAAAGATGCCTTGCCAATTCCACCCTTTGTTTGCTCGTAAAATTGTTCGTTGATTGAATTTAGTAGTATCCTATTGGAGCTTCATCGAGCTACGTATATTTTTTAATTGCATTTCACTAGATGTTCATGCATACTTGGCACTCCTTTTGATATCAACTTCAAATACGTCTGAACTTCAAAATATTTATTTTCGCTATTATTAACTTCAAGATTCTGTTGACACGTTAATGTATATCCAAATTTATTGCTACCCGCTGCCACATTGCTTTATTTATTTTTTAAACTTTTGATTTAATCAGACGTACGATACTCTTCAATTAGAGATCGCAATTTCTAATCGCGGATGATTCACCTGTTGTGCAATCGCCATGCGCTGGCGCAGGCCGCAGGCCGCAGCTTGTTGCACAAGCCGCGCGCGCCGCGTGCGTCGCGACTCCGCGTCGTCGGCTCGTGTCGAGGCCGCCACCCACTCGCACCATCGACGCTTATCGCTATTGAATTTGAATTAGCTGGCTGTTTGCGACTAGGTCTAGACATGCCAATTCTGCATGACTACGGCTGACATGAAGAGGTGTTCAGATATATGTCAGAAGTAGAAAAGCATTGGATTTCATCTCACCAAAATTCTGCTGTGCACTTAGAAACACATTGATAGGTAGTGCACTGGGCTATAAAATATATACCCTAGACCATAAACCTAGAAACCAACGTCATTTACTTCCCAAATTGACAACCTAACCACGATCTTCGTTCACCAGACAAAGATCGCTTATTCCACTTAACATCGAGGTTGTAGCCATAAACTCCCACAAGACCAAATATTACAGTAAATCCACTGGTTTTGTTAGAAAGGAGGACTCTTAGCTAGGTGTGTAATAAACTGCCATAAGACCTATATTTTATACACAAAGCTATACAACTTCGTGCCCGATACAAACCATTACGATGGAGCTCGTAAACGATTTTCAATGGGGAATCGCACTTTGGTAAGAGATGTGACAGAAACGGATACAAACATTAAAAAAAATGGATTCTATTTCGGATTCAAATCAATTGTTGATATTATAGCTGATATTTAGAGGACTGAAGGGACAGCAGTTTAACGTATTCTATTCTATGATAAACAATGAATTTGCAAGAAACTTAGTCTGTTAGCAACACAGATATATTAGAGGAGATATGTTATGAAAGCGGTGGGCTTGCGCTCACCTTTAGCCAAAATTACGCTAACATAGAGTTTTCGCCGTCAGTCGACTGCAACTGCACGTCGGTATCGGAGCTCTAACTTTTTTTTTAAATGCCGTGTTATTCCCTGGTTGTGTGCTAAAATACTAGCAGCAAAGTGAACTACGCGAAAGATGGAATCTCATTTCACCAGCCAGTATTAAGTATTTTATTTATTCGTCTTTAAAATCATTAAAAACAACAAATCAAAAAATATTTAATGCCTTTATTATGTTATTTTAGTTTTCATGTAGCACAACGACTTTTTTATTTTTGTACAAAATACATGGCTCTTTAAGTACCACCTATGTTCGCTACTGAGTGAATGTACGAGGCAATGGATAGATCATCTAACGATACTTTGAATAAACTGGTGCGTCGCGTGGTACGGCCGCTGCATGCGGCGACGACGCAGCACGCACCGAATTATTGGCACGCGTGTGTGTGTGAGACTTCGTATTGGTTGGTTTTATGTAATTGCATGTGTTTTGTGGCGAGTGGTGGGGACAAAACGGAGACAGCGAGTTCCCATACATTTTGAACCGCACGGCATATCTCTCGTGATCTGTGGTTAGCAACATTGTATGAACCCAAAGGTATTGATGCGTTTAATGCTCTTATTAAACCAATAATACTTAAACATTGAATAATTAGGTTAATTATAGCCCTATTATCAGCTTGTAAATCATCGGCATTATCAGCCTATTGCTCCACTGCTGAACATGGGCCTTACCCAATGCACGTCACTAAGCTTGTAATAGTACTCGATACTACACAAATGAGCTTGGTTTTTGTGCTTCAATATGTTGTTTGTGACGCTCCGTTTGTATTATTTCTTCGTCTAACAAGACTAGTATGAGCATGACGAAACATCCATTAAAAACTTGTTCAAATAATGCGCAACAATGGATCTGTTTCATTCGTAAGTACATTTCATTCATTTCGTAATAAACATTGAATGCGTACTCATAAGCTATACGTAGTTAATGAAACTATACACATACTAGAGTTCCCAAAATACGCTTTGAATTATTCTTGGTTTTTATTTTTAACATCAGATCAAGATCAAGTCAACGGACATACGAGTCGAAATAGAAAGCATAAATCAAAATGTACGTAGAGACTTGGCGAACAATTGATTCGTAATGGTGACCTTGTGCCGATGCAAAACATCGTTGTTTACAACTATATGCTGCAGTTGTTATGCTCAATATATTGTCCCTCCGTCTATGCGTCCCTAGTAATACTGTATTGTCGATGTTATAAATCCCATATTTAAACATCTTACTCTAGATATCTTAATTGTATTTGGTACATTTCTTCACCACAGTAGGTATATTACGGCATCTGTCATTTACCTCTCCTTCAGCTTGCGCGCGATTTGATAATTCAGGATACAATTTATGGACAGAATCTATTCTGCGTCTAATTTTAGTACTCGTTCCTTGTCTACTTTCCCTTCATTTTGAAGATTGCATCATGATCTACTCCTACAACCCCTACGTTTATGAACGCTATTTGTGGGGGCTTCCTAATTGGTCTAGAATTATGTGCGTCTTGAGTTCGTGCGTAGGAACTTGAAATTTTTATTCAATCAATATATATATTGGTGAAATCTATGTACACCAGGTTTATACCTGTTTTTATTTTACTGCATCACACACATAAAATCTCCCTTTCACTGTAGGTATATATTATGTCACTCACACTAATGAATAATGCCTATGCTATAATGATATATATGAAATATTTATCTGTTGTCTCGATTGACGTGTTGCATTCGCATCGTTGCGACACCATTGCGCGACCCTGGGTGTAGCGGTACCGACACGCTATCTAACTGCATTTTGTCCTCTCACTTAGTTTATGTGCATCATTCTGCTATGTACACGTGGGAAGGTATATTGTGTACCTGCACTCTAGCGACTCGTGTGGGTAAGTTTACACATTGAAGTCCATCTCCGACTAGGATCGCTTCTTCTGGACATTCTGGCGTATCTACTCTGTCTATGTATGTTAAATTCTCAAATTCTCGATGATTGTTTGATTGTATTATCACAGTATACGTTTTATTCATGTGAGTAAACCATTACGGTACTTACGTAAGTATGTCACAATTCCAGCGCCCGTTTAGAAATCCATTCCTATGGTGAAGAAGGGGTGTGGAAGTTACTGGTTGGATGTAAGTTGGTCTTCACAATGATGCTTGGAAATCTAATTTTCGTGCCCCAGTTGAAAAAGAGGCACAAATAACAAAGTCGGAAAACGACGTAATATTAAAATTTAACTATATAATTACTTGAATATTTTTGTTGTCATAACACAAATTAATGTTAATTTAATGACAACAATAAATAATTAGTATAAATAAAATGTTAATTTATCATATTTCAACGACCACAGTTTAATTAATCGCAAAAATTGTACATATTTTTTTAGACATACAACCTCATTGCCAACACTAAAAATAAAATACATTTATAACACTAGTGCGGTAATATAAAGTGAAAAGCACGCGTGTATAATAAGTTGTATTATGAACCTAAAATCGGTGTAATAAGAGCCACATTACGAGCAAGTGTGTTGAAAATAATATTACGTTTCTCGTAGTTTTCATTAACATACATATGTTTCGTAACGTACACACATATATATACCTATAAAACTAAAAAAAATATCGCTAATAAAAGCGCTATTTTGAAATATTCCACCGAAGTCGACCATAAAGCTAGTTTTTCATGGTAACATTAATAATTAACAGCATTTTTACGAGTCCCCCGCACCTAATTAAGTTGTTAAACGTACATAACAGTAAAATAAAACTTGCGAGTGTTAATTTTCACTAACTATACTGAGTGAAGGCACATTGAAATAATCTCGTCCACCTTTATTATACTTCCTGGTTACACAGGAGGAATGTTTGAAACCTTTATCTAATTGGATGGTAGGCTTGCAGTCAAATTATAAAACATAATCCTATGTCCACTTTGCACTATGTTGTAGATTTCATTGTTCATAGTAATTACAATATTTTTAGCAGAGTGCTCATCATTATGATCTTCAATATCTCCCACACCTGTCTGCTAAATAATATAATGTATCATCAACATTATATTTTTTACGGCCTCAGCAACGGGTGACGGCAGTGACAGGTTTAACAGATTGGAACTTAATTCCTCATACATATAAGCTCAGATGACGTGACTCGACTGTTCTTTTTATAAAAATAAAAACTAATTTACATTTTGTCCAAACCAAACTTTATTTCGGATTATATTTAGTCTGAACCGGTTTTGCGCAAAATACAAAAAAGAAAGTACTTCAGTGTATTTCGTTTGAATAGCAACATGAAGATTGACGAAAACAGAGGCTGATATTGATAAGACAAGTCTATAAAGTCATTTGGAAATGGGTATACCTTGTTCCCTTCCTACTGTGGACAAAATACATTGTATCGTTGTAGTTACATTGCAGGAACCGGAGTCATTCCGGTTTTGTGTCAATAAAAACCTTGGTTTATTTAAAAGGATAACATTGACAGATGATACAGCTCGCCTTTATTCAATGACAAAGTTACTGTGAACATTATTCAATTGAAATAAAACTTATTTTACAGATTTTATCACGTTGTTTTATGTTTTTACGTTCCCGACCTTTTGGCTGCTTTACGGCAACCATGGTCACGGGAGGACGGAAGTGTTTGACGTCCTAGTGTCATAGTTTGTACTGGGGTATCCTCATATTTGGTTGTTGCTTGCGATCCGATCTACGCTGAACGTGCTCACAGTGTCTTGAGGTCTTGCAATGGTGCGCTGGGTTTTGGATTTAATTATAATAATTACTGGATCCCAAGTCGGCGGTAGCACCCAGCCATCTTCCCTATTGAAATTAGGATGTTTTTTTTTAATTTCAATATCGAATCGTACGTATCATCCTTGGTCGGAATCGGTGTTCCTTTGCGAGGATCTGTCGTTTATCAAATCTGATATAATGGCGGGTGCGATCCTGTACATGGTCACAGATTGCAGAGTGCCGTGTTTCACATCGGCGATGTTCAATAACATTTATTTCAATGTGTAGTATTCGCGTAAATATAAGAAATAAACATTATTCAACTTAATGTTAATTTATCAAAACATTGCCCGTTTTTGGCATATACCAGGCGTAAACAACAGGGTAATGTTTACGCGGCCATGCACACACGTCCCACCGCCGTCGTTTCCGGGTTAAACTTGAATGCAGTTTTACGGAGGTCGTCGTAAAGGACGTGGCGTTTTAAAAAAGTAATTGTTGCTTCTTACTTCGGTGATAGGTCTTCTGGAATGCTTCCAGTTTTGAAGGTCCATGCAGACCAGGCATATTATCGTATGCAGCATACGTTGCAATTTGTTATTAAGAATAAAAAATGAGCGTATTTTTTTTGTGCATTATTTGTGCACTGCAAACGTAGGGTTACTTTTTTTTTAATTTGACAGCCATGCTGCGCAGCCCATGTACACCCGTTAGTAAAACAAACTGCAGCCGGATTACAGCATTCTGACTATTACTTCAAAGCGATAAAGTGCAATTCAGCTCGTTGTTAAAAGCACCGGGTTGCCGCGCGCTGTAGGTATTCATCGCGGTACGATCCACAAGTAACGGATGCCTGATAAGACATAACAATTTGGCTAACGATGATACAAATAATAAAATATCGTCAGGCAATAAACAAATCCAGTCGTATTGTGACAATGATACAAATAATTAAAATAATATAATATTGTCAGGCAATAAACAAACCCAGTAGTATTGTGACGATGATACAAATAATTAAAATAATATAATATTGTCAGGCAATAAACAAATCCAGTCGTATTGTGACAATGATACAAATAATTAAAATAATATAATATTGTCAGGCAATAAACAAACCCAGTAGTATTGTGACGATGATACAAATAATTAAAATAATATAATATTGTCAGGCAATAAACAAATCCAGTCGTATTGTGACAATGATACAAATAATTAAAATAATATAATATTGTCAGGCAATAAACAAACCCAGTAGTATTGTGACGATGATACAAATAATTAAAATAATATAATATCGTCAGGCAATAAACAAACCCAGTCGTATTGTGAACGTGTCAGTTGACAGGCTTAACCGCGGCTTTTCGGGCTTTAGGTAATTAACAGGGTAATTGTTGCTAATTATTTGGTCCATGGGCAGTCGTGTAACCCCTTAGAACAGTCAGAAGAACTGTTATTAACTCCTAGTAACTGATCAAATGTGATCAATAGACCACATTATGATTTGTAAAGTCATTCAATCACATGGTTCAAGACCGAATCTTGAATCAAGTGATTGAAAGACAGTCCGCCACAGTCAGTTCATTGAAATGTGTAATGTTAAGTCGTCAATTGAAAGGTCCTTTGCGCATTTGTGAGGACGGACATATTAATTGGTGTCTTATCAGTGAGAAGAGAGCGTTCATGACTCGGGTGACTTTTGATAACGTTACTGGGGTCTTGGAGTGTCCTTCAAGATTATGTCTTTAAGAGCGTCTTGTTGTGCGGAGGCTTCAGAACTAAATGCAGTTCTCATATCAGTTTATGAGCTATCTACGATATGACTAAGCGAGTTAGGATTTCTAGTTTCAACCTGACGTCATCATTTTTATTTGCGCAGTTATCTATCAAGCGAAAAATATCTGTATTTTAAATAGCAAAAAAAACATGTGCTTATTAGACTTCGGACGAACCGTGTGCATTAATGATTAAAATAAGATCGAGAAATATGTCTTTGAATGTCCACACCGAAGTGTTTAGTTCTTGAATTTGTTCAGCACACTAGATTCGGTATTGGAATATTTTTTTCTATTTATGTAAACCATTACAGTACTTATGAATCGTCAAAAATGACCATTGATGTTAAAATGAGATTCTACCGGGCCTTTTCGAAATTCCTTTCCTACCAAGAAGCCGATGCCAGTCCAAGTTTAGATAAGAGAATATTCGAACAGCCCGGCATCGATTCCAAATAATAAAAAAAATGATATTTGTGTTTGCGTGGGGCTTTAAAGGTTTTTTTTAAATTAAATGTTTTTATAAATTAGAAATTGATCGTCGTTGACACTAACGACGAATACTGCTTAAGATTATGGCGATCGACATTCCAGATTAAGTACATAATGGTTTAAACTTATAATACTGCATCTTTGTCCACTTTATATGCTCCATGCGGAGGTGGTCGATAGCCCGCGATCGTAAAAGCAAAACAGATATAATACTGTGTAGCGTGTTACAATGAAGTGTGTAAGCGAACAACACTCGCCGGGGAGACATTGTCCCTCCTGTGACGCGTGGTACAAGTGTTGAGCTATTAGCGTGCACACGCTCTTAAGACCGAGCCTGGAGAAATAGCCCCCAATCATGCCAATGTTTCGTCCCCAAATTATCTCTACCGTCCTAACTGCAAATTGTTATGAGCAAGCACATCGGCCTCATGAAACCCAATTGTGTGTGCCAAAACTAACTTAATAGGATATTGCAATTGGCCAGTATATTCAGTTTACTGCAGGCAACCTATTACTATTATTTGTAAATTATTATATTACTCAATATAATCATTTTTCTAAAAACCTATTGATTAAAGACACACTCCTGCGATTAAAATATTCATACAGAGAAACAAAAAAAAAAAAACTATTATTTGTTACTAGCTGTCCCGACGAACTTCGTACCGCCTCAGTATCAATTGTATTTTTTCCCCATGTTCTAATAGTATTTCTACTATTCGGGTTGGAGACAAATTCAAAAAAACACAAATATCACTACCCGTTCTTGAGTTATAAATGGTGTAACTAACACAACTTTGTTTTATATATAGACTGCAACATTAATTTGCGAATTCAAGGGCGTAAATATTATAAAAACTCCTATAAGTACTTTTACTGGGAAATATATTTAAATTCTACGGAGGCGGCAGTTATTTTGTACATAAACATGATTGGTATGAACCGCAATAAAAAAAAATGGGACCATACAATTTGTAACAACTAACAGTGCCACCATTAAATCGTTCAACACTTTCGCGAAATCATAACAATTTAAAACGAAAAAATATATATCTCCGTATCCAGTAGCAGAGAGAGACAAATGTTACGCTCCGAAAAGATGCACCAAAAAATAAAAACACTTTGGCAAAACAAAAGGGTCTCAACAAAAACCGCTTCAAATATTTTACCCCATTGTTGACCACTTACTTATACGTATATTTTTATAGAATGTCCGAGTTGATGCTCTTTCTTATCGCTGGGACCGCACTACAAATGAATAACAACATATTATTGGCAGTTTTTACAATGTTTGGTCGGAACGCGTTCGTTGACATACAAAATTGCGTTTATTGCGTGCACCCAATATAGTTGCGGGGCGTCTCGGTTCGACGTGCAACGGAATACTGGCTCATTACGGGGACTTTGTTGCCGCCAACAACTACCATTGTAATCAGGGGTGTTGCGCTGTTGTAGGAGAGGGCAAAAGTTTAATAGAAGCAAGATTATTTGTGTTAATAAAATAATTTACTAAGATGTTGTCAGTTTATCGAATGCATATCTGATAAGTTAAAGACTGTTGTAATTGACATGAATATGGATTTTTTTTTGGTATCGAATGTTTAATATTTTAAAAAATCATACCGTCATAAGAAGTCTCAGAACAGTGGAATATTAAACACGAAGTTCTTCGGAACCCACTGCTAGCAACCCTGCTCGTAACAAACTTGCCGCTGGTTTACGATCGGGGAACTGATTTTCGTTAAAACATTAAAAAGCTTTAGTGTGTGCAGCTATCTGAAGCAATATGCGTACAATGTCTGTGGCGTAGGGATTTCTCGAAACTAATTTTAAAGCTCTGACTTCACGTGACGTCAATCAGAAACTGGTTAGATATCAGTCCTACGAACCCGTTGACTTTCCTTAATCTTGTGATTATTAAGATGATCATACACCACCGTTAAGGTGGAAGCTCAGGTCAGGGCGCGAAATTCAAAATGTCAATGGTTTTTATTTTTTTACCAAAAATTTGGACATCTTTACGATGTAATTTAGTGTTTTGCGATATTAGCATTCTGCATTGGATGTCTCGATGTATTAAGTTTGCTTAAAAAAGTACCTAATTCGATACAATACCATAAGGTTTGTAAAAACCGCTACTTTTACTAACTTTATGGTGTTGTATCGCTTTAGGTATTTTTTTAAGCAAACTTAATACATCGAGACATCCAATGCAGAATGCTAATATCGCAAAACACTAAATTACATCGTAAAGATATCCAAATTTTTCGTAAAACAATAAAAACCATTGACATTTTGAATTTCGCGCCCTGACCCTGAGCTTCCACCTTAACTCTGAGGTGGGTCATTGATGAGACCCTCTTATCATGTTCACAGACCCGCATGCAATAAGCCATCAGCTGACAGGTCTAACCTGGGCCCCAAGTCTGCTAACACTATCGATTCATGATCGAACATATATTGTATGAGTAATTGTCAAAAGTGACAGTTACTATGCGGTTGCTGTTCGATTATGAATCGATTGTGTTAGCAGACTTGGGGCCCTGAATCCCCCCGCTGTTAGACTTAAAAAGGCTAATTATGATTGAGTCTTGTAGCACGAGTATCATGTACTGTGGTTACAGTATTCGTTCGTACAACATGTTAAGACGTCACTTGTTTGTTTCAGATGCTGCAGGAGAAGCGTCTATGCATCTTGGGCGTGGAGTTGTCCAAGCTTGACATCTTCGAGCGGCTCCTGAGGTTCGCCGGCGCGCAGCTGCGGTTACTACAGTGCTTCCAGGTATACCGGATTTATTATCGTTTATTGCAATGCTTTGTATCGCGTCGTCTCAGTCACTCATACCTTTAACCAATGGTCTCTTTCTAAAGCCGATGGCAATATTCGGGTACTGTATCATAGTGCTGAGTATGGGACCCACGGTTGGCTTGTTCTTCTGCTAGTTAGTGCGTATTCAAGAGAGAAAATCGATGCCCCGCTATGGTAATTTTTTTTTATACAGCCATATTTCATCAATTTTCTCTCATAAGCGAGCGAAGCGGTATCGCTCAATGTTGTTGGAACTCAGACCCGTCTCAGTTTAAACAATGTACTTAAACAAAAACCCTCATCACGCATGATTTACGCACATTATTTTGTAAACAATCGAATTCAACGTCAAATAAAGCGATCAATAGCGTTCGTGGCGCGCATGTACGAACGCCACCGATGTTAAACAAAGACCGGCCAAATAAACAGATAAAGCCATTCACAAGACGCATAGTAAATAGCATACCTCGGGATGCATCGGCGACAATGTCAACATGATTTATAAATATCTGCCAGGAGATGGCAAACTTCAATTGAATCGCTAACTAATACACACGTGAATATATTCAGATGCTCAATATCTCTCGGCAATGCTGCGGCTTGCTAGCCCACTTCAAGAGACATTGCTAGAGGTCGACTAGAGGGAAATATACCAAGCAATGTATTAACTCCTGAGTTCTCCCTTAACTCTCCTGCCTGATAAAGTCAAATCATTTATTTCGTATAGGCCTACGGCCTACATACAAATTGTCATTACATTTTTTTTTCATACGTCTACAACCGGATCGGACCGCGACCTCAACTGAGAAGATCCGGCAAGAAACTCAGCGGGCTTGTCTTTTTTTTTGAAATTTATTATTTTTACAAAATAAAATATAAAAGTAAGCTCCAGTGTGTTGCCATGCGGGGCGCACACACGCTACACTTTGCACTTACACTTTTTTGTAGAGTCCTTAAAGTAAAACAGACTTTGGTAATCTACCGTTAGCTGTATTATGTTGGTAGCAATCAAGCATCCGGATGCTTCGACAACATTGTTTGATGACCTGGTGATCAAATAGTAAAGGTCGGGAACAAAGTTGATGACATGGTTGTTTCACAATACCAGGGGCCCAATTCTGCTAATTTAAATAAAATGACATACGATTGCCATTCCAGAAACACACTATTGAGGTTCCATTACGACTGTGACGGATTGGCTATTATGCTAAAACTTTAATGTCGTCTCATTTCAGTGTCAATGGTTGTGGGTCGACTGCTAGAAACGTCAGATAACGAGTAAAATACCATTACTTAGCTACATTATATTGATACACGACTGAAGTAAAGAATACGAAATAGTTCAATGGCAGTTGAATGGCTGGTCAGTGGAAAGCCGCTGGTCTTGAAAAACTAGTAGACTACCAAATGTCTAAAATCATTCAATCGACACTCCACTGAAGCGTTTGTAAATTAGCAGAATTGAGTCCCTGATAGCCGTATTTGTTAATTATCATATGTTATAGTCTTATATCAGTTCGGGTAGTTGATACTCCGCATTAAAACTACGTCAGTGGACGAGGGTGCTATCTTTAGTTGTATTACTTTGTATTACTATGTTGTCCTTTATAATTAACTATGTTATATTGAGATTGTAATCCATAGTCCCAATCATATTCTTATCTTTAACGATACAACAGCGTATGTGACTGGGAAGTCTTTATCCGTTTTCGCTAAATACTTTAGATGGTTTTAGATAGACACGAAATGTTACTTACAGAATTCGAATTATACGCGAATATTTGACCTCGACTAAAAATAAACCTACGCCCATGCGCCAAGTTTTCTGTTTCCATAATAAAAACTAGCCAGCCGCCGAGTTGTTACGACGGATCGTATCGTTCATACCGATGATATAACCTATCATGATCTAGTACGTGAGTATAAGATATATAAGATTGTGAGTATGTCGTTTCATCTTTATGATTAAAATGACCACCGTCAGAGTTATTTTATTACAAAGTCAAATCATTTATTTCGTATAGGCCTACGACGGCACTTACAAATTGTCGTATATGTTTATACAAATTGTTTATACAATACAAGTTGTAATATGTTTATACAAAATAAGCTAAGATAACCTATTTTCAGTATTTTGGTTTTATGAGTCACAGTAATAAATGTCGCCAGATGAACACACCAACTGTGTTTCCGAACTAAGCAAGGCTCGTATTATGGGTACCGCACCGTTTGGAGTTTGCTTTATCGGCCATTGGCGTTATATAAAACTAGTGAAGGTTTATAGGTTTGTCCTTACTAAGTTTATTTAAATGTACATGTTTTTATTTTACACAAGCCTAGTTGTTTTCTGTTCTGAATGTTTATACCGTCCCTTTTCAGGAATAGGCGTGACGAAAGATTATGAAATCCTCTACCGTAATGGCAACACATTTACTATTTACGAAAAAATCTTTATTTCGGTAATAAACTTAAGTTTAACGAAGTTTAAAGCAATTTTTTTAATATTTATTTTCCCCCAAAATCATTGAATTGTCGATTTTTTTATACTGTCGTCATGCCTATTGACAGATATAAATCTGCACAGAAATGAATTCTTAAAAACTCCATTGTTAGATACCTACTCAAAGACTTAACATGTTTTTTTTTCGTTTTCAGGCGGTGATAGAACATGGATCCAAATTGGCGGCGGAGCTGGCGACGGCGTACCTGTCAAAATGCGAGGTCACCACACGTTCAAGGGACTCGCTCATACACTTAGGACTTAGACTCGGTAAGCTTGCAGCAATCCTATGGCCTACTACTGTACGTCTTTGTTTTTGGACAGAATTAACGATAGTTTTGGAAACGACGTCCCTGAAGTTTTGTGTTGGACTTGGTTATGTTGGGCGTCTATCGCAGACGACTGACAATATTCGGTCCGACATAAATCAGCCAAAATAGAACACAATAATTTAATCCTTTAACGCAGACGAAGTATCACAAAACGAAAACTGTGAAGTTCTCTAACTCTCTCTCTCACTGGACCACATAGTGGACTATGGCCCGATTCACCCTCGCATTGAGGGAGACTCTGCCTACCGCTTTAGAGAATTCAGATGTCATGGTATATTAATGTCGGGTCGGGTCGTGTCGGTAGGTTAGGTTAGGAGTCGTAGGAGCCGCTTATGTGGACAACTATAGGTGGGGTCTAGGCTATGGCCAAAGCTATCCCGTGACCCTTCCCAACAAAGCCACCACCACCACCAGATACCACCGTGGGACTTTATTCGATAGCAGTCCGAAAAAGCCCGATGCCTCCCCCGCGGCTTGCGGTGTAGCAATGAGGATCTCCGCACGTTAGAAAAGAACGGAGTTAGTAGTAGAAGAATGTTGCAAAGTTACTGATCTTCCTCAGAGCTTATGGCTATTGAACTGGTGATGTCACCTATTGGCAGGTGGCTTCCTAAACGAGGCCGGTTGGTATGCGGACGCGCAGCGCGTGCTGCTCCGGTGCAGGCAGCTCTGCCAGGCGCAGCCGCAGACTACACACTACAAAAGACTCACGCTCGAATGCTGCCACAGGTAAGCGTCAAGTCCTCTCCAAATTTCGGTCACGGCCAATCTCAACAGAGATTAGCCAGCTACGCAGGAGATATTATAGTTCACAAGTGTGTGCGCAAGCACAGGTGTACTCTCACTTCCCTCACTCTCATAGTCCGATGGGACGGAAATCCGACACGATCGGAGAGATTAGGCGCAGGAATGACGGCTTTCAGTGCTATCGGTGGCTCTATGTTTGAAGGAGTACTCCAATATAGATACCTATTCCATTCATCTAGTAGATGTTAACTGATAGATGACTTCTCTAGTAACTCCGCCACTCACATCCACCGGCTTCCAGCATTGCGTGTGATATCATAAAGTCCAGCTTGTAGGGCGCGTCCTACACTATATCTTCCAGCTCGTGTTCTTCATTCTAATGCCTTTCTTCAACGGCTTTTCCATTCAGATACACTCATAAGCCACGACAATCAATATCACTGCGTTTAAAAATCAAATTAAAAGGCAGAACTTAGACATTTTTTTCTATTCTAGACTGCTTAACACACAATCGGCGTACTGCTGCTTCCCGGCGGCGGCGGAGACGTACGCGCTGGCGCTGGAGCTGATGGGGCTGCCGGATGACGTCACGGGCGACATGCCGCGCGGGCCATTCGCTCTCGCCGACACGTGCAACAAGGCGCAGCAGACAGACGACGACCATGTGGACAATAGGTTAGCGGGACAGGGTATAATGGACTAATTAATTACGTGCAGGGAAATATAGTAAAAGAAACTCATGAAGAAGTTAATCTCACTCATTCCCAGCATCTGGAGGATCATTGCAAAAAATACCTTACATTTCCTGATCCATATCGTCTTTATGTACTATCATGAACGTTACATCGTGAACTGCTTGGAGGTTATTTTCGCACGCATATTAATACTTAGCTCTGGCGACGGCGAATATTGTATCTGATAGTACATTTATTTATTGATGGAGAATAAAACATAATTACACAATGGAACACAACCTGGATACTGTGAGAGTGGCAGGATTAGTTATAATTTTGTGATATTGTATGGCCTTTAAAAGCAATGGATACAGACCTAAGTACCAGGGTAACATGACTACATAGTATCTCTCTTCCAGCAGCGTCGCTACGGAGTCGTGCGGCGGGTGCTACGGCGTAGGCGCGTGGGGCATGTCGGGGCTGACGGCGCGGCTGTGCAAGGAGTTCAGCGCGCTGTTCTTCGTGCGGTGCGACTACAACGCCGCCTACGCTTGGAGCATGCGCGCGCTACGGCTGTTGACGCCGCACACACCCGTCAAGTACGTAGCCAGACGCGTAGCTATAGTCAGTATGGGGACCTACGAAACTATGAGAGATAGATAAATAAGCTCCAAGGAACCATGTCGTCGATGTTAGATATAAAAAACAAACTGCATTCATATATTTTCAAAAACTCATACATGAATCGGGAACCGAACCCGGGCATTTTGAAGAAAAAAAAAAACAACCTTGTGTCTAAAATTAAATAATATCAATCGTTACCTAAACGAGTTGATTATTATTGAAGAAAGTTTCTGTCATTTTTAACATTATTATTAATACGGCATTTTGGATATAAGGTTCCGTAGCGTTATCTACTCATTACAATCTACGTTTCGTTTTCAAAATGACTGGGTTCGATTCCCGATTCACGTATATGTATTAGAAAATCTACGTCACTTTTTCTTATCTCTAGAATCGACGACATGGTTCCTTAGAACATATTTGTGAATGTCAATGATATATATTAATTGTCTGTTATTAAGTCCTCCGTCGTAGGGACCGGTCGTTTGTATGTAACTCGTCTGTCTGTGACTGTGGTAGATATTTACTCGTGTGTGCACCAAGGCGTAACCAGGAATTCACTTCGGGCAGGGTCGAACTCCGAACCAGAGACATTAGTGAGTACACTACGAACAGCGAGTCGTGAACCCGCGGAAGTTAGCGCCAAGTGGCTGCGCGGAACATAATTTACGAACCACATGGCATCATTGGCGTTCTGCGCAGCCACTCGGCGCTAACTGCCGCGGGTTCACGACTCGGTGTTCGTAGTGTACATATGTACCCCCCCCCCCCTGCACGGTGTCGTCGTGTGCGAATGAGGTGTGTGCGCGTGCGCAGGATCACGGTGGAGGTGCTGCGCGCGTGCGGCAAGGCGTGCGTGGTGAAGCGGCGCTTCGGCGCGGGCGGCGAGCTGGTGCGCCAGGCCGTGGCGCTGGCGCGGCGCGCCTTCGGCCCGGCGCACCCGCGCTACGCCGCCGCGCTGCTCGACCTCGGCTTCTACCTGCTCAACATCGACTCCATCGTGCACAGCGTCGCCGTCTACGAGGTCAGTGCACTGCCGCCTCGCTCTACGATAACGATACGCTTGGAAATCGTTTCATCTCCTCTCCGGAGTACCGCTGAAGAATTCTGGCCTGAAGTTAACGCTTTTTCTTTTCATTTATTTTCGCAGTCATTATACTTGATAAAATTAAATACAGTAAAATACTATAGTGTAAAAGATCTTGCCTTACCTTTTCGCAGTATCTGGAGGGAAACGGCGTAGTATGTATTTTTATTTCATTCATCCAACTTTGTGTCTGCTCCAACCTCCTTCGTATTCCTTTTAATACAGCCCAGCCATCTTTTCTTGGGTCATCCTCTCGCTCTATATCCACATTCATACTCATAGCCCTTTTGGACACACCCTTCTCGTCTCTTTTCATCACGTGACTAAGCCATTTCAGCCTGCCTCTTTCTCTCTGCTACAGGCTACTTTTCAACTCACAAAGTTTGTCTCTACCTAAACTCGGAATCCTGGGCACAGATATCACGGTCGCTACCAACTGCGCTAATCAGGTCGTCAAATCATAGACAAAATAATGATGTGTTCCCCCCCCCCCCCCCCCTGTCGCAGGAGGCGCTGTCGGCGCTGCGGCTGGTGTTCGGGCGCAGCAGCCTGCACGTGGCCACGGCGCAGGAGGACCTGGCGTACGCGCTGTACGTGCTGGAGTACTCGTCCGGCCGCTTCTACAAGGCGCGCGACCACGCCGAGCGCGCCATCAGGATCATAGAGGTAGCGCGCGCGACCACTCTGTATGGTTTTTATTTTTTTCGGAAAGGCATGATCTTCCAGCTAGGCGGGTGGTGTGCCTGGCGGGGCGGCCGCTATGCCGCTGCAGTGTTGTAGAGCAACACCTCGCAGCGAATATTCCGGCAAATGTATCGCCGAACAATCGCGATACTTTTAAAAGCTGGTTAAATCGCTTCCAATGTACTATTTTTGTAGCACGTTTACAGGCCTTTTAAGATAGATTAAACTTTAATTTGCAAGTAATTATGAATTCTAGATTTCGACAAATTAACTACATATTTTTGTGTTATCTCACAAATATTACCCCCAGCAGGACTCTAACCCAGGACCCTCAGTACAGAAAGCAAGGTCACCACCAATTATGCCAATCAGATCGTCGCTCTAGTAGTCTACCCTTCATCATATAAGGAAAATAAATCAAATATGTACGAAATTTAAATTTATATAAATGTGAATGTTTCAGAATCTAGTCCCGCCCGACCACCTGCTGCTCGCGTCCGCGAAACGGGTCAAGGCGCTCATCCTGGAGGAAATCGCGCTCGACACGCCCGCCGGACAGGATATGAGTGGTAATACAATCTTATAACACTCTTATAACTACATTGTACAGCATGTTGTCTTGCGAGAAGTCGCAGTAACACTTTAAGTGTCCAAAGTAATGGACATCACATCTGTGTTTTTTAAACGGTACGGAGGCTGATAGAGTTAAGAGTCTACGTATTAGGCCTGTATAGAATATATAATATTTATAATATATAATAATACCAGCCCTTTTAATGTCCCACTGTTGGGCACGGGCCTCCCCTCAATGCGCTGGGGATTAGGCCATAGCCCACCACGCTGGCCCAGTGCTGGTTGGCGGACTTATGTAATAATTATAATGAATCCTTCAATTTAAAAAAAAACCAGCTCTATGGCCTCTATATCTTGTATTCAAAGTGTATTCTTCAATTTGACAAAATACCTACTCTCTCTCTATGACATGGTCAGAGCCGAGTTTGCTGGAGGAGTCGGAGGCGCTGCACAAGGCGGCGCTGGCGCTGTCCATGATGGCGTTCGGCGAGAAGAACGTGCAGACCGCCAAGCACTACGGCAACCTGGGCAGGCTCTACCAGAGCATGCAGAAGTTCCAGGTACATCCTATATACTGTCACCCTATGCAGAATACTACATCATAGAAAGATACTTACAAATTGACGGCTTGTCGCCCGATTGGCACGGTCTGCAGTGACCCTGCTCTCCATACTGAGGGTCCCGGGTTCGAATATCGATAGAGGTAAACTTTGTGTGAAGAGCACGAATGTTTATACCCAAGACATGGTAGTTTAATGTCATGATTAATGTCTATATAAGTCTCAACAACATTTATATAAGTGTCAACATCATTTATATACTTAAGTGTCATGATCATTTATATAAGTGTCAAAAATTGAGATACTTATTGATTTCTTATATTTACGCGAATACTACACATTTAAATAAAACTAATCTTACGGATTTTGTCGCGTTTATTATACGTTCTTTTACGTTTTCGAGTCCTCCCGTGACCATGGTTGCTGTAAAGCCGCCGAAACGTCGGGAACGTAAAACAACGTATAATAAACGCGATAAAATTCGTAAGATTAGTTTTTATTTTTGAATATTACAGACAGGTTTTTCCCAGAAAATTGTTTAATATCCAATAAAAAAACACAATTCACTTAATGCGTATGTAATTTTTGACACAATGTAA
The DNA here is from genome assembly GCA_905404115.1 of Pheosia gnoma. NCBI lineage: Eukaryota > Metazoa > Arthropoda > Insecta > Lepidoptera > Notodontidae > Pheosia > Pheosia gnoma. The sequence continues at coordinate 939,657 of FR989907.1, forward strand.
CGATAACGGTTCGACATGGTTAGCCTTGACATTGTACAAATCAAAGAGAAGATAGCTGAGCGTCTCATTTTTATATTGGCAATATTGTTGTTGGATGAATACTACTGACATCTCTAACAATTTTAATTAAGATACTTTATATATGCTAGAAAATGCATGGGCTCTCGCTACATAGCCGAAAAACTATAAAATTCGATAAATTATCGAGTGAACGCTAATGGTATGTGTATGTGTGCGCGGCAGGACGCGGAGACGATGCACCTGAAGGCGATCGCGATCAAGGAGGAGCTGCTGGGCGCCGCCGACTACGAGGTGGGGCTCAGCATCGGCCACCTCGCCTCGCTCTACAACTACCACATGAACATGCACTGCGCCGCCGAGAAACTCTACCTGCGCTCCATCTCCATTAGTGAGTCCCTTGTTCACACATCATATCGTTTTCGCGAACTCTGTGTGCATATTATTTAACCCTTAGTAGCCTAGAGTTTCAATTTTGATACCAATCTTTTAAACCGAATTTTCACATTACTATTAGTTTTTTTTTTATAGGTTGGCTGCACGTATTTCACTGTTGTATAATATTCTTTCCAACGAAATTAAAAAAAAAACAAATGTCATTATTATTAAACACAGTAATATTAAAAATAAACACTCTCGTAAATCAGGCTACTAAGGGTTAACTCTGTTTTTATCATTTCATGTATTTCTATTGTTTTAATCATTTCGTGTATTTCTATTAGTGTATAGAAATAAGCGAAGTGATTGAAACAGAGTTACATAATACGCCCGCTGGGCGAGAGACAATAAGCAACAGCAATAACAATCCAAAAAGAGTTAGCTAAGGCATTTCGAGGAGGTTTGAACCTCATCGCGTTATGACCAGCGTTACTTATGACCAGCGTTACTTATGACCAGCGTTACTTATGACCAGCGTTACTTATGACCAGCGTTACTTATGACCAGCGTTACTTATGACCAGCGTTACTTATGACCAGCGTTACTTATGACCAGCGTTACTTATGACCAGCGTTACTTATGACCAGCGTTACTTATGACCAGCGTTACTTATGACCAGCGTTACTTATGACCAGCGTTACTTATGACCAGCGTTACTTATGACCAGCGTTACTTATGACCAGCGTTACTTATGACCAGCGTTACTTATGACCAGCGTTACTTATGACCAGCGTTACTTATGACCAGCGTTACTTATGACCAGCGTTACTTATGACCAGCGTTACTTATGACCAGCGTTACTTATGACCAGCGTTACTTATGACCAGCGTTACTTATGACCAGCGTTACTTATGACCAGCGTTACTTATGACCAGCGTTACTTATGACCAGCGTTACTTATGACCAGCGTTACTTATGACCAGCGTTACTTATGACCAGCGTTACTTATGACCAGCGTTACTTATGACCAGCGTTACTTATGACCAGCGTTACTTATGACCAGCGTTACTTATGACCAGCGTTACTTATGACCAGCGTTACTTATGACCAGCGTTACTTATGACCAGCGTTACTTATGACCAGCGTTACTTATGACCAGCGTTACTTATGACCAGCGTTACTTATGACCAGCGTTACTTATGACCAGCGTTACTTATGACCAGCGTTACTTATGACCAGCGTTACTTATGACCAGCGTTACTTATGACCAGCGTTACTTATGACCAGCGTTACTTATGACCAGCGTTACTTATGACCAGCGTTACTTATGACCAGCGTTACTTATGACCAGCGTTACTTATGACCAGCGTTACTTATGACCAGCGTTACTTATGACCAGCGTTACTTATGACCAGCGTTACTTATGACCAGCGTTACTTATGACCAGCGTTACTTATGACCAGCGTTACTTATGACCAGCGTTACTTATGACCAGCGTTACTTATGACCAGCGTTACTTATGACCAGCGTTACTTATGACCAGCGTTACTTATGACCAGCGTTACTTATGACCAGCGTTACTTATGACCAGCGTTACTTATGACCAGCGTTACTTATGACCAGCGTTACTTATGACCAGCGTTACTTATGACCAGCGTTACTTATGTACGTTTTATTATATGACCATTAAAATCTTAACACATATAAATTACGTGTTTGTCCGCTATGGACTCCTAAACTACTAAACCAATTTTGCACACTTTGTGCAGTTTTATCCAACTTGAAAGATAGGATAGTTTATATCTCCATTTATAATAGCAAATATTTAACTATAAAAATATTTCCTAGAAATAATGTATATGGCAAAACAACGTTTGCCGGGTCAGCTAGTAATCTATATATTTATACAATTAGGAGTGATCCTAAATATACCATAATGTAATATAGTAATATAGCCCCAATAGCGCAAAACAATTTGTAAAGATTTGGTTAATGAGAATGATGTGTGTCCCCGCAGGTCTGAAGCTGTTCGGCGAGCGGTACAGCGGGCTGGAGTACGACTACCGCGGGCTGGTGCACGTGTTCACGCAGCTGAAGCGCCACGACCGCGCCGACCACTACAACCGGCTGCTGCAGCACTGGCAGGGTCGGTATGCCCCTCTACATGCCAGCTACTGGCACACGCACACACTGGCACAATACATATACCCTATTACGAAGAAGTTAAAAAACACATAAATCGAGCTGGGTTTTTTTTATAATGGCACCGAGCTAATACAATTTTTTACGGTTAAAAGCTAAGCAACATTTCTCAGTTCTGGTCACTTCATTAGGGTAAGCAGCAACTTCTAATGTAATCGAGAAAACATGCTGTCACTGTCATACTTATTTATAAAATCTGTGGTGTGAGAGGGATGGAGAACGCTTAGGATTGTGCTTCATGCAGTCCGTCAATGTACTTCAAGCTTGTTTTCAAACGTCAGTCTAAAATTACTAATGCAGACTGAGACAGAGCACTACCGATCGGGGACTTATGTCGTTAATACGACAAGTTTTAGGCAATTACCTATATTATTATTAGTATTAATAATAATTGGTATTTAGAGAATTACCTGGATATGAGAGTTCGTAATACGCCCCCAGGGTTCTTTAAAATAACTGCTATTCTTTTTGCTTATAGAACTACGGGAGCAATCCAAAGCTGAGCAGCAGCCGGCGCTGGGCGACGAGCAGATAATGCCTCTAGAGGAACTGCAGGCCAAGTTCTTCAGCCCCAACGACTGAGCGGCGCCCCCTGCGCCGCCCGCCGCCCACCGCCCACCGCCCACCGCTGGGCCCACGGGCTAGACTGCCATTACGATACATGTCCTTAGGACGAAGCGTGCCTCGAAGCTACTATGACGTTTGTGAATGCGATGGGACTATTATATTATTAAGGCTTTGTCGAACGAAGGAAATTGTCCGACTGTAAATAAATGTACGCGAAGTTTTCTCGGAAGGCGCCACGGCGACGCGAGGTTGTCGCGATATAAAAAGCAAAAAAAAAGAAGATAATTTCGTACTCAAACCGTAAATGTGCCTAAATAAGTATAAACGAATGCACTATATTATGTAAATAAATTTATTGAAACTACTGTGTGAATTACTTTTGCTTCTGAAGCACATTTAGAAATGGGATCTCACACGCTTATGGACCCTTAGTACGAGTTCCGAAAGTATTTTGTGTAGTAATCGAATGTCTCCACACATGAGCGTTGCTGTGAATTGTATGCAAAGCTTCACGCGCTTAGTCGATATTTGATGCATTTGAAACTCGTACTATGTATGGCCTTAGAACAAGTTTTACATTATCATTTATCTAGGACTATATTAGAAATGTATTAAACTATGATCATAGATAGTGTCATATGTTTAAACCGTAATCTTAGATATAAATGATAATGTAATATCTCCTTAAGCCCTCAGATAACATTATTTATAGTAACAATGTGTTACACCATTTCGTAAGGTCTATAAGTGCGAGCGAGAAGGGAAATGTTTTACGATCGTGTCTGCCACAAGCCTCAGTGTTACTAGAACAGATTTTGTTAAGTAGATTCTTAGTTCACGCTAAGCCAATACTCATTATTTTCATGTTATACTTGGTGTAAGAATAATAGTGTTAAATACTTTTAAGAGGTCCCTAAATAGGATTCAAAGATCACATTAAAAATAATTTGAATGAGAAATATAAAATGAACACTGTGTACATATAGTAACACAATTGGTACCGTTTCGCGTTATCTATACTCTATACTAATATTATAAATTTGAAAGTTTGGATGGATGGATAGATGGATGGATGTTTGTTACTCTTTCACGCTCGAACGGCTGTACGGATCTGGATGAAATTTGGCACAGAGATAGATTATAATCTGGAATAGCACATAGGCTACTTTTTATCCCGGTAAAATGTATGGTTCCCGTGGGATACATGTTTTAATTTTTCATACTTTTTATCGCGGGTAACACCGCCGGGCGCAGCTAGTTGATAATAAAAATACATGTATAAAATAAATAATATGTCTATTTTATACATGTATTTTTTATGGGTTATTCAGTAAGGGTTTATAAGCCTGGAATCTGGGCTTCATTGGTGCATTTATAAACACTATTTGATATGAAGTCAGAATTTCGTCCATCAAAAAAATTTTCCTAACAAAATGGCAATTGGGATATTTGCCAACAAATTTTGTATTAAATTGACACATTCAAACTCTAACTTCACAAAGTGTTTATACGTGCGCTGAAGAAGCTTACATTATCCTCTCTGAATCAATCTGTGGACACGCCATTTTCATTTCTTCATGTCACATCCATTATTTTATTTATAATGTGTATTTATTGAATTTAATATTGCTATTAATTACTTGACACTGGCAAAATACCCGCTAAGTTGCGGGTGAGGCCATTTGCATATCCATTTTATTTCATCTCATTTCATTTCGTAAAAGAAGAAGAAGAAGAATCAATCTGTATATGTAAATATTTATATTGTACGGCCAATATGAACGCACACACAACGTCGAATGATCTAACGCTCCTTACATATGAATAATAACACACCAACTATACGGTCCCACACTAAGCAACGCTTGTATGTGGGTACCAATGGACTGAGGACGAACCTAGTATATAATACTTATATAGATATCCATGACTCGGGTACAAACATTCAAACTTATCACGCCAAGTTTGACCCGACCAGGATTCGAACCCGGGGCACAGATAACTGCGGTAATCAGTTCGTTTCTCCAGTCGGTCGTCGTATTTAAACACTGCCTTCTGGAGAAGCAAAAGGCGTGTTCTTTTTTCTTTTCTCTTTGAGTCACGTTTGAGTATTAGCCGGTGTCTTGTGCTCAATTTTGTAAATACCTACCATCGTACCGCTTCACAGAATCTGTGCTCAGTAGCCGGGCTCGGTGACGCCGGCATTCGCTGATAAATGCTTGTAAATAAATATTGTTTAAGCCAAGCCGGTGTGTTGTTGACTAAACGGAATCATTAGGTTTTAGTGCTCGTAAGGGTGGTTTTAGAGAATAAGCCTGTTGCTCGCGCGCATGTTTCCGCCTAAGCGATGTAAATATAGTCGCAAATTAACCAATGAAACTCAATCTTATTTACATTAGGATACGGCTGAAATTGACGGTCCAGCTTCCTCTGTAAAACCACCCTAATATATCCACGAATAATATATAAAATACGGCGATTTTCTATCGCTTTTATGTTAAAATGCGCATGTAGATAGTCTATTTGGCTGTGTAAAAAAAGTGTATAAGTGAGAACATTTGATGATAATATAAAAAAAATAAAACGCATTTCGTCTACATCGAGCGGTTTGTTTCTGTAGCCGCGGCTCCTGTTAGGTTTTTTTGAAACATTCAACACAATCACATACACGTCGTGTTGCTTATTTGTATGAAATTTTGATTTCGAATACAATAATATATGTTGGAAAATATATACCGGGAAACCATAGAGATTCAACATCATCAAACTTTGAATTTATAGAAAACCATTTACAATTAATTTCAAATATTTTTTCAGAAGAATAAATCATTTGGAATGATGTAAGTGGATTGTAACTTTCTATGAATTTAACGATATATGTATGGGACGCATTGGATGCGATACAATAGCCTCGTCACGTCTACAATCCCACTGTAATATTTAAAAAATATATATTTTCATAATACACAGCTCGACTACGGATTTACAAGTATTCTTGTGGAAGTTTATTTATAATATACTTACTGTAATGTTAGAATCAGTTCACGAACGGCTGTTGCGTGCGAATAAATAAGTTTTACGGCGATGTCCACGTTTTATTTCTTGATAATACATTTGAAAAAAAACTTCAACATCTTCATTATGTCATGGCCATATTGAAAATCTATTGGAAATATTACTTACCACATGATGGCATACTAATTTAATAGCGTTATGTTACATCCTCTCCTTTTTGATGTTAAACCTCAACCTTTCGTATTTAAGTCTATTCTGTATTGTTTTGCAATGAACGTTTATTCAGGGCCATGCCGTCTTACACTATTCAAATAAAACAATATACTTCATTTAATTTTTAAAATATATTCACCAAAATTACAGCTAGACGAGTACACTCAAGATTCTAAAGAGATTGGAATGATCACTTTTAATAAAATATCAAATAAATAGAGCCAATTTTATAACATTAATAATGAAAGTAATAAATATGCAAATTGATAAATAAACATTTTTAATTTCAACTTACGCACCTAAATGGTTTATTATATTATTATAGGCACTGCCTTAGGCCGTAATAAAGGCGTGTTTACACTCTACAATAAGCTCACACCTCAACATCTAAGATTCAATAAAATAAGCTGAGATTTTCTCACACAACAATGCATATAATAAAATTATTTGAGCTAAATAATGAGAAAATTGATATAAGACCTATTTCTTAAATATTTCGATGACAAATCTGTACTTGATTAGCATATAATGCCATAACACTAATTTAGCTTAGCTTGCCATTTAATTGCCTATCGTGTAATATCTTAAACAAATATGATAATACAACCTCCTTTACTCATGTCTCAAAAACAATCTAAAATACAACACTGGCGTGCATAATGTTAATACAATAGTAAAACACTTAATTATAAACTAATTGCTGGGTTATCTTCACGCCTCCACACAATCGGTCGTCCTAGACGGGTCCCAGAAGCCCCACCAGAGCCCGCTTGTAGTCTCCGGAGGTTTCGCCCTGCTGCCGTGTCGCAAAACATGACGTTACCAAGCAGTTCCGATGTTTGCCGATAGATGGCAGTGTGTGTCGATGCGCATGCGACGTGCGTGTGGGAAGGAAACGCGACATGATTAGTAATTTGTGGATATACACACATGGTTGTGCCCATAACCGAGGTTATTACTGGTTACAGATATACCTTACGTGATAGGTTATTTGTGGTAAGCATTTACCCAAAAGCTGTTCTTATAAACGTTGTATGGTCGACCGGTATATAATATAAGATATTAAAGACATTTTAGAAGTAGAATTAATTATAAGATCGCTTCTCTGATGGATTGAAATCGTCTCACCTCCTTATCCCATCGCAAGGTTGCATAGATTATAAAATGTGAAAGTATTAAACCACATTACACACATCAAAGTAATTTATTTCATACATAATAATCAGATCATTCAAAAGCGGGGAATTTATTGAAATAAAATACATAAACTTTATGCTTGAAATAAGATATAGTAATACTTCCATGTTTAAATGTGCTTTAATAAGAAACGGTGCGAGCGAGGTGGCAGCAAAATAATTATAAAAATAAAGTGATGATTTTTGACTTGAGCCTTTTTGGAACTGCAGTGCTGAAGACCAAAGCTTGTACATAATAACTAACTAGATATATTGGATAGTGGTGTTTGATTAAACTATGGGAAACTTATGCAATAGTTCTATTATTACTTTTTTATTACTGTTGCTTGACCAACGCGTTAAGGTACATAATTCCAATACAGCCAAGACGATCATCTTATCAGTCAATTTATCCCGAGCAAAGATTATTGCCTTCTGCAGATTCGCAAGTAAAAAATATACTTTAATATTACACAAATGGTCTATTTCCATTATCACACATCTGCCCGATAGTTAATATGATGGGTAGGGTTGCTATACTTAAGAACATTTATCTTTTTGTCCCTAATGCATGGATAAATGACCGGGAATTTCTAAAGTGACCCACAACCGAGGAGCAAGCCCAGATTTATATTCATCTGGGAATCAAATCATCAATCAATGCACCACATATCCCTAGCAGACATACCGACAGGTCGCTGGCCAGGGTCTTATCGTACAGCCGCTCGTACTCCTGCTTAATGCCGGCCAGGTCGATCTCGGCGCGGCTCACCACCACCCGCACGAGGGTCTGGTCCTCGGTCCCCGCGCCCTGCATCGCGCCCCGCAGCCGCTGGGCGAACCAGGCGGGTGCATTTTCAACGCACTCCACTGTAAAAGATATACATGGTACATACCCTGATTTCGCTTTCCAGCGTTTTATCATAGAGCCGTTCGTATTCGGTCTGTATCGCGGCCAGGTCGATCTCGGAGCGGCTGACGAGGATGCGAATAAGCGTGTTGTCGTCGGTGCCGAGCCCCTGCATGGCTTTGCGCAGGCGCGTCGCGAACCACGCGGCCGCGCTCTCCACGCATTCCACTGAAACGTTTTGTCGAGTGCGAGTTCTTTTGTCACAATGTTAACTACTACATAAAAAATGTCTAATTGGAATGTTGAGGTATATTGTATTCGACGGCCTGATTGCGTAGTGGTAGTGACTCTGCTTTCTGCGCCGAGGGTCCCGGGTTCGAAACCTGGTAGGGACACAAGCTTTGTGTGATGAGCACGAATGTTTGTACCCGAGTCATGGATGCTTAATATGTATTTAAGTATTATAATACTGAGTTCGCCCCCAGTCCATTGTACGGTACCCATAACACAAGCGTTAAGCTTAAAGTGGGACCGTATAGTTGGTGTGTTCGTATGGCGATATTTATTTATTGTAAATTTTGTTTTATTATCCAATAAAAAATAAATTTACTTTTTTAGATCCGCTTCGTTTCGCGGAGAATTGCATTTTATTTGGGGTCCCGACACTCGTGATATAGTTTCTCGACTAACATCTTAGAGGAGTTCGGTGTTGCTGGCTACATCAATTATCGATCAAACTTGTTCGGTTTATAATTGGAAAAGTTGACAAGCCGAGGGTCGGTGGTGGGTTCCTCTTCCCCTATTTGTTTAACAATGGATTTCTGCCAAACAACGCGTAGGTTACAAACTAAAGGTATACGGACCAATAGCAGACAGGGCTTCCTTCAGCTCGCCGTCGATCTCCGCCTTGATCGCCTGCTCGATGGTGCGACCCGATATGCTCTTGTACTCCTCGAAGATCTGGCGCAGCTGCGCAAACGACTCGTGCGCAAGGATCTACGACATCAAAGTACCTCGCTAAAAACACATTTATTTTATTACTGTAGTCGCAATATTGGCAGCTTGATATACAAAAAAATAACCGCGCACACGAGTTTTGCATTGCACAGTATTACACATATGACGTTTTATCTATACTCTATACAAATAAAAAAATTTGGAGTGTCTGTTTGTAATATTAAAATAACCGCTTTCTACTAAGTGCATTTGGATGTATACACGGTACCTATACCAAAACATTTTTTACAATTTTTGTCTGTCTGTCTGTTTGTTCCGGGTAATCTCTGAAATGGCTGGACCGATTTTGACGGGACTTTCACTGGCGGAGCTGGTGTAACAAGGAGTAACTTATTTTAGAAAAAATAATAGGATCTCACGAAAAAAAATAAAACCAATGTTGCAGCGCTGCGCCTGATTAAGTTTGATAGCAACAACCTGCAATGCGTCCCGCGGGCTCAGAACGCGCGAGCAGGCTGTTGCCAACGGCTATGTCTTTGTTAAATACCACGCGGACGAAGTCGCGGGTCACAGCTAGTAAATTAATAAAACGTCTATAAATTAAGGGTTAGTATATAATGTTTTTCATAGTCCGAATATGGACTGTGGACCGTATCCCCCTTCCATTGAGGGGAGGTTCACTCACCCTGTTGAAGACCTCCTCGTCTGTGCCCCACTTGGCCTCGCCGGCGTCGAACAGCGCCTGCGCATCCTCGCGCGCCTTCGCCGGGTCCACCCCAGACTCCTCATCCCGCGCGCCCTGACGCACAGACTATGTCAACACGTAGGTGCATGCTCTAGGGGTGCCTTGGATGTCGTGGCTATCAGTAGGGGGGGGGGGGGGGGGGGTATGTATCACCTATTTAATGAAATTCCTAACAATCACTGACGGACAGACAACACACACACAGCTTAAACTTCGACCTAGATACTTGTACGCCTAGAAATTTGTAATTTAGATGATATATTCCTTGAGTGCCCTATAGAGGTGCACTTAGGGTAGTTGCGGGTTCGATTACCGCCTGGGCAAATTTCGAAAACAATCTTTTCGTAATTTACCCTGGTGTAGATGTTACTGGGATCGCACCCAGTTTTTTGTATGGTACCCATATTGCTTAGTCTGGGGCCTTAGTTGGTGCGTTTGGCGATATTTAAGTGTTTTGTATATTTTTTTACAATTCATAAGTAGGTTTACATGAGTAGATAATATTCTGATTACTGATAGCCACAATCCAAGGTGTCTTATATAGTTGGCAGAAGCGAAAGAGAAAGTATAAAAGTGCTTGACGATAGCGCCGGTCGAAGTATCACTGACTCATCGGCCCGCAGTGCTAATAGTGTGCGAACTAACATTTATTTCTCATTATAAAACGTTAGGCCCAGGGCTTGACTTGACAGTACTAGTAAGAAACCGGGGCCATTCAGTAAATACATGTGGACAACATCGTGATTTAGCGGAAAAGGCCAGCCAGGCGGGTGGTATGCCTGGTGGGGCGGCCGTTATGCCCCAACGGTTGTTGCCGGGTCTTGTATATATTTTACGTGCCTCGAAAACTCTGATAGCGCGATTCAGGATTGTGATGACAATTGTCTATTGTTCTGAATGCGTCTGCAGTGCCATCTGTGTGGCTTGTGGCGAGATTGAAATAGTCACAACAGTGACATAGACCGATGACATTTTCACTAGCCGTGTACTGACCGACTGAACAGCCTCAAGGGCCGGCCTCTGCTCGCTCAGTCAGCACGTGGCTGGACTGGGTAAACGCTCGCGTCTCGCATCATGTCGCCTTGCCCGAGCGCTGTCAGCAGACAACTTCCTTGCTGTCACCCCGATCGTTTTAGTCAACTTTGCGTGAACAGCCAGGCCTCGCGAGGCTACGCGATCAGTCAATACGTAGCTAATAACCTACTCAATCACATTGACATAAGATGCATGGAGACGTATTGTTCAATCCAAACGTTTAGTAACAAGCGTTAATTGCAAACGAAACACATCGCTAAAGCATTATCTAAAAACATACCCACATTAGTTCGGTTAGTATTACTAAACTGTAGGATAAGCAGGAGTTCCTATCGTAACGGCATCGAATGAAAGCATGAAAAGACTGACATAGTTATTTATTCAGGGTGTAAGTGACTACGTAACGAAAACTGATACTATGGATTCAGCTCATGATTCTAGACCCCCGAGCCGCCCTTAAGCCCGCTGAGTTTCTTGTCGGATCTTCTCAGTTAGGTCGCGTTCCGATCCGGTTGTAGACTTAAGAAAAAAAAATGTAATGACAATTTGTAAGTGCCCCCGTAGGCCTATACGAAATAAATGATTTGACTTTGACTTTGAGATATGGCAAATTCCATCGATCTTTTCATGAACAATACGCATTTTATTTCAGTATTTTTAAATTGATTTTAACATGATATCATAATAGAAGTCTACCTCAACGTGATTTTGAATAAAAAATACCATAATTACAAATTTAGACCTAAAACTGCAATGTAAATTAAAACTCGATACGCTCGAGCGCGCTCGTCGCCCGCAGGAGTCGGGCATCGCACGGAGCGTCGTGTTGTGATCGCGTGTTTAAAATACATTGCGCGTCCGAATATTATAACATTTTTAACCCATGATTTTCGACATAAATTATTTCTATAATTTCGTATAGGCATTAAGTGTAACCTTCACCCAAAGTTCTCGTTACCTCGCCTCTTAACCCTCTATACTCTGTGTAGAGAGTGGGATGGAAGACGCTTACGTAGGAATATAGTGCTTGAGCCACTGAGGTTCTTAGTACAAGTTTTAAATATATTCAAATACCGATCGAGCGGTCGAATGTTTCCAAACATAAGTGTCCGCTAGGGGCGCTGGTGGGAAATGTATAAAAGATTCAATAGCTTGATATGTTGTACTCACTGTGACGATCAGTGTGAGCAGGCGGCGGAAGTCGCCCGAGGTCTCGGAGCACATATGCTCGGCTAACGGACGGTCGTACACTACAGAACAATCAATTGTAAAATTAAGACATCTGTTATGAACAGCCAGCCATAAGTTTAAAAGTATTATAATAGCCTACTGCATGTCCCACTGGTGGGCAATGGGCTCTCCATTCTTTCATAAGCTGCTATATCTATATTAATAAAAATTTAATTAAATTTCGGCTAAACCGATTCGGAAATTCTTTTTGTGTTGTGTTTGGCGAAAATAAAAGTTGTATTCGGACGGGACAACGGACGCGGACGGAGTCGCGGGCACAGCTAGCTAGTAATAATTGTACAGTATTAATATTAATAGTAGCCTAATTATTCAATAATAATTGTATGGCTACTAATCAGACGATGGAAATAAAACAGACGGGAGTCCCGCGAGCAACATGTTGACGCACAGAAACAAAGCTCATTTGTCCCCATAAGCAAGCAGGTTTTAGGATATATAGGATGCTGGGGGCATCCCCACCACTGAGGTATTAAAGTGCTAAATTATTATTATTATCAAGACATTAAGTGTAATAACTTGTTAGGTCTTCAACGGTAATCTTACAGGCTTAACACGCTCAATACAACTCACTCCTTTCATAAGCTGCGACTATAGCCGCGATCTCGGGCTTTGTCCTGGTGCAGAGGATCTCGACAAGCGTGTCCTCGTCGGTGCCGAGCCCCTCCATGCACTTGTTGAGCTCCTTGCATAGGTATTCCTCAGGGGGCAGCATTAGGGCCACTATTACATCCTCGAAGTGACCGCCGAGCTCGGATTTAAGGTCTTCGATTATGTCCTATAGTGATATTAGATATAAATATATCTTTATGCTTATTTGGAAAATAGAATAAGATAATAATAAATACAGATTTTAACATAAAATCACGCTTAAATGTGGGTAAATTGAAAATATGAATTTAAATAACATCGGTACTTATTTTAGCAACAAAATGGTATTCGACTGTTATTTTTATGACATAAATAAATAATCAATGTTGTATGATTATGAAATTCGTTTTTCTAACTGAAAACTTAACATCTAGTTAAGTTTTCAGTTAGAAAAACGAAATCTGTTACCTACGTAACTACGTACAGAGCTAAAGGCTGTGACGTCATCCTATAAGTCAGCGCGTGTGCGACAGAGAAAGGGCGCTGCTCTCTCTACTTTCGCTTTCACACATTTCAATAAGATATATCTTTAAAATTACCTAAGATATTACCAAAAAAATATTTCACAGTATTTACGCCATAAACATCGTTTTTAAAATATACTCACTGAATAATATAATCAATACACAATTTAATGATTTATTAACAAATAACAGATGGTTATTTCGTATGCTATTTTAACCACTGGTTTGGCCTTGAAAACCATGTTTGCAAATTGTATGAATGCCGCTCAACCTTGAGAGACCCCATGGAATATACATTTTCATTGATATAGCAACATTTCTTTTGTATACACTAAAGTATGAATGTGCGACCTTGATGTTAATTTACTATGGCGTGGTACACTCGCTACCAGCCGCCGACGGACATAGTTAATTAGGTGCTTGTAATATCCATGAATCATTTCTTGACTCATGATGATAAGTAGTTATCATTCACATTTTATCTAATGCATAGTTTTTTTTTACAATGATTAAAAATAAAACTATTTTTGAAGCAGTTTAATATTTTGTCTATGATGGTATAATTATATATTATCTTAGATGGGGGCGCATATTCGAAAATGTTTTTTTATATGTATAGCTTTATGCCTTTTCTAACCAATTGCACTGCCTGATAGCAATATTTGTGGTCTCATTAATTTTAGTTTAGTTATAAATTGTAGACAACAGAATTGGAGTCATTGTTATATTTATGCTAGTACTAGTACAGTTTTTTAGAATAAAGATAACAATGGCGCCAATTATGGGACTAGCATTGGAAAAAAAATAAAGTCTTACCCTCCCATATTCATGGGTAAAAGCCTTAACAATAGCCTGCCGCTGGATGTTTGAGCGAGTTGTGAGGATGTCAATGATGGCTTGCTCGTCTGTGCCAAAGCCTTTCATAGCTGCTCGGAGGGAGGCTGCATCTTCTGTGGCATTGAAGTTAGGTACGCCCACTACGGTAGGCTCACGCTGATGGGCAATATTTTTGTTTTATTTATGAGAATGCTTTTTTTACCATTAAGGTAAATCAATTATTTGGACGCAAACATGTAAAAAAAATATCCACAATAATTTATGACTAAGCCTCAATGTTTAGTTGTGAATATTGTTGCAGGCAAAAAAATAATAAGAGTACATTCCAAGGCCTTCCTAATTAACTCAGTACTCAGGGCCATACAAACTGGTTTCCGTACTTTTATAAAAGATAAGTATCCATGTTCCAATTCCATTTAAAAACTATGGCTCCATCGTTTACCGATGATTCTGCCAACGACAAGTGTAGAGAAGATAAAAAAAAAACAAAAAAAAATACGGGCGTATCTATGTAAACAATAACTAGAGTCCCGCTGCATTGGGGGATCAATCAACTAATGTCAACTACGACAAAGTGGGGCAGAGGTCAAGGCCGCCTCCTCCCCACCCTGTCCCGATTTCTATTCTGATGTCACCGGGAACCGCCCTTATAAGTACTAGTTGGCTACATTTCCGAACAATAACGAAATTGATTGGATATCTACTTACTTGGTACACCATTATTTTTACTACGTCAATAGTATCAGACAAAAGAAATGAAAGGGAACCGACGTGGAGCACTTTTTGTAACTTTCTCGTCTCTTCCTAAGAACAATACGCGAATCTGTTAATAGATAAGAGGATATACTTTAGTATAATAGCTTTTATAGGTACTTGAAATGTTATTAAACATTCGTTTCATTAAAATGTTTGATGACAAATATATTTCTTTAGATGATTTACCGCGAGCTAGTATGATACGGACGGACGGGGACGGCCGACGAATGTTTGACAGTGGTTTGACATAACTGACAGATGATTCTTTTTCTTTTTTTAAGGTTGGCAATTGGCTACAAGATAGAGCCATTTTGCCAGTGTGTAGTATTTCTTAACAATTTTTATAAAATAATAAGTATCTCTGATGATAATGATGAAATTAATGCCCTACCTCTATCATTAAAGCAGTGGATAGAAGCAAACAGTTTATAAACACATAATGGATAATATTCCACTAATATTATACCACTTTATATAGGTACCAAAGAAGCACAATTTTTGGGACCACAAGGAGGAACCACGATATCCATCGGATTGTCTTTCACGGGTCCGAAAATATCGGTGGATGCGTCTGGAAGGACTATGTGTGTATGTGGCAGTCAGGGGAGGGATACCAAAGTCAGTACCAGAGCTGTTGTATGTTATAAATTATGAACACCGCTAGTTTTGATACTATTTATTATTATAAAATACATTTTACGTAGCTCATGGAATTAGTAAACGATGTATCACATGTACAAATTACCTCTATGATATCATATACTATATGTACCTGTAGATGCCACACATAGATTTATAGATAAGGGGCCATCCACAAATTACGTCACACGTTAAGGGGGAGGGAGGGGGTCGACGAAGTGTGACATTGTGTGACAAGGGGGCGGGGAGGGGTCCCAAATTTTGTGACATCACATTTTTTCAAATTATAATATTGTATATCTAAGTATTACAACTTGCAAAATATGTGACATCACACTAGGTAAGGGGGGTCTCACAAATGTGACCAGTTGTGACAAGGACGGGGGAGGGGTAAAAAATTCATGAAATTCGTGTGACGTAATTTATGGATGGCCCCTAAGGTAGGTACCTACAAAGTTCATACAAGTATCTCATCCACATACTCAGGATAATATATAGCCAAGTACAACCTACCTCTGAACCTGTACCAAATTACATTAAAATCTGTTAAGTCGTTTTGGCGTGATGCTTATAGTCCATTTAAATAGCATGCTAACATTCATTCGCGTTTTAATTAAATAAGAATAAGTCCGTACTAAGACAGAGGTCACTGCCATAAAACAATGCGGTAGTCTCTCTCCACGTTGTCGACATAAAATCCGTTGATCTGAAAATAAAAATTCAAATAGTAATGAACTCCATATGTAACTTATCAATATTATCCTTGATCCAGTATCTCTCCCTCGCTCTCTCCACTTGCTGCTCTCATTCATTCCTTAAACCATAAAGTTCCTACGGGAATATTAGTAAAACAAATTCGTATTAATTTCTTTAAATTTAATTGTCTCCATAAAATTATTTACAGTCTCAATTTAAAATGATTTTACTTAATAAATTCGTTATCTCCTACAATAAGTTGGAAAGCAAAGTATTCCCCAACAAAAAAAGCTTAAAATTGGTACTTATTACTAGCTTTAGCGCGCGGCTTTATCCGAGCAACCTTTGTATTTAGTCCAGAGCTCGACTCCGAATCGTCGAAGCATAATTAAATGAGTCGTTGATCATCCACTAATACAAACATCAAACAAATTAGTCCACTAGATAAAGCATTTTGATCTAACAAAAAGACCAGATTTAAAAAATTAAATTATTTTGGCCTGTTTTGAATGCAAACACGTCCAAATAGCAGCATTTTTTAAATATCTTCAATATACAGACAGAGCCAAGATCGATTTTATAATAATATTAGAGATATATTACCTATCTATTCGTATTACTACTGAACACACAAATATCACAATAATATTGTAACAAATCACTTGGATGGGGCACTAAGTAGGCCCTGATAATATAATGTTAGCTTAGACTGGTATGTATTTTTTTTTTAATTTAAAAAAAAAATATAAAAAAAAAAGTTTTTCAATCTAATACAGAGTCCCCCCTACAAAACGCAATTGATAATTTCATGCCATCGAAAATGTAACTTTATCATAATGTAATAAATAAGAGCAGTGTAACATTATAAAACCGGTGGTGCTGCCACATGAATAAAAATGATTAATTTAATAAGCTTTTTTTATCAACCAACAAAGAGAGAACACGTCTTTTTTAGCATTATATGGCCTCAGTCACTCAACGGTAGGCATTATGCCAATGTTAAGCAATTGATAGCAATGACGAATTTAATAAAAATACATTGTAGAAAAATTCATGATGTTGATGATGACAGATGATTTCACTAAGCTCATTAATTATTTATAGTAATTTTAAACACCCCCATCGCAATATCATTGTTTTAGGAGTCTGTATAGTTTTAGTTATTAAATGTAATAATTCCAAAACGATTCAGAATTAGCGAAAAAAAATGCATTTTGAATCCCCTCCTGGCTATTATTCCGTGACATGTCTTAAACTTGGCCACCTAAGATAATCTGTATCACCGAATAACAATAATATCGCCAGACGAACACTCCAATTGTACGGTCCCAAGCTAAGCAACACTTGTATTATCGGTACCATACAATAAGACTGGGCTTGAGCCCAGTGTTACTACTTTCAGTCCAACGTTCGAACCCCGTCCATAGAGCAAATATTTACAAATGCGCACTTTTTTTAAATATATATTTTTAATCTTCTCTATACGCCCTGCGCCATTGGTGGGCGTTATAACGTCATATCACTGGCCCACTGTTACCATCTTCTATAAAAATGTTTTCTTTTCATTCCAGCAGACAGGGACTGGGGAAGACGTTGGGAACATATTAGATGGCACATGCACACTGTAATGGATTATAATATTCTGGGCCTCTAGTATGAGTTTTGAACGTATTCAAATACGGATCATTGTCACAACATTGTCTATAGCGGCGGTTCTGTGAAATATATGTATATGCAAGGATTCGATCATCGATCGCTATTTGTTTAGTAACGAACATCGTACTAATAAAAAATATTGGTTTTTTTTTCAACAATAATGGCGTTATGGGATCATTACAGAGAAGGTCTTAAATGTCAGTCCACCATTTTTAGTTAAATGAGTCTAGTTATAAGTTTATATTTAGACATTTCGTTAGGATCGTTTTGGATAAAGATTGACTTCTCTCTTTGGGAGCAAAACATAATAAGATACTTACCACATTACTGGGGAATAAGCCAGTCTGGGAGGATTTCTGCTTGTTTTCTGTTTCATCTTCTAATAACACGCCTGGAACAAGGTTTTGAATATAAATTAATAGGCAAGTATATTACGATAACAAACATTAATACACAAATATGTTGTTGCCGAATATTTCTTATTGCAGAATATTATTTTTGGATTAATATTTTTTTCCAAATAACTATAAAATTTTGCAGAATAAAACAAAAACAGTACAGAGCTACAAGGCAGTGACGTCACCGCTATTAGTCAACGCGTGTGCGACAGAGAAAGACCCCGAACACAATCTCTCCCTACTCCTTGCATTGAAAAGAGAATATATTTTAAATTGTATTATGTAATTAAGAAAACTATTTTACGGTATGATATAAATTTAAAGCTCCCGCTAGCTTAATTTTTTTTTAAAGATTTACCAAAGATAATAATGCTTCATGTTTTGTAGACTATATTTTTATCATGTAAGGAATAATTCCGATAAATCTGGGTCCCATTAGTATTCAAACAAGAATATATCGCGATAACACTGGTATTTAGCCCCATTTCGGTGCACTAGAGCAGAGGCTGGGTCAATACTACGCATAATCTAGCACGATAAAAGCACACGCAGCTGGCCTGTGATAGTACATTTCAAGTTTTATTATCATTTATCTAGAGTTGAATTTGCACAAGTCTATCAAGTGTACGTTTGTTGACATGCCAATGACCCTTGGGCACTCGTATACAGAAGGCAATGCGCTCGCGACCTATGTTATGTGTTTAAATCAAGTTATTTATGTTTAACTAAGAGGTATAGTTACAGGGGAACATTCCTATGTTTGTTATAGGCTTAGAGCAGGGATTCCCAAACTATTTTGGGCAAGAGACCCCTTTTCCAAAATGAACTGATACCTCAGACCCCCATAGCTAAATTATTTTAAAAATCCTATCGCCAGTTTTTTTCCTATTGATACAAAATAATAATTTCATCTTGTACGAAGTCGTGTATGCTTATCGACTTGCTGCATTTTTTTTAAAAGTACAACAATGATACTTCCTACTAAAATATTAGTCATTTTTATAACATGTTGGTACACGTAATACAAGTTATACAGTATCTTGAAAGTTTAAAATAAGAACTTGTGTTTATTAATAGGGGTCGATTTTGAGACCTCGTCGACACCCAAAGTCAATTTTAGTTTATGTCGTCCCCTGGGAAACTGGGCCGGACGAATTTGGGAATCCCTGGCTTAGAGCATTAAGAAACTGACGATATGAAGGTTTTATTTCCGTATTGAATTTACTCTTTCAATTCTTGAGGTGAATATGTACAGCTAAACGCATACTGAGGCTACACCGACGGACATTCACAATACACGCACATTTACTAACTAGGTACTTACGTTATCTATTCTCATGGTTCCGTACCTAGATGAAAATAAATAATAAATCAAAAAACCTAACCGCGTAAAAAAATACTGTAGTGTTAGAATGAAGTCCTTTTTTACTTTAACAGTCGGGGACCCGTTATTGGAGATAGTTCTAGATTTTTATTGGGTCCCGACTGTTAAAGTCGATACCGACTTGATTCTATCACTACAGTATTTTTTATGCAGTCGGGCTTTTTGATTTTCTTACATGAACTTTTTGTTATTTATATTTTTTAAGTAAATAGGACCTATTATGCGATTATATAAGAACATTATGACAGCAGTAAAGAATGGCTGGTAACCAACTTAAATACGTTATATATCCTAAATGGCCATACGAAATGCAAAATGATAAGAGAAACCCAAAGATGATTTTCAAATACCTATTCAATGATACCCAACATAGGTCGCGGACTTATTTTTTTTTCTTTTTTACGATACGGCGTTTGGTTGTCGCCATATTGAAACTTGCAAGATTAAGACAAAGACTTTGACAAAGACAAGACTTTGGTGGGGAGCCATGTAGATTGGTAATTTTAACATCTATGGCAGTAATGGATAAGAACACCAAAAAAACTGACAAAGAATCTTATCCTTTTGTTGCTGGTTGAACCAATAGTCGAGTCTCAGAGAGGAATCGCTCCATATAAATATCGATATATCGATAAATCTGGGTATACTGGAAGCTGATCCCAATACAAACAAATAATTGCAATAAGGTCACTCACCCTTGTTAGGCAATGTGAGCCAAAAATGTGATTTAAGTCTGTTCCTCAGCCCCGGTGGCAGGGGGGCCATACTGCTGCAGCTCACCGAAGCCGCCAGGGTCTTCGCCGCGTCCACCAGCAGGGAAGCCTGCCAGGATGCCGCGTATATGAGCCGCATTGAGGACTGCGCGGCTGTGGAGCTTATGATGGGGTACAGTGCTTGGTGACGTCTGAGGTTGTAGAATGACAGCCCTGAAGAAAGATTAATACTTTCATGAGAATTTTTGGGGGTAGTCGAAGAGAAAAGTTATCAATTTTGTTTTATTTTGTGAAAAATGTGTTTCTTTGAAATATAATGTGTAATTTTGGTGGAATATTAACCATTATGTGTTCATAAACGTGCACGAGTGTAGGAAAATAAAACTATATACTAAAACACGACTTTTCCGGTTCTCCCA
This sequence comes from Pheosia gnoma, assembly GCA_905404115.1. Lineage (NCBI taxonomy): Eukaryota > Metazoa > Arthropoda > Insecta > Lepidoptera > Notodontidae > Pheosia > Pheosia gnoma. The sequence goes on from FR989907.1 coordinate 960,673, forward strand.
AAATGTTCGTTAATTTGTCAGTAACTTTACTGATAGGGTTAGGGGGGGTTTATTAGGCCTAGTCTGCAGATTAGACCTGCATAGAATCTGTCATATTTAACATAAAAAAACATTCCACTTGACGTTGGCCAAATACCTACCCAAAGGTGGGTGAGACGATTTCCAAAAAAAAAACTTTCATTAGAACAGCACAACATATTTTTGTCGAAGATAAATTTTAAGTAGGTCAACCAGCTCAGATGTCAATGAATTTTAATCAATTATTTGTGTATTGTTGTTCATTTAATTATTTGATAAACTTTGTTAGTGTAAACAATTAGCTCATGGAAACAGGCAGAGGCCATGTAGTAACATCTGAAATTACACATGAGTATAAAGCTGCATCTCCACTGGCTTGGATCAATAATTATTATTTATTTACACGCTAGGGTTATCATTTCTATTAACGCATCTTTGGTGGATAAGGATTAGGATCTGTAAGACTAAAATTTCTGCTTGTTCAAAATTTTACCGTATTGCCACGCCACTAGTGTAGTAATTACTTCGTGCGGTGCCGGTTACCAAATCTTGTGATATTATTCATTCTTTTGGTGAAAAATATTTCAATGCATTCACACATACCTTGAGGCTGTCTGTTTACAAAGAATTCCAGGGTCCCCTGCCACATGTCCACCATGACACCAATGATGCTGCCCCGGCAGAAGCCCGCAGATTCCCTGGCTACAAGCGCGTTATGCCTCAGTGCACCTTTATATGAGAGCCCATAGGACTCCCCATCTCTTCCCAGAAGAGGTACAAAGTTGAATAGTAAGGCGGTGAGGTCGACTTTATCTGACCCTATGCCTATCATCTGTGAACAATGATGTGCATCAAAACAGTGTAGGGCAGGGGTTCCCAAACTTACTTTGTCTACTGCCCACTTTGAGAATGAATAATCTTTTTGCGCCCCCATTTTTTCACCTACTTAAAAACCACTATAACTTCAAATTAAATTAATTATTGTGAGCCTCTACACAACGCCCCCATTGTTTTCTAGGACTCTTACCATTTAGGCCTGCAGCGTCCAGAAGCGGGCGTTATCGCCCACTTTGGGAAAGGCTGGTGTAGGGTATGCCCTCATCAAGACTGCAATACATATGGAAGTATGCAAATAGAAAGATTAACTGTCTTTACACCATCATGTCTGTATCCCTGAAGGGGTATGGAGACGGGACACTGCAGTGCCCCCATGGTATAATCATCATATCATATCATATGGATCATTAAATAGTGGAAAGATTAACATTGGATATTAAATGTTCTGGAAAATGGAACAATGTCCCATGTGAATGTAAGAACCACGAAAGACAAAAATTACACTCACAATGTCTGTGCCGTACGGCTCTGTGAGCATCTTGACTTCCCAATAGTAATGGTAGTTTTGCAGCAGAGGTGTGTCACCTTTCACAGCGGCTGTGCCGGAGCTGTATACGGGGTGGAAGGTCACTTGCTTGTGGTCAGGACTGAACACCACCCAACTATTTGCTGTCTCGCTGGGCGGTTCCCATTGCCATTCACTTGCTGTTGAATGGAAATTACAAATTAAATATCACCAAACACACAATTCACTAACTGTAACTAAACATTGCTCATATAGTGGGCACCACACATTATGGGCCTCATAACAAAGCTCAAAGTTGTTCAACACCAAATGGAGAGTTATGCTATAGTCTGTATGAGTCACTGCATCTGGTAGTCACAGGATCGACTTGTGAATCAGATTTTTTTTTTAATTCACGTAGACCATTATGTACAGTACTTATGAATCGTCAAAAGTTACAAAAATATTATGGTACTGCTTTACCACCCGTTCGGAATGCCGTTCCTATGGAGAAGAACGGGCAAGAAACTCCATGGTTGCTCTTTTTTAAAATAGATCTTTTACATTTTTGAGCAATACATTGTTATAGGAATGTAGGAATGGCTAATCAGACTTTAGCAGCAGGTCAAAAAAAACAAAAAGTACTAACTAAGTAATAAATGTGTATGGGCAAGTCAAAATTCTAGACTGCAGATCTGGCACAGTCAGCTGTGATGAGACAAAATGCAAGTTAACTAAATATAGATTTTGTCCATGTCTCCCATGACAGAAAGAATAGCAGATAGCAACACAATTATTTACATATGACTTGACTTGGCCCACTCAAGCCCTGTTGTACTAGAAGCACAAACAGCTGTGACAAGACGAAATGTGAGATTCATTAATTTCGTCTCTTTCCTAAGCATTACGAAAGGAGAGCGACTTGGTGCGACATAATCCGTGTCATATGTTTTGTGTTGACCCGCGTGTTAGCCCCCCCTGGTTGGTACATCAATCACTCCGCCGTGTCCATCATTTGGTACCGGTACCCGTAGTACAAGCGTTGCTATATAGGGACCATTTATGTTGGTGTTTGCCTGGCGAATATTTAGATAAATGAAACATAATTTAATTCAATACATACGTCCATCGTACTCTCCACAGGCGCACCCGCCTGGGTGCTCCAGTGTCGGCGGAATTTTACTGCTCGGACACTGACAATAAGGCTGCGGGGAACGATCACTGTTGGCACTTTTCGATTTCAGCATTTTTACTACATATATTTCACCCATGTATGCAAAAGAGAGCAGCAAATTAACAGCTCCTTGTCGTAGAGTGATATTATATTTATATTCTGATCATTAAAACGTAGTAATTATATACTCTTAGCTGATCACTCCTTGCGTTCAGTTGCTGCTGCCTGGCTTGCTAATAAAAAACAAATAATAAAATCAGTGAAATCGAAATCCAGTAATTAATAATCTATGGTTGCATTCCGAGACGAGCTAAATATCCAAAGAGTACACTGACCTCTATGGCGTACTTGTATCATGGACGTCAGTGAAAGAGTAAAATAAATATCTCTGACAGCGTTCTTTGTTCGTTCATTTGTAAATGGCACTCACAGACTAATAAGAGAACTAGTTTGGCACTTTAGACAGTTGAATTTTGTCAATGATTAGGAACGGTTATTATTATATTAACGGTTATTATTTATTTTGTCCATGATTAGGAACGGTTATATTATAGCGGTGATCATTAACCGACATAACCTTAAAACACAAACCGTTCATTTTATCGACAGCATCTCGTCCAGTCGTATTACTATGGTGGTAGAATTATAGAAATTATTCGCCCGCTAGACTCGTCGTCTATATTAACTTGAAATCTGATCTTAAAAAATACTAATCCAAAACAACACAAACGTCACTTTTGAGTTTGACAACGGCGCTCACGTTCATATTGGTTTGGCACATAGGTGGTGACATCGCAAGATGATGAATGTAATGTCGTCATCTGTGACGACACATGGAATATCGTAGCCGCGCTCACGGTGACACGCGCTTGTATGAGCGCGATAATATCGATATTAGCATTCTTTCATGCTTATAATTATATTATAGTAGTATCGTATTATCCACAGGTAATATTACTAGTTTAGGGACGTTGAAAAAGCCGATACTTAATTCAATATATTGTTACGATGCGTATAAAAGAGGTATCGATAACTCGAGAAATAGTCATCGAAGCTTCTAGAAACAAAAACGCATTGTTGGGTCCAAGGTCCCCTATCGATCTGTGAAGAAAGATCTAGAATCGTCAACAATGTTGCAACCGGCTTCCGGAATATACCTCATATTATTTTTATTAAAATTATTAGTAAACAAAAGGCGAGGACAATGCAATTCCTGGAACTGGGAGTTCTCGGAATAATACCGATTTCACGAATGCAGCTATGTACACTAGAACATTCTAGCCTCTCCTTATTGCTATGTAAATAAGGTTCATTTTCCTTATGGAACATTTCTGTTTAGTGGGTTTTTATCGACACCTTTCTGGAAAGATCCACCCTCGCTATTTTCGGATTATAAATAGTGTGCAGGACCAGCGACGAGACAGTTTTCTATTCGAAAGCGATTGTGAACACATCTCTCGGAAGCGATCTAAGAAGACTATACCGGCGACTCTAGCGAACACTGTGGACTACTGTGATTCAAAGTGACTTGGTGTATTGTTGTTTGAGTGTTAACTAGTTAGTGTACTGGTGTGTACTATTTTTGCCTTCTGTGTGGAGAGCGATTAAAGTAATTTTCACGTAATCGGCATTTGATTACCCCCGCACGTAACAATATGAATCCACAAGCATACCTGTGAAGTATACAATTAATAAACATATACGTATTCATTTTTAGTCAACGTCAACGCGTTGATATTTTAATCATAAACTAGAGAGCGAGATGGCTATCAAAACTTTTCTTACTATTATAGACCTAAATTCTAGACGAAGCAAAAGCCGTCACTTCTAAAGTTTCCGGAAGTTATACGTTCATTACATCAAAGCGGGGAATTTAAATTTACTTCAATCTATTTTCCCAACACCAATAGTATATAGGAATAAATATAGATGAATTCAATTTCTTTAAAATGTATAAATATTGTACCTAGAAAGATTAGTCTTTGTATGTTCTTATACATGAATTATAACATATTTTTATAATAAGTACAAAAATGACTAAATCTATTGATTTCCAAATATTATTCGGTTGGTAGGTAACTTTGATTATTTCGATTGTTTTGCTTCGTTCGCGCCGCGCACCCCGCCCAATAATGGCCGTCAAGGAAGTGCAAAAGTGAATTGAAGATTTATTATATTAGATAGTAAAATAGTATATAATATAGTATGCTAATTTATTAGTCATGTAATTTAATATTGTAAATATAAAAAAAAATGAATATTTAATTTACTGTTAGGCAGTACAAATACAGTAAAAGTGCATTTGAATGGATGTAATTTTAGGAATATATTTTATAATTAATTGCAAGTCACGCGTAATTGCTGGCATCATTAATCGGTATAAAACATTTAAGTTTAGTGGCAAAGATTTTTTCTGTTTTTATTTTATAGAAGTATCATTGGAATTCTTAGCAATTTAAAAATTAAAAGTACCTATCTAGGAATAATGTATGTCTTATTGCTGCATCAATACGAAGTGAAATGTTATTTTCAGCTATACGCAATGATCGTTACCAAATGTGCGGTAAATTGCTAAAACCCTGCTTGCCTGGTGCACAGTGAGTTCACTAGCAGGGCTCCAGGTTTGCTCCGATGCATTTCTGGATAGACAAGCGTAGCCAGTGCGCCTACACCGGCCGCCACCGTGTGCCATCCTCTTTGTCTGCTGGTATGTACCTGGTATACACTGTACTTAAAAAAATTGCTAGAGTTATTGAAAAAGAATTATATTTAGTAACATGTAGCTGGCATAGAACTAGAACACTGATGGACATAGGTCTGTAAGTATCAAAATAAAGACAGTATTGACCAACTGCTGCTTGGAAGGGGGGAGAAACTCAATATCTATTACAACAAATACATAAATACAATACAATACATTGACCTGCTCTGTACTTAAGAGAGTATATTAATTCAGCAGGCAGTCAAAACAAAGTCTGGAAATTTCTGAAAATGGTGTCTTACGGACGCGACCGACCGACAAGTTTCTTGTAGACCCTGTAGATCCACAAATCGAATAGACTGCATTTGCTCCATTGCTTAAAAGTATTCAATGACAACCAAGCTGTAGTATTACTTATGTATATGTGTGTGTGTGTGTCAGGGCGAGCGCGCGGGCGCGTGTGCGTGGGCGGCGTGGGCGCGGGCGCGCGCAAGGGGATGGCGGCGCCCGTGCACCGCTTCGCCGCCGTCGACTGTCCGCCGCGCCGCCCGCACCGCCCACACAGGCACTATGGGTGAGTCCCAACAAAAGTGAATCATTTTCATTCCAGTACTCCTATTTTAGCCGTGTGGTGCCAGCTTAGAATAGCACCACTCCATCTCTTCCCATGGATGTCGTAAGAGGCGACTAAGGGACAGACCAGGGGACGGGCAGCAGCATCCCCCCTTGTATAACCAATAACACACTGCGGTCACCAATTCGTCCTTGCCAGGCGCGGTGACTATGGCAAAACCACCTCAATGACTCCTATTTTTCTTCGTTTAACTTTGTTGCAGGTTTCAAGATAATTAGGTAGCTTTTCCTCAGGACTTACTGAGAGCCAAATTAAAATACTTATCGCCATGCAATCACACTTGTTCAAGACGCACACTTGCGACCTTGGGATGACGTATGACTCAATTTTAATGTACACTACAGGGCCCCACAACCAATCCCTGCAGTACACACAACGAGACGACAGAATGAGGAGCCAAGTCTCTATGTAGAGATCCCAGCGGAGCCACCACAGCCCACCATCGCCAGCCTGGCGGCGGCGCGCTCCGTCACGCCGGACACGCTGCTCCGGACCGCAGCGCTAGGCCTCCACCACTCGCCGATGATGGCGCCACATTTGAAGTTTGGGATGTTGGTATCCTTTGCTCTGGCGACTTTGTTTTTGGCGGGCGCGAAGTACTATTTCGATCGGCAGGTGAGTTTAGTTTTTGTGGACATTTTGCTGCAAGTAGCTTATTAACTGGACTATTACGGACATAAAAAAATTATAATAGCCAAAATTTCAGCCGTTTTCAAGTGACCCACCCAAGCTTAGTAACAAACAGCATTTATTCTTTACTAGCTGTTACCCGCGACTTCGTCCGCGTGGTATTTAACAAAAAGTTTTTCTAAAATAACAGTAGCCTAAGTTACACCTTGTTACATCAGCTATCTGCCAGTGAAAGTCCCCTCAAAATCGGTCCAGCCATTTCAGAGATTAGCCGGAACAAACAGACTGACAGACAAAATTTTTAAAAAATATTGTTTCGCTATATGTACCGTGTATACATCCAAATGCACTTAGTAAAACGCGGTTATTTTAATATTACAAACAGACACTCCCATTTTGTTTATTTGTATAGATATATTTTTTTATGACAATCTGGCGATCTTGTTGGACTCAGTAATTTCTGCCAGTGTCATGTGTATGTAATTTTTATGTATTTAATTTTTAGACAACATTTATTTTTAGTATCTGAAACAAACTTGTACAGATGTAAATAGTTAGTGAGTGTGTGGTGTGGTGTGTGGGGCAGGTGTCGCGGCCGGCGGCGGGCGGCAGCGAGGCGGGCGTGGTGTGCCTGGCCGTGCTGTGCGCGTGCGGCGCGGGCTGCGCGCTGTCGCTGCGCCGCGCCGCCGCGTCGCCGCCCCCGCTGCCGCCCGACCGCGTCTCCTCCACCGCGCAGCGCGACCGCCCGGTCAGTGCATGCACCTCCACATACATACCACCAGGGCCCCACGTCTGCTAACACTATCGATTCATAATCGAACAGCAACCGCATAGTTACTGTCACTATTGACAGATATCCCATACAATATCTGTCAAAAGTGACAGATACTATGCGGTTGCTGTTCGATTATGAATCGACTGTGTCGTCCCATTGGAACACACCCGTTGTATTAACCAACTAAGCAACGTTTATATTATGAACGGTAACTTATGACTATACATAAGTGCTTTTTTGGCCTATATGAATAATGTAAATAAAAAAAAAATGGATTTTGATACCGTTCATTGGACTGGGGGCGATCTCAGTATAATACTTATTCATTCATGCTCATACAGATGGTAGGGTCACTATCAACTAATAAATATGCAGGGACAATGACAATGAAAACCCTTTAAACCAACCACTATTCGGTTTTCTTAATCAGTGACAGTTTAATCCATCTACTTTCCAGTTTATTAACACGCACATTTGATTTTAACAAAGCAATATATATATCGCTCGCTAAGTATGCTATAATTTGTCCTAGGTAGTCATTTTCTCACAATATGATTCGAAATTAGGATACAATATACAAATAAATTAACAAAATTATTCCCTTTATCTCATTTCATAAGGTATCCCCAAGGCTTCCTCCGTCGGCCCCCACTATTGCGTGCAACTTAAATTCCAAATCCGTTGATATGCTTTGCAGCCTCCCCCCTCGGAGCCGTCAGACGACATATCCCTGGCGACCCTGCTGCAGTCCTCGGAGCGGTCGCAGGCCTCCGAGTCCCCGGAGGCGCCGCCGCCGTACAAGATCGCGGTGCTGATGCCGCGCGGCCGCGAGCCCAGCCCGCCGCCGCCGGCCTACAGCGAGCTCAGCTAGCTGCACGCGCCTGTGAGCCAGGAGTTCATCATATAGACTGTACTACGACGGGTAAGTTGGGTTTCGTTCACTTTACCGAGCGTTCAAGTATTACGTAACGCAATCTTTGGAGATTTTTGACCCCCCCCCCCCCCCCTTGTAAAATCTAAAATCTCTAAGCGACCGTTTTTTTTTTTATTACATTGTAGGCAAGTATTTGATCTCGATCTCACCTGATGGTAAGTGACGATGAGATCTACGATGGAGCATGCTAGCCTAGGTAGGAAGGCGGCAGTAGATCGAAACGCTACATTCACTAGGCACATGCAGCGCAACTGATCTGACCCGCCATCCATGAAAACGTTCTGAAGGGTTAAAACAATGTTACGTAACGCGTAGTTCAAACCCCCTCCCGCCCCTGTAACGCATCGTAACGTTTCAGAAGACACCCCCCCCCCCCCCCCCCAAAATTCGTTAAGTAATACTTGAACGCTCCCTTAGTCGTTTCTGGTATGTTGTCGCTTTCGTGAGGGGGATGTCTGTGTATTAGGTATATTGGTATGATTAAGAGGAATTGAATTGATCAGGGCCCCAAGTCTGCTAACACAATCGATTCATAATCGAACAGCAACCGCCGAGTACCTGCACTTTTAACAGATATTGTATGTGCTATCTGTCAAAAGTGACGTTTTCTATGCGGTTGCTGTTCGATCATGAATCGATTGTGTTAGCAGACTTGGGGCCCAGGTTGTTGTCAGGTGTTTTAGGAAGTGCAGTTACTGTTATTGGATAGCTTGAAGGTTGGTTAGATGCGAGATAGTAACTTAACAAGGAATGAGATGTCTAAGTTGAAATATGATGTAAGCGACTGCACACCAGAAGAGTAATAGCGAGTATCTTTTGTATCATATGAAAATATAAACTCAACAACTTTGTTTTATATATCCGAAATAGTTATAATTAGAGATGGGCCGACTAACCGAGTGATTGGTTCTGAAGCCGACAACTATTCGACCGATGGTGAAATGCCAATTTGCCGCTAAAACGCTTCGTTTATTCGGTTCGGTGTTTTTTTCGGTCGAGTTTCCTCAGCGATAGCTCGCACCGTAATGCACTTGATATAAAAGGATTAATTCAAATGAAAAGAAAATTTCGTAGGCTTCAAGTAGGCGTCAAATAGTTTTTTTTTTAACTATTATTTTATCGAAAAGTCGTCCCATCTCTAGTTAAAATATATTCTCCGGTGTATGATTTGTGTTAACAATGAGTATTACGTTATATTTTGTAATGAAGGTAAATGTTTTAGAAATATATTAAAAGAATGCAGTTGAATTGCATTGTGGGGCATCCCTCTAGTCAATATTGTTTGGTACGTATATTTTATTAGTTCGAAACCTTACCCAATCTAGTCTATATGTGAACCAATACATCCTGACTCACAGCATTACGCACAATGTCATTTTTATCCCATTTCCCTTAAAACTTCCCCACATTTATCTATTCACACCATTATACCCTCTAATAAACATTGGCACAGTTAGATCCGAGTGTCGGTGCGCATAAAAAGTAGTACTTATTTATAAAAGTATGGACAGTGTTCCTACTTATAGGTCCTAAACGCCACAACCTCCCCCCCCCCCCCTCCCCGTGTTAAAGGGTGCCATGACCCCGATAGAAAAGACTGCATGACAATTTACAACAACCCAATTAAAGCTACGTAATATATCCAACTGCGTATTATAAGCATTTAAAGTCCGAGCAGATAAGTTGAAACCCCCTAGTTAGGGCAATGTGCCGGTAAAATGCCTTTGCCAGTGAAAAAAAATATTCTATGTTTTTATTATACTGGTATATCCACTGACGTCTATTATATATAGAGGTCAGTGGGTAGATCACTGACCTCTATATATACATTGTAATATAGCCGTCAGTGTGGTAGATACATACTATAAAGAAGCAATATCGCTCGGATAAATACCTATGACACTAATGATAAGTATGCACCGGGAGACAGATCCGACACTCGACACTGAGCGACTTAGACACTGATGGTCTAGTGTCCCCGTATATACTTGGCATAACTCTCTTGCATTTAACATAATCACTCCACCGACTTATGTCTATTTTAAATGTAAATAATAATAAGAACAGTGTTCAATAATCGTTAGAATAAACATATTTTTTAAGATTAATCTCGAAATAGTTTTGTATCGCATATAACGCTTAGAGAGATGATTGTAAACCCCAGTTTATGTATGTTAGAGGTATGTATAGGAGTTGGAGAATAATTTACCAAGCAACACTGAGGTGCATTATGGTCGAATCCCCCTTCCGTTGTGGTGGGAGCTAATGTCCAACGGTGAAAAGACAAAAAATGATTTTAGCCATTATTCTAAGTTAATAAAGTTCTTTGCTTTGTAATAATGAAGCTGATTTTCACGCTGCATTGCCAAATTGACTAGTTATATTTGGGCGACTGTTTGGTGCATTTTGAAAATAATATCTCCAAATTTATAGTTATAATGGATTATAATGGCGTTATAACGAACTTTTCAGAGGAAAAAAGCGTTAGAATGGCTTTATAATCTATTATAACTTTCTTTAAATTTGAGGGTATAAATAAAACCTGCCAGCTCCCAAACAAAACTAAACAGATTAAATGGATCATTATTGAAAATACAATAAAGCAGAAAATGGCACACGCAACTCCCAAGCTGGCTGTTATAAGCATTACCTACGGAATATATAACATAATTATATAGCCGAAGGTTTTTGAACTAAAAGCTCAACGTTGGTGGATGGCCAGTTTAAGATTATATTTTTTCCGCAAGCACTCTATATTTTTACAGATCTGCAATTTTTTTATTGTAGTTACATAGACTCGTGACAGACGCGGCCTGGAGCTTCTAGAAGAGAAACCATTTATATCTTAAACATGTGTTTCCTTAGTAAATAACATTATAAGTAAACTATCCAAGACCTTGGAGATCTTTTCAGCCGGTAGGTACCCTGCTGCGTTAATTTCCCTCGCTGCAGCTCGAGCTAGACCCGCGAGGAGGCGCGTTCGGTCTGTACTTAGTCACTAACGGAATGTATAGGCTGAGGCGTATCAATGTGCTTTTCCGCAAGGCCTATAAGTGCGAGTGAGAATGCGTTATAATTTTATGTTCCACTAGCTGTTACCCGCGACTTCGTCCGCGTTGTAGCTAGTCTAAAATAAAAGTAGCCTAGTTACTCCTTGTTACATCAGCTATCTGCCAGTGAAAGTCCCGTCAAAATCGGTCAAGCCATTTCAGAGATTAGCCGGAACTAACAGACAGACAAAAATTGTATAAAATGTTGTTTTGGTATATGTACCGCGTATACATCCAAATGCACTTAGTAAAAAGCGGTTATTTTAATATTACAAACAGACACTCCAATTTTATTTATTTGTATAGATGGCCGCGACTGCCATGAGTCTAGGCGTTTACTATAATCTCGCAATGTTCACAAAAAACACACTCAAGAAACTAATTTAAAAATAAATACCTATACACTATACTTAAGTCTAGTCATGTTAGTTATAATGAATGTGATGTAATTTTATTTCGTTCCGATATGTTGGCTGTTACAAAACTATTGTTTTATATACATAAGACCCTTTGTAGGAAGAGGGTGATGGGTTCTTCTTTTATAACAGACGCTTGATTTTAATAAAGTTGTGTATCTGTGATGTTTTGAGTTTTATTTATGGGGGGGGGGGGGGGTAAATCTACGATCACATAGTATATTATACTATCATATAAATATGTCGTCATATACAGCATGAATTTTTCAAGTGGCCCAATCTGAAACTATAGGGAAAAAATCGAATGATGCAGTTTTGCGTTTATCGCTATTTGTTATAGTTTTGATTTGACGATTACCTACGCCTACTTGAAAAATGCAACCTGTACATGTCATAGATATGTATATGATTATGTGAAGTCCGTCACATCTAACATAACGTGGGTTTTATTTGTCTGCTTTATATAAAGATTTTTTTTTTATTACATTCACTAGGCACATGCAGCGCAACTGATCTGACCCGCCATCCATGAATGGCAACACCGAACATCATGCCGGAACACGGCTAGGCCGCTTGGCGACATGGCTTTGTTCAGTGGGTGGTGACTAGCCACGGCCGAAGCCTACCACCAGTTGAGTTGTCACCTGGTTGGCACCACCCAGGGTCACGTGTAGGGTATCTCGAGGGTACTTAATTCTCCTACGGACGAAGGTGACTCGACCCCAAATTTAAAGAGATACCGGTCGCTAGACACGGTCTGTATTTGTCATACAAAATAACAAATACGCAGACTATGTAGTACACGTTTCGCATGCGAAAAAACGCGCTCTTGAAGCTTCGTTTCGACTACTCTGAACACGACTCGGTTCATGATAATAAATCCTGAACAAATATGAAAACATAGATATTACATTTAAAACTACCAAACAAAAACCCTTTTCAAGCTCATAATAATATATTTTATCATACCACATTAATTACACAAATATTGTGAAATAAATTAAATACAGGACCTATTGTATTATTATTCTATGAAAATCTTATGCATTAAAATCAGAACAAAACAGTGGTCCTAGCAACAAAAGTATAGTAGTACGTAGTAATAGTAAACATTATTTGGTGATATTATAATAATTATCTATTTTTAAACTTTAATAAACTCAATTATTTGTCCGGCTAATATAAATATAATACGGAATGTGTGTACACTTAATAAATAATGCTCATAAGCCTCGATTAATTAATTTTTTTTTAACGTTTCATTCTTACGTCGTTAACGAAATCAAATGTTAAATGCACGAATAAGAAAGTGTTCACGTGTCATTCAGTATTAATAAAACATTTTTTTAAACTACTATTTTTTTTTACCAATATAAGTACGTACGTATACGTTATCTACACTAAAATATGTCCACAAAATATGTCTCGAAATTCGATATTTTGGTGATATTACATACTTATTGTATTTTTCTAGTAAAAATGACGAGAATACATAAGTTACATTATACATAGGAGTAGACAAAAAATAATTCTACGCAAGGTAAATAATTTGACTAGGCGCCATTTATATATTTAAAACAATGATGTGAGTTTAAACGACGTAACACAGAACGCGTTCATAAAAATCTTATCATAATAAAAAAAAAGTCCACACACAACGTTCCTAAGAACAGAGATCGGTATGTTGGGTAGACAAGTGGAGGACAAATGTTAGTTAGTCATTGCTTTTTCATGGCCCTAGAATGCCATTGGGAGCTGCTAATGCATAAACATTATAATATAATTCGTAAAGAAATTCATGAAATATTTACACTTACTTTACAAAATAATACTTCCCTAAATCGTAGTCACCCTATAACTTGGGACACACTAGCACATCTAAACAGTTAGCTACAAGACAGACAAAAAAATACGTGGGTGGTTTTTTAAACTTCACTTTTTTGTGGAATTCTTATGACATTTTCTTTACGAATCGATTATATGATACAGTGAATCTCCGAAGGCTCTGAAGCCTTGTGAAAGCTTGTAAAAGCAATGTGTATACTCTATGGTCAATTTTGGTACAACACTACTAACAGTGATCACGTCGTAACTAGAGCGCTCGGCAAACGAGTAGGGATCGACATAAACCGCTTGCAACCCCCGGGGCTTGCAAAAACTAGACTAGACTTTGTCTATAGATGGAAGGCCTACAGAGTCTCCCATATTTGAAAGGGACACCTACTTGACGTTGGCAAAATACTCACTGGTGGGTGATGCCATATAAAAAAAAATAAACAAACCAGCAACACATTTAAAAACTGGTCATAATATATATGGAGTTAGGGTTGAAAGTCGGGCGCGTCGGACGTAGCTGCTCACACGCGCTGTATCTCGAACAGCTTCACGTCGGTATCGTACCAGATCGGCGGGTCCACGTTGCTGCAACAATATCATAATAATAATATCGCCAGACGAACACACCAACTATACGGTCCCACACTAAGCAACGCTCGTATTATCGGTACCGTACTATGGACAGGAGGCGAAACCAGTGCATAATACTTATATATCCATATTAAATATCCATGACTGTGTACTTTAGTGTAGTAGACGAACTAAAGTTATCGACATAGCTCAAAGAATTTCAAAGTTGAAGGTGGCAGTGGGCGGGGCACATAGCTCGCAGAACCGATGGCCGTTGGGGCAGAAAGGTTCTAGAATAGCGACCACGAACCGGAAGACGTAGTGTAGCCCCCCACAAGGTGGACCGATGATATCACACGCGTAGCGGGAAGCCGGTGGATGCGAGTGGCGGAGGACCGTGATGTGTGGAAATCATTGGGGGAGGCTTACGTCCAGCAGTGGAAGTCTTTCGGCTGATAGTAGTAGTAGTAAGACTCAGGTAAAAACATTCATGCAATCATCACACAAAATTTTACTCTACCGGGATATGAACCCGAGACGCGTGGCACAGGAAGCAGGGTCACCCACAACCAACTGTGCAAAGTAAGTGTTGAACCACGATACCGTATGTATATAACGCCCCACAGGTAGGTGCGGAACCAGGCGGCGGTGCCGGCGTTGGCCTGGTACTTGCGGATGAGGATGGGGTGGGGGACGGGCAGCAGCCCCACCAGCGTGCCGTGCTGCAGGAACCGCAGGATCTCCGACTCGTCCGTCAGGCCCCTGTGCATATCATCTTAGTCAAATTCTTAGTATTCATTTAATTTGAAGTTATAGTGGTTTTTAAGGTGAAAAAATGGGGGCGCTAAAAATTATTCATTCTCAAAGTGTAAAGTACAAAAAAAATATGAATCCTTTTAAAAAGAGCTACCATGGAGTTAGTTTCTTGCCCGTTCTTCTCCATAGGAACGGCATTCCGAACGGATGGTATAATCCTAGCTTAGATTTTATGATATTTTTGGGTTTACATGAATAAGAAAAAACATTCTGACTCCGATTCTGGACGTAGAGATTTGAAATTTAGAGGATATAGAACCCTAGGGGTGCATAAAGAAGGAATTATTCGGGAATACGACTCCTAAAGAGATCAAATAGGGGGGGGGGTCAGAGTTTATATTGAGAAAAATGGTTTTAATGTTACGAGGGGGGGACATGGGTAGTACTATTAATAATAAAATAGGTATGCCAAAACGTTTGGACGCTGAAAACGACACAGGAATTGTTTCTGGTTTGCACAAGGACTTACTTGTCAATGCATATCTTCTCGACCTGCGGCACGAGGACCTGCAGCAGCCGCATGATGGTCTGCAGCGGCAGCTTCCCGCGCCAGCTGCCCACCCACTCCGCCGACGGCCGCCACTCGCCCTCCGCCCCCGCCCGCCCACCGCCCCCACCCGTGCTCACACGGATACTGTCCCTCTGCACCGGGATAGACAATATTTAATAAGTAGACCTATTGGATTGATGGCTTAAATATTCCTGCTTGCACATAACGTAAAAGTGAAGACGTTATAGCGGGAAGTTGAACATTGATGAAGACAATTTCGTTATATTTGCCAAAAAACATATGTTTCTTTGATAGATAATGTGTAATATTAGTGGGATATTAACCATTGTGTGTTCATAAACGTGCACGAGTGAAGGAAAATAAAATAGTATATTTTGATTTTTCAAGTTCTCCCATGTCCGGTGAACTTTCAGTAAAGTATTCAGGGCTTAACTGATAGAGGTAGGGCATTGATTTCATCATCATAGACATCGACAATTTCATTAGGGATACTCATATTTTTAAACAACGCTGAAGAAGTTTTTCACGACACTGGTAAAAATTGTGCTATTTTGTAGCCGATTGCCAACCTAAAAAAAAAAACAAGAAAGCCTTCTAAATAAGCCGGTGTTGCTACAGCTACGACGATTACTGTGTTCTACAGTTTTTAGCTGTAAAAATGTTTGCTGTTACAGCCGACTTCTGATCTCATTTCGATATAGACGCGAGCAGAGGCGTCTTTACCTATGGTGCCGGGCGCCGCGATCTCAGGGGCGTCCGAGCGACACTCGTCCCCCCCCCCCCCCTCCTGGCCCGGCAATTTCAAAATTCAAATTTCTTAGGTACTAGAGGGCGCTAGGGTGATGATTGCACCCAGCCGCTTCGTGGTCTAGAGACGCTTCTGGGCCCCAAGTCTGTTAACATAATCGAACAGCAACCGCATAGTAACTGTAACTTTTGACAGATATCCCATATTATATCTGTCAAAAGTGACAGTTACTATGTGGTTGCTGTTCGATTACGAATCGATTGTGTTAGCAGACTCGGGGCCCTGGACGCGAGACGGAGGTATCAAACTCACATGTGTGACGGTGCGTTTCTGTGTGTCATCGTCATCGTCGAGGTCGGCGCCGTCCTCGCCGTCGGGTCCGGCGCGCGGCGGCAGCAGGCGCTCGCGCGGCTCGCGGCCGGCGCCGGCGCCGCCCGGCTGCTCGGGCTCGGCCTCGGCCTCGGCCTCGGGCGAGGGCGAGTCGTCCCGCGCGGGGGCGGGCTCCGACGCTTCGGCCTCCAGGCGCTGCGCGGGAGGGTGCGCCGACTCGCGCTCCGTCATCGTACTGATTGCTGAATGCAATACACCAAGTGCATTCATATCGCTTATATATTTTCTACTAATTCATTATAAAAAAAACACAAAACTAATTATGTTAATAATTATGTTTATCTCAACTCTGGGGGTTTCAAAATCATGACTTGAATACATGGTATCAGTTTTCGGTACGAAGGTACATACAAAAAAGGATAAGTACCACTGGTTTCTATGAATAAAAAAATATTCAGATTTTCAAGTTTTTTTTTGTTCTGGGTAGGCTTGTGTTTACCCACTATGTCACCTCATATTAAGAGACGATGCGGTCAACGTTGGAGCACGGCTGCCTAGCAGGCACCTGTTCACTCATGAGTTGAATAAACCAAGGTTTTATCTATCGGGAAATATAATTTTACAGTGTAGCGACCACTTCAACCGCACCACAAGCTCCTAAGATGGCGCTGCAGACGCATTCAGAACAATAGACAATTCTCATCGCAATCCTGAAACGCGCTATAAGAGTTTTCGGAGCAAGTAACATATATACAAGATTGCGACCAATAACCGTGAATGGAAGATCTTCCCATTTCCGCTAAAACATTATAATACGAGGCCGAGCATGCGCTTTGTATTTGTATTGTGTGTATGGGGTGTGGGTACATACTTAATAGGTATAGTTTACCCGGAGTTTCGGCGAGCGTGGGGTTCAGCGTCCCGGGCTCGGCGGGCTGCGCCGGCCGCGAGCCCTCCATCGGCGTCTCCGCCACCGACTCCGCGCTGCGCGACCTGCCGGGGACCGCGGACTCCACATGTAACGTACACGTAGCCTCATCGAGAAAGGGTAAGTCATTCAAGGGGATTCCCTAAAATTTCACTTACCCATCCAACATCTTAATAACGTAACTTTCCCTTATGAAGGGGTTTCCCAAAGGTATCCTGGGTTTTGAATTGAATAAAAAAAACAACTTTGTCTATGAAATACAGTAACAGTTGAAAATTACGAAAAAAAAAAATATTTGAACTTCCAAGTATGTTTATCGTGATTACGATTGTGCTCATTATTTATATGAGGATACGGATCGATTTCCAATGCAAGTATTTTTAGCCCTGGAAGCCGGAGCTCACGCGCGACTAGCAAGTACTTTCACACCTGCAAGTATTTACCGCCCGTACCTGCCAAATACTTACAACTATTTAAAAAACCTGATTCTGAGAGAAATCTATGAAAAATGCTCTATATAATGTTCTCTATGGATTTCTCTCTTCTCTATGGCGCCTCGTTGACATCGTTTGTTCGAAAAAGTGTTCCGAGTATTTAATAAAATTATGATTATATAAATATCAAGAAGTCTATAGTTTCCACGCCAGGGCCGATGGTTCATTTACCACCTGGTACTTTTACGTACTCGCAGTCGAAAGCCCAGGATCCCAAGTCTGCTAACACAATCGTATCATAATCAAACAGCAACCGCATAATAACTGTCACTTTTGACATATTTTGTATGGGATTTCTGTCATAAGTGACAGTTACTATGCGGTTGGTGTTCGATTATGAACCGATTGTGTTAGCAGACTTGGGGCCCTGGTATTGCACTTGGCGAGGACATTACCTGGGCAGCGCGTGGCGCGGCGGCTTGCCGCGGGCGTGCTGCAGGGAGCGCGCGATGGCGGCGCGCTCGTGCGGCAGGTTGGCGAGGCTGTGGAACACGCCGCGCTTGCGGATGATCGTGTACACCAGGTTCGAGTTGCCTGCGCACCACACCCAACCAATAACAACCAAGAATAACAATATCGCCACACGAACACACCAACTATACGGTCCCACACTGAGCAACGCTCGTATTATGGGTACCGTACAATGGACTGAGTATGGAATGATTATCACTTGCTAAACGGTGAAGGAAAACATCGCGAGGAAGCCTGCATGTCTGAGAGAACCCCTCGAAAGACGTGTGAAGTCCAGCAAACCGTACTGGGCCAGCGTGGGGGACTATGGCCCCATGCGAGGGGGTCGCATTGATGGGAAGCCCGTGCCTAGCAGTGGAACATTTAAAGGGCTGGTATTGTTATATTATTATAGAACATAATGCCATATAGCCAGTGCGGGCTGGCGGACTTCACACATCTTTCAAAGAGTTCTCTCAGACATGCAGGTTTCTCACGATGTTTTCCTTCACCGTATAGCAAGTGATAATCATGATTAAAAATGAGATTCGCACATGAAATCCCAGAGGTGCGACCCGGGGTTTGAACCTGCAATCCTTGTTACCGAGGCAAGCGTTCTACCCACATGGCTCGGCCCCGGAATATATGGCTTGTTAGGTTATTCTGCTGTGTCAGTTCGGAAAACAGGACAGTATTTTAGTGAAAAAAAAAATTAAAACAACAAAAAGCCAATAATATCGAATTACGCATTAGGTTAATTTTTTGGGTAAAACTTATTAAAATTGTCGTCTGGCAACCCTGGAGCAGACATTCAGTACTCACCATCGAACTGATACTGGATCATGTTGTTGAACATCTCGAGCAGGAAGAACACGAGGTGATGATGATGGGGCCGCGAGAACAGGAACCAGGGCGTGCTGAACGCCTCCAGGAGGTGCAGCAGCTTCGTGGACGCCACCATCGACAAGGTCTTCAGGTATGGAGACACTAGAGACCAGAAATGCGTCTTTATCTTAGTCTGGGGTTACCCATGAACTATAAATGCGACTTAAAGCAGGACTTCAAGTGATCTACATAGCAAATTTGAACCAACAGACTTGGTTTAGGTGACATAATGTTCCAATTGAGATCCTGAGTCGAGTTGCGTTATTGGTTCATGGCAGGCCGATAACGCGATTGACTCATAATTGCATGGTAATGACACAGTAATTGACACTTTTGTCACGAGAACCCGTCAACTGATAATTAGGAAGCTTTAGTATAGTCAGCAAACAACCGACTATAGTCGCACTAACCATTGAAGATAGTATAGTCAGCAGGCAGTAGACTATAGTCGCACTCACCGTTGACGAGTATAGTCAGCCGACTATACTCGCACTCACCGTTGACGAGTATAGTCAGTCGACTATAGTCGCACTAACCGTTGACGAGTATAGTCAGTCGACTATACTCGCACTCACCGTTGACGAGTATAGTCAGTAGACTATAGTCGCACTCACCGTTGACGAGTATAGTGAGCAGGCAGTCGAACAGCGGCTGCAGGCGCTGGTGGCCGGTGGTGACGATCTTGTGGAACACCACCACCAGCAGGTCGGCGTGCGAGCCGGTGAACACCGGGATGTCCATGGGCACGGTGGCCGTGTAGGGCTTGTTCAGGCGCACGCCCAGGTTCCGCTCCCCGGACAGCAGCAGCAGGATGAACACGCCGATGTGCATGAGGCCCACGCGAGCTGGAAATTGTCATAAGATAACTATGACACGTGATTGAACAGATAGATGATTTTTTAAAATATGACTTCATCATATATGTATAATTACTAGCTGTTACCTACTTAGCTAGCTTAGCTTAGCTGTTACTGCGACTTCGTCCGCGTGGTATATAACACAAAATCCTATTTTTTAAAATAAAAGTAGCCTAAGTTACTCCTTATTACATCAGCTATCTGCCAGTGGAAGTCCCGTCAAAATCGGTCCAGCCATTTCAGAGATTAGCCGAAACAAACAGACAGACAGACGAAGAAAAAATTTAAAAAATGTTGTTTTTTTTTTTTTTTTTTTTTATTACATTATAGGCAAGTATTTGATCTCGATCTCAGCTGATGGTAAGTGACGATGAGATCTACGATGGAGCATACTTGCCTAGGTAGGAAGGCGGCAGTAGATAGAGACGCTACATTCACTAGGCACATGCAGCGCAGCTGATCTGACCCGCCATCCATGAATGGCAACACCGAACATCATGCCGGAACACGGCTAGACCGCTTGGCGACATGGCTTTGTTCGGTGGGTGGTGACTAGCCACGGCCGAAGCCTACCACCAGTAAATGTAAAGTTTTGGTATATGTACCGTGTATACATCCAAATGCACTTAGTAAAATGGGGTTATTTTAATCTTACAAACAGACACTCCAAATTTTATTTATTTGTATAGATGTATAGATAATCGTCATTGCTGTTACTCACATTGGTCAGCCCTGGAGTCGTTGAGGTGGTACAGTATTGGCACCAATACTTCTAGCACGTCGCTACTCTTCAACACGTAGTACATGAATTTCTGTGAAAAAAAAAACTATGTTATAATAATATTCTAACAAAATATATACTGTCTAATGTTGTTTCACTTCTGCGGGGTGGTCTTAAATCGTACGAAATTGGTAAATCAATTTCGTACGATTCGTTTTCGTTTTTGAATCGATGTCCTAAAGGACATAGATTCAAAAACATCCGTCGCTTACAACACTGCTACGTCAATATAGTGCGACCGTAACATCTTGATATTTTTAAATCTATGTTGGAATATAATGTTTTCAGAATCTGTATAAAGTATTTTTTTTTTATTACATTATAGGCAAGTATTTGATCTCGATCTCACCTGATGGTAAGTGACGATGAGATCTACGATGGAGCATACTTGCCTAGAAGGTACCTGTTCACTCTCGACTTGAAAACACCCAGATTGAAGTGAACGGGGAACAAAGACGCCGGTAGCGTGTTCCTACATTATTATTACCTTGTTGTAGTCGCACATCTTCCAGAAGAGCACGAGCAGTTCCTGGTGCAGCGCGACCTTCTTGGCGGAGTTGGGCAGGTAGGTCTGCGCCAGCGGGTTGTTCAGCAGCCGCGTCACGCCGCGCAGGATCAGCTGGAAGTCCTCGTCGCGGTGGATGCGCGACAGGTAGTTGATGAACAAGTTGTCCGGGAGGGCCTGCCGTGCCAATAATTAACATCATCATTATCCATTTGGCACCATATAAAATATATATATCATCATTGACCATTTGGCACTATACAATATATAAACATCGTAATTGAGCATTTGGCACCGTACAATATATAAACATCATAATTGACCATTTCCCACTGTACAATATTTAAACATCATAATTGAATATTTGGCACTGCACATAATATAAACATCATCATCGACCATTTGGCACCATACAAAATATAAACGTCATCATTGACCATTTGGCACCGTACAAAATATAAACATCATCATTGACCATTTGGCACCGTACCAAAAATAAACATCATCATTGACACACCATTGGTAGTGACCCTGCTTTCTGTATCGAGTGTCCACCGGCTTCTAATCCCCCCGGTAGGCTGAAAGTATGTGGTGGTTAAAAAAACTATCCTAAGGTACTTACTTCCTCAGAGTCCTCACTGACTGCATTGCTGGTGTCGTGATCTAGTGTAACGATTAGCACCTGCAGCGCCACCTACAAAGAAAACAACGTGTGATAGAAAACTTAAACACGTATCACAACTCAGCAATGTACTCTAAACTAAGCAATAAATTAATAATTTCAACTAGAAATGGGAGCATTTTTTATCAATAAATATCTAGTTATTGTCATAATTTAGCTATTTAAAACGTGCAGTATAATATTGTGTCTCATTTGTTTGAGTAAAAAAAACTGTCTCGCATTGTATTGAACTATTGGCTAATGCTTTTTTTTTTAGTCGCTTGTTTAATTATCTCCGCTACTTTCGAATCATAGAGCCCAAGGTCGTCGGTAATTTCGCTTGACATTGAGAATGTTGCCTCCTATTACTCTTGAACTTATGTTGCTCAGTTACAGACCATCCCCCAAATTTATAGACGTTTTATAACTTTACCAAACGTCATATAGTACTGCACACAAAAGTTTTGCTTTGCACAGTACTAAATGACGTTGGATAAAGTTATAAAAGACTATAAATTCGGAGGTATATTTATGCACTGTAGGTTAGGACAGATAAAATATACATTTGCCTTTTGACAGGAGGAAAATCACTATTAGAGATTTGAGATATCAACTCAAAATTATCCAATATTCCTTAGTGAATAAAGTAGCAAATCCCATAACAGTGACGAAAATACTATTTTCGTTATAAAATAGAGATACTCACTTCCACAAGTGGTTCCAGGGTATCAGCGAAGAGTAGGTGGTTGTAAGGCAACCCCAGCCCGACCGGGTCGTACGAGCAAACAGTGTTTAGTAGCGAAGTGAACAGCGGGAGCGCGTGGCGGTTCTCCGAGCTTGTTAAATACCTGTCAAGAGGTTAAATAAAAAATAAGAAGCTATTCATGTAAGCCACAAAAGTATGAATGGTCAGAATCCACCACCGCCATCTGTTCCAATGAGTCTAATTCTGGAGACATATTAACCACTAACTAATGTCCGCAACATCGTCCGCATCTTCAAATTGATATAACTCTTTTATTCATAAACTGATTATATTAAAACAAATACTAAATATGCACCATACATTTGTGAAAACCGCATCCAAATCAGTTAAGCCGTTTCTGAGATTAGTGCGCACAAACGCACAGACAAAAAGACAAGGAAACATTATAAATATAGTAAAATTTCAATACACATTTTACTATTCGCTTTCAAACTCGGGCTTGAGATTTAAGATTGCCATTACAGAATAGCACTACAGTTGGAAATAAGTGGTAAGTGTAGTGTCTAGTGGTAAGTCTAGTGGTGGTAATTCGTGGTGACTCACGCGATCCACTTGTTGTGGTGTGTGGCGGCGCGGGCGGCGGGCTTGTACACGGTCTCGCTGAAGCAGGTGAGCAGCAGGCGCAGCAGCTCGGCGCGCGCGGCCTCGTGCGGCGCCGCGCGCGCCGGGCTGCGCGCGAACCCCACGCCGCCCGCCCAGATGTACTCGCAGCTGTCCAGCGACGACAACTCCTCCGCGCGCTCCTACATACCTTTTGTTAAGTATCCTGTGTGTACTACGAGGGCTAGGCGTAGCTAGCACCGTCAACCGACGGTAGTGTATTAGGAGATGTATGGTATCAATGTGGTATGCCAGGTACGTAGCATATAGCGATCAGAGGTCTTTACCTACCCCCACGGGACATGGGCGTGAGTATGTGTATGTATGTACACAGAACGTGGTCCGATGCCGTCTCATCGTGACGCTGATATTATAGCGTCGCGACGCCGGTATTTAGCGTCGCGACGCCGGTATATAAGCGCCGCGACGCCGGTATATAAGCGCCGCGACGCCGGTATATAAGCGCCGCGACGCCGGTATATAAGCGACGCGACGCCGGTAAATAAGCGTCGCGACGCGTATATATGTAATCTTATATAATAAGCAAATAAACTGATATACACTTGACAAAACAAATATAGACATAAATAAATGGCAGGAAGTCAAAGTGAAGTGCTTTTATGACATCAGCCAGTGGAACCGGCTTTGTCCATTAGCACCTCACACAGATAGGGGATCAATAGTCAGTGATAAGATAGTGTTATCTCATGAACAATACTTACAGGGCCGGAGCGCTTGGTGCTGGTTACTGTGAAGTCCGGACAGAACAGCAAATCCTGGCAATGTAATATTGGATTTTAAGGATGCTAAATAAACATCATCTAAAAAAATTACTAATCTTTTTTTAAAGAAATCCCCACATGTTTTTGGTAGCTTAAGATGATTTAGAATCATGTTGAGCATCTGGGCAAACCATCCGCATCATACAAGCAATGTAGATCCTCAACACTAGCAGTACTCATAACAATTTTGAATAGTTTATTTTATAAATTTTGTGTATTATATGAGATATGAGAATGATGACAATTGATAGTGTTGATTTCATATGACTTTAGAAATGCCTTATGACAAGATTTACATTTTCAGATACAACTCACACAAACAGCATTAATAAGTGACTGTGCTAATGGCACAGACTCATTCTCAGCAGCAGCTGGCAAGGAGGACCAGAAGAAGCCGTGCCATTCAGGCTCTTCTAGCATGTAGGGAAGCACTCTTGTCAGCAAGCGGGCACAATTGAGAGCTACAAAAAAATTCATTTGTCTATACACAGAATTTAAAAAATGTACACAGACTTAGTGGATATCTAAAAATAGAATCTTGAATTTGTTTTGAAATTTGCTGATGTCTGTTTAATTACAGGGTAGGTTTACGCAGTTTAGTTGACATTTTTATAATCCATGTTTTAAAAATGCAATAAGTTTTGTTAGGTATAGACAAGAGCTATGCTTATAAAGGTTCAATAAAATTGAGTAAGCATATAATAAATATTCTGCGATAGCTGAAATACCAGTTTGTTGTTCCCTTTGTGTCCTGCAGCTGCTGTCGACCATCTTCACCAGTTTCTCAACAGCTTTGTAAACCAGGGTCGCAAGATTATTGGGTGACTCCTCGCGTAAGGCGCGTATCTCAGCCCCAGGCACTAGCGCAAATACATCCTGCACGTTTGTCACGCTCTCCGACCAGAACTGATCCCAGAAACTATCGTCTGATGAGTCGATAGGCTGAAATTAATCATTTCATCAATACTTTACGAGCATCTTATAATAACAATCTATGCACGACATGCTTAAAATCATTACTTGTGTTTTAGAAGTCAGCTGTACCACAGCCTTCCGGAAGTTTAATTTTGTGTCAGCGTTTCCCATCTTTTTCGGCTTTTAGTTCTTCAGAAACTGTAAATCCATCGCACCTACGTTCGATGAAAACAATGAAAAATGACAACTGACTGACAGTCAGTAAGAATGACAGTATACGACGTGTCAAAGATAATACGTATACAGCCACTGACGTCCATGATACAAGTACGCTAGACTAATGATATCCTTTAAAATGACAGCTATCTATTGTGCCTATTTGAAGCGCCCCCAGCGAGGGGGAAAGGAACTAAATCTGACGTAAAATGCAAATGGCCGTTGTTTTGTTTACATCGTCTCCGTGTTTATAAAGTGATTTTGAAGGTTTAACGCGATTAAACTTGTTTGTTGTGTCGTATTAATATAGTTAATACATAAATAAGTGGTGTTAGTTTATAGGTAAACCATGAAAGAGTGCGTGTTATGCAAAACTCTTTACCAGAAGGGAAGTGGGGTTACATTCCACAAGTAAGTGAATTTACGGCTAATATTCAAGAAATTAAAACTTCTATTGATATTTTAGGCACTTAAAAATATGTTACTAATCTTATTTATACGTGATTACAACGCATTTGTCTTTGTATTATCGGTTTATTATAAACAATAAAATTCAATAGTGCTGTAAAAGTTCCTTGTCGATAAAATTTATCGATATTTTTTCTATCAATATCTTAAATAGATAGAACGTTCAAGAACGTAAAAATCGCCGAAGACAGATTAGTATTATCAAATACATATTATTTTAAAACAATGTTTACTAATTCACAGGTTTCCGACTGACAATAGAAGACTAGAATTATGGCTCAAAAACATTGAAAACTAGTTGGCGTCCGAAAAAATATGATTACATCTGTTCAAAACACTTCTCTGATGACTGTTTTATTAAACATAACTCATGTACTACTTTGATGATTTTTATTTTCTATTAATACCTTACCTACTCCATTGCTTCCCAAACAACATTACATTACCTCATTTCTAATTAAAAAACGATCCTTATTTAAGTAGGATCTAGCTAGTCACACACCACCCTTTAGTCCGGTTTCGGCTTATCCTAAGATTACCTACCCTACCCATGAGCGATTCGGCTAATCATTATCATTATTTGCTTCATCTTAGTATTAACCACTCGACTATTTTGGACATTAGCCATTGTTAAAGGAATGGATCATAATTATTTTCATTTTACTGCATGGGTAGGTTTAAGCATAAACATTTTTATCGATGTATCATATCATTGTCCCATCTCTATTATTAGTTCCATTCCCCCTCACTGCCGCTATCAGCGCCAAAATGGCGAAAATCAAATAGGCACACGATAACCGGGCTTATGATTAGTCCAGCGATGTATACCATAGAGGTCAGTGTATACAGCCCTCTATCTCCTCTATTTTATACTTCTAGACCGTTCTAGACCATACAACTAGTTATCTTTAGGCGGGCTTATACATCCGGAATTTCATAATCTGAAGTTCATAATCTTAAAAGCGGACGCTCGCCCATGAACCTATTACTCATGTGCTCGCCTCACACCTCCGCTTGTCAGTATCATTCTGTCATATCGATCTGAAAAAAATCTTAACCGGAAACATTCTGAATGAGTGTGATATAGAACAGAATTGTATGCAATTCTGACCGTTTTGATTTCATAATATGAAATTTTGGATGTATTAGTCCGCCCTTATTGGTCTTTGGACCATAAACATTCTAGTCTTGGTCACTACAACACTACTATTTACTCTGCTATCTATGAAAATAAAAAAGGAAAAAATCATTTGAAGTCCTGAAAATGGCTGCCGCGAACATCGTTCGTAGTGTTTTTAGTGGATTGCTACGGCCTTCCACCACCTATAGAACTCCGGTGGTATGCCGGCTGTCGACTGTTGCCTTGCAGCAGAAGTATAAAACAGTGAAAACCGCTGTCAAGATATACAACAATCTATCCCTGCATAATGGGGTAAGAATCTTATCAATGGATACAATGTGATTTTTAGGCGTTAAAACTTTGAATTAGGTCACCCAAATGTTAGTTTGATTTTAAATAATATCTGAAAAACATTAGGGAACCTAATTTACTCGAATGATAAAAATATAACCTATAACTTATTGCATAACAAATATGTACAGTGTAACCTATACTGTTTAGGTACAGTCACTGCGAACACAACAGTACTCGTCCGGAGCCCAAACTAAACCTTCAGTCCGAGAAATAGAGGAGCGAGTGATTAAAGTTTGCAAGGCTTACGACAAACTCAGTGGTGCCCAGGTACTTTATTCTTATAATCATTTTGTTTCAGGCCCAGCCTGTCTTTGTGCGCAGCTACAGCGAGGGCCCTCCTCTCACCTTAGACCTTATTAAAAGTAGGGTGCTACTTGTACTGCAACTTTATGACAAAATTAGCCCTGAAAAGGTAGATTTTTATAAAATAATTTGTTTATTTTCTGAACTTAACAACAATAATTATAATGTTATTGGCCACACTGCTGAGCAAATAGGTCTCCCCTCATTGTGAGAGAGATTCAACCCATAGTCGGCCACATTGGCTCAGTGCAGATTGGTAGACTTTACACAGCTTTAGGGAGAAAATGTTAAGTTCTCCAGACATGTAGATTTCCTCACAGTGTTTTAATTTGCTGTGATTATCATGGTTGCAAATGAGATTCACACATGAAGTTCCAGAGGTGCAAGTGGGGGTTGATTCTGTACTTTTATAACAATTCTAACAGTTCATTTTTCTTTTTTCAGCTAAACATTGACTCGCATTTCACAAATGACCTGGGATTGGATTCCCTTGATCATGTAGAAGTGATAATGGCTATGGAAGATGAATTTGGCTTTGAAATCCCTGATGGAGATGCGGAGAGGTTGGTCAGGCCACGAGATATCATCCAATATGTTGCTGATAAGGAGGATGTTTATGAATAAATAATAATAAGATTGTCTGACATTCATAGCCAGTTGTAAACACTTTACTTTGGAGATAATACATGTAAAAACTAGTAAGTTTCAGTGGTTTTTGGTCTCCAACTGGCTTGAAATATCAGAGCTTTGATCTTAGTGTTTAGTTGATTAATTTTTTCTTGTTACCCAACAAGAATGAACAAGGTAAACAGCTGAATGAACATCCATCTGATGATGTATAGTGTAAATTCTGTTTTAATGATTATATGCCTGTTAGAGTAGATCATTTGTTTTTTTCATTTTGATCTATAAACATATGGATGAAATAAAGTTGGTCCAATAATCTTTTTTTCTTTTTATGCTCAATATAAACCTGTGTATAAGGTCCTTCGGATATGCTAACATTTAAAAACCGGATACTTCCCCTAGAATTACCCAAATACAATACAGTTTTTGTATGCACCTAAAACCTACTTCATACAAATATATCTTGTTACATTTCTTTATCCACATATGTTTGATAATAGTAATTCATATCTCATAGAAATTGCAGCTGCAGTCAAAGATGTTTCAATTCACATTGCTGGGGTAGGGGAACAAAGCTGATTTTTGGAGCATATGTGTTCATTGCATTATACCTATACCTTTATCCTAATAGTATAACTTACAACAAAAGATATATGGATACCATAACAGCGACTTGCAGACTATTCCTATCAAGGCAATGTGTGGGGAACAGGCGAGTCTCGTGCGATAAGAGATTATAAATTGTCTCGCGATTTGGCGCGCATTGAGGCGAAATGCATACTTCTACAGAGTAACTTATATGGACCGAAATACCTCATTCCTAGCAGCTTGCATGAGTAAACTGTGTCGCGCTATGACTGCGCCCATAACGTTACGTAATCATTCACTAGGTACTCAAATTGTAGAACTTGTTTTATCTAAAGGAGGATTATCTCCTTTTCGCTGGATTAATGACAATAACAACCAACCATGTATTATAGGAGATACTTAGTCGATCTGTCCTTAGAAACTAGTTTATTATAATAGGTATACTTCACTATTAAATTGCATATACAAACCGACCTACTATATGTCTGTGCATACATATAACATCCAATTACGGTCCTCCCCGAATCCAATAGGAATTGTTGAGATTGACCTATTTTTAGACCCGTGAGGGGGGCCCCGCGTGCGTTCGATGACGTCATAACATACTGATAGGCATGTGTTATGGCTAAAAAATCGATCATGAACCTCTCCATACATCATTTGTTTTTGGCTGCAAACAGGGATTTCTACCCACATCTTCATATAGTTTTCTTCTATTCACAATGGTATTACAGAGTACATTTGTACTACCATTATAAATTTATTAAATACCTATAAATATGGAGATAGTCTCCAGTGAAAAATATGGTTACAAAAAACCACAAAATAAAACTGATTTTTGAGAATCATAGTATTTATACAACTTTATTTCATGAAAATATTTCACATTAAAATAGTCAAAAGAGATGGAACAAAAGTGTTTTAAACATTTCATGATGAAACAAATTATTTTCAGGTTTGACTAGTCACAAACGGAGAAAATAATACAGTTTTAAGTATAAAATAACTTATTTTTTGGAAAGCTAACAACATTCCCCCATCTGCTTACATCGGGTGAAAAGAAACTAGTTTAAGCATACAATAACATTTATGTATTATACAGACTATGCTCGCGACATCTACGCACCGCACTATACACACACATGCAAAGTTCCACATAGTCATTATATTACACTACACATTTATTTACAACATCGCCCGGCGTTCGGAGCCTCGATATATTATTCTCTTATAAACAAAAACAATTTAAATACTGATATCTCCAGTTGTCTCGCCGCCTAAAATGACGGAATTCATACTAGCATTGCATTTACAATAATAAATAACAACAAAAATAATATACCGGAGTACTAAAGGCGGGTTTCCGCAGTACGCTTGCACTCAGACCGAATGACTACTCGGACGCTACTAGTGTCGTGAAACGAGTGGACCCGAGCGCACTCGTATCGTGAAGACCCGACATAACGTGGTCACAACTAGGGATTGTTCGACTGGAGAATCGGAACGTGAAGTGTCCACGGGTTATCAAACTAGCGCTGTTTGTGCTCCGCGTGCGTGGCGCCGCGCGCTACCTGAACCGGTTGGCGCGCGCGCGGCCCGCACCGGCCGCACCGCCCGCGCCGCCCGCGCCGCCCGCCGACCGCAGCCGCCGCGCCGCGGTCGAGTCCACCCGCGCCACGCGCACGATCGGCTGCAGCCAGCCGCCCAGACCCTGCAACGCTCGCCTCCTTTTCTTTATCTCCTTGTCAGCCTCCGAGCTGCGCGACTTTCTCTCGTCTTTATCATCAGCCTTTTTCTTCTCGTGTGAGATTTTCAAGTCCAGCAAAGACTTCTCCTTATCTATAGTTGTATCGGAAACATCTATCGCCTCGCATTTATCTTGCGAAGATTCCGACGAATCTTCCGTTAATGTTTTCTCTTCTAATTCGGATTTCTCTATAATGGTTTGTTCATATTTATCAGACTCTGAAAGATTATTTTCGTCTTCGCTGATCATGTCCTGTGTGGAGTCGTCATGGGGCGGTTCCGCCGAGGATCTATCTAGACTGCTTTCTGCCTTTTGTTCTGATTCACAGCTATTCGCTCTGGAACACTTTTTCTGCTTTCTCTTGTTAGGCCAGCCGGTCCTATTCTTCTTTTTGAACTTCCCTCTTTTCCCTCTCGGCCTGTCTATGGCTTCTTTTAATTCCTGCCTCATGATATCACAGTTCTCGCACTCAGATACTAAGCTCGATACATCGGGAATGTTAGTGGACGTGGTGACCGCTGCCTCGCCATCCATAGCCTCCTCAGACACTTCATATTCTGCCGCGTCTTCGAAAACTTCTGATAAGAATTGTTGGAGTCTTTCTGACGCCTCCTGAGTTTCGGAAAGGACCGGCTCCAATTTCATATTACTGTGTGTGTCACTGACAGTGTCTTCAGAGGCCGTCGACTTGTTATCGTCTGCGTGTTTTCTTCTGTTCAGCAATCCAGCAGACCCAAGTATTGCTAAGGTTGAAGCATGTTCTCTCGGAGATTTTCTCGGATGGCTTTCTAAAGCTAGTAATGCGGCTGTACGTTTCCTAATCTTCTGTTGCTTCATCCCCCGGGTACCATATGACCGCGAAGGTCCCGGTTTTCCTTCTCGTTTCACTAGATCACTCAGCGGACAGCAATTAGGCTTCAACGGAGGTAACTGACCCATCTCGTATGGTAACTTTGGCGATTTGGAGTACAGTGCTGTAACAATAGGAAAACATAAATTAACAAAATGTTATGTGTTTAATCATTGGGGAGTGGAGTACTTAGTATCAGGGTAGATAAATATCATGATTTTTTTAATGAAACTTCTTATTATACAATTTCTATACCCAACAACAAAAGTTTGTTTTCTTTTTAATTAAAATTGTTTTGATGGCCTCTTTGGTTGGGAGATCCATCATAAAGAGATTATTCAAAAACTATTCTGGACTGCACTAATATAATTGCAGTGCAATGATTTTTTTAAGTCTTTATTTTTTTTGTAGGTTATGTTACCATTACAAAGAGAATTATGAAACAGGTCAGTCTGATTTATGATTGATATAATCAAAGGATTTTTTAAACAATGAAGTTTGATTTAAATCAATCAACCCTGATTAGTATGATACTTACAGAAGTATTGCGGTACATTCTTAGTTAGCACCTTGTCTTCGTCTTGCCGTTTGAAAGTTTCGAACCACGGCTCGCTGTGTGGCACAGATTCAAATGCAAACTCCAATTGCTCCACAGCTGGTGTATATTTCAGTTTACCGTCCTCCCACTTCAGGCACCTCTCGGTGGGTTCTCTCAATGGACTGATCTCACACTCAGGAGCTGGGGTTTCTACCGGTACTTGTTGTTCTACCACATCTTCTTTTTCCTCTGGTGGTTCAACTGGATTTTTGCAAGGTACTCTCCTAGCCCGTTTTACGATTGGAGGGATCCGTCTTTTCCGTCTCCTCTTGTCTTCGGGCCAGCTGTCTTCCTCCGAAGATTCCTCCTTCAGTGCGAGAGGTCGGGCCTGTCTCCGCCGTTCGATAGTCGGAGGCGGCTGAAATGGACTCTTCCGCCTCGCACTGAGTTCTTTATCATCCTCATCCGATGACGTGGAACTAGCTGAACTAGCTCGTTTCGGAAACATGAACTGTTCTGCTTCGTCACTCAGCACTGAGAGCTCTGATCTTCTAACTTTCCTGAACTTAACCACCAGAGGTTTAGTTCCGTTGACCGCCGGCGGCGACTCCTTCCTCTTGGTTGGGAAGCCCCCGCTGGATCGTAGCTTAGTACTGACGCCAACTACTTTGTAATACTGACGATCCTCGCCTTGCATCTCACTCACTCTTTTACTGCACCTCGTATTATGTTTCCTGTCATCGTCGAGCGCGCCATTGCGTTTAGGACTCTGGTTACCGTTCATCGTCGAGTCTGGGGACTGGGATCGCTTCGGGCGCTTGTTCTTGGGCGGGTCGACATCTCCGTTGCACATCTTTCTTAAAGACCTTCTCTCGCCGTTGATGGGCGTCGCTTTGTCCAGGAATGTGGTGACGTCGGCGCCGGAGCCTATCAAGGAGTCGAGCGCGAGGAAGTTGGTGTGGTCTCGGACGAAGGCGAGGTGGTGCGGCGAGCGCCGGTGCAGCGCCGCGTCCTCGTAGTCTGTGTTGCACATCTCGCAGTACCCCCCTTTGACCTCCTTTTCCTCCCTCTCCTTGATTCTGGGGCGGCTTTTTCTCGTCATTCTGTGGAATAAAGATTATTGCTATTATGGTTTCAATCGAGTTTTTACGATATTTTGTATTGCATTTAATATATATTATATGTATTTATATTCCCCCTCATTTATAAGTTGTAAAAGAATATTACAAAGCAGAATGCCACTGTAAATAGACGATGTTTTATAAGAATTACATACTTCTGTGTTGCCGCAGTATAAACAATATTATCTGGAGTTTCTTTTTTCTTCTCTTTAGGCGGATCCGGCTCTAATGATATTTCTGGCCATTCATCAAACTCCTTGTAAATCGGTCTGCACAATCTGTAAATGAATTGAACCAGTTGTAGCGTGTCGAATCACATTCGAATGTATATCGGAATGGTTTTTTATAAATGTTTCATACTTGTCCAAAAACTCAATCTTGATAAAATGTTTAGTGAAGAGCGTGACATGCGCTTTACGGGACGCCGTGAAGAATGTATCATACAGTTTATCCAAAAGACTTATAGCCTGAAAGATTAATAAATATGCTGTATAAAGATATATAATAATAAAGCGAAATATTATGATATTTGTTAGAGGAGAAAGGAAATGTTAGTGAATAAATATTTGTTAGCAAGAGCAGGCGCAAGCATAATAAAACTCAGCATTTTATAATACGATATTATCATCTATATTTTTTTTCTAGATTAGAGTGACAAAAGCGTGTCAGCAGACCATGTAAAATGATCTTTGTTGAAGTGTTTTGATTATTATTAAAAGCATTCAGATTTGAGTCTAAGGCAACATACAGAACACGAGTAGGGAACTTAAGTATATAAAAAAAAACTAGGCATAGATGAACAAATAAATTAAATATTTTAACAACATATTAACTATGCATTTTCAGAATGCTGACAATGCAAGATCTAAATATAACATCAGACTCGAATCCAATAAGTTACAAAGACACCAATGATTTTTTTTAAACAGCTTGATCAGCAGCCCAACAGATAGAGATAGAGCTGATAGAAAAACAGAAGAGAGAATATTTATAGCTCTCTTTTCCTCTATTGGGCAGTCGATTCTACCATGTAGCAGGGCTGTCTATCTATTATACCTTCTGCACAGTGAGTTGTACGTAGCGCTGTTGCGGGTTCTGGGCGTGTTCGGTGCGTCGCACTCGCTCGAGCATGGCATCGGCGCGCGCGCGGCTGTCACGACGCGCCCATCGCGCCCCCACCCCCGCGCACCCCGCCCCAGCACCCGCCCCCGCCCCAGCAGGGCTGGCGTACTCGGGACGATCGCGGATCACGTGGCTGACGCGTGATGTTAGGAACACTTCCTGTTGCTGGAAAATAGAGAACAAATTAATTTTCGAGTAGAATAGATTCATAGGTTGTTGGATGTTTCTTAACAAAAAAAATCGACGTACGCATGCTCTATGCGTGTATAGTATGGCGGCTCTATCTAGCAATCAATATGACTGCATGATATCCATTGATCATAGATTATATCAATATTTCTTTATGTCCACTAATACTTTTAAAAAGTCTTTCAAGTGTTTAGACTATGATCTACAGAATGTAGTTAGTATATCAGTAGGAAATATTCTGAGAGGGTGGCTACATACACTGTGGCATGTTTGTCCCCACACTTTTTATGAAATAATTATATTATTATGTATCTCCTGACCAAGGACTGATTTTGGTCACAGCGGCTAATGTCAACAGAGACTAGCCATCTGCGGAGGAGATATAAGGTATAGTGGACAAGTGTGTGTCCAGCAAAGATGCACCTGCTCTACCCTCACTCTCATATTTAGACAATGGCATACTGACACGACTGGAGAAAGATCATGCGCATGTCCGTCTGCTTTACATGCTCTGATAATCATGATTGGAAATGAGATTTGCACTTGATATCCAGAAATCCTAGAGGAGCATGCCAAGTTTTGAACCTGCAACCCTTGTTCCCGAGGTGAGAATTCTATCAACTTGGCTATGACAGCTTGTTCTGCTGCTGTGTATAACCATTCAATGAGTTTCCCAAATAATAATCTATTTATAACATTTTAATGTCTTTACAATTATGTGCTTTAAATTTCATCAATCGTCTGAAATTTTAAAGGTATCCCTTTATTGCATTTAAGCATATTTTTCGCAATAAAAGTATATTTTTATAATTCAGTAAACAGGCATGGACATGTTAGGGTTGTCTCCTTTGATAATGTTAGTCCAAATAAAATTGATCTAAGGAAATTACATTATTTTATTTTTCTATGTCGGCAATACTATTACTAAAAATACATCACTGAACTTCCTATAATTCTGCAGGAGTAATAAATGAAGCCTTATTTTTTTCTACTCAAATAACATTATGGATGGCAACCCTAGCTTATGTCAACCTTGCATTAAATTATTCAAAACAAAGATAGTTTGTCAGCTTATAACAGACTCATTTTACATATGTTTATGTTGCATAATGCATTGCTGCTATGCAGCACATTCACATAAGCTTGTAACACAACTTTTTACCATAACAACAGGCTAATGGCTAACATACTTACATTGATAAACAAGAAAAACATCTATTAATAATAACAAAAAAAGTACTGATAAACTAACACTAGACACATTTAGTTGTGATAAAGTTGCCAGGATAAAAAAATATACCCAGCTATTTATCACAGAATTACAGGCAACCTCTTGTTTTAATTTCAGTACCTGTCAGCAAATGTTATTGTTTGGGTGCATGTACCTACTGATAATATGTGAAAGTGACCACTGCAGTGACCCAATACGCGATGTGAATGTGTCGCAACGCGCGCCCGACGCCGGCGACAACACTTGGTCAGAGGGCATTCTCGGAATATGTTATTGAGCGGTGCGGCCCGCCGCCGCACGGTAACGGGGCGAGCGACCGCCCGTGTCGACGTATCGACGCGGCCACCACCGCTGAGTTTTCCTTGAATTACTGTTCGCACAACGGGCCGACGCCCGGCCCGCGGCATCGCGCGCTCCAACTCGCGCCAACCGTCCCGCGCAAAAAAATAACACCGCAACTACCACACACAAATCTCACCCTTAACACATTACACTTAAGAATCACATCCCCTTAAAAACACTAAGTAATATCAACTGTCAAAAATTAAGCGGATACACGCTTAACCCGAGAAAACTACATTTTAAACGGCTTTTATAATGGATGTAGTGCAGCGCAGCACGAGAGCGCGCCGCGCGGCCTCGGGCCGCTGCATTTCGCTCTACGGTGGTGGGTCTAACGCGATCGTACAAAAGATGACCTAAAATTCAACGCAAGCTTTGCGCCCCGATTGCCATCCAATTGTTTTTAAACTATTTTTTTACTAAATTCTGACACGAGCACTGTGTCGGTACGCACGTGGGAATAATATAAACTGTATATACTTACATAAAAGCCGCCCGTGAGGCCCCCGCGCTCCGCTTATCACAAAAATAAGTAACTATATACTAGTCACTCAGACGGGCACTATGTTCGTCACTCACACATTTACCCTATTAATGCTTAATGCGTTCAAATAGTCTCTTTCACGCAATGCACAATGTAATTGAGTATTTATAATACAACCTTTGATACACTTTACAAAGTTATTTATATACATTTGCTCAATATAATCGAAAAAGTAACAACAAACACAAATCTGTCATACAAGATGGAGATATTTCACTGTAGTTAATGATGTGGCCACTAGAGGCGCTGTTATGGAGTGGAAGGGGCAACGCGTCTCATTGGTCCTTCTACATTTACGTTACATTTTACAAAGAATTATAGTAAAGATTTTGTTATTTTAATTAATATTATAAGATTTTATATTTGTATTTTAGCAAAACCTGAAATGAATTATATTATTTGGAGATATTACGATTTTATTCATAGAAAAAGGGTCTATATAAACCAGGATCACTGAATATAATTAGTTCGAATTAAAATACAAAACGTAGAACCGAACGTCAGTAATATGACCAAATCTAGTACACCTTTACTAAAGCCATCAAAAACAAAAATACTGTTATTCCTGATTTAGACATATAATACGCAATACATAACCAAAAATATGTGGCAACGTAGGTAAATAGCTGTACATAGCTGTATTACAGACAGACGAAACAATTTTGGCGGCAAATATCTGTAGCAAGCAAAGTACTTACCAAACCCATGTCTTGAATCCTACGAGATATGGATCTAGCGAGGCCATGATCTTGAATATCCAAATAAAAACAAAAATTTCTTCTCACTGCAACATACAAAAATATTGTTACGCATCAAAACGTATATATCGCTTGATGTAAATAGGTCACATTGGAAAAATGACGCACACACCTCTGATATATTTTTCGTCTAATTTCAATGTTGATACCATTTTTACTGATTTTAAGATGTCAAATCCTGAATGTTTGATCGATCATTATCGATGCATGGTTTTTTTATAGCACTGTATTTTTTAACTTTTAGGAATTATATAACTAATTTTCAAAATTCTGTACATAGATGAAGAAATTAAGTAATTCTTTCAATAGATTTCTCAACTCAAACGTTTCGAATCACGAATGTCGAGCTCGAAATGTCATTGACAGCTGAGAGGAATAGAGAAGAGAACTTTGTTGATCTATGGTACTATCGCACTAATAATCGATCGGATTGATCGTTTTTTTTGGTTTAGTTTAGAAATCATAAAACGAATATACCACAGAGGAACTTTTACAATTAAACTCACTTAAAACTTGACTAGATTTTTGTAGACGATAGGTACTTTAAGTTGAAATGTTACAATAAGAAAAAACGATTTTGCTTATTTCAATTGATCAATGATTAGCATCAATTGTGTTTGTCTGACACAGAATATTTATACTACCGGAATATACTACTATATTATCTTTCATGCTAGTAATGCCGTGCTTAAATCTCAACAAGGCAACAATATTTTTAGTTGGATGCAAATTATTATTGTGTAATTTCTAGTTAGCAGTATTAGCACCACTATCAATTTTAGTCCGGTATAAATAAAACGCATAAAGCCAACATCAAGTTTATTCATTTACGGAACCATCAGGCCGGAGCGCTAGGAGCCGCGCGTCCCGGCCGCCCGCGCCACCGCGCCGCCCCGGATGCCGCGCTGCAGGTAAACAGCGGGAATCATCGATGTCTATTAAGAAAGACATAGATAGGTTACTTGTTACTCGATATGGCACCACAAAACTGGGCTGCGCAGCGCATCTGCTGCTCAGTCTTATAAGTCTAGCTACATCGCAACTACGACGCAGCGCAATATATATCTGTCTTGCTTTCGCCCTTGCTAATTCTCATGCTATCTCGTTTACACTGATATTGTACCGTTTAGTGTTGTGTACAACCAACGTACTTTTTATAATAACGTTCACGTGTGTTTCAGCTGGTTAGGACCTGCATGACTTTTCTACGTTTATTACTTCAGTCATTGGCGGCAATATCATCGGCTGTATAATATTTATTGATTGCTCCGTCCGTGTTTGTGTATAGAGATGTTTGTAGAGACATGCATATTACGTTGTTATCTAAGTTACAGCGCTGATTGTGTTATTTTATATCATATCATACAAACTGGACTAATTATTAACTACGGGAATTTTTTGTTATGATTTCTGAATTTTCTGGTACTGTAGCCTAAGTTTGTCTTGATCGTTAAAGTCAAAGTCAAATCGTTTATTTCGTATAGGCCTACGGGTGCACTTACAAATTGTCATTAACATTTTTTTTCTTATCTCTACAGCCGGATAGGTTATAAGAAACAGAAACGATAGGCGTCATAAAAATAAAGTGAGGATTTTAGTTTTTCTTAAAATAGACAGAGAGAAACTTTGGATGCAAAACATTCCAATCTCAAATTACCTTCCATCCTGTATATTTGAATATTTTCGTAATAATTCTATTAAACATATTGGACTCGATACAGTTAGATAAGTTCCGAGGCCATCCACTGATCTTTATTGAATTGTGTTTAGCTGCTTGATAGATATACTAATGTTTATTGTTATAGATTATTAAAAGTTAGTGCTACTACTCCTTAAGAGATGGCGCTAATCCACTAAAACGAGACCCAACACTAGATGGCGTATTATTACATAATATTATGGCTGTCGTCTATACACACATATAAATAAAATTGGAGTGTCTGTTTGTAATATTAAAATAACCGCTTTTTACTAAGTGCATTTAGATGTATACACGTTACCTATACCGAAACAACATTTTTTACAATTTTTGTCTGTCTGTCTGTTCCGGCTAATCTCTGAAATGGCTGGACCGATTTTGACGGGACTTTCACTGGCAGATAGCTGATGTAACAAGGAGTAACTTAGGCTACTTTTATTTTAGAAAAAAAATAGGATCTCACGAAAAAAAATTAAAACCAATGTTGCAGCGCAGCGCCTGATTAAGGTTGATAGCAACAACCTGCAATGCGTCCCGCGGGCTCAGAATGGGCGAGCAGGCTGTTGTCAACGGTTGTCTTTGTTAAATACCACGCGGACGAAGTCGCGGGCAACAGCTAGTTAAAAATATAACAGTAGGCAGGAAACAGGAAAGGATATGTTGACACTGGCTTTCAACCTAAGCTGGCGATAATTAGAATAATATCCGTCTCGTTTGTTGTGACTAGATAATAAAACCACAAAACCCACTTAAAATATACTTATATTTAAATAAAGATTAGATTAACATTTTACAATATTACATTATTTTACATAGCCAGTTTGTAAAAATTCTTATGTAGGTATAGAGCTAAATATGTATTTATAAATAATATTAATGATTCGGGCATAGACAAAACTAAATAGCTTATAAAAATATATAAGCGTGGGGGCACATCATCAAGAATTCGTGCCGAATTTTATTCACTTAGCTGCGTTTGACGCAAGTTTAAAAAGTACCAGCTTAATCATAAACATAAATCTAGTTGGAGTCAATTTACGATAGCTAAAGAGCGTGTTTGTGTTCAATTATCACGCGTACAAAACAATAAAAGGCGGAGATATAAACATTTTGAGGTTAGTTTTCTGTCAAACAGAAAATTACCATTTCCGACTCTGGATATTGTGACCCCTCGCTAATCTGAGGGTTACAGTGAACGGTCATGAGAATAATATTTTATTTTGTTATGTCCATAACATGACATAAAATTTAAAAATCTAAACTCACCTATCATCAGTCTCAAATAAGTCGACGTCACTCACATATCGTAGGTAGTAGTGAACCACCACAAAAAATAATATTTGAGTTTTTTAAAGTCATTCGCACAGAAAAAGAAATAGCCACTCATCATATTTTTAAACATCAAAATTTTGAACTAGCTTGGACATAAATTTAATCTATGGGGTTTGTATACATGTTAATGATTGTCTTCACTTTGATCGCTGTTCGCGTCTCCGTTGAGGAGGGGCGGCGCGGGTGGCTTTATAGGCGGTGCTGGTATCACCTGTGGAGAAAAAATAAAATATAAATTATATTTCAATGGCATACATTTTGAAAACCCAACCAATAAGGCGGTCCCACATGCTTTTTAAAATGATACGCACTCAGTAAGCTTTGATTGACTTTCTACCTATGAAATAAAATGAAAAAAAAAAAAAAACAAAAAAACCATTCATATTTTTTTTTGCACTATCCAAGCACATGTATAAAGGTCACTACATTTTTTTTCCACCCCACGTACTCAAACACACGCGCACACAACCTCCACCTTTAAAATGTATAATATTATCAACTTAACTTTTTATTTCCCTTTCAAATAAGTATTACCCTTAGGCATTACACATGCAATGACCGACGGCGACAGCCTATACCACTGAGTACACAAACTAAGCTCAATTTCGAAAGGACCAGTGTTGCTATCTCAAATATTACACAGTTTGTGTGATGAACACAAATGTTTGTTTTAATAGTTATATCGTTGTTTAGTGCCCAAAATACAGGGAATCCAAGTTTGGGGCTAGATTAAAGCGACCAAAAAAGTACATTCTTCATTTGAACACTGCTTTGTAATGCCATTGTAGCTACTATAAAGGTGGGGTAAATGTTAATGTTATTGAAATTTCATGTAAAGTCGGCCGATTAATTCCTTTATCACTTTAAGATCGAATATCGTCTGCACATTATAGGATGGCAAGGTCTATTTACGTCATTTGTTATTAATTTGAACTAAGAACATTCTAAATTTAATTCTTAATGTATATTTCATTAACTAGGAGTTGTAATCAAATCTGATAAACTAATTTCAAGGCCGACTATACATCATCTAGTGGTACATTGTGGAACTAGTATTTTGTATTTTTATACTCTGTGGTTTTATTTAAAAAATATGTCTGTGCCAAAAATTGTGTATGACAGAGAAGTAAATATTTATATATTGAGCTTAATTTGTGTACAATGGAATCAGCTTCTGTGTATTCTTCTAGACAAAGACTAATAACGAGTATCCGAGTTTAATATTTAGGTTTTGTATTAAAGAGATGTGTCCAACTATTCTATCGATACTATTTCTAATCCATGCCTCAAGCATTGCGTACTTGAACTTCTGGCGAGGCTTCCTCGTCCTGTCACAAATAAATTGCTATTAAAATAGGAGTTTTGTATGGGCATGCTGCAATTATTCTAACTATAATAAGATAACTGTCTACTTTGAACTGAAACTGAAGCACAAAACTAAATACACTGACATTTACTAAATTAATTAATAATATATAATAATAAATAAGGTGGCTTATTGTAAAAGTTGTAGCATTAATAGTCGTGAAATATATTAAGACATCCATCAGTAAGTGATTAAAAATAACACCACATAAAGAGTGCATCGTGAAATTGTTCAGTTTTTTTTAACTTCAAACAAATTTTTATTTTATACTAGCTGACTAGGCCAACGTTGTTTTGGCATATAAAATAAATTGAGATATAAACTATCCTATCTTTGAAGTTGGATAAAACTGCACACAGTGTGCAAAATTTTATTAAAATCGGTTTAGCAGTTTAGGAGTACATAGCGGACAAAAACCGTGACACATAACTTATATAATTTAAGATATGACCACGTGATCAGTAGGGCTTATTCGATTGTCCGTTAAACATTTGACACACTTGTTGCTAGATCTTATTAACAAACAATGCTATGTATAGATGTGTAGGGTGTGTAGGGTGTGTTGGGTGTGTACTCACAGAGGGCTTGGGGCGGTGCGTGTCGACGGCGGGCACGGAGAGGGTGATGTGCTCCTCGCGGCAGCCGTACGCGACCGGCGTCAGCTTGATGACCGCGTGCAGCGGCACGTGCAGGTACGGCAGCTCCTCTGTCACATACAACGATGCATAAGAATCAGAATGTTACACAACGAGAGTTACACAACGATGCATAAGAATCAGAATGTTACACAACGAGAGTTACACAACGATGCATAAGAATCAGAATCAGAATATTTTTTATTCACTTAAACCATTATGTATAGTACTTATGAATCGTCAAAAGTTACAAAAATAGTATGCTACTACATAAGCAGCGATAACCAACGTTGGTAGAACGCTTGCCACGGTAACGAGGAGTGCAGGTGTAAATATCTCTCCGGGATTTCATGTGCGAATCTCATTTTCAATCATGATTATCACTTGCTAAACGGTGAAGGAAAACATCGTGAGGAAACCTGCATATCTGAGAGAACCCCACGAAAGATGTGTGAAGTCCACCAATCTACACTGGGCCAGCGTGATGGACTATGGCCTAATCGCTCTCGCATTGAGGGGAGGCCCGTGCCCAGCAGTGGAACATTAGAAAGGGCTGGAATGATTATTATTATTTTAAACAACGATGGACGGTCCAATAAGATTTAGACACCTTTTACGCGATAAAAAAAACATATGTCGTTAACAGTTTTGGGCAATTTTCTACCTCTTATCAATTTTGCTGA
This sequence comes from Pheosia gnoma, assembly GCA_905404115.1. Classification (NCBI taxonomy): domain Eukaryota; kingdom Metazoa; phylum Arthropoda; class Insecta; order Lepidoptera; family Notodontidae; genus Pheosia; species Pheosia gnoma. Next base: position 1,003,615 of record FR989907.1, read on the forward strand.
CAGAAGTACTGTACTTAATGGTCTACGTGAACAAAAAATATTCCGATTTTGATTCTGCACAACGAGTCCCACTGACCAGCGGACTTGTCGAGGAAGTATGCGAGCAGGCAGCGCATGACGGCCTGGTGCGAGACCACCAGCACGTTGCCCTGGCGCTCCAGCTCCATGATGACGGGCTCCAGGCGCGCCACCAGGTCCTCGTAGCTCTCGCCGCGCGGGTACCGGTACGCGAACTTGTTGGCGTCGCGCGCGTTGAAGTCCGACGGGTACTTCTGCTGGATCTCCGCGTACGTCATCTCCTCGCAGATGCCCTGCAATTGAAAGTGGATAATAATGTTATCGCCTGACGAAATTACCAATTGTACGGTCCCATACCAAGCAACGCTTGTATTATACGCATGCCGAATACATACTATTTGATGCGACCGGTATAAAATACATCTATAGATATGGGTTTGAGAGCACACAACTTGTGACGGACGCATGCAATGTATGATTCCAAGCTAAGCAATGGTACAGGCATTCCAACATCAGTATGTATTTTTGTGCCAGTTCTTGAGAAAAAATAAGATGGGGGGGAATTCAGGAGTGGACAGGTTTTATAAAGACAACTTATAGTCTTATGGTCATTGTTTTTGGCAGATTGAGGTGGGTATTTATTTATTTGTCAAACATAGGTACAAATTAACATATTATAAAAATAATTTATTGCTCTATGTCTTACCGGCAAAACATAGAGCACAACATTATTTTTGTCCAGACTATTTTTTTTTTAATATTACATTATAGGCAAGTATTTGATCTCGATCTCACCTGATGCTAAGTGGCGATGAGATCTACGATGGAGCATACTTGCCTAGGTAGGAAGGCGGCAGTAGATCGAGACGCTACATTCACTAGGCACATGCAGCGCAGCTGATCTGACCCGCCATCCATGAATGGCAACACCGAACATCATGCCGGAACACGGCTAGGCCGCTTGGCGACATGGCTTTGTTCAGTGGGTGGTGACTAGCCACGGCCGAAGCCTACCACCAGTTGAGTTGTCACCTGGTTGGCACCACCCAGGGTCACGTGTAGGGTATCTCGAGGGTACTTAATTCTCCTACGGACGAAGGTGACTCGACCCCAAAAATTATTTGTTCTGAGGTTTCTATGCACTCACCGCGTCGATCTCGTTGAGCGCCTTCCACCTCTCCTGCGGCGCCTTGACGTCCTTCACGGTCTGTATGGCGCGCTTCATCCACGAGGTCCACACGCGCAGCCCCGGGATGCGCTGCTGCTCGATGTAGCCGGCCAGCGCGGCCGCGTAGTGCCGCCCGCGCGCCGACAGCGAGCTGTCGCCGCCGATGCGGCCCTCTATGTTGTGCGCGCTCTCGCCGTGCTGCACAACATGTATAAGGGAGCGTTCAAGTATTACGTAATGAATTTGGGGGGAGGGGGGAGTGTCTTCTGAAACGTTACAATGCGTTACAGGGGCGGGAGGGGGTTTGAACTACGCGTTACGTAACATTGTTTTAACCCTTCAGAACGGTCGCGTAGAGATTTTAGGTTTTACTAGGGGGGAGGGGGGCGTTACGGCACGTTACATGGGGGGAGGGGGATCAAAAATCTCCTAAAGTTGCGTTGCGTAATACTTGAACGCTCCCTAACGTGTAACAATAATACTGTACACTATATTGTACAATAATAGTGTAAAATATTTTGACAGGGCCAACAGTAGGTTATAAAGATAACGGTCCAAAAGAAATAAATGAAATTATTAGAAATTTAAATAAATTACGCCTTGTTTAAAAATTTAACCTTGCCTTGTTTGAAGTTTAGATTTTTACTCTCAATAAATTTGTTATTATTATTATATATACAGTAATACACAGGCATTATAAAAGACAACAACACATTACTTATATACTGGGTTTGCCCCCAGACAATTGTACAGTACCCATAACTCTATCGATAAAAGAAAAATTAAAACCAATGTTGCAGCGCAGCGCCTGATTAAGTTTGATAGCAACAACCTGCAATGCGTCCCGCGGGCTCAGAATGGGCGAGCAGGCTGTTGGCAACGGTTGTCTTTGTTAAATACCACGCGGACGAAGTCGCGGGCAACAGCTAGTATTAAATAAATGTTATGTATACTCACCCTCGTCAAATAAATAGTCCTCGGTACAATATGTATGTTCATCAGATAGTAGACTATCCTGCTCTGTATGTGTCCTTCATGCTTATGCACAACCACCTTTTCGCCCGTGTCATATATTTTCATGAAGCTATACTCCGACTCCAAGTTTTCATCTAGATGTTCATATTTCTCTTTGTAATGTTCTATTCTTAATAGAAAATCATTTAAAACGTTATCTGTGTTCTGTATGTTCGTGTAGTCTGGACTGCTTACTTTTACTTCCTGTAAACAACGAAGTTGGTTATTTGGGTACACCTTTGATAGGTTGTATATCAGGCCGCTTCATGGAAAAATTCTGTTGCTAGTCTTTTTAACTTTTTATAGTCCGTATTCCATTCAAATCGATACATCTAAACGATAATCGAGTTTAAATCTCTCGATGGAAGATTTAAAAGCGTACATTGAATAGGTGTACCGCAGGGTAATTGTCTTGGTCCCATATATTTCTATTTGAAATATAATTGTATGACTGGGGTAAAGTAACAACTGTCTAGTTCAAGATGTTTATTTAACATCAATTTCGATTATGTTTATGTCAAAATTATATTTCTTTAGTATTCTCACCATAATGTTTTGTTCAATTATCCTAGGGTCGTCGCATATGGACTCCACGAAGAAAAGCTTAAAGCCCATCTTATGTACCACGATGTCGCGGATCATACGTCGTCGGTCGAGGGTCGAGTTGGTTGCGTCGAACACCTGCACGCAATAATTAATATTAATAATACACAAATAAGTTCTAGTATTCAATAAGTTTAGTCTCAGAAGAATTTCAAATCCAGAAACAACCATGGACGCAGAATAAGGAAGAGTGGAGAAGTCTGTCTATTATAATTGTAATCTTATTAACTGAAGACTCATGGACATTTGTCTACCAGATCTTTTTGTCTCCCGCTTTGCAATGGAGGGAAGTGGATAATTTTCTTCCAACTCCTCCTATTTATCTTTCGATTAATTTCGTGCGGGTTCCAAGACAATTAACTTTATCCCGGGACTCGCCGAGGGTCAAACCTCGGTGTCTTCATTGGACACCACTGTAGATCCTGGCTTACAGGAGTAGCAGTGGTGGGAGTGTGTGGCGGGCCTAGTCCCAAAAAAAAAAAAAAAACTGAAGACTCAAATGTAAAGCATTGCCGTCTTTATGCAGATTCAGTTTAAGCAAGATGAATGCGAAAGGGTTGATATGTCTACTTCTAGGTACAAATGCAGACACTTTCATAATATATTTGCCGAGTTACATGCTAGATCTCAGTTTGTAGTATTAAGTAATTAAAAAGTTCAATTTGTGTGTTTCCTTGGACCAACACAATGTCAATCATTTGTCTATTTTATTAATTATATGGCATTACTTCTCTGTAAAGTTGTACTTCCAATTCCGAATCAGAACTATATCTCCAAGAATAAGAGGGGAGTGGTGCCACCATGTAGGTTATGCCTAAAGTGGGAGATACTCACAGCAACTTCCCCGCCCCTGACGAGCCACTGGCAGACGTCGTGCAGCGCGTCCAGCGCGCACTGCTGGCGGATCGCCATCGCCTCCTTGTTGTCCGCGCGGAAGAACTCGTGGCTCGTGTACGCGGACGTCGCGTGCCTCCTGTACTCGCCCAAGTTGAATACTACACGGAGACGTTGGATATAACATTACGAGCGATAATATGCTGCATACATACTGACGCAATGCAACATAATAGGGCCCGTGAACAGCTTGTACAAATTGCATCTTGATGAGCGCCATAGCTGAGCAATATTGCCAGTGTTATTGTCAATACCTTTACCATTGATTGCCATAAAAGCTGCGAGATGTAGGCTACCCGACGGCTTTACAACTGCAGCAAAAAGTTACCACAATACTACTAGCTTAGATGGCTTTTACATTATGTTGCATCGCATGTAGCATTGCGCCAGTCTGTACTAGTTTCTCGGTAACAATTATATCATATACTAGCTGTTACCCGCGACTTCATCCGCGTGGTATTTAACAAAGAAGTTTTTCTAAAATAAAAGTAGCCTAAGTTATTCTTTGTTACATCAGCTATCTGCCTGTGAAAGTCCCGTCAAAATCGGTCCAGCCATTTCAGAGATTAGCCGAAACAAACAAACAAAAATTGTAAAAATATTTGTTTTGGTATATGTACCGTGTATACATCCAAATGCACTTAATAAAAAGCCGTTATTTTAATATTACAAACAGACACTCCAATTTTATTTATTTGTATGTAGATACATGGACACATTCGATGTAAATACGTTCGAAACTCACACTGTTCAGGTCACCTCTAGTTTAATTTAATTTAGTAAGTAGTGCAACACTATTGCTGTCTATGTCGTTTGCTGATTGTCTTTGAAATATAATTGTGAGTCTGAATGTGCGTTTCCTTGCTTATCCATTAAGCTCCTAATAAGAATTAAATATATAAAATATAGTGAAGTGTCTTAGGGCTAGACACTCTTGAACTCACACTGAGGGACCTTATAATAAGAAGTCACTTACCCCTAGTGTTAATTCCTATCCAGTTGAGATACCGCGACAATTTCTTGGAGATGTATGTTTTGCCGCGCGCCGGCAGCCCCACCATCGCGATCACATGCGGTATGTTCACATAGTTCGCTCGCTCCCCTGCGACAACAAGAAAAACAGTTCGTTATACGACCTTTTGCAACAGCAAAACGACCACTAATAACTACCCAATGCAAATTGATCTGTGCCCCTTTGCAGATAGAGTTTGAAATTAATAACGCACGAAGTGGCTGTCGCTTTATTGCGTATTGTTCAACTCTTTTGAGTAGTAATGCGCCATAAACACACGACCAAGTAGTCTCGTTAACTTCTCCAACTAAGATAAAGTTTGTGATGGGAAGAGCTCATGTTTATAGATTTTATATATTTACGCGAATACTAAACATTGAAACGAAACGTCGGGAACGTAAAAAAGTATAATAAACGCTATAAAATACGTGAAATTCGTTTTATTTCAGTCATGTTTATAGTTGGTTTGGGATCGAAACTAGCACTCTCATTTATAAGGACTCTAGGCTGTTGATTGTTGTAACTATAGTTCCACGTATTATTGTAAGTAGAGGCTATGTTGGTTCGCGCGTACAACGTTCGCCCATGCCATTGTGAAGGCTATCGTGGCTGCCATTACTACAATCATACAAACAATCATATAATAAGACTAACATGGTCGTCTGCATGTACCTACATTTAATATTGGCGGCAAAAAAAGCATTATCGATGGAGCCATTTATGGAATATTCGGCCTGTCAGTTCGCGCATCACGGAAATCTACTGGACGGATTTTGATACTTTTTTTTTATATCCTGGGAAGTGGATTGGGAATCAATCCACTTCCCAGGATATAAAAAAAAATGAGATAGCGAAAGTCTATTGAGTGGATTTCAATTATACTTGGTATCTACAATACCATATAGGTAATAAGGAGAAGCTATTATTTTATTCCAGGTAATAGTTGTTGTGTTGTTGTAATAGTTGTTCCAGGTAATGTTCTACAGGACAGCTAAAAAACTAGGGTCCATGCATATAACAAGAAGAGTATCTATCTCCTAAGACTAAAGGGGGTTAGTAGTGTTATGCAAGCTAATGTGGTCAGAGCCTCAATTTCTATGAATAGGGCTAGAAAATACACAAGAAGCTGACTTTAGCGCGTACAACCATCTATTTAGTTGTACATCCAATGGTCATAGACTGATATTATTTCTTACTATAGGTTCTCTAATAGTGATAAAACCAGGCAGGTAGCCGTTATAAGCCATGCCAATGACATTGGAAGCTTGTAAAAACTATATTTATAACTAATTATGTAAATCTGATAATGCAGAGTAAGTCAATATTTAAATGTAAACAACTTGTGTATACATATTGAGTATGTATACCCAAGCAATCTTATCTATAGACTAGATAAATGGCTCATTAGCGTTCCTATGTCAACATAAATGTGAAGAATATAATGATATGGGAAAAATGAATCTTTGAACGCTTTTATTAGTTTACTTATGTACAAAAAACAAACTGGAAAGTCTTTGATATTTATAATAAACAATATTGTACTCAACTGACCCATAATGAATATCATTATCTGTATTTATTAGTTGTGCCTGCCACTTTATTTACATTATTATTGTGTTATGAATATATCATGAGAATCCTTTCATATCCCGAGACAACATACCAAGTTTATTGAAACCTGTTAAGTGTTTTTGCACAAGCAAAATTCTGGTAGGTATTCAAAGATAGGCATTTTTCATACAATAAATAAAGCAGAGTTAGTGAGCATGTAGAAAATACTGTTAGTTATAGTCTAGTATTTAAACTCAGATATTGTTAGAGATATTGATAGATCTTAAGGTCAATGAATGTATTGCTCACATGATTATGTATATTGACCTATGGTTCATAATACCAATATTACAAATATATGTTCAGATTGTCTAATTATAGGTTTTTTTTGTCACTCACTGTTTAATTAAATATAGATTGTGCATTCAGGTAATTTACTAAACAAAAAAAAATACCAGCCCTTTTTAATATCCCACTGTTGGGCATTGGGGTCCAATCAATGTGAGGGGGAATAGGCCATAGTCCACCACGCTGGCCCAGTGCGGGTTTGGCGGACTTCACGTATTTCGAGTTCTCATATGCAGATCAAACATTGTGAAGAATTTACCAAATATTTTTTAAGAATTGATAAATTTTGGAACCACCAGCCAAATTATAGTCTGTCTGTATTATTTTGTTTTTTTTTATAACAACAGTTCTGTGACCTAGTTTTAAATACAAGATAAGTCATATCAGCTTTAAGACACTTATTAAATTAATCTTAATGATAAAAGTGGACGGCATTAGCAATCGTAAACAATTATTTAATGCACTTATATTGCGTTAATCAGTATTTTTCGTTCACCTTATTACGTATTCGGATTCTTTACACTACAAAAACAGATATACGGAACTAGTCAACCTATCAAATAAATTCGTCCTTGGAGCGGCAATGCGAAATTCTGCTAAGAAATTTACGAAACATGAATCTGTACGAACCATCGCCGAAAAACTGCTTGTTTAGGTATTTCCAGCCCTCTGCACGGTTGTCATCCTGGTCCATGGCCATTGTGTTATTATTCTACCGATAATGGTAGAATAACTTATACTTAATTATTTAATAATTTCAATTTATCCGGTCGCACTAGCTCTCCTCCAGCCGATAGCAATACGAGAACTGAACTGTCAATGTCTATAATAATTAGTTGACATATGGATGACAGAACAAATTGACTGTTCTCTATGCATAGACAAGAGCCGTTCCAGGTACTAAATGGTACTTTTGAGTATATTGAGCATGTATTTAATGTTTTAATTTACTGTGCAATGTATTACACAGAATTTCGGTTGGTGATTATTTACATTTTACTGCACTCACACGTAGAAGAACTAAGAGCTCGAAGAGAAGAGATATTTAAAAGATATTTGGAAAATCTACTTTTATCTTTTGTAAAATTATTAATAGAAGAAGCCCGAAGAATAATTAATAGAAGTAGTGAACCCATCGGGCGCAAACATGTAGAGTTCCGCTATGTTATTTTCTTTAGACGTATTTCACAAACATCCACAGGAGACTAATGATAAGATAAGTAGGTACTAAGTCCACCAACCGATACTGAGCCGTAGACTATGGCCTAATTCCCCACGCATTGAGGGGAGGCCGATGCCAAATAGTGGGACATTAAAAAGGGCTAATAATAATTAGGTACCTACTACCTACGAAGTCTTGTATAAATTGGATCATTATTTACTAGTAGCAGACAACCTTTGATACGAATAGGTAATAAGAGAAAATACGTCAGACATCACGTTGTATGTGGATGAGCAGTCTAGCGATAACCTTTGCATACATTGCTTGATAATTTTACTTTTGTGTTTACTGTAATACCTAAGTACTAAGTAGATAGTTATTTTGCCTAGTTTTCTTCATATTTTTTATGAGTTCTATAAAGTACTGGCTGGGTTATCATTTGTGACATGTTTGTAATGTAGACAGAAGATGGTAAATAAATTGCAATTATTTGTTTACAATTGTTTTAGTTCTAGTTTTTCATAACTAGATGGCAGTAAAGGCTAGTCATTTTGCAGAGAACATTGGTAACTCGTTAGGTAGGTACATACACAATATATATTTTGTTATCACTAATGTTATAATAATAAAATATAAGCTTTTGCATGGGATGAGAATTGGGATAGCATTCATCACTGCAAATCTTAATTCTTGAACCGCAGCTATCTACAAAAAAATACTGAAATGAGAAATTCTATCACTCATGCTTGGTTAGACATAGCCGCGAGGGATCAAAAAAAAATAGGGACATCTCTATACCCAACATTTTTAATAAAATGCTTCAGGGATTTGATTTGAGAAATACCAGTAACATAATGTCATAAATCAACTTCACACATCATGCATCAAGTAGCCAAACCAGATCCAGCTACTTATCTAAATGGCACTGACGACCTCTTGCCATTAAGTGGCTTAACCAAGCTGTTTACCAGAGGGCTTAGTACGAGTTTCCCGATCGAGTGGTCGAAACTAATACGGAAACATACAGCTTTATTGGTAAATGTATTGCCAGTCCGGCTACAGAATGCAACATGGAGTTTCTTGTCCGTTCTTCTCCATAGAACCGGCATTCCGAGCGGGTGGTAAAGTTGTAGCTTAGCATTTTGTAACTTGTATGCTGACAGCATAGGCTCGATACTCAGCTCAATGTACTCTCAGTATATTACAGTATCTACATACTGTAGTATGTAGTACTGGCAGGCTCGATAAGCTGCAATTAATAATCCCATTATTTAAACGGACGGGATACCTATATCGGAATCTTAGATCACTAAATTCGGTATTTGAATACGTTCAAAACTCCCTCTAAAAGGCTAGGTTACTATAGGGTCGCATTTGCAACGCATCATCCGGCATAACAAATGAAAGTAGACGACATAATTGTCAGTGGGTGGGAGGTGCTAATTTCGTTCGCACGTCTTCAGACTGATGTCCGTCATTTAATATCCTTGACATTGACTCGTACAATATGTCATGTTTGTATGGTGCGGACGGTATAGTGTTACTCACAAGCAAGGCCGTGGGCAGGACGGGTTTTGGGGGTCAAATCCCCCTGACATGCCTTAGACCAGGGATTCCCAAAGTGGTTGATATCGGTTTCCCAGGGGTTGACGTAAACGAAAACTGATTTTGGGGGTAGTCGAGGTCTAAAAATCGACCCCTATTAATTAACACAAGTTCTAAAAAAAAAGTAGCCTAAGTTACTCCTTGTTATATCAGCTATCTGCCAGTGAAAGTCCCGTCAAAATCGGTCCAGCAATTTCAGAGATTAGCCGGAACAAACAGACAAAAATTGTAAAATATGTTGTTTTGGTATATGTACCGTGTATACATCCAAATGAACTTAGTAAAAAACGGTTATTTTAATATTACAAACAGACACTCCAATTTTATTTATTTGTATAGATGTATAGATTTATCAAGAAAGAGTCAATAAAACACTTTATTTTAAGATACGAGGTTTAAACCTTAGGGACTCCCCTTGACTGTAAACAATGCCCTATCTAACCGCAAGCCTGGATGTACCGAGCGTAGGTACTAAGTGGATCTGTCTCCTCGTCCGATGAAGCTGTACTTAAAGGTCATTTGAGACTAACAGGTACAAAGAAGCCCTTTGATGACCTTTGACTGCTCAATTGGAATGAATGTGAGTATGATAGAAGCAGGATGGATGTAAGAAAAACATATATAATAATAATAATATCAGCCCTTTTTAATGTCCCACTGCTGAGCCATAGTCCACCACGCTGGCCCAGTGCGGGTTGGCGGACTTCACACATCTTTCGAGGGGTTCTCTCCTTTATACAGGTTTTTTCGCGATGTTTTCCGTCAGCGTATAGCAAGTGATGATCGTGGTTGAAAATGAGATTCGCACATGAAATGAAATCCTAGAGGTGCGAGCCGGGATTTGAACTTGAGATCCTCGTAACCGAGGCAAGCGGTCTACCAACTTTAAAACATACTGCATTGGTAATAGTAAAATGCAGATCATTTTGAGCGGCAAAAGCCGCATAATTAGCGAACTTTTCATTTGCTTATACGCTATCTAATGGAACAAGAATGAACCAGTACAAGACGGATCGCAAAGAATTAGATCATAAAGGAAATTGCAGCCTACATGATCTGCCCACGCCGCGCCGCGCCAGCCAGTAGCCGGACCCGCGAATTGCCTACCGTCTAATTTATCTAACGAGTAGGTTTTTTAACAACTATTCTGTGGGCCGATGCCGGCTTCACAGTCGGACCAAGTTCTTGGCGAACGGAAAGTTAGCTCCAGGGCTAGGGCTAGTTGTATATCGTCTACCGCTTCCAAAATAGGGGGCATCTTGAGCATTCCAAGTCCAAACGTCGTATGTTTACAAATTAAATTACCTACACGCGAGACGCGTGTTGACAAAACGTCACTTGAGCACGTAGCCATAAATTACAATTGGTAAACGATGTCCATGCCATACTTTATTCAAAAGATTACAATTAATCTTGATTGCTGTTACTATCCCCATCTTACATTACATTACATTTTTGATTCCGAGAAGACGACGAGTCCTACCAACCAATAGGTTATAGAAAAGTGTGTTCGGAAATTATTCATACAAGATGTTTGCAAAATGCGTCACCAAATATTACTTGGCATTGTAATCGAGTCGATACTAAATGAAACATAATTATATAAGCGAGGCTACTTTGCTTGGGAGGCAAGGTATACCTTTGGTAATTTAGAAACTGCAGCAATGGCGAATAAAACATAATGGCAAAATAAACAGAGCTTGGAATTGCAAAACACGTTACGCAGATAAAAGATTAATTACAACATGATATAGACAGCACATGACACGATAAGGACCTCTCCAAGTGGCCGATAACGATCGATTTGAAAACTATTGTTCAAGATGATTGGCGCGAGTGTAACAGTCTCTGTGACTTTAATGTGACCACAGGGTTAGGTATCATTTATCGTTCTTTCTTGCGATATGACATATTTTTCTATTGTGGATAAACATTACGACAATAGGAGGTTCATCTTTCATAGATAATAAAATAAATAATAAAATATTTTACATTATTATTCTTACACACTATATTAATAGATACATAAATATATCAACCTGTAGAGCGGAAATATGCTCTACCTACATACCTAGTAGATACGCCCTTGTCTACGTCTATTTACTCTTCCTAAAAAAAATACTGCCTTTATTTTGTTTTTAATGTTCACTATCGTAACTCGAATGCAAGCAAGGCAGGAAGGACCGAAGGTTGTCCGGCCAGATCCCGGGGCGGCAGCCTCTCCCCGGGAATGTCCGTGTATTCTTTGGTTTCTAGCGCCGCGCCCCGGGGTGCCGCAGAGCAAAAAGAAGAATGCTTGGTTAAATTTCACTCATGATCATAAGTATTATTACTTAAACAGTTGCGAAATTATTTCACGTGACACACTCGTGTCGTCAGTTAGGTAGGTACCTACTGTGTACCGTACGAACAATAAAATAAACTATCTAGCTGAACCTGTGTTTGCTCAATGACGATTTATCACCATTTGATTGCATGTCAAAAACGTGGTAGGTTATTTAGTACGGTACCGTGAAAATAGGTAAACGTGGTTGGATACTGAATTATCTTAAGAGGTAAGTCGGTGGAAAGATAATATTAAGTAAGTATGTAGGTATGCTGAATTAAAATCGAGTCGCAACGGTGCACTCGGTATGTACAATGTATTTCCACAAACATTCCATTTTCTGGAATGTTCCCTACGATATTTTTTTCCAGAAACAAATGCCATATTTTTGTATTATTGTATAAATGATAGACGACTGTTTGCCATATTCTTACTATTTATTATACTATACAAAAAAAACATAGCCATGTAGATTTATTTTATGAAATACTTCGTCAATAATACTGTAGTGAGCTGCAGCTTGTAATAGGTACCTACCTAAGTATGTACTTAGTTCAATAAATAATTGAATAATTCTGTTGCATCCATTGTTAACAAATGCCCATTTGACATGGCGGCCGAATAAACTGCATGCCAATCGGCAGATGCAATCTTTCTATCAAAAAACAAATTAGCAATAACTCAGAGATCGAATGAAGGATAACTGGGCCCGAAAGCCCCCAACCTCGTTATAAATCCTAAAGTGACTTTATCCAGTTACAATTTGAGCTTCAGTCTGAATCACGCGCAGTCCGCAAGATTTTACCGGTTATACACAAGTAGTCAAGAAGTGCACACAAGGACGATTTTATAAGTGTAAAATAAAAATATATGAATTGACTAATCTTATGTTAGGTAATTATTTATTCAATTTGATTTATATTTTTATCATACATTAGATTTGCAGCAGACGATTTGGACTCTAGAAATGAAACTTTTTTTCTTCTTTTTGGTTTCAAATGGCTATTTCTATCTTTTCGCCTAAAAAGGTATGTAGTATAAAAAGAAATATAATCGTTACGCCGCGCGCCGCGCTCGCGAATTTTAGACCCAAGCATTAATTTACATACGATTTTTTTTAAATCTCTGATTAAATATGGATTGAAAATCGTAAATTGTTGCACTTTGAGTGCTAAATATGCTTTTTTAAATTAATGGGAAGGTATAGAACACTGTCATGCAGCCTACATTGCCATCTATAACTAAAGGTGCTCTCCATAATTATTATCGAGTTTCCTTCGATTGGTATCATATTACCTGTCACAACAATCGATAAGGCATTGAACAATGTAAATATTTATCGATAAAATAATTCTTAAGTGCTAATCGAGCGATTAATTACACTATAACTGGATACATTGTTTATATTTTTACTTCATTACTACTATATGAGTGATAAGAAGATTTGGACTTTTATGAATATTTAACCGTTTTTTTTAAGATAATATAATAATCAGACACTCGCTATTCAAGTAGATAATAATTAATATTTACCGGTTTTTTAGGACGTCAACTATTCACGTTTTGTCACAATTTTAAAGTGAGTTAGCATAGCTGCAAGTAGGCAGCTACCACGATGTTTTTTGCAACAAAGCTCCGACTGCAATAAGTTGAAACCAGTTTTGAACTCCCGGCACATCGCAAAAGGAGTATTCGTAGGTATAGCTCCCGAACGGATGGATCGATTTAAATTCCACTTTTTGTTTCATAGCTGGTACCCCTCCCTCGGATGGTTTTAAAGTGTTTTAAACTATGTTTGATCTGATTAGGTATGAGCTGGAAAATACAATGCCTATTAGGACCCCCGTACCTGTAACCAATTATACATGTGGTTGTTTTATTTTCTGATATCCTAGTTTTCTTATATGTATAAACGCTCTCCATCTCTGTTTTTTACATGCTATCTCGTTTTAATTCTCCCACTGACACGCACAGAAGGGTTTTGAATGTCGAATTCTCCAAGTAGGTAATTGTAACTACCGCAATTCGGGCAAATTACCAGGAACTTCCGTTGATAAACATACCAGCAACAGACCCTATTTTTACCTACAAAGTTAATGAGTAAATTAGGTAGGTACCTCATCATTTGCATCAATACAAAAGTGTGAAATCAGCATTTTTTATTTGCTATGACAACGGTAAGTATATACACGCTATATCCCTGTGTCGTATAAAATTATGATGTGGTTATCTCGTTCGCTCGCTCACGTAGAGCAGCCACGCGGTCGACTCGTGATTCCTCACAACGGCAACGCTATCGGTCGACAACACAGCTGTCCGCGGAATTAATTCAATAACATAGTTTATAAATACGTATCCGAAGACATATCCGAAGACGTATTTTTATCGCAACTCGCGAGGTTGAACAATTTTTTATCTGTGCGAGCGACATAAAGAAATGCGTTTGAAACGCGAAAATTTACCTTCTAGGTCAAGGCCGCGAGGCGACGATTCGCGCGGCCGTTATTAACGAATTCTTTGACAGTTAAACGTTTATTAGGTAGTAGATATATCATGTGGTTACCATATCAAGGAAGAGTGGTTACCGTTAGTTTGACCGCAGGGCGCGGAGCCAAAAAAAGCAGCAAGGTTATTGTCAAGATCTGAAGCTTGAATAGAATAAAAGCTTGTTGAATAAAATATGCCTCATAGCTGAAAAAGGCGATTGTAAAATTAAAATATCTTGAACAAATAATTAAGTACCATAAATTACCACTTACCTAGTATCATTTTAAGCACGTCTTATAATAGGTTTTTATTCGAACAGCTGTTTCTCAGTGGCATTATCGCCAAATCGAATCTACAAGAACGTAGATGACCAGATAACTAAGTATTTTTTAGCCTCGATATCATAATTATCTACCTCACTAAACCTAATTCCATTGATCTGATAAAAATAACCACACAGCACAGGCTGATCTTTACGTACCTAGATACGTACGTTTTTACTAAGTCTGGCTTGAGTCGTGTCTTAAAATCATTTGGTAAGTATATTTAGTGTAAGATTAAGCGTAAGATAAAATAACAAAGTAAGTAAGTATTTACACGTTTATTATAGTTGGTATACCTTATACCTACTTATATACCTACTTTCGTTCAGAAAAAATACTGAATCGCTTTAAGAAAAGGATACCCTAGCACTTTTTTTGGCTACACTTGGCGAAGGCACTACCGTACCCCCAGAGAAAGCATTGTAATACTGAGTGGACTAATGCTTATTATTATTTCGTCTAGAGCTATGCTTAACTCCAATAGATAAGCCTCAAACTCGACCGCAAATAAACTTGCCGAGCATTGACCTCAACTTGTATTTATAAAACATTTTAAAACTAGGTACGTTCACATTAATTCTACTTGTTAGACTCAAGGTCTACTTAGCTCAACAACCTATAGTATTTGCTCTACATTAACCATCAAGAGCCCCGGATCTAAAGATGAAAGTGTTTGTGTCTCTGATCTATTTAGGCTTTTTAATTATGTAGAAAGAATTCACACATATTAAGACAACATTTGCCACTCCTCAGTAGGTATTGTTTTATCCAGTTTACGAGACTTATAGCAATTAGCAATTCAATAAACGTATTTACGATGAATTGATGATAATAATTCGTCAGTGTCACATGATTCGATAAGTTTTATTGACTTGGTCGTTTTGCGGTTCAACATAATAACGGCTCCCAAAAAAGGTGACGGAGGGTCAAATAAATTATGACTCCATTCATATGAGAAAAAAGCAAAAGATTATTAGATATGTGGATTTTGAATTATTACACACCCAAAATTAAAAATTGAGTGATACCTACTAGTAGAGTTATTATTATTTCTAAGTATATGTGTGTTGTCTTGACTATGATTACGAATCACGAGTTGTTTTGTTATTGTTCAACAAATAAACAAAATACGACGCAAGTTAGTATTGAATTGAAAACAGTGCAAAATAATGTGGTCTAATCAATTGACTCTACTGTTCATGAGTAGATATTGATAGTGTCTCTCCCTATCATGTTGGGTACAACATGTATACCAATATTCTAATTGCATTTTCAACTCTAAATTAACTCATAAGATAGACATAAGCATGTAATTACCAACTTAATTCAGTTTTATTAAAGTTTTTTTATGATTGATGGTGAATTTGAAATGCGAATTGCAAATTGCTCGTAAAATATTTGCACAGGAGAAAATGAAACATTATCTCTATCGATGCGAATAATTTTAACAATGACAACGAAATCAATTTAAAAAAATGCACAAAATAAAAACTCAAAAGATTGCGAACGCATCCTAACGAATATACACGTTTTGTACTCGGGAAGCAGGCGCCGCCGCCGGCCGTGCAGCTGTCACATACTCGAGCGTCCAACGTATTTATAGTTCTCAGAGAAGTATTATACCTACCTAATATCACACCAGCGATGCAAATTACCTCGTATCGGGAAGGGCTTCGTCATGATCGTCTCTGAAGTCGGCGGCAGCAGCCGCTGCGTCTCCGGCGACATGACACTCGGACACAAATTCAACTCATGTTTCTTACTATCACCACTGTGGACGCCGCCGCGAAGCCGCAGCGACGGCGAACCGATAACCACGTCCATCTGCGTGTATTATCGAGACATGACTGAATCGAATCGAGTTCGGTTCGGGCTCGGTCGGCCCGCACTCGCGATCCACAGCTGATTGTAGAATTTATAAGTAGGTATCTAGAAAGTGTCGACTGAAACGGGGCGATATTTCAATATTACGTCGGTCTATTGTTTGCGCGCTGGACAGGTGGTAAAATGACATTAGGAGTCCTCAAGAGCAAGGGCAAGCAGCTATCGCATGCGCGGTCGATGGGCTCGCGTCGTGGTCGGTACTCAGAGTATGTTGCCGACAGTTTTGGGCACTTTGCCATAAAATTAACGTAAACATTTCTGAACAATGTTGCGTATATGATGCCGCTAATACACGTAATACTAATTGTTGTTCGTTTTACGTGTATATAACATCTTGAATAATTCACTTCCAATATGACGTACAAGAAGTACTGCCAATCTGTCATATGAAAGTTTTGGCCATACACAACCTTGAGTGGTTTTATTGGTAAGGGCTAAGTAAGATGGTTTCGAGTATACTTAAGAAGATTTGAACCTCTTAAATTCTTGATACAATTTAGAACGAATAAGTTTTGAAAACTTATCTAACATGGCTGACTACTGCCTAAGAAAACAAAGATACCTACATAGATATAGTGATACAGCTGACAGTGAATATTAGTTAGAAAAATAATGGCTAAATACTATATAAATAATAATTATCGTTAAAATTGACAAGAGTGCAACACGTATACCGTATAACGTATTAATACTAAATAACTCCACACTAAACGCTTAGCATCCATTGAAATGTATTATACAATATGTATTCATTAAAACCAGTATTACACAAGGTAAACCCTTCTTTAGAAATTTAAGAAGAATTGGGGATTAAAAGCAGCGCTGTGTTGTCACGGGAAGATGACGGGCAGGGATGAATCCTCAGACAAAGAAGAGATTGAAGGGATTCAATCTGTATTATTAAAAAAATGTATTCACACAGCACAATATAATGGTGTTACATAATATTGTGAAGACTGATGCCTGAACTAAGGTCGTAACCTTGTGTTTCGGGCCACCAGACCTCTACCCTCGGAATCTTGTGCGTAAAACAAAAATAAAAACATACGATTTTTTTAGTAAATTGATACATAAGAATGGAACCAATCACTTAGGTATAAACTAAGTTATGGATACTACGAACTAAAACAGGATTACGTCACATTACCCGTGGATTTCATAGAATCAATCATCCATCCGCGATGGCACAAGCATTCTTCATCTTATGCCTCCGTCTAAGGATGAATCATGTATACCTAGGCTCAGTTTTTGTCTTGCCTCACCTCATTTGGGATGTCTACAACTGGCGCGCTATTTCATCATCATAGGGTTTAACAGTCCACTATAGTACGCAATCATATTTTAAGATGGTGTAAACTTGCGTAGAGAATATTATATAGATGATTTCATTTAGAACGTAAATTAAAATTATGTCCTTGGTTGTTCGGAATTATTTGTTTTCGATCCATGTCGTTGCCGGTTCCAAAGAGAATTACCTTATACCCGGGACTTGTTGAGGGTCAATCCATGTTTCCTGCATTAGACCCTCACTACAAATCCTGGTTTACAGAAGTAACACTGATGAATGCGTGGTGGGCTCTCAAAGTACTAGGTGACAATAAATTGAAGGAGGTATTGCGACAATATTTGCTGACTTGTGTGTGTCTTAGTTCGGTAAACCACTTACTTACTGTCTATGCGTTTCAACTCACGTCTTCAGTTTATTTCTTCAGGGAAGGGACTGCGGGCAGGTTGCATGGCAACGATCACGTAGATATATCGAACCAACTTGGTGACACAACAACACGTTACTATCACTTACCATATTTCGTTGGAAGTGGGAAGTAGATTGACACAGATTGTTTTCATACGTGATTTGAGACGCGTATTGCGATTCTAGATTTGATTTAGCTGCTTACATGTTTTATATTAATTGCAATTGGATTATTTACATAACTCTCTCTCGTCTCAAAACTCCTTAGTTATTTTGTGTTGATTAGTAATGTGTTAGTGACCTTACCGTTAGGAATAATCAACTATTTATAATATATTCAGCAAATCAGTAATACATAGGCCATTGTTAATTCTTCACACATTTAAACGCTATTTACAAAAAAAAACAAAACTTTAGGTTCATAAACCCAACTGAAATAAAGCAACAAAATGAACATGTTCCCAAACTATGAAGCCTTAATACCAAGTACTCGTTCGGAAATGGTGAACGAGCTGGAAATACCAGATGTGCCACTATCTCCATACGTTTGGAGGGAACCGGACGAGTCTCTGTCCACGATGAGTGACAGCATCCCCACTAGCAGCGTGGAGGGGTACGAGGTTGGAACGATGAGTACGGATTCGAGTATACCTTTGTCTAGAGCTATGACCGACTCGGAGATCGATTATGAGAGGTTTAGAAGGGTGAGTAGACTTAAAAGCCAAAAAAGTAGTAGATGCGAGGTAAGTACATTATTTTCTTAAGGAGGTCGAAGTCATCAATTATGTGAATAAAAGTATTTCCAAGTAAAAGTGGAAGACTTTATTCTGGTGTTGTCTTGACACACCTTTGACGTAAGTTTATTATAATTGGCTCGTCAATAACCTACCTAATGCTAGGCACAGACTTCCCCTCAATGTGAGGGGAATGCCGAACGTAATTCTTACTAAGTTGACTGATGCAGTGTGGGTTGGCGGACTTCGCACTTCTTCTTTCTACTTCTTTCGAAAAATTGGTTAGATTTTCTCACATACCTATACCAGTTTTCTCACGTAGTTTTCTTTCACCCAGTCGCGTATTATAAGATTTGGCACCCCGGGGCTAATAGTCCTGGGCCTATGACGTTTGCCGCCCCATAAATTAACGAAAAATAGGTAATGAATATGAATGGTGGCAAAAGCTGAGCGCGAGAAGCCGCTTGCTCCTCCCCTGGCAGCCTGCCGCCCCGGACCATGTACCACAAGCCCAAGGTTAAATACGCCACTGCCTTCACAGTGTGGGAAATTTTAATCATGGTTGAAAATGAAAATCTTATATGATATTGTTATACTTATTTTCAGTATAAAAGCCGGAGCTTTAGTGACCCTTGGGATCAGATGAGAGTTGCTCTGGAGGCCTTTCCACCAGATTACCTCGCTTCACTAAACAGGTACCAACCTACTATATAGACAACTTATTATTGAGCATCCACTTAGCTAAATCACGATAGGGGCTGTTAAGTTAATACATTTCGCGTAGCAATAACTTGCTTTAGCGATATGCCTTGCTACCCGTCACAGTAGTTTAAGTAGAACATATAAACTAGAATGTTTATGGTGAACACGCGCAACCATCGTAACAATGTGTTCACCATCACATAACTTGTGTCGGTGGTACTCTTTCCGCGAACAATACGACATTACACAACAATCAAGGCGAGATGCGGAGCGTCAACACGGACACCTCTTGCAACGTGACCCTCGATTAAAATGTGACTTCTATCATGCAAACTTCGGGGAAACACGCTCCACTGTTTTCTTGTTTTTAGTTTACCTGAAATACCTATGATAATGTCTTAATTTCACGTTCTTTTTAATTGATCCCATCCTTAGTGAGTGAATGTCTAAAAACAGACGAGGTTGTATTTTGTTTAAAATTTTCTCGTAGAAAAATAATCTGGATTTCTATGGTTTTAGCTAGAAATATAAGCTAATACCGCACTGCAAATATACTCTATTGCGTTAACGATATAACAATTATACCGACGCGGGGGATTCGGTCTGTTACTCCACCACGCGGGTCCTGTGCGGGTTGGCTCACTTCATACGTCTTATGAAGACGTAGCAAATTACTTAAAAAATAATCTTTTAATCCTTCAGTTTCCAGAACTCTACAACGGACGTCATAGAGGAGCCGGTGATACTGGACCGCCTGCCTCGCTACAATGACGAGTTGACGCTGAAGATGGAGCGGTTCTTTGAAGAGGAGTGCCGCGTGTTTGCACCCGACGACCCTGGCCTCGTGGCGCTCGAGGAAGCCTTGCAGAGCTTGGACTTGAAGGTATCGTTTACTACTATAAATGGTTATTCACAAAGTATTTAATAAACTTTGAACCCGCATTTGTGATCAATATTTGAAGTCAACATGTCAAAAAAAACATGATCGCAAGGAATCACAATCGTTATTTTGTTCGGTTTTTTTTTAATCGACTTCGAAATTCTGAATTCACCTAATGTTTACAAATGCGTTATAGAAGCGCAGTTAAATGTTATTAACATACCGTGATTTGTTTTCCAGACTATAGATTCGGAATTAGACAGCTCGGAAAGTAGTACATAAAATATTCATCACTTATCTATTGATTATGTAGATTGTAGAAATTCGTCTGCAGTATAATGGATACCTTACAATGGACTAAGGCGACTTTAGTAACTCATATAGCGACAAGGGAATTTGAACCTCATTTGTTCTAATTATATTATCTTATAAGTTTGAGCAGACTATTTAGATTTTGTTTTTACAAAAGTAATTTGAAAATGTGAGAACCATGTAGGCACTAACTTGTAATTATATACTCACCCCCGAATTTATAGATATATAAACTTGGGGGTTAGTTAGTACTTTTGTTGACCGGCTGCTTAAGTCTGCCTAGCCGTTCCTACATTGTTCTCACGTACCCATAACAATGTTTAGCATTTTGTAACTATTTTGACGATTCATAAGAACTATATGTACTTTATGGTTTACTTGCATAAAAAATATTCTGATTCTGATTATAAATAAAGTGAAATTAGCTGCTGTCAGTTACTTAATCTCAATACCACGTTATTCGTGAATAATATTTTGAAGACGACTTCGGCAGAATCACGTTGAGCCTAGACTCAATGCGAAAAGGGCATTACGGGAAAAAAAATGCTTCGGAACTTGAAAATAAAACCAATTATTGTGTAAAATGTAGTTTTAATGGGAATGATCTCCAACATCGGCTACAACAACTGTACTTAGCGCTATGTACCTTCGAAGGGCATCACATTTCATTGCTTTAACATAATAGCTAACCGAACAATATACTTTCGCAGCACAGCAAAATATTTAATATATAAGCTCCCTCCTTTCCTCTAATAAAGGATCCTTTTTATAGCAGCCAGATATATACGGTATGCAGTAAGAAAGCTGCGGTGTGAGCCTTAACAAAATATATAAAGTTTAACAAAAATAGTGTAAAATATTTTAAGGGGTTAACAAGTAGCCGATAACGATCACGTATATGTATAAAATAACAGTGTACCGTTTCATCGTGAACTTAGTATGTGGTGTTATTTTTAAATGTCAATTTTCTTGTTGTATTTTTTATCATTAAAT
The DNA here is from genome assembly GCA_905404115.1 of Pheosia gnoma. Lineage (NCBI taxonomy): Eukaryota > Metazoa > Arthropoda > Insecta > Lepidoptera > Notodontidae > Pheosia > Pheosia gnoma. Next base: position 1,025,324 of record FR989907.1, read on the forward strand.
ATTTTGCTGTCCTGAAACTAATAGCAAATATACTTACTAGTAATATATCAAGAAATATAATAAGAAAACCTAAACTTCTCATTGTAAAACAATATATTGCACTGTCATTTTTGGAATATTGAGACTCATAAAATTAAAAATAAACACGTAGTAGGTAAACTTCGCGTTACATTCATAGTAATTTTTTTAACTTTGCGCTATGAATAATCACATTTGAAGCGTAGAAAAATAATCTATATTGTAACACAATATAAGAAAAACATTGTCTTTTTGGTAGCACAATAAAACATATCTTACAAAATAGCGGAAAAAAAACTAAAATATCATTCGTTGCCCTAACAACATGGACGTTCTTAAAAAGGCATACTTAATTATCTTACCCTAAAGTATTATTACTTTAATATAAAGTAAAGAATTAAAGTTGTATAGATATATAGCAGACGTCTCGCAACGGCCATAGTTTTAAAGCTAAGGACACATTTTTGATAGTAGATGTATAATAATAGTGTAGTAGTTACCATTGAATTTAAAATTTAGCTTATAACGGGTAAGTAACTAATCGTCTTGTTTATTTTAACATTATAAGTTAACTAAGTACTTCCCAAAAATTATAAGTAAGTAATCATGTTATTATGTTTAAAACAGCCAAGTTGGTAGAACGCTTGCCTCGGTAACGAGGATCGCAGGTTCAAACCCCGGCTCGCGCCCCTGTGGTTTTTAGATTTCATGTGCGAATCTTATTTTCACCCATGTTTATAACTGTCTCAACGGTGAAGGAAAAAAATAATTTTGAAAGACGTGTGAAGTACGCCAACCTGCACTCGGCAAGCATGGTAGTCTATGGCCTAATCCTCGTGCATAGATGGAAGGCCCGTGCCCAACAGTTGGACATTAAAAGGGCTGTTATGATAATCATTATAGATATTAATTATGTGCCCTTAGCCGACTGAAATAAATATTTATTTAGCACTATTTATTACGCGTGTTTTATTACTAGAATGTCTACAGCAAGTGCACAAATTTAAAACAGAGACAGAACAACATGAATTCTACACAATAAAATATACACTTCGTTTGTCATGCATAAGTTACATAGTTTGTCGAATCCTAGCATTTAGATATACATTAAATTGCTTTTACAAATAGGACGATCATATTTTTCGATTTCGAAAGAAATTCGATTTGCGAACGATCACTGCTAGTGAGTGTGCAACCAGCATTACTGTTGCGAACACAAATTATTGCAATACGAAAGCTATGATCGAAACATGCAATGAAACCACCATTAACTAGATTATAGCAAATGAATAAAATATTTAGTCCTAGTGCATATTGCCCATGGCCTAGGAATAACAAGGTGTCATCCGTTTATAGAACAAAATCAGTTTTTTAAATGGCAATGACTCCAGTAAGTAGGTATAATTATTATACTTATTAGTTTCATAAATCATCCCGGTAATTTTTCTTTAGCATAAACCGCCACGTTTAGATTACAGCTTGCCATTGTCAACATTGCAGTATGACAATGAAATATAAAAAAAAACTATTAAAATTAGGCACACGAAAAAATTTTAGACACGTCCACACATGCGATCGTTTGCAGTATTAGACAAATCTACGACCTGAGCATATAGGCTTACAGCCGCTCTTAGGTTTTCAAATAGGTGCTTTATAGCGACATCAACCATGGGAGTAGGTAGCTTTTATATTAGTCGTCAGCCCCCCGACCGTCAGTCACATTTCTCCTTCCAGTCTTATAAGACTCCTATGCGGCCCGCACTACGCTAGCGTACCACTAAGCTAGTACAACCCTTAAGCTAATGATTAATACACCTAGCAAACATACATCAATGTGAACGATATGTCGTTCGAGAATAAGGAATGTTCGATGTTTCTTTTCTCAATTGTAAGTACTTAAGATACCAGCTGTGTATCGCAGCGCGAGCGAGCTAAAAAGGGATGGCGTTACTTACTTCCGCTATGTAATAAACAGTGGCGGAGATAACGCGCTTAGATTTTAGGTGACTACATCCAAAAACAAAGAGCGACCCTTTTGTTAGCTCAAAATTAAAACAAGTAAAAACGATCTCTAAATGACAGCTAAAATGAATGAATACACAGTGTGTAGTGCATTTTAACACAGTTGAAATAGCGTGCACATTCTAAAAAAATAACAGATTATATTTTTTTATGTCACTTATTTCAAGGAACATTTTAATAATCAGAATCTGTAATGTGGGTCACAACTAATTAGGACGGGTTTACAATAGACAATATTTTACGAAAAATAATTATTATATTTAATGTTCTGTCACTTTTTTATAGAGAATTTATACTTTAAGCGTGCTATTCCGTAGCATATTATTGTAATGATTTTATGGTGTTGATAATCAAAACGTTGTCAAATCCGATACAAAAATAGAAACGATTTTATATTCTAAATAAGGAAGAACGAGACGACTGAAATGGCGCGTAATATTAAAATGATTTGAATAACATTGCAATCCCATATTGTGAAAAAAAAACATGCGGGTCGGTGGGACAAAATACTTTTATAGAGATATCATGCCAGCGCGAAATAATTTTAAACTTCGAAGCTTTTTGGATGGTAAAGCTGTTGGACAAGGTTATTATATATTAAGGTATTAGCTATGAAATTATACAACTAAAAATAGGCTGTGTCAGTACATAGAAAAAAATACGGACTTGGACGTCTCCGAATCCAGAATAAGTTTGTTTGCGCATCACTGAAAAATTTGCACCAATTCAAATGGGATTTCTAGTTGAATAGGACTCAAATAGTATGGTCAAAATTGATAGTTGCACGGGCGTAGCCGTAAGCAAAAGCTAGTTAGTTATAAAAATGTGTAAGTAATTTAAAGATTACAGTTATCAAATACAGAATGATTCAGAAAGAATATACTAACCTATAAACTTGCTTTTCTTGTTATTATGTAAAGTCAGAATTGCAATATGACTACTCGTATTTAAAAAAAAATGCTCACAAATAATCACAATAGTTAGACAGAACGATTCGATTCAGTCGATTCAGTTTTCACTTAACGACTACAAATGCGCTAAAAAGTAAATGCTCAAAGGTTAGTATACCCTTTCTGAATCACGTTGTATACTTATTAGACACAAGAACCTCGTTACACTGTGCGTAAAATGAAGCTGTCAAATTACCACGTGTGTGATTTTTTCTACAATTCAACCACAAATTCTTTAATAATATAACACGACACGCGAAGCAAGCGACACGAGATAAGGAAGAAATTTAATATTAATTCAATACATTTTAATTGACACGATAGCATATTAATACGCGAGATAGACATATACATATACATCTGGGGCTTATTACAAATTCTTATTTCCAGGTAATTCACTTCACGACCTATAACATGTCAGATGTAACATCCAGCTAGATTCATTGCATCATTGCGCATTGTCGGTCTATAATCGTATTTTTGACCGACGTGTGGAAACAAAACAGTTTTATTTTAATAGGTTAAGGTATTTATTTTTGAGCTTAAATACAAAATCGCCACGCTGTTCAGTATCCTTTCTGGAAATAAGAGTCGTGATACACCCTCTGGGCCTAACTCTGCTGACACAATCGAATTGCAATCGCATAGACAATATCACTTTCGACTTTTTGACAGATTGCTTATATAACTGTTAAAGGGACTTTTTGGCGGGAAGCGGGATGTCAATTTAGTCTTATTTTCCACAAAATGTGTTTCTTGATAAATAATATGTAAAATTGATTGGGATATTAACCATCGTGTTTATAAATGTGCACAAGTGAAGGAGATTAAAAATGAAATAGTATAACTACACTTTTTAAGTTTACCAAAGATGTCCGGTGAATTTTTAATAAAGTACGAGTATATACAGTTTTACTAATAGGGGTAGGGGATTCATTTTATCATCGTCATCATCATTATCATCAGGGGTAGGTACTTTCTTATAAATTTATAACAATAACCAAGAAATACTCGACACTGGAAAAACTGGTTCTATTTTGTAGCCGATTGCCAACATAAAAAAAATAACTGTCAGAGGTGACATTTACTATATAATTACCATTCTATTGAGAGTCAATTGGATTTTTTCATTTCATCATGTCACATCCATTATTTTATTTATAATGTGTATTTATTGAATTTAACATTGCTATTAATTACTTGACACTGGCAAAATACCCGGTAAGCGGGTGAGGCCATATTCATATCCATTTTATTTCATCGCATTTCATTTCGTAAAGAAAGAAGAAGAAGAAGAGAGTCAATTGTGTTATCAGACTAGGCCTGTTACACTTAGCCACTATTCGATCAAAGCGAGCACAACGCAATATAGGAATATCCGTTAATATATTAATTAATTACATTATTGGATGTGTAGTGGGATCTGATAATATTGTAAGTATATTTTATTTATAAAAAAGTTGAGGAATGGCCATGTTCAGACTGTCGGTCTGGACAGGGGCCAGTAAAGTAATACTGCGCAAAAAATTACGTTCAATTGCAAAAATAATCATACTAACAAGATAATAAATGCTACATTAATAACTGCTATACAAATTTAAAAAAAATACGTAAAGTAAAAATATATAAGGCGTAGCCATAATAGTTTTAAATACTTTGAGAGGTCCATCGGTTGGTAATAAAGATTACATTCCCGAAATACAATTCTAAATTAATTTTAACTTAAAAAATACCACCACCAGAGCGTTGAAATCCCCGCTTCTTAAAAAAAAACAGATTTCGCATCAAATAAAGAGCAAATATGGCGGCTCTGCGCATGCCGAATTCATACATTTAGACATACATTGAGCCGCCATTTTTGCTTATTTAATTTAATGCGACCTATACATTTACGTAATAGTTATGACTTGTTAACCCATTAAAATATTATACACTATTGGTGCAACACCTTAGGAAATTAAAAGAAACATTAATCAAAATATGTATATCTCACTCTAATCCGTAAATTAATAAGGTCATCAAATCCCACCGAACTCTTCCATATAAGTACTATAAGTAATAGGTACATGTGTGCAGGATAGTTAAAGTATAGAGCAAGGTAGTGAACACACACAAAGGCAATGAGCTGTTCAAGGAAGGAGAGAGACAGACAGCTTGCACGAAGAGCTAATGCTATTTAGAACTAAGTAATACAGAATTGACTTTCGTTGAAACATACTAATACATTATAATTATTCACGTTATCACAACAACCATAGTTTTGTATGTGTGCTTATATGGTGTTTGCCTATTTAATTTGCTTTGTATATTTGTTAAACTGTTAAAGAAACGTCACTCCAAACATATGTCATATCCAAGTTTGATGAAAGCAATAGTGGAGAGTGTGGGATCACGCTCTTTCTCTGTCGCACGCGTAGTGATCTGCGGCGGTGACGTCACACGCCTGTAGCTCTGTATTGCTTTCGTTTTTTTTTTCAGATATGGTTTTACTGTAAGCAATCGTAAAATTTAAATTATGTTATATAAGTTTCACGATGGCTACAGTACACAGTATACAGTAATAAATTGCCAAATACCATATTATGCTATAATATATTACTTTATTACGCGACCTTAATGTTAGTTAGTGGAGAAAAAACAAATCATTATATACTGTCCCGAGATCTAATATATTTTATACTTGTATAAGCACCAACTTTAGCTAGCCGTGCAAGCAGTAGCAATGAAAGGAAGTTATCTTTAATATATTGAATATATATATATTAATTAACATCTTGATTTATTCTAAGGCGCCCTTGATATGTATACACGCCGCATACAAAAATAAACAGCTCTCCACTTACACAACAACTTTATATCAATCGTATATATTCGCCGCGATTTAAATGGCATTCTATAAATAATTGTTTTCAGATGTAGCATATAATATATCGCACAATTATGTGTACAGGGTGTACCAAAAATATGAAACAATATTTCAATGATTCGACCAAAAAAAATAGTTTTTTTAGATTTGCGGAGTATTGCATATTAGCAAAGGGCCCCTACACTCATGACAGACTGATTCTCGACTGAAATCTTTGAGTTCGATTTTGTAGGCTCATTAATTATTAACTAACTTGATTGGTTTATGATTGGCAAAGTTGACAAGCCGAGGGTCACTGGTGGGTCTCTGATCCCCCATTTGTTTGATATGATGGTAGGTGTATTACTAAAATACTGATCAAAATTACACTAATATTACCTATATTTTGCATCATTGCCTTCTAGTGTTGAGCATCACACACATTTTAAACGTATACAACCACTACCATATTGTCATTTCATTATAACCGTGAACAATTAAGCAATGTACCCTAGGCTACGCTAAACTAGGCGATCGGCGCGCGCGCACGATCCACCGTAAAGCTTACACTCAATGCCGCTACATAAATATTTAACTAAAGCAGCCTATACACATACAGTTGTAACTGTCAATTTTGACTTAACAGCTTGAACTGACGTCTAATATGATAAGTTGTTAGCACAATTGTTAAGTTGTGAGTTTTGCATATTTAACGATTGCATTAAACAGTAAACACCGAATTTATAGACGTTATATGGCTTTATCAAACGTCATATAGTACTGCGCACTAGACTTATGTTTTGCGCAGTACTATATGACGTTTAATAAAGTTATAGAACGTCTATAAATTTGGGGGTAAGACTGTGCAGTCCAAACTGTCAGTTATAATTGCACGTGCGTGGCCCGCTTAATATTATTCAATACCATTGCACCAGTCTCCATACGATATATAATAAAATATATATACACTCCTTACATAATATCTTACTTAAAATAAAACATATATATAAAAGGAAAACATAATAATCACAGCGTTTAAATCACAAAAAACTTAAAACAAAACAAACTTTTTCATTTAAAAATGTTAAGTGTCTAAATTACACGAGATCTCGTTGTAAAAATACCATATAAAATATAGCGAAAATATATAATTTAACATATATTATCACTATAGCTAGCAACATTAACAATATTGAACGTTAAGCAATATGTTTTCTAAAAAATGTTCACTGATATTTTCAGGGTTGCCAGAAATATTTCTTTAATGTTTGACATTTGACATATTATAAACATATTAAAAGAACGCGCGTCGCAATTTGTGCTATGGCAGTCTAGCTTGCTTCGCTTCAACTTGCTTTACAAAAATATTGCATATTGAGTTTTTTTTTCAGTTCGTAGACCAGTGAGTGTTACCAGCTCCAAAAATACATATACAACATAAAGCGTCCTTGTCAGACTTACGGCGATACAAGTAAATGTATAAAAAGTAAATGCAACCATTAGCTCTTACAAAAAAATGTGTACAAGATTACTGTAGCGATATCTACGAGATTGTAATATAGTAACATGGCAACCACCGCTGCGGTTAGTCACGAAATGCTTACAAAACTAGAAATAATCTCTCTCAATGATTAGGATTAAGCTTAATATCTGCACAGCAACGAATTTATTTCTCAAATCAGCAACGGTAATTTTTATTTTAAACTTAACTCCAATACGTCAGCATTTTCAAATATGGAATAGTTTTGACTGGTGTCAAAACTGACAGATGTCAATTTAAAAAAGAAAATAAAATCATTTTTGAGTAAACAATTCGTGCTTGCAATTTACATTGTACATCCGCGTACTAGTGCAACGACCAAACCTCCGGACTACACTATCGCATCGATCCGCTAACGAAATTAACACCATGCGTTTTGATATGTTCGTCCTTACCCTAGCTAGCGCCAATTCACGTGTAGTTCCATAAAAAGCGATAGATGGCCCCAGCATAGCAAGGTTTTCTACTGTTGCATTTTCAATCGATTAATGAGTTATTTGTGAACTGGCTAGACGTAATATGCGACTGCTTGTATTCCGATCGAAGTCAATCAGATTTAGACCGCAAAGCTACCGCCATCTATCAAATTCGGAACTAAACTTTCCTCCCAAAAGTTAACAATAACTTTAAAAGGCAGATAACACGAATTACTTTATGAAATACAACATCAAACTCGTCTATTCGCGAGTGCCAAGCATGTCGATGACGCAATCACGTGATCCAATTTGACATTTACGTAAGTATTACATTTAACAATTCCGTCTAAACTAAACCATTTGATAATTTCGTTAATTGCTTAAGATTCTTCAGGCCATGATTTATTTAAAACCATAGAGATAAACTCAAGCCTTAGCTGTCGATTCACAAATGATCCTTAGGACGCGTGCAGACACAAAACCTGCTTGACTGTAGATCTATTATACATACATTCACATACACAAAAAGGTCTATCAAATACCCACACACTTTCAGCACACTTTACACTCCAATGTCATCACAAACTCATTGCCCACTTCACTCACTAAAACTAGTTGGCAATAATTAGTACATGATTACGTAGATGGCATCGTGACGCAGGCTTGTGCCTAATATGAGGACCAACGTTCTTTTTGTATGTGATGTATGTATAATAATGTTTTCATACATTTTTATTATCTCTATGATTATAGCTCAATCTTTTTTAAGTCTAATTCCTTTCCTTTCTGATTACTCTAAGAATGTGTCCTGACCCCACATTGTCGTGTCATAATTCAATCAGGATCATGACAATAGACCCGAATCGGTGCGATAGAATATCCTAAGGTTGAGTATTGACGAGAATCAAACCCGCCTGGGCTTTCCGGGGCCCGGACACTCCGAGGACCTGATGATGGAGGCGGCCAGCGACTCCCGCGGCCTGATCGGGTCCATCTCCATGAAGCCAGGGTTCAGGATTATGTTAGGCACTAGTTCCATTAGGTCCTGGTCCTCGACGCAATCTTTGGTTGGGTGAAGTGAGGGTTAGTAATACATACCGTCACCATGTGTGTGTGTGTGTTTGTTAGTGTGCGGCCCCGCAGTCCAAGCGTGCGTTCCAAGCGAGTGCGATAGAGAAAAAAGAAGAAAAAATCTTGAATGAATAAAAAAATTCGCAGTAAGTACATTTTTTGCGTCCTTTTTTTGTAAAGATATGCAAACTCATGCGGATAGATCGAAGAATCGAAACTTGCTCTTGCAATTAAACCTTATCTGCATTATTACAAGAGCGAACTTCTGTTGTCTACTTCATGACAGCAAAATTAAAGGGATGTAGTCAATTATCTTCACATTCTGCTGGAGATCAATTCCATTCTATTTTGCTACGAGATAAAGTTGAAATTCATATGGAATTCATCCGATAAGTATTAAAATGCACTTGAGCACTATGCCAAGCAATTCTTTTCGAAATCGGCTAAATAGGTCAAAAAATCTAAACTATTCGTAGAAGCCGTACTTAAGTGTACTTTAAATTATGTAACTTTATAATTCAAGAGTCGTAGACCATCAATGGATATAGATTAACCCCCGAATTTATACACGTTTTATAACTTTATCAAACGTCCTATAGTACTGCGCACAAGAGTTTGGCTTTGCGCAGTACTATATGACGTTTGATAAAGTTATAGAACGTCTATAAATTCCGGGTTAACGAGATTACTATTGAGTATTGACACTATGTTCAATTTTATCCATTTAGATCGTACAAACAACTCTCGTATTATAACAATCTTAGGTTCTAAAATATCAATTAATGCTAGCTATTATATTTTTTTTAACAACGGCAAATGCTCTAGTAAACGACTACCGAACCCATAACCTCTTTGAAACTACTGGTAGAGGAAAATTGCTTAGACTTATATCAATTTAAGCTTTTAAGTTAAGATATTTATAGAGTATAGCAGCCGATAGTGATAAACACAAGTTTTTTAATTTCCATGGCTAATATCATTGAAGGCGAAGAAAAATTGTATTTTGTGGTAAGAATTCATGTTATCCTTGTCTCTTATTTGATCAAATCTATAAAAAAATATCATAAGTTTGCGTCTTTATCGCAAGAAATTGCGTTCTGCGTTTAGATCACTAGATAATTCCCTCACAGACATACACAGAAAACCCCTTATTATTATTTAAATTATAGACAACACCGGACAATATTTTGACCTCAAGCTGACCTAAATAAATAAATAGTGCATTTTATGCGATATATTTATATTTGAATTATTGCAATGACGCATTATATAGTTTTATTGAAGCTTACGACTTCACTACGTAGCTAAAGATAGTTAAAAGCTATATTTATATTAATAATAGGTATATGTAGGTAGTTTATTAAGTGGTCCATTGTATTGCGTGGTCCTGAAATTTTCATAAGAGCGTGCAAGCTTAAATATAAGGAAATTCGGTATTTATATAATTTTTATTATTATATAATACAATTAATATAGTTTTGGCAAGAATTATATGTGATTATTAGCTCTTTATATTCTAAGATCGAATTGAATATGAACTTATTATTATTGTTTGAATTTATAAGTTATTAAGTTCAATTGATAATTTATTATTGCTATATATTTTTAAGTTTATCTTATATTATTGAAATATATAATTAAACTTTCTAATTACTAGAGAAATATCGAGGTAAAACAGTTATATGTAATAATCAGCCAATATAGCTCAATTTAAAAATAAGTGATGAAAGTTATTTTTAATAAAAACTATATTAATTATACTTTTATTTTTAAAATGTCGAAAACCTTTACGAACGTTCTATTTAAACTAACCAATTAAAAAGCTCACCTTATATGAATGGTGTTTAGGCATTTTAGAAAATCCAATTTATTTTTCTAAGATCAGATTGGATTAATTAGGATAACAATTAATGTAGTTCCATATTATCGTGTCTAATTATGAATTTTAATGGTGCTATTGTGGTAATTGACGTCATATAGTTCATATTCGTGTGTACACCTAGTAATTGTCACTTGAAAGTGATCACATAATTATTATATCTCATTGCTATCACGATTCACACATTTATTTTATTAAATTTGTTAGCGAAATCAAAAAGGATTATACCATTCGATTATTTAATTACCTACTTACTTTATTTTAGTTTCAGTAATTTTCCCAAGTTTGGCTGTCGTTGAAGAGCTTATTTTCATCATTTTAGGTTGAATTTATAATATTATATATATACTTAAAAGGTAATAATTATGTGAACACTTTAATTAGACTAAGATCTATATTATTATTAAATTCTTTTAGCAATAATACGGCAATAGGTAACTATAGACAGCGAGATTCATTTGATTGCTTTTTGGTATCATCATATTTTCTTTTATTAATATTTTAATAGTTATTAATTGCGTAGCACCAAATTTATAGCGTATTTTTAATAATTCTAATAGTTCTATGAAGATATATTTTTTATATTTATTTTTATTTTATAAAAAAAATACACTAAGCATTTATTATATTTGTAATGTCTTAAATTTGGAAGATAAAGTTAGTTGCTTATTTAGAACTATGAACTTGGCACTTATATATTATTTAATAAATAGCTCTAGTTTTCAAGCTGTGTAGATAGTAGTAGTGTAGATTAGTAAATATAGTGCCTACCCCTCCCAAGGATTTCAGGATTTATAATGCATTTTATTATAGAAACAAATTCTGACCATACAACAAACAAACTAGACCGAATTAAGAATAACATAATTTATAGATTCAGGAGTAATTATATAATTATTAAAATGCTTCTATTAGTAAGCATTACTTCTATTATAATTGAATTATTATTTACCTTACTGAACTATACATGCATATCACACGACTTAGACCGGACTATCAACGAGTGCGGATACGTCCGACCGAGCTTTCTAATACGTTTAATAGATTATAATTAATACTTTATTATTGCCGTTAATATTATATACTCTAACCCCCCAATTTATAGACGTTTTATAACTTTATAAAACATCACATAGTACTGCGCACAAGAGTTTTGCATTGCGCAGTACTATATCACGTTTAATAAAGTTATAAAAGGTCTATAAATTCGGGGGTACTTCCCTAAATATTAATTATTGATCTTGTGATGGAACGATTTTAGATTTTACGATCGATAGAATCTAATAATTTGTTCATTCTGTTCTACTACTATAGAAAGTGTTAAGTGCTTGTATTAATTAATTTGTGTTTTTGGATTGTGGACTATCAGGGACGAAACTACCAGAAGAAAATGTCATTTTATTCAATGGCAATACATAACTCTAGCGGCTACAGCTTGTTATGGCCCTGTAGTTGTACAATTTAAAGTTTTTTTTATGTGAGGTATTCATGAAGTCCCCGATAAAAAGTATGTTTTATACGTGCGTTGGTAACGCGAACAAGCAAAATTACGTATATGCGCTATGTGGGTACTATGATAACTGCAGTTTAAGATATTATGGTTACCTATATTGGGATTATGGTTACCTATATTGGGGCCTCCCCTCACATTGAGGGGAGGCCCCTGCTCAATAGTGGCACATTAAAAGGGCTGGTATTATATATCTTTATCACACTAACGTAAATGCTTACCATCACTTTAAATATAGCGTGGCAGGATTATATAGAACGATCACTAGATCAAATCTAAATAGATCGAATGATCTATATTATTTATTATTATTATTTATCTATATTATTGCTTTCTCATAATTTATTACCCTTATAATGGCGTACATTATAAGGCCGTATTCCTTTTCGACATTTCTTTGTTCGACAAAACGGATTCTATTTATAATGAATTTTCTTGCTACGACCGAATGCTCATTTTATAATCTAGTTTAAAATCTAAGTTACTGTTTGAGACGTAGTTATTGTTTGAGGACGATTTTGCATGTTGATGCTTAGTGAATTACAGCATCAAATATATGTTTTTAAATACATTTTTTAATTTACTTAATTATTTTTTATAATAATTTAATTTAAATTGTTGGAATGAACTAATTCAATGGAAATGTCAAACGTTTACTTTGATTGTTTTTTTGTTTCTTTCCTAAGTAAACAGTGGAATGATTTAGTAACTATTTTGAGCTATCTCTAAAACCGAACACCATTTCTGCCGCCTTAACGACAAGACTATTGATAAAACTAGCCTAAACTTACAGCATAACCCCCAAATTTATAGACGTTTTATATCTTTATGAAACGTCATATAGTACTGCGCACAAGAGTTTTGCTTTGCGCAGTATTATATGACGTTTGATAAAGTTATAAAACGTCTATAAATTCTAGGGTTAGAGAATAATTTTAAACTGCCGGCTTAGTACCAGCGTATCGTTAGAACTAGAACTGTTTATAACAATGTTACTAGCATCATTAATAGACCGATACTTTAAAAAAAAATAACCCCCCAGACGAAATCTTGTATCGCCTCTACAGTTGTATGATCAGCTGATTTCAATTTGAATAACGAAAAGATTTGATAGAACGATTGTGATTTTATTATGAGTAAACTTGCTGTCTATGATTTGCCAATGGAGTAATGGGAGCTAACTCAAAACTATCAAATCTTCGATTTTTTTCGGTATTAACCAACAAAATCGACATTTGGAATATATATATATCACACCATCGTACGAAAAAATCAAATTCAGTATTCAAATTTAGTACTATATGAAGTACAGCGTGGGCAAGTTCGCGGCATCGTCCTTCACTTAACTAATTAAATCGTGGGCAACTGCCAACCGATCATATCCGTGGATACACATAATATACCACACTAGTACTCCAATTAGTACAACATTGATAAACTGTAAAGGGATCATACACACATGAATAGTTGTGATATGCGGTATCAGCTGCTGCCCCACGCTATCAGAACTCCATGAAGTACGATGTGGGCAACGTACTTCATGAAGTAAACCGTGGGAAAATATCAACCGATCACTACCATCTACAGTTGTAATATTATGCCGTATCAGCCGATAGTGCACGCAATAAGTACTCCATGAAGCACAAAGTAGGCAACGTACTTCATGAAGTAAACCGTGGACAACTTTGAACCGATCACTACCATCTTACAAATGTAATATTATGAGGCATCAGCCGATGCTACACGCTATTAGTACTCTATGAAGTACACCGTGGGCAACACCGGTGGATACGCGTGGTGGCTAGTACCACATGAAGTACAGCCGTGGCAGCGGCGTGTGCTATGGCGTGGGCTCACCGTTCCGGCGCCACTCGCGGCACAGCACGGCGCACGTGCCCGCCGCCAGCACCACCAGCGTGCCCATCACCACGCACACGGCAGCCACCCACGTGCGGGTGTCGAAGGTCTCCGCACCTTCCAGGAAGTGCTTGTAAAGCTCTGTAATGGTAATTGGTGTGATGTTATTTGTTGTTAAGTCTTCGCAAATTTGTTCGGTATAGTGGTGGTGCTTACCAGCTTCCTGATCGCTGTAGAGCGTGTTGGCGAGCACCTCGACCGGCGGGCCGGGTCCGAGGACGTTGTTGGCCCACACACGGAACCAGTACGACGCATTCGGCTCCAGGTGGTACACGTCAATTTGGCGCTGGAACACATCAGTTGGGACCCAAATCAAGCTCCGAATCCAATCCTGCCTTTGGTTTTAAGATTCAAGTTTGCATGGCAATAGTATATACTTGATGTCAATTTGCAAAGTGCTACGGAAACTTGTCAACGTGCAAACACGAATCTTATACCCGGGTGATAGATTCGAAATTAGTGTATCTGTGACTGGAGTTTAATGTGTCATCTTACCGAGTTAGGACTGATGTGGTTGGGGCTGATTGGCCGCCACGGTTCGAGTGCGTCATCGACCGGGGCGGCTGAGCGGTACTGTGCGGTGAAGTCTAGGATGGGGTGGCCGCCGTCGCCCGCCACGTTCCACAGGATCAGCGCCAGGATTGTGGACGCGTGCACGGTCACATTCACGAGGGGAGGCGGCTCCGCTGGTAAACACAACCGAAGTTAGTTTTGATGAAACTTGACTTGGTGATAACATTCAATCAAAGCCGAGATCTAGGATACTTTTTATCACGGATATTTAAAGAGTTTACACGGGATAGGTTTTCTGAAGTCACGGGCACAGTGTGTATGGCCGTCTGGAAATAGAGTTATCGTTGTTTAGAGAGGACGTGTCTCTTTCTAAGGCTAAGCTTTGTGAGCGTGTCGTTTAGACTTTTGAATGTGGAACACAAATATTGCTCAAGAGAAACCAAATATAAGCTGTAACGTTAAAGTTGAAAGATGAGGTTGTCTTGAGTTTTAAACATTTTTAGGAATACTTTGTAGCCTGACTTTTGAGTGTAGCGTTTCCAACTCTCGCAACATACTTAAGGTACCTTTAAAACACAAGACTTCTCCTCTCTCAAGACCTTGCGTGAATTGGATTACGTCAGGATATGTCAACCTTATGGTGCCTTGGGAGACCTTTGAGTGATTTTGACTTGCTAATAACCAACGCCATCCGGTGACATTGAAACAGTGTTGTAATTTACCAAAAAAAAATGTACTTAAATCATCATATAAAGCTTTATTGTTATTTATTGAAAGAACTCTTAAATTGCCTGGCAGATTTCATTAAAACAGGAATTAAGTTCCTAAGTAAACTGACACACGCACACCTTTTTGTAGATTAACTCCCCGAATTTATAGGCGTTCTATAACGTTATCAAACGTCATATAGTACTGCGCAAAACAAACCTCTTGTGCCCAGTACTATACGACGTTTGATAAAGTTATAAAACGCCTATAAATGTAGGGGTGTATATATATATATTTTGAATAAGGAAGTCCGTTTATCTGACGGACAACTAATTATTCAGTTGAATGATTGCACATTATGCTGTATGCAGACCATTACAGCCTCCTGTACCGAGCGCCAGAGAGGGCGTCACACATGAAGGGTTATGTATTATGCATGTCTCAATTGCCACACTGGGCAGAATTGGTTGTATCGACGTGTATTAACATATTAAGCCATTTTTAGTTGCATTCAGAATAAACCACTTTGAACTTTGAGCGTGCGATATAAAGTTAAATTCCACTTGTAAGCTTGTACATCTTTTTTTTAAATTGCTTTGTATGTTGGACTTTTAAAGAAAAAAAAACAGTACACATTGCAAGTTAAATGATAAGGAAATAATCGCGACACTAAAAATACCATTTGACATTTAAACGAAATGCAGTGGGTACACGTCGTTCTACCCTATGAACGCCAAATGTGACTAGTTCAATGTGAGTTCTCCAAGGCTGGTTTAGGCGCGCCTCCTGCATGCGCTACAAATAACAAGTGCGGAAGAGCAAAAATAAATAAAAAGAACAAAATACCAATCAGATTAATTAAGGACATTAGGAGAAGATTAAGAGCATCTACGCTTTGCATCAATTCTGTGTTATGTTAAGAGAGAATTAGTTAGGTGTCGTAGAACCATATACGTAATAGACGGTAAGCCCATCGCCGCAGCCGTGCCGTTAGATGGTAAGAAGTGTTATATCTCAGTCGCCTGCGCCATTGGTAGAGTATTGTCATAAGAAAATATGAAACACTAGCTTTAGCTCGCAGCTCCGCCCGCGCAAGCATCGATTATCCTCCATGGTTATAGCGTAATAATATGCACCCTATATTTTGGTAAACGATAGAAATTTCAAGAGTTTGTAATTTCAACAGGGTTTTATTAACGATAGAAAAGTAAAACACTATCAGTTGAAAAACAATGACCCTGGCAAGTATGTGTGACTAAAGCGCTCTACAAATCCGATTAAATGAACCTCAACCCCACCAATCATATACAACGAGAATTTTTTTTTTATAAGGTGTGCAAACTCGGTGCTATAAAAGGGACTAGTGCTGCCCATAGTTTTGGTCTCGCATTTTCACAACACCAAGGAGCAAGTCTACAAGTACAAGTACTATAAAACTCTACAAGTCTGTGGCCAACACCAAGTGGGCCGTGTCCCGGTTTAAACACGCCTGCCGAGAGCTGGTCAAGTCGTCCCGGAATGTCTAATTAAGCTCCGAAACCTATTCTCATTAAAAATTTGGCGATCACAAAATGTGGTACAGACACGCTACTCCAATACCAAATCCAAGAGTCAAGAGTATCTTTGTTATCTCGCCATTATTCGTTCTCCAAACGGCGGTTAGCGAGCGAAATCCACAAAAGTTAATTGACCTATTCGGATATTTTGGGTGATTGGATAGGTTTACACCTCATTAACCACTTGGGCACCCCATCCCTATTTTTGTCTGATTGGGCGATACATTTATGTACACAGTATCGAATAGCGAACTCTACCTGTGTGTGGGGGGAGGGGGATTGAACAAATATTTGTTCACCGTGCGTTCACTAAATGAAATATTGATCAGAGGCTGACTAGACGCCCTGTAAGTGTATCAATAAAACATGGTTACGGTGAAAATATGTGTTATGTAAAATACCTTTCCATATTTATTATTCAATGAATCGTGGCAACGAGCCCATAGGTTTATGGATTTCGTAATACAGAAATACAGTCGTAGACCATGGTGGCAACAGTCACAATATGCACCATTTTTTTTAAATATACAACGATGTATGTCTTATAACCACTGCTATGTCTACAGCTTTACTTGATTTTTTGTAGACAATACGTCTACAAAAAATCTAGTAAATTTAAAAAACACCAACTTAAATCAAGTTACATTGTATTCTTTTTTAATAAGATACATACACATAGATACATGACATCTATGTTTTTTCCTACGAACAAAAAAATATATACCTCCTTCAGATCGGTTGACCCTTCACGTTCAAATGCTCTGTATAAATAATTGCCAAGAAACAAACATTTGACACCATAATAATGGGCACGTGTCGTTTCAGAAAAATAGACCATCTGTCACGTCATTACGTCGCCAGTGAAAAAGCCACCAGCGTACCCTGGCCTCCCATGATATAGGCACTTATGTGAACAGTGAGGATGTGCGGTATTAGGCGGGAGATACGGGTAAATTGGCTGATGAATAATGACTGTCATTATGCGACCTTCGTGTTACTCTTCTTCAGGTACCGGTTATTGCGGCGGAGGGTGCCCACACGTGAGGAGTTTATTGTGGATATACCGACGCAAGTTTTTTAATCTTGTCATATCAGGATAATAAGGTCACGGTATATTTCATGGAGTGAGCAGTGCACAAGCCAGCCAAAACGCCAAAATAAGTCTAATTCCAGATTCGAAATGAAAAATAAAAGCCGAACATAAATAAAAATTATCAAAAGGATTTTATGTGTGTAAAATTTCTAGTCCTTCAAACGAGTTTTGGACGAACCCTTCGCACGACTGAGATTCCTACAACATCTGTGCTGTGCTGTGATACCGCTAAACCGATTTCGATAAAACTTGTCTAATATCCCATTCAGAACTACCAGTTATAAAACAAAAATATACGTTTAAATCGGTTCTCCCGTTCAGAAGCTTTGATGCCACAGAGAGACATACACAGAGACTTAGAACGATATGACACCTCTTTTGAGTCGCGTCGGGGTTTCCATAAGTCCTTTCCTGAATAAAGTCTCTTCTTCTTCTTCTTCTTCTTAGTCGGGCACTCTTGTCAGAGTGGTCGTGGTAATGGGTTGCACTGTTCGGACATGGACGCTGCTCTTGCTATTTTTCTCCACGTATCTCGATGTAGGGCATTTCGGGAACATTCTACTATGGGACAATTTGTAACAGATTTTATTGATTCAACCCAACTTGTTGGAGACCGACCGCGTGACCGTTTGCCTTCTATTCGGCCTTGGATCACCAGACGTTCCATTGAGTTATTTTTTCGGGTGATGTGTCCAAAAAATTTAAGGATTCGTAGTTGTACAATCGACGAAAGCCTTTGCTTGACTCTAAGCTCTTTCAATATGGAGACGTTGGTGCGATGTGCAGTCCAGCTTATTCTCAGGAGACGTCGCCAGCACCACATTTCCAAGGCGTCAATTTTTCTTCGGTCTTGAAGTCTTAATATCCACGTTTCAGCTCCGTATAGGAAAATTGGAAAGATCAAGCAGTACATCAGACGCACTTTTGTGTTTTTCGTAATCCTGCGATCCTTCCAAATTTTCGTGAGCTTCTCAGCGGCTGATCTGGTCATAGCGCAGCGTCTTTTGATTTCCTCCTCGCTACCTCCATTGTTAGTGATAGAGGATCCCAGATAAATGTATCTATCCACAACTTGACAGTTAGCAATATTAGTTGTCTCCGCCTGGTTGTTATTAGTACGGTCCACTATTACTATTTTGGTCGTGTCTGAATAAAGTACGAGTGTATAATATGAGATACATAAATAGACCGTCGTCGCAATTCTGAACGCAGCGATAAATTGGCCCCAATTTTACAAACACATCATCCACTCATTACATTACTGTCTGGTAAAGTCATTCCAGCAATTCGTCTCAAGATTGTGTCTATGTTTTTAAGGTATCTGAACAGCGGATCTGTCTATGACGCATTAAAAGTAACAAATGTAAAGCAATGGACTGTTTTAGAAAATAATATAACATATGCGTGTTCTATGGTTAGGAGTTTAACTGTCAAAATATGCTGCCATATACTGACAGATCTGTATAAATACGCACGCACACACGCATACTTCATAATACATAAATATATCTGCTAGTAGATACTTACAAGCTTTTTTTTTTTCAAGTATTTAGGTTTTATTTACAAGCTCCTGAAAAAAAAAACTTCTAGTCAAACATAATGTAAAGACTGTCCCGATATTTTTATTAAAGCATGGTGAACCTATTTACCAGTTCATTTTATCCGATTGCTATTTGTGTCGCGTGTGGATTGTATTGGTCGCATTGTGGCGGTAATATCATTTTCCTTCCATCCCCACAACAAAAGATGAATATTGCTGAAATGTTATTGAGTTTCAACATGTCGATCAACATTGTTCATTGGATAAATAGGAATATTGTAAATAATATAATTGGAGCCTTCGTGAGAGAAGCCCAAATATTGATGATATTAAGGTTTGTTAAATTAAAAAATATAACTGTGTTTTTAACAGTTAATCGATGCTTTATTGAGAAATACGAATTTAAAATAATTTTTATTTTTTCAGAAAGCTTGGAGAATTCAAAATGGCGTTCCCAAATTCACCTATGTTTGTGAACTGATCAACCAAAGTCCTCCGGGCCAATTTCACTTAGTAAGATATGCTCATTCGGTTTGCACTGCACGTCAGAAACGAACTGATTACTATTTACAAGGCCATAAAACGCTTGACACAGCGGTAACGCCCGGCTAGCTACGTTCTATTGGGTCTTTTCACACTATCAACATTATTACAAAAATCATACGCATCAACGCAGTATTAGTATAATTGCAAGTCCTCACCTTAGTATCGTGGTCCTGTAATTGTCGTTCTAAAACCATTTATTTTTATATTTATGCCAGCCCAATAAAACTTTTATGCAGTCAGAATCTAGCAGCGGTTCGGAACGATGGTTCTACTGAGAAGAGCAGGCAGGAAACTCAATAATTACTTTACAAAAAAGAGGTTAGATACAAACGCCTTGTGAACAGGCAACGCAACGCCATTGTCACGCACGATACCTAGACAAACAGTACATATCTAACTCATTAAATTACTTAATAACTCGCTCAGATTCATTTAAACTAGGAAGCCAGCTTAGTAAGGTGTGCGTGCACACTCCCACCCCATGTTATGGCATGTTATAAAATAACATGATAGATTTGGAGAATAATTACTATGGTCTAATGCTTTTCAAGCTAAGATAATACAAATCAAAATATCAGTTCGAGTATCGTAATCCGGATTGACAGTGTGAAGGCGCTGTATAGCCCAAAAAGTACTCCAATTAGTCCCCACAAAGTGTCTAGCTAACGCTCGCGTGAATCGAATGATCAATATCAATCGCCTAATTGAGATGTCGAACGTCGTCTGGTTTAGCGGCCGCTAATATCGGGAAAATCATCGTCATGAATCTCATGAATGCTCGATTAGATTTTTTCTCGATTGTTTTTTGCTGCGACCGTCACGCGGGCTCGTTTAGGCGTCATTGTGAATGCTTATTGACATTGTGGTGTTATTTCACTAAATACAATATACCTAGGTAAACACAGACGATAAATTATATCCTGATGTTGCGGAAATTTATTGTTATATATTTATTAACTAGCTTTTTTCCCGCGACTTCGTCCGTACAAAAAAATAAACCTTTAAACAATCATGTCTGGCAATATGTATGACTGTACTCTTCAAGACTATGTGTGATGAGAACAAAATGCCATGGATGTTTAATATCTACCATAGATGGTACCCATATTACAGTCCTGGCTTAGATTGGTATTGTACATTTGGTGTGTTCGTCTGGTGACATCATATTCTTGACTTACACGGGTAACAGTACCCAATTGCACCCAATTCAGTTGGATTACAATCTATTATACACCTGGCGTACTCACTCCGTACTGTGAGGTTGACCCTGTCGAGGTACGCTGTCTCGTTCTCGACAGCACACTCGTAGAGACCTGTGTCTTCAACATCTATCTGTGTGAGGAGCAAACTGCCGTCACTCTGGAACAAGATAAACTAAGCTGTGACGTCAGTTATAACTGGCTTAGCTCTAGGTTCAAGGTACAAGATCCCGACAATAACGGTCGGGGCATAGCGTCCGCTACTCCAGGCATACCACCCGCCTGGCTGGAAGATCTTCCCTTTTTATGCTAAACGACAATTCATTAGGTTGTATACTATTTACTATGGTCTGACCAACTTCAAGAAACACCAACGTCCCGCTTCTACGCCGCGGTGAAGATGGCCACAGACCGGAGCCGATGGAGACAGTTCGTCCGATCCAAAGAACTGCCGTGATGATCACGATCCTCAGTCATGAGGGAACGACCGAAGAGAGAGTATACTATTTGTTATACTGAATTATTATGACATACTGTGGTTTATGGCGGTGACATCACAGTCTACAGCTTTGAACTGTTAAAGTTTCTTCTGATCGGAAACATTAAATGCCTCTGGATTTATACATTTTAGGCTGTGTCCCCAGTCGGAAAACTGTCAGCGGCCGATTGAGTTAGCGGCGTATCGGTTTAGTACGCCCTTCCACATATTTGAAATGGAGTGTTCACAGTTTGCTAGTTTGCGCTCACTCTACGCAGTTTGCTGTGTTGCGCGCGCCGATTGATTCAGTGAGCGGCCGACTCACAGCAAAACCGCGGGCCGATTACGTATCTTGCAGAAGGCTAGCGATCGCGAAAATTTTGCCATATTCGCTTTAGAATGGCTAATTCGTATTACGTATCAGCGATAACCAAGCCATAGCAGAAAGATGACAGTGCTGCCTCTTTGGAACAATCAATGAACTAAAATGTGCATTTTTCTGTATTGTCATCTAAATATTTCGTATCACGTATGATTTTAATAGCAAAGCGATAGCCATCGAAGAGCAGTTTGAGCTGTCAACATTGCGATCACCTTTTAGGTGATGTTGATCGATGGCTTACCTATCGCTCTATTCTCTTACTAACTATTTGAAACGTTAATTATTTTTTTCCATAAAAACAATTAATTTCGTGTATTTTATAAGCTTAACAGACGGTTTGTTTATATTGTGCGCGACCAAATCCAAACAATCTTCAAACGTATATAGGCGTAATGATATGTAACACTATAAGAAGATAGGTTTATGTGTATTCTTTTGAAATGATTTCATTTATAATTATATTTATATCAAGACAAGGAATACTTTTCTGACTTATGTATAAATTATACCTACTGTGCTTGCATTTTTTGTCTTTTAAAAAACCGAGTGTAAGTGTTTATGAAACTGTTGTCTTTTTGTCCTGCAATACAGAAAAACTGATAGAACTAGCTCAGTCTGCGCAACCATCGAATTTGTTCTGTAGGTAGACCATCAATGGTCTTGGCGCGATTATAATTATGTACCTATCTTATTAATTTATTTCAAACATTGTGAAACTACTATGGAAATAGGAGATATACCGTACGATAATAAAAGCAAATTACTTGTTAAATATCTTTAATAATACACATACACGGATAAACTAACTAAGGTTCCCTATCTAGCAGCCTGCTGGTCTGCTTTCACGGAGTTCCATCACATCATCACGCCGCTTTTGGCTAAAGCGGGATGCTTTGCAAGCCAATTAATGGCCACCAAGAGATGTTCCAGTTGGTCGTACGAAGCACTATTTGTCTTCATAGAAATAATTCACTGAGTTGATCACATTATAACCTAACCTTATTCCTTTGTATTTATAAACAATTTATGACTGCTGGTATCCAAATACAACACTGAACCCGACAGAATCGTAGGTCGGCTACTTGAAACTATCACAAAACAGACGACACGGTAATATTGTAAGATTTCGGTGTGTTTTTCTATTTGCATACGACTATTTGATGTCTAACAGATGTTCTGTTTGACATTAAGTTAGTTCATGTTATCGCTACTTAATCGTTTTTGGCGCTATTGTCGCCGCGAAAAGTGCATGGAGCCATCGGTGAGCCATAAGAAAGCGATCTCATACGTAATACGATTTTTTTGACACGAAGCGATTCGCGCGTCGATGGAGCCATCACCGCGCGATTTTCGGCTATCGCAAATTCTTAGCTAATAGGGCGGCCGTTCCAGTCGGCGGCGGCGATATGCTTGTTCGCCGGGCGTAGTGAGTCCGTTTGCCGCAAACTGTCATGTGGACAGTTGACAGTGAAAATTCAGTCGGTCGGTCGACCTAAATAAGCGGCTAACACATAACAGTTTGCTTGCGACGCACGCAAATTGATCTGAGTTTGGAGCTAACTCGAATTTCAGTTCGCCACAAATTTGCGGCCCACTCAGTCGGCCGCTGACAGTTTGCCGACTGGGGACACAGTCTTAGAGTTATTTAAAAAAATAATTCAGTATTAATAAATGTAAAACATAAATTGCTAAGCTTGCTTTTTGAGACGAGTAGCCATTATAATCAAACACAATATAACCAGGCTCACACGCACCGTAATAATAAATTTTAATTAATAGAGACCAAGAGATCATGGGTTGATAAGAGTTCTAAAGTATATCGAAGGAATGTGACGTAATAAGCAGTTTGGTTTATTAATATATTTTGAACACGCTAACACTAGAAGTAAGTAGACGTTTATAACGAAATATAAGAAGGGTCAATATGCAAATATTACGATTCAAATCAAGGTTTTTATAATCCACACACGCCAGTGTGAATTAGGAGATATATTACTAGATTGACACTGGTAAAATGGGTCTATTTTGTAGTCGATTGCCAACTTAAAAAAAAGAAGAAAAAGAAAGACGAACAATGAGGCTTTCATAGACTTTATATCTCGTACGATATTTATTACTTTAATAAAACTCTATCAATTTATAGCTCAGAGTTGAGACTATCGCTGCATCGCTACCACTTGGTCGAGTGGTTGTTTATGATATTCAATTTCCCCCGAGACTTTTACCGATACGGACCGTAGAATCTTCGGTTTAAGCGATAAATTAGGTTAGAGTTCATGAATGAACGTAGACTCTACAATACCAGAGAGCATAATGCCAACCATGAATTTTCTCATGTGACCACTAATTAAAATATGATTCTGAAATATCAATTTATAATGTATATGCATTCGTAACATTCGTGCACTATTCGACAAACACAGCAACTATACAGTCCCACACTAAGCAACGTTTGTATTATAGGAACCATACAATGGACCCGGGCGCAAACTCAACGATTAAACATCTATGACTCTGGTATAAACATTCGTGCTCATCACACAAAGATTGTCTTTACCAGGTTTCGAACCCGGGATCCGCGGTACAGAAAGCAGGGACACTACCAACTGAACTAATCAGGTCGTAAATTACGCAAAAGCAAAAGCATATATTTAAAACATCTGTATATAAGATGGAAGGTTTCACCTTACATGAGGTTCTACCTAATCTGCTTTTTATATCCTACCGCAAGAAATATAGCCACTAATTTACATATCAAAGACTAATAACCAACCATAGACGCATTCCCTGGCAAAAAACTCAACACAATTTGCACATAAACAGACTTTGTAACGGAAGACGGCCATTTTTTGCGACATTGCTTATTAAAACATGGAGATCTTGATACAATAATATGGGCTCGCTAAAATATTGCTTCTTGATGACATAAATCAGCAATGATAAGAGATGTATTATGATTTGTACGCCATGAAAGGCGAAAAACGTCGTCAATTTTAATATTAAAGTAACACATGTAATGTACCACATCCCGTACTTAATAACTCACGATTTAGAAACAAGTCTTTACAACTCCACTCGTAGTACTGAAGGTCAGTGAGACAGTAAAGCTACTGGAAGAGGAGCACATGCCGAAAAAGACGAATAAATCCCTCCACTGTGCCAAATAAGTCCTTTGGGGAAGCCTATTTTTAGAATTGCACGTCTTTTAGTGGCTGTGCGACGTCACAGGTAGCTTTCCTCATTGCTCTATTGCTGAGCATGCTTGCTCGGCAATAGATCTTCTGCTCAAAATCGCGCCTCAAACCTGCCTCTTTCTTCTCGTCTAACAAATTAAACACCTGTTCCTTTTTTACCGTCAATTATCTTCGCCAATGGGTCAGGCGTTTTACTTAGGCCTCGATGCGGCCTTGTGCCGGCGGGCCTTGAACTGGGATCGATAGAGTGGCATACAGACCGGCTCAACGAGCCGTTAGGTAATAACAAGCTCCCATGTGGTACCACACCGAAACATATATGACTTAAAAATGGCAATGGTGAAGTAAGCAATGACGTTAATGCTAATTATGACCAAATATGCATACGAATACGTAATAATTGACCAATTACGCAAAAGCTTTAATAAACATAGGACGCGTCATTGGTTTATCACTGAAATGACGTGATAAACTTCAATGTCACGCCACTTTGAACTTTATGGCGAGAATCTACGACGGCTAATCCACTGCTTTACAAGTTAATTTATGTGTTGCGTTCATTTCGCGATCTTTCCCACGCAGGTTACTGCGGTATTATAATCACAAGCTGTTATAGGTTTTTTAAATTTTTTAGGATTCCGTACCAAAATGGTAAAAACTTAACCCTTATGGTTTGACTATGACCGCATGTTGTAAAACGAGCCGATGTATCGGCGTGTGTTATCAAGTAAGAGATCTCATTCATAAATCACCTCCCTCTGTACACTGTGTTCATAGCTCATACATTATTACTTAATATCAGGCTATCAGCCATCATAGCTCGTAATAAACATAAGTACTGGGCCCCAAGTCTGCTGACACAATCGATTCATAATCGAACAGCAACCGCATAGTAACTGCCACATTTGACAGATATTGTATGGGATATCTGTCAAAAGTGACAGTTACTATGCGGTCGCTGTTCGATTATGAATCGATTGTGTTAGCAGACTTGGGGCCCTGTCTGGATGGTATAATGAGAGAAAACAATTTAAAGTTACTACCTCAAAACTGTCTGGGTTATCCGTATAATGTCCGAATTACACGCGCGAATATACTATAGATGCGAATATACCATACAGTTATACAGGTCGTTCGGTGAGGGTCGCGGGACTGCGTGCTGACTCTATGCATTCAAGGATACCCTCGATTCAACTTCACAAGGTGGGTAAAGTTCGAACAGAAAATATATCCGTTACTACGATATATTCATTCTACGCCTAGTTTGAGGAAGTACAGTCATAAGCAAAAAAATAATAATTAATTCTCTTAGCTCTTTTAAAAAATATGACGTCACCATCGTAGGTATTTTGCCAGTGTCAGCTGTAAGTACTTCTAAGTGACATTTACTTCTCCCTGCTGGTTTCACGTCATCCGTAGTTTGGATCAATCAAATCTCGAAGTGAGATAACACAACTTATTACGGCAAAAGTACCTACTCCGCAATATTCGTTACATGAAATATTTTTATATAGGTTCTTATGTAGGGATATCGTTCAATACAATTTTGATGAAAAAGGGTGGCCACAAATGTCCCATTTTATAAAACCTGCGTGTCACGTTCAGCGCACGAGGAGCGGACAGGGGATGATATATTTCAGTCCTCTCCGCAATCAATCAATTCACCTGTGCTTACATGTCCTTATGGGATTTATAAATAAATAAAAATCCAAATCGGTTCATAAATGACGGAGATTTGAGATAACAAGCATAAAAAAAAATACAACCGAATTGAGAACCTCCTCCTTTTTGAAGTCTGTTAAAAATAGGAAACTGGCTTGCCCTCTGTTACATTGGGACTAAATACTACCGATAAAATGTTGGTGCAATACAGACAGTACGACTCCGCCGACCCCTACGAGGACTAAAGCCGTATTTGTATTTACTTTTTGTTATGAAAAGTATATATGAGTCACAATGATTCATTTGAGTTGGACGATGTCCATATAAGGATTATCCAAGCCTAGAAGTTCGCTACCTATAATTATTTTCGTGGATTCAGTTGGATTTTTCTCTGCATGGAACTATCAGGACCGCCAATTGAGTAGGTATTTCATTTGACTAGGCGCATTTGACTCGTACCGTGCCAGCACGTCTACGTGATGCCTACAGAAACCCCATTCCACACGACTTGCACGGAAACCAACTTTATTTCTTTGATAAAAATGTAGTTTCAAACTGGTACATGCAGCTATAAAATGGCATTCGAATTGAGGAGAATTATTAAAATGTCCAACATTTATATTTAAAAATCGAATAAAACCAATACCTGCTCACCGAACAACATTTTTAATTAACGTTGTTAATAATTTTCTGTATTTATTTTTACTTTTTTATTTAATGATGCCTTTAAAAAATTATGCTTTTCTCATTAGTACCGGTACGTTATCGGAATGTCTCACAGAACAGGGCAAGAAAACAGACAAAAAAAGATATATAAGCCAACGGCTTATACATGTTGGATACATAGTTTAAACTTCCTAGTGACGGCATGATCAGGACTTAACAAAGAGAGAGACAGCTACTCAAGAAAAAAGGCCTTTGCAGCAGACAAAGGCAAGGCAGGCTGAGTGTCTTATTTCATTGTATGGCTCTGACCAAAACATTTTATGCTCTGGCCCTATCAGGTATTACATCATGATGAGAAGTGGCAGTCCTCAGTTTTATTTTTCTACCCTGTCAGGAGTCCCTTGGGAGGAAAGTAGTCAACATGTCTCACATAATTAACCCCAGTTCAAAGTACATTCGGTGACATCCAGAACCAGGGCCCCAAGTCTGTATATTGTATGGGATATCTGTCAAAAGTGACAGTTTCTATGCGGTTGCTGTTCGATTATGAATCGATTGTGTTAGCAGACTTGGGGCCCAGACGGCTGCCACGCCACAAACTGTCGCGACGAAGTCGTAAACACTTTACTGCCTACACGCAGCTATAAATATAAACACTGTTCAGGGTACGAGCGGTGAGGGGAAGTTGACGATTACGTATGTGACAAAGGATGGGTTGTGGTTGACGACTTATCGCTGTAGCTACACAATAAGTCTACGTGTTTTCATGAAGTACATGGCATTTAATTAGCGTCTAGTCCACACGAAGACGACATAATTATTTTTTTAAATTCCTAGATTGAACTACGGTACGTACATACGTACGTACGGTATCAAACTAAGCAACGCTTGTATTATGGGTACCGTACAATGGACTCGGGGCGCACTCAGTATATATACTATACTACTATACATATAAATAAAATTGGAGTGTCTGTTTGTAATATTAAAATAACCGCTTTTTACCAAGTGCATTTGGATGTATACACGTTACCTATACCGAAACAACAATTTTTATAATTTTTGTCTGTCTGTCTGTCTGTTTGTTCCGGCTAATCTCTGAAATGGCTGGACCGATTTTGACGGGACTTTCACTGGCAGATAGCTGATATAACAAGGAGTAACTTAGGATACTTTTATTTTAGAAAAAAAAAATAGGATCTCACGAAAAAAAATTAAAACCAATGTTGCAGCGCAGCGCCTGATTAAGTTTGATAGCAACAACCTGCAATGCGTCCCGCGGGCTCAGAATGGGCGAGCAGGCTGTTGTCAACGGTTGTCTTTGTTAAATACCACGCGGACGAAGTCGCGGGCAACAGCTAGTTACTTATATATATTAAACATCCATGACTTGGGTACAAACATTCGTGTTCATCACACAAAGTTTGCCCCTACCAGGATTCGAACCCGGGGGCCCTTGGCACAGAAAGCGGGTTCACTACCAACTGAGCTAATCAGGCCGCCAATTTACACAACGAGTTCAAGACATCGCGGCAAACCAATCAATGCCTACCGTTGCAGTAAACAGCCAATCCGATCCGATAAACAAAACTCACAGATAAATAAGGAAAACAAATATATGCGTTCAAAACGGCTATAGCTTATTACTTGCACTTTATATTACCACCCCATATAAATGTGAGTCAGTTACAAAGGGCGACGCTCCTCCTCCCTCCTCACCCATAATGGCATGCACCCCCTTAAGTAATGTCGTGAAGTTGCTGATGAATCATAACCGGGTCGCCAAGACGTATTGCGAGTGTCAAACTTAGAAGGCAGCCCGAAACTTTAAAGCCAGGTTTTCATTGAAATTAGCTTTTATTATTTCGAAGTATTTCGCGGGACGATACGAAGTATGGATAGAAAATATAGTTAAACTAGCTGGGCCCCGCGGTGTTACCCGCGATTAAAAAGTATGTCTTTTTTACCGGGATAAAAAGTAGCCTATGTGCTATTCCAGACTATAATCTATCTCTGTGCCAAATTTCATCCAGATCCGTGCAGCCGTTCTGGCGTGAAAGAGTAACAAACATCCATCCATCCATCCAAACTTTCACATTTTTAATATTTATTATTATTACTAGCTGCGCCCCGCGGTGTTACCCGCGCAAAAAATCATGTCGATCATTTGCGCTATGAAAAATTGAAACAAATCTGTAAGCGGTGGCCGCAGGTCCGCCACACGCCAGGGTGAGAATAAAACGGCAGGAGGGATGGTTAAATAAGAAAATTATATTACAGGAAAATGTTACCGTGCGGACATAAAAGTGACAAAATTTACAAGGCGTAAAACAAAAGTTTACAAAAAATATGTAATAGCTTCCAAGGAGATCGCGTTGTTAACATTCCACACCCCAGTGCTGGTTCAGCACTCCAAACCAACATGGATTCGAGCGGCGCGTGCCGCCGATCGGTTTAGTATTCCAGTGTTGATTCTGACCAATAAGCCTCTCCCGAGCCCCACCCTAATGTGGACTGACGGGAGCGATAAACTTCAACTGTGCTCCGTTGGTCTGAATAGGTCCAAGCCGCAGTGGGTGAAAAGGGTTCTAGCGATGAGCTATTTGGGCGCCAGGTTAGTCTTCCATTCTGGGCATCTTCGAATCTGATGGGAAATCTATGTGGCCATCAATCCGGACTATGCACTGGCTATCCGGTACCAGGGACAAGAGTATTTCTTGACTGAATGACGTCCACTGCGCATGCTTAATGAGTAAAATCAATGAGGTCATCACATGTACTCTAACGGGTTTATCTGGCACTCTTTTCCGTAGAAATCTCAAATCATCCTAGTCTTCTGGGCCTTTAGTCGTTGTAGCACTGTCGAAGACCACATGTAGCTTTGCTTTATTCGTGTTAGCAACACTGTAGTGTGGTGAATGCCACGTCTGAGCGGCAGCTTGTGTGTTCTCTACTTTCTTCGCATGTTCGTTTTCAAGTAAATGACTCGCCCTATTGGTGTACTTGCCTGCAAATCCTACACTTGCGGTCGTCTGTCTCTCGATGCCCTTCAACCGTGTCAGTACATTCTGGTAGCTGACAGGCATTTCGCAGTACTGGTCCATCCATGGCAGGTTCACATGCCACCTACTGTCGACGATAATAGACGTTTGGGAACTAATAAAAAAAAAATAGAACTGTACCAACTGTACCATCATTGGTGCCAGGGCCAGTCTCCACCGGCGTGCACAGCTCGCCCGCTTTATTACCATACTCGGGGGCTGACTGTATGTTTTGTAGTTCCTGTTGGTTGCGTTCTAACCACCTCTTCACGTCCGTGCCTTCGTTACCATGTGAACTGTATTTCTAGTCCAATTCCGCCAAGTCCGCTTCCGATTTCTTATCAATAAGTTCCATTTGTATCCGTGCATTTTCGCGTGCATCTTCCAATTCCAGTCGTTTCCTCGGAGTCAGTATAGATGACAAGGTGGACCTTCTGATCTTCGATGCCTTACAGGAACGTGGTGGCGGCGACGTCTCTCGACGCTCAACGAAAGTGCTGCCACCCGCAATAACAATTGTGCGATCGAAGACAGGTACCGTTACATCAATCTGGGTTTTATTTACAACTGTTGGCTGCTGAGTAACTTGTTGTGGATTGAAATCCGCTGTTTCCATCAGTGCATGCTCCATACATGCCATCATGCGCGTTCTCACCATTGCAGAACGTGGCGGTGTGCGAATCATTGCATCCGACCGAAGAACAACTTGTAAGCGATGGCCGCACGTGCGGCACACGCTGGGTTAAGAATGAAACGGCAGGGGGGATGGTTAAATAAGAAACTTATATTAAAGGAAAATGTCACCATGCGGACATAAAAGTGACATAATTGACAAGGCGCAAAACAAAAGTTTACGAAAAAATATAAAACAGCTTCCAAGGAGATCGCGTTGTTAACAAAATCGGGATAAATTTAAATTAAACGGGAACCATACATTTTACCGGGATAAAAAGTAGCCTGTGTTATTCCAGACTATAATCTATCTCTGTGGCAAATTTCATCCAAATCCGTTCAGCCGTTCGGGCGTGAAAGAGTAACAGACATCCATCCAAACTTTCACATTTATAATATTAGTATAGATAATATAATATTAGTGTGATTAAAACTTTTGACTTATTCGTTTACCCATCCAAGGCCCGACTGAGCCACGCGGCGATCTATTATACTTCCTCTAAGATACGTGGTCCAGAAAGGTATATTCCAGAATTAAGCAGTACCTGGAAACTTTGGCCGATGTGGTGTGGCCGGGCGTTTTGTGCTTTTACAGGTAATATAATGAGACATTAATCAACTATTGAATTCTATTCAGACAACCTATAACCATCAAAAGATTTACAACCTGACAAGAATTTTGCCACTCAAATAATTATCTTCGCTCTTTGGTTTAGATACTATATGGTAGTCCTATGAATCCAATTCCTCGGTCCGACATCTGTTGTTTTCCATAAAGCATGTACCGAGCCTCCCAACATAATCATGAACAATGAGCGTGATAAAAGCACTGCCGCGGTAATGCCTCCATTGTGACGCCGACAATGTGCCACTATGTTTGTGCAACATTGTCGAGAAAATAATACATATGTATCTCCCTTCAATACGTGCGTTTAGGCACGCGTCGATACGAATGTTTTCTTTAAAAACATATGTTCGGTATTGTGATTGTTGTTAAAATATGTTCATTTGTTTATATGAGAACTTATACTTCACGATAGTAAGGCGGAGTCGTGAAGAAAGACACATATAATTTTATCGAAACATGATTCCATCCCTCCAAAGTAGGAGTGGACACACAAAGAAAAAAAGGGTCTCAACAGGAGGGCGGTGGGGGTAGCTCCATAGGGGATTGACATAAGGCAGTATTCGGGGAAATTATTGTGGTTTCGAAAAGATGAATACATTCCACTACTTGGCTAATTTCGGGAAGGCACCAAAACTGAAATTGCTTGTGTTTTAAGGCTGCATGAAGCCCGTAAATGAGATGTAAGTCGTAATTAAGATGTAAGTCTATATTTGGACAAGGAATGCTTATTTTGTAAATTTTTAAGAGAAGGAATTAAAACTAATACGTTTCTACATCCTAGTCTATACTTAAAGGTAACGACCTCAATGATTCAATCTCTCGGAAGTGGAGTTGCCAACATAAAGATACATTTTACCCGGCGACACCGCACCGCTGCGAGGGTTGCAGGGCCAGACGGGGACGTATAGAGCACGCTTCCGGGAATATAGTTGAGAAATTATGGCAATTGGACATTTCAATGGGTTCGAGCGCAAAAGCAAACAAAAATGTGTAAGCTAAAAAGCCTTCCTAAAAAAAGTATAGAAGTTATAATAAGATTAACATGGCATTATTCAGCATTTTTCTGAACAAAGTGCTTGGCGAAAATAAATGGCTCATTGTCATAAATCAAATTGTTACCAGAAATTTAGATTTTTTTTATATAGCTATTAATAATTTACCAGTTACACATCAAATCAAATATGGACAAAGACGTCATAAACTCTGCATGTTGTGAAACAGACAATAGACATAAACTTGTACTTTCTGCAAGACGCTCATATGTATTGATTGATACATACAAAACCAGTACATAATGCGTAAAAAAAGATGACTCAACGAAGGTACGAGTGAAGGCAGGCGACACAACAAACTCGTCAGGGTGCTGCAAGGGTGGCTCCGAGCCAGATTGGGGATTGATAACACATACACTGGCTGGGGTGGATTAGGCGCTGCGAAAATTATTCCGCAACAAATTCGTAGTGATAGTGATTCATACTTTATTTGATTTATTTTTCTGCTTTTGCAGGCGCAAACAAAAAACATGCATATGTTTATGAAACATCTTAAAATTCCTGAATTTAGATAACGTCGATCTCTTTCTATGCGACAAAATGACCCACAAAACTGGTCAGCATTTGCATATCACCAGGAAACTCCACAAAATGTTATCGACCAATAACTCGAACGAACCGCATTCAGGCCGGGTAGTCTGCGACTGACATTGATAAAGTTTTCAACCCGAACCGGCCGCGAATCCATCAACTTTGCACGATTTTTTATAGCTAGAGAATTGACAACCGTTTTTTTTTTTTTTTTTTATACATTATAGGCAAGTATTTGATCTCGATCTCACCTGATGGTAAGTGACGATGAGATCTACGATGGAGCATACTTGCCTAGGTAGGAAGGCGGCAGTAGATAGAGACGCTACATTCACCAGGCACATGCAGCGCAACTGATCTGACCCGCCATCCATGAATGGCAACACCGAACATCATGCCGGAACACGTCTAGGCCGCTTGGCGACATGGCTTTAAACTATTACAGAATCAGAATATTTTTTATTCATGTAAACCATTAAGTACAGTACTTATGAATCGTCAAAAGTTCCAAAATGCTAAGCTTAATATTTACCACCCGTTTGGAATGCCGTACCTATGGAGAAGAACGGGCAAGAAACTCCATGGTTGCTCTTTTTAAAAAGACCTTTTACATTTTTGAGCAGTACATTGTTATAGGTATGTGAGAACAATGTAAGAACGGCTAAGCAGACTTTAGCAGCTGGTCAAAAAAAGTACTAACTAAGTATAAACAAAACAAATTACAAGTTAATGGCTACATGGTTCCACATTTTTACTTATTACTGGGGAGGAATATAAATTGAAACTGGATTTAGGACTTTACTTCAAGCATAGAAGTCAGTTATGCTCCCACAATAGAACACTCTAGAACCCGATAGCAGAATTGATTGTACGTTCTGTAAAAATACAAAGCTGCAGTTACAGTACAGGTTGCAAGGCGGATAAAGTCATTGTTCCTATTCATATAGTCATTTTTACCATAGACTTGTAGGTTTGGCCGTGAACTAACCTTGTTAATACCGGCTAGTTTTCCAAATTAACGTCACGCGGCAGCGTGCCAGCCAAGTTCAGAGGAAGAAGTTACATAATATATCAAACAATAAGTTTAGCTAGCGCAACATTTTCACCTACGGACTTGTAGCCTAGGTACAATCTATTTATGTGGTAATAAAACAAACCTACAATGTTTTATATACGTATATACAATATGCTTTGGGGTCTTCTGAATATTTCTAAGCTTAACAGTTATTAATGATACAACTTTTATTGAGTACTTAAAGAACTAACGAAGATATATTTTTTCCAATTTAATTCAAGCAAGACGCTCGTAATTTAACTAAATTTATGGATTTTATCACGTTTATTTTATTTTTGTACACGTTCCCGACTTTTCGTCCTCCCGTCGTTGCTGTAAAGCAGCCGAAACGTCAGGAGCGTAAAAAACATAAAATAAACGCGAAAAAATCCGTAAAATTCGTTTTATTTCAATGTGTAGTATTCGCGTAAATATAAGAATTTAAGACCCTTTCTCTTTCGTAACCTTCCTACTACTATCACAAATTCTTGAAATACACTTACTTTTCATATATGCGTTTGAAATAAATATTAAATCGATCATTATTAATACGGTTAGCATCACGTGCTCAAGAACAATAAGTGCAAGGAAATGAACAGCGCGCGCAGCGGTTGCCAAGGGCGGGCCGAGGGAACTTTCAATGTATTTTTACAATCACTTTTTGTTCCTACTATCCAATAAGTGCAATCTTGATATCCTCTTTTAATTGACAAATATTTTTTATGTTTAATATTTAAAAAAAAAAGTGTAGTATTCAAATTTTTGTGGCCATACTATAAATCCATGGATTTCTAAAAAAATATCCTTCTTAAGATTGAAATGGCTGAATGTTAAAGTTTGCGAAATAATGTTTTTATAAATAAAAAAGGAACACTAAAATTACTAAAAACAATTATCTATTAATATATCTACTAATACATAATTAGTTGGTTATATGCAATTAATATCAATGCTATTAAATCGAATAGAGTAATTTATCTGGAGTACGATAGCGATCATTGCAAATACGTGCCTCAAAGCCGTCTCCCCTCCTTCTGAAATAATTGAAACTCGGAAGCAGAGCTTAAGGATATTACTCAGAATTAGAATTCTAATGGAAGTATCAGTTAAATTGTATGAATACCAACTGACAAACTAAAACGTTGTCAAATTATTAAAACAATACCATGATATTCTAGAAGAATCAGTACAGTTGCAGTAGGTACACAGCCGAAAATACTACACACCGGCTTTTCGGCTTCGCCTAGCTAATTTCTCTTGGCCTTAAGGCCGGGTAATGTAAGTAAACTACATTAATAAGATAGATTCCCAGGATTAGTGAATAGCGGCGGCATCCACGCTACCGTCACGGATCAGGATACTAGGACCGCGATCCAAAGGTAGTGGAGTCGTAATGAATGCGATACCGTCAATAATACTGACATGGATCGTTTAGCTTGCTACTTGTGACAATAGCGACAGTACGAACGCCGTCAAAGGATCATTTTATGACAATCTTGCTATGCTAAGTTTTACCAAAGGTGCATTAAAAATGACTTCCAAAGTTGTATAACATTCTTATAATTAATATAAGCAAACAGAACCGACAGGATTTTCCTTATAAACTACTATCTGGGTATCCTATCAACGAACCGATATTATTGTAGACTACATTGATTTTAAAATGTACGTACCGTATAAATTACAGATATTTAAACTGCACAATTAACGCCAACTGTACGGTCCCAAAAGGAACTCTTGTATCGAGGAGTACCGTACAATGGGCTGTGAGCGTTCCCGCTAAATAATTCTGTGGTATTGAACTTGTAAGAACAATAACTCATCAGATCCAACACATAACATCTGCTCTTATTTGATAGGACCTGCTAAAAATAGACACAACATCGTCCGAATTGAGACATTGGCCAATTTATTTCAAGACAAACGGCAGCCATCTTTGTGGAGATCTAAGCTCAATTAATACAAGTAAATTGTTATTACTTTGGACATTTGAATGGATTTAAATGTGTGTCGCAGGAAATTGGCAACGAAACGTCGCAATTTTATGTTGGTTCATCCACTCATACGTTTTTTGATATAGGTACTCAACATTGGATAATAATTTGGTAAATAATGAATGTTTCTCTTTTTTTCGTGAAACAAAACAAAACCATCTATTGTGTGCAAACTTCAGACATACATAACTCTCGTGAAACAATATTTATCAGATAAAACAACCAAACAATTTAGAAAAACCAAAATAACTTGTATTTTAAAAACAAGTCAACAACAGCCGCGCACAGAAACTAAACAAAGCGCGTCCGTCCGCATAAAATATTAACATCTATTTTTCCAAACCCTTTTATAGATTCAAGTCAAAGCAGTTTAAAATAGTCAACAACAATACTTCCGTTACTCTGGAGTTGGATTTACGCTTAAGTAACTACAAATCCTTTTAGGGAATCGATAGATAGGTATCTTGTACTTTTGTCCCACTTCGAGTGACGAAGACAGACAGAGACGACCCGTCGAGGCCCGTTGATTATCGACAAATGAATACTAGTTACATCCAGATACGTCGAGGACGCAACTGTCGGGACGACGAGATGCTGTACAACTAGATAGCCCGCTAATAAACATAGAACATATTTGCGCGCATGAAAGGAGATTACAATAATATTGAAATAGTTAGTTTTCAAAAATATTTTTTTGATAAACAAATATTAAAGGATTTTGGTTGTTTAAAAGTTTACTTAGCGAAGAGGAAAATGTACGAGCTACGACCCTAATCCTGGTTAAGTGCACTGAAGAAAGAAATTATGTAGGGAGTAGGGACATATAGGGACGCGGAATACTACACAAATTGTAATAGACGGAAGAGTTATTTCTTTTTATATATATTCATGAATAACTAAATATCGCCAGACGAACACATCAACTACACTAAGCAACGCTTGTATAATGGGTACTGTACAATGGATTAGGGGTAAACCCAGTAATACCCAGTACAAATTACTTATATAAATATTAAACATGTTGAATTAAACATAAATAGTGTATATTATTGTTATGTATTGCCTACGAAACGAGGAGAGAAATACTGCTTATCAAAAACATCAGCGGAATGCTTTAAGTATACCAAAGCGTTGACGGCATAAAAAGAAATGGTAACCTTAAGGTGGTAGCTCAGGTCAGGGCGCGAAATTCAAAATGTCAATGTTTATGGTCTAATATCGCAAAAAACTAAATTACATCGTAAAGATGTCCAAATTTTTCGTAAAAAAATAAAAACCATTGACATTTTGAATTTCGCGCACTGACCTGAGCTTCCCCCTTAACTCCCGAAGTCGACCGAAATAGCATGCTTTTAACGAAGACCAATTTTGAAGTGTCACAGCCTATTGGCACAGGTTAAGATATTGGCTGTAGCCATCTCCAAAGTGGCCATAAAACTAGTCGAGAGCCAACTTCTAGCACCAGGTTTGGTTTAGTTATGTAATATTAAAACAAAATAATGATAAACAGTCCTTATCTTCAGCTTAAGTCGCACGAAAACCTTCTTAGTATTCGTACGAACCCCTACAAAACATATTTAAAACTATATTAATAAAATTGCAGGAGTTCCAACAGAACGGGGAAGAGATGATTGCTAGATTTAAAAAGGTAAGTTCGATTGCAATTAAACTTAATTTTCCGGATTTTATCGCGTTTATTTTATGTTTTTACGCTCCCGACGTTTCGGCAGCTTTACAGCAACCATGGTTACGGGAGGACTAAGGTGGTTGACGTCCTAGTGTCATAGTTTGAACGTAAAAACGTAGGGAACGTAAAAGCATAAAATAAACGCGATAAAATTCGAAAAATTAGCTTTATTTCAATGTGTAGTATTCGCGTAAATATAAGAAATCAATATATTTATAAAAGTTTTACAAGAATGCTTTGTGGTTAAGCATATACTGACAAGCAGCTGTCTTATTGATGGCAAGACAACGTTCACAACGAGTTGTATCACACAACATATAATCTGCTTTTGAACCAAATAAAATCGGCATCGATCTACGAACGAATCGGCAAGCCAGTGCAAATCGGTTACGATTGCATGTGCACAATTGATCGTGACCGATACTATTAAACAATAATACACAAATGACGCTTGAGATGATGAGGTCTTAGCAATACATTTATATCTGAAATACTATAGAGCTATACATGAAATAGCGCAGAAGTCCTTATTTCTCTTCATCACAGACCTCCAATAATGTAGGCAAATTATTATCAATAAAATGTGTAGTAAAATCTGTACAAACATTATTAAAACGTGGCTTTATGAGCTTCCATCAAGCTTTCATACTATACGGAAAACTGGATTAAATTTTAAGTCACATTTGCACTTTGGCTAATTCATATATCTAATTATTTTAAAATTATGTATGTTCTTCAAGGAATTGATTAATTGTGTCACATAGTTTTTAATCGGTTTTTTATATGACCCCACCGTCTTATAGTAATTTACGATGCATTTAAGATTGTGTCAGAATAATTAATTTCGATAATATACTGCGGTATAATGAAAAATATATTGCGCTTTATCGTGCAAAGAGATTTTATAGCTTTTATAAGTAATCGTGTAATTTTTTTACGTAATATCGTAAGGATAATATAGTATTTTTTTAAATAGTTATAATATATCAACGAACGAATTTTCTCCAGCTAGCACACAACTGCAAGTTTGTTCGGCTCGGACAAATGCGCCGCGGCCTGGTTCCCTCGCGTAAACTGATCGCCCCAGCTGCGGAGCTCTGACCCAATTAGCCCCTTCCTGTTGACATCTGATAGATATTTGGGGTAAGGAAACTATAAAGATAGTGATAGAGTCCGCCAAATGGGGGTGGGTTCATTGCCCTGGTGTATAATTTGAAAACGCACAAACACGTGTATTATACAGGACCTGGCGCAAGAATGGAGCAAAAGAAACAACTAGACAGAGAGTCATAAGTTTAGGTCGAACGGATTTTAGTAGTCTGGTGATTATAATTGAACTTTGGTCATTGCTTACCAATATACCGCGTCAATGTATGCTATACAATTTATTATGTTCTAATAAAAGGGGTATAGGCGAAAAAATAAATCTACCCGCGCGTA
Source organism: Pheosia gnoma (assembly GCA_905404115.1). Classification (NCBI taxonomy): domain Eukaryota; kingdom Metazoa; phylum Arthropoda; class Insecta; order Lepidoptera; family Notodontidae; genus Pheosia; species Pheosia gnoma. Next base: position 1,065,128 of record FR989907.1, read on the forward strand.
ATCGCGCCTACTGTTAGTATATCGATACTTATTACCATGTCTCTGTTCAGGTGTTTATACTTATAAGAAAAACAGGTTTTCATATATACAATCGTTTATCATAATAGAAATACCTACACACATAATTATTTATGTACAAATAAATACCGGCACGTTTGCGGACAACTTAGGCGCGTTGCTTTTAGAACCCAAACCGATAGAGCGTATGCGATCGCGTTCTGCGTGCCGCGTTATTTTTATTGTAGGGGCTGATCGCCTGCTTGCCTGGGCGCATGAACGTAGAACGCAGGATGCTGGACATGCTCTGTGTATTTGGGTTCTGAGTAGATAACTTTAATGTCTTTTCCAGACTTTCTGTAGACATCGTAGGAGACTAATACCTACCATGGGATTCGTTAGTAGGTGTATGTTTGGTTCGATAGGCTTGTTGGATAGGGATATACTAGGGGGGAGAGGGGGCGGGGGTTTAGTAGTAACTATACAGGTACAATGTACCTATATAGTTACTAGTATCTTAAAAAAGTTCCGTTTTCGGTAATAATGCGACAAACGTCAGTAAGTAGGCATTATATTTTTAGCCGAGAAACATCTCCGTGGGTCCAGAAACGAATGCAATAGTCACCTTTGAGCATTCGCTAACCGTTGTTTTTTTATTTTTTTTGCGTTCAATATGATAAGCAAGCAACCGTATAGGTAGTTACCAAGCATTACTAAACAAAATGTATACGAAGGTCATATTTAATTTGAATAAGGGCGTTGTACCATTGCAGCGTATCTGTGTGCGGGCTCGCGCACAATTTAAAGCAGCCTTTCCCAAAGTGGGCGATACGCCCCCTTGTGGGCGCTGCAGGCCTAAAAGGGGGCAGTAAGAGACCCAAAAAAAATGGGTCGTTGTGTAGAGGCTTACAATAATTAATTTAATTTGAAGTTATAGTGGTTTTTAAGTTGGTGAAAAAATGGGGGCGCAAAAAATATTAATTCTCAAAGTGGGCAGTAGACAAAATAAGTTTGGGAACCCCGGATTTAAAGTATCAAGTAATAGACGATCGCACTTGGTACGGGCCAGACCAAGAACATGGTCCGCTCAGTATGAAATCTGTTGGTCTAGAGACTAGAGGATAGTCGCGCGACAATACGGTACTGTTGGTACGGAGCGGACCAAATTCACGGTCCGGCCCGTACCCAACTCTATTAGCTGCGTGGGTCCGCTTGACAGGCTGCAGCAATGTCATACACGAATAATAACAAAAGGCTAATGTTTTTTTTTATACATACCTTTTTTACTTACAGATTGCAACCCTTATCGCGACAAGCGGGGTTACGACCCCATTTGGGAAATTATATCACAGACTATCAAATACTGGAAACCCCAATATTTTCGGATTATTGGTTCATAGTTGATGGGTAGGTACTCATATAAAGTGACACGAATGAAGTGAATTGTTTTAGATCTGGTCCCCAATTACGTTTTAATATCTATATAATCTCGAAATAAGGTGCAAAATTATCTGACTATCTGTCTCATAATTGTTTTTTTTAAACGCAATTCTGCATAGCTATTTATTATGTTTATTTTGCAGAGGTATAGAGGTACCTCCCTATAGAATCAAGTAAATGCAGCTACAACATTAATTCAACAGCTTCTTTTCCATGGCTTTACCCCTAAAATAGGTATTGGCTATAGACAGATTTTGCATGGTCCCATTTTTTTTTAGGACATAGTATAAGTGTAGCTATTTAATCTAAGAGAATACCTATTGTTTCTTTTTTAAATAAATTGTAATACGGAGGTCAAGGTCACTCGGTTGGTAAACAGACTACGAATTTAGTGAAATATATTTACTTAGGTAGGAATTTCAATTTTATTTTAATAATTAGTAGTTACACTTTAGCTGACCAAAATGTGCAAACTAAGTGGGTACCTACTATAAAAGGCACTAGGAAAAAGTGTGGAGATGAATGGGGCTTATTAGTTTGGACTTGAAGGGATTGAGTGTGGATACAAGGAGGTCTTCTTTATCCAGAAGTGAAATAGTGTACAGAAGGCAATTCAAACTTACCAAAACTTCATGGTGTGTCTTGTTGCCCCTATGCACCCATTGCACATTAGGGGGAGGCAGTGTGAGTAGTCCACCACAGGGTATTGTTACATTGGTGCCCTTGTCTGCACCCACTTCCCGGATTTCCACATCCTCGGCTAGAGCCCAAGGGAACACTAAAAAATTCAATAAGCCGTAAGTATGTATTTTTTGTGATAAAATGGGTGAATATAAAATTGTGCCGTCGTAACAGTGAATTTTACTGTGAGAATTATAGAAATACACATTTTTATTTACCTTCTATTCCAAGGCAGAACACAGACAACAATATACGCTCGAAAAACATTCTACTGTAACTACATCTAGACACCCAATAAAATTATCCTCAAGCTATACTTGTTTGAAACTAAAAAAGATTAATATCCTATCTATATTTATAACATTACACAGAATTAATTAACGACGGAAGGCGAAATAATAGGAAACAAATCTCACAACAAACGTCTTCACTCCATTGATAAATATCATAGACTAATTAATTTTGTCATAAAATCTGTAGTTACGAAATCTGTGCTGTGCGGCTGCTATGTGTATGTTGCCAATTACAAAATATATTAGAACATAGTCTATGCCATAGACTGTCTATGCTACGTTTATGGAACTCACCTTTCACCCTCGAAATATTTATGTTGATCACAATGTTGATTTCTATTCAATGAATTTTCATTTTTCATTATATTACATTCTATGTTTTTCAGTCACGTTCTAAACTTTTTAATTACAATGTGACATAGAAATCCACTAGACATCATATTATTGTGGTAAAGGCAGGGAAACTGAAACAACTTATTCTCTTATTGGTCTGTGAAGGGAACACAGCACGAGGATTACAGTGCGGCAGTCGTAACACCAGTGCGCTACAAAAAGTTACTCTATGAGTGCGCCCACAGACTAGCGTCCAAGAAGTTTTGACACCTGTCAAATAAGACATTCTCTATGGCACAATGCATAAACGAACATAGACAAAAATATAGATTTTCTTCGGATATGGCCGCTGTTTCGGCAATACAACATCTGCAATGTTGTGTAGATTCATTTTTATAAAATGAATAAAGTGTTTTTTACTCATTTATAGTGATTAGCAGACCGTGTACAGTGCTGTGATATTTGTAATGGATGCAGAGAACGAATACGAATTAAAGAGAATTCGTGATGCAGTTCAAACGATAGACACTATTCAATCCATGATCGACGTTTCAGCTGATAGACTCGAGGGTTTGAGGACACAATGCTCGACGAGCGCCGAGCTGACGCAGCAGGAGATCCGGACCCTGGAGGTGAGGGCGCTACGTGTCACGAGTCTGAATTTTCGCGCTAGGGAAATAGCGATGCCCTTGAAAGTAGGTAATAACTCCGCCAGGCCGGGATTCAAGGACTTACGTCTCGTTTCAAGGACTGGGATGAAAAGTTCAGTGTCGTTGCGTAGTATTGGCGTACGCTCCGCTTTGATGTTTACCTGTTGAAGGTTTTATACAGTCAACTTTTATTTTCATTTTACATTTTAGTGTTCTACAATCATGTTCTACAGTTTTAAAATGAAAACTGTACAATTAAATTACCATTCTTGAAAATGTAGATTAATGTGATGGGAAGAATGTAGCATGTTTCCATTTCACAAGAGAGAGTTGATAATCACTAGATGTATACATATTTAATCAATAGAAATCTGGAAACCAATAGACTTACTAGAGTGCAAACCACTATATCATCATGAACATAATATTGTAATATAAATCTATCATTAATGTATTATTTTTTATTATAGATTTATCTCAATAAACATACAACCATACCCAAATATATTAGTTAAAAGCTTGGAAATTTTTATTATAATAATCATATAACATTGATTTAAGGTCCATAAAAAAAAATGGTTTTACCTTTAGCAATTTCATTTTAGAAAAAAATAGACCCAGCATCTGAGTATTTTTCAAGACCATGGTATGATGATATCATTTAGTTAGTATCCTATAAAGTAGGTATGTGATGGTGATTAGATTAATTAATAGAACATGAACTACCTGAATTTAGTCTAATTGCACTAACTAGATGATCCATTTCGAAACAACATTGCTGCTATTTCAATGAAAATGTGTGCTGCATTTCTTGGGTATATTATTTATAAATATTGTTAACCAGAAAAATATTTATAGGTAGAGGTAATTAAATGGCATTCCCATTTTAAAACAAATGACACATTTACCCTCAAATTAATATATATTCTACAACTTTAAAAATCGTCATATAGTACTGTGAAAAGCAAAATTCTTGTGCACAGTACTATATGATGTTCAATTAAGTTATAAAATGTTTATAAATTCGGGGGCTAGTCTTTATATTAAATTATTTTTTGTAAGTATTTCATAATAGTAAAAGTATTTTTTGATGAGTCTAGGAGGATGTTATGTTATCATATTACTATGACATAGATGTGATCATAGGCAAAATCTATCAAAACTATGATCATCGAAAGAGACATGTATAAATTAAAATATTATATTTATTTATTTATTTAGGATTGCCAACAGAGTTATATAAATAGGATAGCATATATTCTATGATAATGTAATAAGCCCTAGGTAATTTTGTACTTTACAAAATAAACCATACCTTCAATATATCTATCAAATGATCCCAACTTATCAGCAAGCAAATGCTTGTTTAAGTATGAGTGAATGTGTCATAATATCACAAACAATGCTGATGACAAAACACTATTAAATTGAGTGATTCAATGCTAATTCAGATATGGCTCATCACTCTTTAAATTCAAATGTCTATTAGAAAATTCATGTGGATGTTATTATATGTCAGGAAAACCAACTCTATTTTTTAGTGTTCAAAGTAGGTTTTCAGAAAACTGACTGTCTGCTCCCTGTTATAGATTGAATTTGAGATCTGTTGCATCTAGCAGAAACTCCTAATGCAATCGTAACATTATCGAGAAAGGATGTTTTACGATCATTGTTATTTTTGAAATCTGTGGTGAGAGCAGGATGGTACACATACATTAAAATAATGTAAAATGATTAAAGCTTAATCATTTTATGTTATTTTAATGTATGTGCTCTGTAGATAATCATGTTCTTTTTCTCAGTTGTAAAATGTATTAATTTGCATACTCCCAAGGGTAAGCTGGTGAAGCACTTCTCCCGGCAGCTGGTGATCAAGGCCAGCTTCGGTGAGCAGTTGCGGCGGCAGCTGGGCGACGTTCCGCGGCTCGCGCAATGGCTCAGGGTCGTGGGGCTCAGTCCCGACTCCATCAAGGTGTGTATGCAACATACACCATTAATAAATATGTATCTACTAATAGCTAAGTGCAAGGCTATTTTAAACCATTCGAAATTGATACCTTTTTGATGTTGATGTGGCTTCCGACGAGCTATCAAAAAGCCTTTTTAAATAACGGTCATATGACAGTTACAAATATGAAAGATGTGTGAATCCTTGATAATCCAGTGTGGTTGCTCTAATTTGTTTCTATTTCACGTATTATAACGATATCAACAACCAAGCTTATTATAAAGATGTATTTTATTACTAAAATCTATGGCGTTCTCATAATGGCGTACATTTTAATATTGATTTCGTCCAGTAGTTCTTTTAGTAAATTACTCTGGACTAGTAAATTATTATGGAAAGTAGCAGGCACAATGAAATGTGTCCTCGCTCTCGTTATCTGCTTTTCTCGTCATCATATCAGTTCATAAAAATGTATAAGTTCATTAATAAATAGAGCAACAATGAAGTTGGCCCGTTCCTCTCCATAAGAACGGCATTCTGAATAGGTGGTAAAGTTGTAGCTCAGCATTGTGTGACTTTTTCGATGATTCATAAGTACTGTTCTCTGTAAAATATTCTTATTCTGATTTGTATCATGTGTGTGTGTGGGTGGTCAGGCGGTATGCTCGCGCGTGTCGTCGCTGGAGGGGCTGCGCGAGCGCTCGGACCACGAGATGCGCGCGCTGCTGGCGGGCGCGCGCGACGAGGAGGTGCTGCGGCTGTGCCGCGCCATGCACCGCCTCAGGACTTATATAGGTACTTGCGTGCACAGACCTTCAGCGAAGAAATAATATACATGAGAGTGTCGCGAACAACAATAAAACAAAAAAAACCAAGCCGATTTGTGTCGTATACGCAAATTACTTCCTTACGTACACGCAAATTCGCGTGTACCACACAAATTGCTTGGTTTTTTGAGCTTCAACATGGTCGCGACACTCCATCTATATTATTAGACACAGATAAAATAATAATCATAATGTGGAAAAACCCCTACCGTCATATCAAACTTAGGCAGAGCTGCTTAATTACATGGAATCTCATGTCCAAGGAGAGAGTGCACCTGCGCTTGCGCAGACACTTGTGCGCTACAACTCCTGCGCAGCTGGCTAGCCTCCGTCGTGACGGAATATTGGTGAGGATAACTATTAATAAATTATTATAGTGTTATGTATGTTGTGTTGTCAGAGGCGCTGGGGCGTGGCGAGAGCGGGGACAGCGCGGAGCTGCAGCTGTTCTGGGACTCGTGGGAGCGCCACGTGCGCGCCTCCCCCCGCGCGCGCGCCCGCCACCCGCCGCCGCCCCCGCCGCCCGCCGCCCCCGCCCCCGCCGCCCCCGCGCATCGCGCCAGGGGTACGTGCGCTGCACTCACACCAACTTATACCACAGATAAACTATACCACACTCCATCGTTTGCCGAACTAGTTTGACAGCTCATTATGCACAAATGTTGCCTCATCACGGGTAGTGTTGTTCGTGTCGGTATAAAAAAAAGTTTATGGCTTTGGACGCCAGTTATGTTTATCTGTTCATTACTGTGATTGAATCACACAAGATGCAATGTGAATGAATATAGAGGATTTTATGTAATCATATCAATATCATCAATATCATCATCATGGAGAAATATTTAAAAATGTGGCAATACGATTGGTAGTCTCAAAAAGGGCTAGTACCCAGTGCCGTAAAACAAATAAAAAAAAAACATTATTTGTCAACAGGCGGCAAGTCCCCAACGACGCCAGTGGGCAAGCGGAAACAGAACTCGAACTCGAACCTGCCGGCGCCGGCCGCGCCGCTCACCAAGTCGCGCTCGCACGAGTCCCAGCTGTCGGTCAAACCGGACGCGTCTGACCTGAGGTATGTCCATGTACTATTTCCATTGGATTCTTTTTAATCTCTTTCTATGTTAACCTATGGGGAAAGAGGACCCACCACGGACCCTCGGCATGTCAACTTTTGCGATTATAAACCAAACAAGTTTGATCGATAATAAAAGAAGCCAACAACACCCGAACTCCTCTAAGATGTTAATCGAGAAACTATCTATCACGAGTGACGGGACCTCAAATAAAATGCAATTCTCCGCGACACAAAGCGAATCTAAAAAAGTATTCGACACGTGTTTCGCCTCTAAACGAGGCATGCTCAGGACCGCTGGGCTTCGAATGAGCCATGATCTTTCTATGTATTTGTGTAAGAAAGAGTGCGTGTGTGTGGCGACAGTGAGACCGTATGTATATGTACCCAATAGGTGTGTCAGGTGTGACCTTATGGGTGTATGTATGTGTGAGAGAGAGAGACTGTATGTATGAGAAGGGGGAGCTATTTGAAATCAAAAACCATTAGCTGCCATGATTAGTATAAGCACCTCCATTGTCAATACTACATTCATCCCCCTGGCTGGAAGATCTTCCCTTTTCCGCTAAACTGGTGCATAGCGTGGGCTTGAAGCCGTTCCAAAATCCACCGAACAGGTCTTGACCCACCCTCACTACCCCCCCCACTACCACGAAGTATTAACGCGACTCAAACTAGAACTTCAATTTTATTGTAATATTAGTCACATTAGTCAAGTCTGTTGGTACACATTTGCGATGTAGATCAATTGCACACTCACATACCTATAACAATGTACTGCTCACAAATGTAAAAGATCTTTTAAAAAAAAGAGCAACCATGGAGTTTCTTGTCCGTTCCTCTCCATAGGAACGGCATTCCAAACGGGTGGTAAAGTTGTAGCTTAGCATTTTGTAACTTTTGACGATTCATAAGTAATGTTCTTAATGGTCTACATCAGGGGTTCCCAAACTTATTTCGTCTACTGCCCACTTTAAGAAGGCTTTATTTTTTAGCGCCCCCATTTTTCACCTACTTAAAAACCACTACAACTTCAAATTAAATTAATTATTGGAAGCCTCTACACACCGCCCCAATTTTTGGGTCTCTTACCGCCCCCCTTTAGGCCTGCAGCGCCCACAAGGGGGCGTTATCGGCCACTTTGGGAAAGGCTGGTCTATATGAATAAAAAATATTCTGATTCTGAATTTGATTGAGCCCGATTTGAGTCTGATTATCAACTGAGGGCGAGGGATTCTTATTACCTTAAATAAATAGCCCTGGGCCCCAAGTCTGCTAACACAATTGATTCATAGTCGAACAGCAACCGCATAGTAACTGTCACTTTTGACAGATATTGTATGGGATATCTGTCAAAAGTGACAGTTACTATGCGGTTGCTGTTCGATTGTGTTAGCAGACTTGGGGTCCTGTTCCCTATTTTTGGAATGTCCCTGCCCACTCCGTTAAATAATAACGTGGTGATACGTTGGTTGCAGCGACAACAGCCAGTCGTCGGCGCTGGAGGCGGGCTCGGCCACGCCGCCCGCCTCGCCGCACGACCCCGAGCCCGACACCACGCCCTCGCACAGACCGCTCGCACACTACAACAACAATGTTAGTATATAAACACACACACCAACACACCAACTGTACGATACTAAACTAAGCAACGCTTGTGTTATGGGTACCGTACAATGTACTTAGCGATCCCAGTGCACAGGGTGGTTCAGAAAGGGTGTACTAAATCTTCAACCTGCGCTTCTTTAGTGAATTTGTTATCATTATGTGAAGTCGGAAAATAAAATCGCTCTAAAAACAATTGTGGTTTTGTCGGGAACAAAATGTATTATTTAATATCGACTTTTCGAAATTCTTCTTCAAAAAAGACTATAATCTATCTATGTGCCAAATTTCAGATCCAGATCCGTTCAGCCGTTCTGGCGTGATTGAGTAACCAACATCCATCCATCCAAACTTTCACATTTATAATATTAGTGTGATATATACTGGGTGCTATGTCTCTATAAGTGACCGTAACCATGTTGTCAGCAGACAGTCCCGGCGGGCGCGGCGCCGCGCTCGCCGCGCACGCCAACCGTCAGCCGCAGCATGGCGCACGACATCGCGCACCGCTTCGCCAAGACCTTCAACATGATCGCCACCTGCGACTACTGCGACAAGCAGATACTCTTCGGCTCCGGGCTCAAGTGCAAGGAGTGCAAGTTCAAATGTCACAGGTGAGGCGGTTACATGGACTTTGATTTCGACTTAGTTTGATTTAGACTTAGAGTTTGACTTAGATTTAGAGTTTGACTTAGACTATGAGTTTGACTTAGACTTTGACTTAGACTTAGACTTTGACTTGGACGTAGACTTTGACTTAGATTGAAATAAAACTATTTTTACAGATTTTATCGCGTTTATTTTATGTTTTTATGTTCGGACCGCAAACAACAACATAATATGAGGGTACCCCAGTTCAAACTGACACTAGGACGTCAAACACCTCAGTCCTCCCGTGACCATGGCGGCTGTAAAGCAGCCGAAACGTCGCGAACGTAAAAACATAATATACACGCCATAAAATCTGGAAAATTCGTTTCATTTCAATGTGTAGTCTTCGCGTAAATATAAGAAATCCACTTTGACTTAGACTTAAACTTTGACTTATGACCATCGTTTTTGCCAATGATTTTGCCATAGAAATACAAGGAATGGAAGCCGGAATGTTTAAAAAAGTAATGTGACTTAAACTTTAACGTCACGCTGGTACACTAGTGGACAAATTGTGTCATAACATGGCGCGAAATGTAGAATTTCCGTGACGCTATATCGAGTTCATGGCGCTTATGGCGCGTTTTCAGCTAAATTACAATTTGACTTAATTTTTTTTGTAACTTATTGACCGCTAGGCCAATAAAATAAAATTTGTCGTTGGTTTTTGTTGTTGTTTAATATTTCTAATTATAGCTAAATAACAATAATAAAAAAAACTAGTAAATCATAATTTGTTTCAGGGATTGCGAGAGTAAAGTTCCTCCTTCGTGCGGCTTACCTCCAGAGTTTGTAGACGCGTTCAAAGAGAAGTTCCATAAAGACGGTAAGTTTGTGAGGAAAATATTATTTAGGGCTGCCACTAATGTTTTATAGGAGTAATTGTTTTTCGCTCTGATTAATTGATGACAACCAAGTGCCTGTTATCCGTTGTGTTAACACTTATTGTTGTGTAAGCCAATGGTGCGCTTAAATCAGCCTTTTCCAAAGTGGGCGATAACGCCCCCTCGTGGGCGCTGCAGGCCTAAAGGGGGGCGGTAAGAGACCCAGAAAAAAATGGGGGTGTTGTGTAGAGGCTTACAATAATTAATTTAATTTGAAGTTATACTGGTTTTTAAGTGGGTGAAAAAATGGGGGCGCTAAAAAATAATTCATTCTCAAAGTGGGCAGTAGACAAAATAAGTTTGGGAACGCCTGGCTTAAATGAATAACTATAAGATGCGATGTGTATGCGCGTGCGCAGGCGGGTACTACGGGTACGTGTCGTCGCGCGGCGTGCTGGCCGCGCTGGCGCACCGCCGCAAGCACCACGCGCCGCCCACCACCCACCACTCCGTAAGCAACACGCCACTTCAGCTTCACTTGGAGCAAAGATGCCAGCTCTGCGCATGCCTATTTGCATGAACTCGACATGCGCAGAGTCGCCATATTTGATCATTTTGTTTGATGCGACCTTTACCCTTCAAGGCTAACGATCTTCACCCTTATAAAAAAAGAAATAGCGAATTAAATACTTATCTGTGAGGATAATGTTGTCCACTTAAAAAAAAACCATCAAGCACAACTTTATAGAATTTTATAGAAGAAGAACCGAAAATTTATAGAAGATTCTATATTTTTACGATGACTTTACCAAGGGTTTTTCTTTGTAAAATGTACGAAAACTGTGTATATATTAGGGGGTATTATATAAGTCGTGTGCGCAGGGCGGGCCGGACTCGTCGTCGAACACATCGTCGTGCAACAGCTCGACGCCGTCGTCGCCGGCGCTGGCGCCGCCCGCCCCGCCCCACCCCGCGCACCACCCCGCCCACCCCGCGCACCCCGCGCCGCCACCCACCGCCCGCCACCAGTTCCACTTCCCCGGTAAGACACTATACCACACTTGATGCTACGACACAGGAGAATGATCACGAAACTGTGGACCCCTGTACAAAGTTGCATCAAAATCAATATAATGTTGATTTTACATCTATTATATAAAATATTTTTTTAACATTATACGGCTTATGAAGTTATTTAAGCAACCCCCTGCTACGTTACGCTTGAACTAATGTTCCCAAAGAATTATAGTTTAATTATGCCAAGTAATTTATGCAATCTATTATCGCGTCTAGGGCATTGTTACCTCAGTATAAACGGGATGAACCGCATCCTATTATTTATCCAGACCAATACTAGCAGTTTTTGAGCATTTATTATTGAAAAACAAATTATATTGATCTTGAAATAGATTCGTATGATGCATGTTTAGGCATTCTTCTTTATAGGAAGTTTTCAACCAAGCTTCCAGATAGCGGAACGAACTTAATTACTTTCGTTTGACGGTGTTTTATAAAGACAGTTAATGGTTCACAAATGCCTTCTCCGAGCATATATTGTTTAGTACTTCATGAACTCGGTGTGTAATGTGGTGTTGGTCCTCGCAGAGCTGCAGCCGGCGGCGGCGAGCCCCAGCCACTGCGCGAGCGCAGCGCCGCAGCCCGACGACGCGCCCGACGACCACGCCGGTGAGACTATACACTACGCCACTTGTACGAGGGAAAATACACACTATATCAATGCTATAGTCCCACTAATATTATAAATGTGAATGTATGGATGGATAGATGTTTGTTACTCAATCACGCCAGAACGGCTGAACGGATCTGGATGAAATGTGGCACAGAGATAGAATAGCACATAGGCTACTTTTATCCCGGTAAATAAAGGATAAAGGACATACTTTTTAATCGCGGGTAACACCGCGGGGCGCAGCTAGTGTACAATGATTTATACATCACGATACGGCCTTCAAATCTATCTATATATACTGTATATCTTTTATATCAATATAAAACAAAGTTGTGTTAGTTACACCATTGTAACTCAGGAACGGGAGAGCCGATTTTTATGACCTTTGATTTTTTTATTTTGTCTTCACCCCGAATAGCAGAATCACCAAAAACATTATAATAGAGATAATCAATTTTCTCATACGTTTGATTCTGAGACTGTATGAAGTTCACCGGGACAAGTGAGAAATAAAATATGCATAGATATTTTACCGTCCAATTGTAAATATTTTTATGTGCTACAGTTCCATTTTATACATGCAAGCAATATGGTTGTAGATTCTATAAGAATACAAATACAAATGTGTTAGATTTTTTTTTAACAAAACGAAATTTAGCAAATTATTTTCATATAGGTTCTAAAAAGAATTTATCATAAATCTTATACAGTTCACTGGTCTAGGTTCATAAAATCAATTGTAGAGTGAGAGCGACCCCACGCTCTTCTCTGTCGCACGCCCGCTGACTAATAGCGGTGACGTCATATGCCTGTTGCTCTGTAGTATTCTATTGTTTCCTGGTCAGCACTTTAAATGAATGTACATTAGAGCTTTTTCGATAATTCATTCATCATAAATAATCTTTTTCTATATAAGTTGTAACAATAATAGAGTAAAATATTTTAACAAGGCCAACAGTAGATTATAAAGATTACATTCCCAAACAAATGACTCAAATTCTTAGACATTTAACAAAAAATACTGTACTGAGCACACGGCCAAAAATTAAGCAATTATGTTTTACATCAATGTGATCCATATAACTCACTGATTCATCTGTTGCAATATTTCACAACCTTTTTCGTTACACCTTATGTATTACCGATGTTTCTAGAACTATTTGTGGTTGATTCCGCTCTGTATAACCTATGACCATGTCCGCAGACTGTGTCCGATCGCTGTCCGGCTCGGGCTCCACGGACAGTGGACAGCGCAGCGACTCGCTCCACCTCTCCAACTCGCAGGCCGACTCGCGCTGGCCCAGGCAGAATAGCGTGAGTACACAACATTTTTATATAGCTCCATTCAGATTATATACTGGGATCGTAACAAAACTATTGTACGGTACCCATAATTAAAGCGTCGCTTAGTTCGTGACTGTACAGTTGGTGCGTTCGTTTGGCGATATCATTTTTAAAAGCCGGTTACTGTCCAATCCATTTCAACGTAACGTACGATACGATAATATTGACCGTCAGTCGCCGGCTGATATATTTCGCGCGCGATTACTCTTTGTATTTGTTTAGAACGGGAAGAGCGTCTGTGTGTCTGTGTATCTTTACACGTACGCTCTTTCCCGCGCGATTCGCTCGGCAATAATCTTACGTGTAATGGATACTATTGTTTATTTTGAAATGACATGATTTAAGCATTCACCGTCACTAAGGTCAGAAGTGTGAACAGTGGCCTGCCGTTATCGCACAATGCGCGGGCGGTGCTTCCGAAGTGATAACGTCCTCCCGCTACCGACATTGTTATTCACGTATTTGTAACATTCACTTGTGATTATTTTGTTTCGCGAGCCCTTACCTAACGTCAATATAGGACTATAACTTCTGTACCCACTTTGTTTACCCGTACTGAACGTCAAAGTACTTTAACTGTGTTGTTTGATGGCACCATATAATTGGGCTTTCATTTAATGAATTGGAAAAGACTTTGATTATTGTTTACCATGTGTTCTATAGCGTATCGTAAATTGTTTTAAGAAGTAGGTATTTTATGTTAGTGTGTGTGTGTGTGTGGAAAATAATTGGTTTTACCGCTTTGTGTTTTTATTGAGTCGCTACTTAGATGTGTTAAGTCCGTTATTCCGACTTAATACATCTGAGTTTTTATAAATTGTACAGTGCAATAAAAAATACACATTCCTTATGTATACTTATTATGATGCTACAAATGGTCATAGCGGTCATGTTTATTTATAAATACATTTGTAATAGTTGTGTTCAAAATACACCAAGATGTTTGTTTTTTTAACATAAAGTGGAATGATAATAGTACTGAGACTACCCTATACTGAGAGCAAGGTGAAATGCTAATTGTTTGCCTTGTTTAACAAAATTAAACGTCATTTACACAATTATTTTATACATCAACGTGATCCGTATAATCTACTGATTAACCTGTTAAACTATTTTACACCCTATTTGTTTTTATTTCAAATTGCCATACCGTTATTCAAAAAGCAGTTATAGCCAAGTTGGTAGAACGCTTGCCTCGGTAACGAGGATCGCAGGTTCAAACCCCCCAGGCTCGCACCTCTGGGATTTCTGGATTTCATGTGCGAATCTCATTTTCAACCATGATTATCACTTCCTAAACGGTGAAGGAAAACATCGCGAGGAAACCTGCATGTCTGAGAGAACCCCTCGAATGATGTTGTGAAGTCCGCCAACCCGCACTGGGCCAGCGTGGTGGACTATGGCCAAATCCCCCTCGCATTGAGAGGAGGGCCGTGCCCAGCAGTGGGACATTAAAAAGGGCTGGTATTATTATTATTATATACAGTAATTCTGACTACAAAATTCTATTTTTATTATCTAGTTTTGTAATAAATGATTATCTATTGTTGGTCCAGCTATCGATGAAGGAGTGGGACATACCGTACGACGAGCTGAAGCTGTACGAGGTGATCGGGCGCGGGCGGTTCGGCACGGTGTACCGCGGCAGCTGGCACGGCGCCGTGGCCGTCAAGCTGCTGCACGTGCAGACGCTCGCCGACGACTGCGTGCCGCTCGACACCTTCAAGCACGAGGTCGGTCGCAGCCATAGACAACCCATTACAACTACAGACTTGGGTCACAGAACAAAATGATATATTTTTTTTTATTACATTATAGGCAAGTATTTGATCTCGATCTCACCTGATGGTAAGTGACGATGAGATCTACGATGGAGCATACTTGCCTAGAAGGTACCTGTTCACTCTCGACTTGAAAACACCCAGATTATAGTCAAGGTCAACATATTACAACTAGACTCGGGTCACAGAACAAAATGATGATAGATACAGATAGTCTGATGAACTGATTGGTGCAGTTGGTAGCGGAGGGACCTGGGTTCAAATCGTTGTAGGGTCGAAACTGTGTGTGATGAGTGTAGAAGAGTGTAATTGTATTGTATAGGTGATGTAGGGGTTTAGGGCGCTGGATTTTAAATGAAAATACAGAGCAAGTCTGGTCTCAACGGTGTCCAAGGCGGAAGGGATTTATTCAGTGTTGCACTACAAAATTTACTACGAAATCATTATCTATTGGGTTGCCAACATCAATAACTACATAACTATACCCATAATACAAGCGATGGATCTTCTATGATTATATTATTATATAAATATGTATCTTCCTTGATTGTATTATATTATATAAATATTGTATAAAAATAAATTAGACAAAGAAATTGATTAGTGGAACACGTCCCTTATTGACTAGAAGTGATTGTCAGGTGGCGACATTCCGCAAGACCCGCCACGAGAACCTGGTGCTGTTCATGGGCGCGTGCATGAAGCCGCCGCGGCTCGCCATCGTGACGTCACTGTGCAAGGGCATGACGCTGTACACGCACATCCACCTGCGCAAGGACAAGTTCACCGCCAACAAGAGCGTGCTCGTCGCCCAACAGATCTCGCAGGTGAGTCCCATATCGCTTCACCTTCACACTTTAGAATCTAAAGTGTAAAATATATCGCTTCATTTTCACGCTTTAGAATCTAAAGTGTAAAATATATCGCTTCAGTTTCACACTTGAGACTCTAAAGTAAGAAATATATCGCTTCATTTTCCCACCTTAGACTCTAAAGTATGAAAGATATCGCTTCATTTTCATACTTTAGAATCTAAAGTGTATCCGTCGATACCTATAGTAAGTATATCCGTCATGTTTCGGCAGGGCATGGGCTACTTGCATGCGCGGGGCATCGTGCACAAGGATCTCAAGTCGAAGAACATATTCCTGGAGAACGGGAAGGTGGTCATCACTGACTTCGGACTCTTCAGCGTCACTAAGCTGTGTTTTGGAAATAAGTGAGTTTATTTATTTACGACCGTTTAAAAGCCGTGCAGCAATAGTTAAGCGGATCGAAGGTTCACCTTCGAAACAACTGCTACCTACTCTCATAAAATATTAGCCTCTTTCTGACACAGTTGGTCAAAAAACGGTGCTGAAATAACCGTTTGCATAAAACAAAGGTTTAACAAAAATCGCGTAAAATATTTGAAGGCATTTAACAAATAGGTGATAACGATTACGTTTTTTCGATTCCTACCGGCTGGCTCACATTTCGAAAATATGCAGCCACTATTATCCTAGTAGTGTAGTACTATTATTGCCAAATAATCAAGCCATATTAAATATATTTCATAAACAAGTCGGCTGTTGTTTAAAAAAAAAATACACTTCGGCACCCCGGTACCTACTCATAAGATAAGCTTGTCTTTATTTATTTTCTACTAGTTGCGCCCCGCGGTGTTACCCCCGTTTACATTTTACCGAGATAAAAAGTAGCCTATGTGCTATTCCAGACTATAATCTACCTTTGTGCCAAATCATCCAGATCCGTTCAGCCGTTCTGGCGTGATTCAGTAACAAACATCCATCCATCCATTTATCCATCCAAATTACAGTTGTAGATATGTTTTTGTTGCATATTATACAATTTTTATAAGGTTATTAATAGTGACACAATTATCGAAATGACTCTTAATATCTATTAAAATATTGACATTCAGTTTTTCCCAAATATTCTGGACAACTTTATCTATTTTTCTTTCTCTACAAACCATACTCGAACTATTATAGATAAAAGAATTTATAATATTAATAATTGGATTAAGAATGTGTAGTATGAAACTGACAGTCTACTTACTACCAGTTAAGGTATGTTCATAAATAAATGAGTAAGGTGTGTGGTGCGATGTGCAGGGAGCGCGGCGACCGGCTGGGGCTGCCGGCGGGCTGGCTGTGCCACCTGGCGCCGGAGCTGTGCCGCGCGCTGACGCCGCACGCCAGCCTGCACCTGCCCTTCTCCAAGGCCACCGACGTCTACGCGTTCGGGTAACACGCCACTGACAATACACACAACATACACAGATCAATACACACACAGATCGAGATCGCATCGTTAAGAATAAATCTATCCCACGGGAACCATACATTTTACCGGGATAAAAAGCCTATGTGCTATTCCAGACTATAATCTATCTCTGTGCCAAATTTCATCCAGATCCGTTCAGCCGTTCGGGCGTGAAAGAGTAACAAACATCCATCCATCTATCCATCCATCCAAACTTTCACATTTATAATATTAGTATAGATTATTACATATAGTCAACTATTAATACTAATTCAGGGAGCGTTCAAGTATTACGTAACGCAATTGTTGGATTTTTTTAAACCCCCCCTCGCCCCCGTGTAACGCGCCGTATCGTTTTTCTTTACACCCCTGCCCTAGTAAAACGTAAAATCTATACGCGACCGTTCTGAAGGGTTGATACAATGTTATATAAAGTGTAGTTCAAAGTCCCCCTCCCGCCCCTGTAACGGATCGTAACGTTTCAGAAGACCCCCCCTCCCCTCAAAACATAAAATGAACGCGATAAAATCCGAAAAATTAGTTTTATTTCTAATATGATGTTCATTCCAGCACGGTGTGGTACGAGCTACTGTGCGGCGAGTACCCGTTCAAGGGCCAGCCGCCCGAGGCGATCATCTGGCAAGCCGGCAAGGGCGTCAAGCAGACGCTAGCCAACATGCAGGCCTCCAGGGATATCAAGGTAGTTACCGTTTATCACCACATAGGCCTGCGCAGACGAAGGACAATTGAAAAAAAGTTTAAAATAAATAAAAAATCTCATTTATTTCTAGGACATACTAATGCTATGCTGGTCATACCGAGCCGAGGAACGTCCCGATTTTCCTCAACTACTCACTACACTACAAAAGCTACCGCGCAAACGGTTAGCGCGCTCTCCCTCGCACCCCGTACACCTGTCCCGCTCTGCAGACTCGGTGTTCTGAGAACGGCTTGCAGGCGCACTGTGTGTGCGACCGTAGACGCTGAAACAATTTACTGCCTTGCCAAGGTCAAACAAGGTACGAAGTTGACCTTGACCTGCACTCGACAAGTTCAAACCACGTACGTATTTGACCTTGACTCGCACTCGACAAGGTCAAACGAGGTACGGAGTTGACCTTGACCTGCCCTCGTCAAGGTCAAACAGGGTACGGAGTTTACTGAATGCTGAAACAAATTCATTCTAAATCACAAAATAAACTAAAGTAACTTTTAAATTGTTTATACTTGTGTATAACATACTTGGTTCTGTAAATACATTCGTTACATACATTACAATTTTAAAATGACTTGGAATAGAATATTAAAGTATAGCTGACATCACCTCATAGATAATATAAAACTGCTTTGTACTCCATAGTGTTGGAACGAGGTGAAAAAAAAGTATGGATAAAAATCATTGCATATTCGCTCAACATAATGAAGCATTCAAAATATTGTACTGAAGGTCAATCAAAACATTGAATTATAATTTCAAGAATTGAGTGGGACAGCTTGAATTTATCGTATGTATTTAAGTTAGGTACTTACCTATTTATTGCGTAGATTATTATTTAAAATCTTATTTAGACACTGTGGTGTGTATTAATAATGAACAATTCCAACAAAAATAATGTAAAATATATTCAGGGGCTTGGAAGTAGGTCAGGCATATAAAATACATGTCTTAAGGGAGAAGCTCAGGTCAGGGCGCGAAATTAAAAATTTTCATGGTTATTATTTTTTTACGAAAAATTTGGACCATAAGGTTTGTAAAAACCACTCTTTATGGTGTTGTATCGCTTTAGGTATTTTTTTTAAGCAAACATAATACATCAAGACATCCAATGCAGAATGCTAATATCGCAAAAAACTAAATTACATCGTAAAGATGTCCAAATTTTTCGTTTAAAAAAGACCATAGAAATTTTGAATTTCGCGCCCTGACTTGAGCTTCCACCTTAACTGTAGATGGCTCTTGTTTTTGATTGTGTACTTACAGAAGCTCGTCATACGACTGTCATCCGTTCAATAATCTGAGAGTACTAATTGATTTTTAATATATTATATTTACAGCTTACCGTTTGACCTCTTACAATATTTTACACCGTTTTTGTTAGATTATGTTATGTTTAGTATTTATTATATGTATAAACGTTTTCACATGTTGTCTTCTTAATTTTACATACCTACAAAAATATATAACATGCCTGTTATATATTGGTTCAGTGCAACAAACGGGTCCCTGCTACTTAGCGATACAGCAAATGTAAATATTGTTAAAACTATCGTATGTCTACTGTAAGTAAAATCTTGATCTCTGAAATAATGGATAGATTAAATTATATTTTCTTAATTAAAAAAGAAAAAAGAAAAAAATGTGAAACGTTGACTGCTTGTTGATATAGGATAAATAGTGTGTACAGTGTTACTATTTTACTGTGATTGAATACTTGGGTGCACTGGTGTTTAATAAGAACTAGCTGTCCCGGGGTCTTCGTACCGCCTCTGAATCAAATGTATGAGAAAATTAATTATCTTCCTTTTTTGTTAAATGTAACCATGTTTTATTACTTAGTTATTCTGCAATTCAGGGCAGTGTAATAAAAAAATCAAAGATCATTAAAATTTGCTCACCCGTTCTTGAGGTATGAATGGCGTAACTAACACTACTTTATCTGTCATACAATAAATATACTTACATAAAAGCATTTTAAGGCTCGAAATCATCACCAATGCAGGTATATAAACCATTTACAGTTAGTGATAGTACTTAGTCAATGTAAGTATAAGGGTCTCAGCTGTGTGAGGTGGACGCTTGCGCGCGACTCCCGCGCATATCACATAAACGAAATGTCAATGGACGGACAATTCGCTTCAGATCAAACATCAGCACTCATAAAATATTGGTTATAGATAACTTGCTGTGCAACGATTAGTGCACCCAGTACTAATGATTATTCAGTCTTAATTCTAGGCTAAGAGTTAACATCTTTCATACCTACTATTTTCACAGGATTCTCTTCTCATTCTGTAGCGTTCCATTTGCGATATTAAACGACGAATTTATTTTATTTACTTGCATTATAATATATCAGTCTATTGAAGCAGAGAAATTGTTGGAAAAAGAAAAGTAACTTTTTTGTCTATTCAAATTGTTTCGTTATTCTCACGTAAGGCGAAGAGATCGGAGGGTTACAGGGCTCAACCTTTGTCCTTGCGAACTTTATTATTAATTATCTTTACGAAAAAAAAAAATTACATTCCTTTTAGTAGGTTGTTGAGGTTTTGAACTTGATAGATTAGTTACTATTTCAACTGTAAGTACATTAGTTTCTATGGTATTTTTAAAGTTACCATTTTATAATAATGTTTCTATGAGGCTTTTTATTTGTTCATAATACCGGTTTAGAAATGAGGCAAAGAAAACTGTCTAACTATCAAGGAAGAAACTAACTATGAAGGGTAAGAACTAAAATTCGAGTAGCAAAAGGCTCCTCCTCCTCCTGCCTGAGTTGGTTTACTTGATCAATCATGTTTTTTTACCAGACTGCACCATTTCCTTTTTCTGAATACTTTACGCAAGATGTCAAGACAAGTTACAACCTAGACTAAAGTTATACAAAAAAAAAACAATATGATGATGATCAATGATATCTGAAACAGTTGAGTATTATTACTCCATTTCTATGTCAATAAGAACAAACGTGATTGTCATAAATAAAAATTTAATTAAAAGAAAATGGAAAAAATAGAGCTCATTATTGTTTACTTACTAAATTATTGTTAAATAATAAAAATAAATCATTCTGGTCACTCACTGCTAGGATTATTTTGATGCCAGAGTCGAATGTGTTATTTGTAAATTATGTGAACACAAATGACTGTATTATAAATATTTATTGATTAGAACAAGAGTTCGTAAGCAGAAGGATGTAGTTTAAATAACGTATTGAGATTTCGAAATGATTAGGTTAGATGCATTTGCCAAAATAAATCTCCCATCACTGTTCTGTGTTGTTTCATTCACATTCCTATTTCTGTAACAACCCTCTCGCATAAATGTTATAATCCATAAACAATGGCATTCTTATGCATTCATGCTTATGCTGCAATAGTGATCTTGGAATAAGTAGGAACTGAATACTCAAAGAAAATATTAGGTATTTTTATTATACATATTTAATAATGAAATCACTCTATGAAACATGTCCGGCCAATAGGCTAGCAATATTTGTACACATTTTCTTAATTTCATCATTAGTTCTATATTCCGAGCCTAGTATTGCATTACCCAATGCAATAGTCTCCCTCACTGTCTTTGCCTTTATCCAGATTCTACCATTCATGCCGGCTGCCATTTCAAAAGGCCATTCATTCTTCAAACTGGCTATAAGTTGACATTCCGGGCTTAAAATTCTTCTGATAAGATTCAAAGAGCATTTAAACATAAAACCATCTTCTAAAACACCTAAACGGCCTTTTTTCCCATGAGAATCAACACATACAAGTTCAGGTTCCATGTCTTTGCTGGCCACCAGCATTTTGCCGTACACCACATCTCCTATTAAAACTTTTGGTCTATTATTCTTTGTAGCACCTTCGAAAGAGAGGTAAGACAACGAGGCTGAGCAGCTACCCCCGACATCTACTCTGAAGATATCTCCCGCCTTTTGAACTACCACGCCTATAACATTCTCCCCTCGCGCTGGTATGTACCGTTTCTGGTGATTGTCCACCCAGTACGTGCTCGGTGCCCGTTTCTTGAGTATACCAGCTTTGGTGATGTAAATACCGTCCATTTCTTTCCGTAGCCCCGGACCGAGTATAACTTTACTCTTTTCACCGACTGCTGCGATCTCTGCACAGTGATCTCCGGGAATTACGACGTCACCGATTGCTACCTTCATATTGAAATAGTCGTCACCATTTATATGTGATTAACAATTTCCTAAGAACTAAATTGTAACAATTACACAAATAAGCACGCACGAGTTAGTTTTTTGTTTTGACACTTTTGACAGTGACAACACATATAGAGAGACCGTTAGGTTCTTCTTTAAGACGTAACCATCTTAAGCATTTTGTCAGTGTTATCTATAGGCGGATACTATTTATATGATGATGTCATGTAGAGTAGATATATAATTATTCCACTGTTACGGCCAAAAGACGACTGTCAAAAGGTGTAGAATAGATAGTTTTTATAGAAGTAAAAATTAACAACCTGCTCACTTGACAACTGTCTGACATTTTATAATTTTTATAATCTGTGCAAAAATACAACACATGTGCTTCCTAATGTTTACGTTTTGAATTATCCAAAAGTTGAAAAAAAAAAAAAAAAAAGGCGGGAAACCTTTAAACCAAGAGGGCGCGTTTTTTGAACAAAAAAATTGTTTTGTATTATAAATATAAAGTGAGCGAATTTAAAGGGGCCTTGCTGTGGCCGGAATGACGGCGAAGCGGAAAAAAAGAAAGGCGGATGGGGATCTTCCCCCGTCATCGCAGTCTTCGGAATCTGATGATGACTCGGGAGTAGATAAATTTAAACCTTTTAAAGTTGACAATTATTCTCGACAATACCCTGAGGACGGCGGAAATTTTGAATATATTGTCATTTATGAAAGTACCGAGGTGTCGAAACCCATTGGGGACCGAGATTTGATGGCGTTAGGCGCGGTCCTGAAGCGCCATCATAAAGGAATTAAGCGCTTTAAACGAATTAATAGGTTCAAGGTTGGGGCAATCTTTGAGCGGCCTGGTCTTGCAAACATGGCTTTGAATAATGTTAAGGTGCAAAAAGACCTGGAGTTAAAAGCGACAATACCTGCTACACTCACGGAAATTACAGGGGTAATACGCGGTGTTCCCACATATATGTCTAATTCTAATATATATACCGGCATTTCCAGCTCCAAAGATGTAGTGTCCGTGCGTCGCCTGATGCGCCGTGGACGCGATGACGATGGCAATCCAATTTTATTACCCACGCAGACGGTGGCGATTACCTTTTCCTGTCCTACACTTCCTGATAGCGTCGATATAAATAGCTGGTATTTCGAGGTAAGCGTATATATTCCACCTGTTAGTCAGTGCCTGCGATGCCTGCGCTATGGACATATTGGCAAGTACTGTAAAAACAAACAAAAGTGTTCGATCTGTGGAGAGGATCATCATTACAAAGAATGTCAAAAAGCAGCCAAAGATGCCGTATGTGTGCATTGCAATGGCAATCACATATCCATTTCAGCAGAGTGCCCTAAACGAAAGGAAGAAATAGAAAAAAACAATAATAAATACAAACAAAAGAAGTATGTTGATCTATTCAATAACACAAATTTCCCTGACCTTACCAAAACTAAATCTGACCATCACATAACACAGTTTTTACAATCAGATCGTATTCTTAATTTAATAATATCCACCATTGTTAAAATTAGCTCACAAAAATCTAAAACAGACAGTCCCATTACATCTGAGACTATTAAATCAATATTGCTGGATAATTTTAATACTAGTAAAAAGAGTACAACTAATAAAAATGGATAAGCTCAATATAGTTCAATGGAATGCTCAGAGTTTGCTTAGTCATAAACATGTCTTTTCACATTATTTATACGAAAATGATATACATATAGCTATAATCTCCGAAACTTGGTTACAATCATCAAAAACTATAAATATCAAAGGATATAAAATAGAAAGATTAGATATTGGATCTAAACATAATGGTGTTGCTTTACTAATTAGAAATTATATTAATTATAAAAAGATACAAACTTATTCAGATAGTTCTCTACAAAATATAGCCATTCAAATATTTATAAATAATGAAACTTTGTCTATAGTTAGTTTTTACAGTCCTACATCTGCTTCTCCTTCTAATTTCAATTATACACAGCTTGACAATTTAATAAAGTCTGTTCCACAGCCATTGATACTAGCTGGTGATTTTAATGCACATCACACTATGTGGGGCTGCACATCCACGGATTTGCGTGGCACTACTCTCTTAGATGTAATAAATGATAATCATCTGTGCTTGCTGAATGATGGTTCTGCAACAACTGTTGGTTCCCATACATGGCAGCCAAATGCATTAGACCTTACTATTGTTTCACCCTTGTTAGCCTTAAGATGTAATTGGCATGTGCATGATGACTCATTTTGTAGTTATCATCTTCCTGCAGTCACTACTCTTTTATGCAATCCTGTAAATATAAATAACAACAGCTATGTTAATGCTAATTATTTCCGTCCAAATTATAAGTGTGTTGATTGGCAGAAATATCAACATGTGGTAAGTTTAAAACTACATAGCAGCAATTTTGATTTATCTAATCCAGAAATGTGTTATGACATATTATATAAAATTTTGTTAGAAAGTGTATCTGAAGCAAATACTGCTAATAAAATCTTTAATCCAGTGTCTCAGATTCACAATAGACCCAAAAGGAAGTTATGTTTACCTTGGTGGAATCAAGCCTGTACACAGGCAGTTAGTAAATGTAAGTCTGTTTATTTGAACTTCAAATCTAATCCTACAATAGAAAATTATTTATCATTTAAAAAACAACAAGCTTTGAAGAAATTAGTCATTAACAGAGAAAGACAGACTGCTTGGACAGAACTATGTAACTCATTCAATCGGCAAACTTCATTATCTACTATCTGGTCCAATATTCGAAAATTTAACAAAACTTATAGTAATTCACATAATTATTCTAATGATGATAGATGGATACAACCATTTCTGGACAAATACACTTCCAATCCTCCTAATATGCCAACATTAGATCTTTATACCAATAATACTGATTTCCATCTTGATAATTTCTTCATGAAGCCATTTACATTTTCTGAGTTTACAGGTGCTATATACTCTCGTAGAGATACTGCATTTGGTTTAGATCATATATCTTACAAAATGTTCAAATATCTTGACTCATTTAGCCAGCAAATGGTTTTAAATATTTTTAATTCATTGTGGAATAGCATGGTTATTCCTAAATCATGGAAGATTGATTGTCTTGTTCCTATACTTAAACCTGGTAAAGATTCAAATCATCATGACTCATACAGACCTATAGCTCTCACTTCCTGTACAGCCAAAATATTTGAACAGTTAATAAAACAGCGACTTGAATATTTCATAGAATCCAAGAAGTTATTACCTTGTAATCAGTTTGGTTTTAGGAGAGGACGCTCTGCTTCAGAAAGTTTAAATCATTTGAACTTGGATGTACATGATGCATTTGCTAGTAACAAATTTTTAATTAGCATTTTCTTTGATATCACTGGTGCTTTCAATAATGTAGATCATAATGTCCTTGCTAATGAATTGCATCTACTTGGGTTGCCTGTAAAATTAGTAAAATGGATTTTCAATTTTCTAAATGGTAGATCTGTATATGTAAGAAGGAGAAACAATTTGTATGGGCCTCAGTTATCCTATAAGGGTGTCTGTCAAGGGGGGATATTAAGTCCTTTATTGTTTATTTTGTATATACATAGGTTAAATAATATATTAGGCACTGATGTTAATAGTCTGCAATATGCAGATGACTTAACAGTGTATTGCACAGGTACTAACATAAGACTAGTAGAGAATAAGTTAAACACTGCTTTAAAAGGTTTAAAAACCTATTTTAATTATTTGAAACTAGATGTTAATTCAAATAAAACTAGAGTCATAATATTCAGCAGATCCAGATCTTTACTCACCAACATCATTTATGATGGTAATTTACTTCCTGTTAGTGATGAGGTCAAGTTTTTGGGAGTTACTTTTGTCAAGAATTTATCATGGCAAAGACATGTTAATGGTTTGGCAGACAAAGCCTTGCGAGCTTTTAATATATTAAAATCACTTGCCAGAACTTATTGGGGAGCTGATCCAAAAATTTTACTTATGTTGTACAAATCCATAGTCCGCTCTCATTTTGAATATAGCTTTTGTTGCTATGCTTCCAATTCTGTTCTAGTAAATAAACTGGAAAAAATTCAGAATAGAAATCTTCGTTTAATTACAGGGGCTATGAAGACTACCCCTATCATTTCAATGCAAGTTGAATGTAACATTCCTTCATTGTCTTTTAGATTTAAGTATTTAAAGTTCAATTTCATTTTAAAGCTTCACTCTTTTGACAATCATCCTCTTTTAATTAAATTAAATGACTCCCGATATTTAGCTTCAACTCCTCTATCTTCTAAATATCCATATATTCTTCGTGATTATACTGAAATATCAACATACATTAAAAACAACAATGTTTATCATGCTGAAAATTGGGCTTGCTATCATGGAACCTTTGAAGGTAAATTTCCTCCATCAGACATTATAGAAATAGACCATAATCTGAGAACCAAGCAGGATGTTTATGAGAAGCTTTCATGCTGGACAGACTACCAGATTATCTACACAGACGGGTCGAAGAATGAAACAAGTGTATCTGCTGCATTCTATGATACGGATAAAAAGTATGGTCGAGGATTTCGATTACCTACCATTTACACAGTCTTCTCGGCAGAGGCCACAGCGATTTTGGAAGCATTAAAATATGTACAAAACGACGTTTTGTGCTCCAGTGCATCACATTTTATTATTGCGTCTGACAGCATGTCTGTTCTGAAATCTTTGAGACATCCAGGTTATAAGAATGAACACCATATTATATATGATATAAAAGAAATCCTGGTAAATTTGGCGATATCTCGTAAGCAAATTATACTTATTTGGATACCAGCGCATGTGGGCGTGATTGGTAATGAAAGTGCAGATTACCTTGCCAGATTAACAAACACTTTGGGTGGCAATATTACAAATATACCAAGTCCGTGGAAAGATTTGATACCTGTTTATCGTGCAGAAATCAATAAAAAATGGTTAGAAGAAAGAAATGAGATAATTCGAACCAAAGGAGCATGGTATGCTGGTATTAATAAAGATGTGGGCAAAAAACCTTGGTTTGCAGTTGACAATGAAAATTATTTAAAGCGAAAATTTTACACACAGATTATGAGACTGAGATTTGGACATTGTCGTTTTAATGCTCATTTACACCGCATGAACATGATCGCTTCCCCTAAATGTAGTGAATGCAACTCGCAGGAAGATCAAACATTAGATCATATATTCTTTAAATGTCCGGCCTTTAACATACAACGTCTATTGCTCATAGATCAATTGCTGGAAAAATATCAAAACATCCCGCCTTCCCTACAGAACCTTTTAGCTTGCCCTGATAATTTTACGCCTATCTATGACTTTATCAACTCCTCGCTTGGAGATATTTGAAGAGACAAAACAAAAATACAAGACAATTCATCAAGGACTAGACTAGTTTTTACTTTAACAAGTAATCAACATGGACATATAATTACTGAACTATTTAAAGAAAATAATTATTCAAGATTTGGCACTTGTGCCTTTATATTTAAATTGTATACCTGCAAGTAAATTTGATCAAGAAAATACCCATGACATTGACAACATCAGAATTGGCAGTATGGATTGATTCCTTCGCCTGTCCTACTGGACGAATTAAACTACTACTACTTATCCAAAAGTTTCGCAACAAAATGCCTGCTGTAATAGAGAAAGATGTGCTCATATACAAGGGCAGTAATTTTTTTCGTCAACGACTTCTTCTTTCGACTCTCAGCGGCCGAGCCATTAGGATAGAAGAGATTCGAAGTGGTCATGATGATCCTGGCTTGAGGGAGTATGAAGTAAGCCTAATTCGTCTTCTAGACAAAGTGACGAACGGCACGAGGGTGGAGCTGAGTGAGACGGGCACGTCGGTGTATTTTCAGCCCGGGATATTGATCGGCGGACAAGTTACTCATAGCTGCAGCACGCAGAGGGGTATAGGTTAGTTTTTCATGGATTAATTAATTACTAGTGCACTAGCGTAAATAAACTACTGTCAGTTACTCGGCAAAGACATTTAATTATTTATATTTAATCATAAATTAAAATAGTTTTAATTGTCTTAAACGGTGTGTCAGATTAGCAATGCTTCAATAAAATCATAGTACCAGCAATCCTAAAACGAATGTGTATATATTATGTAAAGAAAGGATTTCACAATTATCTATTAAATAAAAAAAAATTAAGAATTAATTAAAAAAAATGCATATTACCAATACATTCTCTAACTAGACTAGATTTTAATTGAATAGTAGTAGGATTGAATGGTGCAACAACATATTTATATAGTTCCAGTGAAGCTCAAGTTAAACTAACAAGAATATATATTAATTGCAGGCTATTACCTGGAATTATTGCTAGCTCTTGGCCCATTCTGCAAGGAGCCATTGAATGCGGTCTTGCAAGGCGTAACCAACAGTGACCTGGATGTCTCTGTGGACAAAATAAAAACAGCGGCCCTACCTGTGCTGCTGAAATTCATATTGGTTGATGATGGATTGGAATTGAAGGTGGTTAGAAGAGGTATGTTAAGTATTCTGGGCAATATTGGTTTTTAAGTTTCAGTACCTACAAATACTCATTTACTAGGACCATCAACAAGTCATATAATAGTCTTATTAAACAAAATCATTTTGAAAATTGAAACATTCCCTAGCTAGATGATAAAGAATTCCTGTATTTATAGGAGCTCCACCCCTTGGTGGTGGGGAAGTGGTATTCAAATGCCCCGTGCGGCGCCACCTGCGGCCGCTGCAGTGGACCACGTGGGGACTAGTGAAGAGAATACGCGGGGTGGTGTACGCGCTGCGAGTATCGCCCACCATGGCCAATAGGGTTGTTGATGCTGCTAAAGGGGTGAGTTATCTACACATTATTTCTGCATCACCTAACGCACGCATTCATTCCGCGACTGTACAATATTATAATATTACTAGCTGTCTGTTACCCGCGACTTCGTCCGCGTGGTATTTAACAAAGACACAACCGTTAGCAATAGCCCGTGCGCGCGTTCTGATTACTAAAATGACTATTAAAAAATAGGGGCTGGTGATAGAAGGGTGAAAATTTAGGGTTGTATGTATTTTTTAATGCCTCTTTATAAAAAAAAAAAACAATTTTTGTCCAAAAAAATAACAAAAAATGTTATGGTTGGACATCCCTTATAACTTAGGGGTATGAAAAATAGATAGCAGCCGATTCTCAGACCTACTGAATATGCGTATAAAATTTAATAAAAATCGTTAAAGCCGTTTTGGAGGAGTATGGTAACTAACATTGTGAGACAAGAAGTTTATATATAAGATTTCCTATATCTGTGTTACAGGTGATGCTCAAATTCCTGCCAGACGTGTATATAAACACGGACCAGTGTCGCGGATCGAACGCCGGCAAGAGTCCCGGGTTCGGCATCAGTCTGGTCGCGGAGACCGATGATAAGACCTATTATTGTGCTGAAGCTGTGAGTATGCACGTAAAGATCGAAGACGCCGCAGAGCCGCCATCTTTAATAATTTTATGCCATGTGAAATATAACTGAGATTATTGGGGAAATTACATAGAAATCGCAAAACTACGTTGGCTTTCCACAAGTTTGGTCAAAAAATGAGAATATTGTTAATAACAAATTAAAAAATAAAATATTTTCAGCGTATATCGTGAAATGTCTCCATATTTGATCCTCAGATATACACAAATAAAAATATATTGATTTTGTGCAAAAGCCACACAAATTATTTTTATTTATGTAGGCCCATAAACATTAGGTATATTATAAAGTAACTAGTAAATGAGCAAAGATGGCGGCTCTACACATACCTAATAGTATGAATTTAGCATACACAGAGCTGTTATCATTGTTCATGTTATGTGATGCGACTTATACTTACAATTTGAGCTGATAATTAAATAAAACGCATATATCCTATTGGTTCAGAAATCCGCGGAGGCCGGCAGTGGTGACGTCTCACTCCCCGAAGATCTGGGCCAGGAGTGCGCACAGCGGCTGCTGGACGAGGTGTACCGCGGCGGTGCGGTGGACTCCGCCTTCCAGTGGCTCCTAGCCTTGTGGATGGCGTTGGGACAGAAGGACGTCAGCGAATGTATTGTAAGTTACGTTTTGGGACTTGGGCTACAGCCACAGTCCCACCAATGTTACTAATATAAAGGTGTGTCTTAATATTATTATTCTATACTTATATTTTTTACTCTATGGATCCATGTTTTGAAAAACATTCACACAGAAGGAGATAGTTGTATACAGTAAAAAATAGCGAAGAAATAAATATAATATTATGTCTATGACAAGGTGGCGATTTGTTGCCAGCTCGCATGGCGTTCCTGAGAATGTACCTATACCAACCACATTTTTGAATGGCATTTATTCATTGTTTCTTCTCAATGGAACCACCATTCCGAACCGGTGGTAGCTCACGGACTATTTATAAGTGTATTTTTCCCTACATTAAAAAGTATTTTGATTTTGACTGGCGCTACACAATCACTCCATCGCGCGATTGTTTTCTGACGAACTAAACGCGCACTAATAAAGTTGCAATTCAAATATTATTATTTTTTTTATCCACAGGTTGGTCCTCTCTCAGAGTACACAATCACATTCCTACAACACCTGAAGGAATTCTTCGGTGTGATGTTCAAACTTGAAGTGCAGCGATCCGACGCCGACTTTGAAGATTCCGACGACGAAGACCATGTAGCACCCGCACAGAAGATCAAAATGACGTGTGTGGGGATAGGTTATGTTAATATTAGCAAGAGGACGATGTGAATAAATAAATTGATGAACTATTTATGTACTTGCTTTGTATTAATTCGGTCCTAAACCACCCAACAAACACTAACATTATTTTTGGCAATTCGTTGAGCGTTCCTCAAGGGTCAGTATTGGGGCCGCAACTCTTCCCAAAGTATTTAGATGCAGCAAAGTAAATGAAACTATAATTATAATAATTTGTATATTGTCTTAATCTTAATACTACAATAATTAAGGCACGTTATGAAATTTATCTAATTCGACCCGCTACAGCGGTTTAGGACGTTTTCTAAGCCTTTCTTTCTAAACACCTGCATAGGTACTTACAACTAAGAGTATAAAGTTGGCAGTGTTCGTACATATTTAGATACAAAAGTAAAATAACATTTTGACTTAGAGTAATTATTATGAAGGTATTTAAAACACTGGAATTATTTGCGATGTATCTTTTAAAGTTTGCATCTAGCAACCCTGTAAGGCTTGTTTAAATTAGGGCCTGTACACATCGAATATTTTCACTGAAAAAAAGGTGTTCCTTGTGTAATGTGGTCTTAAAGATACATTAATATAAGTATTACAGATGTTTTAAGTGGATTTTTCCTCCAGTGTTCAATCCCTAGTCGCTTAATATAAAATTTAAATAACATTTGTTCAGTCAATCACACAGCAGGATGATATCACAAAGAATTTTCTTTACACACAAATTAAAAGAAATATATATCTAAGTTGGTAATTATACGAAAATAAGAAATAGAAAAATATAAAAAGGTAAACATTATAAGAAAGGGATTTATAAAATTCACATTATTTACATACGTGTTGGATAATTGTGAAGTATTTTTTCAAGGTATTTAGAGATAAAGTTTTTATATTTACAATCGTAGTTTTCATTATTACTTGAAATAAATACTCATCAATATCATGTACTTATAAAGGGAATGTAACATTTGCAAACGCGCAGATATTGAGGGTCTGTCCGCAACCGTTCAAATGCAGACAAAAGTGAACCTAAACTATTTTAAATAGGTATCTTTATTCCAAATTCACCGATGCCAATGGAGATATGAGCTTAAAAGATTTCGCGTCACGTCAACCAAGTCCAGGCGGGGCGGGCTACTTTGTTTATGCTCTTATCACCTTGATATAAAGTTGTTTTTGTCTGCTTTGAGCCGTTTACGCGTCGGTCAATGTTGGGACACCCTGCCTAGCGCACATTTGGGCGGGCGGTATTGCATAACACACTTAAATGTTGTCAACATAAAACAAGTATTCGCTTGCAGCGGACAACCATTTGTGTGATCGAATAGATCGCCACAAGAATTTATGTTTTATTTCTATCGCTTATAGTGTACTAATTTGGTGTTGCCTAAAATGTTCTTGGTCTTGCAAGACCATCTTAGAATAGCTAGAAAAAGACCGATTCTTCGTAGTAATGTCACACTAGCATTTTTTAAATTATTTTAATGGAACGGAACCCTATTACAGTATTGTTGTGTATAATTAGGTGGTCGTGGTCTGTCTTGTGATAATGCAAGACCAACACCAAGACTGCAAGACCGAGAGCGAATTTAGGCAACCCTAAATTAAGTGTATTATCATGGTGTACCCAACCCAAGTGTTCGCAAGATATCTACGACGACGGTCCCTAGCTGAGGTGTTTCACTCTTCTCAAGCGTCTTTCTCATCGCATCCAACACCAGCAGACCAATTACAGATGCCACCAACAGGATCGAAGCTGAGACCTTTAGGACACACGTATTCCCATCCGAGGAACCCACCGGTCTCCATCTTGGCGCACGAGATGAACTTCTTGCACGAGGTCGGGTGGGGGAAGTTTCCTGTGTCCAAGCACTCGATGTTGCCTATGAAATTGAATCCTATCACAACAGTAGATTAAATTAGTGGTGCAATTATTGTGTTATTATAGTACGTGCGTAGTGGGAATAAGGGATATACAAAATCATAGGCTACGTTATTGGCAATAATTTCGTAAAACGTAGATTATGCATATACCTTATTTTGGAAACTTAATATTATTAGAGAGTCAGAGAGAGACCACAAACCGTGCAATACGGTGCCCATAGGTGCAGATAAGTGTCTGCCACGGAGGGGGGGGGGGGGGGGGGGGTGCTTTTAAAACAGAGTTACGAGACCATTTCCCCACCATGTTCCTCCATTCAGGGTTAGGTAATCTAGTCAGTGGTCATGCTTTATATATTTTTTCTGGTGGTTACGTAAAAGAGTGCCTTAGAACACAGGTTTAGGAATTAAGATCCAATTCCATGCAGTTTCCATCACTTTTCCATCACCAAATTGAGATGATTAAACATTACCTACCCACTTATTTCATATGGTACATGCTAGTGCAGGTCATGTGCAAGGTTATGATCAAATTACTTAGTCAGATTTATTTATATTATGACATCAGATATCTTTGCCTCTATATTCTTTAGGTGCTTAAATTTCAACATTTAGAATTGGCTCGCCTAATACCACCACTGGTACTCCTATAAGCCAGGATTCACAGCTGTGATCAACGAATACTTCGAGGTTTGACCCTCGGCGAGTCCCGAGCAAAAAGTCAATTGCCTTAGAATCTTGGAACGTCCAGATTACACATTTTTTTCAGGCTGTATATGTAGGAATTACAACTGGTACTATCACGTGACCTTAGAAGTCAACACAGTTAAGTCCACGCACGCCGCTGTGTATTATTAACTTTCTGAGACCTCTCACATATTTCAATAAATTATTCAAATAAGTATTCGAAACTCACCTTTGCTGTGCAGAACGACCTTGGTCCCTTGCGCGTATTTTCCAGCCAGCTTCTCCTGTCCGTCATCGTAGTAATCATAGTTTTCTATAGGCTTGTATGTCCTATTTGGTTCTGGTTTAGCTATCTTCTCGAAAGGCTTTCTGGATGGCACCCTTCTTGGTTTAACTGTCGTAGTTATTGGGGTTGTGATGAATGGGGTCGTGGTTGGGGCTGGGGTAGTGAAACGCGAAGGGCGGGTCGTGGGCCGCTGTGTGGTGGAGATTTTCCGTTGGATCTTCTTTCTGAACACTTTGCGTGGGGTCGGTGTGGTGGTGGTTGTAGTGGTTGTGGTTGGTTCAGGCGTTTGTGGTGATGTTATTGGTGATAGGTATTGGTATTCCTCTGTAAGTGAAAAATATGTTATGTAAGAAAGAAGGGTAGGTATCTATACTACTTGTTATGATAGTCTTTAAGGTTCACAGTCAAACGGCTTGATTTAATTATTATTCTTTCATCAAACCGTGTGATGTCTATTTAAAAGTGCCAAACGGCACTGGATTCTTGTTCAAAATACAAATTCTCTTCAAACATGTGGACATTTAAACCTGTCAGACAATTGTGTGTACACCATCTTACAAATGAAAATCTACCCGTTTGAGTCAAACAACTCAAGACTTAGTTTATCAATCATTAGTAATGCGTCTATTCCTGATGTGAGTCATAGCAAACTGTCCATATAGTTAGTAGGTAGAGACATTCCAAACCATTGGAACAGATTTGAATTATTATCTCATCACTAAAATCCAATTTAGGGGAACAAGGGGGAGTATACCGAAGGTAAAGCCATCATTGCAAGAAGATTATCAGATTACACAACTGAAGCAGGCACCTTGCGCCACGAACCATCAAGGGGACTCACCATCATAAGTCTTCGTAACCGGCGACTCCAGCAGGTACTCCCTCGTGAAGTACGAAGGCTCCTGACTGCCGCTCGAGTATCCTGCTGTTGAGTATCCAGTATCCTCCACAGCTACCGGTATTAGCTTCTCACCTCTCGACCGTGACCTTGGAGTAGATGAGTCAAACCTTTGTTCCGTCACAGAGAAACCAACAGGAATCACATTAGTAGACTTCAAGTCTTTCCCTTCAAATCTAGACCTTGACCGAGACCTAGTAGCTGCAGTAGACCTGGGAGCGAAATTAGTCGAAGCAACTCTCTGAGAACTCAATTCAGTCGGTGTCTCAGTATCTAAAGTAGTTTCAAAGTATTTCAACGACGATCTAGTTGGAGTGGAAGTCGTCGATATTCTACCAGAGTTTAATTCAGTTGATTCGTAATATTCTTGAGTTGTTTTAACGTATTCTGGGTTCGTTGTTGGGAATTTGGGTACGTAAGACGGCGATAATCTCGATGGGTACTCGGTGACTGTCTCTGTGTAAGGGTTTCCTGTGGTTCGAATGAACGAGTCGGTGTTAGTTGGGTAGCCAGTTGCTGGCGCTCTTGTGTTGAAGGACGTCGGTATTCTTGAATTGTAATCTGTTGTTTCAGTGTATGCACCTTCTGTTGTTCTAATATATTCTTGGCTAAAAGTATTCGGATAGGTTTCGGTAGGAGACTTTGCAGTGTAAGTATTCGCGATGTTGAAGCCAGATGAAATGCCGTATTCGTCTCCAGTTGTTGTTCTAATGTATTCTTGATTGGTTGTTGGGTAGTTGGTTAGATAAGACTTTGGTACGTTGTAAGTTGTTGTAGAAATTTTTGGAGGCTCGAAAGCTGATGTGTAGGATTCGCCGGATGTAGTCAGGTAGGGTCCTAATGTTTCATACGTAGGGGTGTTTGTGAATCCTGATGGCGTTGACTTTGGAATTTCAAAGTCGACTGTTGTTATCGTTGGAGAATCGAAGTCAGTCGGTATTCTAAAGGCTGCAGTCTGTTCGAAGTTTTGTCCTAAGGTGCTCCTGTAGATGGGTGTGCTCTGATATTCTTCGTTGCTTGGTGTTTTGTTGTCTGTGTATTCGTTGTACTCTCGGCTGGTGTATTTGTATTCTACTGTTGTTTGAGATTTCTTGGTGGGTGTGTTGTCTTCTTCTAAGTTGGGTACGCTCGGTACAGGCGCTGTGATGAGCTGGTGAGCGGCTATCGCCAAAGCTGTTTCAGCTGTGTATTCTGTAACAATGTAATTTTTATTTTGGTTGGTTGATTCATGGTTGCGTCCTATCTCAAATATTGCGCGCTCAATATTGTTGTGGTGGGACTATGGGGTATATATATCGTTGGAATAGTGCAGGTTCGTTCAGTCAAGCCATAGTAGGTTTATTTCGCAGTCATCGTCATGAATTGCACCTCTGTTGTTGCAGGTACCTACTTCGCCTACCTATATAGCATTTGTAAGCCGGTCCTGTCTACTATACATTTTCTTTTAAATACCTCTTTTACTCTTAGAGATTTCTAAACCCTATCCTATTCTCACCTTCAGTGGTCTTCTTCTCCGTCGTATCCTCTTCTTGGCTTCTACCCTTAGTCTTCAGTAGGTCATCCAACTGGTTCTGTTTGATGCTAGCGCTGTATTTTTTACTCTGTCTCTTTTTCTCCTCCTCGTTGGTAGCAGACGGGTTCTGGTCGTTGACCGCCTCTTTCAAAGATGTTAAAGGTCGACGTTGGATTTTGGTGTTGTATTTAGGGGTGCGATTTTCTAGAGATGGATCTTCAATTGCGTCTGTTGGGAAAACACCATTGTTAACTTAATTTGTATGGACACAAAGCAACTTTTCCAATAGGGTCGCTGTGCCATTACTCACCAGTATCCCCAATGTCTTGCAACGATTCTTCATCTTCGTACACTGCAGTGGTCACGTGGACAGTAGTCGGCGGCAGGGTTGTAGTGGTAGTAGAGGTGGTAGTGGTGGTGGATAGGGTAGTGGAAGGAGGTCGTCGTCGGCTGGCGATGCGGAATGGGCGGCGAGTGACGCCGACTGTCAACGATGATGCTGATGCAACTGTGGTCGAGGACGAGGGGTTTGCTGTGGGTAGAGATGGAAACAGCTGAGTCATATTTTTAATTATCTATTTATTAGACCCATGCGGTGAAAATCAATCAACCATTATACATTAAAGGGACTGCCTCTTTTCCGTGGTCGTCAACGCGACGCCGAATAAAACTGTAGCGACCACTTTAATGTCACAACAAGATTCACAGATGGCGCTGCAGACGGACATTCAGAACAAATTACATTTCTCTATATAATCCTGAAACGCGCTATATGAGTTTTACCCTATTTAGTATACCCATTGGCGAAAAACTTAATTGTAAAGGAACAAGCAACGGATTTAATCAGAAAAAAATACCTATTCAGTTAACATCTATTCTTAAAGGAGGAGGCACAGATTATATGCTGAAAGCCACACGGCCCACATGAATAATAGAACTGTTACAACAATTGATCCCGGTGTATACCGGACATACCTACTCCTCAATTCGACGGTGATTTGAACCATAATTCAACATGCCCAGGGCTGGCAAACTTTACATGTTAATAACTTCGCTATAATATCAAAGAATTGACTATTCCAACATGTCAAGGTCGCCGGAGCATGTTGTACGTGATGCGCCATTGTCCGGCTGCGCGGGCGCCGTGTAATGGCCGGACGTGTATGCATAGAGCACGGAGCCTCGGTACATTGTAGCAGAATTCGATTATCATGCGAGATTGAACTGCAGTAAAACATTAAATCAATTTAGTCAGTTATTTCAAAATGGGATAGACATGGATTATAGTCTGGAATAGCACATAGGCTACTTTTTATAGGTGGGTTTATTGAGGTACCGCGGGAGGAGCCGCTGGAAAAAGCTAGTAATTTATATAAATAGTGTCAAGACGTTCTCAATTAACATAAAGAGAGGTTCCTACTTAAGCAACGATTGCCGATATTATTGAACAAATAAGGCTGATCTGTTGCTCCACATCGAGGAGCATCGATCTATGTCGCAACTTGCAACTAGATCAACATGCGCGAGCGCATCGATCTTTGTATAGACGAGTTCGGGATCAATAATTTGGTATAATCTAGTTCGAAGATAATATTAGTTTAGGTTATCATGATCACATATCGGTGTTAGAAATAAAAATAAAAAATACAAAATAAAAACGCTAAAATGTCGTATCCCAGTTCTAGTAGTGATTGCAGAATTATTTTATTTGTGATTAGATTACTACAGCTAAATGCAAAAAAAATGTTAATTTGGATAGTAGGTGATTATTAATTTATCGCTATTTCAGAAAGTTATTTAGGTATAATATGTTCATTGTAGTTAGGTAAATGAACATTAAAACTAACTTAGTCACATCCAATTCGTGTTTACATAATACTGCAGTATTTTTACAGTAGTCTCCTCGTTGCTTCAGACATCATATCCGGTTGTTATTTCGAAATTATTAAAAAAATATATATATTTAAAAGCAATTGTGATAATCATTTAATCAAAATGATCACATAATTGTTAATAGGCACGCAGGCCATAATTGAGTGTGAAGCTTAAGCGCTAAATGATCGATGCTATTGCGTTGGGTTCTGCGGTATTGAGCAGCATTTTAGCGCAATTGCCCAACAGCGCTATGGAAGCCATGGCATGTGTGGCTCAACCAGAGCGTGGGAGCTTTGCACTTGCACTGCATATACAATGTGTCATGGGAATGCAAAATGGCAATTTACGATTCTGCGGTTACAGAGATTTCGCTCGCATTATAACGTACTGCATATTTGCGTTGGGAGAATAAGGTCTTATTCAGCGCTAAGATACCAGAGAAAATAAATGATTATTCAGCGTTCTACGTTCTGCGTTTTTAGGTCTGTGTAGGTTTAAGAGTTTCCGCTCAAACAGCAGGCGGTCGGCATCCTATAGGTACATATAAAAGAACTTGGAATGCAAAACGCTAGTTTAACACTAAGCTGAAAACCTTTTTGGGTCAGTTGTGACTGACACATCTATGAGCCTCTCTAGAATTTTTAACTTTGGGGTACTTAGGTACTTGTATTATTTTATTGAATCTCAAGCTCTAAAGGGGGGGGGGGGAGGCTAGGGGGCAAGTACTTTATTATGACTAATTGAATTTTTTTTTTTATTGATATGTAAAATCATTCATTTTTTTTAAGTTATGATCGGGCACATGTCTAGTTTATAAATAGAATCATGTAACTCGATATACGTACAGTGCACAACCTTATTATGTATGTGCACAACCTTAGCATAGATTAGTGGTACTATACTGGGTCGATTTCCCACGGTATGCACCTGCCAACTATCGGGCATTGCGTGTCAGAATTAAGCTTTTATGTTGAGCGCGTAGACCTTGCTACGACATCGCTTACATTTGCGTAAGAGATTGCGACAGTAATGATGATTAGATGCTTACAATGTAGAGATATCTGTCTTTAAGAGCTGGGCTCTTTTCGGTGCAGCATCTATGTCGGTTCAGTTGAGCAACTCCTTCCATCTTTCTCTCTTCAAAGACGTCTCCTATACCTCCCCTTACGACTTAACATTTATCTTAATTAATTTATTTACACTTAATTTGTGATACATAGTTTATCCTTGTAGTTAGATATGTGGTTCTTTATTTTTTTAAGCAATACCATGATTAGCTAGCCCTCCTTTTAATTTACACTAAAATTACCCCAGATTAATTAAGAGCTTAATGGAATTGAGCACGATGTGACATCTACTACTCAAAGACAAATTAGACTATAAGTAAAATTAATTTATAGAAGAAATAAATATTAGTCCAATGTATTTGCTATGTTAACAGTACTCTTTGTTGTATGTGTAGATAGGTACCACTGATCCGATCGAGTCTGTAAGTGGAATGACGTCACGAGGGCATAGGATCGCCAGACTGTCTGCGTTTGCGCGTCAGTCACACTTGACCAACAGCTTTCACTGACTCTCGCGGAGACGATGTTTCAGTTTATTACATTCGCTTTTGCGACGTTTGCTTTTATTATCATCATCATACCATCATATTAGCTCATAATCGTGTCGTCTGTTTGTCCCAATTCTCATTCGGGTACAGAATAATAACATTCCTGGTAAAAGTGTCGGATTTCAACTTGCGAAGTCAGGAGAGCCATGTTTTTTATTATTAAAATTTTAATTCTTATGCTTATCTTTATATTATAATTCTGTACTCAATCTCTGTGATATTTACTATGAATATAATTTGCATATACTAGTTAGATTTCCATTGTGATGAGGAGAGGAGTTAATCCTAATTTCAGGAAATACATATTAAAGGACTTTTCCTCAAAAGTAAAGAATACAAAGACAATTAGTTCCGTGTAACTTGTTAATAATGTTTATGTATAGCTACTAATGTCTTTCATTACTCATTTATTTGCAACATTTTTTTAGTTGCATAATGTTGGACACCGGTTTATATAAACAAGATGAGAAAACATGACGTTGGCACTGCTTTTTGCAAAGTTTGAATAGGATTTAAACTTTGCAAAAAGTGATCTCAATGTACATTACATTGAGATCACTTTTTTTTTCTTTATGATAATGTAATCGAATTCATATTGGATGCGATAAAGCAGTCTAGAACAGGTTGACAATGGACTTGCAATGTCGAGAATAGCTTAAGATTTCGTTCGTAATTATGTAATTCATTGATAATTTTACATAGTTATGTAAAATTACGCGGGCGAACCCCTTGCAAAAGTCCGGTGCACAAGCTCCCGGTAGATTCCCATGACTTATTTTCACTTATGCAGTAAGTACCTACCTACCCTATGCATGTGTTTGCCAGCGCATGTACCGAGCGGGAACCACGAAACTTGGGACGATTAATGGACCTAAAAACCACATAGCTCTTGAAGAGATTTCAAATAAGCTCTTCAGATAAGAATTTACCTAATTTTATTGGAAATAGGAACTCTCGAGTCATATAACTACAGCTACTCTCATTAGTAGTCGCATAAGCGTTTACGTAACTCAACTCTGTATAGTAGGTAATATCCGTGAGTATCGAATAACTGTGAAGTCGAGGGTCTGCTCCATTTAAAACAGTATCAATTGCCCTCACGCGACCCGTGGTATGTGAAATATTTCTTTGTGTATTACAAAATGGATGTTTAGCAAACATGCCATTTTGGTGCATGCATTTACCCACCGCCCACCCTGGCTGGGGTGGGTGGTGGTTAAATGTATAAAATAATAATGGGCGCCACTTTTTATAGCTAAAGAACCCACTTTAAACTGCAACAAGACTAGGTTTTAATGCTTTAGTTTTTATTAAGATTAAAAAAATATACGCGTTTATTAATAGGCCCATCGTGTACGCTACGACCAACAAAGTTGATTGATAAACATGAAAACAGATCAAAATGCTAATCTGTAGTATCAATGGGTAATTATTTTATAATTAGAATGATCTAACTCCGGAAGTGGAAGACTACTGCGGAAATGTTGACATTATTTTGTAAGTGCACTGAGAATAGTTTAAACGACATATATTTTTTTTATTTAACCAAAAAACTCTA
The DNA here is from genome assembly GCA_905404115.1 of Pheosia gnoma. NCBI lineage: Eukaryota > Metazoa > Arthropoda > Insecta > Lepidoptera > Notodontidae > Pheosia > Pheosia gnoma. Next base: position 1,106,509 of record FR989907.1, read on the forward strand.
GCTAGGTTTCATGCTTGACCGGTTTTTGTGCTATTGCAACGGTAGTAAGCAGAGTAAACAATATAAAATAGCGCATCAAAAGACGTTGCGGACGAAACATTTGTGAAAATTTCTCAAGCATTAACTAAATTTTAAGAATATGAACGAATCATTTAACTAATTTCGCCATTCATAGAACTATTAGCTTTTCGAAAATAAAACCGTTTTTGTTAATTTCACTTAATACATTTTGACACCAATCAATTTGTAAATTTTTAATTTGTGATATTTGGAAACGGCCCGAATAAATTATTTTTCGCAATTTATTAATTGAACGACATTAAAGTTTGGTAAGTAACTTTTTTTATTGGTTTTCAAACTTTGTTAGTTTAGCCAATTTGTAAAATACATTATGACTTACAACTATGACTTATAACTATAAAAAATATTGTTGATTGCAGTACATTAAAGTAATATTTAAATGTGGGACCCATGTAGCCATTAACATGCAATTATTCTTAGAGATTGTACTTTTTTGACTAGCTCCTCAAGCCTGCCTAGCCATTCCAACACCCTAAACGTTACATGTAGGTACCCTTAACAAAGTCTTGATCTTTTTAAAAAGAGCAACCATGGAATTTTTTGCTCGTTCTTCTCCATAGGAATGGCATTCCGAACGGGTGGTAAAGTAGACATAGCTTAGCATTTTGAAGATTCACAAGTACTGTAATAAATAGTTTACATGCGTAAAAATATTCTTATTCGGATTCTGATTGTAGCCAAGACTGAAATAAAATATCAAAGAAATAGAAAATGCTGGCTCGTTACATCATTAATATTTCGTCATTGGCAAAATGCTGCTTTATTAAATATATATTTGTCAGTAATGCCAGGAACGTATTAAGTTGGGAGAATCGTCGAATAAATCGCTTTGGTTCTTAATATTTCGCCAGAATCAGAATATTTTTTTATTCACGTAGACCATTATTGTACAGTACTTATTACGTCATTGGCAAAAAGCTATTTTTAAAAAAATATTTATTTATCTGTAATGCCAGTAACGAATTAAATCGGGAGAATAGTAGAATAAATCGCTTTGTTTTTTAATATTTCTTTATTGGCAAAAAGCTGTTTTTTTTTTAAATATTTATTTATCTGTAATTCCAGTAGCGAATTAATTTGGGAGAATGGTCAAATAAATCGGTTCGGTTCCGACGAATTATCGTACAAATGATAAACGTTCACGGTCACCGTTAACTTGCCGTTTCAAAACAACGGCCGCCACTGAACGTTTCGTCAATAAACCATTATTACTTTTGATGGGCTTATCGCGTGCATTTAATGTGTGTAATTACGAAATGATACTGGCCGTTACTGGGACCAGCCTATTGTACGGTGACTATATTACGAGCGTTCCTTTGTTTGGGACTATGCAGGTTGATTCAAAATGGGTAGGTAAGCCGTGGACCTGAGATTTTTTAGCGCATTTGTAAACACTATGTGAAGATAGAATCTATACAAATAAATAAAATTGGAGTGTCTGTTTGTAATATTAAAATAACCGCTTTTTACTAAGCGCATTTGGATGTATACACGGTACATATACCAAAACAATTTTTTTTACAATTTTTGTCTGTGTGTCTGTCTGTTTGTTTCGGCTTATCTCTGAAATGGCTAGACCGATTTTGACGGGACTTTCACTGGCAGATAGCTGATGTAACAAAGAGTAACTTAGGCTACTTTTATTTTAGAAAAACATTTTTGTTAAATACCACGCGGTCAAAGTCGCGGGTAACAGGTAGTGTAAAACATAATAGACTCTCCCCCGATGGCATTGGGGACCTTCCTCTAATGCATTGAGACCGAAATACCATCGGCGTAATGTGGGTGCACCGCAGTACACCTCTGCCTACCTTCGAATAATATTGGCGTGATGTGTTTATCTACCCGCGTTGTATTGTGGATAGATTATCTCACGATCATCTGCACATTGTTATACGTTTTATAATAGATGATGCGCGAATTTAACAACTGTTTGGAGAAAGTTTTGGGTCAATAGAGGCGTGGGTTGCGTAACCTGGGACCCATTGTTCGCCGGCGGCAGGTGGAAAGCGTCTGAACACAATAGGATGCTACCTAACTTGGGTGAGGATTTTTTCAGTTATATATTTAACTAGCTGCGCCCCGCGGTTACCCGCGATTAAAAAGTATGTCCTTTTCCTCTATTTCCTTATGCAAATGCATGGTGCCTGTATGCTAACCTATAGGAACCGTGCATTTTTCCGGGATAAAAATTTAGCCTATGTCACTTTCTGAACTACCATCACCTATGCAAAAAATTACGTCGATCCTTTGCTCTATGAGAAATTAACACAAATATATCCCACGGGAACCATACATTTTACCGGGATAAAAAGTATTCCAGACTATAATCTATCCCTGTGCCAAATTTCATCCAGATCCGTTCAGACGTTCTGACGTGATTGAGTAACAAACATCCATACATCTATCCATCCATCCAAACTATCACATTTATAATATTAGTGGGATTAGAGGGATAGTGGGATTTATAATATTAGTGGGATTACACTACGCTGTGGCCACGTCATCGTTCACGTAAACATTAGGTTTTTGGCTTGGGAACTCTTCTATTATCTGTGACCTTATTTTCTAAATATTTTTAAAAGGCTACATAGTGATGCTGTCAATTTCTTATATTAACGCGAATACTACACATTGAAATAAAACTAACTTTAAGAATTTTATCGCGTTTATATTACGTTTGTTTACGTTGCCGTACGTGACGTGTCTTCGTTCTAAGGCATTTACCGGTGTCTTAATACGCGTAAACATTGCGTAATCTTGCATTTATAGCGATTACTTGCTTACGCGTTGTGCCAGATACGATTTCACGGTGAACATTAACACGCTATCCTAATATTCACGAGTGACAAAATAATTCAGTGCGAGCAAATTGTGATATACTTACGGCCGGTTTCAATAATCTGCGTTGGATTACGGATCGATTGTTATATCAGATAATTATTAGACAACCCGATAAGCTCAGTAGGTAGTGACTCTGCCTTGCGTACCGAGGGTCCTGGGTTCGAATTCTGGTAGGGCGCAAACATTGTGTGCTGAGCACGAATATTTGAACTCGTGTTATGGCTACGGTACCCATAATACAAGCGTTGCTTAGTTTGGGACCGTACAGTTGGTGTGTTCGTCTGGCGATATTTATTTATATATAGTATACTCAACGATTAATTGATTACAGTTGTATATTGTAAATAAATGTGAGATATTTTCATTTCATTGACAGACACATTCGACCTCAGCAGAGGTTCGCAGACACTCCCCCAAGGACAACGGCCTCGGTCGGTATGTCTAGGTCGTCATTTACTCTAAATATATATGCTGTTCGTAGATAATTTGTGTTTTTTTTTTAATTTTTCTCACGACGCCGACTTGCATAAATATTTTTATTTATAAATATTACGCGCGCACTGGCTGTAAATTCTAGATTTTATTATTCCAGTTTTCCTTGTGGCCTGATATTTGTTTTGGTGCGCAGTATGCAGTCATGTTTTTTTTAAAGTTGTTGTTTACAAAAACAAACCTCCTTGTTTTGTTTGTTGCATTGCATCGCTGGACCAAAACAGCGAATGAAAACAATCGCAATTCAAATCTCGTGAAAGTGATAGATCTCTCTTTCGGGTCGTTCAAACATGACCGTTTGATGTTATGGTCACAGAACCATTATTTTAAAATTGGAATTATGAGTTTCCACTAAAGATACAATTTGATTTCTCAAACCTATGATTATCCAGTAAATTCGTGACGATAGTAAATTGTTACGGCCTTCAAGTGCAACTATCTAATGGCGAAGGGCTCGAAGTGATTGGCAGAAGACTACGTTAATACTGACAAAATTACTTTAAAATGTACTCAGATGTACATGGATATACTTATTGAAGCCTATTTCATAGTTGATGACGTAATATACGCCCCATTCCATTTGATAGGAGACCGTAATGTCAAATACCTATAGAGCCTCATCACAACCGGTTCAAAACATTTTCAAACAGCTTTCCATGGAAACTGTTATAGGATAGCTATAGCAATTAACGAGAATAGTTGAATACAAGTAAAACCGGACTCACGATTCGCCCCACCAGGCCGCCGCGGGACGAACTTGCGCGTCGCCGTTGGTCGCTCACTGCGCCGCGCGCCGCCGCTCGAAGCTGGCTGTTCTCGATTTTCAATTTTCTGCCGCACAACCTTTTTCACGGCAACCTCTTTTCGCGGTTTGAATTTGGAACCCCCGCGTCTCGTGAACTTGTTTGTGGTTGTTTCTGTGTTGTCTATAGGAGTGGCCGTCTCTGTGGTTTCCGGGGGCGCTGTAGCCTTCGTGCGGCGAAGGAAATTGCGTGTTAGAGCCTGCGAGAAGAAATATTGCGGTTAGTAAAGATTTTTAATTCCATCGTATACATAACACTATTAAATCTGTAAATAAAGTAGAATATAGCGTCAGGATATGCATAGTTCATGTTAATTTAAAGTCGTCACAATGTCTCCTTACTTATCTCATAAATAGGTTTGGCATAGTGTATGTATCATTATGCAAAATCTCTACGATGAACTTATGAATTGCGCAATGTTTGAACGGGTGAATGCACTTTGAGATAGGTACGTAAATGTTTATTAGGAACCTGCGCAAACGAACCAATCAAAGCTTAATTATTTATTCTAGAAAGTTGCGCACTAAAATTTATGCAATATAAGTAAAAATCAATTTGTTTAATCAATGCTTCACAAATAAAATTGGTTTAACAGCTTTGTGAAATTGAGAAAAAAATATTTATCAAAAACCTGCAAGCATTGTAGGTCATTTTTTAATGTAACTTTTTAATTTTAGCTACGGTTTCACTAAAGCGCCTGCATAAATAATATTTTTTTAAATTTAACTCGATTTAATGCGAAGGTGAAGTTTGTTTGCGGTTGAAGCATTAGTTCCACTCCCATAGAGCGTAATTTAAGACTTTTAGCGGGTACCGTTGTGGTTAAAAACATTGAGCTAGAAAACGAAAATATAAATTAGCAACGATGTCGTTTGAATTAAGTTAAATTTAGACATACGTATTTGGCAAAATATACTTCGTAGTGTGCCATGCATGGATGATAATAAATTAAAAATGTACCATAAACAAAAACCTACAGATAATGTGGTTTATTAGCTATTTCTATAATTATAAAACTAAATTAATTAATTGTTTGCTTTTTTTAATCCCTAGAATGGTATTTTACTTATGGTCGTACAAATACCCTTTTATAATTAAGTATATATTTTTTTATTATATAATCTCACTAAATATTTACAACAGAAAAATAAAAAAAACTTAAAAATGACATGAAAACAAACTATGTATCAAAAAGATCTTGTCCGCGTGGAATGGTGGCAAGAATGCTGGCAGCATTTCCTCGCTGTATAATCAAACTAATTTTTTGAATTTAATTAAATAAATTTTAATCTATATTTTTAGTTTGTTCTCGAATTATAGTAAAATGATTTCATAGTTGGTTTCATTAGCCAACCAATTGGTAATGCTTACGTAAAGCCATTTCTATTTCGTTTTAAATTAGCATCTCAAAACGTGTTTCACGTTGAACAGGTTATCAGAAATACCGTCTTGATTTATTTGGGTCTAACAATATCCACCCAGACCTCCTAAGTTTATGCATTTCCCAGCGAAAACAAAAAAAAGGGCTCCTAAGTTTGGTAAAGAGAATAAACATTTTCTACAAAAGGTATAATTTATTAGCGATATGAGTCAAGAGTTTTTTTTAATGTTACATATTTTATTGTTACGGAGGTACTTTTTGTATATAACATTTATTTTTAATATACATACTGAAAAGTATATCCGTTGTTGCAATCTCTCTTGCTCTCTCTCTGTCTCTTTTAATAGGTACATATAGATAGTGGCACATTAAATAATTCATAAACATTTCAAGTGCAAACATTGCGATGATTAAATCATGAGGTGAAATCTGGCATTCAATTACACAGGGCGCGACAATTAGAGGCTCATGTCGACGGATTGTATGAAATGGTCGGTCGGTATGTCAACTACGCATAACGAATAGTGTGTTATGAGAAGCAGAGCGAGAAGCGAACATATTTTATTGTATTACATACATTTCAGCGTGTATCCAAAAGTATACAACCTATATTTCCAAGTGCTTACATTAATGGTAGAAACGACACAGTTAAATAATATATAATAAATTAGCAATAAAATATGATTAAAATTAAAATAAGGCTGCTTTCCACTCCGCCGGCAGGGTGCCCAGAATGCTGGCAGCATTGCCACGAATGGCAATGCTGAGTGCTGGCCAAAATATGTGCCAGCGTCCTGGTCACCAGATGTCTCCACCAGACATTTTGACATCTCCCCGTGAATCCGATTGGCACCCGGTCCCCACGGACCCAATGTCTCTACCCCAAACGCCTCAAATATGTACCCTGCACCGAGGGTACCATATTTGCGGCGTTTGAGGCATTCTGAAGAGGGAGCAGACCCGCCGGCCCCAGCAGAAGTCTCCGCAAGATGGGACGGCGCGAGTATCAACACAAGTTGCATCCCATACCAGCGGCCATTGCTTTCTATAATTTTTGACAAAACTTCACCTTTCAGCGCCGATTCCAATAGTCATCTCGTTATTTTATATTCCACCTAATTTAACTACATGAGCTATTGAAAAGAATCACATATTTGTGTCCTAAGTATATGTATATTTATTTAACGCATAAGTCGTCGGGGTACCAATAAAAACGATGCGTATACAAACAAACCAAAGATCATATCAAGTGCTTTATAAGTAAAGCTGGTAGGATATCATGCTCTCAATCAGTGTGTACGATCTTATGCCAAAGGACTCTTGACGGTCGCTGTCAGCCGCACCTCAATTCATTAACATTACCGCGTGACTCAGAGTAAATAAGATGTGTACATAAGTAGGTGGGTAGTACAGTAATACATACTTGAATATACATGCCAATGGACTGGGAGCGATACTAGTATATAATTACTTTTACAGAGTAATTCAGGAAAAGTATACTAGCCTTTAAACCTGCGCATTTGTAAATCTATACAAATAAATAAAATTGGAGTGTCTGTTTGTAATATTAAAATAACCGCTTATTACTAAGTGCATTTAGTTATATACTAAAACCGCTATATACTAAAACATTTTTTTTACAATTTTTGTCTATCTGTCTGTTTGTTTCGGCTAATCTCTGTAATGGCTGGACTGATTTTGACGGGACTTTCACTGGCAGATAGCTGATGTAACAAGGAGTAACTTAGACTTCTTTTATTTTAGAAATACTTTTTTTGATAAATACCACGCGCACGAAGTTGCGCGTAACAGCTAGTATAATTTAAAATCAGAATTTCGATACGTATCAGTTTTAAAAGTAATACATTTTGTTTCTAACTAAATAACAATTGCGATTATTTGCAATTTTTTTTTATTAACTGCGAAAATCTGACTTTGACTTAACTTACTTTCTCAATCATCTGTATACCTATACGTATTCAACGTACCTATTTGATGGTGCCACTATACCAACTACGCCAATTAGTTTAACTATCAAAGGAAATCCTTATCGACGCTATTAATTGATATTGTCCATATAAACTTACTACGTCTTAAATTCCAGATCCATTAATATCAAACGATGACTCATAAGTTATTTATGCGGTGTGATGCACTTAATTAATAATACCTGGCTGTTTGTATATTTAAATAAAATGGAACGCGTCGAAATGCCAGCTTGGTATAATTACGTCGATTATGTTCAACGGTTAATTCGCTATTGGGTCGTTCGAATTTGGAATTCAGTGCTTCTAGCACAATCCTTTTCACGTACCATTTCGGTACCTAAGCGTCTACCATCCCTCTCACACCACAGATTTCATAAATAAATTTGACAGTGATGGCATGTTTTCTTGATAACCTTACGATATCATTAGGAGTTCCTGCCTATCCTACTGTCTATTGAATTAATACCTACTTAAATATTTTCCTAAAATACCCATACGTAATAATTTTTTTTTATGATGACATCTAATAACCAGCAGGTCGATTCAGAACGTTTCGACAAGTATCCGAGTCGATTGTTCATAATCGAATCAAAGATTCGATACGACTACGCAACCGAACCGTTCGATTCGACCACTCGCTATGTTTACATAGTAAATTTCATAAAAAAAGTTTCAGTTAATAAACAATTCGGCCGATACAAGACTTGTCGTAAGGTTGTGAATCGGGGGACTGGCTGTATAGTTGGTCATTCTTAAAATCGTAACAAAAATGCAGTTTTTATTTACTATATTTCTACTCCATAGTCTTACCGTTTACAATTGGATTTTAAAGTATTTTAGAAGCAAAGTGCTTTGTAATGTCATTTTAAAATCTATAAATTGAGAGTAAGGATTTATTATAATTGCCACAGCAGAAATATATGCATCCATATTATAGGTATTTGTTAACAGTCTTTTAGCGAAAGGCGAGTTTTGTAACCGACCACAAATTTATATATTTCGTGAAAGCAGGTTTTTGAAATGTAGTTCAAACATTTTAATCGAAAATATCGCTATAAAATGGCTCTTACGACTGTTTGTTAGTGAGCGTCGGCTTATTGCGATATATTCCTACCTTAAATCAATAAATATTGTTCAAACAATATAACCCGTACTACGGTCGGCTAAATATTTCAAATTTTAAAGCTCATTACAATCTTCCTTAATCCGCCCATAACCTAGAAGCAAATCTATTTTATTCTATTAAGTCTGTGCATTTTTTAGTTTTAGTCCACAGACTTGGGCTTCGTATTGCATTTTCGTAAGACCACGACCAAAACTCCCTATTTATAGAAAACAAGAGACGGTCAATTGAGCATAAAAAAGTTGATCACAACTGACAAACTTAAAAATCTCGCAGAATCAGTATCGCACATGCTTCAATTGTTAGTCTTGATTTTACAAAAAAAAAACAGACCAAGACTGGTAAGTATACCGAGGGCCCTGGGGGTAAAATTATAAACTCAAGAGACATAATCGCATTATTAGTTATTTAAATACTTAAACAAATTTTGAAGTACACGTTTTCGTCAAGAATCCAAAGAGAAGAGACAAAAGGTAGAGAAAGCACAGAGTACCTTGCATATAGAGAGAATGAATTAATGTTGCACAGATTATTGTCCAACACTAAGAGTCCGTCAGCATACTAAGTCTCATATAGTAGTAGTGCAGTACAGTATTATCTTATTATATTCCAAGGGCAATAAAACAAGTAGTTTAATTACAATGCTCGGTTTGTAATGTGGTCGACCGATGATCAGCCGGCTCTTGATCACCTTGAGTGGCATCTGTGTACTATTACGGATCATTATGTTGGCAATATGTGCGTCCCACGTGACGCCCACGAGACGCAATGTTTGAGGATAAATAAGTATCTGTGTGATGTATCGTAATTTGTCTATGATGTAAGTTAAATAACGAATCATAGAGAAAATATTTTTTTGGCGCTCACTTTTTAAATAAATATAGTTTTAGCCATCAGTGATTTAATTTTTTCATGGGTTTAATTAACTAAATAAAAAAACATTATTGTGTTATATGTTGTGAACTTGAGTTGTTGCGTTATAAAATGTATTTGTTTTATTTTAATAATTTACAAATCAAGGCTGACAACTTTTTTAGAAACAACAAAATTATCGTCACTTAAACATTTATGAATACTGCGCAAAAACAACAAACGCGGAAGACATCTAGTAATTATCTTGATTGTTCCGAACTGATACCACGAACTGGCCGATGCCAGTTAAAAAAAAACATACCTATAACGCTCGTCACGTCGCCCTTGCGCCGCCTATTTTGGCGGTTGACCAGGTGTGAATCTGTCATGGCTGAGTAGATTATAATTATATACCTACTTTGTTCTTAACCTTCTTTTATTATTAGTACCTATCGCTTCATATAAGTAGATGTGTTTTTATTGATAGAACATTAATATCAGAATATCTTTCCTCGCTCAAAAAAATATCCTGATAATACAGCGAGGAAATGCAGCCAGCATTCTTGCCACCATTCCACGCGGACAAGGTCTTTTTGATAGGTACATAGTTTGTTGTCATACTATTTTTAAGTTTTTTTATTTTCCTATTTAGTTTAACTGTAATTGTAAATTTTAATTATACTACAACTAAAAAAAAGTTAATTCATTTTCTCATACATTTGAATCTGAGTCGGCACGAAGTTCGCCGGGACAGCTAGCATTTGTATAGATAATGACAGCCTATTTGGTTATACAATTAATTATATGTAAAATTTAAAAAAAATGGCCTAGCGCCTGACGCAGCTCCTCAATTTAGATGTTAGCATCCTTTGTAAACAAATTCAGCCACTCTACTACGTTGTCTACATATGTAAACTCGGTTTTACGCGCATCGCCTCATGAATGTATAGTGTTTGGAATTCAATAAAGCATGCGAATCGTCAATCGAGTTAAAGGTCACTCGATTCGCTGAATCGTAATCGTTGCCTTGCGACGAGTCCGATTGAGGAATTTAAATTCATTTGTTTTTCCGCGTATTCCGGTGTACAAGCTTTATGATTTGTTGCGATTCCTTTGTGAAGCTAAAATGTAGTTGACATTTTGTAGAGTTGGTAAAAATGCGGTGTAAATTTAATTTTAATTTTCTTTCATATGTCAAAGTCAAAGTCAAATCGTGTATTTCGTATAGGCCTACGGGGCCACTTACAAATGACCTGACCTGTGTGTGTAGGTTCGATAACCCAAACGCCTTACATCCATGTTATGATGTCCTTAATTAAATGGTACAGGGTAATTATAAAACTAAAAATGTTAGTTGTTTTACGCACGAGCTCTGAGGGCCCTCTAAAAATTATCTGTGATGAAATGAATAAAACTATAGGTAGTCATAAATCTTAGTAAATAATAATTAGGATCATATGTTTAAATTTCATCATAATATAAATAGAACGTCCAACATCTGTGACATAGATAAATGATATGACTTAATATTTACTAAGCACATGTCACCATAAGTAGTTATTACATAGAATCAACAAGCATTGGTCATGCCCAGTCGTCCTTAGCTGTGCTCTATGGGCAATCCGCATTCCTCGCGAGCAGGTTCCGATCATTGTAGCCGATTGCCAGACAGTTGATTGATAAATCATAATGGTTGATCTGGTGTTGATGCGACTGTTGATATCTACTACACAACACGTTTCTTATTACTCGGAGTGCGAGGTGTCCGTTCGTTTGTTATTTCGCTAATGGTACTAAGTTCCATAGTTGGGCCAACCTAATCACAGTTTAAAACCTGGGTACATGTTATTGCAGTTGATTGACAGCAGGGCACGATTAAAAGTAGACAATGTAAAAAAAAGTAGGTTTTTAGGTTGGCAATCAGCTACAAAATAGTGCCATTTTTGCCAGTGTCGAGTAATTCTTGTTAATTGTTATTGAATTATATGTACTACATGATAATGATAAAGTTGATGACGATGATAATGATGAAATGAAACCCCCCTACCCCTATCAGTAAAGCTGTGGATACTTTACTGAATTTTTTTGCGGACATCTTGGGAGAACTTAAAAAGTCAAGTTATACTATTTTATTTCAATTTCCTTCACTCGTGTACGGTTATGAACGCACAATGGTTTATATCCCACTAATATTACACATTATTTATCAAAAAAGCACATTTTTTGGAAATAAAACCAAAATTGACAACTTCACGGTTCAACTTCCCGCCAAAAAGTCAAAATCGTTCTGGCTTTTTGCTATTGTTATGTGAAAAAAAAATAAAGTGGCCAACGATATTCGCGTGAGTAAAAATTAAAATGACAGCTCATGCATCATATCACTGGTAATTTCAAAATGACAAGCAGTATAATGCCAACTTCGATTATAATAAAATATGATAACGACAGACTTAACTTTACAAAACGAGGAAGTATTATTTTGGTTTGCATTGCCAACATTCATCGTAAGATTGCCAACAAATCGTACATTTTTATTATTCTGTACTCGTCTTCGAATTACGTATTCACGATAATTGCGTAAAAAATACATTAAATACCGGTTGTGGACGTGACAGAACGGTTCGGCCATGAATACTTGAAGAATTTTCAAGCTCACTAGTACTTAGGTACCACATAATATGTAAAATAGGTTTGTCCTTGTGTCGTAAACGGTGTCGTGGGCTAACACAACTCGTGATGTTTTTCTTGAAACAATTTGCTAAGTGTTAAACATCGATAATTGAAGGAATTTCACGCCTTGATGTGGACGTTGTAAAAAAAATGCTTGAATACGAAATTTTAAGTTTTTTTTTCGGCGTTTGCTAACAATGTTTGCTAAATGGAAATTCGTTGAAACGATTTCTAGTCAAAAAAAGCTAAATAGTTTTATTTTGTTGACAAAATCATTTAATTTACCGAGTATTCTACTTAATCGCTGTGAATAATTTAAAATGATTTTATAATAAATGGAAGCTTTACTAGCTTGTTCACCGTATTCATTATTGTTTAAATTATATTAAGGCTAGGCGTTATTCAGATCATACAAAATAACCACATAGGCTTGTGAAAGGTATATTTTTAATGCAATTCGTCACGAAAGCCAAGATTGCTTTATGTTTTTATATGGACACTTGACAATTGATTGCTTAATGGATGTATTCGTGCAATTTTCACGATTAATCGAGAACTAGTTTGGAAACCAGGTTTTGAAGGAATAATTACTACTTAAGTACTTACTAATTATTATGTTTGCTTGCTGTCGAAATTCAGCTTTTTCCATAGTCAAACAGGAATTGCTCCCAAACAATGCTCGTTATAGATATACGGGCCACACACATAAACACCTTTGGTATTTAATTTATGATGATATGTTATTAAGAATTTATATTCCAACGATTATATTTTTTTCTTCAACATGTGTTGTTTAGTTTTTCAATCGCCAGACGATTACAACAACTGTATGTCCCAAACTAAGCATCGCTTGTAGTATGGGTACCGTAAAAGGAAGGAGGGCTGAGTACATTATATAATACTAATATAGATATTAACCATCCATGCTTGGGTACAAATATTCGTGCTCATAACACAAAGTTTACCCCTACCAGGATTCGAAACCAGGGCTGATTCGAAACTGAACGTCAGGTCGTCAGCTGATGAACATCTTGAGGATATTCGATTCAATAGTAAACATAGAAATAAGACAAGGTGTACAATGGAATTCAACGACATAAAGTTACCACATCAAGGTATTCACTACCAATGTCCCCGCTATGCTAATGTCGGTATAATATATAGCCAGCCCACGCGACATTCAAACAATGTCGACGCAAACACGTGACATGCCATGACAAACAAAGCCACATCATATTTATATACAAAGTATGATCCGATAAGATTAAGGAATGTAGATGTAGATTCCATGTCGAATAGTTGTTTTTCAATGTTAATAATAAAACTTGTACTAAGCTCACAGTGGCACATTGTTACTAGTGCCTTTAGGGCCTTCATATAGGTTATTATAGAGAGCTCTAGTAATAGTTTAATAGCCATAGTAGGGTTTGAACCCACAAACTCTCGAGTACGATGGGGGCTCGTTAAACACTAGACGATTGACGCTTTAAAACTGTATCGCCCCATTATTTGATAACAAGCCAATAATTCTGTACGAACCAATTCATGGGGCGTGGCGACTTGCAAGTTGTTTGCTCGTATCTTGAATAGTTTTAGAATTAATCGGACCGCAAGCAACAAGTAAATCCAAAACCAAGCGCACCTTTGCCTCAAGATACTGTGATAACTTTCTGAGTAGATAGGACCTCAAGCAACAACTAAATATGAGGGTACCTCGGATCAAACTATGACACAAGGACGTCAAACACCTCAGTCCTCCCGTGACCATGTTTGCTGTAAAGCAGCCGAAACGTCGGGAACGTAAAACAAATAAAATAAACGCGATAGAATATGTAAATTCAGTGTTATTTAAATAGTTTTAGCATTAATGCCTGGTATTCAAGTGTGACGTAATGGCAGCAAATATGTCGTTTACTAGCTTGATGGGCTTTCTATTTAATTAGAAGTTATGTAATGAGTATTTAATGAGTTATTTTCTATATTATGTGTTCATGTTACGTCTGAATATGGACGTAGCGTCGCGCCTATTGCTTTAACTTTATCAGCTAAGTATGCTTTGAAGTTAATAGATATTGAATCATGTTTCAGTGAGCTTAGTGCGAGTTTTGACTGAATCGATAGAGTGATGGAATCTTGTAACTTACTTACATTAGAATTCACGTCAGTGGAAACGTACAGCTTCTCTTTAGTATTTTAGTTTTATAATTTATTTTTGTTTTAGTATAAGAAACTGTCAAGAGACAATTAAGTATAAACTATTGCTATATAGCAGACCTAGAAAAATTTGTGTGATCTAAAAAGATCTGTTATTTTTTAATTGTCATATTCATGTGACGAAATTCTTCCAAGGTCGAACTATACCACTTTTATCGCCGTAACCATAAAAGGAGGGAGCGAGTATTTTATAAACTTTTTTCGAAATTCTTACAAGGCCAATATTCCCGGCCTACCAACCCTCAAAAGGAGTTGTCGTGAAAGTTTCATTACCTCATGGCTTAACTAGTATGCGAACCGGTTACCCAGTGTTGATACTTCGCCAAATTATCTACTGCGTAACGAGGGGAACGGAAGCGGAAATAAGATGTGTGTGAAACATTCTCTAAGTTTTACAACGTTGTAACGGTAATTACTATACCACTGTTACACTATTTTGTAATCATTTGCATTTTGTAATTACATGTTTTCTCGTTATGCTAGCTTGTCATGTAAATTAAAAGATCCTTTCTTATTCTCATTCACTTTTATAGAAGAGTCGTGCGCTACGACCTCGTCACGCACGACTCATCTATAAAATCCCTGACCCTGCTTTCTGTGCTGAGGGTCCCGGGACTCGAAAATCCTGGTAGGGACAAACTTTGTATGATGAGCACGAATGTTTGTACCCGAGTCATGGATGTTTGGAATCTATACAAGTATTATATACTGGGTTCGCCCTCAGTCCATTGTACGGTATAATACAAGCGTTGTTTTGTGTGCCACTGTATAGTTGGTGTGTTCGTCTGGCGATATATCTATTTATATACATGACTAGCGGGACCTGTGGTTGGACTCCGTTTTTTTTAGAATTCGAAACTGGGACCTGCATTACAGAAGGCAGTGTCACTACCCACTGAGCATATCAGGTCGTCATATATATACGTAGTATTTAATGAGACATGTTCCACTGGTGACTGGTACAAAATCTATTCTACTTACTAGGTGTATGTAATTGACTAATATCTATTTGCTTGCTTGGTTTTATTGGAACGTTGAGCGAGGTACGAAATGCAACCTAATTATGTTACGCAATATGAATTGATTTGGCCTGCTTTTTTTCTACATAAGCAATAGAAATATGTAGGCATTTTTTTTTATCTTTCGGTATGTTGGTATTGGTAATCGAGTCAGTTATCTTCTGTGGCAAGATTTATATTTGATTGAGCTATAGGTTTTTTTTTGAAGAGGTAATGTTAATTATTTCGTACAATGTGAACTCGGTAGGATATCATATTCCATATATTTTTTACAATTTATAATATATTTAATGATTTTCTCGGAACGAACTAATTGATGGATGACAATAGTTTAATGTATATAATTATGTATTACTAGTAACAGTGTACGGCCCTTGACAACAGCGTTACAAAGCACTTCTATTCTTAAAATTAAAACACATTTAAAATGCTGTTGTAAGTTTGGTTTAACTTCTATTAATTTGGGGATTATATAACAGGTTTATTATACAATACTCATGAATACGACCTTTTTCATTAATTTAAATGGATAAAATTTAAATAATGTCCTTCACAATGAATTATGACGTAATAGGAATATTGCATATTATTATTATATTTTTAAGTTACTTTGAATAATGTTTATTTTACTTTTGAACATTATACTTCAACCTCATTTTAACTAATTTGTAATTATTTTTTGTCAAACCAACAGTGATATGGAGTCTCACGATATAGACCTGGCCTAGTGGGGGGGGGGGGGGGGCATTACTTCTATTTATAATTTTTAATGTATGATCTTTTTTTTTTAATTTATTACGATTTCTTTACTATGTTTATGAAGAGGTATAGTTTGTGAGTTTCAAGTCACGGGCAGAAACTAGTGTAATATAGAATAGGTACCTATGATTACTTTTTTAATACAGGTAGTCACAGAGGCGTGGGAAAATGACCTCATATTATTTGTTTAATTGGTATTATTATTGCATTCCATTCATTATATCAGTGCATCTCACTCGAAGCGCCCAAACATTTTAGCATCGATATATACAAACACTAATGACGCAACGACTTAGATAATCACTCGCTAAACGTGTAATATATGTCCAGATGCAGAGAAAGCGGTTTTCTCCGGTCGGATGCTGCGAGAGGCCATCGCCGTGTCAATAATCGCGGGAGAAATTTGCGCTCAAAATAATAGCCGCGGTGATACCAATAAAAATACAGCGTTCGCATTCTATGTTGTATAATATTTTTTATGTTCAATAACTGCGTACTGACTGACCGCGCAGCTGCAGACACTTGCCGCGAAAGGCAGCCTCGGTTCCAACCTGAGCTATCGGTAGCTCAAGCATTATTTTTTACGTAGGCGTTACAGTTACGTAAGCGTTTTTATCTCGCTCACACCTAAGATTTTATAAATAAGAATGACAGTGACAGCATGCTTTCGCGATGTCGTTTCGATTACATCAAGCGTTCGACTGTTCAAGCGAACATAACATAGGTATACAGGTGCGTTAACAGCGTTTGCCTTGGGCGAGGCACGTCCTGAGGGCAAGTAGCCTCGCGTGGCTGCTCGGTCGGTCGGTACGCGACTAATCATAATTTTGTTCATTCATTGTTCTGTTGTATTGTTATAAGTGAATCGTTTGTATGTGAATGAAAGTTTCTTGTTTACATTTCTTAATAAAAGGCAAAGAATTTCTTTTATAGTGTTAGTTTTCAAGAAACAATTTCACGGGTTCCCAACTTCTCACGCTAATAATCTAGTTATGATCATTTATTTTTGTTGTAACTACAAGAAGAAAAGAGTCAGAACACAGGCAAGGTACTTAGGCATTCTTTATTTTACTGTAGATAGGTATGTATACGGTACCTACCTCAAGCACAATTCTTTTAACACCCCATTTCAATAACGTAACGTCTTCCATTCCTCTCACACCACAGATTTCATAAATAAGTATGATAATGACAGCATGTTTTCTCGATGACGTTACGATTACATTAGAAGTTCCTGTTTACCCTGGTTACTTTGCGTATTACATACAAAAAAAAACTACAAACTTCAATTCGAAAAAGGTTATATCCGCCATCCAAATTCACAGCCTCAATCATCCTTTGCTTCTGGTAGAAAAAGTAGAACATGGAAGTTCTTATTTTAAATGACAATCACCCTAATAGGTTTTTTTATAACACGCGTAACAATTTAATGTAATTCCTATGAACAATATTCCAACTTTCGTGAACATTCCAATGTTCTAACTTCTACGGCTATATCCGAATCGGTTCGCATCGGTACTGGCTTTCGTTTGAACTAAGTTACTTTAAAATATATCTTAACAGTTGAATGTGACAGCATGTTTGTTTTTTTATTTTACTGCGAATGTACTGGCAATTTTGTTATGTAATAATAAAAAAAAAAAAAATGGAATGCAAATTTTTAAATTTTAAGAAAACATTTACGAGAAAGTGGCTAAAGTCAATTGTTACAACAAAAATGCGTTCACTTTTATTGTGTGCATAATCTTGCTGTGTTTACGACTATTATTATGTAAATACACATGTATTTTTTATTTATTTATAGACGCTTTATTTTATTTATTCTGCTTTCTTTTAGGTAATAAACATAAAGTCGAACAGGTTTAGTAAGGCGCGGAGCTGGTATATTTAGGTTCAATAATGATACGTAAAAAAGAGAGTTAAATAAGGATGAGTCATAGTTTCGTTTTAGCTATTTAAATATAGTTGAAAGGGACCCACCCAGAGACAATTTGTGTTTTATTACTTCGTACGGAACTTTGTGATAGGTACTTAGATTTCTCTTTACCGGACCAATGTTACGGTTTTTATACGATACTTTTACGTAATTTTATCTCATTATCATTCATTAACTTTCTCCGCCATTAAATAGTGATTTTATATATTGAATTACACTTAATTCGTTTTGTAATATTATTTATTCGTTTTTATAACATAGAGTATAATATTATATTAAACAAACAAGAATAAAAATTTTGCCCTTTTTTGTGAGTCCGCCCATATATGACATGACACAAACTAATAAAGTTTTTCAAATTGTTTCAGAAGCTGACAAGATGGTAGGCGGATGAATTGGCAACTTTTTCACCAACCGGGTGAATTGGAGAACAATTATGAAGAAATCAAGAAGTAAAGAATATCGGAAGATGAAGAGACTAGGCAGCTTCACGAGACTGTTTGTAAAATAAAACAAGTCAATTTGCGCGTTTACTTAATTAACCCTGAATCCTGATTTATATCCTGACCTGTCTATACTGCGTTGACGCAGAATGTGGACTAACATCCGTCACGGTTGTAACCTTCAAGGAAAGGTACACTGCTGGGAACCCATATTTTGCAGATAGTACCAATATGTTCCCAATGATATGACTATTATCAAAGTAGGTACACTAACGCCCCTGCTGTAATGCTCCTACGCTAACTTCTAGGTGGGAAGCTATATCATTAAGTCTTCTGCGATAGGTCATATTCTAACTTGAGTGTGGATAATGAACTGCTTACCAATGAGGTTATTTAAAAAATCATTCAAAATTAATATCGTAAACACGAAATAAATATCGGAAACGCGAAATGAATATCGGAAACTATTTCGAAAAGTTTTTGATGTCAATGTGACTCCCGACGAGCTAATTAAAATAGCGGACGGAACGAACACTTTTATTTATGAAGCGATTGTGAAAATCCGACACGGGAAATTTTCGATTCCGTTCCTGATTCTAATTTTGAATGCTTTAAAATAGCCCCGTTGAAGTATAATACAGAAATGATCAAGAGAATCAATAGCCTAGCAGTCCCACCCTATTTACTGAGAGGTACCGGGCACGATCCCGACATTGGAAATTAAACTACTGAGTCAACTCCCAGCAAAAGCTTTGACTCAATTATAATGATTATTTTATTATTAATTAGTGCTAACGGGGGACTACAAACACACGTCTGAATAGCCAATTCCAATTTTTTTTTTCTAATATCTCCTATATACAGACACATCCTTGTTACACAGAGAGATGACCAGTAGGAATAAGAAATTATTAACTGGTATTAGGATTAAAGATATCATTTAATACGGGTACATAAGTACCAGTCTTGGTAAGAATGGACGAGCTACTTAATATACATAGTGAGTTAGGTATATCGAAGGCTACTGACGGCCCTGCAAGTAGGTCGCGGAGATGATACAACGCAGTTTGTATTATCCGTGAGTACATCACCGTGGAGTTACGACAGATAATATAATATACTAGCTGCGCCCCGCGGCGTTACCCGCGATTAAAATGTATGACCTTATCCTCTATGTCCTTTTCTGTACTCCTGTGCTTTTTTTCGGGATATAAATTAGCCTATGCCATTTTATGACCCTTAAACTACCACTACCTACGCCACCTACGCAAAAAATCATGTCGATCGTTTGCTCTATGAAAAATTAAATCAAATCTATCCCACGGAAACCATACATTTTACCGGGATACAAAGTAGCCTATGTGCTATTCCAGACTATAATCTATCTCTGCGCCAAATTTCATCCAGATCCGTTCAGCCGTTCTGGCGTGATTGAGTAACAAATATCCATCCATCCAAACTTTCACATTTATAATATTAGTGGGATGGGATGATCATTTACGAGTATATCTATATTTCTACACGAGTATTATTAAGAGATGAAGTTTGTTAGTTTGGATGTAAGGGGTAACCTCCGGGTCCACTGATCTGATTCTGAAAAATCCTTCACTAATACAAAGCTACACTGAGTCCTAGGCTATGTTTTATGGTGGTAAGTATCTCTTGCTTAGTCGCGGGCGGTTAAAGATTCATATGAATCATCGACATGGCCATATTGGGTTCGATTCCCGGCAAGTTCACACCCCAGCTCCGATTCATATGTAAATCTGAATATCCAAAATGCTTTACTTCCTGATTAGTAATGTTAACATAGTGAGGAAATCTACACGTCTTACAAAACCCGTATAGAGTTCACCAAACCGCACTGGGTCAGAGTGGTGGCCTATGGCTCGAAGCCTCATTGCATGCAGTAGTGCGTGCCCGGTCTAATAGCTAAGTATTATCTATCTATCAGACGATAGACGTCCACTGCTGGACATAGGCCTCCCCTAACGACTTCCACACATCACGGTAAGCTAAGTATTAGCTCATCGCTTATTGCATTGGAACTAAATATGATTGGCAAATTGTGAGTGCACTGTAGTGCATACTACACATTGAAATAAAACTTATTTTAACTAGAGATAACTCGTAATCTAGCCGTATAATTTATAGGATACCGTATTTAGACATTTCGTATGGAGAAATGAACAGCGCCTCTAGCGGACGGTATTTAAAACCTTCAATTCTCCATACAAATTGTCTGAATACGGTAGACTAAGTAAACGGTTAGGTAGCTTACGAACAATGTCGTACTTGACGCACAGGTGTAAGAAAAACTATCGATGGTGACGACTGATAGCTGGTGGCCATTTTACGTACAGAAAAAACTTGAGTATAGTTTAATGGATAATGGTCACATGTTTACGTTCATACCGGGGCCCAATTCTGCTAATATAAATAAAATTACATACTATTGCCATTCC
Source organism: Pheosia gnoma (assembly GCA_905404115.1). Lineage (NCBI taxonomy): Eukaryota > Metazoa > Arthropoda > Insecta > Lepidoptera > Notodontidae > Pheosia > Pheosia gnoma. Next base: position 1,127,579 of record FR989907.1, read on the forward strand.
AGCGACACACTATTGAGGTTCCATGACGACTGTGACAGATTGGCTATTCTGCTAAAACTTTAATGTCGTCTTGATGGAGTCTCATTCCAGTGTCAATAGTTGTGTGTCGACTGCTTGAAACGTCAGATAACGAGTAGAATACCATTACTTAGCTACATTATATTGATACACGACTGAAGTACAAAATACGACATGATCAATGGCAGTTTAAAGGCTGGTCAGTGGAAAGGTACCGAATGTCTAAAACCATTCAATCGACACGCTATCGACACTCCACTGAAGTGTTTGTAAATTAGCAGAATTGGCCCTCAGATAGAGATATACTATACTTATTATTTACTTATAGAAGGTGTATGCATTACTAACGGGCCGAGTTGAGGTCAGTGCAGGCTACCTAAAGGGCGTAAAAGTGAAGGGCACTAGTCAGAGCATGGCACTAGATACCATGTGCATATAAATTAAATGTATCACGTGACGACATCATTGTGTATATACGTCGAATTAAAAGGATCCAAACCTTAATAGTTATATTCTTAAATTTATAGACAACTATAATGGATTATAACGCACTTTTTCCTCTGAAAAGTTCGATATAATGACATTATAACACATTATAACTGTCTATAAATTTGGGGCATATTGTTTACTCACAGTGTTTTATAAGATAATATTGTTTGTGCAGTTAATTTATTCAGCTTAGCTGATTTTTACTTTATTTCATGTCGATTTGATATAATTGCTTGTTTTGTTTATACTTATTATTTGCATATTTTAATTTAGTAATTGTATGAATTTTATTATTTTTATATTACTTGTCAGTTGTTTATTTGTAAATATGAAATAAAGAATTAAAATCCAACGGAGAATATATTTTTTTTAATTAACCAACCGCATCCAAATCTGTTTAATTGTTGTAACTATTGATGGGCAATTTCTATTAAACACCTAAGAACAATGTATGTATGGGTACATTTGAAACGATCCGAGAAAAACTTAAGAAACGAATGAAATGTATGAGAGCCGATTGTCCCCCAATAATGGCGGGTATCCCATTGTTGTATGCGGATAAGAAATACAACAATGGCAGTTAGAAGGTACTGTTAAATACGCGGATGACGCCTGATTCAATAAAGTTTTGTATTGTTATAATAATAACAAAGAAATTATAAAAGAATATCGACATTGATAACTGGAGAAAATAACATATAAAGAAACTCAACTAAAGTATAAAAATATAGTATACTATAGCAGAAATAATGGTTTATCCATGTCGTTTTCACCGTGATGAAAATGTGACATACTGCTTGTGTATATTATAAATAACTTTTCTTCTGAAACATCATACCTTTCCCCTCCATTTCAGTAGGACTGAAAACCATCTACAACATTTTGAACTAAAGTTATACCTTTATAGACACATTTTAGTGACGCATAGGTCTCAAATACCCTTATAGGCAAAAGCTCTAAATGCAAATGTTTATTTTTGCAGATAAAATAAAAATAAAGCCACTTACCTTATTCATTTCCATCCATGTATGTGCACAAGCAAAAACAAATGCAATTCAAGCACTTCTAACGACATTGTGACGACTTCATAAAATTTCGTAATAATCAGGCAACACACACTTATAATTAACACGTACTATGACTAAAATAACATAAAGATAATATTTACTAATACTTTATTACAATCTCTTTATGTCTTCAGAATGTTACAATGCTCATTCATTCATATATTAACAATATGTCCCGAACCTATCCATTAGTATTTACATTATAATGGTAACGATACTGTATAATAATAAGACCATTAAATAAATGTATTCTAATCATAACCTATGACAATTTGTAGATTGAAAGTCCTTCATACCAAAAGCAAACTAATAAATACATTATTTGGTACCAGAAAACTTTCATAATTATGTAACACCTATAATATAAGTTAAAGCTATTAAAATCTCTAAACATATGACTATAATGAAACCGTAGCGTAAACAACATATTATATACAAACCCAATATAAGAGTAAGAGTATTATTTTAAAAATATTTTGGCTGAAATAATAGTACCTTATTTTTTATAGAAATCAGAAAATAAAACAGATTCGTGACCCATTTCTCAATATTTTCGGACTCAAACCAAGCCCAGCCGCAATAATTATTTTTATTATTATCAGTCATTCGGATTATTATGGCCAGAGCAGAAACCGGATCCAAACAGTTGGAAACCGAATATCCAGTTAAAACTTAAGTGTCTCCAAAGAGAGTTGGCGTAGTTTTTCTTGCGACGAATGATGGCCTAAAACTAGGTCGGATTGGTTTGACGTAAAGTTTCCTTTCAGTAGTTGTCTTTGGACTCTCTGTGGTATATGTTTTAGGACCAACTTTAGCTGTGGTACCTTTCTTTTTTATATCTATAGGCACATTCTGCGCTCTGGTCCCTGTGAAACGAGATTTCGAAGGACTGAAAGTCGTTTTATTTGTTTTCTGACTTAGATTCAATAAGACTGATGAATTAATTTTTTTGGCTGTTCTCAGGGCTGTGAGCCTCGTTAAGTTAGATGACTTAATGATAGGTCGTCTTGGGAAACCAAATTTGGCTCTTTTAGCATCGAGAGGTGATTGCAATGTGGTAGTTTCTTCGGTAACTATTTCTGTAGTAGAAGGAACGTCTGTCGTGGAAACTGTAGACGACTCTGTAGTAGATAGTGATGTAGTTAACATCTGAATTATAGGACTCGTTGATTTCTCCGTCTGTGTTGTCGTTGTCGTAGGGACAGAAACCGTCGCAGTAGAAGTTGTTGTGCTTGATGTAGTACTTTCAGTTCCCTGAGCTACGACGGAGATACTAGTTGGATATTTTAATGTAGTTTCAGTAAAGGATCCTCCGTTGAATTCTTGGCCTTTAGCAAAGGTTATGATACCATGACCAGACTCTGGTTTCAGAATGTCTAACTTCACGATGTCAGTTTCATTTTGGTTGGATGTTGCAGAGTATACTACAAATGGTTGGCTATGCTTGTCACTTACTTTATGTGCTGTGTTTGGGCTTTCTGTGTTAAATAATCCTTCCAAAGATAATGTTGATGGGTTTGTAGGCATAGAACGTGGAGTTACTATGTCTAAAGTTTTAGCTGATTTCACTTTTTCATTTTCGTATGCAGCTGGCACGAACTGCCATTGAGAATAATACGGGCCATCATTTTCTTTATCATTTTTAATGTCTTCGTTGATGTACGATAGAAAATCATCATTCGGTACATGCTCTACATGACCGTTGTTTTCACCGTTCTTAGATGAGTCTACTACTTGTTTGATATGTCTGTAGGCCTCATTGACACTCTCGGAAGCGACTAGATTTTCTTTTGGAGTTTCGGGGTAGGTATCAACGAGCGCTCTCGCATTTCTTGCTTCATCGATACGTATAATATTATCAGGAGGATTTTCAACTGGATACACATGTCCTAATTTCGTCAAATATATAGGAATCTCGTCTTCAACTATTTTAATAAGGCTATACCTGCTAACCTCGCCGATTTTATCAATAACTGGTTTCTTTTCGATCATGATTTTTCCTTCTTCAATATGAGTCGTTTCGTTATTTTTATTAACTCGATGTTTGTCTAATTTAGACGACACCTCTACTACTCGACTGATTGAGAAGAGTTTATCAAATTGTGTTTTTATTATAGGGGAAACTGGAGCATTTGTTGTAGTGGTAGTCGTAGTCGTGGGTGTTTCAGTCGGAGTTTCTGTATTAGGTACAGTATCAGCATAAGTGTACTGTACCACAGTAGTTTTTATTTCAGGTTCAGGTTGCGCGATAGTTGTTATGTCCTGTGTTGTCGGATAATTCGTGGTTCCCTCTGTATACATTAGATAGTCATCCGTACTATTGTCTACTTCCATTTGCATTGTAACTGTTTCGGTTTCAACTGTGTTTGTTGATGATATATTTTGAATGTCAGTCGTTGTTGATTCCTGGTTATCCGGTAATATACTGGAAGTCATTGTAAGGTATTCATCATCTGTAGTAGCTATTGTGTCAGTTTCAGTTACCATGGAGTTAGTTGTAGTGGTCTCTTCTTTCTGCTTTTCAGTTTGGGTTTCATTTTTAACCGTATTTAATATATTTATTTTAGGCCTGGGTGCATTAACGGGACTATTGTAACCTATTGGAACGTTCTGAACACGTTTCTTGGTATCGTTGTCCGGTTTATTGCTACTGAATCTAGTTACAATCCCAGTTCTATTTTGAGTACCAAATCTTCTAGGTAATGCAGTCGTAGACGTGGATGCCCTGAAAGTATTCGAATTTATAACTCTTGGATTAAATCCAGGTCTTCTTGTTGTAAATCTGTTTTGATTATCCTGTACTTCCTCTTCTCCTTCTTGTTCTTGTTCCCCGTCTTCTAATACTTCATCAGAATTAATTTCATCTTCAGAATACTCCTCAAGAGAGTCAGTTTTTTTTGTAAACAATTGGTTCGCAGGTACAAACACTAATGGGTTTGCTGCCTCGGGTTCTTCGTTCTCTTCTTCAAGGATTTCTTCATCATTGTATTCATCTTCATCCTCCACTCTTGGTGTAGTTTTAGTAGTAGTAAAGGGCCGTCTAGTGAATATTTTTGATGAGAATGGTCTTCTAGTTACAGATGGTTTAAATGGTGATCTTTCGACGGTAGAAGGGCTTGTGTATACTCCTGGATTAAATTTCCTGCTAAAGATCCTACTGCTTGATGGTGCAGATGATTCAGTGGTTGATGTGAACAACTTCTTACGTGGTCTATAAGGTAGCCTTGTTCTACCAGACGTTGAAGATAGCAATGTTGTACTTGTAGTAGTCGTTTCTGTTTGAGGACTTTCTGTCTCAGTAGCAGATGATTCAGTTGTAATTTCCTTATTCTCAGAAATATCAATTGCTTTATTATCAGTTTCAATAGCTACTTTAGGTTTGACTTCTGTTTCAATCATTTCAGTCTCACCTTCAGGTTTATCTTCGGTTTTAATATCAGGATCCGCATTAGTACTTGCAGTAGGTTCAGTTTTATCATCAGGATCAGGTTTAGCATTTTCAGTAGGTTTCAATTCATCAACAGATGTTGTCTCTGGCTCAGATATATTTTCTGTTTCGTTAGAATTAGTTATTACTTTAGTTTCATATTCAATATTGTCTTCAGCAACAGTAGTAGGTAAAGAAGTAGTCCTTTCTAGACCTTCCTCCTCATACTTGTCTTCTTCCTTCTCAACTGGAGATTTATTTAATTGTTCTCTATTTTCATAGTTCCCTTCCTGTGCTTCCAAGTATACTTTAATTCCTTCTTTAATGGCTTCAAACACTTCCGTTACAGGCTCAGATGCTGATTCCGTTGTAGTAGTCGACGTAGAAACTGGTGGGGCTTTAGTTTTTTCTCCGTAATTGAATCCAGTAGTAGAAGTTTTAAACGCGTTGAGTGATCCTATAGATTTTGTTATTATATCGGGTTTATCTTCAGTGGGTTTTATTTTCTTGCGGATAATTTTACGAACTCTTTGTGGGCCGGGTGCAGTCGACCCTTCGGTAGAAGACACAACGACTTCAGTAGCAGCAGTAGTAGTTGATGTTGGTCTCCTTCTTATCACTTTAAATCTCCTTTTACCCGAGTCATCAATAGGAACAGCCTCAGTAGATAAAGTTTCCGAGCCAGAATCAAGTGCTCTCAATTTTTTTATAATGATCCTACGTTTAGGCGCTTCTTCCACTAGCTCAGTAGTTTCATCATGTTCTTTCTCCTCTATAGCACTTTCAGAAAGCGAGATATCGTCTTTTCTATTTTCTGGTTCTTCATCTTCATTATCATCATCAATCTGTGGTTCTTGAGTGGTAGTAGTGGTAGACTGGCGAGAGAAGAATGGCAACTTTCTTGCTTGTATAACTGGTGCAGGCGCCGGTGAAGGTCTAGCTCTACCAAAAGCTAATCTTGTCAGAGTCCTTCTAGTAACAGCAGATTTAGTTGTGTCAGAATTATCTATATCTGATATAAGTGATGGTCTTGCGAAAGGTCGTGCAGTGAATCTTGCAAAAGTTGGTCGTCTTTGAGTTACCCCGGAAATAGAGCTGGCAGATTGGGCTGAAGCTTCAGTTGTAGAGCTTATAGTAAACCGACTACGACCTCTGGGAAGAATAGATGGCCGTCTAGCATCTGTAGTAGCAGCAGATGCCTCACTATCAGCGACCGTATCTGCTACAGTCGTTGACGTTGACGGTCTTATGCGGAGTCGTCTTTCAGACTTTACATTTGAAGTTTGCTTTGGTACAAATTGAGGTTCTACGTCTATAGGAGTCAAAGATATTAACTCATCGGCACTCAATTGAGGCCTCAGCTGTCCTCTCGAAAAAGACGCCGCAGCGGGAACAGAGTCTTCAGCCTGAGTTTGCGTCACCTGGAATCTGCTCCTAAACCTCCCAGTGTTAACTCTATCTCCATCCCCGTCTACCTCGCGGCTATCAGGAGTGGTGGACCTAATCTTTCTGGAGACTACTTCGGCCTCGTTTGAGTCCGAAGATATTTCGTTGGGGCTGGCTAATGGCCGACGGCGGTTTATTAAAGTATAATTCCTGGGACTCACCTGGTTGGTGGAGGACGGTGCGGCTGTGGTGACGGTTGAGGAAGATGGGCCTCGACGTCTGAGTGCTATACGACGCGGTGTTGAGCTAGGTGGCGCTGCAGTAGTAGTAGTTGTGGTTGTTGGCCTACTAGTGGTGGATGTTGTTGTTGGCTCAACCGCTTCAGTTGTCACAACTGGTGTGGTATCTACGGCAGATTCGATTTCAGAAGAACTTGGGGAGTTTAGTAGAGAGGAAATTTGGACGGAAAGTACTGTGGTAGGCTCGGGATTGCTGGGCTCTTCAGTAGAAGGAATTGTCGTGGATCGATATCGGAATATGGGATCAGAGCTGCTCGGCTCATCGACGGAGTTGGGGGTAGTGGATCGAGATCGTACTATAGACGTGTACTGAGGTTGTGATGAGATTTCCCTTTCTAAAGCTGTCTCTTGGAGTTCTACTTCTTCGTCGTCATCCTGATATCTGAAATGATAAAATTAGTTATAAATGTTGCTCAAATTTCGTTATAAAATAAATACATATTTTATCGCTTTTATATTTTAATTTTGATAATAATATTATTTGTTATATAAAATAACTTACTGCAGAGTGGTAGTTTCACTAGTGGTCGGTCTCTGTCTCCGGATGGTAACATATTCAGGTGTGTTCTCTTTACGTGCGCTCAATATGTCCAGTGAGTTAGGTGTATCGGTTGCGTAGGGCTCGCGTTCAAATAGTGCATTTCTGAAATAAAACGTGTAAAATAATGAATACATTAATATCAAAAGCGTCAATTTGATCCTGTGTCAAATTATAGAACCAAGTTACTTAATTGAGATAACGCGCGCTCCGAGTCGGACGAACCAAGGGCATTCATGCTAACGTAAAATCGAAGCGAATTGAAAAATTGCGCGCGTTTTCTCATGAATTTGCATGTTTTGAAGTGATGGATGTTCATCAGCAGTGGATAACTCCGACGCAGGTCGGTGCGCGTGGGTTACACATAGCATAGCGCTAACCTTTAGCTATCAATCATCGATTGCCATGTCAACTGGTCGTGGATTTGGTATGATTATTAATCCAGAAAGCCTCAATTACCTAGAAGCGGTGTCGTCCGCAGTATCAGATGTCCCTGAAGTTGGCTTCGCCCTCCGGATATTGACATACTGCAGTGTTTTCGCAGTGGTCGCTACTGTAGCCTCAACAGCCTTCGCTTTACCCCTGTATACTGGTTTTATTTGCTCTTCGGGCTCATCAACGGATTCCTCACTATCAACCGTTTCCTCAGTCGTTGTTGTTGTTGAAGACCGCTGGCGGTTGATTGTTGTGTATCTAGATGACAAAATTGATATGAAATTTTACCAAATTGAAGTGCAATTGATTCAATTAGGCGATACTTAGTGGAAAAACATTGTCACACGAATGGAGAAGAGGGACCGGCCACTGACCCTCGGCTTGTCAGCTTTTCCAATCATAAACCAAACTAGTTGATCGATAAATGAAGGGATTTTGTTGGCTTCTTTAATTTTTGATCAACTTGTTTCTCCCTTTTCCCCTATTTGTTTAAATTGAAGCGCTTATTTCTTTAAAGCAGTTTTTTCAACTTTTAGCATGATTTTTTCATGTTTTTTAACTAATTAATTCTATGTTTATTTTTTTATTATCGCCAAAATCTATATTGAGGGAACGTTTTTGTAGTAACTACTTTTGCCTGACCATAGCTCAGTCAAATAAACTCTTTATACTTAACTATGGGAATGCAATAAATATAATGGCGACCAGATTAGCTGGGTGTAGTGACCCTTCTTTCTGTGCTGAGAGTCCCGGGTTGGAATCCTGGTAGGGCCAAACTGTGTGCAATGAGCAGGAACGTTTGTACCCAAGCCATGGATGTTAAGTATTATATACTGGGTTCACCCCAAGTCCAATGTACGGTACCCATAATACAAGCGTTTGCTTAGTGTGTGCTGTATAGTTGGTGTGTTGGTCTGGCGATATTATTATGATCGAAGTGTTGTAAAAAAGTTAAATTACTTACTGCGGTCGGTCCTTTCGCAGTAGTTTGTTTCTATCGGAAGCCGGTTCGATTCCAGCGTTCTGTGGCCCTCGCCGACTATTTTCCGCTAAAGTCTCGAGTATGCTATTCGGATACCTGTAGTAAAAGATTTAATTTTAATTATTTAAAATCATCATTCGCGTTTACGACTCTTGTAAATCTGTCGATTTCGTCTGTAGCTCGATCCTAAATGCTCTCATTGCAATGATTTTAAATATCTATATATTCATAAACTATCAAAACCTGAAATCCTTATTCAAATATTATATTTATAAGTTTTTTTTTTTAATAATGGTATTGGATATTCTAAATCAAAAAGTAAGTCGTCAAATGTAAAATTATATCTTTGGTCTGAATGCCACTGGTTAAATTAAGTGTGGGATAAAACAAAAAAATCCTTACTTGTTCTTTCCTCGCGTCCTCTCCAGCACCTTCTGGTACAGTTTCTTGTTGAAGCTGGACGGCGTAGTCGTGCTTCCGCCGTCTGTGCTCGCTGAAGGAACACTTTCGCCTAAGCGCAACTGCTTCTCCAGCTGCTCGATACCACCTACATACATACAAATATTTAATTATATCACATTGAGAAGGAACAAAACTAAATTGATATTGTTATAAATGTGTAGCGACCTCTTCAACCTCGCCACAAGCTGCACAGATAGTGCTGCAGACGCATTCAGAACAATAGACAATTCTCAATACAATCCTGAGTCGCGATATAAGAGTTTTCGGAGCACGTAACATATATACAAGATCTCGACAATAGCCGTTGGGGCACAGCGGCCGCCCCGCCAGGCATACCACCCGCCTGGCTGGAAGATCTTCCCTTTTCCGCTAAACTGTGTATTTCTCCTATAGATACAAATTCGTATTATTTCACTATTAATATCCATAAGAGTATGGAGAGCTACTTGAAGAAAATGTATTTTGTCAGCACTCTTAGTAAATGTATGGTATAAAGTATACCAAAGCAAAGTTTTTAATAGCAGGCACTAGTAATGTATTTGTTCACTCCACTCACCGACTTTCTTGATCAAATCTATCAGCTCTTTGATGACTTTAGGATCTTCAGCGTCGTCCTCTACATCAGGAGAGTCTTCTAATACATCGTCTTCATATTCTTCTTCACTCTGTAAGTGAGAATGACAGTTCTTATCATTGTAATTTTAAATTTTAATGCTAGTAATTATGATTAATATATTACTAGTCGTCCCGTTAGCCTCTTTAACATGGATATTGCTTAAGATAGGAGAAGGAATGACGTTCACGATGAATAGTTCAATGGCCGGGATAAATGTACCTACGTCATTTATTAATTATTTGATGTTCCTAATAGAAAATTAAGTTGGCATTTTAACACTATATACAGGATCTTCATTCAGAGAAGCGACAATCCAAGAGTTGAAAAGTTGCCAAAGAGCTTTGTAAAGTTATTTATACAAACCTCAGGCTGTGGCGTAGTTGATGTGGTAGTTCTAAACAGTGAAGAACTCTTAGTGCTAAGCCGGATCGGTCGCCTGGTGGTTGTGGTCGTGGTGCTAGTTGTGGTCGTTGTGGACGCTCTTGTGGTCGGCGCTTTAGTTGTGGGCTCAGTCTTCTTGCACGGAACATTGCGCGCGAAGTCGCAAGAGTCAGCAGCTTTGTTGAAGTAGAGACCTGGAAAGTGTGTGTTTTTAGGTATAGGTTCATTAGGTATCTTTTTTAATTTTGAAATGAATGACGTCAATAATTATACTCTAGCTTGGTTTCATCTACAAAATTCTCAATATAGTAATGTTAGAGCTATCTTGTTCTAATTATATCTAAGGTATTTATTCGTGTTCTTTTTGCGGTATATAAATAGGACTTGGTCTGCCACATACTCCCACAAATTTGACTCCTGCAAGCCAGGTACCACAGCAGTGACCAACGAAGACATCGAGGTTCAATCGTAGGTGAGTCCCAGGGAGAGCTAATGGTCTTGGGACCCGCGACGAAATTAGTTTTTTGCGGTAGTTACCAGACGGGCAAGTGAACTGATGAGCTACGATGCCGAGGTCGGAAGGTCCGGAGTCCAAACACCAGAAGTACTTCTTGCAGTCCCGCGGGTGAGGGTAGAAACCTTCGTCAACGCACTTGAAGTCTGGAGCAATAAAACAAATATTGAGTGACATAATTCTTTTTTCCAGAGCCTGGTAAATGAAATGGCTGAACGATAACGTCGATAGGGTTGAAATAGAGCGATATCGAACGTCAGAATTTTGTAGGGTTAAAAATAACTGTACCTGATCCCGGGTCGGGCGTGGTCGGTGGCTCCGGGGTAATGATGTTCCACGCCGGGGTCGTGCTCGTCAACGAACTCTTGCGCTTGTTACTTCTACAAAATAAATTGAACGTATATTTCTGGTAACAGAATCAGAATCAGAATATTTTTTATTCACGTAGACCATTATTGTACAGTACTTATGAATTGTCAAATTACAAAAATATTATGCTACTGCTTTACCACCCGTTCGGAACGCCGTTCCTATGGAGAAGAACGGGCAAGAAACTCCATGGTTGCTCTTTTTTAAAATAGATCTTTTACATTTTTGAGCAATACATTGTTATAGGTATGTGAGATCAATGTAGGAACGGCTAATCAGACTTTAGCAGCAGGTCACTAACTAGTACACTAACAAGTAACTATGCAGTGATCACCACAACAGCGCAACTCAAGCAGTCATTGTAGGGATACTTTTGGCGCGCGGCACGAGCGAAGTGTACACTTACTTATTGGAAGGTTTAGGGGTGGTGGTGGTGGTTGTGGTCGATGTGGACTTGGGCTTTGGTCGGGTCTTCCTCCTGTTGGAGGGGCGGCTTACTGCTGTCTTCTTCTCAGCTATCGGGAAGTCTGTCGATCTGTAGTTCGAATAATGGAGATTATTGTATTTTGATTGCTAAGTTATGGTCCAACCAGACTACCATATCGGTTCATTACATTCAAGTTGGCAAGTTGAACATTTGCGAGTGAACTTGTTTATTAATTTGCAATGTTGTAGTACGGTAAACATGTCTACTTGTCATCATGCCGAATTGTCAACTCGATTTTGATTTTGCCGCGACTCTGCTGATACATTCAAGTGATGCACTCGCTGCTGCAGATGCACTCGAATGATGATGGCATGATAATTTTTACTTTTGAAATTTCCCTCAAACTAAATCTGTCAAAAATGACAACTCAGATGCCACTGTTAATCCATTGCGTCTCAATTGTGTTCGCCATAATCAATTCGCTAACTTAAAAATCGTGTGAACCGATCTCCTTTCCTTCTATTGTTTCGGTATTTCTAGCGATACGTAATGGGACTGAGTCGCATTGAATCGTTCAATTGGTAGGTACACTCACCCGACTTTCTCGAAGTAAGCTTCCTTGGCCGCCTCGATGAGCGGGTAGGGCTTCCCGTGACACGTGCCACGGAAATCATCGTTATCGATCGACCAGAACATAATACCTGCGGACAAAGTCATTGTTTACATGCTATTTGAGATCTAATTGCCTCGGCTGCTGCTAACAGCACATTCAATGATGAAATTTGTGATACTCTCTTGAAACTTCTTAGCTCGGTTCTTGGAGCGAGCTCTTTTGCGAGAACATGTACGGTATTGTCCAGGAATACATTTTCTGGACGGTTTTTAGATTCCACTCCTTCAAGCTTATATTCGCTTCTGGCGTTTCCCTACATTGATAAGCACGAAGTTTAAGAAGTTAACAAATAACTATATATTATTCTCCCCGACTCTCTAATTAAAACTGGAAAGTCTCACAAAGTAAATCTTCCTAATTTCCTTACAAATATGCAAAAGCTAACACATATCATTGACAGCCGGGTTAGCGTAGCTGGTAGTGATCCTGCTTTCTGTGTCGAGGGTCCCGGTCGAATCCTGGTAAGAAACATTCTTTGTTGATGACACCTATATAAGTATTATATACTGAGTTCGCCCTCAGTCCATAGTACGGTACCCTATAATACAAGCGTTGCTTAGTGTGGGACCGTATAGTTGGTGTGTTCGTCTGGCGATATTTATTATTTTTAATTATTTATTATATAAAAATAATAATACCGGCCCTTTATAATGTCCTACTACTGGGCACGGGCCTCCCCTAAATTCGAGGGGGATTAGGCCATAGTCCACCACGCTGGCCCAGTGCTGGTTGGCGGATTACACACATCTTTCGAGAGGCTCTCTCAGACATGCAGGTTTCCTCACAATGTTTTTCCTTCACCGTTTAACAAGTGATAATCGTAGTTGAAAATGAGATTCACACTTGAAATCCAAAAATTTCACAGGTGCGAGTCGGGGTTTGATCCTGCGATCCTCGTTACCGCAGCAAGCATTCTACAAACTTAGCTATCACTGTTTTGCCAATTATAACCTTCTTAAAAATGTACAAGCCAACATACCCCCAAGTCCATTCTCAGCGACGTAAGCGGCCTTCTTCTTAACGATGTCCACATCGTCGTACCCCACCCACTGGTTCCCGCGGTACGCGACCGGCCCCATCGCGTCCGGGTTCGGGTGCATCACGGTCCACGGCTCGTCTTCCTCTTCCTCATCAGAATACTCCTCGGAATCCTCTTCAGAGTCCACTTGACGCTTTCTACTTTTCGGTTTTAGGGCTTCACAGATCTGAGATGGCAGAGAGACAGCAGTATTTTTATCAAGTTGCTAAAGGTGACGATTGAATTTAAGTCATAAAATTACTAGAAAACAAAAGGTGGGAAATATATCTTACGTTAGTCGAAAGGGTTTTAATTGCCATGGCAACATTATATTAACCGTTTTTAAGTTGGAAATCATTCGTCATACGAAGTTACTGGTAAGGTTTACTTTCAGACATGCAAGCTTCCCAACGATATATTTCCTCATCGTTTAGCAGGTGATAATTAAGTTCGAAAATGAGAGAAATCCCTGAGATGCAAGCCGGATTCGAACATGCGACTTTTCCTTCTAAAGCGAGCGACCCACCAACTTGGCCATCAGTGCTTAAAAGATAATAAAAGACAAGGTAATTCAGAAAGGGTATAATAAGCCTTAAGATTTGGGATTTTTAGCGCATTTACACACTATGTGAAGTCAGAATTTGAATGACAATTAAAAATAAAAAAGTTTGTTCGAAAAAGAAATCACTATTGTCATTTGTTGGGGATACAATTCTATTTTTTTTAAATCGACAAACCAACATTCTAACTTCAGATACTGTTTACAAATTTGCTAAAGAAGCCCAGGTTCCCGGCTTGGTGTATCCCATTCTGAATACTGTAAATGGATCTAAATAAAGTTCCGTACCTCGTAATAAGCCAGGTATCCCTTCTCCCGGGTCGCATCTCCCTGCTCTCCGGGGCCGTCGGCCGGGGACCCGATCTCTATGGCGTCAGCATTGAACAGCGTGTAGGAGCGGCCGTACGTGGGGATCCCCAACACCAACTTGTCCCGGTCGGCGCCGTTCTCCAGGTAAAACTTGATGGTGTAGTCCTGGAAATGGAACAGAAGTTAGTATTTCCAAAAAATTATAATATCGTCAGACGAATACACCAACTATAGGGTCCCACACTAAGCAACGCTTGTATTAGGGTACAATACAATGGACTGAGTGCGAACTTAGTATATAATAATTATATATATATATATTAAACATCCATGACTCGGGTACAAACGTGTTCATCACACAAAGTTTGTCCCTACCAGGATTCGAACCCGGGTCCCTCGGCACAGAAATCAGGATCACTACCAACTGCGCTAATCGTGCGGGAACGTAAAAAACATTATATACACGTGATAAAATATGTAAAATTTGTTTTATTTCAATTTTGGAACTCTCCTCAATAATACCTACAATAAAGATTCGGGTCACACTTCACTATGCAGGCCCAGTCCGTGACGGCGAACTTCACACGACTTTCGAAAGACGTTTAGGTTTCCTCCTGATGATTGCCTTCACCGTACAAGTGATAATTGTTATTGAAAATGAGTTTCGTTCATCAAATCTGACAAAGGTGCAGTGCAAATATTGAAATGATTTCCTGAATCAGTGATCAATGCGGGGTTGTAATGTAGATTGGTGGGTATTTACTTACGATATTAAGTTCGTTGTCAACACTGTACTCATTTGGCTCCTCCAGCGGGTAGAGGGGCGCGTGGTGGTTCACCGCCGGCTCGAAGGCAGAGTGGTAATCATACGAAAGCAGGTTCATCCAATCCAGATATCTGTAAGACAAAGGAACAGAGGCTTAAGGACTAGTCTACACAGCTAGGATAATTAAAATATTGGGTGCAGGACAGCAGTCTAAACAGCTGGGACAAACACAATTTTGGGTTCATTATTGAAGATACCGGTACCGTCGTCAGACAGATGGACAATCAATAAATAAATATCGCCAGACGAACACACCAACTGTACGGTTCCAAACTAAGCAACGCTATTATTGGTACAGAACCATTGGTACAGAAAGCAGGGTCACTAACATTAACGTGCCAAGCGGATCGTCAAATATTTTATAAAATATGCTTCTATGATCTCTATATCGAAAATAATCGTCTATAACTTTATCGTGTACTCGACTAATAGTTAGACTTAAGTCGGACCACACGACACCGCCTTGGTGTGCGCAAACTTTAAGCCGGCGCAAACGAGACGTGTCCACGGCAAGTTTGAAGTCTGGTTTGATGTCCACACACATCGACTTGGCCAGTCCAGCGCGTCAAGTGCGAGCTAACTGTATACTTTATAGTCTACCGCATTTAGACATTTTGTATGGAGAATTGAAAAGCGCCCCTAGCGGACGGTTTTTAAACTTTCAATTCTCCATACAAAATGTCTAAATACAGTAGACTATAAAGTATACGGTTAGCTTACGAATAATCTCGCACTTGACGTTCATGCGATGCGCAACCGAAATCGTTGCTGTGTAACTAGCTTTATAATAAGATCTACTTGACGCAAGCAAATGTACGTTTTACAAGTTTCGAGACATCCTCTTCCCATGTATTTAAATAAAAAAAAAATTGTCTATAATTTCCATAGCGTGGCTGGGCGAGCAGGTTTAAGAATATGATAATTCGTAAATCGTTGTACTACAGTCGCACATACCTATCGATGTGTATAATTAGACTGTAAAGTTCAAGGTGGAGTTGGAGGCGCATATTTTATCACTGGACATTCGTGCTTATCTATAATATACATATGTGTGTGTAACTTGTATTTACAAAAATAAAATTTATGATTGGTTTATAGAGAAGTTGCATAGTTCTATGTTAACCAATCATACGTTTTAAAATTAGGAACGTGCTGATGATGAGATTGCGTTGAGCAAATACACGGGGTCTGTAAAATGACTACGTCTTTTTATTGGATAGTAAGTGGCATGCCATATCTTTCTCGCTTACTTGACAGATGTCTTTGCGCGCAGTCGTGAGACGCCTAGCCTAGGCCCTAGCTACCTAGCATTTGCTAACTCTTGCTATATGGCTAATCCATCACTGTAAATGACTAGCCCATCGCTAGTAGGACAATGAAAATCATGAATATTAGTATAAAATCATGATTTAACTAGTACATCAATAAATACCATTGAAGAGGGTGTTTTATTAGAAGTTTTAGCGAGATGAGGCAAGGTCTCGGATATACTCGTACATACATGTAGTATTTAAGAGGGTTCGGGCGTTGGCAGTCTGCGAATGTCTAGGTCAGAGATTCCCAAACTATTTTGGGCAAAAGACCTCTTTTCCAAAATAAACTGATACCAAAGACCCCACATAGCCAAATTACTTTAAAAATTCTATCTCTTGTTTTTCCTATTGATACAAAATAATAATTTCATCTTGTACGAACTTGTGCACGCTTATCGATTTGTTGAGTTTTTTAAAAGTGCGATAGTGATACTTCCTACTAGAATATTAGTCATTCTTATAACAAGTTGGTACACGTAGCACAACTTATAGAGTATCTTGAAAGTTTAAACTAAGAACTTGTGTCAATTAATAGAGGTCGATTTTTAGACCACGTCGACCCCCAAAATCAGATTTCATTTATGTAGACCCTCATCGACCCATTAGGGTCGATATTGACCACTTTGGGAAGCCGTGCCCTAGGTATATAGATGTGTGTGAATATTCGCAGTGTCTGTGTTTATTACTCTGACATTTCAGATAACATTTAAGTGTGTGCACGGTATGTAACCATAAACTTAACGAATAATTTGAAATATTTAGCAGGTATTTACTTATTTTTAAAAGGTCACGGGAGTTACACAATATATGTGAATAATTGTTAAATAAATATTTATTATAGTATTTGACGACCCGTTTAGCGCAGTTGGTACTGACCCTTCTTTTTGTGCTGAGTGCCCCAGGTTCGAATCCTGGTAGGAATAAACTTTGTATAATGAGCACAAATATTTGTACCCGAGTCATGGATGTTTAATATTTATATAAGTAATATATACTGGGTTCAACCCCAGCCGATGTACGATATACATAATACAAGCGTTGCTTTGTGTGGGACCGTACAGTTGGTGTGTTCATATGGCGATATTATGATTAAACAGGTTACCTATTAATTACGAATATAGTATTTTTTCTTCCATAATTAATACAAGTCCGGCTACATAGATATTTATGTAAATGTTTACACAATTATTATGCCAATGGTGTATCAAAGACTACACATGTTTGTTCTTGACATATTTCGATGGTGTGGAGGCGTGAGCGCGGCACTAATGGTGAAGATTTAGGCTTTACAGGTGATTAAAATTCGGATTTCAATTGCCTATCGACATTCCCCACCCTGGTTTTAAGTCGAATTCCACTTATAATATTTTTTAAATCATAAGTGGAGGGCATTACTAAGATGGATGAGTGAATCTTTGTGTATGAAACAAAGTCGTGTTAGTTACACCATTTATAACTCAAGAACGGGTGGGCCGATTTCTATAATCTTTGTTTTTTTTTAATTAGCCTCCGCTCCGAATAGCAGAAAAGATATTAAAAATTCACAATAAAATAATAGCCAAGAAAGATATGTAATTCATTTTCTCATACATTTGATTTTGAGGCGGTACGAAGTTCGCCGGGACAGCTGGTATCACATAAACATAATATGACATCACATATATGGTCATTGATGATTGATATCGTGTAATCATATGTTTTCTTCTATTCGTATTTCTAAAATACATTATCATACAAATATAACGTCATAGATATTAAGATAATTTAATATGATCATACCATACCACAATTATGGGATTTTGGGATAACAACAATCTAATTAACATAACAAAGATCTAATTTCAAGGGATTTCAGGATAACAACAATCTAATTAACATAACAAAGATCTAATTTCAAGGGATTTCAGGATAACAGCAATCTAATTAACATAAAGATCTCAACAGTTGTTATATACAACGAGGTATTTTCCTATATTTATTTCTTACTGATCTCTATCTTTCCGATAACGAGTCTATCTCCTGTAAATTACACCAAACATATATCGATATGTTGTAACATGACATTGAACTAGTAAACGGGTGAGTGTCGCGTGTCGGCGTCTGCGCAGAAATGTCACAATCGAATTTGCATGCAAAGCAATTAGGTATTTGCCCAGTGCTGTCTCCACTCGCACGGACAATGTCACAGTTGACACGATAAGGTCACCAATTACCGTGTACTGACTGTCTGAAGAACCTCACGCTGCATCTGCTCGCGGACTTAAGGTCCTCGGTCCTGAGTCTGATCTCTCTCCCATCGATCCGATCGTGTCGTATTGCCGTCGCGTCAAACTACGAGAGAGAGAGAAGAGAGAGTGCACCTGTGCTTGCGCATACATTTGTGCTCTATAATTTCTCCGGCGTAGTTAGTTATAGTCTCTCTTGAGTTTGGCCGGCGTGACCGAAATTCGGTCGGTCCGACTATTAGTATATGACAGTTGCGTATATGAACTATACGATTTTTTGAATCAAAACTGAGGCTGTGGTCGTGACAGACTCGTGAGGTTGCGCGGTCGCGCTCGGCAATACTCGGCTATTGAATATTGTCGTGTATTTTTTTTCACAATACCGATATTGAAATTTGTTAATCGTGGAATGTGTTGGAAAGGTAAGCGTGTTATTTGGTTGCGCGACCTTTATAAGGAGTTAGTATTGAATGAGAGGCGAGGCATTGAGACGCGAACCGCCATCCTGACATTCAGGAAACCGCTCACAAATGAAATGTTGTCACTGAATTCTAGTTATTATACCTTAGCCCATAAAGATTTAGAGATTTGTCTCATTACTGTAAAAACCACCTCCTGTTTACGTATCTTTCATAGCCTAGCGATAGCAAAGCGACAGCAATAATCTCGAAATATATGCTTTCAAATCGCAAATTTATATTGCGTCGCAGCGTTACGTAATACGAATTAGCAATATGAAAGCAAATTTTGAGTGACTATTGCTATCGCTAGGGGGCCGATTGTTTTCTAGATCTATATCTGAGCGTAGAAAGATTTTTCTCACACATATGATGTTCAAAGTAAATAAAATTCCTCTTAAAAATAAATATGGTTAACGCCTATGCTAACCTGGACGTGCTCTTCAGCTAATTACACTCATCGATCTGCTCTTATGAAGCTATGAAAACCATCATAATATTTTATAACTACTATAACTTGCTTGGTCCATAAAGACCATTAAATCTAGATTAAATATATATATATATTACTTACTGGTTCAAAGTCTTCACATCAAATCCCTTCTGTATGTACTCAATTCCGGCAGGCACCGCCATGGTGAGCAGCAGCCTCGGCTTGCCGGTCTTCTCGGACTCCCGGTTGAACTCCTCGCGAAGCTCTTTCACCAGCTTGGCATAGTTCTCCCTGTCCTTGGGCTTGCCACCGTCCCTGGACGCTGGATACTCCCAGTCCAAATCGAGGCCGTCGAAGCGGTTCTGTCTAAGAAACTGTGGAAGCAAGTGAACGGGGTTTTAGTTGGAAATTCTGCTGAATTATTTTATTATTTCGCGTCCAAGGAATCACGAGTCATCACTCAGGCCATATTTACGCAGGAGACAAACCCTCAAATTTATAGAAAGTTATAATGGATTATAAAGCCATTATAACGCATTTCTTCCTCTGAAAAGTTCGTTATAATGCCATTAAAATCCATTATAACTGTCTATAAATTTGGGGGTATGTATACAACGTGTTCCTAAAGGTCTTTATCATATCGAAATCGGATTGTGAATGACGTCAACAATCCCTTTGTTGAGGTACAGGATATTATGACCTGTATAGGCCAGGTCACGTTCAGGTCATAACCACTGGGGCGTCGCGGTGCATGCTAGCACAATCCCATGGCACCCTGTTAAAGGTAAAGGGTGGTATCACCAGCACCGGGATTTTAGCTGGTATAGGCTACTCTAGTGGGGGCTCCCACTTACCCTTCTCCTTTCCCCTGAAATGGGTGGGGATAAAGGATTTCACACGCAATAAAAAGGTACAGGTCATTACCATTACTAGGTAATATACATTACAATTGTCAACCAAACTAATTTAGTGTCAATCCTATATCAACTGTTAAGTCACAACCCATCCCATACCCCCATCCCCATCCCTTCCATCTCCAACCACCAATCAAATCATTTCATACATTTAAAGCCTGTAAGTAGTTTATACCTTGATAGCATTCCTGACGAACTCCTTCCTCCTGTCCCGCGCACCAACCATGGGGGAGAACCTGCTGGATCCCTCGTTCCACCCACCGATGGCCAGCATCGTTTTCAGGTTCTTGTTATACGTCTTCAGACCCGTGAACTTGGCGTAACCACCTGAAGAGTCAAGAAATAATGTGATGTCATGAAAAAAAATACACAGCAATTTAAGCATTAAAGATACTCTATCTTCCCTTCTATGGAAATAAAAAAAAAATGCTGTTCATTGGTAAACGCATGACTTAAGGACGGCTGGACCGATTTGACGATTTGTTTTATATTTGTAATAGACCGAATAAGGATTATAGAGAAAGAAAAACATGGAAAATATTTTTATAAAAGATGTCTAGAAAATATGTGAGGTAAACACATAACAAGTAGCGAGTAAATACTAGAACTACCGTTAGCCTCTTCGGCCACGCCAACGACAGTTCTAGGAGAGGGCTCACATCAATAGTCCAATAGCCACGGTAAGGATCGAACCCGGAACCGTTTGTTTACGAGGGTGAATCTTAAAGCACTGAGCTATTGACGCTTACCCCTACTTAATCAACTTTAATCCTGTAGGGAGTATAGCTCACCTTTCTCGATGTCTTGATACTTGTCAAAGGGCTTGAGCGTGTTGTCCTTCGTGAACCCGCCGAACGCGTACACGAGATGCGTGCACAGATAGGGGTTGATGTTCTGCGGGTTGAAGCGCGCCGTGCCGGGTCGGTACACCGACCAGTTGGTGTAGTAGCACACCACTCGAGGCTCGCTCGAGCTGACTGGAAATAGAAGGAAAAAAATGGAAATAAAAAAAAAATGGGAATTTGGAAATGGTAGAAAATGTGGTTGCACTGGTGGTGGCTTGTAAAGAAAACTAATTCAATTACATATCTAATTACATTTTATAATATTTAAATCTGTGGGGTGTTATTGGAAGTCTCAAGTCAGTGTATGTATTTTAATAAGAATACCCGAAGACTGGTGGACGGCCAGGCAACCTTTTTGTCAACGACTTAGTTTGGCCGTAAGTACAATGACCTTTTATAAGAATATCCTAAGAGCGTTTGTTGTTTAGAAGTGTGCAAAGAACGTCTTGAAATTTAAAGACTTGTGTCAGAATTTCAATTATTCCAACTTTTAACGTAATATTTTGGGAGAAGGCCTTTTTAGGAATAAAACATGATTTTACTGTCGAGACAAATTCCCCCATTTGTCCGTTGCGTAAACCAGAAACTAACAAACGAGGTTCAACTCTTTACTTACCTAACTCGCGTAAAGTAAAGCTTCTTAAACACTGGCACGCAACACGAAAGTAACGAGTATTTATTCGGATCCACATTAAAATGGAGCTTGCTGAAGATGGCAAGCTTGTAGTTTTCTCTAGATTTTCGATTTTAGACATTGCACAGATGACGATTTGGGATAAATGCTACGGTGGCATTAACAAGAAACATGAATTTTTGGTAAGTTATTGATCATTAAAGATTTTTCCATCTGCCCGGCAAGTGCGAGCTAATTTTTTTTTTTTATTACATTATAGGCAAGTATTTGATCTCGATCTCACCTGATGGTAAGTGATGATGAGATCTACGATGGAGCATACTTGCCTAGGTAGGAAGGCGGCAGTAGATCGAGACGCTTCATTCACTAGGCACATGCAGCGCAGCTGATCTGACCCGCCATCCATGAATGGAAACACCGAACATCATGCCGGAACACGGCTAGGCCGCTTGGCGACATGGCTTTGTTCAGTGGGTGGTGATTAACCACGGCCGAAGCCTACCACCAGTAGAGTTGTCACCTAGTTGGCACCACCCAGGGTCACGTGTAGGGTATCTCGAGGGTATTTAATTCTCCTACGGACGAAGGTGACTCGACCCCAATACATACTTCATAGCCTACCGTATTTAGACATTTTGTATGGAGAATTGAAAGTTTTAAATACCATCAGCTGGAGGCGCTTTTCAATTCTCCATACAAAATTTCTAAATACGGTAGACTATAAAGTATACGGTTAGCTTACGAATAATCTCGCACTTGACGTACTGTTACGCGGCAGTTGGTTAAGGTGTTAACGATATTTCGATTTGACCGCTAATACTTTTGTTACGTTGTAATTGTGTTACTGACATTTGGTTTTTATCGTATTCTTGCGTGCGCGCGTTTACCATAGCTAAAACTTTAATACCTGCAAAACTGATATGAAGTTAAAACAATTGTTTGCTGAATTTTATATTTTTCATAACACTACTAGTGTTATTTTATGGATTTACCCAATATATTCAATCTTTTTTAAAATGCCATTTTAATTCAGAGTAATTTTAATTCATTACTTCTACTTGATTACCTGATTAGTTAAACTGCAATTATATTAACAGTTTAAAATACATCTCAAAGGTTACTTCTAACAGATATACATGTCACAATAATGGCATGCAATAATTGTTTTATTATGTTTCATAATCGATCATTAACTGTGTTGAAACATGCAATTGTATCAATTTTTAACCGATTTCAAAAAGGAGGAGGTTCTCAATTAGGTTGTATTTTTGTATTATTATTATAACCTCATTCTCATTCATTGTACATTTGACATAAGTTCTCAATAGCCCATAGAGCAATATGCTTCATTTGTTTCATTTAAGCTATAACCTAAAGTATTATAACGAAGACAAAAAACGAGAATGTACAAAATAAAACTTTATCACGTTGCCATTAAGGGTCACATTCAAGTATATTTTTTAGGATGACGCATTATTATTAAATGTAAAATAATTATACCAATTAATATAGATTCGACATTACAGAATGAGGTGTTAAGGTAATATTTAATATTCGATTTGGCAACACCGACGCATCTATTAATTACATACCAGAGATGTCGACATGGTGGTATTAAAAATAAACGTTTTATAAGAGGATAATTAATATATAAGCTGATTATAGGTGGTTAGATGCTGGTCCGGCTCTACAGGAATATAAATGACCTTGTTCGAGCAGACTATTAAGATTTTGTTTTTCTCCTCTACCTTTTTAATTTCATTAACAAAAGTTATTTGTAAATATAAATTGAGATATAAACTATCCTAACTTTCAAGTTGGATAAAACTGCACACAGTGTGCAAAATTTAATTAAAATCAGTTTAGTAGTTTAGCAGTCCATAGCGGACTAATACCGTGACACGTAATTTATCTATATTAAGAAGATTAAACATCCATGACTCGGGTAGAAACATTCATGCTCATCACACAAAGATTGGCCGTACCAGGATTCGAACCTGGGACTCTCAGCGCAGAAAGCAGGGTCATTACGAACTGCGCTAATTAGGTCATGCAATTTGAATTTATTATAATTATATTATTTATCCAGAAAATATTTCACCAATATTTCATTTCCCGACTTTACAGAAAGGTGTAGTATTTATTGTTTGTTGGTATTCTTTTCTTTCTTATGAAACGTCAACTGACATCCGCCACGGTTCACGGAACAAGTTTGGAAACACGTCGCTCGGCGCCGGTTGTGCCTTTGTTGTCATTTTTTTCAGTTTTACGGAAAGAAATGTTATTATATGGAAATGTTCGCAAGACAAGGTTACACAATATTGAAGTGGCGGGAAGTTGCTCAATATATTGACGACCTGATTAGCTCAGTGGGTAGTGACCCTGCTTTCTGTGCTGCGGGTCCCGGCTTCGAATCCTGGTAGGGACAAACTTTGTGTGATTAGCACGTATGTTTGTACCGAAGTCATATATGTTTAATATCTATATAACTTTTATATACTGACTTCGCCCTCAGTCCATTGTACGGTACTCATAATACAAGCGTTGCTTAGTAGTATAGTTGGTGTGTTCGTCTGGCGATATTTATTTATTTATATCTTCCGACGTTTGGCAACATGACAAAATGTTGTAGGTGAACAAAATGTATCACTGTGATTCTGAGTGAGTCAACTTGGAATTCTTTAAGCCCCAGAGAGTTCGGGAAGCAATCGAGAGTGAATGAAAATATCATACGTGAGGTAAAACCCCTGATCTCAACCTTCTTCAGCCACAATATAATATAAACTCTACTTTTGAGTTAGTGAATCACACTAAAATTAGTCTTTAAGTCCGAGATAATTAGCGAAGTAAGCATCAGTATATACAAAACCCTAAACATAACTAAAATAGAAAACCCTGACCTCAGCGTTCTTTAGTAAAAATTAAATATAAAATCTGCGACTTTTGCATCAAAGTTGAAATAACTGTATATGAAGAATGAAACCCATGAGTCGGCCGCCGAGTCAGTGGAAGTGAATCCCGAACAATGGATCATTAGTCCCACGCTGCGCCCGCGCCGCGCGCCGCCCGGTGCGACGACCTTTACATACATACAGTCGTGGGGAATTCACATCGTGAGGTATAAATCTTTGGTACTTATGGCTACTTCTTTGTGAAGCTATCCACAAGTAGGTGGCGATTGATTTTAATTTTTATGATTGGGATACACATGAACATTTCGAACGTTTATTTGTTATATGCATAAAGTTAAAAAAGGGAACTTAATTTTTTTTGGCATCATAATGTAATAATAATAGTTATTAGTTACAAATTAACTATCATCCTATCATCAAGATAAAAATTAAACCTCGCCAGTACATGTTAGTAATTTCAATATTTATAAAATAAAAAAAATAAAAAAATACAACCGAATTGAGAATCTCCTCCTTTTTGAAGTCGGTTAAAAAGGCGTGCTCACCCCGTATGGAACTTACTCGAATAAAACTAAAGTGTAATTCGGGTTTCAAAAGGTTATCTGTGATCACTGACATTTGATATTAAAAAATAAACGCAAAATTTGATTTAGTACCACCGTAGGCGTAATGATAACACGAAGATTAGAAGGTACTTTATGAATATCCTGATAATTTAACAGAATATAGACGCAATAAAAAAACATAATCCAGTCTGCAATCATTAAAATACAGCCTGCTGTGCAATGCAGAGCACTCAAACTTCGACATTGGTATTTACTTCCAATGTATTTACTACAGGGCAAAAACCATGCCATACAAATTCAAATTCAAACCGTTTATTTCGTATAGGCCTACGGGGGCACTTACAAATTGTCATTACATTTTTTTTTCTTAACTCTACAACCGGATCCGAACGCGACCTCAACTGAGAAGATCCGGCGAGAAACTTATACCGGACGGAGAAAATTATACCGGACGTCCTCCCCGTTAATGGAAGGAGAGTGGGATTCTTGTGTATATATTCTATTTACCTGGTGTTCCTAATGTGATGACCGCTAACAGTAGTGCTAGCCATGTTGTGATGTTCTGTGAACAAAAGAAAAACGTTGGTTAGTAAATGTTGTTCTTAATGTTTCCATGACTACCCGATTGGCAAAGTTGGCAGTGAGTAAAGTGCTACTCACTGCCTACTTTGCTGCACTGCAAGCTTATCTAAGCTGTATCGCGAGTATAGGTATTATTAAACATTCATGTCTCGGGTACAAACATTCATACTGTACCAACAATGAAATCTACCTACAATATATATATATATATACTATTTACCCACAATTAAATCTATTACAGCCTACAATTTCAAGAACTTGAAATATCGCCAGTCAACACTATAGTCTGCTAACAATACACACACATACTTCCTGTGCAAAGAACATGAAAGCCTTCATTGTGCATTGTTTCACTTCACATTGTTACATTTTGTAAGCGTCTAAAAAGATGCGCAAACGCTCGCCCGCGTTGATGTCTTTTGTATGGAGCGCCAATTAAAGTGTGACAACATGGAAACTGTTGTAAAAACTGAGTCTTACAAAGTTTGCTCCATTAAAAATATTAAAAAAAATATAGACACAAACCAGTTAATTTTAATTAATCTATAAGAGATATTGTGGTTGCGTCAACAGGCATTTAAAAAGTAACTAATATGTCACCTTTAAAAAAATCTATAGGACTACAGGATAAGTAGTACTATAGGATAAGTTAACTTTCAGTTAGATATAATTACCTTTCTACACAAACGTAACTGTTGGTATAGTTTAATGCGAAACACGTACTATGCCCTATTATAATATTTGTTGCAATCGACCACCGAGTGGCGGCCGCCGTTATTTGAACCAATTGTATATAGGCTCTATGCCCCGACTTCGCCTGCAACCGTTAGCTCAACAATCGCTAACTGTCCCAGGAGACTCCGGTACGCATATTCATTGTTACTTATAAAATAATAACAGAACTGTCTGTGTGTCTTCCTGTGTTCTGGTTTTAATATTGATTCCGTTTACGGCTTTCGCTTTGAAGTGCAATGATGATTCATATTTGATGACCCAATTGGGTTCGCCCCAGGTCCATGGTACGGTACCCATAATAAAAGCGGCGCTTAGATTGGGACCGTACAGTTGGTGTGTTCATCTTTGATAGAGTCCAAATAGACATGGAGCGACCTCTTCAACCTCGCCACAAGCTACACAAATAGTGCTGCGGACGCATTCAGAATAATAGACAATTCTAAATACAATCCTGAATCGCGCTATGAGAGTTTTCGGTGCACGTAACATTTATACAAGGTCCCGACATGAACTGTTGGGGGCATAGTGGGCGCCCAGCCAGGCATACCACCCGCCTGGATCGAAAATCTTCTCTTTTCCGCCAAAGACATAAGAGCCCTATAAGAGGTCTACGTTCATAGTAATGTATGAGATGAAGGCTGCCAGCGGTTTGCGCGAAACGGAACGCGGACGCATTGAGCGCTCTCCTGTGTGTTTAATGGCTCTTGCATCTAATGAATATTGTATCATTTCCTCACATATTATATACACACACTTTTAAAATACACTATGCAATTATAATGCAAAACTGTTTTTAATAGCGCATGCTTGCGAATAATTTCGCTTGTGCAACTTTCCTACATCAACGTGTAACAATAGAATATGCAATCGCGTTATGTAATCTCATATATATATGATGGAAATATTCATGTAGTACAATCTATGACACTAGGACGTTAAACACCTCAGTCTTCCTGTGACCATGGTTGACGTATAGCAGCCGGAACGACGGGAGCTTAGAAACATAAAGTAACGCGATAAAATCTGTAAAATAAGTTTTATATCAATGTTTAGTATTTGCGTAAATATAAGAAATCAATATGGAAATATTCATCACAATTTCCGTTGTCATAGACTGATGCGTCGAGATCCTTCGATAAGTTGTCTCTGGTATTCCTCATGGCTAAATGTGCCAGAAGATCTTTCAGGATATAAAAATTATGTTATTACTCGTACTGCAATCGTATTTATTACTTTAGTCATTTGAGTTCGGGATTTTTTTTAAATTAGAATATTAAAAAAGATGATGGCCTGATTAGCGCAGTTGGTAATGACCCTGCTTTCTGTACCAAGGGTCCCGAGTTCGAGTCCTGGTAGGGACAAATTTTATGTGATGAGCATGAATGTTTATACCCAAGTCATGAGAATTTAATATCTATATAAGTAATATATACTAGGATCGCCCCCAGTCCATTGTACGGTACCCATAATTCAACCGTCGCTTAGTGTGGGACCGTATAGTTGGTGTTCGTCTGGCGATATTTATCTATTTAGATAAGTAAGCAAGCAATGTCCAAATAACATCAAGGGTAAGAAGGTCAGGCTACAATTTTCCAAATCTAAAAACACAATAATAATACCATCTGACCAATTAGAGACGTGCACGTGTGGTAAACGGTTACAATTAACAAAGGCTTAACTAACAGTTGCGCTTGCGCAATCACTGCGCAACGGTTTGGCATCTGGTTAATGTTGGATAATATAATTGTTATTTACATATGGTATAACTCGGTAGCCGATAGCGGTTATCTTGTAATAGTTACGTCAATACGGTTGGTTTACAATAAATGTGCCTTGGCACAGAAGGCAGGGTCTCTACTAAATGTGCTATTTGGGTGAATTAAAACGTTTTGAATCGATTATAGCTTCGTCGGACGAGATGTAACCTCAAAAAAAACATCCAGCATCTTGGGTACGCTACCGCATGGGCCAAATTTTTTACACTTTGCGTAAATATTATGTGGGTAAGCTGTTCTATTCAATTTTCTAACAATTTAAAAAGAAGAAGAAAGTTGTATTTTTTTATATAGTCTTATAATTACTAAGATATACCCAGTGATCTAGATACATAATTTCTTGCGTGTTTATTAGCTACCGCACTTCTTTCACCACATGGGAAGTTGGCACATGGCTGATGTGACGGCTGTGAAGATTATCTTCACGCTTCTGTCCAGTTTGGGGTCAGCAGTCCGAACGTGAGAGGTTAACCGTGACGAAGCGTGAATAACGTGATAAACATTGTGTTTGGTTACGGTGGTAAATCTTCCTGAAAACGTCTATCGCAATTCGTTGAATGCAAAGTGTGTTAGCGTGTTTTATTATTTTTAAATCATTACGAGTGGTGTGCAAATAAACAAGGAATTAAATGTAGAGTCTGTGTAAAGCGCGTGTTTGTAAGAAGATAGTATAAAAAAAAGAGCGCCGAGATTCCTACACTAGATTGTCGCACTATGGTGCGGTTTTCCAGCACTACGCAGTAAAAGGTTAGGGCTACCACGCCAACATATAATATTATAACATGTATATTTACATGCGAACAATGATTACTCATATATTTGCTTATAATAAAATATTGAAGAGACATACCTAATGATAACAGTAAAGAAGTCTTCAAACATTATTAAAAATATTATACTGTACTTCAAGTGCGAAATAATTCGTAAGCCAACCGTATACTTTATAGTTAGCGTATTTAAACATTTTGTATGGAGAATATAAAGTTTGAAATACTGTCTGCTAGGCGCTGTTCAATGTTTCAAACAAAATGTCTAAATACGCAGACTATAACTTACGAATAATCTCGCACTTGACGTACTGTTATTCAACATTCAGTTAAGACTTGTTTATTTAAATTCAAAGTACAAATAAGTAGGTAGTCAATTTTTTTTTCAGTAAAAGCCGGTTTCTACTTAATCTTAGCTCGTTGCCTGGCCTCCTGAATATTTTTTTTCCTTGCAAATTAATTGAAGAATTGGTCACCCTACACGGAATAGATTCCTGTGCAAGTTTGTAACATTCTTCGGACGAAAGCCGCATTTCACTTTCTTGCGAGTACGCACGGCCGGACCGGCTCACTTAGCGCCTTTTCCCCAAACATCTTAGAACAATAAGACAAAAACATTGCGTTTTTACAATCAATTGACAAGTTTTTACTGCAGTTATTGTTGGACGAACAGTTTTTATTCAACGATGATTTTATCTTAATTATGTTGATACAAAGTTTGTTGTCATACTATTTTAAAGTTTTTTTTTTTATTTTCCTGTTAGTAAATATTTAAGTTATTAAAAAATAAAATTCATAAATATATTTAAAAAACTGTATTAAAAACATCAATCAGTATTTTGTAAGAATATATATATTATGTTGTGTTGTTTCCGATTTTCCTTCTGCTTTGCAGTATTCTGATTTCTATGTATGTTTTGCGCAATAAAGTATAACATGTTAATAACTTATGTGAGTTCGCCTTGATGATGAGTGAGTCAGAACGATTTAATGTCTTATTCCTGAGATTATAACGCGTATGAATGCTAAATACAGATCCTATCAAACAGAATTCATTATTAAAAGTTTCTTTAATTACGTAATATATACCTCACCCTGCGACGGCGCACGTAGCAGCCTAGACGAGATCTTTTATTTAGTATAGTTTTCTTATTTTTATATAATTTACGAGGTCAATAAGATATTCATTTAATAATAACTAGCCGCGCCCTGCGGTGTTACCCGCGCAAAACTTCATGTCGATCCTTTGCTCTATGAAAAATTAAAACAAATCTATCCCACGGGAACCATACATTTTACCGGGATAAAAAGTAGCCTATGTGCTATTCCAGACTATAATCTATCACTGTGCCAAATTTCATCCAGATCCGTTCAGCCGTTCTGGCGTGATTGAGTAACAAACATCCATCCATCCATCCATCTATCCATCCATCCAAACTTTCACATTTATAATATTAGTATAGATTTAATATCGCCAGACAAACACACCAACTAAACGGTCCCACACTATATAACGTTTATATTATAGATACCGTACAATGGAGTGGGGGCGAACCCAGTATATATTACTTACATAGATATTAAACATCCATGACGTGGGTACAAATATTCGTGATCATCACACAAAGTTTTTCCCTACTAAGATTCGAACCCGGGACCCTCGGCATAGAAGCAGGGTTACTACCAACTGCGCTCATCAGGCCGTCATCGTATGTATTAATTGAAGTTATTAATAATGATACCTTATTACACGAATTGATGATGAACTATACAGAGATAACCACATGTCCAGATGACTATTTATATTTTACAGAGCCCTATTATATTAGATCTTGACCTGAATGTGTGTGTAAATTTAATTTGAGGCCATTGTACCTTTGGCAAGTTATGTGTGTCACTAATCAGAGTCAATATAATAACTTGATAATAGTTTTACGTAACAGGCTATAGTACACATATCGTCATGCACATAGTTTTGTGTTATTTAGTTTAGTGTTAGTTACTATAAAATCTTATAATGTATTGAAATAATACTATTTTTTCATATTTTATAGCGTTATTTTATATTTTTACGTTCTGAAGTTTCGGCTGATTTACAGCAACCATCGTTAAGGGAAACGTCGGGAATGTAAAAACATAAAATAAACGCGATAAAATCCGAAAAAAATGTTTTATTTCAATGTATAGTATTCGCGTAAATATCAGAAATCTTATAATGTATGTTTTTTATCTAAGCAATGTTATCATAGTTGTATTTCTCACAGGAAAATTATGGTATCAGGAATTTTGAGGAAATAATTAAAACCTGAAATTAGAATAGTAAAACGACATAATTGTCGACCATTCTAATAGTTATTTGTCATTTCATAATATTTTTTCATATTTGCATTCGATCGACTATTCCACATCATCTGTGATTTCTTCATCTGCCATTTCCCTGGTTTTAGTCTAGTCGCGTCTACCTTAGCATAGTCCTCAATCATGCAAAAAATTTACATATTATTTCATTTTATAGTAATTACTCGTTTTCACACAGCTACCGCGCGGTGTTCACCGGCTACAGTGGTTTCACTTTATTTTACACTTCCTTCTATCGCGATGTAGTTATGTAGAAAGCGACCAGTACCTCAAGCACAATATTACTTACGTACCGTTTCGGTAACGTAACGTCTGCCATCCCTCTCACACCACACATTTCATATATAAGTATGAAGTCTGTGGTATGAGAGAAATAGATTCCACACTTTCATTACCGAAATGATATAAAAAGCATAGATCTACTAGTAAAATGGATCGTGCTTGAGGTAATGGTCGCGACGATTACGTGTGTGTGCGCGCAGAGCTACTACGGACATAGATCTTGGGTTATAATATATTTTTTTATGATCATAGACAACATGTATGACACTATCTAAACTATGGTCATCCATATATGTAGATTACATTATCGTAGAAATATGACGCCCTAGATTTATGTCATACATATATATATATATGATAATTTGGTTTCCCCATAGCTACCTAATTGGGTTAATTAAGACTTAAGAGAAACTTATAACACTCCTCTTCGTGTTGTGTACAGGGTAAATTCGTACCAGGATATCCGGTTTGTATATTTAGCAACGATCTTCTAACGTATTGACACAAAATGCTATGACATTAACTAGATCAGTGGCCGTGACATATGCGCTGAGAGGTGATGCAGCCGCTCTCATATAACCACTGAAGCGTGCGCTTGCGCATGTTATGAATCCGCAATAACTAGACTGAGTCATAAAAAACTATTTGTGAGTATCGAAAAATATATATATATATTTTTTTTTTATTACATTATAGGCAAGTATTTGATCTCGATCCCACCTGATGGCAAGTGGCGATGAGATCTACGATGGAGCATACTTGCCTAGGTAGGAAGGCGGCAGTAGATAGAGACGCTACATTCACTAGGCACATGCAGCGCAACTGATCTGACCCGCCATCCATGAATGGCAACACTGAACATCATGCCGGAACACGGCTAGGCCGCTTGGTGACATGGCTTTGTTCAGTGGGTGGTGACTAGCCACGGCCGAAGCCTACCACCAGTAGAGTTGTCATCTGGTTGGCACCACCCAGGGTCACGTGTAGGTTATCTCGAGGGTACTTAATTCTCCTACGGACGAAGGTGACTCGACCCCAAATATATATTGTTTCTTATCTTTAAATATTAATTAAATGGCATCGAGTGAGATATTAACATACTAGGATTTCATAATTGTATAGTAAGTGTAGGACGACCTTGTGGGGCAAGGTGGACCGATGACATCACACGCGTCGCAGGAAGCCGGTGGATGCAAGTGGCGGAAGACCGTGATGTGTGGAAGTCGTTGGGGGAGGCCTATGTAAAGCAGTGGACGTCTATCGGCTGATAGATTAGATAGTTAATTAATCAGTAATTAATAACGGCACTACAACATATGTAAGGTATATAATCGCTTTGGTTGATATATGTAAAGATATTATAAAAGTAAATAAACAAATGTTTGTAATATTGAAATAAAACTTGTTTTAATTATTTTAGGGCGTTTATTTTATGTTTTTAATGTTATACAGTTTTATATAGCATGATTATGATATTCTCATATTCATATTTATTTTTAGATCATTGATCGACTGATGTAAATAAGACATTCACTCTACTAATAGAACGACGGGATAAGCGCCGTTGGTGGAGACCCTGCTTTCTGTCCCGATGGTTCCAGGTACGAATCTCGGTAGAGACAAATTTTGTTTGAAGTTTGTACCCAAGTCATGGATGTTTTATATCTACGAGTATATAAGTAATATATACTAGGTTCGCCCCCACTCCATTGTACGGTACCCATAATACAAGCGTTGCTTAGTGTGGGACCGTATAGTTGGTGTGTTCGGCTGGCGATATTTATTTATTGGTATTACTTCATCCAAAATAAACATAATGGAGTCGGAAAATAAATTCTTGGAACATGACCAATTGGTGCCGAGTTATTTGTGCCGCGCCCCTTGCTGGATGGTTGAGTAATCATTTTATGTATAAAATCTTAAACATTTTCATACTTATCTTCCTACTTAATTCATAAAAGCGATCATAGCTAACATAGTAGAACGTTCACATAGGAAATAATGCCTCAGGTTCAAATCCCGACACTTACATTTGAGATATCTGAATTTCATATGGATATTTATTTTTCAAACTTTATTATAACTTGCTTAACAGTAAAGGATTATGAAAGTATCGTGAGGAAACCTACATGTCTGAGGGAACGAAATCAGTTTACAATAGACGTGGCTACTAAGCCACCCTGAACTGGACTAGCCCCCCCTGAATGTGAAGGATATTCATCGACCAAGAATGAATCCCCCTCTCATTAAGGGGAGGCCCGTGCTCACTAGTAGAACATTTTAGAACTAATTTTTATTTTATTCTTCCTTAAAATGTGAGCTACTTTATACTTGTCCAATCTGGTGTTTTAATGGTCAAAAGCTATGTGATATGGAGAAAGATACAAAGTATTTAATAAATTACTGACTTATCGGGTATCATCTCATCATAATTGTCCGTATGTCGGGCACGCGCGTGCGCAAGTGCGCTGAGTATACCGCTCCAGTTACCGCGCGGATGGCACGCGACCGAGCCGACTGCGGCACAATTACACACGTCAAGCCTAGACTGCTCAAGAGTTTATTAAATATCGCCAGACGAACACACCAACTATACGGTCCCACACAAGTAACGCTTGTATTATGGGTACCGTACAATGGACTGCGGGCAAACACAGTATATAATACTTATATAGATATTAAACATCCAGGACTCGGGTACGAACATCACACAAAATTTGCCTCTACCAGGATTCGTATCTGGGACCACTGGGACAGAAAGCAGGGTCTCTACCAACTGCGCTTATCCCGTTGTTATATTAGTAGAGTGAATATCTTATTTACATCAGTCGATCAAATTATCTATAAATAAATATGAGAATATCAGAATCAAGCTATATAAAACTGTGTGACAATTATATAGCGTTTGCGCATGCACAGCAGAAATCGTCGAGTTATAAGTAGGATCTTGTATTTCCAAATTATTAAATCATGTATTGTAATTAAGTATATACTTCTGAAACCACCAAACAGTCTCTATCTCCCTCTTTCCCTATGATAATCAATTCGGTAGTATGAATCAAAAACAGAATTATAACAAAAATTCGTGCATCAAACAGTTAAGCCACTTTATTATACGAAACCATACATCGAGATCACTTGATGATTCTTGAATAACTTGATATAAAAATAAATGAATGACCTCAAACTTTTTGTGATACGTGTACAAGATCCAAATGGTCACATCGTTTTGGCATGATATCACAAACGTTTCAATTTAATATTCCTTTTGAGTATTAAGTACACGTCGGTAAAGGCGACATTCGTAGCACGACCTAGCCTAGTGCTAACATTAGTAGGTTGGCATTTACTAACGAAACAGCATTCGCAACGCGTACGATTGCGTTAAACACCATTGAACAATTAAAATTCCAATTTGGAAACCCATATATCCCTTACGACATTTAATCTTGACCCTATAGATTGACACAGTTGTCGTAAAGACGAGGTCAGGCGTTTGATGTATCGAAAGAGATTTGCGGAAGAAATCTCCGGCCAACCAAGATATTAATATGGATTATAAGTCTATAGTCCATGGGTCAAATAAAAAAGTGTCAAAGACTGGGTAAATAAATACATATCGCCAGAAGAATACACTATCTATACGGTCCCACACTAAGCAACGCTTGTATTATGAGTACAGTACAATGGACTGAGGGCGAACTCGGTATATAATAGTTATATGGATGTAAAACATCCATGACTCGGATGCAAAAATTCGCGCTTATCACACAATTATTTGGATAGTTAATCACAAATAACTTTATACAGATAATTACTTGTTCTTAGTTCAATCAGTGTCACCTCTACCACACCCTCTACATGCAACAAATGAGGTTAAAAAACGTAGGTTACCGAGTTGGTTTGTACTCTTTATATCGTGTTACATATGAACATAATTAAGAGCTAGTGTTGTCAGCTTTGTCATATTTCGCGGGACAACCACATTAATGAAAAAAAAAATATTGCGCAGAATATACTCCCCCCTCACCTTCAAAACATCTCCGGACTTTTTTGTGGAATATTAAAAAAAAAATATTATTAATTGAGCAGGGACTCTGCTAATTTACAAACGCTCCAATGGACTGCCGATTGAATGATTTTAGACATATGGTGGTCTACTAGTTTTTTTAAAACCAGCAGCTTTCCACTGGCCAGCCACTCAACTGCCATTCAACTATATAGTTATCTGACGTTTCAAGCAGTCGACACAAAACCATTGACACCGAAGTGAGACTCCATCGAGACGACATTAATGTTTTATCAGAATATCCTATCTGCAACAGTTGTAATGGAACCTCAATAGTGTGTCGCCTGAATGGCAAATGTATGTCATTTTATTTAAATTAGCAGGATGGTAGGTATTATGTTGTATACCACTGATTGCATATTTATTTTTAATTTGTTTGAAGGACACGCTATTAAATTCAACGATGACCTGTCCTTTAATTTTAAATGATTCATCTGGCTATACTACCTAGTAATAATAACATATTCTTATAGGATCGTGTCCGTGTGTCCGGCGCGGCCTTGTCCCCAGCCTCCTGTTACATTTGTATCGTGTTTTGTCACAGTATGTAATGTAAATCGAATTCAATTATATTTATGAGACAATACTGGTATACTGGTTTAATGGTCAATAACTTTAGACGCAAATTTAGCGCACTATATTTTTTTATATAAACACACCAACTATACAGTCGCTCAGTAAGCAACGCTTGTGTTATGGGTAGGTACCGTACAATGGACTGAGTGCGAATTCAGTTTTTTTTTTTGGGACTAGACCCGCCACACACACCCACCACTGCTACTCCTGTAAGCCAGGATCTACAGTGGTGTCCGATGATGACACTTTTTGACCCTCGGCGAGTCCCGGGATAAAGTTAATAGGAAGTGTTGGAAAAAGAATCGAACTCAGTATATAATACTCAAAGATATTAAACATCCATAACTTGGGTACAAACATTCGAGCTCATCACACAAAGTTTGTCCTACCAGGATTCGAACCCGGGAGCCTCAGCACGGAAAGCAGGGTTACTACCAACTGCGCTAATCAGGTCGTCGCTTCTTCATCTTAAACCACAAAAACATAACAACTAGCTACTTCTACATAAAACTGATGGACTAAACTCCATATATTGGTATTCACTCCAATGATTACCGATTACCATTATCAATCAATAATTAGCCAATGATCGTTGTTGGTTTCTGGCAGGTGATCGAGTGACGTCACACTGCGCTCGCGCAAACAAGTGGACATCGGTCCGGTAAACCACTCTCACTTTTAACGTAGCTACCTTTATACATATTTATGTTTATATATTAAAGTTTAGACAGCGTGATTCGGAAAGAGTATACTAAGCATTGAAGTGCTTTTTTAGCGCATTGGTAATCATTAATGAATGAATGACAAAAACATGTAAAAGACTATGACTTTGACATTTCTTGCAAAGCTTTGTAATCAATAATGACAAAAAAAAATAAAGGACGATTACTGAGTTTTCTTGCAATCTACGATCAGCCAAGTA
Organism: Pheosia gnoma; assembly: GCA_905404115.1. Taxonomy (NCBI): domain Eukaryota; kingdom Metazoa; phylum Arthropoda; class Insecta; order Lepidoptera; family Notodontidae; genus Pheosia; species Pheosia gnoma. The sequence goes on from FR989907.1 coordinate 1,164,740, forward strand.
CTTCTATAAATTTGAGAGAAGACCTTCTTGCTCTATAAAACTACTGACGTCATAAGCGGCAGCTTGCCTGGTTGCGCACGCGCAGGTGTGTGCCTATTAGTGGCAGGTTCCGGTACATTACACTCTCGCTTTCGTTACAGACCGCATAATGTTGAACTGCTATTATACATCTACTGAGGTGAAGTTACACGTGATTGACAAGTTGGTAAAATGCTCGCCTTGGAAACAAGATGTGCAGGTTCAACCCCCGGCTCGCAGCACTAACATCTCCGGATATTCATGTGAGAATCACATTTTCAATAATGATGATTACTTGCTGTAAGGTAAATAAATAATAAATATCGCCAGACGAACACACCAACTATACGGTCCCACACTAAGCAACGCTTGTATTATGGGTACCGTACAATGGACTGGGGGCGAACCCAGTATATATCTATACATATATATAAAATTGGAGTGTCTGTTTGTAATATTAAAATAACCGCTTTTTACCAAGTGCATTTAGATGTATACACGGTACCTATACCAAAACAACATTTTTTTATCTGTCTGTCTGTCTGTCTGTCTGTTTGTTCCGGCTAATCTCTGAAATGGCTGGACCGATATTGACGGGACTTTCACTGGCCGATAGCTGATGTAACAAGGAGTAACTTAGGCTACTTTTATTTTAGAGAAACTTTTTTGTCACATACCACGCGGACGAAGTAGCGGGTAACAGCTAGTAGTATATAAAAACGAATTCAGAAGCTCTCTGTCATTTGAAATAGCACCAAGGTGAGTTAGATTACGTTGTGTTCGGTGTGGACAGGGTCAAGTCGCATCCAGTATGTTAAAAAATCAATTCGACATTTCGATCATGTATGTACTTAGTCCATAAATCGTCTAGACGCGATCGTTTCCGAATTCGATGCTGAATAATAATAGTGCATGTCCTTGCAAAAATTATAATAAAATGTTATTGTTCTGTGCGTGATTACGTGTGGGCTGGTTAGTATTTTTTTTTTCGATTTAAGTACGTGATGTTACGATGTAGGATGTTTGTGGCCTTGCTAACTTGATCCAAAGAAGGTAGCCCGTTTCGCTAATCGATTAATATTTAGCTTGATATCATTTATTGCATCAGAATGCATGTCATAAACAAAGTTCTTTTTTTATAAAATATAAATTGACTTTGCTATTTTGTACATCATACACCATCGAGTATGTTTTTCCCGAAGGTAGTGGTGGTGTATGCTTTGCTAGGTAAACAAATGGGGGAAGAGGAACCCACTACGGACTCTCGGCTTTTCAACTTCTCCAGTTATAAACCTAACAAGTTGATCGATAATTAAAGAAGCCAACAATACCGAACTCCTCTAAGATGTCAGTCGAGAGTCTGCCCATCATGAGTGTGACCCTAATTAATATGCAATTCTCCGCGAAACGAAGCGAATCTAAAAAAGTCCTCTTCCTCATTAAATTATGTCTTGACTTGGTAAATAAAAAAAAATCTGTGAAAAAATAATAGGACAGAGTTTCCAAGTTCTATCAAGGTAAATAAAATAATAGTTTTTATATTTATGGACAAGAGTGTCCATAAATAAAAAAGCAAAAATGTATACCGATCGTTTCAAAATGAGAACGTCTACACGTGTCACGCAACGCACAGACTGACAGTACAAACAATCAATTGCAACATCAACACCGTTGCTCAATGCATATTTCGCACGCAGACAATTACTAGCTAGGCAGGCGCTTATTAAAAAAGTTGGCACAAGTAGCAAGAGAAAAATTGCAAAAATAATTATTGACCTAATTATTTTGTAAGTGAGATAAATATTACCGTGTATGTAAATCATTAAAATAATTCTAAATAATGGCAGATGCGTGATACAGGCCGACAATTGGTGCTATTGCCCCCCCCCCCCCCCTGAATCACAAAGTCACGACTGAATTATTTTATTTTGACCATTTTCAAGTATTGCTTGCTATTAGAAATCCCGTATTCGCGCCTGAATAATCGGTGTCACAATAAAAATTACCATAATAATTATATAGTCGATTATCGATATAATCGATTCACATCACATAATTCATATAGTTTTTTAAAACAGTTATGTCGTGACGTAATCGCTGGCACCTGTATTACTTAAAATGAATTCCAACTGAATCGTCATCAATCATTATATTGTATTGACAACTACGAAGTGCATTTTTATTGACTTTATTATATCAATCGATACAATGAAGCAAGAAAAGTTGGTTTATCATTTCTTTCACGTCAAAAAACCGCTAATGGCAACACATAATGATTACATAAATAATCGAAAAAAGAACCATTTGATTGAAATAATAAGATAGTTAAAAGCGACAGTAATTCGAGCGCAATTGCATTATAATACAACGGTAATACCCGATCAATTGTTTATTTCGCACGTGCTACGTGTGTTATGTAACATTTAATTTGACTTTTTAAGGACATATTAAATGTAAATGTGGCAGACTGCTTGTGTGATAAATGCCAAATGATTTTATACTGCAAGTTATATATAAACATTATATTATTGCTACATATGTATGTAGTTTGAAATGCATATATAATAAATAAGAATCCATCCATCCAGTGTCAAGGACGCCCACTGCTGGACATAGGCCTCCACCACTCGCATCCACCGGCTCCCTGCTTGCACGCGTGTGATATCAACGGACACTAGTGATGGGATAATTCATCTAGGAAAGCAAACCAACTCACTTTGAATCCATCGTGTATATAGGAATAAACAAAATTACTTAATTTATCCGATTATCCTTATTATCTGGATTGCATACCATCAGACTTGCATTATATTCAACCATTCAGTGAGTACGTACCTGAAATAAAAAAAAAAGTTCATTAGATATGATACAATCGATGATATTAAATATCAATCAATTTATTTTACTGCTGCCTTCTCTGACTCATAGTCATCATAGCTCATTAGATGTCAAAACGATGAGCACATTGCAACCGCCAATCAAATCCTTGGATTTTAAAAATGGAAAGCCCGTTCGGACGCGCTCGGCTCATCTCGGGCGCGCCTATTACGTCACCATATCGCTTTCTATCATACGTAATTTGGTTAGCATGGTGGATGGGTGTGGTATGCGGTTCTACAGGTGCTTCTTAAAAAAAACTTGAAATTGACATTATTTAGTACGCGGCTCTTACGTTAACATCTAGTTATGAACCTCGTCGTAAACCGCATCCATACAGCATCGGACATACCCGAAGGAGATGATAAGATAAACTGAATTTCCCTCAGAAGATTGGTTTCATGTCACATTTAGCATGCTTCCTTTGTCATAAAAGAGCAGTGATAGCCAAGTTGGGAGAACGCTTGCCTCGGCAACGAGGATTGCAGGTTCAAACCCCGGCGAATCTCGAATCTCTCTCTGCGAATCTCATTTTCAACCATGATTATCACTTGCTAAACGGTGAAGGAAAACATCGTGAGGAAACCTGCATATCTGAGAGAATCACTCGAAAGACGTGTGAAGTCCGCCAGCCCGCACTAGGCCAGCGAGGTGGACTATGGCCTAATCCCCCTCGCATAGAGGGGAGGCCCGTGCCCAGCAGTAGGACATTAAAAAAAGGGGCTGGAATTATTATATATATTTATACTTTGTCATAATCACTGCAAGGAAATTACCCCATAGGCGTTTAGTCAGGTGTCATTAGCAAACCTCATTAAGGATTTCTATGACGTGATAATTGCAACAGACTTTTCTATGCCTGCGAAGGTAGCCCTTATTGCGTTAGTAATAAAACATTGCGTGTAATGTTGTCATATGAGTACGGGGACATCACTATGCAGGTCGTATTGCAAAACTGTTGAGTGGTATAAGTGATGAGAGAACTAACTTATTAGTTACCTAGTTCCTTAGGAATATTAATATGGTCCAGCTATATAAGTAAGTCAAAATCTACAAAAGTTTCCAATTTCCACGATGAAGATGACAAGATTTATCTCGGGTAAAGGTTAAATATCTTGAAATTGTAATTCGGAAATTTACGAAATACCAATTCATTGATTGATTGTGTTATTTGTTTCCCACTAATGTTGGGCAAAGAGCCCTTCCACCGTCTCCGTATTAGGCTATAGAGGACCGGTCCTTCGTAAAGATGTCCAGATCATCCCGTTATCTCCTTGTACGTGAGCGTGCCCGTCTAGGCCTAGTCGCGGGCGTCTTGCATATTTGTGACTCTGCTGGTAGGAAATTTGGCTCAAAGGGACTAGGCATGCCACTAAAAAAAACTAAATTAAATAAAAAAAACAGGTGAAGTTATTGAAATAAGACTTGCGCAGCCACATACTTCCACCAATCATACTCCGTGAAGTTTCATAGAAAATAACACATATTTAATCAAAATAATGGCGGATAAAAACGCTTGTCACTTTGCGTTAGCTAGTCGCAACCACTTCTAACTTAGAACAGCATCGAAGAAATTAATCATTGGTATTCTTTGTAGCCCTTCAAAGGAGGCTGAACCATTCAGGCAGGTCATTGATCAACATTATGTTTGAATGCTTTTCATAATGTTATACAGGGCTTCTTATTATTCGCTTACACCAGACGTTTGTCCTATAGTATCAGTAATAGTTACCATTGCACAATTATTAAACTTAATAAGATCGACTCCAAACCTCAATGTTACAATAGTATGGAATACTGAAAATAAATATAATCCCAGGCAAAAAATATATAATATGTTTCAGTTTAATTATCTTTTTGAATAATAACGTACTACTTAACACGGTTGTCAACAGGCTTGTAAATGTCAGTGACCCAATATCAGCTGTTAAAAAGTTGAAACATTCAGAAGTAGGAAGCCATTTACTAAGCCACAATATTTTAACAAAAAGTATCGAGAGACCCCGTTAACAAACGGATAACTATTAGTTACTCAGTAAATTTATGCGATTATGAAACTTACTGTCCGCGAAATAGAAGCTATTATTGTTGCCATAACGGACAATGATATAATATCGGTAATAATGTCAATGGTGCCCCCGATTTTTTTGAGGAGCCATTTTGATTTAGTCGTGTTATAATACAAACGTTATTTATGATTATGTTTTACATTTTAGAAGTTTATTCATCGCGGGTTCAATGGTTTTGTATGGGAAATTTATATGGGGACATTAAAAAGGCTTCGAACTAATGTTTTTATCGTTAACTAATGCACTTGACAACAAAAGAATATTACTATGTTTATTACAGTACCCAGGTATTAACTGTTCGTGACTTCATCTGCGTAGATTTTAGTTTTATTAAATATCCCAATGAACCTTCCCAATTCCAGAAACAAATTAAAACACGACTTTGTTTTATATATGTATAACTAGCTGTTGCCCGCGACTTCGTCCGCGTGGTATTTAACAAAGACAACCGTTGACAACAGCCTGCTCGCGTGTTCTGAGCTCGCGGGACGCATTGCAGGTTGTTGCTATCAAACTTAATCAGGCGCTGCGCTGCAACATTGGTTTTAATTTTTTTTCGTGAGATGTAATTTTTTTGTCTAAAATAAAAGTAGCCTAAGTTACTCCTTGTTACATCAGCTATCTGCCAGTGAAAGTCCCGTCAAAATCGGCCCAGCCATTTCAGAGATTAGCCGGAACAAACAGACAGACAGACAGACAAAAATTGTAAAAAATGTTGTTTCGGTATAGGTAACGTGTATACATCCAAATGCACTTAGTAAAAAGCGGTTATTTTAATATTACAAACAGACACTCCAATTTTATTTATATGTATAGATGTATAGATATTTAATGTACATGTGTTTTACAGCAAGACAACCGCTCTAATCCCTGGCTATATGACATACTAAAGCGTGAAAGGATGGATGGTTCTTTGCATAGTTACTCTCAAATCTGCTGCCAAGGGCATAGATCAAAAGTTTGGGATCGCTTTTTTCAACGCAAGCGCAACATCGACTCTTCACAGACCATCAGCCGTGAAATCAATAGATGGATTTGAATATTCGAAATCACCGCCGCCAGGGTTGCTGCAGCAAATAAAACAATGATCATAAAATATTTTTTATTATATATGCAACTATAATTTCACGCTGTCTGAAAGTGTTATAACGGCTTTATCTAGCATTTATCAGCGGGATGGTTCTTAGCTTTGTTGCATGGAAAAATGTTGTACCTATATTTTTAAGATGAAGGCATCAGCAGATCTTTTTAAATAAGGAGGCCAACAGGATCTTTTCTTAGTGCTACAATCGAATTAAAAAGCGACCTTAACTTAAAAGATCCTAAGGAAACTCAGCTGGCTTACATTCTTTTATCGTATTTATTTTAATCGGCAATTTATTATGAATTTTTTTTCGTTTATTTCTATTGTCTGCAACAAATGTTTGGTTTTCGACCCTTATTCGTCAACCCTAAAGCAATGTTTACAAACCACCGCCAGATGGAGTTAGCCAACCGGTAAATTATATCTTTCCAGGGCGCTCTAAGACCTTTGTCCGAGATCGAAGTAATTCCCGCCGAATATCGTCATACCTAGCAAGTTATGAAATTATTTGTAAACAATGTAAACAATACGCTGAAAGGGTTGTAATAGACGCAAAAACTTAACAAATCGATACTTATGTAAGTTACAATTCAATGCAACGAAGAATTAGTGGTAGGTATGTATTACTTGTTGTTTTATTATCGGCCTGATTAGCATACTCGTAGTTGCTAGTAACCCTACTATCTGTACCTAGAGTCTTGGGTTTCAACCCTGGTACGAGCATACTTGGTGTGATAAGCATAAATATTTGTACCAGAGTTATATATGGTTAGGTCGTTGCTCTCAGTCCATTGTACAGTACCCATAATACAAGCGTTGTTTAGTTCGGGACCGTACAGTTGGTCTGTTTGTCTGGCGATATTTATTCATCATTAAATATATTTATATTTAGACCCGCTTAGTTTGATGTAGCGCTGATAATTATCCTGTTATTTCACATACCTGTATACTAATTTATTAGGACATTCAAATGTTATTAAAGTACCTACGTATGCTTTTTATACTGCTCCCGCGCATACTATTAGAAAATTACAGCTTAATCAATAATAACAGGACGGATTCGTTTAAGAACTCACGTAATGAGTACTATGTCCGGATCTCGGCCGGTGTATTTCGCAATGCGCTGCCGGGCGCGCGCGCAGGCGCTTTCACGCATGCCGAGAGGTCAGCGGTTGGTAAGCAAGTTTCCTACAATATCACTAGTACTAGTGTTAATGGTATAACAGCTTTTAACTTCGCTTATGAAGTTAACGATGTAACATTTTATAATGATGTCCGCAGAGCAGCAACGATTTAAGTCGGCGGTCCAATGTCGGCTTTTAATCAATAAGGTTAAATTCGCGTTTCCACTGACTCGATAGTTTTCCACGTTATTTTTCTTTCTCTCTTCATATAATTGCGCTCACGCCTCAAGATAAAATACGTAAAATGTGACTATCCGTGACTCCGTAGTTCCAAAATGGATGACGAATGAATATAATACAAAATATTGAAAATCATAAAATAAGAATATAATTTTAGAACAACGCACTTTCTTCGCTTCGCGCTGCGTAACTTTGATATTTTTTATCACAACCGCTCGGCTGGTTTATCGTTTTATTTAAATCTATTACATTAGTTGCAATAAAATCTCCCGGTTAGATAGTTCCATACCGTGGCTGCGGTCCACTGATCGCATAGCTAAGTCGACACTTCACTTCGGTTTTAAAATATCTGATTGAAATGAATTCTTGGTTTGAACGCGTGTATTTATTTGTCTTCTGTAGAACTTACATAACAAGACAGATGCACAGATTTTTTGGTCCCCGTATCTTCTCAGGTGGGAAAAGCAACATTTGACCTCCAAAGGAAAGCTTATTCATACAACATACAGCAAAATCAAAATAATATATAGTCGATAAGTTTTTTTAAATCCATTCGCGAATGACATGAGTTTCGAATAGGGAATCTCCCATTTCATATTTTAAAATCACTCCACTTGACGTTGGCAAAATATGTACCAAATGGTGGATAAGGCTATTCTCTAAAAAGAAGCTTTAAAAGCTATTGTAAAATGCTTACAACTTCTATCAATTCAGTATAGTTTTGAATGGATACAGCCGCTAATGTACAATTAATTGGTGATCATATTTACGTAACGTAACATTTACTGTAACTATATTTGACTTAAACTTTAATTCAACAATGTGCGCCTAGAGCGAGGCGATAAAAAGTTCAACATTAAAATCGAATCTAACAGATTACTATCAGCAATTACGTAGGTATATTTATGTAACTACAGAATGAAATAATCTAACAATTGTTTCAGTGATTATATCACAAGTACCATATCTACCGAAATCTATAATAATAAAAAAGTATGTGTTTAAAACTATTGGATCGACTATCCCATTAATGATCATTTAAATCCTGTTATATGTATACAGAGGCAATGTATACAACACTTTTTATTAGGCGCGGATACAGGATTTCGTTTAGGTGGGAGAGGCAATTACTTTGCAGGGGGGGGGGGGTGTCTTTCAGAAAAAAATAAACTTATATTTACGCTAATACCACACATTGAAACACTGTAATGGATTGGAACGAAACGTCGGGAACGCAAAATCGTAAAATAAACACGATCAAATCACTAAGATTAGTTTAATTTCAAAATAAAATTTGTCAAAATAAAGTACTTCAGTCGTGAGTCACGCAGAGGGACACAGGTACTATAAAACTAAAACAAAAGAGGTTTGAATACTTGCCTTATAATGGATTCAACAATATTCATTCCGGATCATTTTTACGCACAAGAGGATCGATTCTATTTATTTATATTAGTTATTCGATAGTCGACTCTACTTACACCCAATCGCAAAAGTGTTTGCATAACACTTAATATGTACTTGTTGGCTCTACCACGTAAGTGTGATGACTATATTATTCTTTGTAGTGTAGTGTAGTATCAACTGTCGGCATCAAATTCAAAGACAGATTTATTTCGAATAAGTACCTTCTGAAATAAATTACTTTTAAATAGCTTTAAGAATTGAAGTATAGCTACAAAATATAAAGGAAAATTTAAACTCAGAATCAGAATCTTAAATTAGTATATTGATTTCTTATATTTACACAAATTGTACATCTATACATATAAATAAAATTGGAGTGTCTGTTTGTAATATTAAAATAACCGCTTTTTACTAAGTCCATTTGGATGTATACACGTTACCTATACCGAAACAACATTTTCTTAAAATTTTGTCTGTCTGTCTGTCTGTCCGTCTGTCTGTCTGTCTGTTTGTTCCGGCTAATCTCTGAAATGGCTGGACCGATTTTGACGGGACTGTCACTGGCAGATAGCTGATGTAACAAGGAGTAACTTAGGCTACATTTATTTTAGAAATAAAAATAGGATCTCACGAAAAAAAATTAAAACCAATGTTGCAGCGCAGCGCCTGATTAAGTTTGATAGCAACAGCCTGCAATGCGTCCCGCGGGCTCAGAATGGGCGAGCAGGCTGTTGTCAACGGTTGTCTTTGTTAAATACCACGCGGACGAAGTCGCGGGCAACAGCTAGTATTGAAATAAAACTAATCTTTAGTTTTATTTCAATTAAATTAGTACTCATGTAGCGTCATTAGTTTTATTACGAATCATGAAACCAGAAAGTACTTCACCAACACACCGGCTCATAGGCGAACTTACACAGAAAATAAATGTCTTTGAAAAAACGTGCATATTACCTGAAAACTGAAAATCACAAAGGAACGATTTGTAGTTTGAACCTAAACACCTTATTTCGCGAGTAAACAGCCCAAGTCCACGCGTATGAAGTCACGGGCCATACATATAGCTATTAAAATAATTCACAAAGATTTTATGACCATCTTTTTTACTCATAGTTTCGTCAGCGAAAATCCTGTTGGGTCTCATCTTATATTTTGCAACTCGTCGACTCGCTAATGTCAAAGTTGACATGACACTCCTTCGACCTTGTGAAAGGTCATATTCCTATTAGCATATTAACGTGACATTTGAATTTGTAACTTAAAACTTAGCTTATAAGGTCCCGATGAGGATACGAGTGATATAAAAAAAATGATGTTTCTTGATTATCATAAAAATGTTGGCGGACTTACTAGTCGATTCACTAATGAGTGTTAGTCGATTTATAAGTTTTGTCTCTTAATTTTCATATCGTCTTGCTAGCCTTTTATAGTTTTTTATATTTAGCTGATAATGGTTATGACTTTAGATAACTAAATCAGGGATACTAACCTCGGTCCAGAGATAGTCAACTTTGGAAAATACTCTAAAACTTAGTAATGTCTTTTACGATCTAAATAAAAGCTAAAACATTTTATTGTACGAAATGACGATGTTTTATTCATTTATTAAAACAGCAAGAATACACAAGGCCGACTTTCCAAAGATCGGCATTTGTCTCTTTCAAATAATAATGAGGTTTTTGCCCTTTACACTTATAAGCGGCTTACAAGTGTACATGATAATAGTACTACGAGCCATATTGGTTGCCTACGAGCACAGAACAGGCTCCACTCGCGCACGAGATCTGCAAATGTCAGGGGTGGCAGCGCCAGACACGACTTTGACTTTTAGTTGAACGAACATTTTTTTTTATATCTATAACATTAGCAACATGTTATACATGATGTTATATCATTAATGATTCGATTCAGTTGTCAGAGCCATCTGTTTTTGTATTTTTTTTTAAGAATCCTGTCCTCCTAGTCCTCCTAGTCCTAGTCCTAGTAGGCTTTCTCGATCTTAGAAGAGGTTAAGGTGTCCAAACTGCACTTATGGACACATTTAAATGAACTAAAAAAATAAATATTTACTATGTTCTCATTACGTACTGGCCAACTATAATATTTCATCTAAATTTAATTCGAATAAAGATGGATTTTATCATCTTTTGTTTAAAGTTTATGTAGTTCAAGATACCTTACCCATTTTGAAATGTATGCGACGGTTGTTCAAAAAATAGGATGGATATAAATATCCAATATTTACAGTTGTGTAAATTATTGTCTCAAACCCCAAAAATATGCTATTTCTAATAGACACTATTTGTAAATAATTTGTATCGTCGTTGTAACCGCATTTACCGCTGAATTATAGTATGTGTGCCTTGATTACACACCGGAGACCGCATGTTCATTGTGTAATTGTGTGACTATAAAGACAGCTTTTAGTTGAAGTCTTATGTATCCATTCTGATTATTATCCTTTGGTATCGTCATTCTTCAATTTAATTTAGAGTAGACTCACTCACCTTTGGGTAGGTATTTGCAAACGTAAAATGGAATTTTATTTTTTTAAACATCAAACATGGGAAATTATATGCAGGTTATCCGTAGATTAGGCCTAATACACCCCCCCCCCCCCCCATAACTCTATTAGTAAAGTTGAGGATACTTTACTGACAAATTACCGGACTTCTTGAACTGGAAATGTCATATTTATTTGGTTGACATTGTATGTATTAAGTGAAATGTATAATTATTTGTTATAAGTTAACACTCTGTAAAATAGTTTAAGAGAGCCATCAGTAGGTAATAAATAAAAAATAGTCATTAATTTTTTTTTTCTACATCAACGTACTTACTGATTCATCTCTTAAAATATTTTCCACTATTTCTGTTACACCTTGTATAATAAACTAAATAACATTTGGTTTTATATGAGCACCTACTTTCTTTGCTAAGCCGCAAACTTGTGAGCTCGGGTGTGAGACTTGGACACACTCAAAATGACGTGATTGAGGAAGTGAGTTAATCTATGCAATGAGTCGTCCAATTTTCTCTGTTAATCACTAACGTGCGTTATGTGATCCAGTCCGGTGATAACGGCACTTTCACCCGGCCCCGGCGAGAGGGAGAGCCGCTCTGAATAGCCTCATTATATACAGACATTATAATATTTTATGACACGTCAGTTGGTTATGGTTATTTTCATTCATAGACAATACGTGTATTCAAGTTTTAGTGAGTAATTAAGGAACTTTATGTTGGTGCCATTAAATTGTGAGAATAACTAATTATAATAATGCTCTGAATGAGACGACCATTCCATATTTTTTTTTTAATATGGCATCACCATAGGTATTTTGCCAGTGTCAAGTAATATAAATTATTTCTGTTTTTGAGCATATGCACAGGCCCAAAGGCTAGGCCCAAGTAAAATATCCCCCCATCCCTCAATCAGTAAAGTGATGGATACTTTACTAAAAGGTTTTACATGGTTTTTTGTGAGAACTGAAAAGCCATGTTTCGTCACTCTGTTTCAATTACCTACACTTGTGCACTTTACCGAACCCATAATGGTTAATATTCCACTTATATCATTCACTTTAACTCGCAGGAACACTAGTTTTAGAAATTAAAACATAACTGACGCCATGACTTTTCAGTTTCCCGCCAAAAAAGTCCCATTCCATAATTCAAAGGGAGGCAAATTTCCATTTTTTTTTTTGTTTATTTGCCAGCTAGGATTAATTCCTACAACATTGTTTTAAAAAGAAGTATTACTGAGAACTAGACTAACAAAGTGAAATTGAGATTTTTTATTTGTATTTAACCCATATCTTCCCACTGCTTGGCAAAGGTCTCACCATAATCTTACATGCTTCTCTGTAATCAAATTGAAATAAATTAATTTAGATAAGTCCCTGTATATGTTTTTCTTAAATAAAGAAAAAAACTAAAATCCGCTCATATTTTGTATTTGGTTCCCTATTGACATCGTACTAGAAAATAAATGATTAGTTTATGGTTTAGCAATATTAAGATGGTTCCTGCTATTTGGTACAATGTTATAACAATATACTTAGTACGCGTTCTGGAGTCTATCTAGATAATGTCTTATAAGTTTATCTTGGATTCAATAAATTTCAACAAATCAGTAACAGTCTAATCAATATTATCTATTAACTATGCTATTGCTTTAATTGTTCTGCGTCTGCGCAGATAACAATAGTAGCCAACAAATCATAACAGCGCTATTTATAAACAAATATTGTCATGTACAGCAGTTATGAGTAGCAAAATAAGATGCGGAACCTTCGCGCTGCTGAATCTTTGTAATACATTTTAAGAATTGGAACATTGAACGACTTAGGATTTCACGCTTCAAACTAGCTTACTTAGTGATAACCTTTCTCCACACCATGGCGACGTCGTGACGGTGATGACAATTGGGTAATAAGTTTATATACATAATGCTGATTTTCAGAAGAATATCCGTTTCCAGTATGCACTTGTAGCTCTATATTCTTGTATATTTCGATAGGCTATAATATTGGGATTGGGACTGGGATTTCTGGATTTCATGTGCGAATCTCATTTTCAACCATGATTATCTCTTGCTAAATGGAGAAGGAAAACATCGCGAGGAAACCTGCATGTCTGAGGGAACCCCTCGAAGTGTTAAGTCCGCCAACCCGCACTGGGTCAGCGTGGTGGACTATGGCATCATCCCCCTCGCATTGAGGGGACGCCCGTGCCCAACAGTGGGACATTAAAAAGGACTGGTATTATTATTATTATTATGTATCTCTCTTTACACGGGCTATACCCGGATTTTTGGAAGGCTTGCGTGGAGACATGGGTCCAACACGTAGAGGCCCTTATTGAGAATTTTAATGTTATGTTATGTTATGTTACTTATTATTATTATTATTATATAATATATCATTGCAATATTTTACATCCATCAACGTCGCCTACCTCTTAAAGTAAATCTAGAGCATATAAAGCCTTCTGAAAACTGCATTACAACCTCGAGTTTATTACAAGCATGCACCTGACATGCAACTTTTTTTGCAAGTTAACGAGACAGTTACTGACGAATTCGATCGAACCGACCGAGAAAACTTGGAGCAACTCACGTTGAAATGGTCACGTAAAATTGAGCCACCATTTAACGCTCGCTCACTGGCGAGAATATTTAATAAGTACTGTACATTATAAAAGTGCGTTCATAAGGCGGTCTGTAAGAAAGTTGTGTATAATATTAACATTATGTAGGTATTTACTTATTAAATTGACAATAAAGAAAAAGCGATCAAGAACAAAACTTATGTAAAGGCCAGAACATAGGAAAAAAGAAACTCTACTCCTGTGGGTAGCCTCCCACAGGTAACACTGAAAGGCACTAAATCAAACATCATCAATATGTTGATATGATATGATAATGCAGCAGTGGCTCCATGGTATTACATATCAAGGGCTCGATGCTCCACATCTATAGCACTAAGCAATAGGCATAATCATATATAAATTTACCAAGAGAGTAGCTTGGTGTATACTGGACTCCCCAATTTATATAAATTTACAACTGCAATTTACTTTTAAGAATAATGTTATGTAGTGCTATTGTAAACTTTTATAAATTAGGTTGTGATAATTTTTTCCATCTTAATATGAATTTTACAATAAATGAGCTATCAGAAATTCATCTATAAATCCTTTCTTAATCTAAACCCCGGTACAATATTACATTCAAGATTAAACTAGAGTTACGCCAGAGCTTAACCTAGATCTGTGATATTTCGTCAGTATAGCTTAGTAACCTATAGATATATGTACTGAACCGACTCAATAATTTCTACAAATATAAACCCTATAAACACGAGATCTGAGTTTTCAGATTAATGTCCGATCATATGGTTCTGATAATTCATGGTCTCTCATAATGCTATGCTATGCTATCTTCGTCCAGATGGAAAGTGCAACGTGCCGCGATTGCTGATAGCCGAACGATTCTTTCACTTTTCACTCGATATTTTTGCGACATCCGCGCTAATGTCGCGGACGATTTCTAGAATAGGTGAGCGCTTTTCAAAAACGAAAGCACGAGATTGGAATGTCGATAAGGTATTTTCGTTATTTATAAGTAGTTTTGAATAGTGGCATTGTTATTTTATAAGCTTAGGCTCAGTCAGATACAATAAAGAATTGCGTGGTTCCACAAAAGTAGTGTAAAATAATTTAACCGATGAATCAGTAAGTTGCATGGATCACGTTGATGTATACAATAATTGTGTAAATGATGTTGGTTTTTCTTTAAACAAGGCTAACCAGTAGCGTTTGGTCATACGCTCAGTACAGGGAGTCAATTTTTAAATCTATACTAATATTATAAATGTGAAAGTTTGGATGGATGGATGGATGGATGGATGGATAGATGGATGGATGTTTGTTACTCTTTCACGCCCGAACGGCTGAACGGATCTGGATGAAATTTGGCACAGATATAGATTATAGTCTGGAATAGCACATAGGCTACTTTTTATCGCGGTAAAATGTATGGTTCCCGTGGGATAGATGTTTTAATTTTTCATACTTTTTATCGCGGGTAACACCGCCGGGCGCAGCTAGTGTCTAATAATTTGATTTATTTCTTTATGATTATCTTTATAACTCACTGTTGGACCTGTTCAAATATTTTACACTCCTATTTGGTACACACGAGACGACATTGAGGCCATCGCCGGAACTACCTGGACGAGGCTCACAAGAGATCGAACCCGATGGAAACAGATGGAGGAGGCCTTTACCCAAAAATGGGTACCCAACTAACAAGCACATACTTTGATTTGATTATTAATTATTTATATTTTAAGTTACGAAACTATATTTTAATAACTCTTAAAATCTTTTCAATTTTTTTTATTTTATTGTTTGTTTATTAGTCTTAGTTAATGCTGCTAAGTTTTTCTTATGTTTTTTCTAAACTAAAAATGTAAGTAAATCAATGTAAATATGGGAATAAAGGGCTTATTATTATTATTATTATTTGGTACACGTTACGGCACGTTATTACGTATCTACGTGAATAGATGTAAGTATTTTGAAAGAGTATTAATTAGTTAACCTAGCCAGCAAGTAATCTGGAAAGGAAAGGGTAACCAAATTAAGATATAATTACTTTTCTTTGCCCTTCACACATAATGAAGCCTTAGGTTAAATTATAATTAATTTCTTAAATCACTGACAATTATTTATGCACCTGAATACAGGAAACTCGTATTACTAGTTCAACTTACCCTTAAGGGATAAGGCGTGACCACATAACAACTCTTACTACATTCATTAGCGGCATACTTAACAAGTCAAACATTGCGTGACGTTTTCGACTCTCGTAATATTTGAATTTATATATCTCAAAAAGCTCAAGCAATTCTCAACTTTCCTATCACGGAATTGGGACTATTCTTCCGCGCTGTGAGTATTTCGATATACTATGTGCAAACTGTCCCACATTTTCGGGTCAGATTTTAGCGTGCAACGGCTCTGAATATAATCACCGAGTGTTATTGAAATACCGTAAGTCATAACATGTCTCTACATTGCATATGAATGAAAATTAATTACAATATAGAGTAGGGGCAGTGGATGGCGTAGCTATATGTAACTAAGGGCCCTGGGACAAACATGAAATTGTGGTCTTTTTAAACAAAGTACCTTAAAGGCGAGAAACTACTTCATCATGAGTCCCTTATCGCGCACTGCAGGGCATAATAAAGCAAAAGTAGTATTTGTAACGTAGCAAACAATTGTCGATGTTTGTTTTCCAAAGGACGATATTGGAGGCCAAGGAGCCATTTGGTAGCTGGACTTCAACGATGGCTAATAATAATAATATTGTCAGACCAACGATACCAAGTGTACGGTCAATGGACTGGAGGCAAGCCCAGTGTATAATTCTTATATAGAAATTAAACGTCCATGACTTGGCACAAACATTCGTGCTCATCACACAGTTTATCCCTAACAGGATTCGAACCCGGGACCCTCAGCACAGAAAGCGGGGTCACTACCCACTGAGCTAATCAGTACGTGAAATCATTTGGTAATTCATTTTACGTAATCATAATTCTGTTAGTTTTCCATTTGATAGTTAATCTCCCTTTTTAAAAAGGCCATCAATACATTACATAGAACAACTAAATTAAATGGA
This sequence comes from Pheosia gnoma, assembly GCA_905404115.1. Lineage (NCBI taxonomy): Eukaryota > Metazoa > Arthropoda > Insecta > Lepidoptera > Notodontidae > Pheosia > Pheosia gnoma. The sequence goes on from FR989907.1 coordinate 1,181,753, forward strand.
ATGCAAACACCATTGTTTGATCACCTTCCTTGAAGCGATACCATCGCCATGGTACCTTATCTCATGAGAAGTTCAATTATGCTTCTCATTGCAAACCTTGTATTGAGCCAGCAATGGACTGTTAATATCAATGTTTGTTTTCTGTGGGAGTAACCTTTGAGGGCAACATTGTTTCTGATAAGATCTGGTATAACTCATGAAGTTTAATTATTTCAGTTTGGCTATATTATTATTAGATGTTGTGAATAACATTATTCAAAACAAATACCGATTACACATGTTACATACTCTCGACCTTAAATTAATTACAATATGGCATAATTTAAGGTGCCGAAAGCATTGGGGTGTCCTGTCTGTGATAATATAGAACGTGAATATTAATTTGAAAACTATTCGCTACTATTAACTATTGCTGAAAGCGAGGACGCCATTTTCATTTCTTCATGTCACATCCATTATTTTATTTATAATGTGTATTTATTGAATTTAATATTGCTATTAATTACTTGACACTGGCAAAATACCCGCTAAGTTGCGGGTGAGGCCATATTCATATCCATTTTATTTCATCGCATTTCATTTCGTAAAGAAAGAAGAAGAAGATTGCTGAAAGCAAATACTGCAGGTAGAGAGAGCGTGGGGTCTCGTTGTTTCTCTGTCACACACGCGCTGAAGACGATGACGTCATAGCTCTGTGTTTTTTTCTGATTGGAAACATACGACGTCTGTAAATTTGAAATGTTTGAGTTATATCGGAATAAAGTTCAATATCAGAAATCTTAACACATAAATTATGCAATAAAAAATACAGGTTGTCTTTTATACCTACATTGATTACCTCTAAAACAAAGGTGACATAAGAAAATTTAATCAAAAGCATACACAAGTAGGCCAATTTAAGTAATATCGATGATTAGATTGTGGTTGAAACTAAACCAATGAACGCGGGGAACAATTTCATACAAAATAAAAGTATTAAATAACAATTGCGATATAGCTTAAAATTCTATGCATCAGTATATATACAATACAGAAAATGTGTCGTACAATAACACGCTTCTATAAAACCATCTATCCAATGTTATTGTGGGATATACAACCTTAACAGTAGCTATGAGAAGGGCAATGCTAGTCACCTAACCAGCCAGTACTAGCTTGTGGAGGTCAGAGTTGATTGGTGGTGAAAGTCGAATATCGTATTGGATGATTAAGTCTATAATTGCTTATAAAGTATGACTCTGTTTACAGATTTCGATTCCGGTATCTTTAAATACCATACAATTTATCATAGTTTTGTGCAGGCAACTTTTGTAGCTAGGAAATAAATTCTACGAATTTTCGTTCTGAAAATAGTGCAGTGTTTTACTTTCTGCATAGATCGGACTGCAAACAACTAAATATGATGGTACCCCAGTTCAAACTATGACACTAGGACGTCAAACACCTCAGTCCTTCCGTGACCATGGTTGCTGTAAAGCAGCCGAAACGTCGCGAACGTAAAAACATACAATAAACGCGATTAAAACCGTAAAATTAGCTTTATTCAGTGTTTTACTGTTTATATTAGGAAGACAAGTTAGGTATAACATCGTGCATATGTCTTAAATATGCTTCTTCAAATATTTAAACGAAACTGGGCAAATTTAGAGACGACATAGGTCATTTGTACTGATACCTATTAATAAATGGTAAGGAGTGATAACATAGCCTATTATTATACAATTCGCGTAATATACTTAATAACTTAAGAGACCCCGAAAGCTATTTCCCACTCGCCGAATAAATGCAGAACAAACGATTGCGCGAATCCGCATATGAATGTGTGTATGGAAGCCGAATGTTTGCGTTCGTTAGCACACCCGCTGCTAATTATGGCGGGTAGCGTAACACGCTTGCGACACCGCATATCGGAAAACGCGAATTGAGCGTACGATGCCTTCGGAATCGGGTCGCCGTTTGAGAATAACCTTTGAATAGGTAGATAGTGTAAGTTTCGAAGAAGTACCGCGAACAAGTTTTTGGCGGTTTTGTAAACCGCGATACTGAAATTTCTAGCTATGCGGTATTTTTATAGATAGTTCGTTTTTGACTTAATCGATTGTCAAGTCTTGTTGTAATAATTTCATGCATAAAGCGGGAACAGAAATATAAGTAGCTTCAAGATAAGCGTGGAAGAAAACGGCCAAATATGAGCACAAGCCAAAGAGAAGTTTAATTTAGGAAAGATATTAAAAGAGATGAACTATTTAATTTAATCATGAAAAAACACTTTTAACATACCGTTTTTACTTATTATATAAGTATGTAAAGTCCGCCATGAAAGTGAATTATCAGTTTTAGTTAATGAAATTTTCACTGAAGCCGAAATTTAAAATGTTCTTAGTTCAAATTAAAAACAAATGACGACAATAGCCCTTGCCATCCTATAATGTGCAAACGATATTCGATCTTAAAGGGATAAAGGAATTTCTTGGCCGACTATATGTTGTAACATTCTGAGTTTCGATTCAAGCATAAACGAATTCGCATTAAAACACGTCCGAGCTAGTGCACGCCACTCGGTGAGTCCTTATAAAGGTTATTCAAGGAAGACGACTGTATTAATTCTTAATAATGACAAATACCGAAGTTCCTTTAAAACGAAACACGTTTTAAACATGATATTACTCGTATTCTTGTAAAAACCCAGGCTTGTCTTTTCAACTATTTAAATTGGGCAATTTCGGAATGAAATTAATTTTACTTGCGCATTGTCAGTTTTGAATAGTAAAAAGTTTGGCACTTAACTACCATAAAAATGTGGGCATATATATGGACAAAAAATAATAAGTGAAGGAGTTAGGCCGGTTATTTAAAAAAGGAATGTTGCCTACAATCTTGTCATAAATTAAAACTAAGTTTATATGCCAGCAACATTGTTAATTATTTTTTAAATCGATGACAGATTAAAAATTACCGAACAGCGCGAAATGTACCTAACAATAATTTTGTATAATTATTAAATTATTCGATTGAATACTGTTTGAAAATGTTGGAATCACGAATTGACCAATTAATATTTTCGATGTGATGCCATTGCATCTACAGTTAAACCTTAGGTTAGTTGCTATCTTCATTTTGTTATTTATGTAATATGTTCAAATGTACATAAATTATGGTCTGATCCCCCTCGCATTGATGGGAGGCCCGTGGCCAACAGTAGGACATTAAAATTGCTGGTATTATTATTATAGATAACATTATTATAATAGTCAGTAGAAAAAGCTTTTCGCAAGTAACTGGCGTTTCTATTTAATTCAATTACTTACACAAAATATTTGAAGTTTGCGCTGTTGAGAAATATACATTTTGATACCTTTTGTATTTAAAATCTACAGACATAGAGACTCGTTGGTAATATGCGTCAAATATCGTGACACAGCTGTCACGATCGCCTGTGAGGAAATTCCCGGGCTGTGTGAGTGGCCAGACAACAATTATAAGTTTCGACAATGTCCGTAACAATAGTGTTGACATTGAAATAGCTTAACGATAAAATTAATTTGCAAACGTTATTTGTGGGCTTTTTTTTAAATATCGATAGACTCTCGCTTTGCTATGTTCATCAATGTCACACAGTGTTACCAACCCTACTGTTTTAACAGTAGATTTGCTGTTTTCACATTTATCCCCCTGTTTTCTGTTTCATTCCTATTTTTTAATGTTTTTCAATTAGCGTTAATTATACCTACACAATGAAAATATTTTTTGATACCCATAGTGGTAATAAAACGCAATGACATTAGACGGCAGTATCTGCTCTTGTTGAGATTCAAGGGATTTCTCACATTTTGTGAATTGGTGAAGAAACTTTTGTGGCTACCACATAGCAGCGCCACCGTGGAAAGATTATTTTCAGCTATAAATAATATGAAAACTAAATTACGCAACAGAATATCGACTTATTGCACACTAAATCCGAAATAACCTAGTGCTACTCATTTTAAGCCACAGCTGCAAATGAAGAAATTTAACAAAAATATGTATGATTTTAATAAGGAAAATGAGTCTGAAAATACTGAACATGAAGCAATAGAGGATGAAAGTGGACAATAATTTTATTTGAATTTTTTTTTTTAATTTGTTGTGATCAATATTATAATATAACAATGTATGTGGGTCCTGGTAACTAATAAAAGTAGGTGATTGTTTTAATTATATCAGGAAATTATGAAATCTGCCCTTTTTTAACCGACTTCAAAAAAAAGGAGGAGGTTCTCAATTCGGTTGTATTTTTTTTTTTTTTTTTTTTTATGTTTGTTACCTCAGATCTCCGTCATTTATGAACCGATTTGGAAAATTATTTTTTTATATGAAAGGATATGCTTACAGATTGGTCCCATTTTTTTTCAAAAAATAGTTCTGACCATGGGATCCATGAGGAATTGAGAGAACTCCTCAAATTTTATAGGCATACCTATAGCAATTTTGGTATTTTCATCAAGAAGTCAAGCATTTGCATTCAGAAAGTATCATTTGCTGAAGTAAAAGTGATGAAGAAGACCACAAATGGCCACCGGAACTTGTCAGCGATACGTATTTCACGGGTTGCGCCAAGATAATCTCGATTATGATCGTTAAGCGACTATGACAAAGCAAATTTAAAGAAATGGTTCTGATGAATATGGTACCATCGAACTGATCTGATGATAAACCCAGGAGAAACCGGAACATTGTAATAAAACAATGTATCCAAGCCGTGTTTGGGCTTATTGAAATTGTTATGGGATGCACTTTGGCTATAAATAAAACTTTTTCGTGGATGTTCCGATTTGGATTATTCTTTTTTTACAGAATAAGGTAGACCCTTTTAAAATTCAGCGAGATTGATTCAATGGTTTTTATTTTTAACCGACTTCATATCTTGATCTCTTTGAATCTATATTAACCTCGCGATGATGTTGTATTTGGTATACCTATTATCCAGTAAAATTATTGATATAAAAATATTTTTAGTGACAAAGAATAGTAAATATATCCACTAAAAAGTGTAAAATAAAAAACTTTTTAACAAAATAAAAACCGTCTTCAAAAAACTAAAAAGCCAAAAATAATCTAATCTTGAAATCTACCTTGTTTAACTAACTCAAATATTTAACTAATCTGAAGTCGGTGCCAAAAAAACTACTGAGTCGAGTATTGCCGGTCTGCGCCAAAGACTACTATACCTACAAATTGGTCCACGCATCTCGTTACTGGAGTATACTTTTGCTATTCTTCGTCGGTTGCGATTATAAATTGAGATATAAACTATCCTATAGGATAGTTTATATCTCAATTTATAATCGCACCGACCTATTAACTAAACCGATTTAAATAAAATTTTGCAGTATACTGCAAAATTTTATTTAAATCGGTTTAGTAGTTTAGGAGTCCATAGTGGACAAACACCTCGACACGTAATTTATATATATCTATACATACAAATAAATAAAATTGGAGTGTCTGTTTGTAATATTAAAATAACCGCTTTTTACTAAGTGCATTCGGATGTATACGCGGTACCTATACCAAAACAACATATATTTAAATTTTTTCTGTCTGTCTGCCTGTCTGTTTGTTCCGGCTAATCTCTGAAATGGCTGGACCGATTTTGACGGGACTTTCACTGGCAGATAGCTGATGTAACAAGGAGTAACTTAGGCTACTTTTATTTTAGAAAAAAAAAATGGATCTCACGAAAAGAAATTAAATCCAATGTTGCAGCGCTGCGCCTGATTAAGTTTGATAGCAACAACCTACAATGCGTCCCGCGGGCTCAGAACGCGCGAGCAGGCTGTTGCCAACGCTTGTGTCTTTGTTAAATACCACGCGGACGAAGTCGCGGGTAACAGCTAGTTAAGATATATAGCACCAACTATAATCGGAAATATAGGAAAATCTCTAAGCAACCAAACGGGCATAATAAATAACTATACACTTACCTAGCTTAGCTAGGTCGCGGCTTACGGTTGGTTGGCTAGTTTAAGCGCATCTTGATGGAGGTTATGAAACAACTATTATGCGCATGCGCCGCAACTGCTGTATCTGTGTCAGTTTTTGCCGGGCCCGTTTTCTTTAGTAAACGATGTCTCGGACTGATATGATATAAAATCAGTTATTCGTTCGTCTTTATAGATATTTTGTATAACTTTAGAGCAATTATTTCTGTAATTTTCAACCACATGTACCTACTTAAAATGAGAAGAGATTTAATTGGACCGTAAAATGTAGTCTCTATTTTTCATATAAATTACATCACATTATATGAATACTAGCTGCGCCTCGCGGTGTTACCCGCGATTAAAAAATATGAAAAATTAAAACAAATCTATCCCACGGGAACCATACATTTTACCGGGATAAAAAGTAGCCTATGTGCTATTCCAGACGATAATCTATCTCTGTGCCAAATTTCATCCAGATCCGTTCAGCCGTTTGGGCGCGATTGAGTAACAAACATCCATCCATCCAGCCATCCAAACTTTCACATTTATAATATTAGTAAGATTAGTGAGATGAAGTATCAAAAAGTCGTTAAGGAAAACAATCCACACTTTTAAAATCGTCATCGGCCGTATCTCGTTGAACTCTTTTGTATACCAGAACGGCGTTAATATACTCCATGGGCATTACGATGCAACGTGGGTTAGATATAGTTTAAAAAAAAACTCGTTTTACGTAAGTACATATGTGATGTACTCTCACTAGTTACGGTACATTGTTACGAGTAAAAGCGAAAGTTGTAAAAAACATGATTTTTACAGCTTTCATGTCCTTGACTGATGTAAATAATTTTACATAATTGAAGATACCGGTTCATGTATAAATGTTGTAAATTTAATTTGATAGAAATGTAGATGTATGTAAATACATTATGAAGTTTCAACGATACTTATTATAATTCCGAGTGGATTGTACTATATTCTAACTTACAAGTTTTTCAGCATTTTATCTTATTAGCTTGAGTTTTCTTGCTAAGTTTAAATTAGACAAAAACTTTGTCCTGCATTCACAAATTAAACACAAAAACGTAATTGAATCAAGACTATTGTACATAAATGACTGTAGTGATCTATATATAGTCGTTCAATAAAGTAAATACTTAGTTACATTGCTGTGAGGCACAGTCTACACGATCGAGTCGCGAGAAGAGCCGGAATTCGACGGAGAACGTGCTCCGGCGCAGCCAAGGACGCGGCGACTACGCACGTCAAGAGAATAAAATAGAATACTTTAAGTAGTAATGTATAATCCCATATAAATACTTATGTATATTGGATACATAGGTATTTATAGTTTTATTACCCAAAATAATCCTACTATTATTTAATATGAATTATATGGTAAAGTGTGTTAGCTATAAGTTCGTAAGTATGTCTGAGCGTCGCGCGAAAACGGCTGAATGAATTTGAAAGTATACACGTAGGTCATACCTGCCTCTATATTCAGGAATAATACTGTAATGTGTATCTGTTTTCCTAATCCTAAATCTACCATCCGCGGGTAAAACTAGTGGATAATTAAAACAGTCTTCTTTAAATAATTTTGTATAGCTTTTGGTTATTCGAATCGATTTTGAGCTTCCAAAAGCTTTTATTCGTAATTCGACCAGAATGTGTGACTTTTCGAAAACGTGCTCAACTCCTCTGTGGAATGCAGTTGCACTTACTTACATATGAATACATATATTCATATACTCACGGCTGCATCCTATGAGGGTAGGCAAAGACGCAAGAAACCCTTGAAGTTAGTCATAGACTAGGATCCTGGCATACTGCTTTTACTTTATCCACATTTATACAGCTTCTTTTTATTGAGAGTGCTACGGGTGGAGTCCGATAAAAGTTAAAAATGAATTTGGTAATTATTAACTTTTAGCAAATACATTTATTTTAAAGAATACCTATCATCTATGAAACTTTAACGTTTTTTTCAATTACCTATATTACGATAGCCTAATTTGGTCAAATCAGTTGTGGATACACTGCAAAGTAGACCCTATGTTAAAGCGGACGTAAGTTAAATGCTACATAGGCTTCAAACCTGGATTTAGAAAGTAGGAATGTCGTTATTGCAAAATACAGGAAACTTCAAGCGCCTACATCCATCAATTGAGTATTTCCCAAGGTGCTAAAGTACTGAGTTTTTCACGACTGATACTTTATTTGTTTCTATAGGTCTTCGTGTCATAATGAACCGGCCATTTCAATAAAAAATAAATTCATTGAAAATCGAAGTATTTAAAAATACGCGATTTATCTAGCTCGAATAAAGTTACTAGGTCTTCGCTCTAGAATTGATTGCGTTAATTTTAAATTAACTAGCTTGTGTTTTTTCTCTAAACTAAAAATAAGCAGGCAACGGCGACGGCAAATGGAGAAATCTGCGCAAAACAAATCAAGTGAAATTCCGTAGTCGATTTTATTCGATGCCGCTATTATAACGATTATTTATCAACCAGTTTGTTACCCAACTGATCCGGACGTAGATGGGCTCTGCCGCGTATGCCTTTAGTAAAACTGGCCAATTTGTGTGATTACGTATGAGCCATGAAACTAAAAAGCATTATGAGTCGTTACGAAACGAGCATTATAATGGACATTTAATGAACTAGGCTGTATCATGTTAACCGCTGTGCTTTAGATTTTAAAAAGAAAAAAAAACCACTAAGAATTGCATAGTTTTGTGCAATTCTGATTTTAAATTATAATTATTATTGGCGGTCAAGACAACCTTTCACTTATCTATTTCAGTCATAAATGTAACTTACCATTTTAAGTGCAGTGTTACACCACCTCGTCCTGTCAAAGTTCCCCATCCTTTCGAATGACACCAAGAATGTATATAGTCTAATTTATTTAAAAAACACAAAATGTTATTCACATTATTCACAACATCACATGCGAAATCGAACCGATGCACATTTATAAAAAAACTTTTGACACTGGCCGTGAACACTTAAGAAAAATTAAAATCGCGTTCGAATTTCAAGTTTCGGCGGGAAGCGTCGACTTGCGCGGACTGCGCGCCACAGACTGCCAAGATGGCGGGCTTTTTTTGACGGTTCACACGAGTCGATTCACTTTCTACGACCTTACGGTGTGTATGCGACTTGTAATTAAGCATACAGATTTACGTAATACCAACAGCGATGTAACCCATGTCAAATTTGATTTCCGCGAAATATTTGAATTTTTTGAAAAATTACCGTTTTAAACGCTTAATTTTGGAGTTAGTTATACATTAAAGACGGTTTACACTTTCTTTACAGTTGATTTTATGCTCACGGCATATTTGATTGTTAATTGGGGATTACGTGCATTATCACAACGGGACGGACGGATCCAAATAGCGATGCATTTTAGAACTAAATATAACTACATAGCTACTAAAGTAAGAAGGGCAGAATCTATTCCTTTCAATTCCATGAGATAGCAGGATACACACAAGGTATATATCATGACGGCGAAAGACCGAGTTTGAAATCATTCCAACCCAAGTGCTGGGCATTTCCTGGCTCAGCGAGTAGCTTTGGCAATTCAGCGAGGAAATGCGGCCACCATCTTGGGCGATTCTGCATGGGCCAAATGCAGTTTTACACTTTTTGTAATTATTACGCAGGTAAGCTTTTCTTTTCTCTTTTTATTTTAAATTTGTTTTGTATAATAATGTTATTTTCTTCCAAACTCTTTCTTTAAGTTCAGTTAGATTCGTAGCTTACATAAAAAAGGCAAACCTGCTTAATTTCTTGGCGGATATCATTCCACGTATTGGGATATCAACCGCAAATATGTAGTTCCTCTAATGTTTTTCAAACCAGCGAACGTGTAAAGATGAAGAATCTGAATGAATGATAGAAGGAATCGTCTATTATTAATCTCAGTTGGCATAGAACTAAGTCCTTGCATAACCATGCAAGGGCCTTCCTCATCTACATGGTGTACCTAAAACGTAAAATAATATTTTAAGTAAGTAATTTGTAATTTCTTAATGAAGACATAATTCTCTTATTTTCTCCGTTGCAGGGGCGTATTATGAACTACTATTTCAGGAGCATAATTAGTCGAAGACATGTTTCCGCTAGACAGTAAGTACTTTGTATCGGTCTGTAATTTTAATTGTAGGCAGAGTGACCATGGTTGCATTAATGCCCCTTCCACACCACGCTCTTGAATATAAAATAACGGCGCCGACACCATATACTTAGGTACGCATGCATATGTGTGAATATTAATTCGTATTCTTAATACAGCCTGTATATATTCCACTAGTTTTCGATAGTGGGCAGCTACACTTGACCTTGTAATCAATAAGCTTACTTATTTGATCGTTACACCGGTCGGCATCTGTGTATTACAAATTGTAGGATCAAGTTCATTTAATCTCAGCATCTTTGACGCACGCCGAAGCAAATATGATGTGACAATATGGACTTATTTGCGGTAACACAGAATTAAGTAGGCCAGGATTGAGACTTATGGGAAGTGTATACATATAAGACCTTGTAGGTGGCTGTGGAGCATTCAATAGACTAGCAAGGTAGCACGTTATGTCATATATTGGGTGTCGCACGGCATTGCTTTCTCTCTTTCTTGATTATTAGGAAAGAATGGCACAAAATTTACATCCATATATATACTTTATTTATATTATAACGAAGTTTTGTTTGTGAGTTTGGATGTAGTGAGTGATATTCGAAGCAAATGATCTGATCCCGAAAATTATTTCAGTAATAGAGAGCTACCTTATGCCTGAGGGCTAAAGACTATACTTCATAGAGATACCGCGTAACGTAGTATTTCATATGTTAGTCGGAACGGTATTGAGACAAACATATCGGAAGTCGTGTTTATATGAACTGCTTGAATTCTTTCATGAGGTCATATGTTACACGGTGACAAAAATATCGTGAGTCTTGATTCGCTTGGCTCATGTTTGAAAGTAGTCAATCGGGACATTGCAATAATTATTAATGCATATACCAAAGTAGATACCTGCCTATAATAATAATATCGCCATACGAATACACCAACTATACGGTCCCACATAAAACAACGCTTGTATTATGGGTAGCGTACAATGGACTGGGGGCGAACCCAGTATGATACACATATCAAACATCCATGACTCGGGTACAAACATTCGTGCTCATCACACAAAGTTTGTCCCTACCAGTACCTTCGGCACAGAAAACAGGGTCACTACCAACTGCGCCAATATCGTCAAAATAGTTACAAAATGTTAAGCTACAACTTTACCACCCGTTCGGAATGCCGTTCCTATCGTTAAGAACGGGTAAGAAACTCCGTGGTTGCTCTTTTCAAAAAGATATTTAACATTTTTATAGATGTGCCGAATAGACCTAATAGCATGCGTATATAGCGCATGCTATTATTAAGCTAACTGAGCTTTATATCCGAGCACCACACGTGTTCGTGTGTTCTACATTTTACGCAAAGCGAAGCTTAGTCGACGAGCGTAGCGTGCCCGTACGCAGCAATGGGGTAGCACCTTTACGATCGTCAATGTTTGTGCGACCTAAAACCTACATGCCGGCAATCATAATTCATAATTGACGTTAGCTATCTTCAAGTTAATCATACGTCTTTTTCGTCCTCAGAAATACCTACAAAAGAAAGTATCCAACCATTAATGAGTTAATAAGTTTAAGTTTTTATATTGATTTCTTATATTTACGCGAATACTACACATTGAAATAAAACTATTTTTTGAGGATTTTATCGCGTTTATTTTTTGTTTTTACGTTCCCGACGTTTCGGCTGCTTTACAGCAACCATGGTCACGGGAGGACTGAGGTGGTTGACGTTCTAGTGTCATAGTTTGACGGGGTACCCTCATATTTAGTTACTTGCGGTTGCGGTGTTTAAGTTTTTAATCACCAAAGTGGTTGTTAGGCGTGGTTTGTGACCAGCGCTCCGACGACATTCTTGCCGCTAACTTTTTAGAACTCGTTCGGTCATGCATGATCTAGGACATGTTGAAGGCTATATATCAATTCGGAGAAGGGCGGTGTGCGGTAGCTGCTATTGATTTTGTCTTGATAACTAGACAGATAATTAGAGAGTTATATAAGGGGACTGCGGTATTGGGAAAGTTTTGGAATATTTTGTCTACCTAAAGATAACTATACTAATACAAGGCCGTCAACAGGGGGGGGAGAAGTTTGGGCTTAAACCCCCCCCCCCCCCCCCCGAAAGGCCTTAGCCAGCCAGCCAGCCTCTCAAGACTAGCTTGCGCAGAAGGCGCGCGGGCTAACAGTGAGGCCTCGGGCAAGCACTGTCATGTCACTTCGCTGGCAGTCGTGCAACATAATGTCTGAGCCAGCCTCACGAGGCTACACGGTCGGTCTGTACACGGCTAATCTCTACCATTGTGACGTCTCTACCACAAAACATGCCTCGTGGCTAACCTGGTGTAACCACAAAAGGATGCGTTTTATTTTTCGAAACAAAATTTCACTTGATATATATATTTAACAAAATAAACTTTCATTGGTCAATTAATTCAGAGCGCGTGCGCAGGTGCAGCGACGAAGAACATCGATATCTTGGCTCCTCCCGCCGTGATGAGGTTACTGATCATATAAAATTGTTATAAAGTCACTGAACCCAAATGTACATACTTCATAGTTTAAACGAAGAAATAATACAGATGCAGAGTTGGACTACACGCGAATTCGCTTGTATTACAGACATCGGCTTAGTTTTTTGTGCTTCAATTTGTTCTTCGCGATGCTACGTCTATATTATTTCCTAGTCTGAGATGCATAGTAAGTTCAATGGTGAAGGCGACTACCACTAAGTTGGTATACGGAGAAGTGGTCAGGTCGCGGGTTCAAATCTACTACCGACCGTTACTATCTCTTAGCGTAATGCACTGTAGCTTAGAACATTAAAACATAGGGAAAATACACTAAAAAATAAATAAACTTAATTAATTTTCTCATACATTTGATTATGAGGCGGTACAAAGTTCGCCGAAACAGCTAGTAAGAAATCAAAAATGCATTTTTAAATTGTACTGAAAACGCATCAAAAGTGACATCTGTTGTGTAAATAGTGTAAACTTCACACGCGTACAGATTCGCACCGCGGATTTCCATCGCACTAAGTTTTAAGAATCATGTCAGGCATGCATCAGCTATAGAAAAAAACGGTGGTAAAATCAGTCAATCCGTTCGGGAGGTACGAAGCCACAAGCAGACATTAAAACCGGACAAAGAACATTTGGAAAATAATAAAGACAATCGAACGATCGGGGCGCGTGCGCAGGATGTGTCGGTCCATCAAAAGATTCGTCGGAACTGAAAACCGGATGTTCGTGCTGTTTATGTACTTACTCGTAATTTCCATAATAATCGCGCTTTGAATAAATAAGGTAGATGTTTTATATCAAATATTTTATGCATACAGTGGTCACAGAAGTATGTTTTTTTAAATTGATAGCTATTTGGTGGGCCACGGGAAACCATTACGTATACCTGTACCTGTTTTTTTTAATTGTTATATTTGCTTATCTATCTCAGTTTATATGTTAGTGCATGGCCCGCACTGGCCATGGAAACAATTCTAACTCACAAATTTATAGACGTTTTATAACTTTATCAAATGTCATATATTACGGCGTTTGAACAAACAAGAGTTTAATTTTGCGCAGTACTAAATGATGTTTGATAAAGTTATAAAACGTCTTAAATTCGGGGGTATTTATTTCATATTCATTTTATTTCATCGCATTTCATTTCGTAAAGAAAGAAGAAGTATACATCTGTATTACGAAAAGATATGGAAATGCTAATAGCACCATCTATTGAGCATAGTTAAAACTAACAACCAATGCAACAAATGCCAGTCTCAGGGCTGTTAGTTCAAATTATTTCCTTTGATTTTTTCGATGGCAATCGGCTGCAAATTATTTATCATTGTCTATGAATAATTAGTGTCAAACAAAATATCGTCGTGGTTGTATAGTCGCTCTTCAATAAAATATATACATAGTGAAAATACGCGAATATTAAAACATATTTGTATTTTATAATAACGCCCTGAATAAAGACAAGTGCAATGGTATAAAATAGTGGCATATTCCTTTCGAGCGGTGTTGAGTGAAAGAAAAATACGCAAGATGGCAAAGTAAGAGAAATAATATTTCATAATCAGATTCTAAGTGGATTATCCGATGGTAACTCAATATAGCGGTATCGCCTACACTATATTGCGGTTGATTAGGCTTCATGATCAATACCTATACCGTTCGAGGTTAACATATGGTAATAAATAGGTAGAATTTTTATTACAAGAATGGATTTATAATGTACTCGTCTATTTATTTTTAGGACTGCTGTTCGATTTTTAATATCCGAATTTAACTATAATTTGATTAGATACCTATCTAAGCAAAACCAATGCAAACAAATTACTAGAACTTTCCATAACAAAGTCCAACTATTCTTGTATTTACCTAACTATTTTGAAATAATTAAGATTACCCTATAATCAATATGTAATTAAAAAATTATATACATTCAAAACATAATTTAGTTAGTAATTTTCTCCCTAAATCTCTTCATACAGCCTGTACCCGACTGTGGGTCAATAGAGCGAATTATTTAGTACTTGCATTGTTGCCTATGTTTTTATGACAACTTGACAAAACCTATTTCTATTGCCTCATTGGGTTGTAAATAATTATATTTTTATGATCACTAGATTTAAATGTTTTTTTTTTATTACATTATAGGAAAGTATTTGATCTCGATCTCACCTGATGGTAAGTGATGATGAGATCTACGATGGAGCATACTTGCCTAGGTAGGAAGGCGGCAGTAGATCGAGACGCTACATTCACTAGGCACATGCAGCGCAACTGATCTGACCCGCCATCCATAAATGGCAACACCGAACATCATGCCGGAACACGGCTAGACCGCTTGGCGACATGGCTTTGTTCAGTGGGTGGTGACTAACCACGGCCGAAGCCTACCACCAGTAGAGTTGTCACCTAGTTGGCACCACCCAGGGTCACGTGTAGGGTAAATCGAAATGTCAACAAAACCCACTCTCTTACAACTACTTGGTTGTACCAAACAATATTATACTTTATAATACTTAATTATAAATTATAATTATATATTATAACAGGGAGATGATGATAGTGTTTGTGTACGACACACAATGCTGCACCTCAGAGGAGGATGACCCCATCGAAGCGGTACTCTACTTCCACCCGGGATGGGTCTCAGACACGCAGAGGCATGCTCTCGCTGGACAGGTGATTGATTTTCTTAAATACTACCTCATACTGTGGCTTTACTGTTGTGGCTATGAATTATCTTTGCAAGTCGTCCTTTTTTCCTTTAAATTAATTTCATTGCTGGTTCCAAGACAATTAGCTTTTCTCTGGGACTCGCTGAGGGTCAAACCTCGGCATCTTTGTTTGTTCTTGGTAACTGCTGTGAATCCTGGATCCTAGCTTACAGGAGTTACTGTGGTAGGCCTAGTCCCAAAGAAAATATGGCTTTTACCATGCAAATTATTGTCAATAACCTCAAAACCTGATCCTGATGTTTAATGGAGTAATCTATATCTACAACATTCAAATATATTCAGCAGTATCCCTAAATACATAGACAGTTTGAATCATGGACTTAAGCTTTTTTGCTATCCCAAGGAAACCATTCCTGACATTTCCTGGGATAAAAGTTGTTCTTGATATTGTTCTTGTTATAAGTTATCACTGTGTTAAATTTTATCAAATTCATCTATAGAATTTTGTCATACAGTATTTTTTGGCTATCCTGGCTATCGGAACTACAATATTTTCCGAGAAGATAATTAATTTATGTGGAATCCGATTATATAAAAGCTATCACCATGTCAAATTAAACGTGAACAGTCTGACAAACAGAAATTTTAAATATGTCTTGGCCTCTGTTTCGCCACTAGGATTACTACTGATTGGTTCAGTTGGTAGTGACCCTCCCTTCTGCGCTGAGGGTCCGGGTTCGAATCCTGGTCAAGACAAACTTTTTGTGATGAGCAGCAATTTTTGTACCCGAGTCATGGATGTTTGATATCTAAATAAGTATTATATATACTGGATTCGCCCCAAGTCAATTTCACGATACCCCTAGAACAAGCGTTGCTTAATTTGGGACCGTATGGTTGGTGTGTTTGTCTGGCGATATCATTTCCAAAAATATTCAATGTACAGACACAATCATGTTACAGTTTTATTATATAACTAGCTGTACCTGTGAACTTCGTACCGTTATTTAGTATTTGTTTTCCATATTTTAATTGGTATTCTGCTATTTAGGGCGGAGACGAATTCGAAAAATTAAAGATAATAAAAATCGACGCTCCCGTTCTTGAGTTATAAATAGTGTAACTAACACGAAATTGTTTAACAGTTATTGATGTTTAGTTATGACACTGATGACACTGGAATTTCTTAATATCGATTAGCCAATAACAGGTTGACATTAGAAAGCCAACACATAAGCATAAGCTAAGTTAGGCTGAGGAATGTAGAACTCGCTCCTTCATCTAACATTGTGTCATGCTCAAATATGTATAAGACACCAGTTTGACCATTCTAAATTGTGGTTTACCATCGTGCCCCTTAACATTGAAGGGCTAGGCAGAGATACACATCCGTGCATCCTCATTTCGCCGATAGTAGGAGACTAGCCTATTGTTATTTACGTCGCAAACTCCCAGACATACTAGGTACATTCAAATAACAGCTTGCGCTTCCCAGAAATCGAACTGAGGACACCAAGGTCGAGTGGAATGGAAGTTGGTAGAACGTTCGCTTTAGAAACAAGGGTCACAGGTCCAATGCCGGCTCGCACCTAGACTTAATTAAAGAGACATCACGTACCAGTTGAAGGTCCTGATTTATTTCAGTTCAAAAAACGTGCGAATTCCATAAATCCCCCTCGCATTGAGAGGCCCAACAGCAAGGCTTATTACTATCGTGAGCTGATGCTATAATTTTTCCCGTGTGTGTGACAACCAATGACTTCATTAAAATAGATGTAATCAGATAGTTCTACTGACCACGAGGTCGGGCATTCGCACGCGATTCTCGAACCCACAGTGTAAATCAAATGAATAACTACCCATGTATCAATTAGTCATTTATAATGGCTTCTAGGATGAATAAAGTTAGTCTATGTTTTTTTCTAGAGTATGATTTGCCTGTGTAAAATGTAAAATAGCAATTTGTAAATGCCCCCGTAGGTTTATACGAAAGAAATAATTTTAATATCGCCAGACGCACACTAACTATACGGTCCCACACTGAGCTACGCTTGTATTATGGGCACTGTACTATGGACTGGGGCGAACCCAATATATAATACTTATATAGACATTCAACATCCCTGACTCGGGCACAAACATACGTGCTCATCACACTAAGTTTGTTCCTACCAGGGTTCGAATTTACTACCAAACTGAGCTAATCAGTCACTATTTGGCGTTTATAATATTGGTAAGGATGAAAATATAATCAAACCTACAGTTTTATAATTGATACCTACATACAGTGCATAGTAACGCATACCTAGTCTACATATCTATCTATCAGCCGATACGCACGTCCACTGCTGGACATAGGCCTCCCCCAACGACTTCCACACATCACGGTCCTCCGCCACTCGCATCCACCGGCTTCCTGCGACGCGTGTGATGTCATCAGTCCACCTTGTGGGGGGCCGTCCTACACTTCGTCTTCCGATTCGTGGTCGCCATTCTAGAACCTTTCTGCCCCAACGGCCATCGGTTCTGCGAGCTATGTGCCCTGCCCACTGCCACTTCAACTTGGCAATTCTTTGAGCTATGTCGGTTACTCCAGTTCGTCTACGGATCTCTTCATTTCTGCGAGGTCTCCGAGCATAGCTCTCTCCATTGCGCAGCATAGCTCTCTCCATTGCGCTACTACTACTACTACTAGTCTACATATATTAGGTATTATTTATTCTAATATACTCTAAATTTGTCTGACCCTATCATGTAGGTATCTCATAAGATCTTATCGCTTTTAGCATCTCTTAATGTCAACTGGTACTGCCTAGATACTGGACAGTCGCGATCTATGTTGAGATCATTTCGAGATACAAAATTGAGTATAATGTCAATTGGATAACACTATGTTGTAATATAATCTTTAAATTTATAATATAAAATCAAATATCGCCATACTACTGTATGTTTCCAAACTAAGCAATGCTTGTGAGGTTCCGTAAAATAGACTGCGCAACAATTTACGAAAAGATAATATTCCGAAATGTACCTAGTTGTGTAGCTAGTATTTTAAATAAATACCGTCATGGATTTAGATGTTTATACCGTTTTATGTAATATACCGGCCCCTCCTCGTAGGTGGTGGGGGCGGCGCACTGCGTCAACGCTCTGTTCTCTCAGCCCGTCGCCATCACCCTACAGAGCGGCAAGTTCATCATCAGAGAATACGGAAGATACATACTGGTAAGCAACTCACTGACACACTGAGACACGCACGAACGCACACACACACGCACGCACACACGCACACACACACACACACGCGCACGCACGCGCACACACACACGCACGCACGCACGCGCACGCACGCGCACACACACACACACACTAAGATCAACAATACCCACTTTAACATATATTTTTGTTTATCAATGTGTATGCGGTTTATTTCATTTTGTTTTCGTAAACATTTATCAATTGGTTCATAATTTAATCAAATGGGGGGAAGAGGAACCCACCACTGACCCTCGGCTGGTCAACATTTCCAATTATAAACCAAACAAATTGATCGATAATTAAAGAAGCCATCAACACCGAACTCCTCTAAGATGTTATTTGTTTAACAATGGATTTCCGTCATCATATACATAGTATCGCCTAGTTCTATCAATTATATCATAATTTAATGACAGTGGTATACTATTTCGAACGCTCTTCCCAAGCTAAAACATGCAACAGCGTCAATTACAACGCCATTAACATTTCATTGTGAGGCAATTGTTGTAGCAGACTTTTTGTAATTCCGCTCGGTAGTGTAATAAGCATTCTCACACAGGCAATAGGCAGCGATCGCAACATCCCCGACTGGGTGCTGAAAAACCGCGCCAATCTGCTCACATCCATGATCAAGGTGTACCATGGAGACCTTCAGGCTCTGGCATCACAGATGGAAGACCAGCGCCGCCTGTCCGAGAAGCTGTATCAAGTGTTTGAGACGTACCTGCCGGTGCTCCAGTACGGGTGCCACATCTTCCAGAGAGTACCTATGCTGAGTCTTCCGAAGGTTAGTTTGTTAAAATAAAATATATTCATGTAAATACTTTTGGAGTCTAACCATAGGCTATCAGATAGTAAAAACCCCGTTGATATTGGATCAGTAGTTTTCCCGTGATGCTTGAACGTACTTTCATGGACTTTAGGAACTTTATGAACATTTATTTGTATTTGGATAGGTCTAACAAAATAATCTTTGCATATTCTTTTGTATACTATTTTTTTTAACTACAACCTTCCATACTACGAAAAAAATACGCGGTTGTTGACATATTAAAATCAACTTTAATGCTTTAGGAATACGCCTTCAAACCGAACAAAGGAGCGGAGCAAATTGTAACATTTATAGCTCAAATGAAAACCCCTATTCGAAACCCACATTCCTTTTGCGAATTGGTGTAAACATATTAATAAAAGAATAATTACATTATTTTGATCTTGACATATGACACTAATTGGTACCAAGTAGGGGCCTCTAACTTCGAAATAGAATACCTAATAAATGAAACTTTAGGGAGTTTAGAAATAGCCTCCTTGACTAGACAAGTTTTTAGGAGTCTAGTTTGAATATTGATTTCTTATATTTACGCTAATACTACACATTGAAATAAAACTAATTTCACGGATACGTCGAGAACGTAAAAACATAAAATAAACACTATAAAATTCGTAGAATTAGTTTTATTTCAGTTTAGTTTGAAGTTAGAGGCCCTAAAAGTAATATGACGACAGTGAAACATCAAGCTACTGTTTAATTTGTTTAGTTGAATAAACTAAGAACGTCCTACCGTTATCCTAGATAGCAGATAAGTGTTTGTTTACACTGTCCCAGTTATCAGTCACAAATGCGAACTCGAGTGTTGACACTGCCAATCCCTTCCCTAACCACTGCTGGTGTTACACTTATTCAAAGCGGAAATTTTATTAAGCTGTTGTTTTTTTTTTGTAAATATGAATTTTAAAAAATACTAGTCTTGTGGTCTACCACAATCGACTTCTGCACGCCAAGTGCGAGCTAACCGTATACATACTTTATAGTCTACCGTAACTTGACATTTTGTATGGAAAATTGATCGGCGCCTCTAGCGGACGGTATTTAAAACTTTCAATTGTCCATACAAAATGACTAAGTACGGTAGATTATAAAGTATACGGTTAGCTTACGAATAATCTTGCATTTGACGTATAGATCTTAAACACCTAGCGGTAACTTGCATCGTTACTGTCTAGGAACCTAAAAGGAATAATCCGATCCGACGAAATTCGTAGTCTACCACCAAAAGTGTATGTGCACACTTATACATCCTCTTAGACTCAATGTTATTCGAAAAGGTATCCATTGTGCTTGGTCTTAGAATCACATATAAACTAGTCCACAAGTGTATAATTTTTTTAATCAATTTACATTGCGGTTGCAATGATTACAGACGAAAAGTGCTCATGGAAAGCCATTTTAAATGAACGAAAACTTTCTGTAAATTTTGGGGCTACGCTCAATTAACACACTCTCTAAAACTCAGAGCTGCTACTCCCTAGCGAAAAAAAACATTCTAAAATTGGGTCCTTACGAATATTATTGACTTTGCCTGTGAGCGAAAACATAGGGGTAGTATGTAAACAATATTGTTTTTATTGCAGAGTGCCACATCTGTTTATATGGAGTCTATGCAAATATTAGAGCACTGTCGCAAAAGCAAGGGCGTTCTGGGCGGCGTGATACTTTACAATAACAAGTAAGTAACGCGCGAGTTGTAGATATACCTCCGAACTTATAGACGTTTTATTACTTTATCAAACATTATATAGTACTGCGCAAAGCAAAACTCTTGTGCGCAGTACTATGTGACGTTTGATAAAGTTATAAAGTCTATAAATTTGGGGCATAATATATAAACAATAATATCACCAGACGAACACACCAACTACACGGCCCCACACTAAGCAACGCTTGTATTACGGGTACCGAACAATGGACCGAGGGCGAACTCAGTATACAATACTTATATAGATATTAAACATTCATGACTCGGGTACAAACATTCGTGCTCATCACACAAAGTTTGTCCTGACCAGGATTCGAACCCGGAACCGTCAACACAAAAAGCAGGGTCACTAAAAACTGCGCTAATGAGGTCGTCAGTCGGCAGTACTGCACTTAATGGTTTAGACCAGGGATTCCCAAAGTATTTTGGGCAAGAGACCCTTTTTCCAAAATGAATTGATACCTTAGCCCCCCATAGCCAAATTACTTTAAAAATCCTATCTCTAGTTTAATTCCTATTGATACAAAATAATCATTTCATCTTGTACGAACTTGTGCACGCTTATCGACTTGTTGAGTGTTTTTAAAGTACAATAATGATACTTCCTACTAAAATATTAGTCATTCTTATAACGGGTTGGTACACGTAACACAACTTACACAGTAACTTGAAAGTTTCAAATAAGAACTTGTGTTAATTAATAGGGGCCGATTTTTAGACCTCGTCGACCCCCAAAATCAGTTTTCGTTTATCTCACTCCCTGGTTTGTATTAATAAAATCCCACTAATATTGTGAATGTGAAAGTATGGATGGATGGATGTTTGTTACTCAATCACGCCAGAACGGCTGAACGGATCTGGATGAAATTTGCACAGAGATAGATTATAGTCTGCAATAGTACATAGTCTACTTTTTATCCCGGTAAAATGTACGGCTCCCGTGGGATAGATTTGTTTTAATTTTTCATAGAGCAAAGGATCGACATGATTTTTTGCATAGGTAGCGTTAGTTTAGGGGTCAGAAAATGACATAGGCTAATTTTTATCCCGGAAAAATGCACGGTTCCTATGGGATAGCATACAGGAACCGTGTTTTTTTAAACTTAACTTTTTAATCGCGGGTAACACCGCGGGACGCAGCTAGTAACTTATAATTATGAATGACAGCGTTAAGTTCCTTCCAGAATAATATCAACGCAGCTGCCACCGGGTCTTACCTCGTATTTAACAGTAGTGGACCCATACCGGATAAAGTCGCCCGCGGAGACGCTCGCCACGGAGACGCCGTTGCCGCTGGGCGCGCAACTGCTGGTGGTGTACGTCGGTAAGAAGACATATGAGAATCTGAAGAAGCAGACGGAGATAATGCAGGAGTTCCAACAGAACGGGGAAGAGATGATTGCTAGATTTAAAAAGGTAAGTTTGATTGAAATAAAAAAAAAACGGATTTTATCGCGTTTGTTTTATGTTTTTACGTTTTCGACGTTTCGGCTGCTTTACAGCAACCATGGTCACGGGAGGACTGAGGTGGTTGACGTCCTACTGTCCTCCTCACGAGACATGGACGATTAATATGAGTGACTAGCTGTTACCCGCGACTTCGTCCGCATGGTATTTAATAAAAAGCGGACGAGGTCGCGGGTAACAGCTAGTCTAAAATAAAAGTGGCCTATGTTACTCCTTGTTACATCATCTATCAGCCAGTGAAAGTTCCGTCAAAATCGGTCCAGCCATTTCAGAGATTAGTCGGGACAAACAGACTGACAGACAAAAATTTAAAAATGTTGTTTTGGTATAGGTACCGTGTATACATCCAAATGCACTTAGTAAAAAGCGGTTATTTTAATATTACAAACAGACACTCCCATTTTATTTATTTGTATAGATTCTACACCGGGATCTCCCCCAGTCCATTGTAGGGTACTTATAATACAAGCATTGCTTAGTTTGGGTATGTACAGTTGATGTGTTCCCCTGACGATATTAATATTATTATCTATTTGCAGAACCAAGAAGTTGAACGCGAGAAACAGCGGGACTTCCCGCAATCGGGGATGAAGCGGGACAAATCCCTGTTGTTCACCGCTGTCCCCGAGGAGGACCACACCATGATATCACCACCGAACAGAGATGAACACTCCAAGGACCGGAAGCCCCCCACCATGCCGGATGTCGTGCCCTTCACCAATAAACCCAGACAGAGGCCCACCAAACTCTCTCTCAGCTTTAAAACTCAGAAATCTTTAGACGAGGATGTTAAGGAGAATGAAACTGTTTTTACAGGTAGTGTAGCTTTGAGGGCTTTATATCATACTAGCGAGTACTCGGCATGCGATGCAATGCAAGTAGCCGGCATGCGATGCAATGCAAGTACCGGTAGTAAATCTGATAATGCATTATTGGTTTTCATCAAAATTGATCTTGAGAGTCCTTTAGACATTTTTCGCTATTCCCTATATTTTAGGATTTGGTAATTCACGCACACTTGAAAAATTCAGCTGTATATAAAATCAAAAGAACTAATTCTAATCTGAAATACTGTTTAAATAATTTCAAAGCCATTCACTACGAAATTCAGGTAAAAAAAAGAAGTTGTAGGGTGTCCATGCTCTGTGTAAATAGAGTTTTGACGTCTAGAACGTATCTTTTCTCCTGGAAATAGGCATTGCTGTGACAGCTCATTACTGTGTTTGATTGCAGGCCAAACAAGCGTATGCTCTACGCCAATGGTAGAATACAAGCGGCTGCACGGCAACATGCTGTCCATCTGCCAAGTGCCAGAATCGCAGCAACAAGACAAAACAGATCCCGAACCCGACGTGCTCAGAAACATCGAAAACTGCGCCAAAATCAATATGGAGAGCGAGAAACGCGACAATAAAACTGTTTTGGACGTAAATTGTATTGCTGACCATTATATAAACAAACCGGAGCCAATCAGAAAGCTAGCAAGCGTAACGGATTTACAAGAGACTATAGATAAGATATCCAATCGGGCGACTTCCAAATTCAAATTAAAACGATCGAAAGGATCACTGAACGATGATCTATCGCCTTCTGAACACTTGTCCAAGAGTCACAGTACTATGACAATCAACGACCCACTATTCCCCGTATTCAGGAATGACGGTGTTGCCATATCCGAATCACTGTTCAACCAATATCTAGAGCATCATTACTCCACAATGAAAGATACCAAAGACAATATGTTCACTTTTAATATGAAGTTGTGCGAGCAGGAGAAATTTGAGGACTTCGATTCTGAGTTGAACAAGTCTCCGCAACGAACTCCTAAGATGAAAGCTAAGGATAGCACAAAGACGTTACCGACCGATCAGTCTAGAAGGAAATCTTTGTCGTTACCGTTGAAATCGTTGTCGGAGAGTACCGATTCACAGATTGTTACCGATTCGGAAGCGACCAGTTTGAAAAAGAAATTGACTGGTGTGCAATTAACTCCACTTATGGAGAAGTTGAGTCATTTAGCGTTCTCCGACAAGTCTAGCGGGTACAGCAGTAGAGTGATGACTCCGTTGGAGTTGAGGGAGTTCTTGACGCCGGCTGCTGAGAGGCAAATAACGTTTGCGGATAGGTGAGTCAGCTGATGTCTTACTCTCAAATGTATAGAAAGTTATAATGGACTATAATGTTATTATAACGCACTTTTTCGTCTAAAAAGTTCTTTATAACTGTCTTTAAATTTAGGGGTTAAAAGGCACGAACTGGGAGCATTAGTATGAGTTTTGACAGCATCAAGTACTGATTACGTACGAGTGATTAAATCTTTGCACAAACTAATCTTATTTTGAAATCGACCTTGTTTAACTAAATACAATATTTAACGAATGTGAAGTTGGTGCCAAACAAACGAATTGAGAACCTCCGCCTTTTTTTTTGAAGTTGGTTAATAAATAAAAAAGACAGTAGCATGGCTCTCGATAACGATACGATTACGTTCGGAGTTCCTGCTTCCCTTTCTGGTCTGGTTATTTGAGCGGAGATCGTTCGGTTCACTGCACCCATTTTATTGCAGTGTCTATTTCGGTCCGGGATAGTATCTGAAATGATCTTTTCGTAATTTGGTCTAGTTTGGATATTACTAGGATCGCCCACTGTCTATTTTGCGTTACCATGATACAAAACGTTCCTTACTCTGGGACCACAGATCACGAGAGATATGCCGTGCGATTCAAAATGTATGGGAACTCGCTGTCGCCGTTTTGTTTCCCACCACTCGCTAAAACCAACCAATACGAAGTCTCTTCGGTGCGTGCTGCGTCGTCGCCGTATACAGCGGCCGTACCACGCGACGCACCAGTTTATTCAAAGTATCGTTAGACGATCTATCCATTGCCTCGTACATTCACTCAGTAGCGAACATAGGTGGTACTTAAAGAGCCATGTATTTTGTACAAAAATAAAAAAGTCGTTGTGCTACATGAAAACTAAAATAACATAATAAAGGCATTAAATATTTTTTGATTTGTTGTTTTTAATGATTTTAAAGACGAATAAATAAAATACTTAATACTGGCTAGTGAAATGAGATTCCATCTTTCGCGTAGTTCACTTTGCTGCTAGTATTTTAGCACACAACCACGGAATAACACGGCATTTAAAAAAAAAGTTAGAGCTCCGATACCGACGTGCAGTTGCAGTCGACTGACGGCGAAAACTCTATGTTAGCGTAATTTTGGCATAAGGTGAGCGCAAGCCCGCCGCTTTCATAACATATCTCCTCTAATATATCTGTGTCTGGGACTGTACAGAGCACCAAGTCTGCTAACACAATCGATTCATTAGAACAGCAACCGCATAGTAACTGTCACTTTTGACAGATATTGTATGGGATATCTGTCAAAAGTGACAGTTACTATGCGGTTGATGTTAGATTATGAATGGATTGTGTTAGCAGACTTGGGGCCCATTTAGTGTGTTCGTCCGGCGATATTTATTTATTTATGACTATTCTAGACCTAAACCCCAACGGCAAGACTCTGAGAGCGACGAGGAGTCCGACTCCGACTTGGAATCCCTCCCGGAGTACAGTCACCACGCTGTCAAGTGTGCGTTGTTTGTTAGCGGCTTGCACAATATGGCGCTTTTGGCGTTGTTGGATACGGAGGCCGCTAATGACGTCGACACTATCAACGCTTTGGTAAGACAATCTAATTGACATACTTAATACATACTTATGTTGTTAACCGTTTTGGACCCATTTTCTGCACTTATCTGACAGATAGTGTACCAACATACTGATTCTGTCATATAGGTAAGTTCTTAATAAAGCTAAGCCCTAATTCTCATAAACAATTTCAAGATACTTGACTTAGTATGCTTGATTTTTTCTGAGCAGTAACGTTAAACGTCGGTATTTTTAGAGTTTTTTCACTATTCGAAATTATAACACAAATTACAGAAAAATATAATAAAACAATATGCATATTAGATTATTATAACATCACTACCTTCAAGTCACTCAATAAATAATTCATCACCTTATAATCTTCACTTTTTTAGTGGGAAACGTCACTAAACGCCCTAGGACCCATAGAACAGAAATGCATGGAGCCTCTGCCGGGCGGGAGCGAGCCCACAGACTACAGCTACCTCACTCTGGACCCGGACTGGGGGACGGTGCGCAAGGGCGGCCCGTGGGCGGCGCTCGACATCGCCACCATGGGACTCATACACAACGAGTTTGTGGACGATCAGGAAATCTCCGAGCTTATATTGCGGTATGTAACTTTATCTCATAGAATTGTAACCGGACTTTACATAAGGCTAACTAAGCCTGGGGCTAGGGCGGCCAGATATCTTGGTAAAATTCTGTAAGCGGACTCTTGGCTGAGTGGACTTTGGCCCAGGCCTAGGCTGGCTTACCTGCGCCCGCGGCCGGTTGCACCCATTAAAAATATCCAGAAAGAGGCGACTGGTATTAAGCGCCCTAGGGCAATCAAGACTGCTAGAACGCATCTGCTTAGAACTTACGGCTGTGGAAAGATAGATAGAAAGGTTCCCGAATGGCGACCATGAGCTGATTCCGTAGTGTGGGACGGTCAGATGCCGTAAGTCATAGGGTAGGGTAACGGCTTCCATCTACGTCTCTGCAATGGTGTCCATGTATTTATTGAACCCAAAAGTGTGTGTCAGTGATAGTTTTGTACATGCGTATCACAGACGGACGCGGTGAAAGTCACTCGTTTCGGTGCGTTTCCACTAGTGGAGACCAGCGGAGTAGATAAAAATAAACTGAGTGTGAAGTCTACGAAGCAGTGGCGAGATATGGATATAGAATGTTGGTCTATATTTCTCCGCTTCGCTCGTCTCCGTTTCCGCGGAAATGCACCCCATTAGTCACCTCGTCTGCTTAATTTTACACCTTTAAGGCCGTGTCGCGTGTATCAACTGTGAGTTTCGTAACGGGTGGTAACAGTTTCGCTGGGTGCGCAGGAGCGACGAGAGCGTGGTGGTGGGGTCGCTTAGCGGCGGCGCGCAGGTGTACTACCAGGAGAGCGGCGCGCGCGCGGCCGGCCCGCCGCCGCCCTCCGACGCGCTCGCCGCCGCGCCGCTGCGCGCGCGCCGCCGCCTGCTGCGCGACCACTCCACGCTGCTGCTCTAAACTGACACGCACCACACACAATGCGGACTACAAATCACGCAAAAACGGCTAAACCGATAAGTTTACAATTGTTGCAGGTGTCGGTTGTACTCTGGAATATACAGACTACTTTTTATGACGGAAATTATCGTTGGTAAAGCTAGATTTTTTTCATAAATCTAGTCGAATCTTCAACAACTATGGAAAATAGTATCGGACTCGGTAGCTATTTACGTTGCCATAACAATTTATTAGACTCGAAAAAAGTAAACAATCCAATAAGGATAGAATCAATGTAGTATACTAGAATTTGTAGCCGAAAAAGATACTTGCCAGTACTTACATAAACGCGATTGTATTATATGGTAGTCTGATAATAATTTCAATCAATGTATTATGGTTTCGAGATCTGTCTGTTAAGGACATTGCAGTATCGATGTTACTATTTATGAGGCACGAAAACTAACTTTCACTCATTATTATATACCACTAACAAAAATTCAGCTAATAGAAGTTCATTAAATCCGCGGGCAACATGTAGTATCATATAACAATTATTACATTCCTTATTTGTATCGAAATAGAAAATATGCGGGACATTATGGAATCCGATTAATGGGCTCACCCAAGATAAATCAAAGTAAAATGCGTGAATTTAGAATAGAGGCATTTTTGACAATATGCCACAATTTTGCCGACGATATTAATCCTGCTTCGGGATTCGCCATTTTCATCTTTTCATGTCATCATCCATTTTTTATTTATAATGTGTTTTTATTGAATTTGATATCGCTACTTCACACTGGCAAGATACCCACTAATTTGTGGGTGAGGCCATATTTCATCTCATTCAATTGTATTTCATCGCATTTCATTTCGTAAAAAAAGAAGAATCTTGCAAATGACAAAAAGTTGTTCAGTTTCAAGATGGTTATAGATTCCTCACATCTTGTCTCAGTAATAATAATAGTACTCACACAAGAAACCGCTTGTAAATATTGCCAAAGTGCGGTTAAGAAGTAAGCATTACGATTAAGTGTCGGTGTTTTTTTACAAGGGACTCGTAACGGAAAGTATAATGTAGGAAGCAAATTACCAATTCATGTAGCTTTTATTTTAGACGTATCACTTGCATTTTCAGTAGCCACCTTGATTCTACAGAGTTGAATATCCAATCAGATTTACCTATCTATAAGTAAGAAATTCGTGTGTGGTCTCCCGTCCTATTGAGTTTTATCTATATTTTCTTGTCGAACCTGGAAGATCAGGCACGCACGAATGCTAGGTCTCTGTATGGCTATTTAATATTATGTACCTGTGTGCTAAATACCCCAAAGTAAAGTGCAATAATTAAAAAGAGTATCGCCAATGATAGTTGCTTAGTCATAGTTTTCTAGTAGTTTTGAAGACACGTTAGTACACATATATATAGGGTCATTTAGTTGTATAGTATAACTTTGTAGTTATTCTAGGAATTATTTTTGTAGGGAAAACTTCTGGTCTGTAGGATTTGGCAGTGATTCTGAATAAAAATATTTTAATGCTCATACAATTCTTGCCACTAGTTTTAAGTTTTTTGGCTGGCCAGATAGTATAAGAGTCAAAACGGTATAAATTTATTTTTCTAAAACATAAAGATTTCGAGTATATTTTGCAACGTTTATTTAGGTAATATGGGACTTTATAATTCGCAAATCATAAAAAATCTTTCGAAAGTCCACTAAGATTGAAAATGTTAAGCCTCCAGAAGGTTTAAGTCCTTATTTCCATCTTCCCACTTCGGCTAAGGCGATAGCTGCCTGTTTAACACGTAGACTATCACGCTCTGCTATTCTATGGAAGGAAACGCGGCGATTCACCGTAGTAACCGCATGTCTAATTCCGCCGTCCAATTGACTTGCTGTATTTTTTATCTATTATATTCCTAATTTCAAAATAACTCTACAATGTCAAAAATACAGGCATTTCCGATCAGAAAAAAGCGAAAAATACTAAAGCTTCTGGGCCACGACGCCGCGATTACGTCGCTGCCGTTAGTTAGTGCTATATGACAGAAAAAAGCGCGACTTCGAGATTCGAAAATTCTTTCACTGTCATAAAATAATAAATACATAACAAGGTATGATACAAACATAAAATTGTTGCTCCCCAGTAAAGGTTTATTCGTTACTCACGCAATGTCGCACTTACCAGTCTCAAACGATATTTTCGCATTCCGGGAAGGGTCCAAGTCTGGTCCCCAGATCCTGCCTAGCTTGTAAGCTTAAATGTTGTTAATGCTTTTATATTTTTCAGTATTATTTACGCATTCCATATTATAGATTAGACGAGGGTCGACTTGAAATCCCTTCAATAGACAAAATACTTATGCAAGTACTCGCACGAACTCAAAATGAACATCGGCAAACAATATTAACTACAATCGTTAATAACTGTAATTTGGTAATGAACCAAATAAATTGCTATTACATTTGGGTGTTCATTCGAATCTCACGACTAATAAATAATATAATATCGCCAGACAAACCCACCAACTACACGGTCCCACACTAAACAACGCTTGTATCGAGTATCGTACAATAGATTGACTGCGAACTCAGAATATAATACTTATATAGTTATTAAACAACCATGACTCGGGTACAAACATGCGTCAACGTTTGTCCCTATCAGGCTTCAAACCTGGGACCCTCGGTAAAAAAGCAGGGCCACTACCTACTGCACTAATCAGGCATAATCGCGTCCTACACGAATCGGCTTGGGGGATTTTTGTCGTCGAGATTCGAATGCAGAAATTGGCTGATTCTGTTGTTCTGATGTGTAGTACTGTACTGTTTAATATTGAGGCGATTTCGAGTAAAACAACTATTTACATTCCACGGCTCCATTCGTTGTTGTAAGAGAGTACAAAATGCCAATATAGATCGCGTCCAATGCATATGCCAATTCAACAATATGTTGCCATGATGTTTTTAATATTGTTATTGTTTTATTTTTGTTTGTTAGCGGTTAGTGTCGAGTTGACATAATAGGAGTGCCAATATGACACGTTCGTGTGGTGTATTAAATGATACATAAATATTGTTAAGAATTTTAATAAAAATCTGAATAGTGATACTGTTATTTATAATTATATGACGAAAATACCCAACACTACATACTACTTTTGCATTAACTATACCCAAGCTGCCTGATAGTGTATATATATCAGCTATACTCAACCTACGGCCCGCGGGCCGCATGAAGCCCACCGGGCTTTTGTGGTTGCCCCATCTAGTGTTACTTTATTTTAAACCATTTTGAATTTCGCGCCCATAAGAAAAATTGAGAGCACTCTGAGTAAATAGGTTCTAAATAGCACTACCGCGCCGCGATGAATCCGTTCATAGTTGTTTAATTATTACATTACCTATGTTTTGCGGTGTTTGTGGCCCCTATGAAAAAAGGTTGAGTACCACTGATTTATATCATCTGGGTGAGCAAAGTGGATTAAACTAGGGATGCGACATGTTTACGCTACCAGTACTTCGCTTCGAAGTAGGGCACCCTAGTACAGGCGGGAAATATATGCAAGTATGAAAGTAATTGTAAATAACGTGCGAATCTTCTGAGAGAGAGGCTGAGAATACCTTTGGAAATCAATCCTTGTCTTCATGAGTAAAAAAGCACAATCGTATTTATGAATAAAAAATATTCTTTGACCTCCAAAGTATGTTTAACGTAAATACGATTGTGTTCTTTAAATACACGACGTAAGGATCGATTTCCAGTGCCAGTATTTTGACCCCTCGAAGCTGGGCCTCGAGTGTGACTAGCAAATACTTTCACACTGCAAGCCTATACCACCCGTAACAAGGCGGCCCGAACCGGGCTGGTGCAGGTGCGAGTGCGGAGCGCGATGGCCATGCCCGAAGTTGCTCAAGTGCACGTACTGAAATCTGCGTTGTACATTGGGCACATTCGACTCGGTCGGTGTGGTCGAAAGCTGTCAAATACTTGCTAGTATTTTAAAACCTGGCTTTCGACCCTGATATTTTCACATACTCGTACTTGGAACGCCTGGTATTGTTTTTTTTCCAAGTATATCCCATCTCTAGAATAAACCATATAGACGTCGCGCTTTTATACGCTAGTGGGCGAGTAGACGAGTCGACGTAGGCCTGGCTGGATCAGCATGTGTAAGTGCAATGGAAACAGACTAGAATACAGAATACAAGATCTTAAATATTGGGTGCTCTTATTTAGATGTTCTTTCTAATGTTGATGTTTCTTCACAAGCATTTTTTTCTATATTTTTATGTAGAAAGTAAAATTTATTTTGATAAAATACTCAACTGCAAAACACATTTTGCAAAAACACAAACCCTTCTGGGGCAGTGGGGGGAAAAAGGTGACTTCTAAAGCAAGTCATTTATTAATATTTAATTTTTCATCGTAATTATTTCTACATTTCCAAAGTTTGCGTTTCATTTTAAAAAAGCGCATTTAAATTTGAACACCCTTTTCTACATATTTTCAATAATACGCTATTATACAAATACATATGTACTGTAAATAAAATCATAAATGAAAATAAAAGTAACTAATTCAGTCAGTTGGTCCATAAGCAAGTGAGAAGAATAAGAAAGATGGTTAGTTAGACAGGACTGGCTGTTAAATCAAAATAGGTCCCAGTTATTCAGAAACTATGCAAAAGAAGCTGTTCTATGTGCCTTACTGACCCAAAAAATAGCAAGTGTGAAATTCATACGTAATTTTTTTTAACTTCATGAATGACGCAGAAGACCCATTTTATCATTGCTCTTAAGCCTCACTTCCCTCTCCTTGCTCATACATGTCAGAATCGTATAAATAGAAAGGATACAATGGATAAGAACAGGTGGGACAGACTAAATAATGAATGTAGAAGAACCATAATGACATTACAAAACTATCGTTTATTAACAAGTCCGTCACTACACAACGCTACGCTAAGATAACGCAGATGTCACTCGATACATATAATTACATATCGATACTACCAACACGAGAAATGCAATCGATCACGTCCGTGAATATTATAAGAAAGTGAATCTGTATGTTCGAAAGTCGGAAGATAAAGAATATGATCTATGCGCGCGACTTCTCTCTTCTCGTGTCTTCGAGCAAGCTTGGGCTTCCTACTAAGCGGCTAACTCGATCATATTCTTTGCGCTTCGACAAGCCGCGCCCGTCGCTGCGACGCGGACCTTCCGTCCGCGTCAGTGTCGGCGCCTTTTCGAAAGGACTTTTCAATCAAACATTTTCAAAACTTCAACACAGTTAGTTTCAAGGAACTTCATCCTTTACTTCTTGTTTCAATACCTTTTCAAACAAACAAAATCAATATTAGACTTAGTGTTAGACCTTTATTAGAGCTAGTTTTACATCTAGAGGCAACTACGCCCGTGAGCGTTACGCGCTAACTTACAATATAGACCCTTTCATTATCACGTATCAATAACACAAGGAGCTTCTCCGGCCGCTACGGGAGTTACAAATTGTTCCGAACCAACATCGTCGTTAAGCTAAACCGGGCGGGAACAGGTACAATATAAATGCATTGGAGGCCAGTGGAGACATGTTTGGGAAGATGTGTCGTATCAAAATGTATGTAATGTCTGATGTATGAGCTCAGCTTCGCGAACTTACTAATAACGACCTGCAAATTCAAAGAGGGGAGTGACTATTGTGTTACACGGCAATTCATTCATAGCAATAAGATAATGAATTAGTAGTGTTTTTCTATCAATTTATACTCTACAGATATACGCGATCTATAGTTTGAGTTCTAATAATGCTGGTCTCTGAAGACATAGTTTTCGCTTCAAGTCTGATCACGGTTGGCTTGGAGACGAAAGTTAGTAAAACTCTCGTAGTGCATTTTTTTTGTTTTTCACAGTGCCATCACTCCACACCAAGTTTAAGCCATTTACGGCATGTCAATAATTCATTAATAAATTGATAGAGAAACTGCTATATCTGGCAATAACATTAATAAACTTAAGCTAATTATAACTAAAACAAAACATACTCTCAATTAGACACACACGATATGTACATGGATAACGTCGTAGCGTGGTATACCAATCAGGGTTTGAATGTATGGGATAACCCAATACTGCATCTTTGGTATGAGTGTAGTCTAGAAATAATAAAAAAGATTGGACTCATACAAACAAATGTACAAGTTTCATATTGAGAGAGATTCCGAAGAATATAGAAAATATACATTCCCATACAATTCAATTTGTACAACAATGAATTACAAAAACTAAATTTAACTAATCCCCAAATTTATAGACAGTTTTCGACCAATGGTATTACAAATAACTTTTTTGGTAAAAAAGGTTTTGCAATGACATTGTCATATGATTAAAACTGCAATAAATTAGGGGGTAAATGCGTAGTTAAATCTCTGTGCACAATACTATTTTTTCAAAAAAACTTATTTGAATTTTACACTCCAACATTCACTGCTCAACAATGTCCACAGTGAAGTGGGCCTATTTCACAAAAGCCATTGTACAGAGGCACTGTTGTCATATGCCTTCTTAAATAAAATTACAGCTATACTAATAAATTTTGAAAACATCTGAATTCTACACAAAATTATATAATAATAAAATCTATTTATCGTGTCGACTGGTCAAATATTCCTCCCCACCACACTCACAGTGAAAATTAAAAACTATTAATATACCATAGCGATCCCAATTTACTTATCGCTTCAAAACACATTAATAATGGCCTCGCAACGCGCCCTTATAGTCGTATCCGAAATATTGCCTCAAAAATACATTGGTAGCCCCAACTGTTTACCTCTAACTTAAAAATACGTCAACCGGTATCCGAACGCAATATGTCGGGGGGTCGGGGGGCGGGGGCGGGTGCCTACCGCTCGGGGTGATAGTAAGACTTACGCGGCGAGTAGGAGCGCTCGCGCTCGTAGCGGCGCGAGCGGCGGTAGTGCGGGGAGGGCGAGCGGTGGCGGTAGCCGCGGTGGTAGTAGTCGCGCTCGCGGTAGCCGCCGCCGCCGCCGCCGCCGCCGCCGCCTCCGCCGCCGCCGCCGCGGTAGTAATAGTCGCTGGAACCGCCAAAACTGTATCAACGGCGGGTAACATAATAAGAATTAGTATAAACAGTAACGATTGAGAATAGATACGAAAATGGCGTCCGAGTTCGTTCTCTTTCGCATGTAGACTGAAACCCCAAATCTGCTAGCGTAATTTACTAACAACTTTGGCATATACGAGGCATGCCTTTTAAGTTCTGTCGTTTCCATATTTCCCGGCAATTTTGAATTTGAAACTGTTCTATATTCAAATGTGTTTAAATTTCGAATCTCAAAACAGTTGAAAGTATTAGGATTAATGCTATTGTTTAGTCACAGCGTCGATTGGAATCTGTCAGGTTACGTACGAAAATGAATATTTCTAAGGAAAATGTTCGTGCAATAATTTTCTACAACTTCAGAAGAGGCCTGTCACGGCTTCAGTGTTTTGAAGAGCTAACATCTGTGTTCAGTGATGAAGCCCCATGTCTGCGGACTGTCGAACGCTGGTATTTAGAATTCCAGCGTGGACATACTAGTGTTAGTGACAAATCTCGCGAAGGACGCCCAAAATCCGCCTTCACTGAAGATAAAATCATTGCTGTGAAACAACTAATTCTCGAAGATCGTCATGTGACGTATCGAGAGATAGAGGCTCTATTAGGCATCTCAGGGACAACCATTCAGAAGATCTTGCATGAAGCGCTTGGTGTGAGAAAGCTAGTTTGCCGTTGGATACCGCATCTGCTTTCCGACGATCACAAGGCGGCCCGCGTCAGATGGTGTAAGAAAACTCTGCAAAGGTTCAACCGAAGAGAGTCAAATCACGTCTACGATATCATCAGTGGTGACGAATCTTGAATCTATGCCTACGATCCTGATTCCAAAGAACAATCTACAATCTGGGTCTTTCAAGACGAGCCAAAGCCGACTAAAGTTGTTCGTTCTCGAAGCACTTCAAAGAAGATGGTGGCCACGTTCGTTGGAAAAACCGGCCATGTTGCGACTATTGCACTTGAAGATCGTAGAACGGTTAACGCAGAGTGGTATACCACAGTTTGTTTACCACAAGTCATCGCCGAACTTCGAAAATCTAACTCAAAGCGGCGCATCATCCTGCACCACGACAACGCAAGCTCACACAGCGCTCGTCAAACGATTGAGTATTTGAAGCAGGAAAAAGTAGAAATTCTTGACCATCCTCCATACAGTCCTGACCTAAGCCCTAACGATTTCTTTACATTTCCTAAAATTAAGAAAAGTCTTCGTGGTCAAAGGTTCCAGTCCGGTGAAGAAGCAGTCGACGCTTTCAAGTCAGCCATTTTGAACACCCCCACTTTAGAGTGGAATAAATGTTATAATAACTGGTTTGAGCGAATGGAAAAGTGTATTAAGCTACGTGGTGAATACTTTGAAAAACAATAAAAAGTACTATAAGGTTCTAGTTGTGTTTTATTCTTCAAACGACAAAACTTAAAAGGCATGCCTCGTAATAACCACAATTAACAGTTTTCCCATTTTAATCATGTCAAAAGTGGTAATTAAATTACTATTTTTTTATTGCAAAACCATACAATTATTACCATTACTAACAGTGAAAATGATAAAAATACAGACATTTAGTACCAGATTAGGAAAAACCTAAAGAATACATTGCAATTTCAAATGTCTTCACCTTTGTAAGTGAGCATGGGTGCAAAAGAGAGCACAGCCTCAGTATTTGCTTCTAACAAACTTCTATAAATAATAATTTTGAAACTATGTAGCATGTTTCGAAAATAATTTCACAATACTTCATATTGGAATGAAATAATACTCATAAACCTTCGACTTTGGTCTTAGCAGACTTGGGGTCCAGCTGAACTGGGCGAGCGAGAGGGATCGACGGAGGAAGCTATTTATCCTTTATTCAGAATTTTTTTATTTAATAAAGTACTTATGAATCGTCAAAGTTGTTACAAATTGCTAAGCTACAACTATTACACCCTTTCAGAATGCATGGGTTTTTAAATCATTTAAGTCGTCAGCACGACTGTGCCGAAACATTGCACGCAATCTTTACGCAAGGTCGCGGATGCCATATTTATAGTAAAAGATTTAAATCATGTTGTTCCATCATGCAAGGAAAATCCTATTGTCCTAAATTAAATCGTAGCTTACTACTACTTTTGGGGCTAAAGGTTTTACTTAAATATGTATAAAATACTCACTCTCGGTCGCGGCGTCTTTCATATCCATTGTCTCCTCTTCCCACACTGTGAAAACAAAAATTACATTATTTAGACTGGCCACAAATTATAATTATGAACGAACGAAATGTTTATTATATTACTAGCAGGCTAAGCGCGACTACGCACGCGTGGCATTTAATGTTTTGGTTATCCGGCGGGGACCCAGTCAGTATCCCAAAACTGTCTTTGGTTATAAGTTATCACTGCGGATAAACTGCGGAATCGGCTACCTACTGTAGCTAAGTTAAAGATCTCTACGTTTTTTTTTTAAATATTCAATAACACACCCAACATTTTAGTACTATTATATGACGTATTAATACTCGATATTTCTGTACAAACAGGCCTTTAGTAAATCGCCTAAGACTTTAAGTTGATTTACTCTAAATCTGTT
Organism: Pheosia gnoma; assembly: GCA_905404115.1. NCBI lineage: Eukaryota > Metazoa > Arthropoda > Insecta > Lepidoptera > Notodontidae > Pheosia > Pheosia gnoma. The sequence continues at coordinate 1,219,160 of FR989907.1, forward strand.
GAAATTGATCTACCAACATCTAGGATCCACAGATAATTTTGTCGATATAAGTGAATTTCTATGTTGGCATTGAAATACTGATCAGAGAGTTACAAGTTAAACAACTCTGACTGGTCTACCAGTTACATAAATGTGGCAGAAAGTCCCAGTAATATTTTTATTGTATTAGGATTACTGACAGTGAAGAACTTTAAAAATAAGAAAAACACATTGCAGCATCAAGTGCATGCATGGAGTCTCCTTTAGTGCTGTCATTTATGTAAGCTTACACCAGCGTGGAAACTCATCCCGGAGGAAAACAATAATATGTACTATATATTGACCTAGGTTATAAACTATCACAATACCATGTTTCATCAAAATTTGTCTGGTAGATTTCCCGCTATGCACGAACTTAAAGACAGATAAAAACTCCAAAAATGACTGAGTCAGCTACTGTATCGAAAATAATGTCACAGATTCATTAAATTTAAAAATATTCCAAGTCTTATTATATGAAATAAAAGGAGTTTCTTTTTTTACTCCTGTGTGTTGCCAATGGCAGCCTATTTAACCAGGTATATTAGTATGAATACAGCTTATCGCAATCGCAATAAGCAGTAACATTCAAGATCGTAGAACGCTCGCATTGGAAACGAGGGATCCAACCCAAGTTTGCACATCTGGGACTCACTTGTGCACTATATCGGCTGCATAGTTGACTAGTCTCCTTTGAGAGAGGCCGCCGTGACCGAGATTTAGTCAGGCCTAAAATTGTTGCTATAGCAATGGCACTCACGTGGGCTTGCCCATGTATATGCCGGGCGTGGGCGTGTGCGCGCGCTGCGTGATGCTGAAGTCGACGCGGATGCGGCGCCCGTCGATCTCCATGCCGGTGCACTCGTTCTTCGCCACTTTGGCGTCCTCCTGGCTCTCGAAGTAGACGAAGCAGAAGCCTCGCGAGCGCCCCGTCTAGAGATCAATTAATCAATATGATTTACTGACAATTAATACTTAAATTTAAAATAAGGAGGTGAAAGAAGCTGCTCTTGATAGAGAGAGATGGAAGAACTTCATCAGCTACCGACAAAGGTCTAACCCTAAAATTAGAAGAATATTTAAATCAAAGAGTGTGACATCCCGGTAATTTATAATGATATTACAATTGAAATTTCGTCTAGAAATTATTTTTATGGCCTGTAAATGGACTAAAATGTCTATGACTTCTCAGGTACATAGTTAACTATATAGTTTTTTGTTCTTTGCATAGGGAATAAAAATATAATATTTGCTAAATATACTCACCTTAGCATCAATAACAACTTGCACTTTGTCAACGGGGCCATACTTGGAGAAGATATGGTTTATCTGCTGCTCTGTGGTGTACAAGCTCAGTCCGAACACGCCCAGACACCGAGACGGAGTTGGGTTTTCCTGTTGACAATAGGAAAAGATTAGGGATTGCTTGGGAGACGACTGTACAGGGAACTGCTTAGATATGATATGCCACGTCACTTTGAGGATACATAAGTAAATAATATTCCTGTAGTCATATCGCCAGACAAACACAATTTTGGAATGCAGCGATCCAGACCAGAGCAAATTCCGAATAAAACATTTCGCATTTCCCGCGCACGGGAATCGAACCCGCAAGCTACTTAGACACCAAATTTCATTTAAATCGGTTCAGCATTTCGTAATCCTCAGGCAAACAAACAACTTTCGTATTTATAAAGATTTGTTACTGCAAGAGCCGAGATGAGAGAGAAATTTTCTCATAATTCTGACAGCAATCAATGAACGAGTGAGTGAGTGAGAATGAGTTCTTTTTAAATGTTCTCGTTAAAAAAAAATTGCAACCCCACTGTTTATATCATCAAATAAAATGAAATAGGTACTTACCAATTTCATTTGTTCGTTATTAATCCTCATGACTTTTGATTTAAAAAATTTATGTGTGGAATTGAATTTTAGGTATTTTATCGCAGTTATCCTGACATTGAGAATAATGCACAAGTTTCCTGTTGAATGGACTATTTTAATATAATTATTTTAGCCTTATATACCAATCATTTTAAAAATAATATTACATTGGCAGTTTATTAAAAGGTACATAATTCATTTTATTACGTTAATAAAAGGCAATTGTGATGGAATGAAAAAAAAATAAGTATCTACAAAAATGATAAACTTATATACTAAATGCATTGTTTTAAAAAAAATACTAGGCACACAGCAAGTCACAAACATTCCTGAGAAATAAGCTTTTGAATTTAAAATTTATCATTTGACTTATTACCCACATCATTTTGATGTCATCATTGGGAACTGTGATGCTAGTATTATTTTTAAACCAATGACAATCTGACAAATACTCAAAAGCTACTCAAATAAGTATTTAAATACCACTAACAATCGTGATAATATTTGTATGTTTTAAAATGAAGCGGCTTTTAAATTGAAGTTAGTTTTGAGTATTCGGCGGAAAAAATTAAATATAAGAATAATAATTTCGTAAAAGTACTACTACTTTTACTAGCTCTTCAAAAGCTATGGCATACATGTTACTTTTTAAGTATATGCAATTCAGACGATTCGGAAGTTATTGCTACAACAACAGCCAATCACGGTTACGCACGATTCAGAGATAACAATTTTATAGGCTTTATAAAAGTGCAACTGTAAAGATATATTTCCACCGTAATTTAAAAAACAATTTATTTTTGGAGGAATTCATTTAGCTTATTTTTGTATATCGCTAACGAACGCCCATACTGTAAGGTCCTAAAATAAGCAACGCTTATACATGTTATGGGCACCGGTGATATTACCAAAAAAATTATGGGAGCCATTTTTGATACAACTGCAATTTTTGACTTTGTTTGCACCTGATAGGAAATTTACTAGACGGATTTTGATGAATATCTCAGTAGATGGGCATGTTCCCGTGGGATTGCTTAAAAACTGTATTTTCAAGTTTACTGAGTGTATTTTATTTAAGCCTGTGATGGTAGCTTATAACAAAATTATTCTTGGATATTTAATGTCCCAGAAGATGGAAAAGTTCTCTGGAATAGCCAAAAAAACAAAGTCCAAGCGTAGGTAGTCGCGGACTCTGCTAGCATTAAATACCAAATCGTGCGACCGTAGGCAACATTACAAAATTCACCATTATGGCCGTCAAATAGCATTTACCAAAAAGTATCACATTCGCCATAGCCGATAAAGATAACTATGTTTAAATCACCGTGTTCAGTCTCACCCTATCACCTTGGTGCCGACGGCGCGAGGACATAGGGCTGTGGCTGTGGCTGCGGCGGTACGAGCCGCGGGGCGAGTACGAGCGCGAACGCGAGCGCGAGTACCGAGCTCGGTACCCGCGCCGCGGCGTGCCCGACCTCGACCGAGACCTGGACACCGACCTAGCGTTAATCACGAGAGATGCGTTGACATGCACGATACACACAAGCTATTTGATAGGTAGAGACACAAAGATAAAGATACACTTTAGGTAAGGGGACAATAGGGCCGAATGTCTCTGGACATGTCGCTCAACACTACATAAAGCCTTGGATACATTAGAGGACAAAATATTCGACATGTCATAGAGCACGGAATTTATGCCAGTATCCAACAATGAGATAGAAAGCAGAAACTACGGAATGCATGCTGGGCAAGTGCCCACTCCGCAATATTGCTACATAACCACCAGGGTATTCTATGTGGTGTCTGTCTCTATTTGTCCACTATTGTACCCTAGGCTTGAAATACCTCAGATCCTCATTGAGTATTTGCTAGAAAATTTGAGGGGCTGATACTAAAAATGTTGATTCATAATCAAAGGAGGTACCTACTTAGATACATATAGAAAGATAGCAAAGAAGTGTGTTTGTATCATTGTATAGTTGGTTTATTTTGTTTTCATTTGCCAAATTAAAATAATTGAGAAATTATTAATGTTACAAAGTACAGTGCTAGTGCAAAAGTATTTTGATTAAAGTCCTTTTTTTATTTGTAGTTTGATGCTACCATTACAGAGGCAAGTATTAAAAATGTCAGACTTATTTATGATTGAAATAAATCAAGGGATTTATTACAAAACAACCAAGTTTTATTTCAATGTAATTATTTAAATCAATCAACCCTACATGTAGAAGAATCCTCATTACATTGAAACCAACACCATAAGCAAAATGTGCACATTTGACTGCCCCTTTTTGGGATTATGGGTGTGATGGTGTATTATTTTTATAAATAATATAATAATAATTGTTGCAATTACTAAATTAAATATGTGCTTTTAGCTATTGGTTAACTGGCCATACACATACCATTCAATAAAACATATGAATTATTGATCAGAACTTCATAGTTTATCTTATTGATAATATAGGTAGCACACATTTATTTACAAACTAGCTGTTGCCCGCGACTTCGTCCGCGTGGTATTTAACAAAAACAACCGTTAACAACAGCCTGCTCGCCCATTCTGAGCCCGCGGGACGCATTGCAGGTTGCTATCAAACTTAATCAGGCGCTGCGCTGCAACATTGGTTTTAATTTTTTTTCGTGAGATCCTATTTTTTTTTTTCTAAAATAAAAGTAGCCTAAGTTACTCCTTGTTACATCAGCTATCTGCCAGTGAAAGTCCCGTCAAAATCGGTCCAGCCATTTCAGAGATTAGCCGGAACAAACAGACAGACAGACAGACAGACAGACGGACAGACAGACAGACAGACAGACAAAAATTGTAAAAAATGTTGTTTCGGTATACGTAACGTGTATACATCCAAATGCACTTAGTAAGAAGCGGTTATTTTAATATTACAAACAGACACTCCAATTTTATTTATATGTATAGATGAATAAGGTTCACAATTCCCCGTTATGTAGATAAAAATGCAAATTATCAACTCAAAACTTGATTCTTATTACCCATCCTTATTCCTTACCCCCTCCATACCCCCCCCCCTATACATTCAACAATTGATAAAACGGTTGCCATGCAATTTCATAACAATTGAACAAACAAACCATTTTTAAATTACTAATTTTATTAATATAAACGTAACTGAAACAATGCCACTACTTGATGTCAATATATGCAACTTTCAATTTCGTGTAGCCGAATTAATAATGAACTTCCTGCGTAAAATTGTATGTAAATCGTTATACGATGGCATTGCGCAATCCTAACAACCATTACCTTGAAAACGAGGTTATAAAAATATACGTTACACACATAGCATAAAATTAAGATATAGGTATATTTTACAAACCAAAATTCTATACCACACACTACAAAATAACTAGAAATGGGTTATCTTACGTTATTTTTGAATGAGAAACTTACGGGCTCCTGTATTTCCTGCTAGACGCTTTCGGCGGGGGCGGCGTCCTAGACCGGCTTCGACTGTGGCCTCGCGACATCGCGACGGGCTTCGGTACCGGCTCACGAGACCCGTTCCGCGTCCGCGAGCGGCTCCTCTGAAATCACCCAAGCAATCCCATCGTCAAAGATAGAAAGGACAATCGGCTTTGGCGAATAAAAAATAAAACACACGCGGCGGGAATCAGAAATGGACACGATTGTCGTTAAATATAGTACCTCTCGATCCGACATTATGTCCGACGTGATGAATGATTATCGAGTTACCGAAATTAAATAAAACAAATCCAATCTAGTCTAATAATATATGTAAAAGCTCAATAAAATTAATACGAGCACACTTCGAACGCGTTCAGCCAGGCAAAACTCGAAAAACAAAATGGCGTTATTTAACCATCTACGATAGTGATGTACTTAAATCGATTTTTTACATATAGTTAGTTTTCATTCTTAGTTACGTTTTTAACGATTACTAAAATAACTACTAAAATAATAAGATTTATTAAAATGACTTTGGATTTTTTTATCAGGTAAGGAGTAATAGAAAGGTTCTTAGAAATTTATAAAGGAAAGTATAGTTATGTTTTTAGGGTGCGGAGTCGATTTTAATAAAAAAAAAATGTTCTTTTTTGAGTCATATAATACATATTTCTGTCATAGCAAGAAATAGTTGTAAAAATGACAATACGGCTTAAAACTCCCAATAAATACTGAATCACGAGAAAAGATATTGACAAATTTAAAATAGTTCACTATCGATCTGATTAGCATCGATAAACTATTACCGAAGCATCATAGTATCGACGAATTGCACGAATTGGTAGTAGTCAATGCTGCTAATTCGCTTGCACACTCTCTAAACTTAACTAAACTAGCTAAAATTTTAAGTATAGTTTAGAAATCATTAAAATCAATTCTGTTGTGACATCGAACTTAATTTAAATATCGTAATTGACAGGACTAATTTGATTTTGACAGCACCTAAATTGAATTGAGGTATGTTGCCAGTATTTAAAAAATATATCTGAAGAATGAATGAAAATAAGGTGAATGGAAAAGAAAATCGAAATAACATGATTAAATTCTTTTAAAATAACCTTGAAATATATAAAAGATTAATTTAAAATATATGTCGGCGTCTAAATATTTTATTGTTATTTTTTTATTGATATTTACAATAATAAATTATAGAAACTTGTTCTATATCGTCTGTGGTTAAGTGTTCCATATCTATTGTTCTGTGGTAAATTCGATTTTGTATCTGTTGACAGTAGGTAAACAAAACACCGTTTTCAGATCAGATGGGTGTGCTACATTGTAGTTGTTGTAATAAGTTATCTAGTGGCTTGAATCTAATATGGAAAACGATAGGAAACGGTCTAATGAGAGACAACAGGAGTTGCTTGTGGAGCGACTCCACAACAACATCAAAATAGCGAGGGGTAAGCATTTAAAAGGATTCAAAGTTTTGTTTTACTTATAATCAATCAATGGTAATAATTACATCGACGCGCGAGGACATCTATCTAAAAATCAATTATATTTTCAGGAAAACAAGCAGATTCTGCCGTGGTAGATTTTTAGGGCGCCCTACCAACCACGACGAGCTCAACCAACTCGGCTGCAGAAGAACTGCACAGCAGTGGGAGCATGTAAGTTTTGTGTTCTGAATATTATGCATTTTTTTCGTCTAAATGGTTTTTATATGGTTTTTTTATCAACAGGTTTGGAGTGTGTGGGTGGCGAAGCTATAGACCAAGGCTCGCAAGGTGCGAACTTCAATAAGCGCCACAGGTGGCGGTCCGGCAGGAGGAGCCCTGACAGACATAGAATCCAAAATTTTGGATATTGTTGGACATGCCTATGTGGATGGATTTTGCCGCCTGGAAGTGTACCATAATACTATGTAATAAGTTAGTAATACTAAGCATTTATTGCATAGTTGTAATCTTCGGTAGTGCCATTTTCATTGAGTGTGGGCAACAAATGGCCCCCATGTGCAGAAGCTTGTTGTTTAAGCCTTTCAAATTCTATTACTTACAAATTTGTTTATTATTTTGATTGTTAATTATTTTTAATGTTGATGTTTATTATTGATTATTGATAACATAGTAATAAGTAAAAAGCTTTATTATAATAATTCAGAAATTAAAGTCTTGTTTATGATTCGCCATACTTTTATTAATTTTGAGTAAAATAGTGTTTATTAACACTTGCCAAATGTGTCTTGCTTCAGCAAGGAAATCTGTTTCAATGTACTCTTCCACCATAGATAGCTTATCGTATGATCTAAATCAATGGTATAATTCTCATCGGTATCTGCAAAAGTAGAAACATTTACATGTTATAACTTGATGTCAAGATATTTTTTTATGCTTATATTATAAAGACAAAAGATATATTGGTTCAACGGCCTGATTAACCTAGTGGTAATCACTCTGCTTTCTGCGCTGAGAGTCCTGGGTTCCAATCCTGGTAGGGACACAAGCTTTGTGTGGTGAGCACAAATGTTTGTACCCAAGTCATGGATGTTTAATATGTATATAAGTATTATAAACTGAGTTCACCCTCAGTCCATTGTACAGTACCCACAACACAAGCGTTAAGCTTAAAGTGGGACTGTTTGGTTATGTGTTCATATGGCGATATTTATTTATTTATTTGTTTATAATGTATGAGCTCAAAAATTACTAAACCAATTTAGGGGATATGAAATGAAACTTACTCAGTATTAGCAGATTCTTTCTCCGTCTGTATTGTAGGGAACTTTATATTTTGGGGTGTCAATTGTTGCACAATTATGTTCAACACTATTCCCAAACATTTACTCACTGCTGGTTGGCTCATTCCTGGTAAAATATCTTGGCCTACAGCAGCCTGATAGCTCCCATGAGCGTAAAATTGCAGTGCTGTTAAAATCTGCAAAGTGTCATGTTGATGTATTTATAAACATTTATAAACAAGTAAAAAGTAGGTATGTATCTGTATAAAATATTAAATCGCAAACCTTTATATGTTTTGGGATGTGCCCCTCCACTAAGAGCGGATCATCTAGAGTATTCAGTATTTAAAGTGCTGCAAATTTGTGAAGCCACAAAAGATTTTTTAAACTTCTCTGCTAATTCGAAGGGATTGCAATTTGCTCTCAAACCTTCGAGGCGTATTCTTTCTTCATAGTTTCTACGGTTAGAAAGCAAATGCCTTAATTTTGTGTTTCAAGTAAGTACTTTGAAGTAGGCTCTGTTTTATTATTATTTTGGTACAATTAGCACTTTCAGATGAATCCACAAGAGCCGCAACCACATATTCCTCCATCGTGTTTGATAAAATAGTTTTTCACAACTTATCTTAATAAAAACATCACCTGAAAAACTACGAACTAAATTTAGATGGCACCAAATTAGATGCCGACCAAATAAGGCGGATTATAGTTTGACGTTTCTAATTTTAGACGCAATTTGACGTAAAGTGTGTGTAACAGAATAGAAAAATGACCAACTAAGCTAAGTTGAGTAACTAAACCAATTTTAGGAGCTGTCAAACTAAAATTAGTCTAATCTGCTGTTAACAGAATAGCGAACGCCGTTTGACAGGAGTAAACTAAAATTTGGTCTAGTTTAGGCTAGTTGGTACCAAGCGAATTAGCAGCGTTGCCTGTTTAGTAGCTAAAAAAAACACAGCAGTTCTACAGATTCACAATTTAAATATTTCTGAACGAATTTTATTGAAACTGATGTTTCACGTCCATTTGAGCCCTTCACACTACCAATCCTTATCACAATGGTAGTGACAGTATCTCGATATTAAAAGCGCATAGAATAACATTTATAGCCTGGGAATTACAGTATTAGTCAAATAACGATAGTAGCTTTTTTATTTGTGATTGACTATGCTATATCTAGTGGGCATCTTTCCCACCTGGCTATATGCCATGAAAATGTTTGCTTTTCAACTTTAATCAAAGCTATAAATACATAAATATAAACGTTGGAAACGTAAAAACATAAAATAAACGCGATAAAATCTATAAAATAAGTTTTATTTCAAAATGGATATGTTATTAGTTCATTTGGAAAGAGAATATCTTTCCAATGTACAAATTTTGAGATCATAATTACAATTTTGAACGTTACCAATACGTTTTCAGTAAGCGCAGTTTACGAATAGTTTCGCACTTGACGTACTGAGGATTGAGAAACAGGCACACGGCCTAAGGATAATTTACCTAATTGAAAAGAACCTTCAAACTCTCGTAGTAACTTGGGACGTACAGAGTGAGATCCCTAGATTTATAACGACCCACTTTTGGAATAAGCGTTCGGAATCGTAGGTTTATCCATATCGTGATCCGGGCTGTCGTTGTGAACGGCACTGTCAACCACATCATTCGTTTGACTGTCACTCTCTCTCACACATAGATAATACATCTCTCACACTTCAATAGGGAAATGTGGATGGTTGCGGTTCGGGCGATTTGTAATTTTGAATTATTTTGCTAAAATATGACTGATAATGAAGCACAAAACGGTCCCCAAGGGGACCAGCCTCAAGAAAAGACAGCAAAACAACTTGAGAAGGAAGCGAAAAAAGCCGCTAAGCTAGAAAAACTTCAGGCTAAACTGGATAAGAAGAGCACTACGCCAGCTGTGCAGAAAGTTAAACCGGAGGTAAGTTTCTAATTAATGAATTATTATCACTGTAGCTTCTATTGTACAAAGAACATATTGTAATTCTTGCGTCGTTGCAAGAACAGCCAATTTTAATTGACCTTACCCTAACTTATTCTTAGGTTAGTACCTGGTATCTTCTAGTGAAAGTATCTCTGCGATTGTTGTCCAAGTTGCATCAGTTCTATTGTATATATAATTGAACACAGTATCTGGTACTTGTGGTGTATCAATGTCAGTACAAGTATTATGAAATGCATAAAAATGTTACTGTACTACATTTTTTTTTATATTATTTTATTCAGTAACATATAGTATTAGTGGATAGGAAAAGGTGCTCTATAAATATATATAGTGCACAAATCCATATGTTTAGTTGGAAATGTATGGTGAGGGTTTTTCTGATATATACTCTGTTCTCTTAAGCTCATATATCATAATGGGATGAGCATGTTTAGATTCATAAACATTATAATTATAGCCAAAGCAAGAATATCTTGCTATAACTTTTATTATATTCTGCACAGAAAAAGGTAAAAGAAACAAAAGAGAGTGCCGTGTACACTGCCGAGACTGCACCCGGTGACAAGAAGGACCTCAGTGGAGCAATGCCTGACGCATACAGTCCACTCTATGTGGAAGCCGCCTGGTACGCGTGGTGGGAGAAGCAGGGATTCTTCAAGCCTGAGTATGGGGTGAGACTTTCTTTTAGATGGAGCAACATTATTAAAAAAGGGGTTACTCTAGAATTCCTTTATCTGAGCCACAGGGGCCTGTTTCACGGTAAACAGATAAACCCTATCCACAACTTACTTGATAGATGGGACAAAAAATATGTCAAACATTAAATTTACTTTTACATGCTATGGTTAGTTAGGGCCCTATAGTAGACATGATTATTATTCCAAGGGGTATTCTTCCAAAGGGTAAGCATCCAATCTCATAAGTTACAGTCAAAATCTAATAGGGAATGAGCATATTATTGCCTATTACCCACCTTTAATCCCCAAAGGGGTAGGCTTCAATAGAGGTTCACTGCGGTGCACCCCTAATTTGCTTATGGCATTTTTTCCTAATGTCATAGGAGGCAACCCTATTGCTATTACACTGCACACTCGCTCTCAATGCGAGGACTATGTAGGCAATAGTCCTCGCTGGTCCAATATTGGTGGGCTAACTTCACACATTTATGGAAATAGCAAAATAACATGTCATTCTTATTTCAGAGAAAATCAATACTAGAACCGAATCCTAAAGGCAAGTTTGTGATGGTAATACCCCCACCAAATGTGACTGGCACTTTACATCTGGGGCACGCGCTAACTAATGCCGTTGAAGATGCACTCACAAGGTGGCATAGGTATGGTCTAAAATCAAAATAACTTAAAAAGTAATAGTAATATTGTCAGACAAACACACCATGCAGTGGACTGGGAGCGATCCAAGTAATACCTAGCGGAAATACGTCTAATGTTGGATATAGGCCTCAGCCTCGAATAGGATCACGAAAGCCCTCAGACAAGGGCATATTATGTAAAGAATCGAACTTGCAACCACCCAGTATGGTAAGCTGAGCGGACCATGCTCAGTACGTCAAGTGCGTGAATATTCGCGGGGTAACCGTATGCTTTATGGTCTACTGTATATAGACATTTTGTATGGAGAATTGAAGGTTTAAATACCCTCCGCTAGAAGCGCTTTTCAATTCTCCATACAAAATGTCTAAATACGGTAGACTATAAAGTATACAGTTAGCTCGCACTTGACGTGCAGACCAGTAAACGAAAAATTAAACGTCAAGTATTGTTTCATCGCGCACTTAGTACTTATTTTAATAATTTCAAGTAATTTGATTCATATTGTTGTGAATGTGACCTTTGTAGCCGACTGATGGACCTGTTAAAATATGTTACACCTTATATTGTCCGGTAGAATGAATGGTCGCACAACCCTATGGAACCCTGGGTGCGACCACGCCGGCATAGCCACCCAGGTGGTGGTGGAGAAGAAGCTGTGGCGCGAGGAGAAGAAGACGAGACACGAGCTCGGCCGGGACGAGTTCATAAAGCGAGTGTGGGAGTGGAAAGAGCAGTGAGTGTGATTATTATTATAAAATATCGCCAGACGAACACACCGACTGTACGGTGCCACACTAAGCAACGCTTTATTATGGACATCATATAAAGAACTGGGGGCGAACGCAACATATATCAGGTATATAGATTTTAAACATCCATTACTCGCGTACAAACATTCGTGCTCTTCACACAAATTTTGTTCCAACCAGGATTCCGACCCAGATACCCTCGGCACGGAAACCAGGGTCACTACCAACAGTGCTAATTACGTCGTAGGCTCATCACATTTAAAGATAACCTTCCTTGATATGGCTAACCAATCGTCCCTTCTTAGAAAGGGCGGTCGAATATACGAGCAGCTACGTTCGCTGGGGTCTTCGTACGACTGGTCCCGGGTGCGCTTCACCATGGACCCGTCCATGTGCCGCGCGGTCAACGAGGCGTTCATCCGCCTCCACGACGAGGGCGACATCTACCGCGCCAACAGGCTGGTGAACTGGTCGTGCTCGCTGAAGAGCGCCATATCGGACATCGAAGTGGACAAAGTTGAGCTGAGTGGACGGACCCTGTTGTCTATACCCGGATATGAACAGAAGGTAAATTGTGTTTTTTTTAATTTGTGTGACGTCGCTTGCGCAGTCGTGTTTGAATTGGTATGCTAATGGTGCGACGATCGATATGGCTATTTGAAAAAAAAATATGCCAAGAAAATTTTTTTTTTTGTAAATAAATGTTTTTTTTTATTGACACCGAAATTGTGACGTCACATAATGATTACAAAATGCGTTGAAACGCTGGTTCAAATGTTAGTATACCCTATATAGAACAACTGGAACCCCCTTATAGATCCTCTATTCCTTTTTGTATCTTAAATTGAAACCTTGTTTAATGGTGACTAAAGTTTGAAATATATCGTCAGGTTGAGTTCGGTGTGCTGGTACATTTCGCGTACAAAGCGGAAGGCTCCGACGAGGAGGTGGTGGTGGCCACCACGCGCGTGGAGACCATGCTGGGGGACGTGGCTGTAGCCGTGCACCCTAAGGACGACAGGTTGGTACAAGGATATCACGCATTCCTTGCCCAGGCCAGGGGGTGTACTGAGCAGGATCCTGGGGGCAGGGGGAGGGGGTAATCCTGGCAATACGAACTCTGTCCCAGCCATTAACGACATAAGTCCTTGCAGTCTCACTCTGTGATTTTGCCAATTAAAAAAGATTCACACATCTATGCAAATGCCAGGACATTTGGAAATAATATTAATATTGAATACCAGGTACCACACTTAAGTTTTTTTTTTTCACATTATTTTTTGTTTTTATCCTTTTTTGAATTTTAGAATAACACATTTCTTATTATGCCAGGTATAAACATTTGATCGGCAAGAATTTGGTACATCCGATATGCGAGAGGAAGTTGCCGGTGATAGCCGACGAATATGTCGATATGAGCTTCGGAACCGGTGAGTCAAGCACATGATCAATCAATACTTATCTTGAAAGTCCATCGCCTATTACAATAGCTGTATTTTGTTGTAATACAAAATTCGTGCCCGTCACAATGAGAATAAGAATATTTTAAAACTTTAAAGTGGTACGTTCATTGCGACTTGTACAGGCCAACGTCTGTCCGATCAGCTTGTAATAAACATATTAACCTCCGAATTTATAGACGTTATATAAAATTATAAAACAGCATAGGTGCGCAGTACGATTCATAAGTACTGTACAATAATGGTCTACGTGAATAAAAAATATTCTGATTCTGATTCTGATTCTATGGCGTTTAACACAGTTATAGAACCTCTATAAATTTGGGGTAAATGTATGTTATATTAGTGATGAATTAGTTTTAGATTTATCAAAAGTTTTAATGGGTTTATTATCTCAGGGGCCGTCAAAATAACACCTGCGCACGACCCCAACGACTACGAGATCGGCAAACGCCACAATTTGCCGTTCATCAACATTATGTCCGACGACGGAAAAATGTTGGACAATTGCGGACCGTTTGCGGTAAGTACTCAATCCATCTCTTTTCGTTGTAGTTTTATATTTTAATAAAACTCTCAGTGGTGATCAAATATTACTTTCATTCAGACAACCATATTGCTAACTTCTACCCATAGACTATATCTACTAGTGATGTCCATAGACCATATTAATACTAGTAGTGATGTGAACACTATCCATAACACTTTCCCCCTTACCCACTCTTGTATCACCTCTATTCATTCTCTCATCCGGAGTTGGCCGGTCTATTTGAATGTTCCCACTTCGACTCTAAAAAACAATCCAAAAAGCAGTGATAGCCAAGCTGATAGGTCGCTCGCATTGGCCAAGACTGGCGCTGGTTTAAACTCCGGCTCGCACCTCTGAGATATTCTTACGGATTTCTTGTTCGAGTATCATTTTCATTTTGGATTTTATGAGCGAAAACATCGCGTGGATACCTGCATGTCTGAGAGAGCCCCTCTAAAGACGTCTGAAGTCCGCCAAAACCACACTGGGCCAGCGTGGTGGACTATGGCCCCCCTCGCATCGAGGGAAGGAGGGCCGTGCCCAACACTGGGACATTAAAAAGGCTAATATTGTTAATATATTACTCCTGGTAAAACAAATGCCAAGGAACCCACCACTGACCCTCGGCTTGTTGATCGATAATCGTACAAAACCGAACTCCTCTAAGGTGTCAGTCGAGAATCTGTCTGTTATAAGTGTCGGGACCCTAATTAATATGCAATTCTCGGCGAAATTAAGCGAATCTAAAAATTCATCTTCCCCAGTCTTCGGATGGATTTACGGATGGATTTCCGCCAAGTATCGCCTAGTTCTATCAATGATGTATTCTAGGGTATGAAACGCTTCGACGTCCGTCGCGCGATCATCAAGAAGCTGGAAGAACTCAAGCTGTACAAGGAGACTAAAGACAACGCAATGGTGGTGCCACTCTGCAGCCGGTCCAAAGATGTCGTGGAACCCATGCTGAAGCCGCAGTGGTGAGTTAAATGTATACCGAGTGATTCAGAAACGGTACACTGATCTTTGAACCTGCGTATCGTAAGCGCATTTGTTATCATTATGTGAAGTCAGATTTTCTATATCGATATCTATATTTCCCACTAATATTATAAATGTGAAAGTTTGGATGGATGGATGTTTGTTACTCAATCACGCCAGAACGGCTGAACGGATCTGGATGAAATTTGGCACAGAGATAGATAATAGTCTGGAATAGCACATAGGCTACTATTTATCCCTGTAAAATGTATGGTTCCCGTGGGATAGATTTGTTTTAATTTTTCATAGAGCAAAGGATCGACATGATTTACAGAAAAACTTTTTAATCGCGGGTAACACCGCGGGGCGCAGCTAGTTATATATATTATTATTAATAAATTGTTGGGCAGGTACATAAAATGTGACAAAATGGCCGCGGACGCGATAAAGGTGGTTAAGACGGGCGAGCTGAAGATCATCCCGGACGTGCACGAGAAGATCTGGTACCACTGGATGGAGAACATCCGCGACTGGTGCATCTCCCGCCAGCTGTGGTGGGGGCACCGCATACCCGCCTACAGGGTCACGCTGCCGCCCGCTGAGGTGAGACACACACACATTTTTTTAATAATTATAGTGCACTTGGACACCGGCTAGCGATAATCTAGCATCGACAACTAAACCTGATTTTATCGATATAATCTCTAAAATAGAGGGTTATCTCTCTCTCTCTCTCTCTCTCTCCTTGGTGGACTCGCATTCCACTGTTTACTTTTTCTTTTTAACAGTTTCGATTTCAGTTAACAGGTGCAATAACTAAAAAATATATTAGATAAATATGAGTTGTTTTATTACAAGTCAGAAGGCCTTTCTTAGTATATTTCTCAGTCAGTGTATTAAAAATTATTATAATAAATAATACACATTGATGAAGGTTCGGATACTATAAATATTAATCAACTAATGACAACACACACTTCCGCCAACCCGCACTGGGCCGTGGCGGACTATGGCCTAATCCCCCTCGCGTTGAGAGGTGGGACATTAAAAAGGGCTGGTATTATTTATTAATGACAACACTGGCAACACCAACATTGACGTAATGTCGCGTCGAAAGGAGCAAGAGCAAGCTACGCCAGCGCCGCCTGGCGGCAAGACGGCTCCGCGGCGCCGCCACACGCGCTCCGGACACAAGAAGAGCCGGCGGATCCGCGCGCGGATCCACGCGGATGTTGCGGATCCGCGGCGGATCCACGCGGACGTCGCGGATGTCGCGGATCCGCGGCGCACGCACGACAACCGCGGTACTATTGTATGTCGCTGGTATTATACGCGCGTTTTAATTTGCTATGTTGATATGGCATGCGCCTTTAGTTCATGTTATTGATTAGGTCTCCAGAAGCAAAGAGACTCTTCGATAGTGATTTCTTATATTTACGCAAATACTACACATTGAAATAAAACTAAATTTAACCACAAATCTCATTGATATATACTACATCCTTTAAGGGTGAGTTTTACTTGACATCAAAGAGTCTCATTGAAATAAAACTAATTTTAAGGATTTTATCGCGTTTATATTTTGATTTTACGTTCCCGACGTTTCGGCTGCTTTACAGCAACCATGGTCACGGGAGGACTGAGGTGGTTTACGTCGGGAACGTAAAATCAAAATATAAACGCGATAAAATCTTTAAAATTAGTTTTATTTCAATGAGACTCTTTGATGTCAAGTAAAACTCACCTTTAAAGGATGTAGTATATATCAATGAGATTGGTGTCAATTGATAATGCCAGAGAGATAATTGTTGTCATATCAATGTCGACCATATGCTGTAAAACTGTTGAGTTGCGTTTTGTTTAGATGTTTCCCTATTCTCAAGTAATATCCTTAATTCCATTGTCGAATCAAATAAGCAGTTTATTTAAATAGTCATTAAAATCATTCCATTTATTTTTTTTTTGTATATATCAAAGCATGTTGTTTGCTTTTTTCAAACATAAGTTGTTTTAGCATTCATGTGTATAGATTTAGTCCTTAAAGCTTGAATTATCCAGTAATTAGTAACAAAAACTTTTTTCTGTTTATTCTGCAACCTACAAATAACAATTTATCTTCAATATTACACAACAATTAGTCATTATAAAACTATTTCACATTAAAATGTTGTAGCACGCGAGTCAAGCCAAACCTATGTCACGGATCATGTCACACCGCTCTATCCCTTCCGTAATTCCTACGAGGGAAAGAGACGAAAACGATTTATCTCACATTTTGATTTGTCACAGCCGACTGTGCTACTAGTGCAGAATGCAAAGTTCTTTTTTAGGTTGGCAAACGGCTACAAAATAGTGCTATTTTGCCAGTGTATTACTTGATAATTTTATATAATGATAATGTTGATTAATGATGGTGATGAAATGAGTCCCTTACCCCAATCAGTAAAGCTGTGGATACTTTATCGAAAATAATCGGCCATCTTGGAAGAACTTTAACACTCAAGTTATACTATTTTATTTCAATTTCCTTCACTCGTGTACGTTTATGATCACACAATAGTTAATATCACACTAATATAACACATTATATATCAAATAAACAACATTTTTCAACTTCCCGCCAAAATAACTTGAATGCACAGTATAAATACACTTACCAAAAATATACTGATTTTTTCTTTTTTACCCGACAGCAACAAGAGCAAGAACTATGGGTATCTGCCCACACCGAAGAGGAGGCATTATCAAAAGCATCTGCCAAGTTCAAAGTAGCCAGTGATCAGATCAAGCTCCACCGAGACGAGGATGTCTTAGACACCTGGTTCTCATCGGGCTTGTTCACGTTCTCCATATTCGGGTGGCCTGATAACACCGAGGACTTGCAGGTCAGTATTTATTATTTGATTACATGAGAACTTGCAGGACTAATAAATCTATACCTAGACATCAACCAAGATGAAAATTTGAATAAATTTTCTCAGAATCATAATATAATGGTTCTTCATATGTTGTAATGTGTCTCCATGTGTTGTAAATCGTCAAAAATAGCGTAACGATATCAAGCGAGGAATGTCATACCAAGGCATGAAACTAAATGTTATCTTTTTTAAAGTATAGCTACATAATTTGATGGTCTGATTAGAGTTGGTAGTGACCCTGTTTTCTCTTCCGCGGGTCCTGGGTTGGAATCCTGGTAGGGACAAACTTTGTGTGATGAGCACGAATGTTTGTACCCAAGTCATGGATGTTTAATATCTATATAAGTAATATATACTGGGTTCGCCCTCAGTCCATTGTACAGTACGCATGATACAAGCGTTGCTTAGTGTGGGACCGTATAGTTGGTGTGATCGTCTGGCGATATTTATATTTATAATATAATTGTCAGGCCTTCTACCCGGGCACTCTGTTGGAGACTGGCCACGACATCCTGTTCTTCTGGGTCGCGAGGATGGTGTTCTTCGGACAGCGTTTGATGGGGAAACTGCCTTTCAAGTGAGTATTTATCAAGCAGAGAGTGAACAGGTACCTTCTAGGCAAGTATGCTCCATCGTAGATCTCATCGTCACTTACCATCAGGTGAGATCGAGGTCAAATACGTGCCTACATAAAATAAAAAAAGCACCCACAGGATAATTAATGTACAACCGTAGATCCAGTTTCGGTCATCCAAATTCCCCCAATTTTTGACCGAATCTGGGCCGAAACCGGATCCGGTCGCAATCCCAGTTTCATAGTCGGTTTGAGTGTCTGTCCGGTACAATTGCTACAGGCTCGCCCCATATTAAATTGTCACTAAATACCGTAACCACAAAATGTGGGTGAACTTTTGTGGATCGCAGGCGTGGTATTGTTTATTTTTTAATTTGGGCTTGTTAATTCGACTATATAGCAGTGATAGCCAAGTATAGCAGTGATAGCCAAGTTGGTAGAACGCTTGCCTCGGTAACGAGGATTGCAGGTTCAAACCCCGGCTCGCACCTCCGGCATTTCATGTGCGAATCTCATTTTCAACCATGATTATCACTTGCTAAACGGTGAAGGAAAACATCGTTTGGAAACCTGCATGTCTGAGAGAACCCTCGAAAGATGTGTGAAGTCCGCCAACGCACTGGGCCAGCGTGGTGGACTATGGCCTAATCCCCCTCGCATTGAGGGGAGGCCCGTGCCCAGCAGTGGGACATTAAAAAGGGCTGGAATTATCAATTCGACTCTACAACAATTTCTTCAATTCTATCAGAGAAGTCTACCTCCACCCCATGGTCCGTGACGCCCATGGTCGCAAGATGTCCAAGTCTTTGGGCAATGTCATTGACCCCGTGGACGTCGTCCGAGGGGTCACGCTCGAGACCCTACACGAGCAGCTCTCAGACTCCAACTTGGACCCCAAGGAGATCGAGAAAGCGAAGCAGGGTCAGACGCAGGACTACCCGAATGGGATTCCGGAGTGCGGAACCGACGCGTTGAGGTGAGTCAATTAAATTGCAGCTTTATTTCTCAATGTGTTAGAGTTTATTTTCAGTTTTGGTTTTCCCGATTAGTGTTCTGCCTAGGCTTTTACCCGTTTATGTTTGTCTGTGACTGTCAGACACAGATTGTCTAGATTTATAATGCTAACATGGTTGAATATATACTCAAAATCGGGCACTTGTAACTAACCAACACCTGTATTTATCAGTGAAAACAACATTAATGTACTTGCTTGCTGTGTTCAGGTTTGCGTTGTGCGCGATGACGCAGGGCCGGGATCTGAACCTGGACATCCTGCGCGTGCAGGGGTACCGCTTCTTCTGCAACAAGCTGTGGAACGCGACCAAGTTCGCACTCATGTATTTCCCCAAGGACACAGCTTATGAGGTTAGTTGTCTATTGCGCCACTTATTATGTCTTTTTTGCCGATTTGAAACCTCTCTCTAAGTATCTCCGAAACTAAATTTGACATCTAATGCAATTGGCTCTCGCGTTTTTTGGTGCATATTTATCCGTGTATTTCAGTGATGAGATACTTACAGAATACATTTTTATAAAAGGGTATAAGATTTGTATAACTAGCTGTTAACCGCGACTTCGTCCGCGTAGTATTTAACAAAAAACATTCTAAAATAAAAGTAGTTACCCTAAGTTACTCCTTGTTACATCAGCTATCTGCCAGTGAAAGTCCCGTCAAAATCGGTCCAGCCATTTCAGAGATTAGCCGGAACAAACAAACAGACAGACAGAGCAAAAAATATTGTTTTGGTATATGTACCGTGTATACATCCAAATGCACTTAGTAAAAAGCGGTTATTTTAATATTACAAACAAACACTCCAATTTTATTTATTTGTATAGATGAGAAAGGGTACACTAACCCTAACTGCTTCTTACTTTGAAATCAGAATTTCGATGTAATTTTTATTTTAGAAAAACTTTCTTGTTAAATACCACGCGGACGAAGTCGCGGGTAACAGCTAGGTCCTGTATAAATTAGACATACGTCTCCATAAATACATTCTCGTCTCGTCAGGCGCACACCGCCGCCCTGCCGGCGGACCTCGCGCCCATGGATCGGTGGATGCTGTCCCGCCTAGCCCTCGCCGTGCAGAGAGTGAACGCCGGCTTCGCCACATACGACTTCCCATCGGCGACCACGCACTGCTACAATCTGTGGCTATACGACTTATGCGACGTGTACTTGGTAAGTAATATGTATATTACTAGCTTTTTCCGGCGGCTCCGCCCGCGGTACCTCGATAAACACACCTACAATCTATAAAAAGTACCCTATGTGCTATTCCAGACTATAAACTATCTCTGTGCCAAATATCATCCAGATCCGTTCAACCGTTCTGCCGTGATTGAGTAACAAACATCCATCCATCCATCCAGACTTTCACATTTATAATATTAGTGGGATGATAAAAGTGAACTACGTTGATCATTACACTCGTGCCTGGTTTGCGTAATGAAGCTCAGAGTGTGATGACCAATGCGCACGCGTTTGGATTTCGATTGTCAACACACTTGCGAGATAAAAGTTCTTTGAAGTAATGAAAAAAAAAAAATAACACACGCGTGGTAATGTAAAGAAACAAACACTCTTGATTTATAAGTTGCATTATAAACCTTAAAGTGGTGCAATAAAACCAGCATATATTTATTGCAATAAGTGTGCTGAGAAATTAATGTATAATCGACCTTATAAGTCCGGTTTGGAACTCTATTACTTTGGGATTAAAATACCTTTGGTGTAGTAGTTACGTTTTCTTCAAATTTTATTTAAAGAAGGTACCTTGTTTTTTAAATCTATACCAATATTATAAAGAGGTCACGCATTACTATTACATCAGATACACGCGATTTTTTTATTAACACGAACGTTAATAAAAAATGTATTATATCTGTTTGACAGGAATACCTGAAGCCCGTGTTCGCATCAGGCACGGACACTGAGAAGCAAGCAGCCCGGCGCGCATTGTACACGACACTGGAGTATGGGTTGAAACTGTTAAGCCCCTTCATGCCCTTCGTCACCGAGGAGCTGTTCCAGCGGCTTCCGAGGAAGGACGCCACGTGCCCGTCCATATGCGTGGCCAGCTATCCTACTGTGAGTACTATTATACGATGCAATAAGGTTGAAATTAACATGATATCTATCTCTATCTATCTATTCCAATCATTGCGGAACAAAGAGTTATCTATCTATCTATCCAAGCGTAACTGGAACTTATTCGCAGGAGACCGAAGCACCCTGGAGATCAGAGGACCTAGAATCTGACGTGGACACAGTCCTCAAAATGATCCACTTGATCCGGTCCACCCGCTCCGAGTACAACTTGACCAACAAGCAGAAGACCACGGTCCACCTCATCATATCCCAGGAGCTGAAGGTGGAAGCCCTGAAGGGTCTGTTTAGGAGTCTTCAGTCGCTCGCGAACAGTGAACTCTCAGTGGAACAACCTCCGACAGGATGCTCTATATTGACTGTATCAGATAAGATTGAAGTTCATTTGGTCTTGAAGGTAAGTTGTATATTAAACTAGCTGCTACCCGCGACTTCGTCCGCGTGGTATTTAACAAAGACAACCGTTGGCAACAGCCCGCTCGCGCGTTCTGAGCTCGCTATATTTTTGTATAAATAGCAGTTTCATTGTTATGAATATAGAGAAACAATGCGATAGAGCTATTAATAATGTTATAAGTACTTTCCTAAAACGAGACCGTAATAAATGTTTTTTTATAGGGCCTCATAGACCCACAAAAGGAGATCACAAAGTTGGAGAAGAAAAAGGAAACGCTGTCACAAACGATCACGAAGCTCCAACAAGCAATTGCGGCCGACGACTACACCACAAAAGTGCCAGTCGAAGTGCAGAAGGCCAACACCGAGAAGCTCGCGCAGTCCCAGGGCGAAATAGAGAGGTTGCAAGCAGCTATGGAGACATTGAAACTTATGTAGACAATACTATAGCTCAATTTTGAATGTTGACCCAATCGTGATGCCTAAATTCTAAAATACCGCATAATTAATTTTCCGTCAAACATAGTTCAGAATTTCCCTGACGGGCTTTAAAAAAAAACTAATGTAATCAGTTCGATCGCTGTGGATTTACAACACCATAGACAAAGATGTTAAACATTACCTTCCTCTATTTGCGTCTGGAATTTTAAATGGGTATTATTTATGAAGTAATCATTGCCTTAAGTTACCAATTAAATAGTGCTTTTTAAGCTTGAGTCTTGATATTATTTAATATTGTTTCAACCAATGTTACATTCTGTGTGTGCATTAAAGTCTTGTGTTGTATAGTGATTTTTAATCTATTTATTTTGTTTTTTTTTACTGCAGTAAATTACGATTCGAAAATTAAACATGTCGTTGGTCCTTTCCCTGGCCCCGTCCATCTTCCATACAGTAGGTCCAATAAGAGATGTTTAGAACGCCAGAAATTAGCTAAGGATAGATTAAAAAAAAGGAACTTGCTCCAATCAATAGATGAAGCACTTTTGTTTTCAAAATTTATTTGTAGTGCCTTGTAAAATGATTAAGGCTTCTATAAATTTGAAGAGAGAAGAGAGGTAGAACATATTTTTTTTTACTAGCAGCCCAGTATTATTTTTCCAATGATGAAATAAATAAAGTCATTATCATAAAGAAAACTTTATATATATAATCAATGTATTTTTCTTTCTTTACGAAATGAAATATGATGAAATAAAATGGATATGAATATGTTTATCAAGCGAGCAATTTTTAGAACTTCCTTAGTTTCTGAACGTTAAATGACTGTCATGTTTGCAAAAATCACACTGACAATCGAAATGACATTTCAGGCTTATTGCCTTGATGATATTTACGGCATTCTTTGTTATCTCTCACTCACTCGCACTTCAGATATACAGCTTTGACTATCCTGTTGTCATTGTACCCAACAATTCGTTTTTTTTCTGAATTTGGAACCCTTGTGCGTCTCTGCTTTATTTTATTGTTTTGAAAGTAGCAGCAGCGTTTTGTGATGTGTATAATACATTGGTTCTTATAATTTTATGGAAAATTTCCCAGTTAGTCACTGCTATAACGAAAATGGAGTTCCCTACACTTGGCGAACAATGCCAGCATGAAGAATGCAATCAAATCGACTTCCTGCCTCTCCAATGTAAGTGTGGGAAGGTGTTCTGCCGGGAACACTTCAACGAGCATTGCCTCTCTGGTGTCTGCGAATTGGCGCCAAAACCTAAAGAAGTTAACCTCAAAAATGACGACCAATTATACAAATGCACCGAAAAAGGTTGCAGGAAAAGGAATTTACATGAAATGATGTGTGAGAAGTGTGGTAAACATTACTGTATTGAACATAGATTTCATCCGTAAGTATCATCCTACTAGCTGCTGAGTTATTTTTGCTTTTATATTTTGTAAATAGGACCTACTTAAGAATATATCTTGAGTAGTGCTAGAATATAACAGTTATATTTAGGCATTATTTTTATGTTTAATTATGTAAGTCATTAATAAATTATAGTATAGTAGAGTTCTTATTATTAATTTACAGTTCATGCCCTGAAATAGATGATAAAACAATGGCAGCCAAAATAGAGCAGTTTGAGGCACCGAGGAGACAGTTTCAAGAAGCTAACAAGCATTTACAAGAGAAGGTATGAAAAACTAATTCATGATTTGAATTGTTAAGCATTAATGGCCTAGTGGTTAGAGGTGCCTTGCTCAAAACTAAGAGTTTCCAGATTCTATCCCCACCCTGACTATTAAACACTTTGGCTCAGCAGAAGGAGCTTGGGATATGTCTTAAGTAAATTGGGCTTTGATTATTAAATATATTATATGTATTTTAGACTAACAGTTGCTTAGTAGAACTATCTAGAGATACAAAGTTTATTTCTAGATAACAGAGAATATCAGGAGAGTACTTCAATCTTCAGCCAAAGTGAAGACAGCCTCAAAAATACACCTAATGAGAATAAAACAAAAAGCAGTTGGTCCTAAGAGCATACCAGCTGCAGATAGGGTATATTTTGCCATCAAAAAACCACTAAACTTGGACCCGAAACCCATTAGAATCATTCAAGATGAGAATAATTTGACTATGATGGAATCTGTTACGTTGGACCCAGATTTGAAAGGTGCTACTCCAGTGTTTATCAGCATGAAATGGAGTCTAGGCAGAGCTATAGACAGCATCTGTGAATCATGTAACATCAAGAATGATAATAACAAAATGGGTCCAGTCAAGTTGAGGGTGTTTAGACAGTTGGATAGTTACTGTGTGAGCCCAATAAAAATGGACATTGAGATTGCTGAGCTCATGAAAAATGAAGTGCTACTTGAAGGTGACAAGTTATTAGTGGAATATGTTGATAGTAAACTTTTGAATGGGCTGCATGGAAACACTCAGTTATTTCTTAGCTGAAATTAGAATTATATCTAAATAGCAGTGTACTAAGCACCATTTTACCAATGGTATTTGGTCCTAATGAAATTGGTGCCTATTGTGATTATATTGGGCACACTCCCACTCAATGCTAGAAGGATTCTGGTCATAGTGCACAATGCAGGGCATGACGGATTTGCTATCTTCACATGGCTTTCGAAAGACATCCAGGTTTTCTCACAATTTTTGCC
Source organism: Pheosia gnoma (assembly GCA_905404115.1). Classification (NCBI taxonomy): domain Eukaryota; kingdom Metazoa; phylum Arthropoda; class Insecta; order Lepidoptera; family Notodontidae; genus Pheosia; species Pheosia gnoma. Next base: position 1,244,386 of record FR989907.1, read on the forward strand.
TGTTACACCAACTGATAACCATTATTGAATTAGCTATATATAATTCTAGCTTGTTCTGGCCTGTTTACATGCCCTAAATTAATTGCTTAGTTAAAATACAATAAAACAAAATGTAAATAAATAATTGTATAATAAAGTCATACTTATCCTATAAATTGAAACCTAGAATAAAGCTATAATTAAAACGTCACTTCACCATTGTCTTTGCCCACGTGCGATGTGCTCCTTTGATAGTCTACTAATGGTAACAACTGCGCCGGCGCAGACGGGTTCGTGTGACCCGTCGGAGGGGGGGTAGCGGCCAGTTTGTACTTCTCAACCAACCAATTACAATGACCGGTTCTCGCTATCAGCGTTAGTAAATCTCTGCGGTATTGTTTCGTCAATATAGCGTATAGGAATGGGTTCGCGCATGCGTTCAGAGGATAGAAGAATACGAGCAATACTTTCCCGTGGCTGACATCTACCAATGGCGCGCCCGCTAACGCTGTCACTCCAAAGAACGCTACTGGCGCCCAACAAAGCAAGTCGGTACCTATGAGTAGCGCCATTTTGTTCGCAATCCGACGCTCAGCCGCAGCCGCCGCTCCCCGCCCCCCGTAGCTTTCCCCGCCCCCTAGAGACCTGTATATCTGCACATAGCACACCACAATCGTCACCCAAGCTAGCGCACTCATCATGAATATGGCCCCCTGGTAGAACGCGTCACCAACGTCTTTGCTCTCCACCGGCAGACAAATAGAAGTGGACGAATAGTCCGAGACGCCAGCCAATGGCAATCCAGCCATCAAAATCGAATACATCCATCCGCATATCATGATCTTAGCTGCGGCCGACAAAGTGATCCTTCTGTCCAAGTAAATAGCGTACGTTATCGCGAACCAGCGTTCCAATGTGACTATGGTCAGCGTGATCACAGACAACTGTCCGGAGAAAACCGAGAGAAACCCCGCAATCCTGCATCCGACGCCGTATTGCCAGTCGTAAGCGTAGTTGAAGAACTCTCCATAGGATCTTAGGTCTACTACGGCGAGCATTAGGAGGTAGATTCCCGTGCAGAGGTCGGAGAAGGCTAGGTGGCACATGAGGAAGCGTGGTACGGTCAGCTCGGTGTGGTTGGTGAGGAGAACGACCAGCACGGCGATGTTGCCGACGACTGCGGCGGCGATGACGAACCACACGCTGGCTCGGAGCCACGACCACCCCATGACGTCCTCGCACGGATTCAAAGCGTCCGGTAATGGTGTGCACTCAATCTCGCGCTTACTGAAAAGGACAAAGATTTAAAATTGATGCCTGGTGCCTATATTTTGTTGTTTGCTATCGGTAAAATAATAATAGTCCCAGCCGAATGTCCAAGGTCAACTACGCAAGAGATAGTGGACGCAAGGACAAGAGCACTGTCTCCCACTCTCTCTTCGATGCGACGGCAATCCGACAAGACCTAGGAGAAATCAGCCGCAAGACTGACGGTCTTACGTGCTCTCCAAAGTAAGAGTAGGTGATAATCACGGTGGAAAATTAGATTCGCGCATGAAACCCAGAAATCCTAGAGGTGCAAGCCGGGATTTTAACCTGCAACTCTCGTTTCCGAGGCGAGCTTTATGTAGGAACGCGCCGTGGCCTAAAATTTACTACACAAACTGTACACAACGTACATAAATAATATTATTTTTTTAATTAGCAACGTTATGACATGTATGTGGAGAGTTGGCAACTTTCGTCCTCTCTCTTCTCTCACGCTCATTACGCGCAGCGCAATAATTTTATGTTAATTTAATAATATTGATATAATTGGTTGATATATTGATTACGCCTCAACACAAACTATTACTAATAATCTGTCTACGGAAAACAGTGCAGCGAGCTTGGAGATGTCTTTATTGCGTGTCGCGTGACTTTGAGCCTTATTGTTACTATCAATACGCATTTATTCACACCTTGTGCTAAAGTTCCCACATTCAGCAGAGATAGCGAATCCTCTCTTCAGCGTGTTGTTAACAGCCTCGTGGAACTCGCCGGCGTCTTCATCCTCCCAACTGCCTAAGTCCGCCAAGTAGTCTGATAGTATCTGATCGTCGTACTCATCGCTCGAGGTAGCTGTTGAAATATCCTCGACTGAAGCACTGGAAACGAACATTTGAATTAATTTTTCCTGGCAACTTATAAAAAAGCTAAATTATTTTTTTTGCGAATTTGCCGGCTCTATTATGGTATTAAGGTATTTGTTAAATTATTGTTTTCGGTTCATGGATTAGGTAGGTATTAGGACAATGTCGTGTTCTTACGAATACTCAAATGCTTTGAGAACGACTTAATTTTATCACGTCATACAAAAAAAAATGTAGGCACAACGAATAAGAAGACTTAATATCGATAGTATACCTACATCATATAAATATTTTTCCGCATAGGTAGGTACTGACCTTGTGTTGTTTCTATTTTGCTGGTCTTCAAAAGGTCGGATCAATTCCAAAGACCGTCGTCTCCTCGCCGCCGCTAGCTTCTGTTGGTCCATACTCGCACATTTCTGTCGGAGATAAAGTTATCTACGGGATCACATAAAACACGATCTAGGTATAAAATTTACTCATTGACATTAAAATCTAACGCGAGTGAAGATTCTTTGTACCCTCTGGGTTACGTGTATATGGCTATAAAATAATGGCTTTAAAAAAAAAGACAAGCCCGCTGAGTTTCCATCTATAATTTGGGCAGTCGCGAATCCCTAAGAGAATTATTTAAGGAAACTAATATTTTGACAGTACCATGCCAATATATTTATGAAAACATTATGTATGTTAGGAAAAATTTATTTCTCTTTAAAAGGCTCGGTGATCAACATCGTTATAATACAAGAAATAGAAACAAATTAGATCAACCACACTTTCGACTAGCAAGGATTCACACATCTTTCATGGGGTATTGTGTTAAATTTTATAATAAAATACACTCTGACATTACCGAACTTAGTGAAAATAAATTCAAAGCGTGCATAAAACGTACGCTGTGTAAGAAGGCATACTATACACTAGATGCTTATCTTAAGGATAAAAATGCTTGGTTGGATGCTGGTCCGGCTCCTCAGGAATATAAATGACCTTGTTTGAGCAGACTATTAAGATTTTGTATTTATCTTCTTCCTTCTTATTTTCATTTACATAAGTAATTTGTAAATGTGGGAACCATGTAGCCATTAACTGTAATTTTATACTTAGTTAGTACTTTGTTTTTTTTTTTTTGACCTGCTGCTAAAGTTTGATTAGCCGTTCCTACATTGTTCTCACATACCTATAACAATGTATTGCTCAAAAATGTAAAAGATCTATTTTAAAAAAAGAGCAACCATGGAGTTTCTTGCCCGTTCTTCTCCATAGGAACGGCATTCCGAACGGGTGGTAAAGCAGTACCATAATATTTTTGTAACTTGACGATTCATAAGTACTGTACAATAATGGTCTACGTGAATAAAAAATATTCTGATTCTGATTCTGATTCTGAGTTTCTCGCCGGATCTTCTCAGTCGAGGTCACGTTCCGATCCGGTTGTAGAGTAAAGAAAAAAAATGTTAATGACAATTTGTAAGTGCCCCCGTAGGCCTATACGAAATAAACGATTTGACTTTCACTATAAATATGAACGTAGTGCCTTTATTTACGGATTACGTACGGATTTTAAGAAAATTTGGTACAGCGCTTGTAGGTTATACTCTGGAATAACATTAGGCTACATGGTATCTAGAAGTCCACAGGTGGAGCCGCGGGTAAGGTTAGTAAGTATAGTTAAAGTAGATAAAATATATTGTGTGAAGATAATTTTAAAACTTTACTTTGACTACGTCTTACCTCCATCATAATGGCGACTTGCTCCTCATACATCTTGTGTCGCACCGGGTTGTGTCTTTCCGGGTACGCGAAGGCACAGCAATGAAAATGGTGCGTCAAGGATGCCTTTTGAAGACTCTGCAACGAAATAACTAGTAAGTATTGCCAGGCCATGGAGCGTAGCGTCTTGCGGTGGGGGGAAAAAGTTGAAGATCGATGGATCGACCAAATTGAAGACCTGATTAGCGCAGTTGGTAGTGACTCTGCTTTCTGCGCCGAGGGTCCCGAGTTCGAATCATGGTAGGGACAAGCTTTGTGCGATGAGCATGAATGTTTGTACCCGAGTCATGGATGTTTAATATCTATATAAGTAGTATATACTGAGTTCGCCTACAGTCAATTGTACGGTACCCATAATACAAGCGTTGCTTAGTGTGGGACGGCATAGTTGGTGTGTTTGTCTGGCGATATTATTATTACAAAAAATAATAAAGATTTCCAAAAGACGTCCTTGACACCAATGCGCCAGAAAGCCAACAGTGAGAGAGGATTGGCGTCGAATTATACCGACATGAGTGCGGCCTTTTTGTCAAAATCGTTGCAATTGTGAAGAATAATTGACAGGAGCTCCATACACTTGATTAATTGCAGACATTGTGACAGATCAACGCTGGCAAGGATGGTCCAACGATTTGGTCAACTTTGTGGGAAAACGTGGCCACAAGAAGGCAAAGACGGTCTTGAGGAGAAGTAAAGATGAGGCCTTTGTCCAGCAATCTGACACAAATAAGCTTAAAAAAATATGTATATATATTATGAGAAAGTACAGACACATGGCTGTTGCTAGCTTGTTGGTACCGCTAAGTATTGCCATGCGAAAATAACCCTAAAAGTGTCAATGCAATAAGTCCGTGATAGGTATCTTACCTGAAAATCATATAGCGATGGGATGTATTTCAGTGTTGGAGTTTTTTCTATCTTCAGCACTTCTAAATTCTGAAGTCCCGAAGTAGGTAGATGAGTTATTCTGGTACTACTTAAGTCTCTGCAAGCAATGATACACTTTCAGGCACAAATACAAATTTTGTTTGGAAGGGCGGGGGGGGGGGGGGGGGGGGTTTCTGTGTTATTTTACCTTTTCTCCGTTGCTGTTTATTACACGCGGAAATAAACACTGCCATTCCTTTAATGCTACGATACACATGCGGCCTCTTTAAGTAGTTATTATTTATAGGATCCATAAGAAAACAAGAAAATAGAAGTTTTTGTAGGAGGACCAAGATACATACATTGTCTAGTTTGGAGCTCACCAATACTTTGTTGTTGTCGATGTTACTCGGTACTAAACTATTCTTATTCTTATAGTTTAGAGAAAACAACTTACAATTGCCTTAGAAGTAAGATCGCAGTGAACGCGTTCGGGTCAATGCGTTTTAGATTAGAGTTGCCTTTAAAGCTCCTGAAAATAAATTCAAATTAGTTGGATTGATAGCAGTGGTGGAATGCTTGCCTCGGTAACGAGGATCGCAGGTTCAAACCCCGGCTCGCACCTCTGGGAATTCTGGATTTCATGTGCGAATCTCATTTCCAACCATGATTATCACTTGCTAAACGGTGAAGGATAACATCGCGACGAAACTTGCGTGTCTGAGAGAACTCCTCGAAAGACGTGTGAAGTCCGCCAACCGTCTCAAGGCGACTGAAGGCTTAAGAAATCCAATCACAACGTGTCCTCTTGTTTATACTTATGTTATAATTATGTATGAGTTTATTCGGAAGTTAATCGTATACTTTAAAGTCTGCGTATTTATCCATTTTTTTGGGGAAAGCTGTTAAATTTACCATACTTACCAAATACGCAGACGTTGCTGTACACGTTTCGCGTACGAAATAACTCGCACTTGCTGCTCTGTATTACTATTTTATTTATATTAGGTAAGTATGCCACGGAATAATACAACTGACTTACAGTTTTGAGATCTGCGCATTTTTGAATGCGTAAGCGGGAACCTCCTCAAGCAAGTTATAGCTCAATGACCTGTAGGTGTAGTAGGTTATTATAAGTAGGTATATAAGGTTTAACAATAATAGTGTAAAATATTTTAAGGGGCTCATCGGTAACATACCCGAAAAAAAATTTATTTGAAATTTTACAAATAAAACTACATACTAAGTCCGCAATGAAACAATACCGTATTGCTATCTCAAAGAAAACTCAAACACTGTATACACATATATTTTATACATAAACATGATCGTTATCACCTACTTGTTAAGCCCTTAAATATTTTACACTATTTTTGTAAAACCGTATATAAATAAAAATACATGCGTTTGCACAGCAAACACTTGAGAACAGCTGAAATGATTTTGCATTTATTTTTGTGTTCCTAAGTGCGAATAGAGAAAGAACAATTTAATCAAAAAGCCCGCCAAAACTAAAGACAAAATAGGTCGAGACTTCCTCTAGTATTAAAAACTTTTACTAAAAAAAAAAGTATATGTACGTCTGTGGTCTTGTAAAGAAATGATAATAAAATCAGTACGGGGGCAGGAAACTATTCTTAGTACTCCATAACACGATGTTTAACAATGGCGACGAACTATGATGATCGTTTTCATTTTTCGTTAATAGCTCCAATTACTTGAGTAAACTAATTAAGCGTAGATTAAAGATAATATGGCCGAGGAGATTAGCGACGCTTAGATAATTGTATTTGCGTTTGCATTAGAGGCGTCGCTTCACAGAAAATGTTTCACGTAGCTAGAGTAGAGCGCTCATATCCTAATATCACCCATACTATTTCTCTAATAATAATAATATCGCCAGACGAACACACCAACTATACGGTCCCACACTAAGCAACGCTTGCATTATGGGTACCGTACAATGGACTGAGGGCGAACTTAGTATATAATACTTATATACACATTAAACATCCATAACGCGGGTAGAAACATTCATGCTCATCACGCAAAGTTTGTCTCTACCAGGATTCGAACCCGGGAACCTCGACACAGTAAGCAGGGTAACTACCGCTGCTCTAATCAGGTCTTCGAATTTTGTGGGTATTATAAAGAAAACAGGTTGTTTGTTTGTAGGCATGATGCGATACAAGATTGTTCTGAAACCTAATCTAGATTCTTGAATAAGCCGTAAAAACAATTTTCTTATTTTCTAATCACAGCTACGAATCTGGCCACACGTAAGTACCTACCAACAGGCAGGCATAATAAAATTCACTTTCGATAAGATAATAGGTACCTATCTTCAAAAATAGCATAACATCGGTATCTACCTAGTGACTTACACTTGATCGGCGCGCACGCGCAGCGCGTGGGGGGACAGCCGCTTGATGTGGTTGCCTTCCAGGTCACTGCAAACAATAACAAGGAATAAATATTGAAAACTTATTCTCTAGTCTTTTTAAGCAAATAAAAGCAGCGATAGCCAAGTTGGTAGAACGCTTGCCTCGGTATCGAGGATCGCAGGTTCAAACGCCGGTTCGCACCTCTGAGATTTCTGGATTTCATGTGCGGTGTGGTGGTATGGGCTGAATCCGTCACAAAGGGGGAATGTGTCTGGGCCCCAAGTCTGCTAACACAATCGATTCACAATCGAACAGCAACCGCATAGTAACTGTCACTTTGGACAGATATTGTATGGGATATCTGTCAAAAGTGACAGTTAATATGCGGTTGCTGTTCGATTATGAATCGATTGTGTTAGCAGACTTGGGGCCCTGGTATAATGGCTACAGGCTCGCCCCCTATTATACGTGGAATCAAACACCATCGGCGACATGTGGATGTGTCGCAGGCTGCAGTGCACCACTGCCTACTCCTTCGGGATTAGGTATACTCACATGGCCTGCAGGTAGGAAAGCGAGTGGTTTTTCTTGCTGTCGTGAACGTGGCTCAGGTTCGGGACCTCCACCAGGCCGGAGTTCGTGATCATGCTGACAGAAACCACAACGTCATAATGCGTAATGTCATCCAATTAGTAACTAACGGTGATTTCATATTTTAATCTTGTCTTGAACTTAAAACGTGGGCTAAATAGCTTAGGGATAGGAAGCTATCGATACGCTACCAAAAAAAAGGTAACCTATCAATTGATTCAAGATTGGTTCTTAATCGAAATAAGAAAAAAAAAAAAAATACTGAATAAAAAACGATTGACGCATGTCTCGAGACCTTGGGTGGGTGACCGAATTTAAACATCTGACCTCCATGCTCCGGACTCATTTGTAACATATTTGACAGTCGTTAAGGAAAGACTGTATCTTGGAAAATTCTGACTTATAGTCGTCCTACCCTCACCGCTAGTCCCACTCCTCTAGTTAGGTTTTAGAGGGCAGCTGGCAATCTCACCGTAGAAATATCGGCTATCAGCCAAATCACCCAACGAGAGGTCTGTAGCAAATTGCACAAAAATACTACGTCTTTCCATTGGACGATAAGTGGTATGCTATACCCATCTTACATGATAAAACATTTTGTGCACGTACGTGGGACCACCCAAGTCGCCCCCAAGGCGCGGGTCTGGAAGGAGGTTTTGCTTCCATATTTCTATGCAAACTCAATAGTGGAGAAACATTACTAAATTGTACATACGTACAATGTGCGTAGCTCCGGCAAGGACGGCAGGGGGGCCACGCGATGTAGCCGCGGAGCCTGCGTTATGAACCTGAACACATAATAAAGGGATTCTTAATAGCTAGCCTTATGATTAGATCTGGCAAAATACCCAAGAGGGTGATGCCATGTTCTTTTTTTAAAGAAAAGAATAGTCGCCGCGCTGTGCTTGCGTGCCTGAGACCAACAAGATTTTAATATGAGCTTCGCTAGGCCGTGCGCCAGAGCGCAATTTGTCAGTATCTCAGACCATCGTAAATAATTTAGGTCTGTGTCTCAGAAAATACTTTGTGTGAGGTTTGTCTTTGGTCTGGGTTTTTGTCTGACGACTTGGCGAATCCCTAAACCCAAGGCCAAAAACCTTATGATATGATTTTCCCTTCGTATGTGTGTAAAGTACCCCCCTTTCTCAAGGCAGAAAAAATCTGTACCTACAGAAACTAGTTCTTACTAGCTCAAACACAATAATATAACACAGCTTATATTAGATACAAAGGTCAATATAGATCTTTGTCTACGTAAGTCCAGAAGAATATGAGAAGTTACTAACAATGATTTGAGATTAGGCATCTTCGCAAGGTCTTCTACAACTATGTGGTCCAATTTCGGCGCGTCCATTACTGATCTGTAACAATATGAATGATACTTAGAAATTAGTAGAAGTAACGTGAACCAATAGTTACTGAAATTAAAAGGCTTTTGACGGAAAAGAGAAGATCTTCCAGTCAGGCGGGTGGCATGCCTGGCGGGGCGAACGGGCGAACACTATGTCCCGACCCGAAAACTATCATATCGCGTTTCAGGATAAGGAGGGTAGGTCGAGATCAACTCACAGATGCTCAACCCGGTGCAGGTGGTAGCCGGCGGCGCGGATGGCTCGCGCATTTAGCCTCGTGATGTTGGTCTGGTGCATCACCACCGACGTCCCCTCTCCCGGCAGGTGGCATCGCGCAACACGCCCAGCTGATGGAACAAAAGAAGATTCATTTATAATTTAACCTGAACACATGCTAGAACTAGGCGATACATTGCATTTTTTTTTAATTGAAAACAAATGAAAAACGGTCTGTTGACTCCCTTGTATAATTACCATAATCGGCTATTATTTAAGTGTACACATTATTCATATTGTATTTAGCAAGTAATCCTTTCATTAAGGTAATATACATATTTTGGCTAGCCTTTAGATGATTGAACTTGGAGTTTTTGTAATTGTAAACGTCAAATTCTGGAATTCTATTCATGTCTAGTCAATCGTTAAAAACGTTCGAAAGGCTAACGGCTAACGAAAACGTTACGATTAACCTTCAACTTTAAGATCTGGCGTTTTATCTTATAAGTACCTTTAAGATAAAACGCCAGATCAAAATGGGTTTCATAGTTCTTTTTTTTACAACCGACACCATCAACATTTTTATGGTTTTATGCGTGTGCCTATTTTTGGATGAAACAGCAGGGCCCCAAGTCTGCTAACACAACGATTCATAATCGAACAGCAACCGCATAGTAACGGTCACTTTTGACAGACATTGTATGGGATTTCTATCAAAAGTGACAGTTACTATACGGTTGCTGTTCGATTATGAATCGATTGTGTTAGCAGACTTACCTACCTACCAGTGTATACTTACTTCGCCTATACATACTTGCGGTCATTACGGTTTTTTGCGAAGTGCAAAGAACTGTATAAATCCAAGGTGACTTTATTAGTTATATGGGACATTAATTAACACTGGTTTTCCCAAGACCACTCGTCGTCAATTTACTTCAAAGGGTGTATAAGAATTCATTACCTATGGTTATAGGTAACTGCTAAAGCGGTGACTTTTTTCAATTATCTTCTTGTGCTCCATTGTTGAGTTGCGCGTTCTAGGTTTATACGTCAGAGTAGTGGGTTTGATGTTAGATTAACGACACCTACGCGAGTGATTCGAAATATAGTTACCAATGCTACCCACTATTAATGGCTAATTTTGATTTCTAAATTGAGAAATCCTTGGAACTGACTTCGGTATTGAAATAAAACATAATAAAAGATACATAAAATAAATGCGATAAAATCTGTTAAATTAGTTTTATTTTAATGTGTGGTATTCGCGTAAATATAAGAAATCAATAAGTGACTCAGGTATGTTTTTTTTATGTAAGTATTCCGAATGAAAATAATCCTGTTCGCAGTATCTTACGATAAGTCTTGTATCGAACGATTCAGTTAATGCAAGCAGCAAATTACTTACCTAAGTATATTTAGACGCTGATGTGTGACCACTTCTTGAATTGGTTTTTATTGTACCTACACGGTGTAGATAGTTGTATGCTACACAAACAGATCTCTTAAACAGGAATAACTTGAGATAATCCTTCATTCTTATAATTTAATCTATTCTCAGAAGATCTTGATTAAATGGTACATTATTATCCTTGGGTTGCGTTTAAAGACTGTGTGACAGATTAGCGAATACTACTTAGATCTGGTTTCCATACTTATGATAACTTATCTAAAGTAAATGGCTTTAACAGCTTCATAAAATATATGAAACTGTACCTTACAGCTTGCTACCTAGCAATAAAATATATTGCTATATAAAAACCCCTCATACACCAGGGTCAACCAACATTAATATTTGGAACTGGTCCTGAAAGCCAGATGTTAGATACCAATGTCGTTTTTCAGCTTTGCGCTGAAATGCCGTGTCATGTTAAATTGGCACCCATCCAAGTCGTGTCTTGCACAATCAAAATAATGCAAATCAACACAACAATTACATAAATCGTTTTGTGGCCCATATGTTTAACGATGTTTCGTTTTGTTCAGTTGTATCATGTGACTTGTTAAAACCATGACAGAGGGGAATCTTTATTTTCGAGTATTTCAGTCCCCGGGCTTAAACTTGTCATCTTCATCGTGTTACCGCAGTAATACTTTGTTAGTGTCATTTTAGACCGACAAGTTAGAAGAGTATGTATTGAGTTTTAATATGTTTTTCAGGCCATTTTCATAATTACTATCATGACACATCCATTATTTTATTTAGGTATAATGTGATTTATTGAATACGAGCTGCGCCCGGCGGTGTTACCAGCGATAAAAAGTATGAAAAATTAAAACATCTATCCCACGGGAACCATACATTTTACCGGGATAAAAAGTAGCCTATGTGCTATTCCAGACTATAATCTATCTCTGTGCCAAATTTCATCCAGATCCGTTCAGCCGTTCGGGCATAAAAGAGTAACAAACATCCATCCATCCATCCAAACTTTCACATTTATAATATTAGTATAGATGTTATTGCTATTAATTACTTGACGTTGGCAAAATACGCGCTAAGTTGTGGGTGAGGCCATATTCATATCCATTTTATTTCATCGCATTTAATTTCGTAAAGAAAGAAGGAGAAGGAGGTGTAATATAAAATTGTCAGGCTGTTAAATATCCTGGAGATACGAGCTCACTAAACAAAAGCAGGTCGTCCCTTCCTCCATAAAAAGCGACCATCGCAAAGAAGGAATCAAATTAAGGAGATATTAAAAGTTGGACCGTTTATAAGTGAGTACTTAGTATAGTCTTGTTTTACCTACGTACTTAATTTTATTTTTATTATACAATGTCTTTATTTTATTTACTTTGTTTATTTAATCTATTAATAAGTATTTTTTTTTCATGTAGTAAATAAATCACTCGTACTTACCTAAATCATAATCATCAAGTCCTACATTACAAATCCTTGTCTAAAAGGTAGGTTTAGATCAATGCCATCAAAGCGTTCTCAGTAAACATCAACTGTAATAATTGACCTGAATAAGTATACCTTTGTATTTTCCATTAACTCACAATTTGCTGCGGAACCGCGATTTATGTTTGGTTTGAGAGATTCCAGATGTCAGAGAGAGTAGATCGCTGACTCATCTCAAAATAAACACTGAGCTGAGTTGGTACCGTCAAATTACGTTCGTAATTACGAACAATGCTGGGGGAACATAAAGAATAGTGTTACAGTAATAATAACACTAACCTGGCTCCTTTTAGCGTTCGTAATAAACTGAGATATTATTATCTGTGACATGACGAATGAGAGATGGCCTTAGGCTAAGGAATGGAAGCGTAGTATAAGAAGGTAATACAAACAACAAAAGGTCTTGTGGATTGTTTGGGCTTTGAAGGGGCTGGTCGAGTGATCACATCGATTGATATAAAATGAAGAAAGAAAATGGGCGTTTCGGTCTGTTAGCAGCCAGTGGCTTTTGATATAAGTGTAAGCAGGATTTTCCAAGGCTGTAGTGCTATTCTGTAACGACAATCTGATATCTCACGCGTGAGTCCAAGAGTGAATTGTAGAATTTCAATACGAATTTTACATTTTACCCGAGAATTCACGCGTACGATATGATATTATCGTTACAGAATAGCAATACTCTGGTGGGGTAATAGCTTATTAATCAAATCAACATCGTTAATACTTTTGTCGGATGTTATAAGTATATTAAGAAATAAAAAAATAAAGTATATTTTTGCAAGAATATTTCAAATTAATGTTAAATAAAAATAAGGGCTCAAAATGGCTGCTGTGCCTATAGCAGCAATTTTTGGGCTGATAGACTAGAATTGAATTTATAGAGGTTACTAGGTATATTATGTGACAAAGTAGCCTTCTCACGATGTAGTTATTATCATATTATGTAAATAGGTAGGTTTTATGCAAAGAAAATAGCCCGTCATATGTTATCGCTAATTACCTAATCTCTATGAAAACACGCAAGATGTGTGGTCTGTTTTGTCGATCTCACAATCTTTTGTTGTTCTCAATATCTATAACCGTAGAAAAAGCTATTCTTTCGAAGTCATTCATTTTACAGTTTATTTTTTATTGGGCAGGGAGTATCCAAGTTTCCCGATGGTTTATTACCTCCCTACATATATCATTGTTACGTAGTAGGTAATTAAGACAATTATTGTGCAAGTCAGAAGAGGGATCAAGGCTGCCGTGATTTTATATTGTTTTTTTTATAAATGAAATCAAATTTAAATGCACGTAATCCTGATCAGTCTATTATTGAAACTCTGTCCAACTACTCAGTTACTACTTAATGTTGGGTGACTAGGGAGTACCTAAACTACCTGTATAGCCTATCATACTGTTTTAAAACCAATTTGCGCATAACAACCTGAAGCTATAATGAATCAGTCACGGCAGCTCTAAGTGCTTCAGTCAATATAATATGTAGCAATTGTCACGACCACGACCTCCCGATGTAGTGGAATATTAGCGAGGTACATTGCTAACTTATAATGATACGGGCCCACTATCTATGTGTTGCTAGGATTCCGTAATATGAAAACGAAAACTGGTAACCTCATTTTCTGTACATTTATTCAACGTACGAAAGTCTAAGAATGGTGTATTAAAAATATGATGAAATATTTGACGATCGAGTGCATGAAATAAATTTGATGCAGTGAAAATTATTTATGTTAGTAATTCTCACACATGTAATTTACACATGGCAGATTTTCGCCAAGTAACACAGTTATAAGTATATCTTATCAGTAAATTTATCACACATTTGTACAGTATATCCATATGTGACTAAGTGAGAACTTATATTAAAAATGTCAAATAAAATATAGTTTTGTGAAAAATCTATTTTTATAGATACCTATTAAAGGTATGCTGGATTTTTTTTAATATAATTAAGAAAACAAAAATATAAATTAGATGTCCTAGGTCTATGTCATAGCATAGGTTATATGATAATATAATAAAAACTGCTAGATATGCTGCAGAATAAGAAACAGTAATCCATTTCGATGTCAAGAAAATAATGAAATACAAAAATTTTATATTTTTTTATCGCGCTAACGCAACGATAATAAAACATTATTCCCAGATTATAAAGCCGCATTCAACAGCGCGGCGATGAGTTTAATTATCTGTCGTATTGGCATTACATTCTAAAGACAATCAATAAATACCGCACTAAAGATAATGAACATCATATTCTCGCATCCGTTTTCACAATGCAGCGTGGAAAATTCCTTTATTACTGATAATACATATCGGCTCATCGATTGCTTTAAAAAAATACCTCACAAGATAATAAAATTGTATATTTTTAAATTGTTTTATCAATTACACGCGCCATTTCATATTGTCTCTATTGATCTACACTAACTTTCAAATTTATAAAAGTTAACAATGGCCTTATGAAGTATTTGACAGAATAAAATTGCTTGGGAATGCGCAGGTGAAAATCTTTGCGCGATGCGCTTTAAAAATATGTCGTTGGACTTGGCCAAGAGATCTCACAACTTTTTAGCGCAACGCCATTTCGAACTTGGCCTTTTTTCCAAAAATAGTTTTTGGTGGGATAGTTACTATAGTCAACTAACGATTAGTGATTAGGTGCCCACAAATTATTTTACCTTTATTTTGCTGCAAACAGGTTTCAATTTGAATTTTTGATTAAATCAATTAATGTTTAGTAATTTAACGGTTAAGGACAACCGTATAACATGCTGATCTTTTAGATCCATGTCAAGTTTGGCTGCTCAACTAAAAGCATTTACCATTCCCTTTAAAACGCTTAAAATCATTATATTAAATGAAAATTATGACAACAACGCACAGCTTAAACCAGAAGACCTGGAGCTTTTGAAATTGCAGGACATTACTTGAGTAGGCACTCTAGACCTGCAGTTAGGAGGGATTATTGGAAATTCGACCCCTAGAGGAGGTCGACGTTCGTATGAAAAAACTTATTTATTTAAATTACGAACGGGCACATGCCTATTCTAGTAATAAATGGATGGCTACATTATTATCTGTATTGGCCTTCAAACCTACGCATTACTTGTATTTATTATATATTTTCATTAGTTTTTCACAATACTTATTCGTAAAAAAGGTAAACAGCCCTACATCCGTGGGTATATTATTACACATCATGTTGCTACATCTAAATCCGGTTCACTAATAAGTACATCGCTAAGGACACGCTAATATATAACTCAAACTTACCATGTTGGTTGTGTAATATTTTCGTAGTTTCATACATATTTACTGTTGCCTTACCGGCTGTTTGAAATTGACGAATTGTACCATAGATCCTTACCCACGGATATATGGGGCCCCTAACCAAATCAAAACAAATGTTAGTTATTGGGAACATGTTATTTTAGCGGAAAACGGAAGATCTTCTAGCCAGGCGGGTGGTATGCCTGGCGGGGCGGCCGCTATGCCCCAACGGTTGATGTCTGGATGTTGTTTATATGTTATATGCTATGAAAACTCTCATGGCGCGTTGCAGGATTGTATGGAGGATTGACGATTGTTCTTAATTTCGTCTTCAGCGCCATCTTTGTAGCTTGTGGCGCGGTTGAAGATGTCGCTACATTATTTCATGATATGATATAGGTAAAATAAATAATAATATAAATTAGCGAGTTGTCGGCTGTGGATCTGACTGATACTTAGAACAATGCAAACATTGTGAATTGAGTACATATTGTATATATTGAAGCATTTGAGTGCAAATGGCTACCTCACGACACAATCGTAGGTTTGAAAATATTTATTTTCAGTCACGAATGCGATGGAAACCTTTGGTGAATACAATTTCAAGGGAGAACTGAGTCCACGTTTCGCTGATGGAATTAGGTCCCAATACGCCATCATACAGGCACACTCCCCTTCAATCCGAGGAGAATTGTGGCTATAATCGACTTTGCTGAACAAGTCCGGGTTAGCAATATAATGTGGACATAAGGATCTAATATTGAAAATGCGATTCGTACAGGAAATAGGTACAAAACTCCCAGAGTTCCGAGCCGGAGCTTTAATCTGCACGCCTTGTTTCAAAGTTGATATCCTTATAACAACAGTGACCATGTACTTTCTGGCCCGTTCTTCGCCATAGGAACGGCTTTTGGAATGGGTGACTAAATCCGAGCAGAACATGTTTCACAATTCATAAGTTAAGAATCAATAGTTGTCTGATTCTGAGTTTTCGATCAACTTCGCTATGACTGACCCAAAGTGCACGGCGCAACCGCGTGTTTCGTACACAAGATATACATAGCTACTCCGCCGACCTTGCCCACCAAAGTAAAATTCATCGTCTAAGTACTTAACTCGTTCTATGAATAACAATATTAATATATTTAGTCTATTTGTTGCGGCTAATAAGAAAAAGTGCGTCTAACACTAAAGCCGGGTTTTATGTTGGGTATCTCATAAAACTGTAGTCGGCAGCGATAAATTTGCGAGAATATGTTGATTTGATCTTCCGTTTATTATAGTGATGGGCCGACTATAGATTTTATCGACTAGCCGATTAATTTGCTCTTAAGATGCCGAATAGTCGGCAAAGCCTATCATTATAATAAGTGACAGTTTTGTGCCAATACGTTTTGTATTTATTTAGGTAAGCTGGAACTCTTAATGTAATTGTAATGTCATCAGGGAAAGCATGCTGTCACTGTCATACTTGTTTATAAACCTGTGATCTGAGGGAGACACTTACGTTACACCGTAATGCTACGTCAAAAGATTTTATTTGCAAGTCTAACATTTTGGTAGGCGTCGGTCGTTTTTTTTCTATCCAAGTCTAATTATGTGTTGACGTGTTTAATTTGCGGTTGTATTATTATCTATATTTATCGTGCCGGTACGGCATTTATGTTCTAGTTAAATTATTTATTGCCGTATTGATTTCTTATATTTACGTGAAGACATTGAAATAAAACAAATTTTGAGGATTTTATCGCGTTTATTTTATGTTTTTTACGCGAACAACAACTAAATATGAGGGTACTCCAGTTCAAACTATGACACTAAGATGTCAAACACCTCAGTCCTCCCCTGACCATGGTTGCTATGAAAGAGCCTAAACGTCGGGAACGTAAAAAAAATAAAATAAACGCTATAAAATCCGCAAAATTAGTTTTATTTCAATCTGTTTTTACCGACTATTCGCCGCTTATAAAAAGTGTTGGTGAGTGTCGGTCCATCCCTAATTGCATATAGTTATGATTCACAAATTTTTTTGCCATCCGTAGGCGTCTGTTTACACAACTGATTTGTTCTATAGCTATTAACTTGGTGGGTTGGACTTTCAATATATAAAAGAATCATTCCTTTCCCTTTGAATAGGCCTCACTCTTTGAATAACACTTGGCCCAGACGATAGAAAAGGATTCCCGACATTACCTCAAGCATCAAAAATATATAATGTATTAAATATATAGTGTATCTTAAATAAAATTTTAAAATGAAACTAATTTTTCGAATTTTATAGCGTTTATTTTTTGTTTTTATGTAACGTCCGTTACGGATCGTAAAAACAAAATAATAAATATAAGAAATTAAATAAAATATTCATTTCATCAAAGGCATTGCTTACATGATAATTCAGCGTTTGAACCAAACATTCAAACGCTGAATCGTTTGTACGATTTATGAAGTAATTTTTTTATTAACCGTTTTCATCTTTGTTTACACAACGGTGATGTAGTCGAGTGTGTGTGTCTGCCTTTGAATAATCTGTATTTCGCAATTTAATTGCAGTCTGTTTATCCATGTTATGTACATTTCACTCAGGGATCTGTCCGGTGCCAAACAGGATTTTTTATATGCGTGAGTAGGTACCTACTGTATATTGAAAATAAGGCCACATAATCGCTGTCACAATATAGGTATAAAGTACCTACTTTTATCTACAAAAAAATAGAAACTATGAACGGTTTTTTTTTGGGGCATATGGTTTTGCCAAAGGGTTTTGTTTTATATTTATAATAGCTGTTACCCGCGACTTCGTTCGCGTGGTATTTAACAAAGACACAACCGTTGGCAACAGCCTGCTCGCGCGTTCTGAGCCCGCGGGACGCATTTCAGGTTGTTGCTATCAAACTTAATCAGGCGCAACGCTACAACATTGGTTTTAATTTTTTTTCGTGAGATCCCATGTTTTTTTTCTAAAATAAAAGTAGCCTAAGTTACTCCTTGTTACATCAGCTATCTGCCGGTGACAGTCCCGTCAAAATCGGTATAGCCATTTCAGAGATTACCCGGAACAAACAGACAGACAGACAAAAATTGTAAAAAATGTTGTTTCGGTATAGGTACCGTGTATACATCCAAATGCACTTAGTAAAAAGCGGGTATTTTAATATTACAAACAGACACTCCAATTTTATTTATTTGTATAGATTTACAATTTGGGCAGTATTGGTACAATTTGTCTTTATTATGATGCGTTATAGTTTTTTGTCTCTCTGCTAGTGGACTAGTGGGTACAGAGATGTTCTTATATTAGGACTTAGGACTTGCCCCGCCACGTATTCCCAACACTGTTACTCCTGCCAACCAGGATCAGGGTCCCAAGTCTGCTAACACAATCGATTCATAATCGAACAGCAACGGCATAGTAACTGTCACTTTTGACAGATATTGTATGGGATATTTGTCAAAATTTACAGTTACTATGCCGTTGCTGTTCGATTATGAATCGATTGTGTTAGCAGACTTGGGGCCCTGAAGCGGTGTCTAAAGCAAACGCAGAGACTACACTCTGCTTGTCTTGATGACGCATGAAGCATGCCGCGCGAAGTATCAACAGTGATCGCTCATCATAATGCACGTTTATCTGATGATTCTAAAGCAGTGACAGGTTAAGGTAGGCACGCTGGGACAAGTTAAAATGAGTATGAGATTTAAATTTAGGTATCTATTCAATGTAATTTACAAAGGGTCCTTGACCTTGCGCTTCTTTAGACAGAATTTCGATTTAAAACATACATTTTGCTCCCATAAAAAGGACAATTGTGAGCAATTTCGCCCTACCGGGATTCGAGCCCGTTCAAATTAATTACAATGTCCGGGAGTCGTTTGAACGATACAATCCCCATAGCGTGAGAACTCTACATGTACGTAATTTGTGGTTTAATCAAACTTTAAAGGAGATAAAAAAAACAACTTAGTGATCACTTAAAGATCTAGATAATTCTATGTAGAGATAAGAATAACAATTTAGACACACAGTTGTTGAAATGGGCTGAGCGGCGCGCGGCGGCGCAGCGGCAGTGGGCGCGGGCGGCGCGGCGCGGCGCGCGGTCACAAATACGAAATCACGAGGGATGCGCGTGCGCGTACTATTATGATATAATTGATCCGCAGACAAGCATTTAGAGCATTCCATTGTTTACTTACGTCATATTTGTGTGACATTTATTTATTTATTTATCAACATACATCAACAGCAGGTAGGTATACTTACTCGTAGGTACTTATTCGTTTATGGTATAAAAAAAAACTCTTAATAGGCTTTCTTTATAAGTACACCTAGTCGTAGTAAGTATAATAGGTGTGTACAGCATTAACCAAAATGTGACTTAAGTACGTACTTACTACAAAATAAGTATAAGATTTAAAACAAAAAGGAATTAAAAAGAATAACATTCGAGTTTGGGTTGTTCCGTTTTCATCCGACGACGTCTCATCCTATAATTGTTTTCTTAATTCAAGCGATTTCAATTATTATTTTTCGGTGTTGCTGACTGCTTTTATTATCGATCTAATTGTTTGGTATTTTTTTTATGTTCTCATATATTTCATTTAATTAAAATTTACAATTACAGTTAAACTAAATAGGAAAATAAAAAAACTTAACTTATCCCTCAAACTCAACCCATAGAAATTATTTATTCTTTGTATGCTCAATTCATCCTGTGAGTATTCCTAACTCAACCGATTTCAAAGCCGTTGTATTTTATGATAGCTCCGCAATCGGATGAGTTAGGGATAATGACGGGAGGAATTGAAAGTATTTAAACAAATGGGGGAGGCGGAACCCACCACTGAACTTCGGCTTGTCAACTTTTCCAATTATAAACCAAGTTTAAACTATGACACTAGGACGTCAACTACCTCAGTCCTCCCGTGACCATGGTTGCTGTAAAGCAGCCGAAACGTCGGCAACGTAAAAACAAAAAATAAACGCGATAAAATCCTTAAAAATAGTTTTATTTCAATGTGTAGTATTCGCATTAATATAAGAAATCAATATGCAAACAAGATTAATCAAATAATTAGTGTCGGTTGAGTAGAGGACTAGTAAAAAGTTGAATGAAGAAAAAAAATGATAGAATGAGACGTCATAGGATGAGAACGGAACAGCCCTGTTTAACACCTTTCAGAAATGTTAACTCAATAATTGTGATTGTCGCCTTACTTGCTTTGTTTATTGTAACAATGTAGGATATGCTGTACAATTATCTGATACAGTCTAGTTTGTTGCATGCATTATTTTCTTAAAAAAAATGTACTTGTTGTTCAAACGGATGTCCGTTTAGTATTGTTATTATATATGTATTTCACGGGAAACCTATTATTAGTCGAACGCATAGACGAACAGACAAAAATTACAACAAAAATATTTTTCCTTATATATTTACCGTGTACAGAGAGCGTTCAGTTACATTTTTATTATATGTTTAGATGAAATAGGCAAATGGGCATTATACTTAAAAGTATATCAAAAAGCTGTTCCACTTTCTCCAAATTTATTCATTTATCGGTCACTGACTCTACCTTTGTATTTAAACAATGTCAGAGGTATCAATTTATAAGTTTGCCATTGTTTACAATGAGGAAAAATGTGAATGTTGAATTAATTAATCCATTTTTGTTGGTAGGTATGTGAGCTTAAATTGCGGAGTCAGTTCTGTTTTTAAACGATTTCAAAAAAAGACGAGGTTCTCAATTCGATTATATTTTTTTTATTATTACCTCTAAACTCCGTCATTTATCAATGGATTTGGAAAATTATTTTTTTATTTAAAAGGATATCCTCCTGGACTGATTCGATTTTTTTTTAATGTAGTTCTTTTTAACCGTCTTCAAAAAGGAGGAGGTTCTCTATACGGTTGTATTTTTTTATGTTTAAAGGCTTTGGTCTTTACTAGTGATCCATTTATTATTAAATTGTCAACACTGACTAACTGACTGACAGGCAAAGCACATCCTAAACCAGTGGACCTAGAGATTAACATTTGAAGGATATATTCCTTGAGTACCTACCTACTTGCCCATAGAATTAGTTTTACCATAAAAATGAAACGCACACATTTAAATTTGAGCGGCATGTATTTATGTATAATACAAGGGTATAAAAAGTAAGTGAATTTACATACGTGCGAACTGTGCGGAGGGTTTAAACGTGACTGGCTCCCGCCCGTGGGGTTGCCATGTAATCACTCTATATTAAAAATAAATAAATATGTTTGTGGAACAAACATTACTTATTCTTTTACACGAAGGTGTGATGCCAAGAAGAAAAAAAAAACTTATTCTATGTCCTTACCCTAGAGGTGCACTATGGAGGGATTTTTGGAAATTAGACCTCCCTCTAAGGGGATCAAGTGTAGGCTGAAATTTTGTATTAAGAGATATTTTTTAAGTTGCGATTGGACACAAGCATATAATATAAAATAATATCGTTCTCCAAACTACTATAAGTATGTAGTATGATGTGTTGAATGAAGTATCTATGTCCCGCTGGTTAATTCTAGTAAGTAAATATGATAACAATATTTATACCATGTAATACTTACTCAAACTTAATAAAACAACCCAAAGAAGAAATCTCCAGTGCATATTTAACACACACTCAAACACAGTCAAAAGCACTACACAATTATCATGTTTTATTTTCCTTTTTCAAACATTGTCAAAAATAGGTAAATACTTTTTGGTACGTAAAAGAAAAAAAAATGTAATCGAAGTACCAATTGCTTAAAAACTTTAATTTGCAAACGGTCACAATATTTCAAGTTAAGTGATTTATTAACACCACTTTTGCTTTTATTTATTTAATACATAGGTAAACGACATGTAATTCATCATAAAGGTTTCCCTTCTTGTTCGTATACAAGTCAAGATGTCGTATTGATTAGAAGCGAACCACGCGTGCTCCAGCCGCGATGTACAAGTTTGAACTGAATCAAGAATTAGCTGAAAGCCTGAAGAATCCTCCCCAGAGGTCGATGCGGCCGACGACCGATTTTTCCATTCTCGTCCATTAATTTAGTGATAAATGGAATCATAAACAAGAAAAAATATTTTTTATTTTGTGTACACTTCAGAATCAGAATCAGAATATTTTTTATTCACGTAGACCATTATTGTACAGTACTTATGAATCTTCTTTATATATGATATCGAGGTTCGTTGTGGTTTGATTTTAAGAAGACAAGTGTTATCAGAAGTGATATGTTTCCAGCTGATAAATATACCAAGGGCCTTGGGGTGAAAATTATAGACTTCTTGAGATTTATATAATTATAATTTAATTAAATACTCAGAACACTTTTCAAAACAAACGATTTTGAGGAGACGCCATAGATAAGAGAGAGAAAACCATAGAGAACATTATGTATAGATATTTTGAATAGATTATTGTCCACCAGTATTTTATGTTACATCAAAGTACCTACCTAAGAAGTAATAAGTTTACCCTAATAGTCTTCCAACTATAATGTTAAACCATAATAGCACAATACATTGTTAACATAATGTTGTATAAAATATGTTAGGGCTGTAGGTAGATATATTATTGACAGCTTATTCACATACATAAAATACATTGACATGAGCTATATACGTATATGTATTGTAGAGATATATAATGTTTTAGGTACATAACAAAGTCAAGTCAAAGTCAAAAGTTTTATTTCGTATACCTAGGCTTATTTTACATTTTTTTCTTAACTCTACAACCGAATTGGCCAACAAACGAGGAACATCATTTCTGATCCGTTGGCAAACATATCATTAAGCTCCAGTGTGCTGCCTTTAGTTTCGTGAGTACCTGCAAGTTAAGTGCATTATATAGTTCTGGACACCTTGGTATCACGTTAGGTAGGTATCACGTATACGGAAAACATATAGGTATGAATATTATGTAGGTACCTGTGTTATCACTATAATTTATTTTTTGTCTTGTCAATCTGGAAGAATCTATAAAAATAAATCCGAACATATTTCTCATAAATTCGATTCAGAACAATACAAAAAAAAATGTTTTGTGAACACGTCGATATGAGATTTATTAGATATTGAAAATCGTGTAAAGAATGCAGCAAAAATTACAGTTTTCTTCATAAATCAAATCGACTACAAACGAACCAATAGGCATATAAAATAATTAACTCTTAACAAAGGAATTTAACTTTCTATACATCTTAGTTAGAGTTCAAATTTCAATGTGATATCACAGCCCGGTTAAAGGGTTCCTGTTTACCGATCTCCGATTGAGGTAGGTATTTTTTTGGACTCTGTCCAAAAGTAGTAAAGTTAAATGTAGATTTATTGATTTTTTTTTATAGATTTTAAGTGGGAATATTTGATTAACTCTGTCGGTTGCTACTAGGTCGATGTATTGTTTGTAAAACCTACTAACATTATAAGGTAGTCCACACATTACTGAAGATAATGTTTATGTACCTACATGTATATCTTTAATAATCATAAAGATTTTTTTAATTATTCGTATTTTCATTAAAAGTGTAATTAAGAAATCTTCATACGCTGTCATGATGCCAAAATAAATTAGACCACATTATATGTATGTGGATGTGACGTCACGTTCTGTAATTAACGTTTTGCGTCAAGTAATAACAAATATGCATTTATAGAATTGACTAGCTGCTGCCCGCGACTTGGTCCGCATTGAAAAGTAGAATATTATAATTAACCACAGATTAACATTCTCCATACAAACTTTGACACGAAGCTTAGGGGTTGAATTCCAAAAAACCTTTGTAAGCCTGCACCTAGGGACCCACAGGAACGCGCGTGCCAAATTTCAAATCCCTAGGTCTCATGATTTCGTGATGGAGTGAGCGAGTCAGTCAGTAAGTGTGTAACTTTTATATATATAAAATAATATATAAGATTATTTAGTTATATGTATTCATATTTTTAATAGCAAATTAGTATAACTACGATTTTGGATGTTCTTATATAAGTAGGTATAATTTTCGATAGTTTATGGTAAGTAATAAACTATTGAAAACCCAATAATGTGTATTTGTGTGCGTCGAGATTCTACTACCGTATTTATTCAGTAGGCTATTTATGTGAACTCTTATTCGATGTACACACACCTATATAATTGGGTTCTATAGAATAATAATTCAGTTGAGCTTCAGCGGACTTTACTCTGAAAGAACGCCCCGAATTATGTAGGTACCTACATAATTCCTTATGTTCAATAAGTTAGTTCAAAAAATTATAAAAACACAATGATCCCTGACCGAGCCCAAAATGCTTCGTACATAGCAGGTCAGCATCGCCGACTGAGTTTGGCTTCCAGCCCGTTCCCATGTAGAAACAGCAATGAACTGGCAATTGACTATCCATCGTAAAACTATACAGCATGATGCTATTTTTATACATCCCACTTGATAGAAACTCTTTATTCGCGTCAGTGAAGATTGATGGGTAAGGATTTCTTGGCCGACAGGAAGCGGCCATGATTAGGGCATAATAGAGCAAGTTGATTTGCAAAATGAACGTAGCTATTTAATTCCTGTTGAACATGAAATTAATTAGACAGTCTCGTTAGATAGCACTCCATATAATAAAATCTGAATATTAATCAAGTACAATCTCATTATATATCAATATACTTATTTATTTACACATGTATGTTATTATCTTATAATAAATAATAAAAAATATAATTATTTAATATGTCTACCTAGACACAAGCCATTTAATCCACCAAGCGTTTTGCTTTCAAGCAAACCCTGTGTTATGTTTGGAAGTCATTAGAGGAGACCTATGTCCAGCTGTGGACGTCCTTTGGCTGATGGATTGGATTGGGAACCCAACTAGACGTAGGCCAAGTCTAAAACACTTAAAAAGTTGAAGGACTGAATGTCCTGAATAATTCTGATTATAACCGCCTACTGGGTTATTCAGGATTTCCAATCTGTACAAAAACAAAAGCACAATTGAAATTCCACAAATAAGTAAATAGGTAGGTAACGTCCGATAATAAAACGCTGAATGTTAATTCCATCCAAATCGTTCGGTTCGACAAATACCTAACACAATAGACATGTCAAGATTATGCGCAGAAATTTATTGACTAGCTATTGTTAGTTACATTTATATTTTTACAATCAGATTAACGATAAAGATTTATTTACCCTTAGGTGCTAAACTACACCGATTGACGTCAAATGCTTCTCTGTAAAACATAACAATAGATAAATGACAATTTTTCTTTGTTGATACGTTGTGGTTACTATGGGGTGCCCGCTAAACTCAGAAATGGCTTGTCCGATTTAGGTGCGGTTTTCACTGGTCGTAGCCTAATTCATAGTTATAAGTACTTACCCCATAAAAATAGAATTTTTGTAGATACATTACCCGGATCCAGTATATCTTCGCAGTTGAGGTCGCGTTCGTTCTGATCCGGTTGTAGAGTTAAGCAAAAAAATATGTGATATGAACATTTGTAACTACAGTAGGCCTATAAGAAATAAATGATTTGTCTGTGACTTACCTATGTATCTATCGAGAAATATTTTTCTCAGTAGAGAACGCCAAGTATTTAAAAGTAATACATTACTTGGCAAATTAAATTATTTCATTATTATACTGTTATTGTTCTATTATGGTATCGGACATGGGGCCCAGCTTGTTTGTTCGTGGTGCACGGATGACGTCACGAGCGGGGGCAATAAATCTACATCGCTCTGACAGCCGCCCCTGACTTGGCGGCACCGCGGCCGCGCAGCCAGCGTCATCCCATTGATTCTCCATTATGCGCCTCCGCAAACATGCCCATGCAAATACACTCTGTCCGCCACGCGTCATATTTTTATCTATACAAATAAATAAAATTGGAGTGTCTGTTTGTAATATTAAAATAACCGCTTTTTACTAAGCGCATTTGGATGTATACACGGTACATTTATAATATTTTTGATTATTTTAATAGAAAGCGGGCCAGTACCGGTACACCGCGCACTTAGTACGTAGTGTTATTTTTTAAATGTCAAATAATTTGATGTTTGTTTTCGGAAATGTATCCTTTAGAACCTACCGATTGAACTCTTAAAATATTTTATACTATTCCTTACACCTCATATGATAAGATTGATTAGATTAAAAAATGTAGGCCGGCGTTACTTCAAATGATAAAGATATAATGCCGCCCGACTTTAAAAAAAATAAAACAAATATCGTCAGACAAAAACACCAACAGTATGGTCTCAAACTATAAGCAACGCTTGTATTGCAGTGCCGTCAGTACATACAATAGATAACGGATGATTCCAGTGTAATCCTAACAAACCAGGGCAAATAACGAAAGCATTTTTCATTCCTGAAATTAGCCCCAATGAGAACAAAACTCATAAACATAGACTAACTTTTTGTCGCAACTAGGTACATAGGAGTGTAGTGACTGAGCTGACTACGCTTTGACCAATAAACCACGTAGTTTAACTTACGTAGGTAGGTACTACGACAGCCTATATTCTAGCCCATATTGAGATCATTTTGGCAAAGCAAAACTTAGCCCTGTCGTAGCGGTTTGCTGCAGCCCAGGTAACTAATAATATCAGTTAGTTGTCTAGGTAGGTACTGTACTTACTTATACGAGAGTTTGTGAACATGGTTACACAAAATGGATTCTAAAACCTTAGTCACGTTTAGAGAAGTGTTAAATATATTATTTACGCTAACATATCTTTGTCAATATACAGCTACCCATTGTACCCGTTTATATTTAAATTTTGTTGTTGTAAATGTGATTTGAAAGATATATACTTATATAATATAGGGTATAATGATATGTACTGTGGGATTGAAATAAATTGTTTTGTGTAGGTAATACCTACACGTGTTCTTGTTGAGTGTCTGAGAAAGGCAAGACGCGCATAAGACGCGGTTTCAGAGGGATTGCTGGTTCTCCGGGACGATTTTTGAATTTTGCGTGGCTAGGTAAGTAGAACCCATAAATAATTGTACTATGCGGAATCTCATACAAGTTTTCGGGATAGTACCGCACAAGGCACGCGCTATACTGTGCTACCTACCTACAAGGTAATAGGTAGGAGGGTGAAATTGTTTCGTTGTCTGTAGGTTAGGAAGGAACTTCTAATGTAATCGTAGCTTTAACGAGAATACAAGCTGTCACTGTCATACTTATTAATAAAATCTGTGGTGTGAGAGGGATGGACGACGCTTACGTACTGAAATGCTCCGTAAAAAGCAGCATTATTACTCGATGACGTTACGATTACATTACCAGTTCCTGCTTACCTTAGTGGTGTAGGTATTTAACGTAGGTACACTAGGTACCATACCGAGTTGAGTATACTTATGTGGGTACAGTACCGTAATCGTAATAATTTGTTACTGTGAAATCAGTCAAAGCGATCTAAATATCGCGCTTTATGATGGACGAAGCTATTAAAGAGTGCTATTAAAACACCAGTAAAATAATTTACGCGCTGCTAGCAGGCCGTCGAAATAATATTTTATTATCACGATAGGCAGCCGCGTCACTCACCCCATAGGGCTTTGATGAAATAAGAATATAGGGTACTGGTACTATACTGTTGTATGTACTCTGCCTACCTAGTTTATAACAATCAGTGTAGAGTTACGAATAAATACAGAGACACAACAAAAATTGGATACAGCGCCATCTAGTATCAAGTAGCTAATCAAGTAACGACGCTTGTGCTGCTATCTCGTGGATTGTGATAGAAACATAGCATAGACTAGCAAAGCATTTTTTGTTGTCGTTGATAGATTTTTTATTTGATATACCTAAAAGTAATTATTTCTTATTTGTACTAAAATGTGTAAGGGTTTTTTATTGATACCTTTTTTTAAATTCAAATAATATAAAAATATTCAACGACAATAATTTTAGTCTAGAGAGAGACTCTTTTTTCATAACCTATTATTTTGTCTATGCCTTGCTCTATTATTTTGCGCCTGCGCTCTTGATGGTCTACGCGACGTACATAAAATCATTTTGTGGAAAATTTGAAGTTTGTTGTTATTTGTGACAACTTATAATTCATAATTATTTATGAAAGCTTCGTGCTAATTACCATTCCAGGCGCGGGGCAAGATTTCATAGTTGTGGTTAGCCTGGATGCGTTCAGACCCTATACTTCGAGCGGTGTACGGTAGCCATCTTGGAATCGAACAAAGCTTCAGATGTGTAGTTTGTCTGTTTATCAATAATTTTTGTGCATTTTCTTGTAAATAGTTTGTATGTTTAGGATATGTACGGAACGTTCGTCCATATGTGTAAATAGCTATGGCTGCGACAAGGAAATTACAAGGTAATTTGTTATGTTATCAGGTTAGAGATTGATTGACCCCAACCGATGTAGGTACGTGTTCTAGAGCATTATTGTCAATTGATGAGACCTCTGATGTTCTGGAGGTGCTGGAGTCTTGGGGAATATGTGTGTATTATTGAGTCGTATGCCGAGTGCTACCGGACAGTTGGTCGCTAAAACTTAAACAACCGTCGTGATAGATGGTATAATAGCACTGAGAATAGGGTTTTATTGTTATTCCTGAATGTCGTCCGCAGTTCGCGTTGCATTATCGCCCCTACCCTCGGTTACAGTGTCAAATGCGCGATATTCCGTACAAGTTTATAGTGAGACATGTGTGAAACTGGTTTATGCATTTAATTGTGTTGTGTGGCTTGCAGGTGAAATAGACAGGTGTTTAAAAAAGGTAACGGAGGGTGTGGAGACGTTCGAGGACATCTGGCAGAAGGTACACAATGCGACGAACAGTAACCAAAAGGAGAAGTATGAGGCGGACCTCAAGAAGGAGATCAAGAAGCTTCAGAGGCTACGGGATCAGATCAAGTCGTGGATCGCCTCCGGGGAGATTAAGGATAAGAGTACACTTTTAGAATATAGGAAACTAATTGAAACTGTGAGTACCCATTGCTGTTTGATTCTTATTGACATAAAATATTTTCAAATTCCTTATTGGGATTAAGTATCAAGTATCTTGGTGTCCCATTTGGTAACTAATGAGGCCTAATATTACATGCTGGTTATTTCACATAATTATTAGATATACCATAAAAACATTCAGCTTCAATTATAGTATGCCAAGATTAAATCCTTCAATTTGCATCTCGCAAACCTGTCCATATGGTAGTAGTTTGCCTTTGAATTTACTATTAGGAGTGTTATTACTAAACAAACAAAATAGGTGTTCTTTACCTCAGTAAAATAATCATACCTACCTACATTTTAAATAGTTAATTAATTTGTTTATGCACTATTTATGTAATTCAATTCTAAAAGTGAAAATAACTATTATTATTACTCATAGATTTTGTCTGATTTTAATTAAAAATCAATTTACAATTTGTTAGTGTTGGTGTCATTAGGGAGTATAATGGCAGGCAAGTCTGTACACAGCTTATATACCTTTACAATATTGCAGTTTCTTATTGTCCCAGCTGTCATCTATAACATTATTACTTTAGGATAGGTAGTCCCACTAGTTGGAAATTGCGAAAGGCAGATAACAATTGCTCAGTGGAAAGCTGAGCTAGTATGAATGAAAATACACTAATTGTTACCCCATAGCTATCTCCTATATATTACCCCATTATGAGCTTCATATTATGTTTACCGCCTAAGGCCTCGTCCTTATTGGCTAATGATTGTACGAGCAGACAATGTGATTCTGTCGTGCTAGGAGAATAATTCCTGTACTGGGGCTATTACTTGTGAACTTTAATTAGGGCACTCAAAAGAGATTTGTGAATTTAATCTCATTGTGCGACGAAATCTCAACGTTTACTCGTACAATCACTAGCCAATAAGGTCGACGCCTAACAAGGCCCAACGACTTTCCGAGACCCTCAAAGAAAAAAATAAAATAAAAAAATCACAGATTGTAAAGCCAACGATTATTCCAACAACATTAAACTTTCAGTATTATCTCTGTATTGGTCTTGTTTACCGTAAACTTCCATTGACTATCAATAACATGCATACACAAACCATTTACTAAAGGTTAAGTATTAATATCAAACTAGTTGTGAGCTATCTATCCGCAATCTCTGACATAATCTGTTATCATCAGAAGATAAATAAGTATTTCATAAGATGGGACAGTAACGGTTTCAACTCATGGTCATGTGGCATGTGGTATAACTTTAATGAAAGATTTGATGTATATTTTGCCCTTTTACAACTTTTTGTGTCAACATTGGAATACTACATTATTTTGTGGATTGCCTCCATCGTATATGGCTATTGAATAAAGTGCAAGGAACTGGAGCATGGCTATATGTTCGGGCAATATGCTCTTTTTGGTATACCATGTAAATTCCTGGCCCTGGGTATCCTGATGAGACCAAAGTAGTGGGACTACCCGTAACTATGGGTAAGATTATTTTGTTAGAATGTACCAAGCTTCTATCTGAATGTTACTGCCTATAACGACTGTTAAAGATCAATGGCCACGGAGACCGCGTTAACGCGCCCTTTGGGCGGTACGGCAAAATATTTCTGTACATTTCCAAAAATACCAATGTTTCCAAATACCAAATTTGAGGACCTGATTAGCGCAGTGGTAGTGACCCTGCTCTGCGTGCCGAGGGTCCCGGGTTCGAATCCTGGTAGGGACAAGCTTTGTGTGATCAGCACGAAAGTTTGTACACGATTCATGGATGTTTAATATCTATATAAGTAATATATACTGGGTTCGCCCCCGGTCCATTGTACGGTACCCACAATACAAGCGTTGCTTAGTGTGGGACCGTATAGTTGGTGTGTTCATCTGGCGATATTTATTTATTTATTTCATGTATTAGATACAGTCCTGACACGGATATTGGCTCATTTAAATTCAGCATCAACCATTTCGACTCTGCTGCAAAAACACAGTTTTGGAATAATATTGACATAAATAGGTGCGTTTCGGGAGAACGTATTGTTGCCGTACAATAAAAATTGTTTTAAAAACATACGTTTTATAGGCAGTATTTCAAAACTACGCAGTTACAGCCAAGACTGGGGTTTCCACTGGGTGACGACGCGATTCCGTCTCTTTAAAACCAATTATATCAATTAATACAGTTGGTAATTACCATACTTTCTGTACCGAGCGTCCCGGGTTCGAATCCCGTTAGTTGCAAACTTTTCGTGTTGTTTGTACCCGAGTCTTGGACTAAATATCCACGTATATATAACTAAATATATACTGGGATCGCCCCAGTCCATTGTAAGGTACCCTTATTACAAGCCTTGCTTATTTTGGTACCATACAGTTTGTGTAACTATTATATGTATGACTATATTTTTTTTTTTTAATACGAACCCCAACTATACGGTCCCACTTTAAGCAACGCTGTTATGGGTACCGTACAATGGACTGAGGGCGGACTCAGTATACAATACTTATATAGATAATAAACATCCATGACTAGGGTACAAACATTCGTGGCAATCACACAAAGTTTGTCCCTAATAGGATGCGAACCCGGGACCCGCGGCACAGAAAGCAGGGTCACTACCCACTGACCTAATCAGGTCGTCAAAATAGATGATATTCCAAATCTATTCTAAAAGTATGGATGTCTCGGGCGACCCGTTCAGAGATCCCGGTTGTGACATATGAAACATGATGTGATCAAGTAATACATCGAAAACCAAAACCCAAGATCATCTTTCGCAAATCATTCAGAAATTCACAAAATTGGATCCTCATTCAAAAGCGCTGCGTTCCCGTTAATAAGAATCCAATGAATCACTCGGTTCACGAAATACTGAGTTCTTTAAACCCACAATGAGTTTTTGCCAATGCTCGAATTTCTGACTTACGGAAAAAGAGAGAAAAAAAAAATATAGAATTAAATATAAACAGATAATATCTGGAAACTAAAACGGAACGTGTTCTGTTAAATACTGTTATTTTATATAGTGAAAGGCCAAAGTTCGATGTGAACTAATTTCCCGCCATTTAATTCTCACGACTCGAAACTTACTTGTTTTTATATAGCTTATTATTTTTATTGTTGAGTTGTTAAAATAGACGTTTGTCCTTTGTTATAGGGATTTGATTTTAATTAATTAATTTGATAAATGCTAGAAAGAAATAAACTCTAATTTGTAATATGTATCACACTATCACATTAATCACACTAATATTATAAATGTGAAAGTTTGGATGGATGGATGTTTGTTACTCAATCACGCCAGAACGGCTGAACGGATCTGGATGAAATTTGGCACAGAGATAGATTATAGTCTGGAATAGCACATAGGGTACTTTTTATTCCGGTTAAAAAGACATACTTTTTAATCGCGGGTAACACCGCGGGGCGCAGCTAGTTAAATTTAATTTGACAGTTTTGAGGTTTCCTATAGTACAACATACAAAAGTAACAATTTGTATCTGACGACCAGTTGACTTAGTAGGTAATTTTAACGGTACTGAGGATTCCAGGATCCAACCCTGGTAGAGAACTGTGGTAGGCATAACTGTTTGTACCCTGGGCCATGGACATTTTGATATATATGTTTTTATATTGTTATCTAGTGTCAGTGTAAACGAGTAAAAAATAGAATGCCACTGTCATTTCATTGTCATTGCGAGTCAATTGTTTTATCCAGCTGAAGCGTAAACAGTTCTTATCTCGACGAAAGTAACGCGTAGCTGTTCCCTAAAATAAAGGTGCCGGCTGATTACACGAAATGTGGGTAATTTTGACAATGTCAATTGTATTGTTTTCAGCAAATGGAAAGGTTCAAAGTGGTCGAGCGCGAGACGAAGACGAAAGCGTACTCGAAAGAGGGTCTCGGCGCGGCGCAGAAGCTGGACCCCGCGCAGAAGGAGCGGGAAGAGATGTCCGCGTGGCTCGTCAACTCCATCGACGCACTTAATTTACAAGTAAGTATGCACTGCCAACAAACTCTCCTTATCATTATATGACCTTTAAAATCCCGTATATATGACAAGCTTTTAACACACGAGTAAAACATCCCTTCAGAGGCCAAACCAAACAAACTACAAAAAAAACGACCCGCTGCCGGTCGTCACGTGTCGTTAGCTGCAGTTGGCTCAGTCGTCGGCGAAGCGCCGCCGCTCGCGTGTTTGAGGCATATGTGAGGCTTTGCCGCGTGTGAGTGGATTCGCAGCGGGCCGTATGTACGTAACTTGGTCTCTGTAGGCATTTTTTACTCATGCGCTCTTAACGAGCGGTTTTAAGACGCGCATTAAATTCTTCTATTAATTGCCGAGTCAGAGTATAGTTCCAAACGAAAAATTGCACATTCAACGCCTTTTACGGGGACGGGATACATACCACCAACACACAGTGAATTTTAATTTATTTACAATAGAATTACAAGGCTGTTTTATCTTGAAAAAGTACTTTGTAAATGGACTTAAACTTATCAAGTAGAGGGTTTTGAAATGGATATTTGAAATGTATTTTCTAAAAGGCGGGTGTATTGTTTAGGCTGCTTGCTGTATTATACACATAAGCAGCGATAACAGAAAACATTATGCAACTGTATCGCACAAAAAAAACTATTTAGTTCTTGAAATGCCTCTGTAATGGTAGGCCATAAAAAGTAAGCTAGGCCACGGAATTCTTAATAGTACAGGAACATAGTAGATACAGATGGATCACTACGCAATACAATAAAATTAATAGCGACCCTTGCTACGAAGCAATAAAGTGCAATTTACCTCGTACAGCGCTGCGTGCTTAAAACTACATTGGCCCACAATGCGCCTTTCCTTCTATCTCTTAACTCTGTTTTCTGACGCACGGAAGCCCTCTGAATGGCCCGCTAGCGTCGATGTACTTGTAGCTTAACAACTTAAGTGCTGAGTGCGCCAGAGCTGACTAGGCCAACCATCTAAGGCTTATCCAAGCGTAAAATCCGTTCGCGTACATGCCCAAAGCACGTTGTATAGACAAGCTAATTTTACAGGCCTCTGTGCACTTTTTTGTATATATAATTTTTTTTTAAAGGGTCTTTGTATTCATTCATTCGAAGCAGTGAGTCGTTGGTGACATCCGAATGGTCTTTTAGTCTTTTAGTCTCATAAATAGACCATACTCATTGTGTCAATGTTTGCAGGTTGATCAATATGAGTCTGAAGTAGAATCACTTCTAGTGGGCAAGAAGAAAAGGCTGGACAAGGAGAAGCAAGACCGCATGGAGGAGCTCAAACTCAAGCTGGAGAAGCACAGGTTCCACATAAAGAAGCTAGAGACGCTGCTTAGAATGCTTGACAACATGTCTGTGGAAGTCGAACAGGTCAGTGAATGTGGGGTATTCTTAAACGTTTTCAAACTGGATCTAATAATAATAATAAATATTTAAACTATAATCCATAGTTCCAATTGTCTTTCCATATTTCTGCAATAACTCCTCCGCCTGCAATAACTCCTCCGCTCACTCTCATAGTCCGATGGGACGGCAATCCGACACGACCAGACCAGACCAGAGTTCAGGCGCAGGACCGACGGCTTGATTTGCTCTCTGAGGCATTAATATTGGCAAAAAGTGGTGTGATAGTTTGTAAAGTTTTGATGGCAAATTTAATTCTCCATTCCAATGTTTATCAATGAGGATTTTTTTTAAACAGTTCAACTGTCAAAAATTTGCGCCGTAAAGTACAATAACATAATTGTCATCACTTGCCAATGATACCTTCTCTAGTGCCCATTTAAAAACATCCTTTATCTTTGTTTTCAGATAAAAGGTATAAAAGAGGACGTGGAGTATTACGTGGACTCGTCGAACGAGCCCGGCTTCGAGGAGAACGAGTATATATACGACGAGATCGACGGACTGGACGAGATCGAGCTGAGCGGCGTCGGCCTGCCCTCTTCCGCCACCACCGACAGCAACAACAGCAACGACTCGGGCGGCTCGCCCGCCAGCATGCTCTCAGGTACCGCGCCGCTGCTGCCCCGCACCGCCACGTGCGCGCGCGCAACTATATCATATAATAACTAGCTGTTACCCGCGACTTCGTCCGCGTGGTATTTACGAAAAAAGTTTTACTAAAATCAAAGTAACCTAAGTTACTCCTTGTTACATCAGCTATCTGCCAGTGAAAGTCCCGTCAAAATCGGTCCAGCCATTTCAGAGATTAGCCGGAACAAACAGACAC
The DNA here is from genome assembly GCA_905404115.1 of Pheosia gnoma. Lineage (NCBI taxonomy): Eukaryota > Metazoa > Arthropoda > Insecta > Lepidoptera > Notodontidae > Pheosia > Pheosia gnoma. Next base: position 1,280,063 of record FR989907.1, read on the forward strand.
TAAGACAACAATTTAAAAAAATGTTGTTTTGGTATATGTACCGTGTATACATCCAAATGCACTTAGTATAAAGCGGTTATTTTTATATTACAAACAGACACTCCAATTTTATTTATTTGTATAGATAATACCAGCCCTTTTTAATGTCCCACTGCTGGGCACGGGCCTCCCCTCAATTCGAGGGGGAATAGGCCATAGTCCACCACGCTGGCCCAGTGCAGGTTGGCGGACTTCACACATCTTTCGAGGGGTTCTCTAGGACATGCAGGTTTCCTCACGATGTTTTCCTTCACCATTTAGCAAGCGATAATCGTGGTTGAAAATGAGATTCGCGCAACTATATTAACCACTTCTATTTAGTATCTGTATCTGAAAAAAATAATCTTACCCTCAAGAATCAGAATTAGAATTTTAAGTCATGTAAGTTAACTATTACAGTACTAACTTATGAATCTTCATAATTGTCACAAGAATGGGTTACGATTTTGAAGCCTGTTAGGAATGCCATTCCCATGGACAATAAATAATATACCATGTACTTATTAGTTTAGGCAATCTTAACGTACTAGCTGTAGACTTAAAATCGAGAATAGCACAAATGGCTCCATAATATTGAACAATTTTCAACCACATTCGTATCTAAGACTAAAATTCCAGATAAATTTCCCTGGACTTGGTCTCCCAAAGCAAAGCCCTATAAGCAGTAGGCCAGATCTGGTTTAAAACGAATGCTTGTATGTAGGTTTTAGCTTAGTTATGTGCACATAGGCATGTTTTTATTTTGCACAAGAATCTTAAACTAAATTATTAGGTACTGATGCACAGAGTCTCCATTGATAATGTTCAAAACCCTTTTTGCAGGCACAAGTCCTATAACGTCACCAACGTTAGAGATCCACAACCATTCGACAGACTCCATAGAAGTAGAAAAAAAGAAAAAAGAGGAGATCATAGTTAAAGTAAGTGTATTTTACCGACCTCTATTATATATTTCATCATTACACATCGATTTTATACCATCAACTTGTCTGTATGTGCCCGCCATGTGGAGTTTTGATGTGGATTCTTCCAAATTTATTTGATTTATATCACTGTGTATCATTCGTTTTGGGTTCTTATCTTTATGGCCATAAGATAGATAGTCCTATAATATAATTTCATAGCTATTCATGGATTTTATTTGAAATATATATTTATTTATGCCTCACAGATTTCTGATACATTTATTTAGTGCACACATGGGCCTAAATTTCAATCGGAATTTGTTTCAAAATGTTATCCAACAAAATCAAACAATGTTTAGTGACCTACATCATTCACATTTTTTTCTACATTCGGCTTCATGCGCAGCCTCTTAATCAAAGAAATTTCTGTAGTCTGTATGTCAATTGTAATCTATGATCGCCAATAAACAATATAAAATTGAGTAGTTCCTTCGAGTTATGAATTCAAAAAAGGAGCTTCATCTAAAGTGTTTTGGAACCCAAAACCAATGTTACGCTGGTCGCATCCAGTTAACTGATTTTATGTAAACTCGCGGCAACGAAGGATGGCACTTGTAACAACTTACAATTCGTCGATTCGATAAATACATATATTGGTAACTACAGCGGTACAGTATTACACAACTTAGAGGAAGCATCGGTAGACTTCGCAAACCCGATCATTGCCGAACGAACAACCAATAGTAATCGCGCCATTCGCACGCGCTATGTCGATTTAAACCAATAGGGTCGAGTCAGTGGTGTTAAAATTAATGATGGCTATAAAAATATAGTTGCTTGAATAATCTCCACTCAAATGGTATTGAGAGAGACACATTTAATTAGATCGTCGTCAGCAATTAAAGGGAGAATCACACACTTCTTTCCATAGTATATATAAGGTGTAACAATAATAGTGTAAAATATTTAACAGGGCTAATAGCGGGTTATAAAAATAACATTCCCAAAGAAGTAAATCAAATTATTAGTCATTTAAAAAATGGCACTCGGTATTGAGCGCATGGCACAACGCTACTGGTGCGCCATGTATAAACAAATAAAAAAAATACGCAATTATTTTATACATCATCGTGATCCTTACTGATTCATCAGGTAAATTATTTCACACTATTCCCTATTATTGTTATACCTTATATATTTATGTTTGAACACAAATAAAAACCGATACAGTATCGAACATTAACAAACTCGATACATATATCAATAAAATCGAATTAATAAAATTATTATAATTTTACTTGGGGTTTATTTACCATTGTTCGTTTGAATGTGATCCGGTTTTCGATTGTTTTATGCTCCTTCTAAGTCGTGTAGTACGTTCCGTGATTCTATCTTCGCCCACATCAATGAAGCACGTACCTCTGTGTTACCGATAAGGACTATTATTCATGGGAGTACGTTCACGTTAATAAGCTACTCACTGAAAACAGCCAATTACGTGTGGAGACCTGAGCAAGGCACAAAACATCTAGCTCAGGTGTCTGCATATAATGGGGTCGTTTCAGTCAGCTGTCTTTTCGTCCGAGCGTGCTCACGTGCAGACTAGGCCTTAGGGTGATGTTTTAGAGGATGCCAGTTTTTCGTTCCCAGATACCTGGCACTTACCTGCGCCGATAAGAAACGTAAAATATTTTTTTACATTTTGAACAACCTGTAAGCAAAAGTGGACATTTCATTTCACCCAATGGGAGGCGCTGAAATATCACTACGCAATCTTAGACGAAGAAATAATTAGACGGAGTGTCGAAATCAAAATATTGTATCACAAAACCCAAGACGATTTGTTTAGTACACGTAAATTCTGTACGTAAGGACGTAATTCGCGTGTACCACACTAATCGGATTGTTTTATTTGTGCTTTATTAGGTTGTTCGCGCCACGACGTCTTTTTTTATTTACTAAGTCTGAGTATGCAATATTTAAAATGCACCAGTGTGGTTAAATTAACTGTCAAACCATTTGTTCAAATAAAAGAAAATAGTCTGAAATGAAATAACGGAATATACTTAATGAAGCTGTTTCCATTGTTAAGTATATTCCTTACACTACATTAAGAGAGCAGGTTCGAACTGGTCACCGGTTTTTTTGCCAACTACATATTTACGTTACTTATCGAGGTCGGTATCGGCGAGCGGAAAATCGTTTTCCAATATAAACGCACCATGAAATCGAGGAATCCGTGAGGAATGTTGTTTGTAAGATGTGGTAAGTGTTGGCCGCGAGTTTACGCTGTATATTGTATCGTTGCAGCCGGTTAAACCGCTGCCGGTGCGCGCGGCGGCGAGCGCGCTGGCTAACAGCGCGTGTAACGTTAGTTCCTTGCTCAATAACTCCGCAGCATCCACCAATAGGTCAGTCCACTGACACACCTGTCTACCACCCTTGTATCGCACCACCGGCGTTGGATGACACCGCGTGAGCGCTGTAAAGACGATTGAAATATATATGTGTTTGTCTATGTATCCTTGGGAATATAGGGGAACGTGCGTAGTTTTGTTATTGCGTAATTATGCAGGTGATTCGGGAAGGGATAATTGTAGAGGGCCATTCATAAGTTACAACTTCGATCTGTCGATTTAAAAAAAAACCCAACATCATCGTGACTTTTTGAGAGCAATTTTTTTTTAATTACTTAGCCAAATTTTGACTTCTCATAATGATTAAAGAAGCGCAGGTTCCAAGGTAAGTATACCCTTTCTGAATAATTCTGTATATTTCGAATTAATTCAGTAGTATACGTACGATAATACTATATTTTCGATCGTCTTTTTATCGGTCACTACGTGTTATCATACCGTAAGCGTAGCTAGCCACGTCTGACGATACGCGAATGATTTTAGCAGGCAATACGGGCTACTTTGGCCCAACGATTTGCATTCGAAATGATGTCAAAGTTAGCCCGAATCGTGGAATGAATCCGATCGATCGATCCGTTCCGAATGAATAGGAAAATCATTCGAGCATCATTAGATGTTGACTAGCTAAGCTAACATTATGTCCATGATTTGATTTGATCTCTAGATATTTTAGAGTGAGTTGGGGACAGACTTACTCGTTGCAATTACTACTCAATGGTCTATCTATACGAATTAAATTGGATAACCACAGAATAATTATCGATGAAATATCTACGACAATAATTGGTCTGTGGCATTGTCAATGTATAATTGAGATATATACGCCATGTATTTTGTCCTCCACTCATTCATTCATTGTGTACTTATACAATTATTTCACAGACAATGATAATGAAAAACAGTGACACTGGCTTTTTATTCTCATGCCATTGCAAGCGTTTTCATTTTACGATCCCATTAAATACTTCTTATTTATCATGGGATAAAATATGGTCGGGTTGATAACCCTTTGGACTTACGTCCTTTTTTTTATTACATGTGGAAATGCGTTACGCATCCCCTCATGCCCCGGGGGGGACGAGAGGGCTATGTGGGACTCCAAAGGGACTTACGTCCTAAACTATGTCCATCAATTTAGTTTTTTTTCGGTCAAGTCCAAATTGTTAATGTGTATTTTTATTTCGGTACCAGACATTTATGTGGATTTAAAAAAAACGTCAAATGGGGGAAGAGGGAACCAAACAAGTTAATCGATGATTAATTTGGCCAACAAAACCGAACTCCTCTAAGATGACAGTCGAGAATCTGTCTGGCATGAGTGTCGGAACCCTAATTAATAAACAATTCTCCGCATAACGATTCGAATCTAAATAAGTTTTCGAAGCGTATATCGCCTCTAACTGAGGCATCCTCAGGACGGCTGGGCTACGAATAAGGCATTGGTTTTACAATGGATGTAAATAGAAAACATTTACGTCGTCCAGATCAATTGTGGCTACATTTACAATATTATTATTTTATTTCTGTAAAAAAATACCTTATTCCTACAATGTTGGGATTCTATATTCATACTTTACCCTATCTCATTCATCTTGTAAAGTGTAGTTAGCGACATTTCTTCAATATCCATAGAAATATCGCGTCACAAATACGCGAACGCCATCAAGTACACGATGCATACAATATTGATCTTTGCATTGCGAATGATAAGCGCTATATTTGTACATTGCATCAAGTGTTAATAATTTAAAGCTATTGATTTGTGAATTCTATTAATAGTCAGGTAACGTTGTAGTTTGCTTGAAGACATCGTAGCGTGCACACTGCACTGATTATTCCATTATTGAACGAGAAATAAGGTTCTTTTTTTGTGTCAATAAGATTCAAAATTTAGTGAGACATCGCGAAACGAGCACACCAAACGGTCCCAAACTAAGCAGGGCTTGTACTCGTATTATGCGTTTGTTGCGTACCGTAATTATGGTTATAAATTTGTTTAACGAATTGAATGTTTTCCTTGTTATGTGTTTGAAGTATATGAAAAGAGCCGTAAATTTTTATATCAGTCGTTTTTAAATTGCACGCAGTTAATATAAAATTTCAAGCATTTTTCCGTTTTTTTTTTGTACACCTTAATCTTTGTATTTTGTCTTTTAACCGAAAAAAAGGAAGAGGTTCTCAATTAATTTGTTTTTTTTTTTATGTTTGTTACTTCAGAACTCCGTCATTTATGAAACGATTTGGATTTTTTTAAGCGTACATACTGTGTCCTTTTTTAAGCCAAAGTCGACTCTATAGGCCGTCATTTATGCCCCATTAGGATGGTTTTACTTTAAAGCAGGGCCGGCCCGTGCATGGTATGGCTCGTATAAATAAATCGATCTCTGTTCTGAGAGCGAACTTGAGATATTGTTATACGAACATCATCTTAAGAGCAAAGTTCGCTCTCGGAGTTAAAGTAAATGCTTAAGTATTGAAGCCTTAAATGCGTGTGATATCGTTGCCTTGCATGTTTTGTATGTGTCGCAGCCTTAACATTTGATTTCGACGGTGATCGTACGGCGCAATGATGATTTTGGCGGAGCCTGACTATTCTACACTGACGTTAAAGTGGCACCAGCCTGAATATTTTAATTTTTACGTTCGTTGGCCGCAGCCAACCGACCGATACCGGCCGAGAATGGAATGCCAGAGTTCAGTACCCGTCCAAAGTCAAACGCTTGCGCTGCCTAGTGATGCCCGAAGTCTTGGTCAAGACCACCTAATTATGGACAACAACAATATATATATAATATTCTATATTATTGATGTTAAAATTTGACGCAAGAGTTTTGCAAAATCAGTCTTGTTTTTTTGCTATAATTAGGTTACTGACTGGGCAACACTAGCGCTGTCGGCCCCGACAGGCGGTACGGATAGTTCGAACACACCCATTTACACCTCAATGGTTATTGAAGAGATGTCTCCTAACTCCCTTCCATCAGTTGCGACTTCGTCAACTGTAGAGTCAAAAAGTAATGTGTACCTTAATATGTGCAGTATAAACAACACGGGCGTGTCGGGAGCGTCGACGCCCAGCAAGCAGCCGCCCGCGCCCAGTCCGCCGCACCACCACGCGCGGCAGCCTAACCACACGGGTGAGTCACTTGTACACCGACATTTATGTTCATGTACAGTACAGTGGACCGAGTACAATCTATACCTTCAATAAGACTGTAACTTGGTTGTCGCGACACATTACAGTACAGTGGTCCGAGTACAATCTATACCTTCAATAAGACTGTAACTTAGTTGTCCCGACACATTACAGTACAGTGGTCCGAGTACAATCTATACCTTCAATAAGACTGTAACTTAGTTGTCCCGACACATTACAGTACAGTGGTCCGAGTACAATCTATACCTTCAATAAGACTGTAACTTGGTTGTCCCGACACATTACAGTACAGTGCTCCGAGTACAATCTATACCTTCAATAAGACTGTAACTTGGTTGTCCCGACACATTACAGTGCAGTGGACCGAGTACAATCTATACCTTCAATAAGACTGAAGCTTGGTCGTCCCGACACATTTTACTGTACAGTGGACCGAGTACAATCTTCACCTTGAATAAGACTGTAACTTGATCGCCTCGACACATTACAGTACAGCGGTCCGAGTACAATCTATACCTTCAATAAGACTGTAACTTGTTCGCCCTGACACATTACAGTACAGTGGACCGAGTACAATCTATACCTTGAATAAGACTGTAACTTGATCGCCCCGACACATTACAGTACAGCGGTCCGAGTACAATATATACCTTCAATAAGACTGTAACTTGGTTGTCTCGACACATTACAGTACAGTGGTCCGAGTACAATCTATACCTTCAATAAGACTAACTTGGTTGGCCCGACACATTACAGTACAGTGGTCCGAGTACAATCTATACCTTCAATAAGACTGTAACTTGGTTGTCCCGACACATTACAGTACAGTGGTCCGAGTACAATCTATACCTTCAATAAGACTGTAACTTAGTTGTCCCGACACATTACAGTACAGTGGTCCGAGTACAATCTATACCTTCAATAAGACTGTAACTTAGTTGTCCCGACACATTACAGTACAGTGGTCCGAGTACAATCTATACCTTCAATAAGACTGTAACTTGGTTGTCCCGACACATTACAGTACAGTGCTCCGAGTACAATCTATACCTTCAATAAGACTGTAACTTGGTTGTCCCGACACATTACAGTGCAGTGGACCGAGTACAATCTATACCTTCAATAAGACTGAAGCTTGGTCGTCCCGACACATTTTACTGTACAGTGGACCGAGTACAATCTTCACCTTGAATAAGACTAACTTGATCGCCTCGACACATTACAGTACAGCGGTCCGAGTACAATCTATACCTTCAATAAGACTGTAACTTGTTCGCCCTGACACATTACAGTACAGTGGACCGAGTACAATCTATACCTTGAATAAGACTGTAACTTGATCGCCCCGACACATTACAGTACAGCGGTCCGAGTACAATATATACCTTCAATAAGACTGTAACTTGGTTGTCTCGACACATTACAGTACAGTGGTCCGAGTACAATCTATACCTTCAATAAGACTAACTTGGTTGGCCCGACACATTACAGTACAGTGGTCCGAGTACAATCTATACCTTCAATAAGACTGTAACTTGGTTGTCCCGACACATTACAGTACAGTGGTCCGAGTACAATCTATACCTTCAATAAGAGTGTAACTTGGTTGTCCCGACACATTACAGTACAGTGGTCCGAGTACAATCTATACCTTCAATAAGAGTGTAACTTGGTTGTCCCGACACATTACAGTACAGTGGTCCGAGTACAATCTATACCTTCAATAAGAGTGTAACTTGGTTGTCCCGTCACATATATAATTGCTCGATATGGCGGGGGACCGGCCATGCCTTCAGATAAGACAACTTGATCGTAGGACATGTCTGACATTTGATATTGTTGAATAAATAATAATTGTAGGCGACATTTTTATCGATACTGCGGCCGAATCCGCCCTTGTTTTACTTTTTTTTATTGAGGGCATAATATGATTATGATCACATACGACTTTGGACGACCTTATTTGCCCAGTTGGTAGTGACCCTGCCTTTTGCGCTGCGGGTCCCGGGTTCGAATCTTGGTAGGTACAAACTTTGCGTAATGAGCACTTATGTTTGTACCCGAGTCATGGATTTTAAATATCTATATAAGAATTATACTGGGTCCGCCCCTGGTCTATTGTACGGGACCCATAATACAACCCTTGCTTAGTGTGGGACCGTATACTTGGTGTGTACGTCTGGCGATATGATTATTATTATATGTATATCTAAATTAAATCCATGTCACAGATATATTGTAAAGTAATACCCCACTTACACCAGCGATAATAACACAAACGATACGTAATAGAAGGTATAATTAAGTATATCATTGACACTGCACCACGCGTACGTGTGTTTACAAAATAAACACCGATCGCTATCACATATGAATGGAGCGCCGCGACCCGCGAAACATCACTAAGTACACGATCAAACGTGCGCTGGCGCATCGCCAAACTTCGTAAAGCTTGGACGCGGTCCAACGCGATGACATGGCAAACGCCATTCAGTCGTCAGGCTGTATTCGCAGCGACCGGTGCCTCAGATTTATTATCTGATATCTATTAAAATTAATAAATAATAACAATGGTTACACGCGCGAGTGTAGGATAAAACTATGGACCATGGTAATTTTTTAATGTGGCGTGATGTGTGTGCATGTACCTCAAAGTGTTTGGGGAACGGTTGAAATAATCCCGGTATGTTGTCGAGTGCTGCGTAGTTTTTTTTTTGTGTGTTTATGAATGTTAGTTATGTAATTTTTTAATGTTTTGAGAATCGACACAGACTGTTTATTACCGCTTTAAGCTCTATGGCTCGTGCTATACGGACGTTTCTCCCGCCGCATGGATCAGCTTGTAAGCTGTCGCAGGCGCATATGAATTACACAGCACGAGGATTTCGCAATAAACTCCTTGATAATATATTATAATTCTTCGTATTTTTTTTAGTATGCCAAAAAATCATTGATTTCTTATATTTACGCGAATACTACACATTGAAATGAAACTAATTCTACGGATTTTATCAAAAACATAAAACGCGATAATATCCGTAAAATTAGTTTCATTTCAATATGCCAAAAAAATATTGCTCTAAATTTCAACGAATAAACAATCGGTCGGCTGGCATGAAACTGTTTAGTTATTGGCAAATTAACAAAATCTGATATGTTCATATCGCCTTACTGTTACGACCATCACCCAACATTATACGTTTTCACGCACTATTTGACAAAAAATTATGTGATCAAGCACGTCGCGTTGACTTAAGAGCCTGCCTGCCCTTGTTTAGGCGATATTTATCAACCTAGATCTCGGTATGTATGTCGGCTACGAATTCGTTATTTTAACCTCTGTGGGCTACTTTCCCACTTTTTCCTAATCCATTCCTTATCACACATACAATACTAACAAATAAAATAATTACATACATACTAACATACACAACATATTCAATCAATATTGACATACAAAATATTATCTGGTTCCATACCGGCCGCCGGCCGTGCAATGGAAACGGCGATTACTTCAACAGCCTATTGTTACCTCTGTGACGTAGGACGGGCGGCGCACGCGCAGCCCCTATAACGAAGCGCCAATCAGAATCTCGATCCGACACCGTTCGCACGAACCTACCGCAATTTTTGCATAGATCTACCCGCTGTTCCGTTTTAATTTTTTAAAAACAAATAATAGCCACTGGATCGCGATTTTATCGATCAAACATCCCTACAACAAAGCTTTAGTTTACTTTTAAATAAGCTTAGGCTTTCGATTGCTTTCGCGTACCGGCAATATATAAGGTTCAACAATAATAGTGTAAAATATTTTAAGGGGTCCATCGATAAGCTATGCATTTAATTATTTAAATATAAAAAATAACACTATACTAAGTCCGCGATAAAACGGTGCCGTCTCGCTTTTTCACAGATAAATCAATAAACATATGTATACATAAACGTGATCGTTATCACCTACTTGTTAACCCCTTAAGATATTTTACATTATTTTTGTTACACCTTGTATTAAACAGTTTCCTCTGTAGGTGCTGCATACCAATTTATAATAGATCATTTCGGTACTCACATCCCAACAGGAGTGTTATCAACATAATTTTCATAAAAAGTGTAACAAAAATGGTGTAAAATATTTTAACAGATGAATCGGTAAATGATATGGATCACGTTGATGAAAAAAATAATTGCGCAAACGATGTTTGTGTATATTTAAAGCAGGCGAACCTGTAGCGTTTAATTTTCCAATAATTTGATTTATTTCTTTGGGAATGTTATCTATGTATGTAATCTACGGTGGCCTGGCCGTGTTAAAATATTTTACACTATTATTGTTACACCTTGTATATTTCACACGTGGCCAGCTCGTACGATTTGTTTACGTAAACAAACGGCTAACACGCAATTTGGACGCGAACACGTGCACTTTACGAGAGTGAGTCACTGCGTATACTATGAGTTTACGCGAAGCATTGTATGTACGAGAGATTACGCTACTCATAACATTTCAAGTAGCTACTTCTATTATATTGCTAATCCCGAAGCAAAACTTTGACGCAAGTCTTTTATGATGTCTTCATTCACAAAGGTAATTTGTAAATCGACGACCTGATTAACATAGTTGACCAGGCCTCGTTTTGGCGGTATTTATATTTATTTAAACTTTATCATCGAATTTAATGGAAAATACTGGAATTTACAATGAAAGAACTATAGTGTTAGTATCATATTAAACTAATGAACAATATAAATTCCTTTTTTCAAACACAGTCAAATAGCCTATTATGTGTGTTTTGTTGCAGAAGTAGTGGAAAATGGGCCGGTGTCCATCGCAGCCACGCACATACTCACGCATCTACCGCCTGCGCCCACGCAACCCCCACCTGTGAGTACCACCCACTAGTTTAAGTCCAATGTCGCGCGGTATGATGCATACAACCGTTCAGGGGTTACTTAGCATGAGTTTTGAATGTATTTGGTAAAGCGATCGAGTGATCAAATGTTGCCTTACATTTACTAGTAAAGCTACATATATACAAATAAATAAAATTGGAGTGTCTGTTTGTAATATTAAAATAACCGCTTTTTACTATGTGCATTTGGATGTATACACGGTATCTATACCAAAACAACATTTTTTACAATTTTTGTCTGTCTGTTTGTTTGTTCCGGCTTATCTCTGAAATGGCTGGATCGATTTCGACGGGACTTTCACTGGCAAATAGCTGATGTAACAAGGAGTAACTTAGGCAACTTTTATTTCATGTTGGTTGTTTTATTCAACACTGTGTTATGCCGGTCCGCAGACGTCGAAGTGTTCGTCGGTGCCGCTGCTGGTGTCGAGCGCGAGCGAGTCGGCGCCGTCGCCGCTCACCGTCAACGGGCCCACGCAGCAGCAGCACCACACGCCCCAACATGTCGTCAACAAGTTAGTATTGACACTATTACATAATCATGGCTTATTTGCATGATAAAGCAGCTTAGCACTGATCGCTCAAATATCTTGAACAATCAAGATTTATGATATGTCAAAGGGTAGCGTGTGTGCGCCTCGCATGGCAACACACTGGAGCTTAACTGTTTTTCTAATAAACATGGTTGTTAAAAAAAAAATATGTAAAAAAGATAGGCTCGATGAGTTTCTCGCCAGATCTTCTCAATTGAGGTCGCGTTTCATCCAGTTAAGAAAAAAAAATAGTTTTCCATGAAGTATGAACTTTTTATTACTCAACATTATTTTCTATTCGAAACGATTCACTATCCCTTCCCTTTGTTGAAGAATTAACAAAAAGCAATTCTATTATTTTGATCTCCGAGCATGAGATAAATGGCACCATATTTTGTTAGTTTTTAATCAATATACAATGGGTTAGCGAACATTCGGTTCGAGAACTTTGTTTCCGTGCAGCTCAGTTACGTGACGCGAACTGTACAATGTAACCTATTAAAAATACTGTAACGGCGAGCACATTCTATAAACATGTTTAGTCAAAGTGTTTCCACTAACGATCGGACGATCCTATTCAGTAGTATTTGGTGTGCACCCAGCGGCAGAGTAAGCGAAGCGCCGTCGACGCCCGCGCTGAGCGTGGGCAGCGCCAGCAGCGGCGCCAGCGCCGCGCCCGCCCACCCCGCGCACAACGCCCATCCCGCCCACCCAGCGCCTGCGCCGCTCGCCCCCGCCCCCGCGCCCGCGCCCACCCCAACCGCGCCCGCCCTCGCCGCGCCCACGCCCGCCCCCGCGCCGCCCGCCCCGCCCGCCGCGCCGGCGCCGCCCGCCGGCACCGCGTCGCTCAAGAGCATGGCGCAGGAGGCGGTGCAGCGCGCCGGCCTCGACCACCACACGCAGATTCCAGACGTATGTACAGCACATTACACACACTTGTAATGCGACCTTACTCGGCTACGCGAACTTTACCTTGTGTATCTTAAAATTTTATTATATATGCATTTACAAAAATCATGAACGTTATTATTTTTTGGCGTAATAGTCGTAATTTGGCTCCAACTTTCATACAAACAAACTTTAGTACAAACCGCATAATCGAAGGCCCGAGGACATGGTCAGCTTTCGGTGTCGATTACAAGAACTGTAGGTATACCAGTCACGATGGCGAATAAAATTGTCGACTATAAACTACTTTGTACAGCTCCCCTTTTAATGGCTTTCAATCAGGTGGTCTGTATCTGAAATAAAACATATTATTACCTAAAATGTATTGTCTGGTGAGACTGTAGAGGCGTGTGTATTCTGTTGAGCCGGTGTGTTGCGCACAGAACCCGCGGCGAGGCGCGGCGCTGGCGCAGGCGCACATCCCGCCGCTGCTGGGCGTCGCGCCGCTCGGCCCGCTGCCGCTCAACTCGGTCAGTACATACACTTGTTCATTCCCAACTTGGTCAGTGAATACACTTGTTCATTCCTAACTCGGTCAGTATAAAAACTTGTTCATTATCAACTCAGTTAGTACATACACTTGTTCATTCCCAACTTGGTCAGTGAATACACTTGTTCATTCCTAACTCGGTCAGTATAAAAACTTGTTCATTATCAACTCAGTTAGTACATACACTTGTTGATTCGTAACTCGGTCAGTACATTCCGTCTTCCTAATGCCTCCTATTAGTTCTAGAGATTATCATATAACACGATGAGTAAAAAGTTATACCGACATGCTAATGTTGTTATTGTGTTCTCCCAGGACCACCAGCTCCAGTTCCAGATGCTGGAGTCGTCGTTCTACCACATGCCGCACCCCTCCGACTCGGAGCGGACGCGGGTCTACCTGCCCAGGAACATTTGCCAGACGCCAATATACTACAACCAGGTAAACGATTTTATGGCTTTTTAGTTGATGAGTGAAGTTGTCGATTTTGAAGTGAGAAGTTGATGAGTGAAGTTGTCGATTTTGATGTTAGAATTGGTACCGTATACAGTCTCCTAGGACAAGGTTTCGTAATTATTATAACTAAATTCTGTGTACGGAATTTCTGATGGATTGGTGCCTAGCCATGGAAAGACTTGGCGATACTCAATATTTTCGAGTAAGTAATGATACTTATTAATAAAAAAATACTAGGGCCACATTGCCATGTCGACGCGACCCCACGAGAGTATGGAAAAGAAGCAACTACCATTTTATTTCTGCTTTTCATGACGTCGTAATTTGTTTTAGGAACAATCGTTGCTATATTGTGTATTTGTTTTCAAACAAATGGAAGAGGAACCCACCACTAAACCCTCTGCTTGTCAACTTTTCCAATTATACACCAAAGAAGTTTGATCGATAATTAAAGAAGCCAGCAACACCAAACTCCTCTAAGATGTTAGTCGAGAATCTATGTATCACGAGTGACGGGAACCCAAATAAAATGCAATTCTCCGCGAAACGAAGCGAATCTAAAAAAGTATTCGACACGCGTTTCGCCTCTAAACGAGGCATCTTCAGGACGGCTGGGCTACGAATGACTATCAATTATATACTTAATACTGGTAAAATAATCACTTATCGTGGGTGAAGCAATAGATCATCTCATTTAATTGCATTTTCAATTCGCAAAGAATGAAACAGAGATATTATACGTCAGCAGTTTTAAAGTTCGCGACTATACATTCCGAAATTGCATATTTTTTCAGGTGCTGCTCCCGCACTCGGACTCGGTGGAGTTCTTCCAGCGGCTGTCGACGGAGACGCTATTCTTCGTGTTCTACTACATGGAGGGCACCAAGGCCCAGTACCTCGCCGCCAAGGCGCTTAAGAAGCAGAGCTGGCGGTTCCACACCAAGTACATGATGTGGTTCCAGCGGCACGAGGAGCCCAAAGTCATCAACGAGGAGTACGAACAGGTAATATATAAGGAGAGACAAGTTGATAAAACTCCAAACTCTATTTATGGTTCAATTTAGTTACACAAAGGCACTTATTTTTTTATGGATTTTACTAAAAATATGTGTAGTTAAAAAAACAATAGTGATGATAGAATGTTCGCTTTGGTTACGAGGTTTGTACCCCGCCCCAAATTTATTCACGTACGAATCTTATTTTAAACGATGATTATCACTTGCTAAACGGTGAAGGAAAACATCATGAGGGAACCTGCATGTCTGAGAGAACCCCTTTGAAAGATGTGTGAAGTCTGCCACCCCGCACCGGGCCAGCGTGGTGGACTATGGCCTTATTCCTCCTAGCATTGAGGGGAGTCCCATGCACAACTGTGGAACTTCAAAAAGGCCTAATATTATATATGGTTAGCTAGCAACATGGTTTTAGAACGTAAAGCTACATTAATTGACATTTTCGGGAATATTGATCTTTCTGTCTCACCCAGTAGCGCGCTGACAAATTTGACTATGTTTCCAGGGCACATATATTTACTTTGACTACGAGAAGTGGGGCCAGCGCAAGAAGGAGGGCTTCACATTCGAGTATAAGTACTTAGAAGACCGTGACTTGAACTGAGCGTGGACAGTGTACAGAAGTCGTGTTACGCGCGCAACAACGCCGCGCGCCAGTCGGGCCGGGCCGGGCCGGGCCGGCTCGGGTCGGGTCGGGCCGGGCCGGGCGGGTGCGGGCCGGCCGGGCCGGCGCGCCCGTTGGCTCCGGAAACTTCATTCCTTGTTGACAGTATTTATACAGTTGAGTCGTGTCTGTGATGGAAACTATTAAATAAGAATGTGAAGGTCGTTGATGGACGCACGCTCGCGCGGAAGTCGGCCGCCGAGAACGCGGCGAGCGCGCGACGCCTGCGCTTCGACCGGTGGTGACCAAAGTGCGTTATACAAGGTTGCGTGTGCGACGGACGAGTGCGGGAACCGGAGGGCGCGGCCGGCGGTGGACCGGTGCGCATGGAATCGACTCGGCTTCGCATCGCTCCGTCGCAGCGGGCTCAGTTCGAGGCGGACGATTTCTCGCGAGTGTGCGATGAGATCTACATCGAGCGTGTGCGTGTGGCGCAATGAAGCACGCGAATTCTGGCAGTTTTTTTTAATGATAAATCCGAACAGCAATTTTAGTATTGGTAAAGCCCGAAGTGTCGTCGCAACTGTACACAAGAACGAACAAGCGAAAGATGATGTGATGCAATACGATTAGTTTCAGCCATACGACGGTTGTTAGTAGCGAAACAATGTGATAATTGATATAGGGCTCCCGGAGCGGGCTCGGACTGCGCCGGCGGCGTCCCGGAACTGATTAGATGATGTTGTGATTATTTGAATGTACCGCCGCGCCTAGCGTCGCCGCACGGTTTGATCTGAAATTGTCATGAATATTCGTCGACGTACATCATATGATTCGTACCACTTTTATTTATTGTATATTTAGAAGCATCAAACTTGTGAATATCAGTTGTATGTAAATTATATTTTAGTTTAATTGCTACGTTTGTGCGACTAAATGTATCTCCGAGAACGCTCCGGGACATTTGTTTTTTTACTTGTGTATAGACATTGGAATAGTTGTGCTGGCGGGTGCGCACCACGTTCGCCGACGTCTATTATTTATAGTTTTTTTGTAGACTGATTAGTTTTCGAAAATTTTGTAAACATTGCTGAGCACATGCATGTAATGTGATGTTTTCCAATAGCCCGAAGGGCGGGCGTGGTGCGCGCGCGTTGGCTACCTAAATATAACTTCAATAAGGACCTCCAGTGTGTGATTTCATTAGTTTGCTAACTAATACACTTTTTCACCTCAAGTCTAACTTGTATTATGTAGTGCATCTATATATATTTGAACAAAAGTCGTTAAATTATTTGAGCGCACATCCCACTGCCAATGCTATTACTTATCGGATAGACATACGGTATTATATAAATTTGTACTTATTTATTTTTGTTATAAATTATGTTGACTAACTCGCGCCGAGGTGAAAGAGTATATTATAGAGTGCGATCGGACGCAATAGCGACTGCCAGATGGTAACGCCTTCATGTACAATGAACGAAGTGACACCAATTCATGTTTTCCATTATCGTCAGACAATAGTGTAATTGTTGTAATAAAGCAGTGACGTCGCACGCGGCGCGGCGCAGTTGTTGCGGGCGAGCCGCGACCAGTCCCTAGTTAAGCGTAGGTAAGCGGTAACAGCGCGCGATCTCGTTTATTCCGTGCGTAATGTTGATAGTTTTCACTTTTGTAAAAAGTCTATCGTGAGAGCAGATGAAATGTGGTAAATAATTAAAAAAAAATTATCTGTACAGTTCTATTTGTATAGAAATAATAAATAACGATTAAAAAAAATTCAAACAACGTTGTGATTTCTTCCTAAACGTATTAGTTGTAAGTGCGTTTGTTTATGCGCGCGCGCCGAGCTTTAGAGGCGCGGCGTGGCTTTCGCATTTCTTTTTTTTTTATTTATTTTTTTATAGAAAGAAACGACTGTTTACTTTTAGAATAAACTGTAAGAAAGCATTTTTAAATTTTGTTTGTTTGAGGGTCGTTTGAATTTCCTATATTTACCAGTGACTGGGGTGAGCACCTTTATGGCACTAAAATCAAGATTTCCTGCAGCACATTGCCCGAAACATCTAAGTATCTACCCCAGATATTTTTGTTGCCCCATCGAGTCATGTCACGGCACGTCCCTAGTTTTATTTAAAACAGCAATAATATTTTTATATACGTACTAAACAAATAGTTTTGTCCTCAACTATGGTCCAAAAATTTGTGGGTATTTTGTCAGTCAAATATTTAATAGAGATATTAAGGCTGTGTCCCCAGTCGGCAAACTGTCAGCGGCCGACTGAGTTAGCGGCGTATCGGTTTAGTACGCCCTTCCATATATTTGAAATGGAGTGTTCACAGTTTGCTAGTTTGCGCTCACTCTACGCAGTTTGCTGTGTTGCGCGCGCCGATTGATTCAGTAAGCGGCCGACTCACAGCAAAACCGGTTCCAGTCGGCGGCGGCGATATGCTTGTTCGCCGGGCGTAGTGAGTCCGTTTGCCGCAAACTGTCATGTGGACAGTTGACAGTGAAAATTCAGTCGGTCGGTCGACCTAAATAAGCGGCTAACACATAACAGTTTGCTTGCGACGCACTCAAATTGATCTGAGTTTGCAGCTAACTCGAATTTCAGTTCGCCACAAATTTGCGGCTCACTCAGTCGGCCGCTAACAGTTTGCCTACTGGGGACACAGCCTTAATATGTTGTTCGCGACACCATCTGTACTATTTCTTCCTCGATGTTGGTGACGTGTAAATGGCAAATATAATTGCTAGACTTATATACACCAATTGTTAGGGTCCCTCCTGGAAATCGGCCCTACAGAGTGCCTTGCAAGGTTATAGCATTCGTAGAGGCGTTTGTTTCTTTTGGTGTACCTACTTAGTGCGTTTTGAATATAACTTGTCAGGAGCATGTAAGTCAGGAGTAATTCTATTGCAATAAAATTATGATTTCCTTTGCTACATTGCCTGAAAAAAATATCTACCCCAGACATTTTCAGTTGCCCCTACGTCTGCGGTTGCCCAATGCAAAATTATAACGAGTAGAACTAAAAAACAATTTGTTTGGACACTGTTTATTGTTTAACGCTTTTTCTTCTTGCCGCCATATTTGTTGGGCTTGCCCTTGATGCGTCTGCGCACCCCGACCGCCTCCTCCGTGTCGTCGTCTGAGTCCGCGCCGCGCTTCTTGCCTTTGAAGCTCCTCTTGTCTTCTAGCTCTTTCATTTCCTGAGAAAATAAAATTGCATTACACATAATCATAAACATAGTTCACAAACCTTATATACCGAGATAAAGCTCACAAGTTCAGACGTAACTTTGGCGATGGGATTTTAGAATTAAATATGTCCATCTCAACGCGATTTTAAATAAAATTATACATGATTACTAATGTTGACCTAAAACTGCAATTTAAAATAAAACTCGATACGCTCGAGCGCTCACAATTGAGTGCATAGGAGCTGTAATTGAATGATGAGCAGTTGGTAGTGACCCTACTTTCCGTGCAGAGTGTACTGGGTTTGAATCCTAGTAGGGTCAAACGCTACTCATAATACCAGGGTTACTTAGTGCGAGACTGAGTTGGTGTGTTCGTCTGGCGATATCTATACAAATAAATAAAATTGGAGCATCTGTTTGTAATATAAAACAACCGCTTTTTACTAAGTGCATTTGGATGTATACACGGTACCTATACCTAAAAACAACACTAGAATTTTTGTGTGTCTGACTGTTTGTTCCGGCTAATCTCTGAAATGGCTAGACCTATTTTGACGGGACTTTCACTGGCAGATAGCTGATGTAACAAGGAGTAACTTAGGCTACTTTTATTTTAGAAAAAAAAATAGGATCTCACGAAAAAGTTAAAACCAATGTTGCAGCGCTGCGCCTGATTAAGTTTGATAGCAACAACCTGCAATGCGTCCCGCGGGCACAGAACGCGCGAGCAGGCTGTTGCCAACGATTGTGTCTTTGTTAAATACCACGCGGACGAAGTCGCGGGTAACAGCTAGTTATATATAAAGAAAATAGGATAAATGGTCTGCTTACAATCTTGGTGAGCCTCTGCGCCTCCGCGACCCGCTCCTGCAGTACCATGACCTCGCTCTCCTCGGTCTTGTACAGCGGCAGCTGCTTGCCGATCAGCTGCTCGATGCGCTGGTACAACTCCACGTCGTACTATGAGACAAATGCCAATATATTCTGGATGTTTAACGGGTAAGGATGTGTAAGTAACATTTTTAGGGACCCCATGAATGGTGTACCCCTTGAACGACTGCAGCTAATTTAACGGTGGGCTCTGCTGCCATCATATTTGGCCAGCGACTATGGACTAATTCCCCTCGCATTGAAGGGAGGCCATTATTATTTTTAAACGGTTTGATATCACATATACAAACGGTATAGGTTTTTTTATACACATAGTTATCTGTATGTCATTACTTCCCAAAACTTGATCTTTATTAGCGACATCGCATTATACAATAATACAGTACGTTGGTTATTCTCGAAATCAAAGATATCAATTCCCGGTTTGGTAAGTTATTTCTTCAAACTAATGATCAAGTTTTAGTTTTCATCAAAATCAGCCTCAAGACTCCTTTAAGCATTTGTCATTATTCCGTTTAGGTTCGTATTTAGCCAAACCCACTTGAAAAAATCATTCTGTATACAGATTGCGGAAATTCATCTCACAGGGATCTAAAAATAACTCCGCGTCGGATGTGCTTACTTTCCAATAACGTGCATACTCTATAGAAACGTGCGCACTCTCATGTAACGTGCGTACTATACAGAGACGTGCGTACTCTCCAGCGCCGCGCGTACTCTCAAGAAACGTGCGTACTCTTCAGTAACGTGCGTACTCTACAGAGACGTGCGTACTCTCCAGCGCCGTGCGTACTCTCAAGAAACGTGCGATCTCTCAAGAAACGTGCGATCTCTCAAGAAACGTGCGATCTCTCAAGAAACGTGCGAACTCTCAAGAAACGTGCGTACTCTACAGAGACGTGCTTCCTCCAGCGCCGTGCGTACTCTCAAGAAACGTGCGAACTCTCAAGAAACGTGCGTACTCTACAGAGACGTGCTTCCTCCAGCGCCGTGCGTACTCTCAAGAAACGTGCGAACTCTCAAGAAACGTGCGTACTCTACAGAGACGTGCTTCCTCCAGCGCCGTGCGTACTCTCAAGAAACGTGCGAACTCTCAAGAAACGTGCGCACTCTCATGTAACGTGCGTACTCTACAGAGACGTGTGTACTCTCCAGCGCCGTGCGTACTCTCAAGAAACGTGCGATCTCTCAAGAAACGTGCGAACTCTCAAGAAACGTGCGTACTCTACAGAGACGTGCGTACTCTCCAGCGCCGTGCGTACTCTCAAGAAACGTGCGTACTCTTCAGTAACGTGCGTACTCTACAGAGACGTGCGTACTCTCCAGCGCCGTGCGTACTCTCAAGAAACGTGCGAACTCTCAAGAAACGTGCGAACTCTCTAGAAACGTGCGTACTCTTCAGTAACGTGCGTACTCTGCATAGACGTGCGTAGCCGAGTAGAGAACTAACTAAAGGGAATTAGGAAATGACTATACCTGTGATACGAAAGTGATAGACTTCCCCGCGCGGCCGGCGCGAGCCGTGCGGCCCACGCGATGGATGTAGTCCTTGCTGTGCAGCGGGATGTCCAGATTGATCACCACATCCACGTGCGGGATGTCCAGACCTCTGTGTAATTCAGTACAATAAGGTCCACGAGATGAAAACCACTGATCGACTATTATTGAATTTCCTACATTATTTTTCATTTAAAGTTAAAATAAATAGGAACACAAAAAATAAGTATGAATACAAATTATGTATCAAAAAGACCATGTCCGTGTGGAATGGTGGCAAGAATGCTGACTGCATTATTTATTCGTTATAAATAGTTTTAATATTTTTAACTTTCTAATTGTGATTTATGAAAAAGTTTTTTTTAATTAAATCACAAGCAGTGATAATTTTCTTAGAATTATTTCACTGACAGAAAGCTACATTATCCCTGAGTGCTATAGGCTATGTTTGATCAAGGTACCACAGGCAACTATTATGGAATGCAAGAACATTAAAAATCAGCCCAATTAGTATTGAAATAGTCCTCACCTAGAAGCAACGTCGGTACATATCAACACAGATCGGCTTTTGTTCTTGAACTTGTTGAGCGCCGCGAGGCGTTTGTTCTGCGACATCTGCCCGTGCAGCGGCACGGCGGCCAGCCCCAGGTTGCGCAGAAGCAGCGCGGTGCGCAACGCGTTGGCGCACGTCGACACGAACACTATGAACGAGTTGCCCGCCATCTCGTTCAGAATGTGAACCAGATATACGTCCTAGGAAACCATACAAGTCATTTCAGGACACGCCATTTTCATTTCATAATGTCACATCCATTATTTTATTTATAATGTGTATTTATTGAATTTAATATTGCTATTAATTACTTGACACTGGCAAAATACCCGCTAAGTTGCGGGTGAGGCCATATTCATATCCATTTTATTTCATCGCATTTCATTTCGTAAAGAAAGAAGAAGTCATTTCAGTGGTCAGCAGCATGCATTTCGTTCAGTGGTTGCTTTAGGTCTAGTTATGGCTTTGAATATAAGCATTGTATAGTACGCGGTACGAAACGACGTGATGACGTATACGTGATGATCGTGATGACGTGATGATCTATAGCAAGATTGAAAGCAATCGAGTTGCGCGATAGAGCCCCAGGTTAGTGAACCCATTGGTAACAAGAAAAAAAATTGTCGAGATTCAAACTGATTTTATTTTGATCTTCATTGAGTGAGTATCGGAATGAATGAACGATTGCATATGACACTATTTATCAGTAGGCATATCTATGCAAACAAACAAATTCAAATCCTGGAATTCATGCTCAAAAATGTAAAAGATCTTTTTAAACAAAAAAGAGCAACCATGGAGTTTCTTGCCCGTTCTTCTCCATAGGAACGGCATTCCGAACGGGTGGTAAAAAAGTAGCATAATATTTTGTAACGTTTGACGATTCATAAGTACTGTACTTAATGGTTTACGTGAATAAAAAATATTCTGATTCATGTGTGAGTCTCATATTCAAACATGATTATCATTAGCAGTATGGGCAAACATGGTAAGGAAATTCATCTTTTGAAAAGGCGTGTGAAGTTTGCCAAGCCGCCGCAAGTGGCAGGCATCATAGCAAAAACATAGAATATGCCACATACCTTTAGCACTTCGTGAAAGTGTATGCAACAGCGATAATCCAATCACTTTAACGAAAGTGGCACAAACTGTGTAGACAATGAACTTTTTCGCTTAACGGCAATACGCAAAATGGTGCCTTCACTCTTACCTTGTATTTAACAGGTATGAATATATAGGACTGTATCAGTTTGTCGACAGTTTGATACTTCGTGGAGACCTCCACTTTGACAGGGTCCTGCAAGGAGGCTCGTTGCAACTTTTGCACTTTCTTTGTCATTGTGGCTGAGAACAGGTAGGTTCGTCGTTCGCGGGGTATCGCGCGGAGTATCTTGTCGACTTCCACTTCAAAATCCATGTTGAGGATGCGGTCTGCTTCATCCATTACCTGTAATAAGATACAATTAGAGCTTCTATATTATCAGTATGACATTATCAAGTTTAGACCCCTTTAAGTTTATAGAAGATTTAATGAATGTTCATTGCCATTCACTTTTCAGAAGAAAGGTACTTTGTAATGCTTATATAAATCGATAAAAACACTCTATAAATGAAGGGGTTCAAACCTTATTTTGCTTTATGCAATTAATTAGCCAAAGTAATCTGTGAGTGCTTTCAGAACTTACTAGATATTTCAGAGCTTTCAAATTAAATCCTTTTGTGTTCTCCAGATGATCGACTAATCTTCCCGGTGTGGCAATGATGATGTGTGGCTTCTTGGACAGCATGAGGGACTGTGCCACCATATCCATGCCGCCCACTATTACTGCACACTTCACACCTATGCTTGCACCTGATATATAAGATAAAATGGATTTACCAAATACTAAAACACTGCTTTATGATTTAAATCCTACTGATTTGTTTAGCTTATAACTAAGATGAAATCTTAGGTTTTTAGATGTAGCATATTTTTTTCAGTGGAAGCAATGTCTAGCGGACAATAGCAATAGGCTGATAGTTTTAAATATTTTATGGAATATTTGTGTTTTAACATTGATATTATAAAATAACTTACCAAGCGCTTCAAACTGTTCAGATATCTGGAATGCTAATTCTCTTGTCGGTGTCAATATCAGTGCGAAATACCTCTGAGGGTTCTCCAATAACGCCTGCAGGATCGGCAGGGCAAAAGCACCTGTTTTACCCGACCCTGTCTCTGCCAGCCCTATTATGTCTTTTCCTTGTAATGCCACCGGTATCGATTCCTTCTGGATTTTTGATGGTTTTTTCCATTTTAACTCCTCGCAAGCTTGGCATAATATATCCACGACACCCTGAAAATAACATAACCTCAAAGGTAGTATAACGTTTTTCAGTGTTTAATTCAACGTTATTTAATTACGATGTATAAGCAACTATCAAGTTATACTTATGAAAAAGACCATGCTCTAGCTGTTCATAATGATGAAAAGAACATGTTGAATTACACTTACTAAGTCTTTAAATGTTGTGTTGTCGTCCTCATTGTCTTCGTTTGTGTTTTGCTCAGTCAGTTGCTGTTCTTCCTCTTCTGAATGTTGGTTATCAGCTTCGCTGCCGCTATTTTCACTATCCGCAGTCATATTTCGAGATTTAGAAATTCATTTTCAGCCAGCAAAACATGTGTACGAAATTAGGAATGAGTATGTCAAACAAAAAAAAGCAAAAAAGAAACTAACTGTCAAGTGTCATGTTATGTCACTGTCAGCAGGCGACTAAACGTTCTGAAATCAAACTACCGTGCTATAGATACGTACTTTGCGTTGCAAAAAAACCAATAAGTCCGTCCGTTCTTATGTATGTGGTCCGTTCAAACAGATATTTGGTTCTTATCAAAATCATGCAAAATACTCCAAAAATAATAATATTTAATGATGGTAAAAATTATATATAAAAAACAGTTATACAATTTTGTTTTTGAACACACCTTGAATGCATCAAGCAAGCGTCAGTTATCGTTTTGAGGTTAGGTTATGTTAGTATTGTAAACTGTGTATTTCAAAATATTGTATACTACATATAAAACATGGCTAAGCATCATCCTGATCTTATCTTTTGTAGAAAACAACCTGGAGTCGGTAAGTGTAAAGTTTATAAACAATAACACTTAGTGAAATGTTCATTCAATTTTAAATATCGTAATGTTTCAGCTATCGGTCGTTTATGCGAGAAGTGCGACGGTAAATGCGTGATCTGCGACTCGTATGTGCGTCCCTGCACGCTGGTGAGGATATGCGACGAATGTAACTACGGGTCGTATCAGGGTAGGTGTGTCATCTGCGGCGGTCCCGGTGTGTCTGACGCTTATTATTGCAAAGAATGCACAATACAAGAGAAAGATGTGAGTATAATTAGGTATAGACCATAGTGCATATTTTTCCTCTCTATTCACTGTGGCGTTGAATAATAATGTAGAATAAAGTATTGTAGGGTGTCCAAAATCTGACAAAAATGTGTGAGGAGGTGTCTTCGATTGTTATTAGTTTTTTTTATAACGCTTTTTCACGTACCAGTATTTATTGGGTCCAAATTTAAACTCATAGCTTACATAGATACTTTATTTTCCTTTTGCAGAATGTTATAGGTATTACTTACCCAACCAACATACTTTTGAATTTAAATACTTAAAAGATTTTCTCATAGGTTATTTTTTGTTACAGAGAGACGGCTGCCCAAAGATTGTTAACTTAGGAAGTTCAAAAACTGATCTGTTCTATGAACGGAAAAAATATGGGTTTAGAAGACATTAGTTGTAGATTAAGTACAATATTATTATAAGACTTTTAATATTTAAGGTGTATGTAATGTGTAAATACCTTGTTTTCGTAACAGAGCAAAGGAAAAATAAAAGGTTGCACTCTTCAATTCTTTATTTTTTTTAAACGAAATAGTGATGTGATATCTAAATATACAATACATTTCTTATTTCATTCACCTATTTCTGGTTTTGTACATTACTTTTTTTTTTGAGAAACGCTTATTTAAATAGTTCCATTTATTGTCTATACATTTCCACACATACTTAAATGCGGCTGCACTATGGTGCGTCTTTGCTTTGATGTGGTGTTGTTTAAAGTATTTTTCAATTAAACTTACAATATTTTCCAACAATATTGGTGTATGATATTTTATTTCTTCCAGTAAGATCTGAAATTTAATTTTGACATGTTTCGGACTCCTATTGTGTGAAATATAATGTCACGCCGCACGTTCTATCGAAAAATACTATGATAGAGGAATGCCCATTGCCCATGTACTAGGGATGAGACATATTTACGCTACCAAATTTGAAAACCAGGGCTTCACTTCGAATTAGGTTGCCTTGGTGGTGATTGAGTTTTGCAAGTATATCTCGTCCCTGCTATGTACCTATATCATTTGCACAGAACACATGTACTCAGGTCATTTGTGTAAGTGAATCGCAATAATAACTAACTCCCGTTGCTGGCGATACTCGTGGCAGAGGATGTGGCGGGATTGGTCCAAATGTTGGTGTCATTCGAGCCGGAATATGTTGGCCGCGCCGGTATTATTGGCGAGCGAACACAGACACTGAAAATCGAATTAAAATGTTGTTAAATTATGTTTATTTTAACCCACGCCCTTCAGAAAGGGACGGTACTATAAGAAAATACAGGCAGCTGTCAGTGGCTAATTCCTGTTAATTAAAATTGCTATTTTTTTTCGTAAGTCAATTTAGGTGTGGAGCGGCTTTTTTTTTAAATTATCGAAACGAATACATCAACTTTAGGGTCACAAACGACGCAACGCTTGTATTACGGACACCGTACAATGGACTGGGGGCGAACCCAGTATATAATACTTGTATAGATATTAAACATCGGGTACAAACATTCGTGCTCATCACACAAGCAGAGTTACGTACAGTGTAGTTGCAAAGATATATTAGATTTTTAGTTAATTTATCACATTTTTAGTAATTTTTTTATCATGCTCTAGAAATTTATTTATTTCTTTAATTCTTGACGTCATTATTTATTGCATATTTTTATTGGTAACAAGTCC
This sequence comes from Pheosia gnoma, assembly GCA_905404115.1. NCBI lineage: Eukaryota > Metazoa > Arthropoda > Insecta > Lepidoptera > Notodontidae > Pheosia > Pheosia gnoma. Next base: position 1,306,754 of record FR989907.1, read on the forward strand.
GTGTAGTATTGTGCAGGATGTACATCGTTCATTGCTTCCTTATATTGAGACTGACCTCTCAGAACTTGCTGGTATATCAGCTGAATCCAAACATCGTCCTATGAAAATTACATCATTATTAATTAAAATTTTCAGCGAAAACTATTTTCTCCTGTAATGGATAAATCAAAAGGAGAGGGTATATCTCCTTAAGGCGTACCCCCTAATTTATAGACGTTCTATATTTTTATACAAAGCAAAACTCTTGTGCGCAGTACTATATGACGTTTGATAAAGTTATTAAACGTTTATAAATTCGGGGGTAAGACTATACCCGTAACTTGTATCCGGTTCGTGCCTGAATTTCTTTGAAAAAATATGGTGGTACCTACCGGATACGGATGCCGAATCCACCTTTTTTGGAACTTTTTTTGTCTGGCCGTCTGTCTGTTCGCGCATTACGGGCAATGTACCTTATTTATTTTGATTAAACTTCTCACGGTAATATCATATATAACCCGGGTAAACATACGGAAACTTGGCATTGAACGACATTTTGGTTACCTTTTATCCCGGGTTTCTCCGGAATTTCGCCAAAAACTATAGCCCACGCATACAAATGGGCGGGCGCTGCTTGCCACTTCTAAAATCTAAACAATATCTTACTTACGAGTTGACGTCTTCTAATTTCTTGAGCAGCCGCTCGTTCTCCCTGCTGAGTAGCTCCTGGTCCCTCAGCAGCTGGTCCCTGACGCCGAACAGTTCGCTGTTCTCCGATCTCAGTGCTGAGTTCTCCGCCATGTGCAGCTGGACCAGGTCCACCAGCTCCGCTTGTGGCAGCTGGTACAGTTTGTTCGGTTCTATTCGAGTTGGGGTTCGGCGTTGACCTGGCGAGAACAATTTATGATGTGGATTATTGAATTGAACAATGAAATTGCAATAAAGTTAAGCTGATAATTATCTTCCCAACTCCTATTTTTCTTTCGATTTATTGCGTTGCGGGTACCACCACAATTAGCCTCTCCCCGGGAATCGTCGAGGGTCTGACCTCGGCGTCTTCGTTGGACACCGCTGTAGACCCTGGCTTACAGGAGTAACAGAGGTCGGAGCGTGTGGCGGGCCAAGTCACACCAAAAGCTGAAGAAAGGAATATACGAGAAATACGGCTGTGACTGATTTCTATCTTCAGAAGATTCTTTCCTTTTCCTATTCAAATCACCCCTCTGAAGACCTCCTTATGTATATAAGAAAAGATCATCATAAAACGTACTAATAGTGTCAAAGTTGTAATCGGTCTGTACGTGTAGCGCGCTCCTCAAATGCTCATTCTCCGCTTGCAGAGCTTCCACTTCTCGTTTCAAGCTCAATATGAGTGCGTCTCTCGCATCCTGGAATAGCAATGATACCATTATACCTACACTTTATTACAAAGGAATTGTCAAGTTTTCCGGACAAAACGGTGGCTCGAGCGTGGTATTTTTAATTCAGTCGCGTATTTTAAGATTTGGCGTTTTGGGGCTCTGTGCCCTGGACCTATAAGATTTGCTGCCCCATAAATCAACGAAAGATAGAGTATGAAAGGCTTCCAAATCTGCCGCCCGTGGCCATGGCCCAAATGCCCCAAGGATAAATACGCCACTGCTAGCGTTGAGATAACCTAGGCGTCTTCCATCCCGCTCAAATCAAAGGTTTGAAACTAGGAATGACAGTGACAGTATTCTTTCTCGATCACGTCACGATTAGGAGCTCCTGCTTCTGGTTTCCAAAAGATTGTAAAATTGACTCACCATTTTAACAATAGGTTTGGATTTTATCTTCTTTGCTCTCGCTGCGTATCGTAGTGTATTGATCGTTTCACTCAGATTGGACTTTGTGGGGGCTATGCAAGCAATCTGTGGAAGTAACTCATTAACTGTACAAGAATGAGTATTATTGTAGAAGATTTTGGCGACTCGCTTGGCGCAGTTGGTAGTTACCTTATAGTCCTCTTACATTATAGGCCGAGGGTCTGTGTGATGAGCAAGAATGCTTTAATAATAATAATATCGCCAGACGAACACACCCAATACGGCCCACACTAAGTGAAGCTTGTATTAGGGGTACCGTGCAATAGACTTAGGACCAACCCGGTATATAATAGGTAATTAAATATATCCTAAACATCCAAGACTCGGGTACAAACCTCCATGCTCATCACACAAAGTTTGTCCCCACCAGAATTCGAACCCGAGACTCACTCAACTAGTTGGTCCCTACTAGGATTCGAAGGGACTCTCAGCACAGAAAGCAGGATTCTTTTGGCGATATTATAATTATTTTTTCATAACCTAGGAGGTCTGTATAAGCTTACCATAAGTGTAACTCCATTCCCAGCGAGGCTGTCAGCCAGCAGTTTCGTCAGCTTGCTGTCCCGATACGGTATGTGGCCCCTCTTCCTCCCGTCACTCAGTTGAGCTATGCAGTATCCTAGAGAAAAAAATGAGCCAATGTACAAGTGAACAGTCCTCATAACACGACTCCTACCTCCTGCCTGAAAACGACTTTTTCTTTATTTGGCAGATAGCCACTAAGTATATATCTGCAGAATAAAATAATATATTATTAACGGGAGATTGAGGGGTATTTTATATTTTTGTACACTCACAGGTAGGTGTTTTTTCGGCTTTCTTAGATTCTGCTAGGTAGGTACCTATCACACACGACAGAATCTTAGGAAATAATGTTGTGTAATTTTTGATGATTCTTAAGTATACTTACCATACCTACTATAATGGTTTACATCAAGGCAAGTTTTTTTATCACGTTTCCGATCTAACAAAAAAAAAGCCACGCCCCCCTGCACATAACATTTTAGGCCAAGACCCTAGAAACCACGACTCCCTCCCGCCCCCCAAATGGCAGCCCTAGTCTGGAGCTTGATCCCCCCCCCCCCCAAATGAATTCCTGCCTACGGCCTTGATATGAAGACATCACACTACGTACTAACCTAACACCATAAGACTCCTATTAATATTATTAGCTTCCTCCAGCGTCTTGCCAGTACTATGAGTCCGTTTGGTCATCTCGCTGCCAGCTAAGTCAACGAAGCTGATCTTGCCGTGTGTAGAGCACGTGACGTCACCGTCGGTGCGCAGGTCGCGGCGCACGCGCACGCACAGCACCGTGTGCGAGCGAGACGAGTGCGCGTTCATCGCGTGCGCTCCCACTGCACGGTTGCGCATACCTGCAGCGCAATAATTGGCTGACATTTTTATGTAACGTACTTTTTGCCAGCTTCAACTTATTCTGTCTTTTTTCTGTGGCCTAAGTACGAGATATGATACCATAAAAAATTGTCTGAAAGCAAAGACAAGACTCATCATCAATTCATCTGTATTAAATAAGGAAGACTTCCTAATATGGGAATAATTAGTTTCAGCTATGGACCGGTATTAATAGATCGATCTCTTGCTAATGTCCTTCTAAGTATAGTTAAAAATATGATCCTAGATCACACTCAAGTTCGCTCTCAAAGTTGACATTCAACATTCATAAATCGAATCGGGCTTACCTTCTTCCAACACGGCAAACAAGTCATCCAACTGCTCACAATCAACGGTGAAGAGGTTCTCCACGTAAAAACTTCTACTCTCTTTCGACCACCGCACTTGCAGTGGTTTCCTCGCACTACCCGGGTTAAGGAGATCTAATACCTGCAAGTAAAATGTGCCCTGATAGCATGATTGCTGTGATCTGAATTAGCCTTGAAAAACCCATTGCCTATCCTGTTTGGCAGCGAATTGTAGGTTGTCGTATGATTGAAGGTACCTTTTAGAAAAATTGTTCTCAACAAGGTCGTAAGTTCGTAGGGGGGGCATTGCGATATCTTTGGGGACCTACGACCTACCATAAACAGACACACATACAGCTAATGGCTTCAAGCGTATACCGCCCCGTATTTAAGTAGCGGGCAAAAAATGGCACAAACGCATGTTCTATAAAAAGGAGGGATAATTATTCTCCATACCTTTTCGTTGTAGATCTCCAAGAAGGAAGCCTTAAGTATGAAATGGCAGTCCGGTCGTTCGCGGAGCAATCGGAACAGGTACACGAAGGAGCGGACTACCAGCCCGTGCTCTGGGGAGTATGGACTCGTGCCGTTCTCCACCTGCCAAGCGATAAGGCACCCTATTATTTGGAATATATATATAGTTTCTGCTCCGTTGTTCTAATCTTTGCTTGTATCTAATGCAGAGGAACGTCTTTTTTCCGATTTCCAATTATATGTGGGAAAGTTGAGGCGTATGAGGGGTATAATTAGCTTTACTTAATGTGTATAAAGCGTGATTATTTTTGCATATGCGGGACATAGCTCGAATTACCGATGGCAGTTCGCCGATGGTTTTAGAATGGCAACCACGAGTAGAAAGATGTAGTGAGGACGGCCCCCCACATGGTGCACCGATGATTTTACACGCGTTGCAGGAAGACGGTGGATGCGAGCGGCAATGGACCAAGATGTCTGGACGTCATGGGAGACCTGTCTTTCGGCTGAAGGATGGATGGGTTAGGAATGCGATTGTAGAACTAAAATCTGAAATTTAATCACTATATAAAAATCGCTAAAAGCAATTATTATGAACTCCTATGCTGACATTATAACGTACACGTTAAAAGCTTTGCCATGTACGTATTCGTCATAATAGTCCATCAATGCACCGTGCGGCGATTCAATCGATAGCCGTCGGGGCCACGGGCGAAGTGGACTTATGAATATCATTAGGAGTATAGGTACTACGTGCCATTCACAATTTGTAGTAATGCGCCTCTACTAAAGACGCCTATTATTTTGTTGATGTTTGTTTTAGCTCGATTCATGTGTGAATGGGTGGTGTCGCCGTCTTTTTGCTACTAGTTATTCTTTTTAAACGATTTCAAAAAAGGAAAAGGTTCTGCATTCGATTGTTTTTTTTTTTTGTTTATGTTTAAATTAATATGGGGGTGGTGTTGCCGACTATTTCCTACTTGTTATTTTTTTCAAACGACTTCAAAAAAGGAAAAGGTTCTCAATTCGATTGTGTTTTTTTTGTTTATGTTTAAATTAATTTTATGTTTTTGAAGTCAATTTAAAATTGTGTTGTCAGATTAGTTTCAGATTGTGGTTGGGTGAGGTGCGTTTGTGATTTTCCCGTATATTAAGATAATAAAATAATTATTTTATAATCATCCAAGTGTTTCATTTAGTTTATATAGTCCACACACATTCGCTTCAGGAGATATATGATAGTTTGGGGAATCTATATGTGCCATTGTGGGCACATATAGCTTTTTTCCCTAACAAGTTGTAAGTAAACTCACTAATCCCGGGGGTCCTGTGAGCGTGTGGGTCTTCCCACTGCTAGTCTGCCCGTAACAGAAGGCGGTGCACGAGAAACCTTCCACCGCCATCTCCAGCAGTCGCTTTATACCGGAATATTCTAGAATGTCCTCCTGTTACGAAATTGCAACAATTCATGATAATGTGAAGGTAATGCGGTACCTACCTGGTACAGTAACACTAGGGCACTCTGGGAATTCGTTGTGTATTACGTAACTACACATATACTAACGCCTGGTATGTACATATATATATATGACATAAATTTATTACATACAATAATAACAGAGAGATAACTGAAATATTTACAAACTAAAGATATAAATAAAATTATATAAAAACAGAAAAGAACCTACTTAATATTTACAAAACGTGTAAAAAATTTGGCCCATGCGGTAGCGTGCCCAAGATGGTGGCCGCATTTCCTCGTTGAATAGCCAAAGCTACTCGCTGAGCGAGGAAATGCCTAGCCCTTGGGTCGCCGGTTGCGTCGACCAATCTTTCTGATAGATTTTGACTGTATTGCTTCATCCACCTAAATACATTTCCTTTGAATCAAGGTTCTATAGACTCCTCTGGCCATGCATGGAAGTTGCAGCCGACTTCTGACGCTCCAATTTATTGCAGATAAAATTTAAAGCGGCTCTCTAGTGAGGTACCTGCGAAGCTTCTGGCTCGAAGACGACGTTGTAAGAGAAGACCTTCGACTTTTGGCTCGGCGAAGTGTTGTGGCAGATCACCTGGCCCTTGCCGGGGAACTCTACCATCGTGCGCTCGCCGCACGACCGCTCCTTCTCGTTTACTGGACGGACTCTATGAACAGAGGCCATGAAACAAGCTTCATTTAAAAAAAATATCTTTCGGGAAATAAACACAACAACGCATATAATCACAAACTAAGCTTGTTATATTATGAGTATGTTATGTTGGACTGGGGACGGGATACAGTCTAGACCAGTGGTTGTAGCTCAATCTCACCGTAAGCGTCTTCTGTCCTGCTCACGCCATAGATTTCATAGATAGTATAAAATTGATAGAAAGCTTTCTCGTTGAAGTTATTATACCACTCCTAATTTGGGTAACATTAGGTGTTCCAACGCACCCTACAGGTTAAATTACGAAAGACCCTCTTACTCGGAATGTCTGGGTTAGGCGCTGTCAAATATAGTTATTTGACATAAGTTTACCACTCTATCTGAATACATCTAGATTTCCCGACATAACAAAATCTACCTACAACCTACAAATATGTTATTGTAAGTTTTATGCACCATTTTTTAAGCATAAGTTTGTAAAATAGAATTATGCAGAATTTAACATCAAAATCCGGACAATTTGGATTTTTCTGCAAATATTTAGATTTTCGATGCAGCAACAAAACTCATATTTTGAGCTGTGTTATATTCGTTACGTCAGGCCGCAAGTTGCGGCGTCATATTAACATTAATGTTACTTATTCATTACTTAATGATTTCCAGTTGAATCTGCACTCGAAAGAAATAATTTATTATACCAGCAACATTGGGACTTTAAAAAACAAAACACATGAACTGAACTGTGTTAAACTATTGATAGGCTTCAAAGGGCTCGCACCCAGGGCCGTAAACCCAAAATTAAAACAAAACACACACGTTTTAACCCTTAAGGGGGATGCTCAGGGTCAGGGCGCGAAATTCAAAATGTCAATGGTTTTTATTTTTTTACGAAAAATTTGGACATCTTTACGATGTAATTTAGTGTTTTGCGATATTAGCATTCTGCATTGGATGTCTCGATGTATTAAGTTTGCTTAAAAAAGAACCTAATCCGATACAATACCATAAGGTTTGTAAAAACCGCTACTTTTACTAACTTAATGGTGTTGTATCGCTTTAGGTATTTTTTTAAGCAAACTTAATACATCGAGACATCAAATGCAGAATGCTAATATCGCAAAACACTAAATTACATCGTAAAGATGTCCAAATTTTTCGTAAAAAAATAAAAACCATTGACATTTTGAATTTCGCGCCCTGACCCTGAGCTTCCACCTTAATAGCCTAGAGTTTCTATTTTGATAACAATCTTTTAAACCGAATGTTCACATTACTATTAGTTTTTTTTTATAGGTTGGCTGTACGTATTTTACTGTTGTATAATATTCTTTCCAACGAAATTTAAAAAAAAATCAAATGTCATTATTATTAAACACAGTAACACTAAACACAGTAATATTAAAAATAAATCACTTTCGTAAATCAGGCTACTAAGGGTTAAGAGAACACAATAATAGGTACTTTGCTATCATTAGTCCCCTTGCGTGTCTAACGCCTTGCTAATCATCATCAGCTATTTCCACATTATCGATGGTCCGGTGTCAAGGGAATCAATCAATCAAGGTGGGGCCGATGGCTTTTCAATGTTTTGTTAAAAGCAAAGTTCTTATTCAATGACAGAATAAACGGTGGCTTTATCATATTCTAGAGATATTATAAATAAATCATGTAGGTGGGTGCATTGACTTGAAACAACAGGATGGTATAACACAAATAATATAGGATGTAATATCGAGGTCGGCATGGGGACCTCCGAAACTATAAGAGATGGCAAAAAAAAATCTTAAAAGGTTCCGTAGAATAATTTATCGTTAAATATTATCGTGGATTTTAGAATTGATAGCCAAGTTGGTTGAACGCTTGCCTCGGTAACGAGGATCGCAGGTACAAACCGCGGCTCGCACATCTGGGATTTCTGGATTTCATGTGCGAATCTCATTTTCAACCACGATTATCACTTGCTAAACGGTGAAGGAAAACATCGTGAAGAAACCTGCATGTCTGAGAGAACCCCTCGAAACATGTGTTAAGTCCGCCAACCCGCACTGGGCAAGCGTGGTAGACTATGGCCTAATCCCCCGCATCGAGGGGAGGCCCGTGCCTAACAGTGCTACATTAAAACGGCTGGTATAATTATTATTTTATAGGTGTATATGTATTTATCTTACCTGACAACCACGTTAATGTTATCCTCGTCGGAGTTGAGTGTGGTGCTGGAATCTCGCGTGCTTCGGTCCAGACTGGCTGCTCGACTGCTTCCACTGGTGGAGACGTACAAATCAATTAAATAACCAGAACTTAGAGCTTAGAATGCAGCATAATAAAATATTTGAATGATTGATCTAGCACGTGTTTGGTTAGATCTTAGTAAATGTAAGATATTTAAAGACGACTTTGGTACGTGATTATAGAGAAATGTTCGCTAGACGAACACACCAACTGTACGGTCCCACACTAAGCAACGCTTGAATTATGAGTACCGTACAATGGACTTAGGGCGAACTCGGTATATTAGATATTATATGTCCTTCTTATTTTCATTTACAAAAATAAATGCGGGAACCATGTAGCCATTAACTTGTAATAATATACTTAGAATTAGTACTTTTTTACCAGCTGCTAAAGTCTGCCTAGCCGTTGCTACATTGTTCTCACATACCCATAACGATGTACTGCTCAAAAATGTAACGGATCTTTTTAAAAAGAGCAACGATAGACTTTCTTGCCCGTTCTTCTCCATAGGAACGGGACTGCATTTCGAACGGGTGGTAAAGTTGTAGCTTAGCATTTTGTAACTATTTTGATAATTTATAAGTAAGTACTTAAAGGTTTACATGAATAAAAATACTCCGATTCTGATATTAAACATCAATGACACTGGTACAAACATTCCTGCTCATCACAGCGTTTTTCCCCACGGATTCGAACCCGGTATCCTCGGCATAGAAAGAAGGGTCACTACTAACTGCGCTAATCAGGTCGTCGATATTATGTGGTCTTGTTTGATGACTCAGCAACTACCTATAATCTATACTAATACGAGTTTTATAAATGTGAAAGTTTGGATGGATGTATAGATGGATGGATGGATGTTTGTTACTCGATTGAGTAACAATCGATTAAGTTCAGCCGTTCTGGCGTAATCACGCCGGACGGATCAACGGATCTGTATGAAATTTGGCACAGAGATAGATTATAGTCTGGAATAGCACATATGCTTTTTATCCCGGTAAAATGGATGGTTCCCGTGGGATAGATTTGTTTTAATTTTTCATAGCGCAAAGGATCGACATGATTTTTTGCGATTTTTTGCGCGATTTTTTGCATGAGGTTTTGCGGGAACACCGCAGGGCGAAGCTAGTATATTATGTTTCAAGGACAGAATTCATGATTACGCTTGCAGGGAAATTGCAAGTTGACACGTTTACCTACAAAACAAATAGTACCTCTATTTGAAGTGATGATTTGCATGTATATTATGCATGTAGGAAAGAACAATCGATTGCAGGGATCGATAATGGAATTCATATTTCGTGACTATCGTTCGACGCTACTGAAAGCATTGTAATATCTAAGCATAAGTTAACAGAGTCGAAATTATTTTAATAAAATTAATCTATACATATAAATAAAATTGGAGTGTCTGTTTGTAATATTAAAATAACCGCTTTTTACTAAGTGCATTTGGATGTATAGACGTTACCTATACCGAAACAACATTTTTTACAATTTTTGTCTGTCTGTCTGTCTGTCTGTCTGTTTGTTCCGGCTAATCTCTGAAATGGCTGGACCGATTTTGACGGGACTTTCACTGGCAGATAGCTGATGTAACAAGGAGTAACTTAGGCTACTTTTATTTTAGAGGATCTCACGAAAAAAAAAAAAAACCAATGTTGCAGCGCAGCGCCTGATTAAGTCCCGCGGGCTCAGAATGGGCGAGCAGGCTGTTGTCAACGGTTGTCTTTGTTAAATACCACGCGGACGAAGTCGCGGGCAACAGCTAGTTTGTATATAAGTATAATGTGTAACAATAATATTGTAAAATATTTGAACAGGGCCAACAGTAAGTTATAAAGGTGACATTTCCAAAGAAATGAATTAAATTATTAGACATTAAAAAAATTACATCCTGTACTGAGGACATGGCCAAAAACTGGTTAGCCTTGCTTAAAATTATTTTATACATCGTGATCCATATAACTTACTGATTCACCTGATAACATTTTTGTCAACTATTTGTGTTACACCTTATATGGAGATCAAACAGTCAGACTGTGTTTTATGGTGCGCAAGCACAGATTCACTCTCATAGTACGACAGGCCGTCTATATTTTTGGGGTCGAGTCACCTTCGTCCGTAGGAGAATTAAGTACCCTCGAGATACCCTACACGTGACCCTGGGTGGTGCCAACCAGGTGACAACTCTACTGGTGGTAGGCTTCGGCCGTGGCTAGTCACCACCCACTGAACAAAGCCATGTCGCCAAGCGGCCTAGCCGTGTTCCGGCATGATGTTCGGTGCTGCCATTCATGGATGGCGGGTCAGATCAGTTGCGCTGCATGTGCCTAGTGAATGTAGCGTCTCGATCTACTGCCGCCTTCCTACCTAGGCAAGTATGCTCCATCGTAGATCTCATCGTCACTTGCCATGAGGTGAGATCGAGATCAAATACTTGCCTATAATGTATAAAAAAAAAAAAAATCCGACACGACCGGGGAGAGATCAGGCAGAGGACCAATGCCTTTACGTGCTCTCCGGGCCACGAACAAGTAATCATATAGAAATTGTGCTAGGTGCATAAAACGCGGTAGCAATGTTTGGTATATAACTTTCAGCGCGCCTCCGAGGGCGCAATGACCTGACCGTGACGTCACCTGATAATATTCTTTTTTGCATATTATTTGGCAGTGACTACACCAGGCAGCATGAGTCACAATACTTTTAACACAAAGAACTGGGCCCCAAGTCTGCTAACACAATCGATTCATAATCGAACACCAACCGCATAGTAACTGTCACTTTTGACAGATATCACGTACAATATTTGTCAAAAGTGACAGTTACTATGCGGTTGCTGTTCGATTATGAATCTATTGTGTTAGCAGACTTGGGGCCCAGGACCCCTTCTACTAGTGACTGTAAAATACCTACATATTAGGAAGGTGTCTTCGTAACGGAATATCAATGAAATTTCGCTAAACAATACATTCACCGTACCTATTAAATTGGTAAAGGCTTCAAGCTGGTCTAATAAGGCCTTTGACATTTCGGCATTCCGAACTCTACGACCATCGGCTGTCAATCTCCCTCAAGCCGATGGAATATTCAAAGACCTGTCCTAGCCATTTCAAAGGATGTTCTGTTTGGGTGTCTTGCACGCAATGTTTTGTTTTAATTGATGGTGGTATATATATATCACCATCAATTATACATATATATTATATACACACACCGCAACCGGGTAACACCGCAGCTAGTATATATATACTAGCTGCGGTGTTACCCGCGATTTAAAAAGTTAAGTATAAAAATTAGAAAAAACTACCACTACCTATGCAAAACATCATGTCGATCCTTTGCTCTATGAAAAATTTAAACAAATCTATCCCACGGGAACCATACATTTTACAAAGTAGCCTATGTGCTATTCCAGACTATATTCTATATCTGTGCCAAATATCTTCCAGATCCGTTCAGCCGTTCTGGCGTGATTGAGTAACAAACATCCATCCATCCAAACTTTCACATTTATAATATTAGTGGGAAGTGGGATAGTGGGATTAGTGGGATATATTACAATACTCGCATTGGCAACAATGATCGCAAGTAGCTCCTTTGGGATTTTTAGATCCATATGCGAATCCATGATTGTCAGTTGTTTAATCGTTGAACAAAAACATTGTGAGGAAACTAACATGTCTGAGAGAACTTCACCAGTTTTCGAAAGGCGTGTGAAGTCTACCAATCACCAAAAGGCCGTTGTAGTGGATAGTAGCCAGTGCCCCCTTGGATTGGCCTGCACCTCTCAATGAGTCATTGAGACGGCTTAAAAATATTATTAAAATCAAGTTTATAGACGTTAATCATATTTTCCAATATCAACGTATTCTTCATTTCGCACATGAAAAGTTGAAAATTTCGTTACCACGAATGACTGGCGAATGTGATAGAATCATTAAGGTATGTGGATCAAGGCCCATTATCAATACTCCATTAAATTATGAATAGACTAAGTTAGTGGAATTAGAGCCGCGATAGTCTGCTATGGTTATTAGGTACCTGTATACTAGGTTTAATATGTAGCGACCTATTCGACCTCACCACAAGCTACACAGATGGCGAAACAGACGCATTAAGAACAATTGACAATTCTCAACACAATCCTGAAACGCGCTATGAGAGTTTTCGGAGCACGTAACATATATACAAGATCCCGACAATAACCGTTCGGGCATAGCGGCCGCCCCGCTAGGCATACCACCCGCCTGACTGGAAGATCTTCCCTTTTCCGCTAAAAATACTTTAAACAAAGCTTTTACAAACAGTGACCAGACTTTGGATTGGTGTTGTTTCCAGGATGTTTTAAAAACTACACTTCCATTGGACTACCATGTTGTATTTACAAGAAGCGACAGTGGTTTGCCTTTCAAGACTGAAGTAGTGCGTCTATCGGTAACCTAAGACTTCGAGCAGTTGTTAGATTATTTTAGAGTTCTCAGGATAAACGGACCTGCGAGTAAAACGTGCTAGATTAGTATCGCACCAATCTATCGGACTAAAAGGGATGGCTGCCAACTCCTCAAGTAAAACAACATTAAAGTAATAAAAACAAATTAGCAAAGTTGTAAGTCATATTTTTTCCATTTCCCTTCTACGATGGTTGATTACACTGCTAAGGATCGCTGGCCACATCGCGTGCGGGTGTGAGGCGATCAATCTACGTGATTCATTAGCTGGTCGTGATTGGATATTGCTTGAAGTGCTCTTTATTATTTTCCGGTGACTATTCCAATTTGCATGGGATAACAGAATGGAATAAACGTTAAAAGAAGATAGTAGGCTGTCGAAAATCGTCCACTTCTAGAAATAGGCCTCCCCAATGACTTGCATACATCGCGGTCCTCCGGCACTTGCTTGGGAGGTGATTATTTCGTAAATGTTAAGGCATTTATATGAATGAAGTAATTTGATTCAGTTATTCGTCATCAATTCCAGATTCCGTTCGCGTGTTAAGATTTATCAAAAGATTACTTCAGTTATGAATAATTTTGTAAAATGGCTTAGTAGTGTCGTTCTATTCTCATGGAATGTAGATATGAGTCAAACTAATTTGCGAATATAGCACCGGTAACCTTAGACCTTTTCTGCCTAATAAACTATTTCTATGGAAGCTTTTGCAATATTTACAATCTGCTAATCTATCTGACGCGGGCATGGCTGAGATCACAATTTCTTCGCTTCAATCTTTATTTCTATGCTTATAGATGTTGCTTACGTTTTGTCAGACGCAGATTGGAAGAGCATATGTTTAACACAATAACGATAAACTCATAATATTTATGGTGGAAAACCAAACTATTACGAAAGCTTTTGTGGTTGTGGCGTGACACGCGGAAGCGGCGGGTCAGTCGACCTTAGCTGTCGGCCATTAGTGCATTTTGTATTAATGAAGCTCTACTTATAATGGTATCGGTAGGAAACTGTTGGGGAAAGTCTTTGCAACTCGAGTACACATCTAAGTAAGTATAGTATAACGCTTCAAAATCATGTCTTTTTAATCATACAGGTCAACAAAGCAGTTATTAATAGTAAGCGGTGACCACCGGTTCGACGTAGTGAAGGACGGCCCCCCACAAGGTGGACCGATGAAATCACACGCGTAGAAAGAAGCCGGTTGATGCGAGTGGCGGAGGACCGTGATGTGTGGAAGTCATTGGGGGAGGCCTATGTCCAGCAGTGGACTTCTTTCGGCTGATAGATAGACAGATAGACCACCAGTTCGGTGTGTTGGTTCCACTGAGAAGAGTCAGATATACCTACCTTTTAGCGTATTTACCAAAACTGCTTACGCAGTTTTTTTTTGTGTAGAGTTTAGTAAGTTAGAGCAATATGTCAAATTTTCCCCCACCTGCCAGCTCTAGATCGACTTCGTATGCTATCATCGTCTCTCCTCCAGCTCCTGACCAACGCTGGTAGACACATCGAGCTGGTGCCCTGCGCCAAGCCAACTCCCGGCTGATCCGTGCTCCGGACTTTGCGGGATTTCAACTCTTTGCCTGGTGACAGAAAGAAATAGGGCTCACACACTTTAGCTATGGGGGAGCGAATTATTTGAAGACTAATTGGTTCATGCTACTTATATTTATAATTGAATCTTACCACATTTAGTAGTCCCGATGAGGGTTTCTGCAGATTTTGATATGGTTCTTGAGAGAGCAGTAGGGGGCGCTCTCATAGGTGTGGTCTGGCGATGTTGGTAGCCCATCTCAGGCTTCGCCGGGTGAAATAATTGCAGATTTTTCAATGCCATAGCTTATATTTCACATTTTTTTTTTAAGGTTTTTTCTTTTAAAATGCTTTTCCCAAGCAAACGACAGAACGCATTCGATTTTAAAACAATATAACGTAAGTTAATAAAATATTTGAAAAAAGAGCCTCGTTTTGATAACAAAAACAATGCGGGCTATTTATTTAGAAAGCCGGCACTTAGTTATTTTTATTTTTTAGGCTGGATATTATCGTCATTACAGAGTTGCCAGTATCAAATTTAAAAAAAGTCAATAGCAGTATTTTTATTTTATATTCACTGTCTTCATAATTTGTTATATGAACTGGTGAGTGAGTTATCTATTGAAATTAAAAAAATAACACTATAAGACTTAACAAAATAACGTTTATAACTATTACAATCCGTAGGTGTTATGCTTGTTTACTTAATTGTTTTTTTTGATAACGCGCCAACGATAATTTCGTTTTTTTTTCACAACATGGCGATACACCCGTCACGAACGCGCGCGAAGCACACACTGAAGGGTTTGCCTATCAGGGTTGATCGAACTATTAAGGGTTCTAAACATGTATTTTGTACTTCTATGCGACAGCAAACACTTAACATTGACAAAAAATCCTAGTCATTTCTATACGTGACAATAATTTTATGGGAAGGTTTAGTACTGTCTGGGCCCCAATTCCGCTAACACAATCGAACAGCAACCGCATAGTAACTGTCACTTTTGACATATATTGTATGGGATATCTGTCAAAAGTGACAGTTACTATGCGGATGCTGTTCGATTGTGTTAGCAGACTCGGGGCTCTGGTCTTTATCTGAGCAAGTTTCTGTAATCCTTGGCTAATAGGTAATCATCAGTTAATTTTGCGCTACTTTACACGTTCATAAATTAATTATAAATTCATTGTCGCGTCACCACGCGCGGCCCGCTAATGAGAGGGTGAGCGGTTATTGACTTTGCTGACCCTTTGTCCAGTTTATCGATAATCATAAAACGAGGATAATTGGGGAAAAAAATTCATTCATACTAGGCAAATAATAATAAACTCTATATTATTATACAGGCTGTTAAGGCGGAACTATGTAGATGTAATGTAGTGTTAGCAAATAGCAATCACTAAATTGTTGATATGAGATTTTTTTTTTAATATCGCCAGACGAACACATCAACTATACGATCCTACACTAAGAAACGCTTGTATCGCTTGTATAATGGGTACTGCAAAATGGACTGGGGGCGAACCCAGTAATTATATAGATTTTAAACGTCACGTTAGTTGCTCATCACGCAAAGTTTGTCCCTACCAGGATTCGAACCCGAGACCCTCGGCACAGAAACAAGGGTGACTATCAATTGCGCTAGTCATAGCGTAAATAAAAGAAAATATTTATGCGTAATCATAATAATTAAGTAGGGTCTGGAGTTTAGTCTCTATCAAACTGGTCTAGACTCATGATTAATTTGCCAGAGTCCTGGTAAGTATTCTTCTCTAATTTCCTCATATATTTTCCATTATCTACTTTCTTCAACAAGAACGCATTATATGACCTACATGCCAGTAATTTGTTTTGACGAATCAAAGCTTCCACATCCATTATGCCTACAATCGAATGATTGACGGCAAATCGATAAAAAATAATCGGAATAGTGACACTCCGGCTGTTATTCAGGGCGGTGACTGTTTGGAATTAATTATATGTACAGTCGACCGAGAAAGTCTTTAGCAGCTTTGAAAACAACTTCTATTTCATTTAATAGAGTCTTAAGAAGCTGACTTGAGCTCATGTCGGAGATGTTTATTGGATATTTTAATAATATACACATCCATGACAACTTGACGATAATAAAACTGAAAGGTGTGTAAAACTGAAAGGTGTGTAAAAACGCGATTAAAATATACCTGAAAACCTCTAATCCCTTACACGTTATTGGTCAGAATAAGAAATCGGAAGATATTTATAGATTATTATGGATTAACTTAAGGGGGAAGCTCAGGTTCAAGGCGCGAAATTCAAAATGTCAATGGTTTTTATTTTTTTACGAAAAATTTGGACATCTTTACGATGTAATTTAGTGTTTTGCGATATTAGCATTCTGCATTAGATGTCTCGATGTATTAAGTTTGCTTAAAAAAGTACCTAATCCGATACAACACCATAAGTTTAGTAAAAGTAGCAGTTTTTACATACCTTATTTCGCGCCCTGACCCTGAGCTTCCACCTTAATAGGTAGGTACTGTTAAATTCTGGTTTATGGTAAAAAAAAAACATTTTTATTGGTATAGTTTTCTTATATGTAACTGACAATTTTGTATTTGATTCGACGATATGGATCTCAGCGTACAGGGACTGTCTCCGTCGGCGTTTATTACAAGCGGAAGTAATTCATGCTATCCCATTTTATTTGGCATTTCTCGCTCGTTCGCGCTGCGCTGCACAAGTCATGTCTTAAACTACATTATAACACAAGGAATGACACATTTTTTATTCAAATTACAAGTCGTTACTTAAATTATTTGATAACTAAGTATGTGGTGTTCGGTTGGCTGGTTGGCCAACA
This sequence comes from Pheosia gnoma, assembly GCA_905404115.1. Taxonomy (NCBI): domain Eukaryota; kingdom Metazoa; phylum Arthropoda; class Insecta; order Lepidoptera; family Notodontidae; genus Pheosia; species Pheosia gnoma. The sequence goes on from FR989907.1 coordinate 1,323,976, forward strand.
ATGCGGCCACAATGACGTGTCGGTCGCGGTTCGGCGCGCCCACATTTTTAATTCAGTTGTAGTTTCAAATGGCTTGTTTTCATTCGTTAACGGGAATATCGTTCGAATAATACGTTAACTTCGAGGCTTGTAACTTTTCCTAACGTGTGGTAATCCTCATGGGTACCGCAAGCCCCGGGAGAGGCAAGCAGACTCTTACCGACTAAAACCCAATCGTGGTCCTTCTCGAGACTTATGGTGGAGGCCCACAGGAATGCTTTCGTACTTAAGCAGACACCTCCTCACCGTGCCATGGTGCTCATGGTGCCTCAGCGTGCCACACCACGCCGATGTCCTCCTCAGGGTCGCTTATGTTACCTAACCTAACGTTTAGTGAGTATACTTAAGCAGATATAGTCTTAGAGGTTTGAAAGTTTACCACCTAAATTGGTGGCTTTGACATTTTATTTCAACCAATGGGAAGTCAGTGGTATTGTACTAGTGGAACTATTGGATCAAATACTTGCCTATAATGTAATAAAAAATAAAAAAAAAATAAAAAAAATGAAAAATAAACACCCCATTAAGTATTGTTGACAAAAGTTAAAGTTCTATTAAAATATATTCTAGTTTTTTACAAAAGCTTTAGTCTCGATAGGCATGTCGTCAATGAATTCAAGCCTTTGAATTTGTTAACTGTTTCCTGTAAGTCAGACTACAAGGCTCCCATGATTCGACTAATACTGGGGAAACGCTGAGAGAAGCCCACAATATTGTATGAATTAGTACCTAAAGACCACGTAGGTGTGTGTGTAATGGACACAGCGACACACAATAGATACAAACAATAGTATTTCCCCTTCCTGCTGTAGAATTTCTGCTGTAGAATAGATGTCCTCTATTATTTAATTTTGAACACATTCCTCTAAGGAACAAAAGAAGACCAACAGATTTCCGGTGAGTGAGTCATGTGTGTTAAAACCTTTAGTCTCTGTGAAGACTGACATTAAGGCCGTGTAGGTTGAAAGTCCATAAACTTAATGAAATACATAGAATAGAAAATCAACCAAAATTACGATACCTCCTCATCGCCTTACTTTTTTTATTTATATTGTGACTTTTTATAAATAACATATCTATTTGATTCGACGCTTTGATCAAAACCCGCAAGCACTCTCACACGCTTTTGTTCATCGCACGCGCAAGTATAATCTCTTATAATTTGCACGCGCTGCGATGCACAGGAGGAGTCTTAATTTGAACAATATTTTCGAACGACAAAATATAATGACTAGGTAGACAGTATAACATATTGGATATTTCCTTCCATCCAATCCATACTTTACAAAGAACTTAAAACGTTCTCCTATGTGTATTAGCTCATAAAGTTGACCTTAAAATTGGTCACACCAAATATAATCCATGTCATCTGCTCCCATTTTCAAGGTAAGCCCATACGATATTCTGTTTATATAGCCCAACAGGATATACTAATAAATAGGTTTACACACAGTAGCCTTCATAATATCCAATGCCCTAGGCGGATGGGCACACAAAAAAACCACAATCGCCATAATTATTATAAACCGGAGGACGCATACGCAGCCGGCCAGTGCGTTCGCTAGATCAATGGTTCGCTGTCATTACGCGTTTGCCCATCAACGACGACGTATAACTCAAAAAGGAATTCCAAATTCAAATTTGAAACTTGTGCATTAAAAAATAAAATGTTGCGATCGAGGAATTAAAAAATAAAATGTTGCGATCTTAAACATAAATCGTTGACAGTTAGACAGTTGACTTTTAGCGATTAAATTTAGTAAGTGCTCTATAAAGAATATTCTAAAGATGAACTTTGTATTTTTGTAACGGTTGTTTTAAGGTTTTAAATGCGAAATGGAACGCCTTACTATCTTGGTAAGTTTGCTTATATTATCATGCTATATGTATTGGAAATAAAAAAAAACAAAATAAATGGTTTTATATATAAAACTTATAAAAACATCATTTGAGCTCTTTTGTCTGTTTGGGCACTCACAAATATTATTCAATTGTGTTTTCTTAACTCTACAACCGGATCGAAACGCGATCTGAACTGAGAACTGGCAAGATAATTGACGGGCTTGTACTTTTTTAATAATTTGGTCATTTGTTTTTTTTTTAGACAGCCAAATAATAGGTACTTGACTTTTTGGAGGGAAGTTGAATCGTGAAGTTGTCAATTTTATTTTATGTCCAAAAAATGTTTCTTTGATAAATAATGTGTAATATTAGTGAGATATTAACCATCATGTGTTCATTATCGTGAACGATAGAAGTAAATTCAAATAAAATAGTCTAAATTGATTTTTAGTTCTCCCAAAATGTCCGGTAAATTTCCAGTAAAGTATCCACAGCTTTACTGATAGGGTCAAGGGAATCATTTCATCAGCATCTTCGTCATCAACATTATAATAGAGGGGTACTTTTAATTTTATAACTATTATCAATTAATACTTGATACTGGCAAAAATGGCAGTATGTTGTAGCCGATTGCTACATTAAAAAAGAGAAGATGGTACCTTTACTTTGATCATTCTTCTTCGTCTTAGCCTGTAATCTTTTTTTTATTTGGGTTCGGTTCACAAATATTTGGCCAGTGACTATAATAGTTGTTAATCGTTGCTACTATCAGTAAATAAAAAGAATATACAGTCATGCTTGCAGTAGGCAGAGGTGCAGTGCAGGGCACCCACAATTCATTGATGGTATTGGGTCTCAATGTAACACTATCAGTATTTTAAAATTTCTATCCGAGCCCTCTAGATTGTTTCGGTGAACCATATTGACAGTGTAAAAAGCACAAATAAACGTAGAGAACGTACTGTTTGAAGTACGAAGCTTCAGCAGCTCAGCACCAGTACCTCAAGCAGGACGTAACATAACGTCCTCCATCCCTCTCACACCATAGATTTCGTAAAAAAAGTATGACAGTGATAGCATATTTTCTCTTGACGTCACGATTACGTTAGAAGTACCCGCTCGTCCTACTGAAAATGGCACCAATGACAAAATAAAATGCAATAGCGCAATGCACGGAGCCCTATCTAATATTTTTAAGGTTCCTTACCATAATGGTCAAAACTGAACCCTATGGTGTGACTGTGTGCGTCTGTTTTTAAATGACGACCACATGCACCTGCATGTCCATAGTTCCCAGCGATGCGATAATTTTCCCTCTTTTGTCTCTATTCATGGTCGCGCGTAATTATAAAACGATTATGTTAGTACAACGGATGTGTTACAAACACAAGTAAACAATAGATACACATGTACCCATTGACTAATTCGTGATTACATAATATAAGGTGTAATAAATACAGTCTAATATATTTTAACAAGGCCTACAGTTGGTTATAAAGATAATAATGCTAAAGAAATAAAACAAAAATACTCGACATTTAAAAAAATAATATAGAGGATGAGTTTCAGTGCGATACGACGGCGGAACAATGGGAAATTAGGCTACAACCTTAATTTTGAACCACATTTTTGTTTTGTGTACGACATTCATTGGTTATCTCACTATTGTGTTGTGGAGGTCACATATTATGGGGATTTATGTGAGATCACATATCGTGTAAAAGCATTTTTGATCGCTATCACAATTATATCCATGCCGTGCAATAAATTATAGCTTTTTGTTTTTTTTAGTTCGTTCAAATATTTACAAGTGAATACCTAAGGTTTAACAAAACTTGTGTAAAGTATTTTAAGGTGTTAGCAAGTAGGTGATAACGATCACGTTTATGTATAAAATATACGTGTATACAGTGTTTGATTTTTCTGTGAGAAAGCGAGACAGTACCGTTTAACCGCTCACTTTGTAAGTGGTGTTATTTTGAAAATTTCAAATAATTTGGTTGTTTTTTTTTCGAAAATGTTGACATTTATATTTTATAGCCTACCCATCTCGGACACACCCCTCAAAATATTTTACACAATTATTGATAAACCTTATGTAAAATTAGACGTAATTTCGTTTTTTTTTTAAATTTCTAAACGACGCATCACGCCAAAACCACTGCATACATTTTAATGAAAACCATGGTGATAGATTATAACAGTCAGTAAGCCATTATTACAGATATTAATGAGTAGCTATTTTTATAGGAACGCTTCCAGCGCTGAAATGTTATTCATAATTTCATACTCATAAAAAGTTACTGATTCGACTAAATCGACTTGGCGGAGGCACTGTCAAACCTCCGGCTACTTAAACAGGCTATAAATAAATACAAAAACTTGCATTATTAAATCATCTTTCATTATTACTTAATTATGTACATTTATTCCGCACATACGGATATAACAAACGCGGAAGAAGTCATTCACAAAAACCTACGAAACAATTACAATTTACACAATCAAAATGGCGTGTCATGATGATTGCTATGAGATTAAGATCGAGTTGATGCTTCAGTTTACTTAAACTAGCGCATTTTGGTTCCGTGACTATTTATAGTATCAAAGAACCACTAAATTTACAGCCCGCTGTCGTGAAGCTTTATGAAAAGTTTGTGTATATTGGCACCTATTATAATATGCATTGAAATAAAACTAATTTTGCCGAGTTTATCGCGTTTATTTCATGTTTTTTACGAGCCCGACAAAAAACAAAACGCGATAAAATCCGCAAAATTAGTTTTATTTGAATGTGTAGTATTCGTTATATGCGTTGGATTTCCTTTTCAAGAAAAAAAAATATGCAATCGAATTGAGAACCTCCTCCTTTTTTGAAGTCCGTTAAAAATGAGTCTACATGACTAGGCAGAATAATGGCAGGTACCTGCTTTACACCTCTAAATAAGACTTTTTTGGACTTAGTTTAACTTTTGATACTTGGGATACTATGTACCTACATTTCAGTGTACATAAGACCGTTAGAATACATAAATTTTATTTAACTCACAATAAACCTGTTTGTTTCAGGTAATACTAACATGCGCACTGACTTGCCTCTTCCGCGCCACCTATGCTGCCGAAGAAAAGTCTGCTGCATCCACCGTTCTCATACCTGAGACATCAGCAGATAAGCTAAACCGCCAGAGCAGAAGCTACTACGACTATTACGACTACCGATACGGTATACCCAGACCGTATGAGAGACCTTATGACAGACTAGAATATGCTCGACCAGCCTACGACAGACCCAGATGTGGGCGATGCGACGAGCGATACGATAAAGATAGGGACGACGATTACGACAGACGAGACGACGATAGTCGCGACGATGACAGACGCAGCCACAGACCAACGCACGGCAATAGACACGACAGCGACGAAGACAGATACAATGACAGAAAGAACAGCCAGAAAAACGGAACGGAGGAAGAGAGCGGTGATAAAAAGCGATACGAAGACAAAGACAGGCCTAGTGGAAGCAAACGTGGCGGAGGTAGAGACAGGGATAGGGATAGGGACAGACATAGGCATGATGACAGAGATAGGTATAGACCAGATTACTACGACAGGTTTCTGAGGGATAGGGATTATTATAGACCTTATTATGATGATAGTAGGCAGTTTGACAGATATTATCCGGATCGGTATGAGGGGTACGGAAGGTACGGTGGCTTTGAAGGGTACAGGAGGCCAGGGTTGGAAGATGATGGGTACGGAGGATATGGACCGAGTGTTGGGAGAGGACCTCATGATAGGTGAGTATGGTTCATGTTTGTACCTTAAAAGAAAATCGCCAAGTTTTCTAGATATTCACAAAATATATCATGGATAGACTACATAGTCACTTCGTAAGTGACTAATTAGTTTTGACTAAACTCCACTATAACACTTATTAAAAAATCCGGTAATGTAGTAGGTTAAATTACCGAATTAGGAAAAGTTTAAAGGAAACTAAATTGACAGATTTTATCGCGTGTTTAATATGTTTTTACGTTCGTTAGTTTTATTTCAATGTGTAGGTAGTATTCGCGAAAATATAAAAAAAAACAATATTAGGAAAACTAACCATAAAATGTTACCAACCGTTACATTAATAATGTCAATAACGCATCAATGATACACGCTTTCACCTAAACGCGAAAATGGCGGACGATAAAGGAAATTGGAGTTGTAACGGTAAAAAAATTGCATAGGTTATGTTTCGCGCCATTGTCCATTGGCGGGCGCCGCCATTGTATTGTATATATAACGGCCGACCCGCGTGTGATTGAACTTTTCAATAATTATTTACGGTTTGTTTGTTAGTTCAGCCTAGTTCACACGATTGATTATTCGCTATATATCTATGACATACATTTATTTGATCATGTTATGTGGTTATATCCTAGGACTAGTCATAGGTATTATTAATGTTAAATGTCTCTATACAAATAAGGTCCGTATTATTGGCCTAAAGACTGCGTAAGCTTTAGTATTTGACGAACGCTGTCCCCTAACTGTAACATTTTTGTAAGTCGGTTTTTTTATGATTTTTAAAATAAAAACGGGCGTTGCCAAAAAAAAGATAGATGGCATACCTATCAGCGCGACGCGAGTTCAGAGTCTGTGGAAGAAATAAAAGGCGGGAAATAGGAAATGGAAGGAAAAGTTGTCGTTGAATTTAAAAAAACATAATTCAATTATTAATCTGTGGTGTGTTATTTGAAGTCTCTCCTCCAGTGTATTTCTTTTACGCTTACGCCAGCATTGACTTTGTAATACTTCAGCAGACGCCTAGACTCGGCTAATTTGTCTAAAATAGTCCTCTGATAAAGAATATTTTTCCAACTTTCCGATAAGGACTTCGCGAAGTCTACATGTCCATATCCAATTTTCTGTAGTTTCAGACCGTGGGACGAAACGTACCGAGGACAAGCTGGTTGGGATGCAGGCGGTCGAGGGTACTACTTCGCTTCAGGGAGACCTGAGGCTGCACCAGCCACCACATGGGGACGCCCGGAATACGCCAGGTGGGGACCAACTCAGTCCTATCCGACACACATAAATATATACAGCATGATGAAACAAAGTCTATACAACAGGGATATGTCGATTTTGAAAATAAATTTTGTTGCCCACAAAATGGCTAATGTTATTTTTGTGAGCAAATGTTTTGACGTATCGAAATTCAGCACGTCAAGTGCGAGCTAACTGTATACTTTATAGTCTACGGTATTTAGACATGGTATAGAGAATTGAAAGTTTTAAATACCGCCCGCTAGAGGCGCTTTTCTAATCTCCATACAAAATGTCTAAATACGGTAGACTATAAAGTATACCGTTAACTTACGAATAATCTCGCATTTGGCGTACTGAATTCACACATATGCGCGTGAACACCCCAGGTTCTAGGCTTAGTATAGACTTTCTGAGCCACCCTGTAGGTACCAAGTTATATTTACATAAAATCAATACATGGATTTTTTTTCCCTTTCCAGGCCGCAATCACAGAACGGTTGGCAGAATGTAGGCTACGCGAGCGGGTACCGGGATCCCGCCGGGTACGGGGGTACTGGGGGGTACGCTCCCACTGGGTACCGGCAGGACGTGAGCTCGTCGTACGGGCAAGCCAGCGGCTGGCACAGCGCTGGCGAGAGACGCCCTTATAGGGACGAAAGGTGGGAGTTTTATTAATACGAGTAGCCTGCAAGCTGCTGTGATACTAGGTGAGTGTTCATAGCACTTTGAACCTTAAAATGGATCAGCCATAAGGAGATTGTGGGAGCATTCGCTTATGTCTCTTTTACGCTTTAAGTCATATTAAACACTAGCTGCGCCCCGCGGTGTTACCCGCGATTAAAAATTATGTCCTTTTTACCGGGATAAAAAGTAGCCAATGTGCTATTCCAGACTATAATCTATCTCTGTGCCAAATTTCATCCAGATCCGTTCAGCCGTTCTGGCGTGATTGAGTAATAAACTTCCATCCATCCAAACTTTCACATTTATAATATTAGAGTGATTATAATATTAGTGTGATTGCTTTCTTAGCCGAATTATGTTACGTCAAGTGCGAGATTATTCGTAAGGTGACCATAAAGCCTTAAGACTCTATCGCCCCAATTTAAAGACGTTCTATAACTTTATCAAACCAAGAGCTTTCCTTTGCGCAGTACTATATGACGCAGAGGCGGAATCAGGTTTTCGTTAAGGGGGGCAATTCTGTATGAGGCAATTTTTGTATCGTTTTAACTACCTTGACTTGAACTATAACTATGACGTTTGATAGTAGAATTTATATAACGTCTATACATTCGGAGTGTATGGAGTTTTGAAAGTTTAATGTCTGGTATTTTCCGCTTGACTCCATGAGCCAGGGGGTACCTGCTGCCGCCCTCCGACTCATTGTGGCTACAACCATTCCTTTAGCCAGCTAAAATGCCAGCCGTATTCCAGTCTTACCAAACTGGAAAAGACGTTGGTACAATTACGTACCCTTACCCCCATATAACAGTTATTGAACTACCCACAATATTATTTATTTCAGTGGAGTAAGGAAACTGGAACACCGCGACTCCTACAGCCAAGCGACGAGCAATCAAAACGCTTATACACAAGCCAACCAACAAAATACATACGGCCAACCCAATCATCAACAAAATGAACATCGCCAAGCCAATAGCCAACAACAATCTGCTTACCAACCAAACAGCCAACAGTATAGCCAACCTAACGGCTACGGCGTAACCACGTATGGCAAGAACTACCAACCATCTAGCTATGTACAGAGCAGCACTACTCCCGAAACGAGCTATTTGTTCCAGAGGGAGGATGAGGTGTCTGGCAAGCTGGAAACCACGAAACCGCCATCTTAGAGTTATAATCAAACGTAAAGTGGTTTAATTTTGCGGCTGATTTTGATAATTAACTATTAAATGCCTTCTAATTGGTATCATAAAAGTAATTTAAGCTCGGTGGGTAGCTGATATAGCACTGTATTTGTAATTCAAAACTCACAATGTGCTTATTTACATGAATAAAGTCAGCTGTTAAATTTTACAACTTGAAGCGAGATTAAGTATTAATTATGTTTAATGTAAGATGCATTCCCACAGTTTAATTGTAATTAGTCTACTGAAATATTGCAATAAAGAAACACACCTCAAAACCCAAAGTACCTAGTTGTATTTAATCCATTTACAAAGAAAACGGACTATAGTGCCATTGCAGATGGATTAAAACATTCTATTAATTTTGGGGTTTTATCAGTAAGTGTTGTTTTATTTCTAAGAATAACGACAATAGGTATAAGAATATATTACGAAAAAAGAAAAATGGGAAATTGGAGGCGCGACCACTAATAAAGACATTTAAACCAAACACGTAAGTATCTATGGTAACGCCATCTATAATTACGTAGTAGAACTAAAATGTTATCAATTGACATCTAGCAGGCAATAGCGGTAACTTTTTAATACAATGCAAACCCAAAAGATGTCGCTTAATTACATCGTACCGAATTAGGGATGATACCACCTAGCACCTATCGAATATCAATAAAAAAATGTCTGATACTAAAGTAAACACTTAATTTATCTATATATATAAAAAGCTTATTTTTTAAAGTACCCAGGTAAAGCCAGTAAATACCTAGCACATACATAATGATGATTAATACATATTATTGAAAATCTGAAGTGCGTGATGCACGTTATCGCTTTATCACAAAATAGGGTAAGAATATGAATTATTTATTGATTTGAACAATTAACTATTGATATGATAAAAGGATTACTTGCTTTATATCTGATAAATGTTATACTATCGTCCACTTGGCATCGGATTCTTGTAAGAAAATCTCGCTACGTCATATAATTCGCGTAATATTAATTAAATAAATATTTAAAAATCATAAATAATCTAATAAGAATATACATTTTTAATCACCTGGCTTTAAAAATACAGATGTCATAAGGCATCACTTACTTCGAAATTTAAAAATTCGGGAGTGTTTTTTTCTTAATTATAATAATACGTTTTGGCAACGCTATTAGGGGAATACAAAACATAAATAGACTTGTTTTATAAATAATTATTAACGAAATATCACTTGGTTTAGTGACTTTTCTTATCTGAATGTTAATAACATACCCTAATATGGCCCAAAACGGATTATTATTTTTTTAAATTCTGATTTAGGTTGTGGTAGGAAGTTGGCGATATTAATAATGACGGACTCAGTGATTGTGGTAGAATCTCCCGCAGAGGATACCCAGCAAGGGTCTCCAGATGCCGTAAAAGTCGTCGAGAATGACCCCAGCTCCCTGTTGGACCCAGAGATAACGTGAGTAGCAAATATTACAATTTTACTCAGTTGAAATAAAAAATAAAAAGGGTCTTCCAATTTCGAAAATCTATACAAAAACATTTTTTTTTTATTTTGGCATCACCATAGGTATTTTGCCAGTGTCAAGTAATATATTTTTTTCTGTTTTTGAGCATATGCACAGGCCCAAAGCCTAGGCTCAAGTAAAATACCCCCCATCCCTCAATCAGTACAGTGATGGATACTTTACCGAAAGATTTTTCATGGATTTTTTGTGAGAAACTGAAAAGCCATGTTTCGTCACTCTGTTTTAATTACCTACACTTGTGCACTTTACCGAACCCATAATGGTTAATATTCCACTTATATCACTCACTATAACTCGCAGGAACACTAGTTTTAGAAATTAAAACACAACTGACGCCATGACTTTTCAGTTTCCCGCCAAAAAGTCCCAAAAACATTTATGGATTTTTGAAGATCTTTGAGGTTTTTGGTTTTCGATTTTTTTTTTGTTCTGTAGTGGATACATATAATATATCTACTTAGGTTCCTTAACAACAATAAATGAACCATACAAAATTACTTAGATAGAAATAAATCCATAAAAATAAGTAGAATGAATCCTTTAAATTATAATTTAAATAAAATGTCTATCAGTTAGAAACATATCTAGCTGATTTACACGTCAACGATAAAACCTTGAAAGTCCGTTTCAAATCGTTTAATTATATTCTTTATCTGGAAAGACATTTTGTTTTATCACAAACATAAAGTCGCTTACGCAAGTGATAAACTGCACGAAGTGTTGTATTTACTAGAAAAAAATCTATAACACTCATCGTCGGTAATATCATTCGCTTGGTTATTACAAATCGCCGGTGAATCATTAAACTTTTAAATCCATCGTTTGTGTGTTAAGTAAATAAAAATATTTTTAGAAAAATGTTATTTTTGAGGACATTGTTTCGGAACAGATGCCGAATGTGCCATTTTTTATTTATTGTCTGTCTGTCAATCTGTTCGCGCATCCAACGAAATCTACTGAACAGATTTTGATGAAACTTGGCTTAATGACGGCTCTGCGCGTGCCGAATTCGTATAATGAAGTATGCGCCGAGCCGACACGAACGCCGATGCGAACTTATATCTACAGTGCTCTGTGCATGCATTATTCAGCCAATGAGGCGACCAATTAATTTTAATCAAAGATCGTTCAAGATTGTATCGCTTTAATGTTGCGTACGCGCATATCAATCGTGCGAAATACGTCTGTATTGCTTTATTGAATACAAGTGGACGCAACAAACTGTTTAGGTAGGTAATATATTTTGTTTTACAGAATTTTTGAAGTCTCATTGAATGTATCTGATATAACGGCAATAGGCTCGCCCCTATTACATTATGGGAATAAATACCATTACCGAAATGTAGCTGCACCTCTGCTGCTTCTTGCAAAGTCGGCCAAGAACCTCCTTTATCACCTTACGATCAAATATCCGTATATATATAAATAAATATCGCCAGACAAACACACTAACTGCACGGACCCGAACAGAGCAACGCTTGTATTATGGGTACCGTTCAATGGACTCCGACAGTGGCGATCCCAGAACTTTTTATGATACATTATAGGTTATATATAATTCATCGAACCTTGGATCCTCAGTACAGAAAGCAGGGTCGCTACCAACTTGGCAATGGAATGCTCAATATATGGTAACGTCAATTTGATCATAGATCGTTTAAAATCTAAGCCATATAAAACACTATCATGGCCGATTTTACATTTAAGGGTCTGTTGATAGGACTTATCAGTAAATTGAAATAAAACGTTTATTTTATGTTTTTACGTTCCCGACGTTTCGGCTGCTATACAGCAACCATGGTCACGGGAGGACTAAGGTGTTAGACGGCCTAGTGTCATAGTATGAACCGGGGTACCGTCATATTTAGTTGTTGTTAGCGGTCCGATCTACGCAGAAAGTGCTCACAGTGTCTTTAGTTCTTGCAATGGTACATGGTGGATAATCAGCACATTATGAAAAATTCCTTTAGTCTTGTATATAAGGGTTCACTATATCTATGCGCCTGGAGTTATCATATGACTATGGGTACCGCATAAATAGCGATAAGCTGATAAGTAATATGTTATCGAAGGTTATTTCAATGCATTAAAAATCGTCTTGATTATATTTTTAATAGTAATACTTATAGCCAGACGAGTACACGAACTGAGTGGTACCAAACTAAGCAACATTGGTACAATTAGGGGTACCGTACAAAGGACTAGGTACGGCACAGTATATAATTACATAGATACTGAACATCTATGACTCGGGTACAAACATTTGTGCAAATCACACAAAGTTTGGTCGTACTGGGATTCGAACCCTTGGGTACAGAAAGCGTGGATATACCTAATCGATGAGACTTGATAAGCAATTCAGACTAATTCTAAATAGAAAATAAAAGTATTGGCTGAGTGCCAGACTCTATAAATGGAGCAGCATTAAGAAGAAAGTTGCATGCAAATAATCTATAGGTAGGCTACAAGTAGTGGCTTGCCGATTTATAAATAAAGGCAAAACAAACAAAGAGCAAGCTTTACGAGTGTAATGCCTCCTTGCCCGGTGCATTCCAGAACGTACCTATGCATGTTGCTCTATAACATTGCTTTTTAATTACCTAGCACAAACAAGAAAATTATCTTCTTCTTGGTTTATGTTTACCAAAAAGAAGATAATTTTCTTTGAGATGTACTAGCACTCATATTTATTTATTATGCCATTCTTGAGCTTGAAAGACGGCATTTTTTTATATTTTCAATTCTTTTGTTCGAGTTTTGTTCGAGTTAATGTTTATTATAATGAGAGAGCAGACAAGTAAGTATACTTAAGTTTTATGTAAAACAATCTTACTTTATCGGATTTAAGATGAGTTTAGCTTATGTGAAGACCATTCGTATGAAGGGTAATAAAAATATTCTTTACGAAAATGAAAATTTTTGCATTAAAAAAAATAAGTACTAGTTATTTACCGGTCAGATTCGCGTAATGTGGAGTTTTTTTTTCGTTTTAGTTTTTTTATCTATATGTCAATAACTTTAGTTATTTGAATAACTTCATACTTAAGTACCTACTTACTAGATCATGTAGTGAAACTCAATCAAAACAAACTAATAACTTGACCTCATTTAAATTAAATATTTAACTTTTATCGTATCCATTAGTAATCACATATTTCAATACTATCGTTAATAAAGTTACTTTGTTACGAATATAATTAGGTAGGTACTTAACTATTTAGTTTGGTTATTATTTTTCAATAATTTTATTTTAAAACACTTACTGTATTTGTTTATTTTGTAGCCAATTGCCAACAAAAAAAGAAGAAGAAGTACTTACCTACTTATTATTTTATTCTGAATAACAGTCGAGCTTGTTTCCATATGAATAATCTTATCTAGTTGAATGATTCATTGATATCTTGATGACATAGTTACATTTCTTCGAAAGCATACATAGGTATTAAAAAAAAATAAAGGGGCCGCTTTTCTACCAATAGGTAACTGTCGATCGTATTAGAAAACCGCAATTTAAAAAAACATGTCTGCATTGTCTATGATCGTCTACAAACACATCTCGCGGTAACTACTGGATAAAACGTGTGATGCCAAAAAAGAAAGAAAAAAAAACTACTGGATAGATTTTGATAGATCTTGACTCGGTGCTAAAAGTAGTATACCAACGTGATGACAGCTTTATATCCTTATACTTAGGTGCCTACTCAATCATTTCCTGGTTGTCATCGGATATTGTTTTGATTAGTCATGGTTTCCATTCCATAGCAGTCTAAGTTAAAATTGTGAGCGATTATTATTTCTTATATTTACGCGAATACTACACATTGAAATAAAAATAATAACCAACAATTTAATATGAGGTTCCCAGTTCTAACTATGACACTGGGACGTCTAACACCTCAGTCCTCCCGTGACCATGGATGCTGTAAAGCAGCGGAAACGTCGGGAAGGTAAAAAACATAAAATAAACGCGACAAAATTACTTATATTTCAATGAGTATTATTAACCTACTTCCTTAAGTTACAGCAGTAACATATAAGTGCCAAAAAAAAAACAATATATAGATTGTAAGTATGGATACATACAAGTTAGGTATAGCCGTCCTCATTATTTTAATAAACAGTTTTCCCAGCTCTTAAACGTTGATAAGATTATTCCCAAATTTCAAGTACCTAGGTATTTATTCTACCACACGCTTGGAATAGGTACAGACAACACGTTGATGACACAATACTGTCTCACGGCTCACTTGACCGGACCAAGCAAGCCAAGTCAAGCCAGTACCGCGCGAACAACCGCAGCGAATCCATGTCGGTCGCCATAACACTGGCCGTTGCCGATACAAAACTTTTTTCAAAAAACTCCGAACAATAACTAACAAAGTATTAAAATAGCGGGAAAAGTGACAGATGTCAATTTCTTTTTTTTATAGTTTATCGGGCGTGGACATCAATATCCATAAGTGACAGATAACAGTGATAAAAAAAAATCGATAACCACATGTAAAGTGTTTTTCGTCGGTTATATTTTCGTGTTGTGATGTACCACGGGGTGTGAATGTATTGGAAGCGAGTTTTGGCTTGAACAAGGTGAGTCGTGCACTTTTTTTTGGAAGCGGTCGTTGACTTTGAACTCTCTCGCCTGGATATGTAATCGAAAAAATAATGTATCGATGTTATCTCCGAAAAAATTGTGATCTAATCTTTAGTGCGGCAAAATTGACACTTTACTTACGGGGATAGTAGCCGCCTTTATATCGATTTTTTTTTCCAATTCATTAAAAGTTATTTTATAATAAAAATAACCGGCAATTTTAGATGCCTAGTATATACCCAGGAATCCAAAAAATGCTAGCGGTATCTTATTGTGTTAGGTAAGTATATGGGCTAATAAAAAAATATTTGACGAGGACTTGGTCCTGCACTACCGTGCACTTAAAAAGGTTGAAAAAAAAAAACATTTGCAAGACACTACCCGTGGTCCATAAATTGCTTTTTTCTCTATTTTTGAAGCTATATGGAAGGTAGGTCAAGGATAGTATAGGAACAAATCAATAACATGTGACATAATATAATTATTTTTTTATTTATTATAATAAAATATTGGGATCCCTTTTTTTATCTATAGCATGGTATTTTAGTGAGGGCCTATTCTTTTCCTGCATCAGTACGTCTTTAGTGCAAAAAAGTATACAATAAATAAGTTCCTATTTAGCTTCCAAAAACTAATCGATGTAATGCAGCACGAGTTACAAATCTAGATTTCAATATGACGAAAAAAAACCGCAAAGTCCTTTTATTTCCTATTTGGCAATTCGAATAAATTAAAAATCTTTGTAACTGTCTGTGAATAAAAATATTTTGAATCGCGAATCCACAGAACTTGTAAATAAACCTGCGCTAGACTTTTTGCCGGGAAGTTGAATCGTGAAGTTGTTCTCCCTTAATGTCCGGTAAATTTTCAGTAGAGCATCCACAGATTTACTGATATAGTGGTAGGGGATTAATTTCATCATCATTATCATCAGCGATACTTATACTTTTATAACAATTATCATGAAATACTCGACACTGGCAAAATGGCACTATTTTGTAGCCGATGGCCAACCTAAATAAAAGAAGAATAATGGTCTTATGATTCATCATGTTTGTCTTCACGTGTAAATATTGTTTTAATAGTGATGTCACAATGGTGTGTTACGTGCCTTATTATTGAAGATTCTAATTGTTTGAATCGCGTAACGTATTGAAGGATAGGCCTACTGACCGATATCCCGAGACATAACAAAACGCATTTTGTTTTTTTATAACATAAGGCCTATTTTATTGAAAAGTGTATTTCTTCAGTTGGTTAATGGTTCCTTTGTAATAGAGGTCCTACCTAGTGTTCTAGCACAATCGATTCATAATCAAAACACAACTTCCACAAGCAATTGTATACAGGTGATTCAGAAAGGATATACTAAGCCTTGAAACAGCGCATTTGTAATTATTATGTGAATTCAGAATTTTGATATATCGATAACATATTGAAATAAAACTGATCTTACGGATTTTATCGCGCTTATTATTAGTTTTTTAAGTTCCCGACGTTTCGGCTGCTGTACAGCAACCATGGTCACGGGAGGACTGAGGTGGTTGACGTCCTGGTGACATAGTTTGAAACGGCGTAAATATAAGAAATCCATACATCGATAACATATCACATCTTTTTTTTGTTTATTTCATTGATCTACTTACAACTTTGTTTAATGTTATGAGTCAGTCAAGATGAAAGGACGATCTTCAATGCCAGGACACGTGTGTACACTATGCATACCATACAGACACAGTGTGTGGTGTGTTAACACACGGTTGCTCAATAACGGCTCTGTAAATTGAAGCAATGTATAAAATTACTTATCATCGTAATTTATTTTATTTGCGAAATTCACCGAGTACGGTATGTCAAGTCAAATCAAATCTGTTAGTGAAATGTAGGTGCGAGGAATATGTTAAGGCAGTATGGAATATTCCATTGGACTTCAAAACGTTCGATCGAGATTATTACTAAATAATCCTTGAATTACATATAGGTACTAAATATCGCCAGACGTACATTCTAACTGTACTGTCCCAAACTAAGTAACGCCTTGTATTATAGGTGCCGGACAGTAAAATACCTAAGTGCTTTATATTGCACTAGCTAACCCGACGAACTTCGTACCGCCTGAAGATTGAAATGTATGAGAAAATTAATGATCATATAATTTTTTGAATAGTTATACTGCTATTCGGGACTGAGACAAATTTAAAAAATCAATGATACTGAAAATCGGCCCCCTGTTCTTCAGTTATAAATGGCGTAACTAGTACGATTTTGTTTTATATAGATAGTGTTGCCGTATATAAATAGCTAGGTATTTTTTTGTTATCTATAATAATATTATATAATAAATAAAATTCGTAGAATATTAATATCAATGTAGGGTTATATTTAGTTAAGGTAATGGACAGTGTAATAATTACTTACGCAACAATTTTAAAACATATATGTAGTTAAATAAAAATAAAATGCTGTTCGCGCATCGCTTGAGAGCGGCTGAACCGATAAAGCCAATTTTCTTTTTCAATGATCGTAATAGTCTTAATCAAGTTTGTAAACAATTTAAAAAATAAATTGTAAAAAGTTTTTTTTTTCTATGGGATTTGGACCGGACAACGTCTGTCGGGTGAGCTAGTGTTGAAGAAAAAAATATTAGCAAAAAAAAAAACTACGACGCGATATCCAAGCTGTTAGAACGCTCGCCTTAAGAAATAAGAGTCGCTGGTTTACACCCTGGCTCGCACCGCTAATATTTGTATTACCTACCACAACACTCGAAGTAATAGAAAAAAAAAAACACTTTACGTTGTACGCGAAGAACAAAAAGTCGTAATTATGGAAAACATGTGTGATTCACGAGTCATTCAGCTAAGCAAATATGGTCGGTATTGGTGTGACAACAACGTTCCTTATTACGTATCGTACATAATACGTACCTATGTACAGTAGCGGATTGAAAAGGTTCGTCAGTTTTCAAAGTGATTCTTTTTCTTCTTTTTTAGGTTGGCAATCTGCTATAAAATAGAGCCATTTTGCCAGTGTCGGGTATTTCTGGATAATTGTTATAAAATTATACGTTCTGATGATAATGATGATGTTGATGACGGTGATGATGATGAAATTAGTCACCTACCGTTGTGAATAAAGCTGTGGATACTATACCGAAAATGTACCGGACACCTTGGGAAAATTTGAAAAGTCATGTTATACTATTTTATTGCAATTGCGTTCATTCGTGCACACCTTTGTGACATAAGTCCTACTTAAGGTGGAAGCTCAGGGTCAGGGCGCGAAATTCAAAATGTCAATGGTTTTTATTTTTTTACGAAAAATTTGGACAATTTTTCGATGTAATTTAGTGTTTTGCGAGATTAGCATTCTGCATTGGATGGCTCGATGTATTAATTTTGCTTAAAAAAATACCTAAAGCGATACAACACCATAAAGTTACTAAAAGTAGCGGTTTTTACAAACCTTCACTCCACTCCACTCACTCACTCCACTTTGGAAAAGGGGTCTCTTGCCCAATATAGTTTGGGAATCTCTGATTTACGCTATTACATTATAATCAATACAAGTTGCACCAACCACGCCAACCATTGTTAAGCGCCAATTGAGTGTTCAATCTAATTCCCATGCCATGGTATACTTAGTTACGGGAAAAACTAACAAAAACCGTATTCTCTCATACGTTCCGCTTGTTAACTAGGAAGGGGAAAAATAATATGAGAGTATTACTAGGAAAACATATTAATTAGACTGAGGTTATATTCCAATTACTGACAAGTGACTAATTATGGCTTTATTGCAATTTGATTTATATTAATACATCTTTATCAAAATAGGTAGGTATTAAGGGGGAAGCTCAGGGTCAGTGCGCGAAATTAAAAATGTCAATAGTTTTTATTTTTTTACGAAAAATTTGGACATCTTTACGATGTAATTTAGTGTTTTGCGATATTAGCATTCTGCATTAGAGTTTGCTTAAAAGAATACCTAAAGCGATACAACACCATAAAGTTAGTAAAAGTAGCGGTTTTTACAAACCTTATGGTATTGTATCGGATTAGCTACTTATTTAAGCAAACTTAATACATCGAGACATCCAATGCAGAATTCTAATATCGCAAAACACTAAATTACATCGTAAAGATGTCCAAATTTTTCGTAAAAAAATAAAAACCATTGATATATTGAATTTCGCGCACTGACCCTGAGCTTCCACCTTAAAGGAAAACGTAGCCAAGTTTACCCGACTGGTCTGTTTATTAAGTGTGTATTATTAAGTTACTGCATTTTTTTTCTTAAATAGTTATTTTAACTTATAGAGTTAAAACGTTGTTCGATAATCTTAGAATTATAACACTAGTAGTATATAGTTATTTAACGACCTGATTAGCTCAGTGAGTACTGACCCTGCTTTCTGTGCTGTGGGTCCCGGCTTCGAATGCTGGTAGGGACAAACTTTGTGTGATTAGCACGAATGTTTGTACCCGATTCATGGATATTTATTATCGATATAAGTATTATATACTGAGGTCGCCCTCAGTCCATTGTACGGTACCCATAATACAAGCGTTGCTTTGTGTGGGACCGTATAGTTGGTGTGTTCGTATGGCGATATTTATTTATATTTATAGGTAGTTGACACATTATTTTCAAAATCGGCACAGGTAATAAAAAAAATACAACCGAATTGAGAACCTCCTCCTTTTTGACGTCGGTTAAAAATAGTTTTAAATCGTTCTTATGAGCACTATCAAAATTTTACACATTCATATGAATAGATGACCTTAGAAATATGTATTAAATAAACACAATTTCAAAATAACAAAACAGGTGCATCGCATTTTGAAAGATGAACCGATTGCAAAACGATTTCGTCAATCCCGCGGCAGGTGATTTTAATTCACGCGCATTCAAAATAGCATAAAATCATTTGGGTTTTTTTATACCTACCTGTCCTCCACATTCGTCTCGGAGGCAAGCTGCTTGACACGATTGTCTTTGAAGGTTAGATACAACGTTGAATAAAACACGAGTTTAAGGTAATAGCTCTGCAAGGATTCTTCCTCGCGCCCGCGCGCCGGCTGTAACGTTGCGCTCGGTTTATATAAATTTAATAATAATTATGAGGATGAGAGAAGAGATTAGATGATAGATGAGATTGTAGCAACCACTTCAACCGCACCACAATCTTCACATATGGCGCGCATTCAGAACAATAGACAATTCTCAACACAACCTGAATCGCGCTATAAGAGTTTTCGTAGCACGTAACATATATACAAGACTCCGACCATAACTGTTGGGGCATAGCGGCCCCCTAGGCATACCACCCGCCTGGCTGGAAGATCTTCCCTTTTCCGCTTAAAAGATGAAGGAAGAGAAGTCTGTTCTTAGGCACTCACTTCGGTATTATAATATCTTCTGATGCGTAGAAGGTCAGTCTCCGTTGAGATTAGCCGCTGTGGCTAAAATTCAGTTAGAAGGACTATTAATATGTGGATATTAATTTCAACCAGTATAAGAATATTTTTTATTCATGTAAACCATTAAGTACAATACTTATGAATCGTCAAAAGTTACAAAATGCTAAGGTACAACTTTACCACCCACTCGGAATGCCGTTCCTATGGAGAAGAACGGGCAAGAAACTCCATGGTTGCTCTTTAAAAAAAAAAAATTCAGGCCTCAAACCTCGCTGACGGTATACCGTCCATTAGGACGAACTTCCTTAATTGTAAATGCTAAGGTACAGAATGATTCAGCATGATAACATAGGTGTACCTGCAGTCAAATTTCGGCAGTAAGGTATTATATGTGGCTAATCTGCTAACCTGTCACGTAGCACGATCGAGGATAAGTATGACATCATACCTTGAATCAAACAATGACTCAAGAAAGACGTCAGGATGTAATGTAGCGAAACAATCGTCACCGTACCCGTAGTCCCTCGTATTGTGTGAAATTTCTAGGAATTCTAGACTCTATTCTAGAGAAATACAAACGAAAGTGCTAGACATAAGAGCTATAATGTATAAAAATCGATTTCTTATATTTACGCGAATACTACACATTGAAATAAAAATAAACTTACGGATTTTATCGCGTTTATTATACGTTTTTTAGGTTCCCGACGTTTCAGCTGCTTTACAGCAACCATGGTCACGGGAGGACTGATAAAATCCGTAAGATTAGTTTTATTTTAATATATAAAAATCGTTAAATTGATCGGAGTTGTACTTATAGGTAGATATTTATTGCTGAAGTAAATTTAAAATAAACGAATACTTAACTTTTTTATCTGCTCGTATTTTTTTAACGACTCATTATGAACACCGCTAAACTAAATCACACAATATTTAATTGGTTGCAAAAATGAAAGGAATCAGTTTAAATTATGATCTCAGTATTTTAATTTATTATTGCCATTCTAGAATTAGTTAATCAATATTAACAGTTGATAGTAAATGATAGTTCGATGAAAGGTTGAATTAATCACTACTTCTCTTTAAAATTAATGGCTACGCAGGCGGAGACGCGAGCATTTCATAAAATTATATTTCTTTGTGAGTCAATTGTTACACCAACTATCATGTCGTCAATTTTAACCTAGTGATTATAACACATATTAAACATTTCGCCATTCCACGCGGACAAGGTCTTTCTGATACATAGTTTGTAGTCATACTATTTTTAAGTTTTTTTTTATTTTCCTATTTAGTTTAACTGTAATTGTAAATTTTATATATATTCCAATGTAAAATATATTCTACATAAATTTATTAAAATATATTGCTACGCATTACTGAGGGAAGTTTGGCAATATTCAGGGGTCGACTGATTCCGAGACCAATAAAAATAACTTCCAACATTATAAATGCACCTATTTCCAATTAACCTGATCACGTTATGCAAAACATTTGTTAATTTTAGGAGACAGTGTCTGATTGCAATAAATAAAGTTAGAAAGTTAATGCTAATGAAATAAAAAAATAAAACTGAATGTTACATTTTTATTTTAATTACTAAACATTTAAACTGCGAAAGTGGATTGTTTTTTTTTGTTTGTAACATCTAATCTTGGGTTTAGCTAATAGATTGAATATGTAAAATAGCAGAGTACCTATTTAGTATTGATCCTTTCGCTTCGCAAGCGAACAGAGCGATAAAAATGTTTTATCTTCTCATATTTTATCACGAACACGTTTATTGCCGTCATATCATATGACATCATAAACTTTCTACAGCAGGGTGTGCGTTTATTCACATATTTTCGCTGCCTCGGCTGTACGAAACTTCAGACGTGGGATGTAGGTCGCGGGCACACCCGCAGGGCGCTGCCGCTCCCTGTGCGGACCGCGCCGCTAATGTGCCATCACCGTTATGTCTTGACCTGCTAGTATTAAAAAAAAATCGGCAAAATTTTAACTGAATTGAAAGGTCCTGGATCAAACGGTTCTTTGTTAATTTTTAAATAGATACACAAACTAAGTGACGTGCATCATTTGTCCTGCATCCCTTTTCTTACAATGCGTTTTTATTAATTAACTAGCTGTTGCCCGCGACTTCGTCCGCGTGGTATTTAACAAAGACAACCGTTGACAACAGCCTGCTCGCCCATTCTGAGCCCGCGGGACGCATTGCAGGTTGTTGCTATCAAACTTAATCAGGCGCTGCGCTGCAACATTGGTTTTAATTCTTTTTCGTGAGATCCTATTTTTTTTCTAAAATAAAAGTAGCCTAAGTTACTCCTTGTTACATCAGCTATCTGCCAGTGAAAGTCCCGTCAAAATCGGTCCAGCCATTTCAGAGATTAGCCGGAACAAACAGACAGACAGACAGACAGACAGACGGACAGACAGACAAATATTGTAAAAAAATTTGTTTCGGTATAGGTAACGTGTATACATCTAAATGCACTTAGTAAAAAGCGGTTATTTTAATATTACAAACAGACACTCCAATTTTATTTATATGTATAGAATTAGCTTGTTATTGCTATTAATTTCTAGATATTGGCATAATACCTACCGTTGTGTGAGTTAGGGCATTGAAATGAAGAAACACGGGTTTATTTTTTTTGTATAAAAAACAGATCGATGTTAGGTTAGGGGAATTATCTGTTCATAAGTACGAACTTAATTGTAGGTATTATGTCTATGGTAATATTTTTTTAAATACATATATAATTTCATATTGATTTCTTTTATTTACGCGAATACTACACATTGAGATAAAAGTAAAAATTAAAATAAGCTTTAATTCAATATAATTTAATGATAATTTACCCTTCGATTTAAATTTAACAGTGACGTCAAATTTGCCAGCGCAATAGGTACAAAGACTTTATACACAACTTTATAAGGTTTGTCTAAGCTACTGTAGAATAATACGGCTGTTAGTCACGCGCCGAGTTGTGTGTCAGTGACATTGGTTTCTTGCTACGACATTTGAGCTAACCTTTTCGTTCATATTATTAACGTAAAAACCTGACCGGCATTCCATTTCATATTTTCATGCCATCATTCATTTTGTGAATTTTTTATCGCTATTAAATACTTGATATTGGCATTACACCCACTAACAATATAGTAAACTAGCTGTTACCCGCGACATCATCCGCGTGGTATTTAACAAAGACACAACCGTTGGCAACAGCCTGCTCGCGCGTTCTGAGCTCGCGGGATGCATTGCAGGTTGTTGCTATTGTTGTTGCTAAACTTAATCAGGCGAAAAAAAAAAACCAATGTTGCAGCGCTGCGCTGCAACATTGGTTTTTTTTTTTCGTGAGATCCTATTTTTTTCTAAAATAAAAGTAGCCTAAGTTACTCCTTGCTACATCAGCTATCTGCCAGTGAAAGTCCCGTTAAAATCGGTCTAGCCATTTCAGAGATTAGCCGGAACAAACAGACAGACAAATTTTTAAAAAAATGTTGTTTTGGTATAGGTACCGTGTATACATCCAAATGCACTTAGTAAAAAGCGGTTATTTTAATACAAACAGACACTCCAATTTTATTTATTTGTATAGATATAATAATGTGCTTAACTATAAAGCAAACTAATAAGGTTTCCAACATACAGGCTTCCACCTAGTTTGGAACCGCAACTTAACCTACCATGTCAAATGTCTAAACTGAAATAAATTGACTTTATTACTTCTATCTTTGATGTGTATTTATCAGTCGACTCAATTCTCGCCTTACTTACCTACCAAAATTGAAATATTTATGATTGATCCACTCAATTAGGGCATTGTGATTCGTTAATTCCTTAAATGGCTTGCACTTTACGGGTTTCGATTAGATCGTTATGGGATTATGTATCTATTTTTGGAACTACCTACTAACTCAATGTGAAAGTTTATAAGTATTGATGGCCTGATTAGCGCAGTTGGTAGTGACCCTGCTTTCTGTGCCGAGGGTCTCGGGTTCGAATCCTGGTAGGGACAAACTTTGTGTGATGAGATGAGAGTACCCAAGTCATGGATGTTTAGTATATTTATAAGTAATTTATACTGGGTTCGCCCCCAGTCCATTGTACGGTACCCATATACAAGCCATGCTTAGTGTGGGACCGTATAGCTGGTGTGGTCATTTGGCGATATTTATTTATACAAAGGTGACAACTATATTACTCATATTAATCCATCCCATTTATCGGAGCCATAATAACTCAAAAAAACCCTATTCGGCTGTTCCAAGACCTATGCAAATTCTGGGATATGTTTTTTAGGGTTTCTTATATTCACGCGAATACTACACATTGAAATAAAACTAATCTTACGGCGTTTATTCCGTTTATTTTATGTTTCTACGTTCCCGACGTTTCGGCTGCTTTACAGCAACCACGGTCACGGGAGGACTCAACGTAAAAACATAAAATAAACGCGATAAAATCTGTAAGATTAGTTTTATTTCCATTTTTAGGGTGTTTTCAATTCAGGCCAAGTCTGTTACAGTGTCTCCAACTCTCTTTGTTAAAATTACGGTGTTGACTGGTCTCAAAATACGGTAGATGGTGGAAAATTACGGCAGACCAGGCTAAAATACCCATGCAGTGGGGATGCGTAACGTAAAAAAAAAAAAAAAAAAGGTCATTCCTCCAAACAGAAGTAGCAGAATGACCTTTTTTTTTTTTACTTTGCGCATCCCTGCTCTTCCAAACTGAAGCAACAGAATGACCTTTTTTTTTTTTTTACGTTGCGCATTCCAAACAGAAGCAGCAGAATGACCTTTTTTTTTTTTTACGTTACGCATATCCCAATGCAATATTGCAGTAATATTTTGCTAAATCAAGTGTTCATTATAGAAATATGGACACGGACGAAATTACGGTAGAATGTGTCACCGTAATAACATGTCTACGGTAGGTGGTAGATCTACAAAAATTACGGTAGATCTACCGTAATTACGGCATGGTTGGAGACACTGAGTCTGTTCTGAACAGGGCGGCGTGTTAGACTATGTCCCATATACCTATGCCATGGGCCAAATATGTGTGCAAGCAGCAGAGGGTGGGTGTATAATTAACACTAATTCATTAAACCTACTGCATTACAACCATGTGACGCTCGCCACGAAATTGAAATAGGATTGCAATGGTACGGTTATCCGTGTATATCAATCTACATTGATACGGAACTTATCTTTAGTGCAGATCGTAAAAGGCGATTCTTGCACGAAATATGAATTTAATTATGCCAATGGCCTTGGATACGACTGTTTTACTTTTTAAGTGATAAATGTAGGTATTTCTGTTTATATTTTATAATATGCAGATGTGGAATGTTGCTCGATAAGCGTAACTAAAATTGGAAACCTTTTATCTAGACATGCCATAAAATGTTGTGTTTGAATTCAAATTAAAATGCAGTACCACGAAAAGGAAAAAATAAAAGTGATAAGGATTTATGCGTTATGCTTAGTGAAGCTTACAAGCTAATAAAACAAATAAACACGCTACCTCAAATGTATTAGCAATAAGAAAAGGTTTCGGAAGGATACCTCATAATATAATAGCGCACAAACACCGCAGTACACACATTATATAGCCACAATGACATCACAATGGCTGGCAACTGACACCAGGGCTACAGAACTGGTCGGGTCACACAATGGCGACGGTAAGGTCAACGCGTGCCGTATCTAGCCGGCGTAGGATGCCTTGCACCGTATCTGGAGGGCTTGTGTAATCATTTATAGATCTATCTAGTGTGTTTGTGAACTAGGCGATACATAGCGGAAATTCATTGTTAAACAAATGGGGGAAGAGGAACCCACCACTAACCCTCGGTTTGTCTTTTCCAATTATAAACCTGTGAGAACGCGAACATTATTATTATTTCTGAACGCATCGGATTTTGATCGCGTCCTGACTCTATGCCCAATAATCCTTTCGTTGTTGATTATTCCTCTTTTTTTTTTTTTTTTTCTCCCTAATGGCATTATTCTTCTTTATTATTGGCGTTTGCAGCTAGTTGCCACAATTCTGCCAGTGTCCGTGTTGCTAGTTGGATGAAGATGACGGTGAGGAACAAGTATGACCAGTGGAGTGAGAGACGGTCCTTTGCCCTTATTGGCCGATATCTAAAACAAAAGACACGACACTTATTCTTAATTACGTTGGTACACAATGTCATTTAATTAACATTAATTGTGGCGTTTTATTTTATAAATAAATACTGTAAAATCAAACAAGTTTGATCGATAATTAAAAAAGCCAGCAGCTTCGTTTCGCGGAGAATTGCATTTTAATCGGAGTCCCGTCACTCGTGATAGATAGTTACTCGACTAACATCTTAGAGGAGTTCACTGTTGCTGGCTTCTTTAATTATCGATCAAGCTTTGTGCTTGTGCCACACGATGTAGACAGTACTTCACTATGATCAGGATTTTGGAATTATTGTCATGAGAGCATACTTTTTGACTATAGGACCAGTCTTTCCCAAAGTGGGCGATATCGCCCCCTTGTGGGCGCTGCAGGCCTAAAGGGTGGCGATAAGAGACCCAGAAAAAAATGGGGACTTGTGTAGAGGCTTACAATCATTAATTTAATTTGAAGTTATAGTGGTTTTTAAGCAGGTGAAAAAATGGGGGCAAATAATTCATTCTCAAAGTGGGCAGTAGACGAAATAAGTTTGGGAACCCCTAGGGACGCCGACCTGCAAACCAAAATGGATGCTTGCGCGGGTACAGCCTCAGACAAAAGCTAGTTAACAAATAATTAACACCTTTAGCAGTAATTAAACTGAGCTACAAAATCTGTTAATTAAAACTTAATCGTTAACATATGAACGCAATCATTAGCTTCATTTGAAGATTAGGCAATTCGTGATTCGCTGTTGTAACTGCCAATGAAAGATGAGTAGACACAAATATCCGATCGAAATGTTGAAATTTGGAGTCGTTGCTTTAATTTCGACATTATAATGAATTGTATTGCCATTTGAAGGTAGTATACTTATTCATGTTGTGATTTACCTCTGAATAGATGCAATTTTGTACTAAACTATTTTGCGTAAGCTCTTACCACTTACCATTAACTATTATTAGGTCTCCTGCAAGTCAAGTGCGAGGTTATTCGTAAACTAACCGTATACGTTATAGTCTACCGTATTTAGACATTTTGTATGGCGAATTCAGAGTTTTTAATATCGTCCGCTAGAGGCGTTTTTCAATTCTTCATACAAATAAAATGTCTTAAAACGGTAGACTATAAAGTATACGGATTTGCTCGCACTTGACGTGCTGTTACAGTATCAAATGGTTTATGTACAAATTTATTGTCTTGCAAAAATGTCCACTAACATTAGCATTTTTTGTTCCATTTGCACATCTAAATACGTAGGCGTTCAAAATCTAACCTCTTCGGACCAATAAATCAAAGACTTGAGTCACCCGTATCTTTTAGTGGAACCGGTTCCTGATTCGTTCGCTGCCCGTCATGACATGGTGAAGTTGTTTTTGTTACAACTAAACAAGCCACCGTGAAGATATTCGATACCAACCATGCAACATAATGCTCTCCTGTTACGTTACGCGACCGTAATATTTTTTTATTGAAAAGGCATAAAATAACTATTGATAAATAAATATCACAAACCTATATCATAAACGTGCACGAGTGAAGGAAATTAAAAAAAATATAGCTTGACGTTTCAAGTTCTCCCAAGTTGTCCGGTAAATTTTCAGTAAAGTATCCACGGCCTTACTGATAGGGGGATTCATTTCATCATCATAATAATTATTATCAGGGGAACTGATAATTTGTAACAATTACCAAGAAATACAGAAATACTCGACATTGGCAAAAATTACACTATTTTGTAGCCGGTTGCCAACGCAAAAAAAAAAGAGGCAGAGAGAGGATTATAGCTTTTTTAATTACTTTTCTTTTATTATTTCGTATCGTCTCTACATACAACATTCAACAATTATATCGTTTCGAAGGCCACTGACCTCGTATCCCTAATTGCTGTAGGTAATAACAAGCAGTAATGGCATACCAATAATGTGCATATGCAAAGTAGAGTGTAACATTTGCCAAGCTTTCCTGAAGATACACAATAGGTACTTAGCTTCAAGCCGTTTTATGGTTAAGTAAGCGTAAATACACTTATACAATCACAACGGTATAAATAAGGATGTGACTTTTTTTTTAAATAACTGTTCCACTACATCTCCTCTAAATAAATGAGTGTAGATTATCTATACATGTATACTTACTATATTATATACACAGGTGAAGTTTGTGAGTTGTAATGTAGGAGGAAAATCTCCTAAAATAATAATCCGATTCTGAAAATTATTTTAAAGATAAAAAGATACATTAGCCCATTGCCCCAAGTCTGCTAACACAATCGATTCATAATCGAACAGCAACCGCATAGTAACTGTCAGTTTTGACAGATATTGTATGGGATATCTGTCAAAAGTGACAGATACTATGCGGTTGCTGTTCGATTATGAATCGATTGTGTTAGCAGACTTGGGGCCCTGAGTGGAGACTATATTTTATTGAGGTAACGCAGGTGGAGCCGCGGCCTGAAACTAGTTATCAGTACTTAGGTGAGACAACCCTAAAAAAACAACAGATACGTCAGTTATATTATTAAACGCAGAACAGGAATATTATGAGTTTCAAACCTCTCTGTCCCTGTCTGTCTCCGATGTTAAAGTCCGATCACCGTGCCAAGATCCAACCGAAGCATGCGCCGATCTATTGGACGTTTATTACCAAGTCTAACATAAATGAGTATTGGCAAAATATTTCCTAGCAACGTACTTTCACCTATTCTTAGCATATTGCTATCTGATCCGCCGGGTACAGCGAAAAGGAAGAGTTCACTAGAATGCCGGCTTGTAAGAACTCTATTGTTAGCTGGACTCATTAGCTGGAAGCCGCGAGCTAATGCAGTGCTTTCTGCATTTTAATGCTGATACATTTAAACGCTAAGGCTTCACTAATCGAGCCAACCTCATTTATTAATTGAAAGAGTAGTAACATTAACCGCCGAATGTATATAGATGTTTGATAACTTTATCAAACGTGGTATAGTACTGCGCACAAGAAGTTTGCTTTACACAGTACTATACACGTTTGATAAAGTTATAAAACGTCAATAAATTCTGGGGTAAGTTTCAACAAAGAAATATTTGACTGTCTGTCTGAGCTCCACAGTTCAGAATATTACATATATACCATTGAAATAAAACTTATTTTACAGATTTTATCGCGTCGCGTGTGGTCCTCCCGTGACGATGGTTGCTGTAAAGCAGCCGAAACGTCGGGAACGTAAAAACATAAAACGCGATAAAATCTGTAAAATAAGTTTCATATAAGAAATCAATATATTACATATGCTTACTACAAAGACGACTAACTCCTCATTTATATTCTAACCGCTTGATAAAGGGTGTCCTTTCCAATGAGTTCCTAATTTGGTACGGATAACGGAGTGCACACCTTACTTTAATGACCGCTTGAATGAGAGCACGCCTCTATAACTGGGTTAATACATGTTTGTATTATGATTGCTACAAGTATTACTTACGTCATTTAACAAACATTGGAATGGTGCGTATCCAAACACATCTGTAGCACACGAAGGGGTGAGCAGAAGTGCACTGCAGTGTTAAACACCGAACTCCTTTAAGATGTTAGTCGAGAAAATATCTATCAAGAGTGACGGGACAGTCGGCGGTAGCACCCAGTTGGCTGGGTGCTACCAACGACTTGGGTATCCAGTAATTAATATCATTAAATCAAAAACCAAGCGCACCATTGCAAGACCTCAAGACACTGTGAGCACTTTCTGCGTAGATCGGACCGCAAGCAACAACTAAATATGAGGGTACCCCAATACAAACTATGACACTAGGACGTCAACCACCTCAGTCCTCCCGTGACCATGGTTGCTGTAAAGCAGCCGAAACGTTGGAAACGTAAAAAACATAATATAAATACGATAAAATCCATAAAAAAATGTTTTATTTTAATAGAAAGGACATTTGAAAATGGCATCACTATTTATATTAAAAGCTTTGTAATGCCAATTTCATTTGATTAAAGATTCAATATACATATTTGGAGGATAGAGTGTATGTTTGTGTCCAGTCAAGAGAAAGTCTGAGGTTCATAGATTTCAGAGTCAGATATTGATGCTAATAGCTTTCACCAAGACTACTTGCTAATCAGATGTCTGAATCATCTGAGTATCATCAAACATTCACAATAAACTTAGATCATCTTAATCTATCTATGTATATTTAGATAGCCGAGGAAATGCACAAGTTGTTATAACTATTTGGAAGATTAGTGCCATTGTTTTTTTAAAGCTATTCATCGTTTTTTGTAGCCTAAACTGAAAATTTTGATAAGAAGTATTTTTGTAATGGCTCATATTTTTTTTTAAATTTAGAAATAATGGCATTTATTAAAAAAACCTTTAAAATTCAAATATCACGGAAACTATTGAACTTCGGCCATACATATGGGGGGTTCAATTTGTTGTTTCAATCAGTTCCTGCCGGATATACGTCGAATTACCAGTAACTCTGTATATAAAACAAAGTCGTTTAAGTTACACCATTTATAACTCAAAAATGGGTATGCTGATTTTTATGATCTTTGATTTTCTGAATTTGTCTCCGCCCCGAATAGCAGAAAAACAACACTAATAAATAAAAGGACGGGTTGGCGGACTTCACACATCTTTCGAGGGGCTCTCTCAGACATGCAAGTTTCCTCACGATGTTTTCCTTTACCGTTGGGTTACCGGTACTGCAGCCCTACAATGCGGGAGAAGGACCACTGTGGGGGGAGTCAGAAAGAGTCCGACATAACCCGCTTGCCTCCCCCGTGTCTTGCGGGTATCTGTGTGGATACCCCCACGTAAAAAGGTTACCGGTACTCGCACTAGTCGGGCCACAAGCCAAATCATGTCAAAGTGAAAGTCAAATCATTTATTTCGTAGCCCCATTATCATTTTACATTTTTCTCGGAACAGTCGGAACGCGAACTCAACCGAGAGAGCACGAAACTCAGCTGGCTTGTCTCTTTTACATATTATTTTTTTATCACCAATTAATATTTTAAAAGTGTACACTAAAATGTTATTCCTAATACAAAAATGATCCAAAATAGCCGAGCGCTATAATAATAAAAAAATATCGCAATACCTGTCTACAACATACATAAACAAAGCTTGTCTTTGAATATTTTTTTATCGTAAGTATACTGTCATAACATGATATATCTAGTATGATGTCACCTTAAATGCGATACGACGGAAGCTAACGGCATTTTATTTATGTCCGCTAGTGTGTCATAGATATTCCTTTCTATTCTTCTTTATATATACTTACACATACAGAATGATTCAGAACAAGGTATACTCGGCCTTAAAACTGCGCTTATTTAGCGTAATTGTATATATTGTATGTAGTCAGAATTTCGATACGTATATTTAAAAGAAGAATGTTCACAAAAGTCACAACCGTCATTTTGTTGAAAAAAATACTTTAAATTAAAATTCTTATTTCAAATAATGATGGATCTGGTTCAAGGCATAGTATACCCTTTTTAATTTATTCTGTGTAATAATATAGCTCTATGATACTGTACATTGAATAAGCAATTTTAGAAAAAAAAAGAAGGAAAAGGAGAATACATGGCATAGACATACCATTGTTGTGTGTGAAGTGTATATTATGAAATGGATTGGTTACCGCGGGATATCCGAAAAAACTATCTCTCAAAACTCAATACGATACTCAACACGATGATCGCTTGTTGTAGCTTACAGTTGCCAGGTAAATGTATACAATACGTACAAATTACATCCCGGTATAATAAAAATAAAAATAAAGTCCTCGCGGACACTGCTAGTCTTCTAATATTTAAAAAAAACTTAATCTATTAATACCTACCGCCTACAGTAGGTACGGAAATTAAGAAATTAAACTGCCTTTAAAATAATAACTAGTTCAATACATAGATTTGGTTAAATAATAATTGAATATAATGGTCTACTAACAGTTAAAATAATAGTTTAATTTACTCATGTTATCATATAACCCTATGATACAGTTATCAGCGAGTGGGTCGCTAATTAACTTACCCAGTTTTGTTATAGATTAATGTGGTAACATTGTTAGGTCTAACAATAATGTGTAATATCATAAATATCACTTTCCCCAATAAAACAAATCAAATTAATTTATATAAATAAAATAAAAACACCACATAAGTAGCTGAGTAGTAAGTGCGCGATGTTATTTACACATTTATTTTATACGGGATCGGAGTGAACATCTCAAAATATTTACACTATCTTTATTACACCTTGTAGCGACCTCATCAACCTCTCCACAAGCTGCACAGATGGCGCTGCAGTCAACATTCAGAACAAATGACGAAGCTCCATACAAGCCTGAAACGCGCTATGAGAGTTTTCGGAGCACATAACATATATACAAGACCCCGACAATAACCGTAGGGGCATAGCCAGGCATACCACCCGACTGGCTGGAAGACCTTCCCTTTAATCTGCTAATCACTACTAAATACCCATAGTGCTTATAAAATATTTATACAACGTTATTTTAACCGCCGGGTGATTGACTTCCACGATCAATTTTGGTAACAGCGTGCTTCGAAATAGTCTCCAACCGAGCACATGTTTGACAAACAAAAATACACTTTAAAACAACTCACTGGTGAATATGTAATTGACTACACATATGCGGTACAGAGAATTGCGATGAGAATTTGTAATGAAGACCATTCGACACCGTTTCCGAGTTAGCGATCGTGAAGTTATTGGCAGTTAATTCAGAGGTCAGTTAGTTTGGTCACGGATATAAAATAATGGTGCTCCCACACTGAGGTTTATTTATACCTTATACACAATTTGCTATTTACAGCTTAGGTATGAGACAAATAGATGGCCCAAACTAATTATGTCAAGTAAGTTGTAAATTGAATGGGGTTTATTAGCATATCGTTTAGGATTAGGATTAATTTTAATTTTAATTTTAAATAGGTACTTACTTACATACATTCATACTCATACTTATAATATTTATCCCTTCATTCTTATCATTCTGATTTTTGTAGCAATTTTACCCAAACCATACTAGCATTATATAACATTTTTTACTTAGTTAGTTTTTAGTTTTGTATTCGCAGAATAACAATGCAAGTGGTGTTTACCTTTAATTGGCTGTGCAATTAGCAAGATATTTTATTTAAGGTTAGCTTGTAAGTTTTATTGTAACAGTCGTTGGTAGACCTAAATGTAAAAAAAAAAAAAAAAAAAAAAAAAAAAAACGTGAATCATAGGCCATTAGTATTCCAAGTTAACTTGAGAGATGTGAAAGAAATTAGACAAGAAGAACAAATTTTCTCGGCAGCTTTATCTACAAGTTTTGACAGCTTCAATTACCGATCGACTGATCGTATCATTCCACCCACAGCAACGGGCCTAGCGCAAACTAAGTAGATCGATCGAAACGTTCAAAACTCAAACTAGAGGCACTGGAATACACCCATTAATAACTAGCGATTCTACGACTTTGTTACTTGACCTAGTGGGTTTTAGGACAAATGGGCAGAAACAATAATGCCGTGGGGAGAATCCGTCACGCGATGGATTGTTACTTGTTATTAATTAATTTTTATGTTTCTACGTTACCGACGTTTCGACAGGCGTGACAAAATGTTAACAATTAATTTTGTTTCAATGTGTTGTATTCGCGTAAATATAAGAAATCAGCGGTTAACAATTAGGAAGTCAAATAAATTTCTCTAAAAGTCAATAATCGACATCGGTGTCTATTTGTGCAGCATTCTCTAAATTTAAAATGCACTAAATTAAAAATAAATGTGTCATTTTCGTACACCAACTTAAATTCAAATTTAAAAAAAAAATATAATTTATATTTAAAATTAGAATACGTGAATGCAGCACAGAATCGACACGATTGTCTTTGGACAATTCGGTTGTTTATGGTAAATTGTAGATGCCATTCCAAGGAGACCTTTGTAATATAAAAAGGACGAGGAAGACGATGATGGAATCATGCATTTAGGTCACGGCAATCCGTCGGGCCTATCTAAATAGGGATATAATGATGAATTCCGTGCAATATGCAGACATGACATCAACTTGATACGTAATCAGCTGTTTGCCGACAACACGAATGACTGATGCCTTATGTTTGCCCTTGCTTCATTTAGGTATTTAGTTTAGTTATGTGAATTTATTTTCGTTATATTATGTTGTCTTTTTGTTATTTTTGTGTCATAAATACAAACAGTTAGAGCATAGAAGTTCCATAACAATTGCTTTGTTACTACCGTAAACGATTGTTAAAATTAAATTGTTTCTTGTAATAAGTGTTTAAACATTATTTTATTATTAACTAAGTCTCTTCCAAATCAAATTATTGTAAAAGAAATTTTGCTTCGGGATCTTATTATTTACGATTTTTACCTCTAATAACATTCTGCAGGTGTTACGGGCACACCTAAATTCGCACAGCAAACCAGAGTTGTCTATATTTTCCCAGATTTGTTTGTACGTTGTACCCCAGTATTCCAAGAACATTGTATTTTAAGTATTTGTCATAAACGGTCACGGCTTTTAGGAATCGTCTTCACTTATTAAATGTCGCGGTATTTTGAGTTGAATGCCAAGAAAAGTTGACATTCGTGCGTGCGAAATATCACAATTTCGCATAATTCCGCGGTCCGCAGAGGCGTCGCATAAATACTGCAGTGCAGTACGGAACTCGGTGTTGCCAATGATTTCTGAAGCCAGCATAGATTTGCCTATAAAATTATCATCACAACTAAAGTCTGACAGAAGATTTGCTTCAGAATTTATTTTCTCGTAACAACACAGTCCATTTACATGAGATTCAAATCGGAACGTACCTACTTATTTTTTTTTTCCCTAATGGCCTTTTTCCATTGAGTCAGGCTCGACGCGATTCTGCCAGTGTCGACGTAGTGGCGAAGACACGATGGAGATTGCTTGATCGGTTTTACTTTTGTCTTATTAGTTCTTGTTAAGGTTGGCCGGTTAGTGTAGTGGAAAGTATCTAAAACAACACATGATAAAATATACACACGGGATAGACGTCACAAGTAAATACAAAACAATACACAGTTAATGACAGTAAAATGTTATAATCTAATATTATATGTGGTTATATATTTAATTAAACGTTTAATAAAGGGTACCTATTATTTGAATAACAAAGCCGTTTGGAACTTAATGTTCAAGTAGGTATCGAGTGTCAATATCGATGCTAAAGGGTAGCGTGTGTGCTCTTGGAACAACACATGTGCCAAAAAAACGTGCAGCTCATAATTTGGCATATTATGGAACGTTACATGACCGTATGTTCCGTGCGTGTCCCTCCGACCACAATTTCATAAATTAAATAACAGTGCCAGGTCAGCATGCTTTCTCCATAACTATTCAATTACGTTACCGTGTTCCTGCTGGGCACATAGTTACACCCAATTTTAAAGCGAACAATATGTTATAAACAACAAATTTTATACAAATGGGGGGAAGAGGAACCCACCTCTGACCCTCGGCGTGTCAACTTTTCTAATTCTAAACCAAACACATTTGATCGATAATTAAAGAAGCCAGCAACACCGAACTCCTCTAAGATGTTAGTTGAAAAACTATATATTATTATGACAAATTTTATTTTAGTATATTGACGTAAAGTACGTTCATACCTACACAATAAATACTATTATGTAGGTATATTTAGTGATTAAGGAAAATGACACATATAAACATGATTTAATTAAATCAAATGCATGCAGTAATTTCAGTTTGTAGCTATACCTACAGAAGCGTTGACATAGGCGCGGGTCCACTCCGCATGGAATACGCCTTTAAATAATCATATCAGTACCTACTTAGCAGACAGAGTAAAAGTACCCTTATAATGTTGAATCTTCATTCTTATCAGCATATGTAATTAGTCTTCATTATATTGTTTATTTTCCCAAGACAATCATTAGTGTTTCCATAATGTCATTAACTTAACAATCTGTGTCCACATTGTTATTTCTTCATACAAGAGTTAGTTGTGATCGGTGAGGTTGGCTTAAATGTGAGTTTAACTTGTCAGCCATGGGCTACGGTGAAAGTGATAGATTTTTGTTGCATAGGATGAGTAAGATAGGGTAAGTGAATTGATTGTTGAATTCATTGTGTGTAATTTTTGATTGTTGAATTCATTGTGTGCAATTTTTGATTGTTGAATTCATTGTGTGCAATTTTTGATTGTTGAATTCATCGCGTGCAATTTTTGATTGTTGAATTCATTATGTGCAATTTTTGATTGTTGAATTCATCGTGTGTCTTTTTTTATTATTACGCGCACACATAAAATAGTTGCATACATATGTCGTACTTAATCCTTTATTGGCATTGTTCGACGGTCGACGCAACCGGCGACCCAAGGGCATTTCCTCGTTCAGCGAGTAGGTAGCTTCGAAAGTGCGGCCAGTGTCTTGGGAACGCTACCTCATGGGCCATTATTTTTACAGTTTTTGTAAATAGGCTTTCCTATTCTTTTTTTAATTTTAATTTGTGTTGTACATATTGTGTATATTTTTTTCATTTTAATACTTAATTAATGTATATAGTCGCGTGTAGGTACTTTTGGTAGATTCTTACACCTTTACACCTACTGGATATATTATCATAAAACCATCCATGAGTTCTTTCTATTTGATTTTTCGTTTATAATTTCGTTATCAGTCAAAGTACTTTATATATTCTCGGTCTTTGATCTTGGTTGAGGAAGTAACCACACTCAAATAAGTACTTTTATTTGTGCGAGAAAATATGTTATTTATTCTGACTTCTACTTCTCATTGAAATAAAACTAATTTTAAAGATTTTATCGCGTTTATATTATGTATATATTTTTACGTTCCCGACGTTTCTACTTCTCACTTAGTTGAAGGTTGAAATTAACTTTACATTTCGCGTCATAGATCATTATAATTGTGCCGCTCTGAAACCTGGTATTCCGAACTGAATGAACTGTCATTATATTGACTACTCCGGAGTCCCTTACAGCTTGCTTCAGAGTTTCTGTGCCCCTGAAGTAGGTAGGCTCTGAAGTAGGTGGCAAATGTCCATTGTTCGGAAAGCCTGTGCACGTTCATAGGTTGGTACACTACGAACAACGAGTCGTGAACCCGCGGAAGTTAGCGCCAAGTGGTTGCGCAGAATATAATTTACGAACCAAATGGCATCTTAGTTAGAGACTAGACATGCGCGAAAGTTCGCAAAACCTATTTTCGGAGGTGTCAGGACTGGTTTATACTACTATATAACCTGTGTGAATCAACCTGTATACTTATACGATTGTTGTGGTTGCCCCAGGCTCCTCCGGCCGGTGTCGGTGTCCGGCATCATGGAGCACGCTCTGCAGCACCGCGAGCGCGTGGGCGTGCAGGACTTCGTGCTGCTCGAGGACTACCTCTCCGAGGCGGCCTTCATCGACAACCTCAAGAAGCGATTCAACGAGAACAACATATATGTATGTATGACTTCGACTGACTTCGTATGTCTTATTAGCGCGGTTTGACGGCAAGCGTAATTTTATTCTGTTAACGCATGCTTATTAATGTAATCGTAAGAGTTTAATATCTGGCCCGCTCAGATTAGCTAACTCTGTGAGCTCTCGTCCGCAGAATCTACGTTCAGAAGCAGCGGCAGTTTAGTTAAAAAAATGTGCCTCAACAACTAACAAACAACAACTAAATACCCCAGTTCAAACTTTGATACTAGGACGTCAACCACCTCAGTCCTCCCGTGACCATCCTGTAAAGCAGCCGAAACGTCGGGAACGTAAAAACATAATTTCCGTAACATTAGTGTCATTTCAACTTGCCTTAATTTAAGAACTGACTAATTCACTAATGCCCTGCCTGCAGACGTACATTGGGAACGTGTTGATCTCCGTGAACCCGTACAAGCCGCTGCCCATCTACACGGAGGAGAAGACCAAGCTGTACTATAAGAAGGCGTTCTTCGAAGCGCCCCCCCACGTGTGAGTACACCCGATTTTTCAGATATTTTTCTCTGGGATTTCGTTACGTGAGAGGCTCTAGCTTCATTCGTTCCTGTGACTCGTAGGAGTGTTGTAGCTATATAAACTAGGTGCTTTATAGGACCATACATAAAGGATATTTTTTTGTAAGTACCAGTAGCGAAGGTTATTCGGATAGGGGATGCCGGGGAAAAAATCTTACCTGTAAGTGATTTAAATTCATTTACATAATGAATAAAAAACTTTAAAAAAATACTTAATTTGGTCTAGGTCTATCTCCCATTAAAAATAGATCATTATTCCATAGCAGAAAACAACCAAGATCGTGATGTGTGTGTGTGTGGTTTAAAAAAAAAATTTAAGCAATAGAATGCCGCCACCAACCGTATTACATTGATCTTCGCTACTGATAAGTATTAGGTAACTAATTTATGACATACTGAGAATGTTCGTAATATGATGCATAGTTTCTTTAAATGCAAGGTATATGCTATATAAAAGTATGTTATTGGAGCAAGTAGTGCGTCGAAGGTGGGGCAATGTGCTCTTCCTCTGTCGCACTCGTGCGCAGTGATTTGACGTCAGAAGACACAGGCCGAAAGGTCACTTTTGAATGCAATATATGCTTTCGTTCTTTATGATCGAAAACATTCAACAACATTTCTTTTATCATTCTTAGTTTTATAAGGTAATTATAAAGCATTAATTAATTATATAATTAACTTAATTATTAGTATACAATAATAAACACACGCATATTTCCTATTATAATCTATTAATGGGGCTAGCCAATGAGGATTGGAATTACTCATTTAACATATTATAAAAAAAAATACAGTGCCGTCTTTGTAAATTAAGATGAGCTGGAATATAATGTGTTTCCTCCCACGCAAATGAGATATAAAATGAATACATCTATGATTTAAAGTTTCGTTGATCTGATATAGCGCCATTGAAGTGAAGTGTGGGAGTTTAGATTTTAACCTTTATTGTTTAAGTTATTGGTCATCTATTCGATTATAATGCGTCTAAAGTATACAGGGTGTATGGAACGTGGTAATACAAAAAATAGAAATCATTTATGTCATGGATTATTTGGATGATAAAGCAGCCTGGGACTGATCGCTCTAATATCAATATTTATAATGTTAAAGTGTAGCGTGTGTGCGCCTCGCATGGCAACACACTGGAGCTTACTTTTTATTATTTTTTTTGTAAAAATAATGGTTAAAAAAAAAGACAAGCCCGCTGAGTTTCTTGCCGGATCTTCTCAGTTGAGGTCGCGTTCCGATCCGGTTGTAGTGTTAA
Source organism: Pheosia gnoma (assembly GCA_905404115.1). Classification (NCBI taxonomy): domain Eukaryota; kingdom Metazoa; phylum Arthropoda; class Insecta; order Lepidoptera; family Notodontidae; genus Pheosia; species Pheosia gnoma. The sequence continues at coordinate 1,363,791 of FR989907.1, forward strand.
GGAAAAAATGTAATGACAATTTGTAAGTGCCCCCGTAGGCCTATACGAAATAAACGATTTGACTTTGACTTTGACTTTGAAAAGTCATGGGTTACAAATGTTGTTATTTTTGAGCCCGCAATGTATTCAACGCGACAACAATGTAACGCTGCGCTTGATACCCGACGCGTGCGAGTGCCGAGCGCGGTCGAGCGCATCGAGTTTTAATTTACATTGCAGTTTTATGTCTAAATTTGTAATTATTTAATTCATGAAAAATATCGACGGAAAATTTCAACTACAGGCGGTCCAGAATCATGAGTTGAATCCATCGTACCAGTTTTCGTTACCAATCCACTTACACCCTGTATACAGAACCCGGCCGAGAATATAACACATAGCCTTTAGAAAGGACGAACGGGTACAGAGTGACAGAGACAACGCTCTACAAAACTGAAAAGCCGATGTGCATAGATATGTATGACAGGGTATTATATGTATTACTAGCTGTCCCGGCGAACTTCGTACCGCCTCAACATCAATTGATCAGTTATCGAGCGGGATGAAAAATGATTAAATTACTAAAATGACTATTAAAAAATAGGGGTTGGTGATAGAAGGGTGAGAATTTAGGGTTGTATGTATTTCAATGCCACATTATAAAAAAAAAAATATTTTTCAAAAAAAATATTTAGGAGTGGACGACCCTTATCACTTAGGGGTATGAAAAATAGATAGTAGCCAATTCTCAGACCTACTGAGAATTGGCGATATTGGCTTACTGCTGTAGCGATGAGCTCATGCCCGTATATGGACCATTAGTCATCTGCTCTACATTTCGACAAATCGCTTTTTGTGCCCTTCAGAGATAGAGTGCGGCTCGTAACACTCTTTATAGCTGTATCATTATTTATGTAGAGATAAAAATATTATTTACTTTAAACATATATATATATATATATATATATATATGTTTAAAGTAAATAATATTTTTATCTCATTTTATATATATATATATATATATATAGATAAGTAAGTGAGTGAGAGAGTTTGTTTATGTTGAACGAAAGAACAACGACAAATAATTTCATTTACATAATATAATCATAGTCTAGAAGTCACACAAGCTATATAGATATATTACAGTAAAATTGCTTTACAAAATATGATAGATATTACCGATACGATAACGCGGCTTAATCACAACTACAAAGCAATTTATTACGATATAATGAGACGATAATATACATACGCTATAAAAGATTAGTTAACACCGATTGTAACACTCAATTATTTATTATTTAACTTCTATCTTGACTATGGTATGTAGGTCTTAGATAATATATTTAAATTTTAATTTGTAACTAGGCTGTTTATACAAACTAAAGCTTGAAAAAGAAAATCAACTACACTTTACTGTAGGTATATTTATAATACGTATCTAAATTCATTGAGAAATTGCCATTACTCGTAAGTAATAAGTTACAAAGTAAGTTACATACAGTGTTGGTACCGTTATCAGTTGGCACCTAATTGCTGGGAAGATAATGGGCCGTTATCGGCAATCGATAAGCGTATACAATAGCTATTGTAGATCGCTACGTGCTGCTAACATGTATGTTATAATAATATGCAGTTGTTGTGTACGATTCAGACTGTTACAAAGATGATCAACAACTATTATATTGAGATGTTGCAGAAGGCTCAAGGGAGCGTTCAAGTATTACGTAACGAGTTTGGGGGATGGGGGGGGGGGGATTCTTCTGAAACGTTACGGCGGGAGGGGGGGGGGTTTGAACTACGCGTTACGTAACATTGTTTTAACCCTTCGGAACGGTCGGGTAGAGACTTTAAGTTTTACTAGGGGAGGACGGGGGGGGTAAAGAAAAACGTTACGGCGCGTTACATGGGGGGAGAGGGGAGGGATCTAAAATCTCCAAAAATTGCGTTACGTAATACTTGAACGCTCCCCAATGTATTGAGAAATATAAGTGCTACTAGAATTAAAGTAGAGCTAGTTGAATTCTTAGAGTACCTACCAGCGAATTAAATATCCAAAAGCATAAAAAAAAACACCCGAATACGTTCTCAAGTGTAACTCAAATTAGAGGGCTGCTTAATTTAAATGTCTCATACCAACGCAAGCTTAAAAATGAAAACTCTAGCATTGGACTTAAATATTTGAGAATTCAGTAAGTGAATTTGTAAACCTCTAATTTCTTACTAGGTATGCAGGGAGCCTAGTAAGATACTAGTGGACTTCAAATTCATGGTTTTTTTTATAATAGTGTGAATTTATTTCATTTGTTATCGCTATTAAATAATCGGCAAAATACCCACTAATTTGTGGGTGAGGCGATATTTCATCTTATTGCATGGCATTTCATTACGAAATACAGGACAAAAATACGTACAAAATCCCGGCGCTTGCGACATCTTAGTACCATTTTTTTTTTTTTTTTTTTATTACCTTATAGGCAAGTATTTGATCTCAATCTCACCTGATGGTAAGTGACGATGAGATCTACGATGGAGCATACTTGCCTAGGTAGGATGGCGGCAGTAGACAGAGACGCTACATTCACTAGGCACATGCAGCGCAACTGATCTGACCCGCCATCCATGAATGGCAACACTGAACATCATGCCGGAACACGGCTACGCCGCTTGGCGACATGGCTTTGTTCAGTGGGTGGTGACTAGCCACGGCCGAAGCCTACCACCAGTAAAAAGTACCTAGTTAAAAGTGTCAACAGCATCATTAAAGCCATGTCTGTTTGCAGCTTCGCGATCGCAGATAACGCTTACCGGTCGTTGGTGTACGAGCACAGAGAACAGTGCATCCTCATCTCAGGTAAGATAACACTGTAATAATAAGAACATATCTCTCCCAAGTAACTAGGCAAAACTAACTAACTCATCTCAGGTAAGATAACACTGTAATAATAAGAACATATCTCTCCCAAGTAACTAGGCAAAACTAACTAACTCATCTCAGGTAAGATAACACTGTAATAATAAGAACATATCTCTCCCAAGTAACTAGGCAAAACTAACTAACTCATCTCAGGTAAGATAACACTGTAATAATAAGAACATATCTCTCCCAAGTAACTAGGCAAAACTAACTAACTCATCTCAGGTAAGATAACACTGTAATAATAAGAACATATCTCTCCCAAGTAACTAGGCAAAACTAACTAACTCATCTCAGGTAAGATAACACTGTAATAATAAGAACATATCTCTCCCAAGTAACTAGGCAAAACTAACTAACTCATCTCAGGTAAGATAACACTGTAATAATAAGAACATATCTCTCCCAAGTAACTAGGCAAAACTAACTAACTCATCTCAGGTAAGATAACACTGTAATAATAAGAACATATCTCTCCCAAGTAACTAGGCAAAACTAACTAACTCATCTCAGGTAAGATAACACTGTAATAATAAGAACATATCTCTCCCAAGTAACTAGGCAAAACTAACTAACTCATCTCAGGTAAGATAACACTGTAATAATAAGAACATATCTCTCCCAAGTAACTAGGCAAAACTAACTAACTCATCTCAGGTAAGATAACACTGTAATAATAAGAACATATCTCTCCCAAGTAACTAGGCAAAAACTTTTTTTATCAAGAAGCTTTATCTAACTTTTGTATGTATGCTGTCCCTTTCACGAAACTTATCGTGATATAGAAAAAAATATACAAGGTGCTTACTATGGAAATGTAGAAAATCGTGGTATCCTATAAATAATAATGTAATATGCTTCTGAAGTGACACGTCATCATATATTTTTGTGAATAGGTAGAGTAGCATTACTCACGCCCCCGTATATGGAATATGTTGTGCATCGTAGGTATCTGACTATATAGAATATTTCGATAGCCACCGTCGTCCCCATACGCTTATCTTCTCATTCATAAACTAGCTGTTACCCGCGACTTCGTCCGCGTGGTATTTAATAAAGACAACCGTTGGCAACAGCCTGCTCGCGCGTTCTGAGCCCGCGGGACGCATTGCAGGTTGTTGCTATCAAACTTAATCAGGCGTAGCGCTACAACATTGGTTTAAATTTTTTTGTGAGATCCCATTTATTTTTCTAAAATAAAAATAGCCTAAGTTACTCCTTGTTACATCAGCTATCTGCCAGTGAAAGTCCCGTCAAAATCGGTTCAGCCATTTCAGAGATTAGCCGGCACAAACAGACAGACAAACAGACAGACAGACAAAATTTTTAAAAAATGTTGTTTTGGTATAGCTACTGTATATAGATCCAAATGCACTTAGTAAAAAGCGGTTATTTTACTATTACAAACAGACACTCCAATTTTATTTATATGTATAGATGATCGTTTACCCTATCAATCGGTTGTCGATTTACTATTTGTTTCAATTTAACGAAATACATTCGTCGCCCACACATCTTGCCACAATAATTAGTAGTTAACATGTATTAAAGTATACCTACAATTAAGTACGATTTGTCTTATTAACAGGCGAATCGGGCTCCGGGAAAACTGAAGCGTCAAAGAAGGTTTTAGAATATATAGCGGCGAGAACGAACCATCTACTCAATGTAGAGACTGTTAAAGACAAACTTCTTCAAAGCAACCCCTTGCTCGAAGCGTTTGGTAACGCCAAGACCCACCGCAACGACAACTCCAGCCGTTTCGGCAAGTACATGGACATCCAGTTCAATTACGAGGGTGCGCCGGAGGGGGGGCATATCTTGAACTACCTCCTGGAGAAGTCCAGGGTGGTGAGCCAGATGTCGGGGGAGAGGAACTTCCACATCTTCTATCAGCTGCTGGCGGGTGGGGACCAGAAGTTGATGAGTAAACTGAAGCTGCAAGCAAGGCCGGAGGCTTACAGATATACTACTGATATGGTAAGATAGAGCCAGACGCAAAATAATCTCGTGTTTCTTCTTTAAACTATGATAATCGTGATGCAACTTTAGTTAAAATCATTCATTACTTCCACATTCTTCTACTCCAATGCTTCGTGCCACTAAAGTTGCCTTAGGTGTTCCTTTGCAACCGAATTTTAAACCAAAAAATCGAGTTAACGGTGAAGGAAAACATCGTGAGAAAACCTGCTTGTCAGAGAGAGCCTCTCGAAAGACGTGTGAAGTCCACCAACCCGCATTGGGTCGGCGTAGTAGACGAAGGCTAATTTCTCCTCGTATTGATGGGAGGCCCGTGGCCAACAGTGTGATATTGAAAAGGCCTGGTATTATTTATTATTAGATTAAAAGTGAGCTTGTGTCTAATTTCGTACTCTACTCAACATAAGGGGTGAATTTAAGTTAAAGAAAAAATAAAAAATGATGAATAATGAAGATGTTGTCCAATTTCTCTGTGAAATACCATTTTAAACTTACTTAGTTCGTTATAGATCAATTGTTTAGTTTAAAATTTGTAAGAAATCAAAGTATTTTCTGAACAGTCTTTCCAAAGTTTACAGCGTTCGTTGGTTGCTATATTAAGATAAAACCTATTCAAACACTGATTTGTCCACAGAACGTCCAACCGAGTCAAAGAAGCAGCGACGCGTCGCAGTTCAGCACGGTCCAGGAAGCCATGAAGGTGATCGAGATCGGGCAGTCCGAGCAGACGGAAATCTTCGAGATTGTAGCCAGCGTGCTGCATCTTGGCAACGCCAAGTTCGTGCAGAACGACAAGGGTTATGCTGAACTACTGTTCCATGACACGAACACTTCGAATGTTGCTGATGTAAGTACTCATGGGATGGGCGCAGTCTTTGTAGGGTAGGAGGCCACTTGCTTCTTCGCCTGGCTTCCAGGATTATAGTTAAATAATCTTGGCGAGCTTGTAATTTTTTTAGTTAGATTATTAAAATACGTGTAAGTTACAATTGTAAGCGCACACGAAAATCTGCAGCGTTAAGTTAAGTTAGACATGTCACTATAGAGAAGAACAACAATTAATTACGTAATCAACCCATTTAACTATCTAAAGCTTATGAACTCGCACCCACACACTACTTACTTACTATCTAGTAGGTATTATAACCTTCCACAATTTAATTTTGTACAAACCATTTTACACAATATTTTAAGTTAGATCTGTTTATTTTATTAACATCGAGTTGGTGTGCCGCAAGGTCCGTAACTATGCCCATTGTTCTTTAATTTGTTTATGTAAATACACAACACTATTAGAGCTATTGTCCGCCGAATACAAGCTGCTGACGTCAGAGACCTCACTTCTAGTTCAATTTAGTGATGTTTTTTTTTTACAACGCCCCACTTGTACAACTTGTTTGAGATTTGGATCTTTGTAAGTATTATGACAAACTGGTATTATAGTTTGTCAGAAGTTACAGACTTGCCAAATCTGGAAAATAGATATCGTTATTTCAACGGCTTCAAAGGCGGAAGCCCTAACACACACACACACACACTTAACTTTGTGCGATTTTCATAGTCATAATTTTATGGTAGGTATTGGTTTTAATTTAAAGTCTAATATTTTAATGCAATAGTCACGCATGCTCTCTACGAGTGTCTATCTTTATCTATGATCTATCATCTATCATAATAATATCAGCGGCATATATTAAAATTATGATATTTATTCATCGTTATATGTTTTACATACTGGTTAACGCAATGACTCTGTTATCAAACGCGGAAAATAATTTTGTTGCACATTTTAGGCAACAGGAAATAATATTGTAATATCATGTTGCGTTGTTTCCTTGTTTCGAAATTTATATACTTTTTATTCAATTAAGTTGAGCAATATATCGTTACACCAATACATAGACTAAATTAAGCCAGGCATGTTTTATAAAAGAATATATATCTGACCTTAGCTGAATACGAAAATATAATTTCCAAACTTAGCGCCCAGCCTTTTTAACCTTACCCCTTTTTTCATTCAAACTTAAAATACAAATCTAGGAAAATATTCTTGTAATTACACCAGAAAACTACATATTAATAAATATACTTTGCTTTCACTTCACTTTGCTTAAATTCAAAGGCTACTCTTGACCAAAATTCTACATACATTTCCTAGGAACATTAACGCTATGTGAGCAGACAACACTATTATACAATAAACAAAATAATACTCAAGCAATACTTATCTCGTTTATTTAAAAACTCGTTCAGAATCATTGAAACTATTGTATATATATATATATATATATTCAAACATTATATATTGAAACTATATAACTACCCATTTACAGTAGGTTTTATATAAAAGAACATTGTAAAATTAGAGAATAATTGCTTTGGCGTGATTGAAAATAAGCAAAAGACTAACACGGTCGTCGTTTGTACATTAAATCTAATAAGTAGTAAGCGCCCGAAAGCCTTTCAAGTGAAAATGAATTCAGTTTTCAACAAGCCAAGGTACAACGTGAATTGCTGTCCTTACCTTCACATCCTCTTTCCAGCTCTTAAAAGTAGACGCGACAAAGCTCCGCGAAGCCCTCACTAGTCGGACCATCGAAGCCCGCGGAGACGTGGTCACCACGCCCTTGGACCTGGAACAGGCGCATTACGCAAGGGACGCCCTCGCCAAGGCCATGTACGACAAACACTTCAGTTGGCTGGTGTCGAGGCTCAACGCTTCCTTGGTGCCGAAGGACAAGGACGCCTTCTCGTCTGTCATCGGAATTCTGGACATTTATGGATTCGAAATCTTCCCAAAGAATAGGTAAGTTTAATACGTAGTGTAAGTAGATACTATCAAAGATAATGTTGACCCTTTAAACAAGCATTCATTTAACTCACCCTTGTAATATGTTATTAAAAAGCTACTTAATATTTATAATAAGTGTAAAAAATTTGGTCCATGCGGTAGCGTGCCCAAGATGCTCGCCGCATTTCCTTGGTGAATAGCCAGAGCTACTCGTTGAGCGAGTATTAAAAGTAGTATTAAGAGTATTAAATTTAGTCTAGCTTCTATAGTTTGAACGACTCCCAATGAAACTGAAATTTTGCACAAACATATGGTTCTACGTATAGAACAATATAATGCTACTATTGGTCTGGTCTGGTGATGTAGCTAAGTCAAGTTTAATTGGTATATCCAGTTTCGAGCAGTTCTGCATCAACTTCTGCAACGAGAAGCTGCAGCAGCTGTTCATCGAGCTGACGCTGAAGCAGGAGCAGGAGGAGTATCTGCGCGAGGGCATCGAGTGGGAGCCCGTGGAGTACTTCAACAACATCGTCATCTGCGACCTCATTGAAGCCAGGCACACCGGTATTGCGGCAATGATCATTTTAGACCACACCTTTTTGATTTGATTCGTATGGAAATATTACTGTGGAAATAAAAGTCAAAACAGCGTGGGGATATATTAAACTCTTTTAAAGTTATTTCTAAAAACATTGCTTTGAAATTCTTGAAGCACTGAAATATTTTTTCTATTATAAATTTGCAGCAGTAAATTAGTAAGGAATTTAACACTCATCAGTCCAAATCAGTCAAAATTTCGATACACATCCCCACCGTTTTTGAAGTCGCTCAAACATTATTACAGTCGTAGGCCCACAATAGGTCACTTCAGACTACTTATTAGGGTGTGCCCCTGGAATACCAGATTTTAGCTCTAATGCTATCAGAAAGGGTTATAATAATGATCCTCATTTTGAATAGAGCCCGTGTAGGTCCACAAAAGTCTACAAATACGCTTGTTCAGGGTATAAATGTAGATAAAATAATAAACCAAATTTTCGTCTAGGTATCATCGCTCTTCTGGACGATGAGTGCCTGCGGCCGGGCGACGTGAATGACCTTAGCTTCCTGGAGAAGCTGTCGCAGCGCTTGGATGGCCACCCGCACTATAAGTCCCACCGCAGATCCGACATCAAGACGCAGAAGATCATGGGCCGAGATGTGAGTACTTGCTGTCTGCATATCTGCAAATAATATTTCATTACCTAATTTTTTATGCCAAGGACTTTGACAAATGCTTCATAGAAATCAATTCCAGCAAAATTGTTCTGGTCTAGAATACTAGTTGGCACTTAGCGCGACGATTGACATCCCTTTGGCCATGACCATTAAGCCTGATAGAAAAGTATAAGATTGTCTACTTATCATCATAGGCATCTTAAAAGTTTATATCATGAAGAGTCTGATAACTAGTGTTGCTAAGTGTGGGACCGTATAGTTGGTGTGTTCGTCTGGCGATATTTATTTGTTTATATTTATTATATCCTACAGGAGTTCTGTCTAGTCCACTACGCGGGTGAAGTGACGTACACAGTCCGCACCTTCATGGAGAAGAACAACGACCTGCTGTTCCGTGACATCCAGGCCGTCATGGCATCCAGCGGGAACACCATCGTCGCTAGCTGCTTCAAGGTTAGTGCTGAGTTATTGAAACGAATTTGAGTTGAATGATAACTACTTTTCTAGGGACCTATTTGTTATTTCGCTTTCGACTTATCACCACTCTTGGCGCAGAATGTAGTCAAAGTCAGAGTCAAAGTCAAATCGTTTATTTCGTATAGGCCTACGGGGGCACTTACAAATTGTCATTAACATTTTGTATTTTAACTCTACAACCCTGCGACCCTGATGCCTGTACCGAGGTTCTCGGGTTCGAATCCCGGTAGGGGTAAACATTGTGCGATTAACGAATCCTTGGCTTTCCTGCCATTTTTGCCATATCATCATTCCATGTTGGTAGTGGCACAGAGCGATTAACTTCTGCTCTCTCGAAAACCCAATTAGTAGGTAGTCCTATTAATTGGGTTTTGGTTATCCCTGGTAATCTAAGGGTAAGACGATCTGTCGGAGTATTTCATGCTTCTGTCTGCCTGATATGACCATCAGAGCTATAAAAAAACATCCGGGACCGCCAGCTTCACGTGCCCTCCGAAGCACGGTCAGATGTTTTAATTCGGTCACCCATCCAAGGCCTTTAACCAATTAGCCTACAACCTCCTCAATTTGCTACTAAGTAGTTTCTAATAATATTCCATTACCTTAAGGACTTGAATCGCGCAAGCAAGAAACGGCCGGAGACGGCCATAACTCAGTTCAAGAACTCTCTGAACGAGCTCATCAAGATTCTGAGCAGCAAGGAGCCCTCTTATATCAGATGCATCAAGCCCAACGACTTCAAGGCACCCAGTAAGTATTTTGCAATACCTCTCTCAAATTCAAATCCAAAACTTTTATTTAGCTGTTATCCGCGACTTCGTCCGCGTGGTATTTAACAAAAACCGGACGAAGTCGCGGGTAACAGTTAGTCTAAAATAAAAGTAGCCTAAGCTACTCCTTGTTACATCAGCTATCTGCCAGTGAAAGTCCCTTCAAAATCGGTCCAGCCATTTCAGAGATTAGCCGGAACAAACAGACTGACAGTTTTAATATTACAAACAGACACTCCAATTTAATTTATTTGTATAGATAGGCCTAAGGGAGCACTTACTAATTGTCATTTTACATTATTTTTCTGAGCTCTACAACCGGATCGGAATGCGACCGCAACTGACAAGATTCGGCCAGACAAAGCGGGCTTCACTTTTTTTTACAAAATATTTTATTTTAACCGTTATGTTTATTATAAAATATGTTTTTGCTCCAGTGTTTTGCCATGCGAGCCACATACACGCTACACTTTGGCGTCTAATATGCATATATAATGACGCTAGATATTTGCACGATCATGTGATGTGAAATAGGGAATTACAGTTACGAGAATACAATGTATTGCTCAAAAATGTAAAAGATCTTTTAAAAAAAAAAGAACACCCATGGAGTTTCTTGCCCGTTCTTCTCCATAGGAACGGCGGCATTCCGAACGGGTGGTAACGTAGTAGCATAGTATTTTGTAACTTTTGACGATTCATAAGTTCTGTACTTAATGGTCTACGTGAATAAAAAAAAATCTGATTCTAATTCTGAGAAACATACGATGAATACTAACCTCCAATAAGATGTTTTCTGTAACCAAGGCCCTTGTTACAGTGCAATTCGACGAGAAACTGATCTCTCACCAGGTGAAGTACCTCGGTCTGATGGAGAACCTGCGCGTGCGCCGCGCCGGCTTCGCTTACAGACGCACTTACGATGCGTTCCTGGAGAGGTCTGTACTCTGGAGTCTCTTAACGCATGTATTCAATGTTTAGTAAGAAACTATGCTTGCCATATTATGACACGAAACGGCCATACTTCTCGCTTTCACTTTCTCCACAGAGCTGAAGTAATGTGGAAACGAGACAACAGATATTTCTTAGTCGATCGTCTTTTACTAATAGTCGCTCCATGGCCACTCCGATAGATGGATTGGCCATGAGACGACGATTATAAGTACAAAATAAGACTGTCACTTAGTTGCAAGGCCGTAGGCAGATGGGGGGGGGGGGGCATTTTGGGGATTCAAACCCCTCCGAAATGCCTTAGCTAATCCAACGTTTTATACATACGTACTTTCTGAAATATTGAGTCTTCGGATTGTTGTTATTTTTACTTATTGTCACTAGTGCAAAGCTCGACCCCCCCCCCCCCCCCCCCCATGTATGTTGAATATGCTGAATACTGCCGAAGCCGCAATTCGGCCATAACGGGAACACTATCAGACGGATTTAAATTAAACTTGGAATCGTAATAGCTTGACGCATATACACTACTTTTTGTCCAGGCAAATGGAAAGGTTTCCACCGAATAACCAAAAGACAAGAAAGAATGAATAGAAAATGCGTATTTATTCTGGGCATAACACTTAGTCCTCGTTACTTCACGATGTCTCTTATTATATGATGAAACATATATTATCTGCGACCAGATACAAGTGTCTGAGCAGTGACACGTGGCCAAACTACCGCGGCCCCTCCCGGGACGGCGTCCAGAAGCTGGTGGAGGCGCTCAACTATGACCGGGAAGACTACAGGATGGGCAAGTGAGTTACATCGGACTTATAGTCGAATTTATGGAAGTCTTCTGATTTTCTCGCTAGAATCTGCGTTAAAACGACACGTTCTTTCAAACTCGATTGTAGTCTGCGGAATTAAACGCGCGAAAACTCGCAGGCGCAATCGCGAGTTGTCGATTGCACTCTGTTTTTGTTCAAAGTCAAAGGGAGCGTTCAAGTATTACGTAACGTAATTTTTGGAGATTTCTGACCGTTACGTAATACTTGAATGCTCCCAAAATTTCTGAAAGTTCAGCGTCTTTATTTAAATGCTAATCACGTGAGATTCTCTGCTGGAAACTTTCACTTACGCATCTGGGTGGGCTTTCGTGTTATCCTAAAATTGATCGTTACTTACGCGCTCTTTCCTGCGCGACAGCCGATTCACGCGGTAAAGAGTGTCCTTACGTGTAAAAGCGTCTGACCTAACTTCAAATAGAAAGGGATTTAACTCATATCCTTAATCAATATTGATGATTCCCAGCACAAAAATCTTCATTCGCTTCCCGAAGACCCTCTTCGAGACGGAAGACGCATACCAGATCAAGAAGAACGACATCGCGACTATCATCCAGAGCCGCTGGCGCGGGTACTGGCAGCGGAAGAAGTATCTGGAGATGCGGCGCGCCGCCATCGTCATCCAGAAGTGGGTGCGAAGGTTCCTGGCGCAGAGGTTGGCACAGAGGAGGCGAAAGGCCGCGCAGGTCATCAGGTCATTTATACAAGGTAATATAAGTTTTTTTTTTTATTTATGTACAGTCAATCTCACTAATATTATAAATGTGATAGTTTGGATGGATGGATGGACGGATGGATGGATGGATGTTACTCAATCACGCCAGAACGGCTGAACGGATCTGGATGAAATTTGGCACAGAGATGGATTATAGTCTGGTATAGCACATAGGCTACTTTTTATCCCGGTAAAATGTATAGTTCCCGTGGGTAACACCGCGAGGTGCAGCTAGTAGGTAGATACATTAGCACTATATGACATGTACGATCAAAATAAAATCGACACACCACATCACCTTTTATCATCAATTTGATCACCTCCAGGCTTCATCACTCGCAACGGTCCAGAGACGCCTGAAAACCGTCGCTTCCTCGGCATCGCCAAGGTGCACTGGCTGAAGCGGCTGTCGAGGCTGCTGCCCACCAAGATCCTCGACCTGAGCTGGCCGAGCTGCCCCGCCACCTGCCAGGAAGCCTCGCGCGAGCTGCACCGCCTGCACAGAGCGCATCTCTCGAGGAAGTACCGGCTTGCGCTCACGCCGCCGGACAAGAAGCAGTTCGAGCTGAAGGTGCTGGCTGAGAGGATGTTCAAGGGTGAGTCTCTATAAAAATGGCGTTTTAAAATGTTCATCCCTCGGCTTACGATAGGTATATAAAAATACTGATACAAAATTAACTTTTTGAAAACAATGGGACATTTCCGGGGAACAAAATGAGCCGCATAATCTGAGGCAGCCTTTCCCAAAGTGGGCGATAACGCCCCCTTGTGGGCGCTGCAGGCCTAAAGGGGGGCCCAAAGTAAGAGACCCAGAAAAAAATGGAGGCGTTGTGTAGAGGCTTACTATAATTAATTTAATTTGAAGTTATAGTGGTTTTTAAGTAGGTGAAAAAATAGTGCATCCTCAAAGTGGGCAGTAGACAAAATAAGTTTGGGAACCCCTGATCTAAGGCGTCACCATTCTGTGTTAGATAACCTGTCCAGTAATAATGTTGATATGCTTACTTACTGTTTTGCATTCCCGGGATAAAAAGTATATTAAATTGTGACCCGGGTGGGTGTGGTAATATACTTGCACATTATAAGGACTGGCCAACATCAGCAATAAATTAGATATTTAGTATCTCATTTTGGAACTGTTGTGAGGAAGAATATCAAAGAACTGTTTGGTCTCTGTGGTGGTCAGAGATCTGGGAATCAAAGTACCTAATGTATGTACATATGTAATAGCAAGTGATTGATTTATGTACCAGGCAAGAAGAACAGCTACCCAACCAGCATCAGGGACCGGTTCGTGGAAGACCGCCTCACCGCGGAGCACCAGACGCTAAGGAACACCTTCATGGCGTCACCTGCCTGGCCTACTGGGGAGCAGCTCATTGTAAGTACACCTACTATAGGGAGCGTTCAAGTATTACGTAACGAATTTGGGGGAGGGTGGGGGGGGGGGGGGGTCTTCTGAAACGTGACGATGCGACCTTATAGTTGGTGTGTTTGTCTGGCGATATTATTTCCATGCATACAAGTATAATTAGCGAAATAAAAGTCAATATTCAATACATAAGGGGCGCCAAGGTTTGTCTACGAGTTCTAGTTGTCAAGTTGTTGAACTGTCGAGCTGGCTTTCGACCTAATAATAAAATATTCCGTCTCTGTCTTCAGTACTCGTGTGAGGCTGTGAAGTACGACCGTCGAGGTTACAAGCCTCGCGAGCGCGCGCTGCTGGCCTCGGACCAGGCGCTGTACGTGCTGGACGCGAGCGGCCGCAAGACGTACAAGCTGAAGCACCGCCTGCCGCTCGACAAGCTGCGCGTCGTCGTCACCAACGAGACGGACACGCTCATACTCATCAAGATACCGCAGGAGCTTAAGAAGGACAAGGTGAGTCATATTGGTAACTAGATGCGCCCCGCGGTGTGACCCGCGATTAAAAAGTTACAAAATTACATTTTTCGACCCCCCTCCTGCCACTTACCTATGCAAAAAATCATGTCGATCCTTTGCTCTATGTAAAATTAAAACAAATCTATCCCACGGGAACCATACATTTTAGCGCTATGTGCTATTCCAGACTATAATCTAACTCTGTGCCGAATTTCATCCAGATCCGTTCAGCCGTTTGGGCGGGAAAGAGTAACAAACATCCATCCATCCATCCATCTATCCATCCATCCATCCAAACTTTCACATTTATAATATTAGTATAGATTTAAATAAAGATAGTTTACAAAAAATCTCAATTATCATTTGGTTGCTGACAAAATTTATTCTTTACATGCGACAGATCGAAATTCTGACCTTACATATCACAACAAACGCGCTAAAGAAACGCAGGTTCAAAGATTAGTATACCCGTTCTCAATCTGTCTGTATTTAGAGTATACTGGAAACCGATCTCAAAACAAGTTCAGGATTAATGCTGTGGAGAAGGCTTTTTTAATAAACCATTTTAATTTCTCACAGGGCGACCTGATCATCTCCGTGGATTACCTGGTGGAGGCGCTAACCATCGTGACCGACTATACTAAGAAGCCAGAGCTCATTGAAATCGTTGACACCAGAACGTGAGTACACATATACACACAGCGGGTCTAGTAGGAGTTTAGGTCCTACATTTCCAGTAACGCCACAAGTTTTCGCTATGGCGCGCTACTGAAAAAAAATACATATAAGTATGGTTTGGTAAGCTGTTCATGAACTCGTAATGGCCGCTCTGTATGCAGAGGAGATTTGTGAAGGATAATAGGATTTATTTCCATGAAATTAGGGAAAATCGCAGTAGCTCCATCTAGTGTTCCCGACACGCTTACTTAAACGGACACTAGATGGCGCTAGCAATAGTGTAGCAATTAGGAAAAATCGTAGGTATGTAAGTCGTATATTATATATTTATTTTGTCGGAATAATGCCCGACATGCAGAAAAATAATACATATTTTCATGAGATTCTTACATGAGCACACCTACCTTGTATGTACCTAATAGTGTTCCACTCTTGGTAGATGAAGCAAAGTTAATCTTCTGATAGTCTACTTTTCCTTCCATTCAGACTAAACGATTTTGGTTATGGTAAGTCCGGCTGTTTCCCAGCACTTTCTTTCCACTCTTCTTTATTACTATTATTTTTCTGTATGCACTAAAACACCCAATTTAGGCAATTTAAATTATCTTTTTTTTCTTATTGACTACCTAATATGTCAAAGGATTAGCCCAATGGATGCGCAAGCGTTGCGCCAATCGCGCCACCTCGTCTCACTATTCGCTCGCGTCATTATTTACAGTCGCACGCGACGCTCCCAACGCGCGCGGGACTTGTGATTCAATCCCATCGCCGTCATAGACACAACGTTGGGGTAAACTTATTATTCGGTGCGGAAATTAATTTTCCTTTGAACTATTTCAGCATCGCTCACAACCTCGTGAACGGCAAGCAGGGAGGCACCATCGAGGTGACCAACGGCCCGCAGCCCGCCATACAGCGCGCCAAGAGTGGCAACCTGCTCGTTGTGAGTACTTGCACATGGAGCCTTTTCTTTGATATTCTTCCTCACAACTTTTTTGACGTCTTCGAGTGGAATAGTTAGGCCATTATGCCACAGCTACTGAGCCCTTATGTCATGTCAGATGTGTGCGTGTCACCTATGTGTGCTTTTAATCATAGTTAACTATGTGGGTCATTATACCGAATATACCCATGTGGGCTATTAGGACACCGTTACCCATGAGGGCTTTTATGGCACAGTTACCCATATGGAATATTAGGACACAGTTACCCATGTGGGCCCTTATGTCAGTGAGCGAAGTGGGCTTTTTGTGGATATCATAGATACCCAAGCGGGCTTTTGTCATAGTTACCTATATGTGATATTATATCAAAGTTACCTAAATGGGCTATCACGTTCTAGTTACCCATGTGGGCTATGATGACATAGTCACGCATGTGTTTGCTTGCTAACACTGGCAAGAATGTTTGTTGTGGATAGAGACCTCTCCTCAATTAATTCCGGCTTAGTACGCTGGCCCAGTGCGTGTTGGAGGATTCAGAATTATTGCCTTGGCTACGCTAGCGTTAAACCACTGAAGCTTTCAATATTTTGAAACTGAACACCTTATTTATGATTAATTATTTACATGTTTTTCAGGTTGCATCACCATGAGGTAACCATTATTCCTGCAGCACGAAAAATAAAATCCACAACGAAGTTTCCGTTACTATACAAATTAGTTGAACAATTCCATTTTTTTTATTTTGTATTTATTTATTACAATGTAGTTTGGTTAGTATTTGAGCTTGCTTGGCTAATGCCGAGTATTACTACCATTGGTTACATTTAAGATTACGTTACATTTTTCATAATTTTGTAAGTAGGTACTTAAATATTTATTTCTGATTAAGTAGGTATATTTTGTTGATTATAGTCAAGTATTGAGTTATTCATATTCAGAACATATGGGACATTGTATGTATGTTTGGATCTTAACAAAGCTTGTCTGCAGCATCATAAAGAGGTCCTTGTGTGGCCGTTTGGAAGTTAATGACGGTACCTACCTAATTTATAATATACATAAAGTTACCCTAACTTTAAGTAGTTAGTTAGGGCTCATATAGTATACGAAACTAATACTTGACTATAATATATCACTCAATCACGGCGATTTTTTTACATATTAAATAATGTTTTTCTATTATATTTTTTATTCGACGAACTTAATATACTAACTAAAGCAATGTTCATAATGAATTAGTTTTATGAAATATAGTTTATTTGCGTATTTAATGTGATAATTTCTATTGAGATTTTCGTACAAAGTACTTAGTATTTTTATATTATGCCATACATGTTAGGTGTCATAAGAAATGTGTCAATTATTTATAAATAATTTTCAGTGTAAGGTGAAATTTACAAAAACAAATTATATTTCGACCAAAGGAAAAAAAAACGGTGTTTGGATACAGAAGATATCCTTTCTAAAAAAAGTTGTGTAAATTATGTCTATGCCAACCCATTTTTTTTAAATTACTTGACACATTTCAAGTGTATTATTGTGTAAGCTGAATCAAAGGTGCCTCAAATGAAATCAGGACAGATTTTTATTCAAATTTCTTCTGGTCGTTTGTAGATTTTTATTACTGAAGTAGGTTCGTCATACGCTAGTCCATACTATGACGAATTACTGAAGGATATAGTGGACCATAGACATAGTTAATGGTACAGGCAAAACTACGGCAGAAACGGAGTACTTATACCTATTAGAACTAAGTACTACAAGTTCATGTGTATATAGAGTTGCAAATTGCCTAGAATTGAAAACTTATTTTTCTATGTGCAAAATGAGTTCCAAGAATTGATAGCGTTGCCAGTTTCAAGAGTATGATGGGTTGTGTAAAATCGCTACTTTACCAAGTTGGAAGCATTTAGCTATTATATGGATACCGCTTCTGCTGTTCAGTGAAATCCGAAATAGTTTAGGTCATATTTAGGTACGGAGAGTGCCTTATTATGTAAGTCAATTAGTTCATTAGCAGTCATTGTAAACAAATATACGTATTTTAATATGAGTTTTGTTTCATTAGTGGTAGGTAATTATGGATAACGTAACAACCTACCAATAAATTTTAGCTCGATGGTAACACTACGAAGTACCAGCCAGTTGGCCAGTGTATAAATTAATAATGTACCAATATAGCGTGTAACGAGGTATTTTCATCGAAAAAAATCAAACAAAGTCATATTTCAATGTAATTATTTAAAAAAAAACATTAGGTACATTTTTACATTTTATTATCATAATGTGATAACAACAATCCAGAGTTACAGCGCTAGACAATCGTTCGTAGCCCTTCATGTTTCAGTCTTAGAATAAACCAAAGATCTTGACTTTATCTCTCTAGAAAAATATATTAGTTGTGTATGCATTTTTATCCCAGAAGTCCACACCATTAATGGTAGGACCGAAGATGTAAGATTCTATGCAGTTACAAAGCTTTTGCATACGCAAAAGGAACATTCCTTCGGTTTCAAGACCTTTCAACATTTTTCCTATCTATTAACAAAATAAATGTCAATGGTTAACCTTAAATTTGTGAAAGTGTAATTCTTATTACATAGAAAATACCAATTACCCCTTCACCGTCTATCTGCCAACTATTTTGACCTTAAAGTGAACCTTTTACCATCCAAACAAACGGCAATACATTAAACGCGATATATAAAAAAAAAACAACGATTATCTCCGAAACTCCGGATTATTTACACGTGACAGGGCCACGTCGCGTCCTAAAACTATATAATACATTGGAACTAGTATTTTAACTGGGCCATATCACGATATTGCTAGATTTCGACAAAATATGCATTTCGAAAAACGAAGATTTACAGTTTAGGAAAATCATCCAGATTCTACTGCGACCGTATAGTCGAAAACACTCAAAATAATTTGCATTGGACGTGCATGATATTTAATTATTCGAATCATCGCTCTCCGAAATGCTTAAAACAAAATTATTTGTCTTAAAAATGGGGGGGTAGTCGCATAATAAATTTTCCTAATAACTATATACACTTTGCAACTAATTCATGGAAGATAGATACATCTGTATGGAATCAAATCGCGACAAAAGACAAAAGGTCTTCGCGCACACTCACATATTTACAATCAATTTTCTCGTTAAAAAATAACGCAGGCTAGGCTAGCGTTATTCTTGTTTACACCTATTCCGTATATTTTGTGAAACAGATAACATGATAATATATTATTAGTTATTCTTTCAACTACATTCATCGTTGTCGATGTGCACAGCAAATATACAAATCATACGCTTATTTAATATATAAATGCCAACTAGACGGTCCTGTTTATATTATTGCTATTTAGGACCGATATTATTGTGAGCTGTGATGAATAGTTGTGAAACAATTGGTCTTTGTAAAAATCCGCCATTTTGTAATCAACTTAGGGTGTTCCACATAATGGAGGCACTGATGGCTGCATAGTTAAATAAGGATCTAGTTTTTTAATAAGTATATTAAGGCACCTCGCAAAGTGACGCAAGAATTAGCCATTCAACCAAATTCACAAACGCAAACTTTATAGTATTCCTCTTAATAGCTTGCAGCGTCGTTTCTTATTCTTGTATGACGCGTTAGTATCAAGCCGGCCCTCAAAATTGGCTCGCGTTTGAGATACTCACATTACTTATTCATACTGTTCTTATTTGTGCACAACTATTCATACAACTATAAAAGCCATCTTTGAGACCCGATATAAATATAAAAATTAACATAATAATAACTAGGTACACGAACAGCAGAGTTAAAAACAAAAACTCAATTGCATGTGTTCAAACGCAATCACAGATTTTTTTTGATTGAATTACTACATCCTTGATAATGGCGCTAATGCCGTTGGTATACGAACTAATCTGGCGTAAGTATTGCTGCTCTTCTCGCGGTCGTATTGTATGAGCGAGAAGGCATGTGTTTAAAAGAAAGAAAAAGGAACAATGAAAACGAGTAATAACATATTTCACAAGATAATTTTTCGGCTTAAAAGAACTTCAAGGCCCAAGTCTGTAAACACATTTCATTGGCAATTGTAAGACAATGGCATCGCGATTGTCAGTTTTGACTGTGGCATTAGCGGACTCTAGCTCTCTAGGGCTCTGATATATAATACTGATTCGAGATATACAACTGTTTTGCCAGGACTGGTTTTTCTATGGGTTTTGTTCAGTCAATCGTGATGTGTTAACAACAGAATTGGCACCAATGCCAAGCCTTATTTACCAACAAGTTAACCAGTGTGAGTCACATAGCGAACAATATTGTGGATTGCTAATTGTGATGACTGTGGGATCTTTGAATATCTAACAGTAGAATTGATAGTTAGTTTCTGTATTTTTTTTCGGACAATTCTTGAGGCAGGGACACACACACAACGACATATGCGTGTACACTCGCGCAAAAAGTCCTTTCTATAAAAACATACGGCAGAAAAAACTAGAGAATCACTAGCTTTATATAACGCTTGCGATAAATGTCTATAAGGCTCTGGAAGAGGGGTTCGTATCCTTGGGATGTAAGTCCTTGCTAATTTGTCCGAGCGTGGGATCATAGCTCCAGGGACCAGTCCTTAAATATTCGCCGACGGCTAAACGGGGCGAGCCTTATGCCATTTACGGTACACAATTTAAATTGCGGGGAGTTTACCATGAAATTACAAAGCATTTTTTAGTGGAAAAGTGATTCGTAATGACATTATAAATAGATTGAAACTTTGGGTTATTTTTTTAGATGCATGTTACCTACTCGGCTTATGTGAGCTTACAAGGACTATGTACTGCTTTAAGTCATAAATGAAATAGGATTACCAGTTAAATAGGGAACACCTAACATATTATTTGGACATATCTTACAATGGATAACATCCATTTTACTGGGATTCGATTTAGGTTTTGGGAAATATATAAAACCTTTACTTTTCGCACGTTAATTTCCTATTTATAGTATGGTTCTATGGTATAGAACTTTAAGATCCATCAAATATAAATTATATAAAAAAAACTACTTGAAACAGGGAATTTGTATGTTTCAATTTCTATATTAAATCATAATAACAATTTTTTATATATGCATGACGTATTGTACAATCATTGTCGGGAATTATCAATACTAAATGTGGTGATCGAGTTCCAGGGTTCAAATAAAACAAATGATTTGCGCTAGAGTACGGAGAAATAAACAAACATGTTCTTATTCGTCTAAAAGTTAATTATGCTACATTACAATATTTACAGATGAACACACAGGGCCCCAAGTCTGCTAACACAATTGATTCATAATCGAACAGCAACCGCATAGTAACTGTCACTTTTGACAGATATCCCATACAATATCCGTCAAAAGTGACAGTTACTATGCGGTTGAATCGACTGTGTTAGCAGACTTGGTCCCAGGACGCTCCCGCGTTGCCCCGCGATGCTTGTGCCACAGGTAACGCTATGCGATGCTTTGGTTAAAATACTCAACAGAAAAATGTCGGCACGCGTCATACGAAATAAATTAGATAAACGAATCTGTACCACATATTATTTTAATGTCTTAAGTGATTTTAAACACGATTTTATTTACGCTTTTCATTAAAGAGATAATTACAGGGCGATATACCCTTTTCAATGTATTTTGATAACGCAACAAAATATTGTTCAATATAGTCGCGACGACTACACTATTCTAAACCTTCAAGAACTCCAACTTCTTGCCTAGTAATATTAACATGTAGCCATAGGCCTCCCCCAAAACGAAAGCGCGGGCGCGACAGTATCAAACACTTCTATTCAGTATGGAATCGCCTTCAATGAAACGCACGCGCATCCCGCTCACACCTCAGATTCAACAATAACAACGACAGAGACCGCATGCTGTCTTGCTGACGTAAGGAGTGTTTGCTATGGACACTCGAAGAGCCTGCGCCCGCTTTTCCATTACAAATGTCTACACGTGATCCAAATGTCTGTCCATACAAACACAAATTCATGGAATTTCTTTCGCTTCTCGCCTGTATTACCCATAGGCCCCGCTCACACTATCACTTATATCACAAACAATATCCAGTCCCCTAGCTTTGGATCGTGATACAGATTGACGGTGTGAACGGCACCATTGGGGTAGCCAAAGGTGCACTTATGGTACACCCCAAATAACGCCGACCCCCTTCAAACTGAGACTAGACTATCACAGAACCCACACATACACTGATCCGTTTCACATCGTCCCAATACACTTCAGGCACTCACTTGGAGATCACGCGATTGGTCTAATATTAGCACCGTCTCTTTCACCGATACCAGAAATGCCTGTACTATTTCACTTGGCCGACCGCTTCTTGTGTCGGTTCGACTTTGAACTGTCCGTCTTGTTTATATGGTTCACTCTTGTAGTCATCGCTCTGTTTGATCGAGTCTTTGGAGTCTTCGGAGAAGTAGGGCTTTCCTTTGCCCTGGTCCTGCTCGCGTTGCTGGCGACGCCGCTGCTTCGACCACAGCTCGTGGCAGTCCTGCCAGGTCGGCAGCTCCGGCGCTGGCATTCTGGAGAGCGGGGTAGGTGGTTAATGATTGATAGATGATGTGGGCAAAGAAAATTATGAAGACTAATGGAAAATAAGCACATCAAGTGATTTTTGATAGTTTATAGGAACACTAAAATATTCATTTTATTAGATCTAAAATTCACACTTCTTATGAAGTCTCATATCCCCAGCATTTTATCGTTTCGCCTTCAGTTTTACTTATTTCAATGGTGTGATGTGTGTGTGTGTGGAGTGTATATGTGTGTGTGGAGTGTATGTGTGTGTGTGTGGAGTGTATGTGTGTGTGTGGGAGTGTATGTGTGTGTTTGGGAGTGTATGTGTGTGTGTGGGAGTGTATATGTGAATGGGTGTGTGTGTGGGAGTGTATGTGTGAATGGGTGTGTATGTGTGAATGGGTGTGTGTGTGTGTGTGGGAATGGGTGTGTGTGTGTGTGTGTGTGTGTGTGTGTGTATGCGTGCTTGAATGGGGGTGTGTGTGTGTAGTGTAGGGGGTGCACTCACTGGTCGGGCACGACGTTCTTGAGCCAGGGGCTGTTGAGCGCGTCGTCGGCGGTGATGCGGCGCTCGGGGTCCAGCTCCAGCATGCGGTCCAGCAGCGTGAGCGCGTGCGGCGGCATGAGCGCGAAGTGCTCGCGCACGCAGCGCTTGTGGAAGCGCTTGGGGCGCAGCGCGTGCCACAGCGGCAGGCGCACCACGCCCGGCCACACGCCCGGCACCGGCGTACCGCACACGCGCGAGATCATCTCCAGCTGCATCATCTCCACGTTCGCCTGCACTCATCACAACCATATACATTGACCAGCTTCTGCCCGCGGCACCTCGACGACACATAGCCTATAGCACTCGGGGAGAATGTAACTTCCAAAAGTGAAAAAATATTAATAATATTTCGGATCAGTTAATGCGGAAATTACCTCCTACATCCAAACTCATGTCTACATCCAAAGAATATTAATAATATTTCCGATCAGTTAATCTGGTGATTACCCCTACATCCAAACTCACCAACTTTGCCTCTTTATAATATTATATAGTACTAGCTCTTGCCCCGCGACTTCGTGCATGTAGAAATTAAAACAGAAAAATATGATATACTTTACTTTAAAAAATTACCTTGGCAACTATGTGTTAGTAAACTGCTAAAGTATAACAATAATATTGTAAAATATTTTTAAATCAGCCGATCTCTATCATTACTTCCTTGGAGTGTTCAATTCCACTATCTGGGGCAAAATGACGAAAATCAAATAAGCACTAAACGACGATATCTATATTGCCAGTCCAGTAATATAACAGGCGGGAATCCGACACTCATTGATGCTACCACGTTAAATAAATACAGCGCGCGGTACCGTGCAGGTACTAAACAGTAATGCATAGTTAGGTATTTATACATTTGAAAGCGCTGCAGTCTGCGATGTGAATGGCACTTTATTGCGTTACTGCAAGAGTCGCTATTTATTTAAATATCTTCGCAGTGTGAAATATCTGTTCGTAAGAACTATTATCTACTCTGTGGTACAACAGGTCACTATCAACTGTGCCGCTTGGGTGTTGGACAGTTACCTGGAATACAGGGTGTTTGAGGAAGAGTTCGCCCAGTATGCAGCCCATGGACCAGACGTCGACGGCGGGCCCGTACCGCTCCTCGCCCAGCAGCAGCTCGGGCGGGCGGTACCACAGCGTGATCACCTTGTTGGTGTAGGGCCGCTGCCGGTCCTCGGCCGACCACAGCCGCGCCAGCCCGAAGTCGCCCAGCTTCACCTCACCCCTGCGGGACGGGACCTAGTTAACCACTGATGGGAAGGTCCTTCCGTCTAATGTTGACACTATCCAAAAGTGACTTTGTGTCGTGACTTTAGACACATATCATGAGAATAACTTACAACTTACAATAGTTATAAAACTTTACAAGTAAATAAAAGTGAATGTGTATTTGTTTGGTGATCAAGCAACGCGCATGAAAGGCTCAATGTATTTGTAAGAAATTGAATACAGAGGCATCATTCTGATGAAGAAGTAATTGACAAGAGCCCGCATGGTTACTATTTAAAAAAATATGATTTACATTTTGATGACTTACTCATAAACATAGACGAAGAAATAATACAGTAGGAGTGTCGCGAACAACACATCGATGCACAGAAAAGCAAGCCGATTTATGTAGTTCGCGCGAATTCGAGTACATAAGTAAGAAATTCGCGTGTACTTCACAAATAGGCTTAGTTTTCTGTGCAGGATGTGTTGCTCGCGACACTCCTACTATATTATTTCTACGTCTGAGCTCATAACTAAACTCAAAATACCGCGGCACTAAATAATAGTTCGGTAATACACTAGCTACTTTTAACACTTTAATTCATTCTTACCGACTCATCTAACGACTGAAAAAACGCACCAGACCCCATGTCTGCTAACACAATCGATTCATAATCGAACACCAACCGCGTAGTAACTGTACACGTGACAGATATTATATGGGATATCTGTCAAAAGTGACAGTTACTATGCGGTTGCTGTTCGATTATGAATCGATTGTGTTAGCAGACTTGGGGCCCAGGTTTTATGTCTATTGAACACCTACTTGTTATTCATAAGTATGTTGCTGCACTTGATGTCTCTGTGCAGGAAGTTTTTCCGATGGCAGTAGGCGAGACCGTCGAGCAGCTGCCGCATGATCGACGCGTTGTGGGACTCCGTGAAGTCCACCATCTTGGACTCGAGCAGGCCCATCAGATCGTGGTCCATGTATTCAAAGACGAGGTAGAACGAACCCTTATCCTGTGGGGAGGATCGGTCTGATTAGCCGATAGATTGGACGATATGTTCGATGATCTGTCGCTTACGAGTAGACCACCAGCTCTGGTTATATATCACTTGCACTGAAAGGCCAATACCATACCAAAGATCTCGTATTGTGAATAACGTATAACTAGGTAATAAGACATTACAATTTTGAACTAAACTAACTTGGTATCAACCCTTAGGTTCTAAGACCGTAGACCGGTCATTACCTGAATTTAAATATGCTGCTTTATACACAAAGACGTGTCCTTTTTACTTCGCCGCAGGTATGAGGAGTGAAATATTCATATCGAAGCAGAGAGAGAGAGGGGGGAGATAGCGAGCGAGAGAGGGGGAGAGAGGGGGGAGATAGCGAGCGAAAGGGAGAGAGGGGCGCGTGGCGATAGAACTAACACAACAGCAATTAATATTTGTTTTTCGTTATGTACACGATGAAATAATGCCTACCTTTCTAAAGTCCATGGCGTCCTGTTTGTCCGTGACAATTTCTCTCAGGTTCACGATGTTTTTATGGTTCAACTGTCGCAGTATCTTGATCTCGCGCACCGCGGTGATGGGGAACCCTTCCTTTTCGTTCTCCAGCCGCACCTTCTTCAGCGCGACGAGTTGCCCCGTGTTCTTATCGCGCGCCTTGTACACTTGCCCGTATGTGCCTTCGCCGATTTGAGTGATTACCTATAGGACGATTTTTTTTAATCGCGCCCCAACTTGCCCTATAAGTGACGGTCTGGCAATAAGTATAGAATAAGCTCTATCACTCATTTAGTCCCCATAGCGTTGGTCAGTGATTAACTCCAGTGTACGGAGATAGAGTTAAGAAAAAATGTATTGGATATAATGTTGATGGTATTTGGTCCCAAATGCAACAGAGGGCCATAGTCATGATAGTCATCACCCTCATGATAGTAATATACATATTGAGTAGCTGGTACATATTTTTCAAAGCCACTTTTAGTACCCTACTTTTACTCCCCCCGGGATTGATTTCTAGAAGTTGTTGTTTATGGAACCAATTGGCAAAAATTATCCAAATTGTTAGCTAAATAATGATGATGAATGATGATGAATCATAAATAAAAATATGTTGATTCTGACCACACTTGAAAAAACATCTAGACGCGGGATGAAAGGGGTGATATGGAGGGTGGAGTGTAAGGTACCTGGAAGCCGTCGACACACTTCTCGCCCCAGTCCTTGGCGTGGTGCGCCGGCGTCACCACCGGCACCACCTTGGACCCTCGTCTCTTTAGTATACGCGGCCTCTTTAGTTTTGACGTCGACTGAAAAAGTTTTGAGTTTTCAACCCATGGGCTTCGGAGACTCGATGAATTTGTAGAGCAAAAAATATTATAGCACTCAGAAAAAGATTTTTCAGCATTGGTTCAGGTAGTTTCAGTTTATCCAAACTTTAACTTCTTATAATATACGTATAGATAGAATAGCCTCCAGTCCATTGTACAGTGCTCATAATAAAAACGTTGCTTAGTCTGGGACCGTACAGTTAGCTTGTTCGTGTGCTATGCACGCACAGCACGGGGCAGTGTCAGGCACTCACTCGTCGATCTTACTGCGATGAATACCTACAACGCGCCGTACACCGACGGGACTGCACAGCGCTTGCAACAGATAGTGTTACGCGATAAAACGAGAAGCCCATAATAATGGTAGCAGTGATAGCCATGTTGATAGAACGCTTGCCTCGGTAACGAGGATTGCAGGTTCAAAACCCGGCTCGCACCTCTGTGATTTCATATGCGAATCTCATTTTCAACCATGATTATCACTTGCTATACGGTGAAGGAAAACATCGTGAGGAAACCTGCATGTCTAAGAGAACCCCTCGAAAGATTTGTGAAGTCCGCCAACCTGCACTGGGCCAGCGTGGTGGACTATGGCCTAATCCCCCTCGCATTGAGGGGAGGCCCGCTGCCCAGCAGGGGGACATTAAAAAAGGGCTGGAATTATTATATAAAAATGGTTAAAACGCACATGGGAGCTGAAGTGAACTTTATTGCTGTGTAGCAAGATTGGTAAGTGTTTCTGTAGTGTGTGTGTTACCGTGTGGTCCCTGGGTGCGGTCCGGGCGCTGAACACGTGCGAGTAGTGGTCGCGGCGCGGCGCGGGCGGCGGCGTGCCGCCGTCCAGCTCGTCCCCGCTCAGCTCCTCCGAGCCCGGGATCACTGCGCGCCCACACCACACGCTATAATCTCACACGAACCAATAACACGCACGGACTCTCGCGAACAATCTAACGCTTAACAACAATACTGTCAAATATTTTAACGGGTCCATTGGTAGGCTAAAAAGGTCACTTCTCGAAGAAAAAATATCAATCAAAATTGTTTGAAATTTTAAAATAAACACTGCGTACTAAGTGCGCGGTGAAATGGTACTTGGCTTGCTTTCTCACAGAAATATCAAACACTGTGTACACATATTTTATACATAAACGTGACCGTTATCACCTACTTGTGAACCTGTTACAATATTTTACACTATCTTTGTTAAGCCTTATATGTTGAAGCACAAACAACAAAGCCCTTTTGTGTGGGAACGCAAAATTCGCGTGGACGTTAGGTCGTAATTCGCGCGTACTACACAAATCGGCTTAGTTATTTGAGCTTCAATATTTTGTTCGCGACACACCGTCGGTATTATTTCTTCGTGTAAGACTATACTATTACCGATAATACTAAGACAACACTCCAAAGGGGGTACTAAGAGCTCTACGGACAGTTTCTCTGTCGAATCGGTGACTGGAAGTAGTAACTATACTACTATAGTATGGCTCAAGCGGCATCTTTTTAAGTACCATCACGGTAACATAAGCTCCTCCGTCCCGTTCAAATTATTTGTGGGTAAGGCCATATTCATATCCATTTTATTTCATCGCATCTCATTTCGTAAAGAAAAAACAAAAAAGAATGATAGTGACAGCATCCTTTCTCGATGACGTTACGATTGCGTTCCTGCTGACCTGCAGGAAGGTATTTAAGATACGCCTTCCCTTAAGGTCAGTAGGGGGAAAGCTTTTGCACAGATGTGGGAATCACAATTGGCTAAAAATCGTGTTATCTCACCAGGTGGCATGGGCAGATTCATAATGCCAGTCTTCTTGGGTTTTTCTGGCTTCTTGACGGGGCTAGCCGGCGGCGTACTGATGGGACTGTCGTTTGCCAGTGTTTTTATATCTTCAACCTTAAATAAAAATGGTACGGCATCAGCACACTGATTCTAATTCACTCGGAATATGAATCGCTTTTTGATTTCGAATTTGGATTTCTGAAAAGTTGTTTAGATTCCCACGAAAGCTGACTACGAGTCTTTCAGAGTTAATTATAATCGGTCCGCTGGAGATGTTATAAAATATACCACATATTTTGCTATATGCTGACCAATCAAAATCTTTGTAAATTTTCCTAGTTGACTCCAAATATAGATTTTTAGAGAATCCAAGGTTTTTGAAGTCTACGTATTATATATTCGACTAGCTTCTGCCCGCGGTACCTCTATGAATCGTAGCCTTTAGCACTCAGTGATAATGTAGCGTCTTAATAGTGAAAAAATAATTGGAATGGAATCAGTTAATCCGGAGATTTATTATTACCCCACTGCATTCCAACTCATATACTCAAACTTGACTTCTTTTACAGTATTCGTATAGATTTATTTTAGCTACAGTCGCATGAGTTTAGCTACATCGAAACGACACAGCGCAACTTATATCTGTCTTACTTTTTCTCTTGCTAATTGTCATGCATCTCGTTTACACTGCCATTGTATCGTTTAGTGAGTACAACCAAAGTATGTTATATTATAACGTACGCATGAGTGCGTCAGTTGAGACATTACTGAGAACGAACTACTAGCATCACATATCTACGTAACATTTATTTCATCAATGTAAAAAGGTATGTTTACTTTTCATGTATTTTGAGGCGGAGGTATACCTGTGTGTTAGGCGGCATGGGCAGTTTGGTGAGGCTCCTGGGCTTGGGCGGGGGCGGCTGTGTGTTCTGGTAGAAGACGGCCTCCACCACGCTGCCGCCGACCCGCGGCGGCGGCGACGCGGCCGGCGGCGGGCTGGCCGGCACGGCCGGCCCGGCTGGCGCGGCCGACGCGGGCGAGGTGGCCGGCTTCTGAACCAAAAGAAAATGCGGCTCGTGGATAAGACGAAAAACAGATCTCGTATGCCATTATTTAATCTGGATCTGCCTGTGATTTTGTATGTGGTACGATTATTTGAGCACACATTTTTTCACACATTAACGGCACCACCGAGCGGGATAAATTGCGAGATATCACACCATTGCCTTGTTTTATTGAGACAATATTTACTCATTGCGATTGTTAAATAATATCAGAGTATAGAACTATTCACTGATAGGTAATAGAATAGTGTGAGATAAAGAAACACAGATCAAATATATATATTTTTATAGCGTGGTGTGTCACGTCTCCCCGTGTGTGACGCACCTCGGCCGGCGGTGCGGGCGGTGCGGGCGGTGCGGGCGGCGCGGACGGCGCGTCCCCGTTGGTGCGCGGCAGATGTTCGAAGGCGCTGAAGTCCGGCGGCGGCGGCAGCGGCGCGGCGGCGGGCGACGCAGCCGCGCCCGCCGCCGCCGCCGGCATGGGGATGTCCACCACGTCGCGCTGCCCGTCCTTGCCGGACTCGCCGTTCTCTTTGGACGCCTGCGTCGAAACAATTAATTTCGGGTAAATAAACCTTCGGCTAGACTGATACTTGTCTCATTTTTCATGAATATGGTATGAATTTGGGTATTCATTTTAACGCAAAATTATAAAATTCATGTTTTACAATTATTAACTGCAGAACTATTATTTATTTCTTATATTTACGCGAATACTGCACCAATAAAATAAAACTTTATATAGCCATTTTATAGCGTTATTTGATGTGTTTTACGACATATACTCATCCAATTGTTTACCTGTGTTGAGCTGTCGCCGGTGGCGTTGGACAGCTCGTCGATGATGAGTATCTCGGGGTTGTTGATGGACGTCGTGTTGGATAACGCGCCCTGCGACTCCTCCTCCTTTTGGTTCAATATCTCTTGTAGTTTCTGAAACAATGTGTATTTATTATAGCTAATTACTTTAAGACCTTATCTAGCAAGGGCGAATTTCACGCGACAAGTATAGCTCGTATACACGAGCACACGTGAGTTGTGTCCAAAAGCGTATGTCAGACAGGACCGAACCCTCGCTCAAAATTTTGCGCGCAAGTCGGAAGCAACCAAGGAGAATGCAATTCCTCGACTTCACGCCGGTTGTGCGCATGAGTCGAAGGTCTGGCGAAATGAAAATAACAACCGAGCTGCCTCGC
Organism: Pheosia gnoma; assembly: GCA_905404115.1. Taxonomy (NCBI): domain Eukaryota; kingdom Metazoa; phylum Arthropoda; class Insecta; order Lepidoptera; family Notodontidae; genus Pheosia; species Pheosia gnoma. The sequence continues at coordinate 1,394,659 of FR989907.1, forward strand.
GAATCTGCTTAACGAGTAAATATTACACATCGACAAGAAAGATTCGGATTTGTAGAGCGTCGTTTCTGTCACTCTTGCCTCTAGCCGATATTCTCTTTCTAAAGCTGGTTGTGTTATATTTACAGCTGGATACTGTACATGGGTCGCTCGAAGCAAACGTCCATACCACCTCGCTAGAGCTCTTTGATATGCCTCGACATCGGCCTTCCTATGTCGACTTCGTATGCAACTGATTGATCGGGTCAAAACTGTCCACAAGGCAGCCTCGTGAAGGCGCTCGCTCAGTCAGTACGCGGCGGATGACGTAACCTCACCTTGGCCCTCTTGTGCTTGTCTTTGACTAGTTCGGCGAAGAGGCTGGTGTCGCTGATCTTCTCCTTGAAATCGATCTTGCGCTGCAGCAACGTCGACGGCGGGCTCGGCGACTCGTGCTTGCTTCTGACACACAATCAATAGTTATAAATAAAACTAGACGATGCTTGACAAGTATTTGAATGTTCGTTTTGTTTAAATTGGTTTTACTTTTATTTACTCCACAGATGAGTGAAATTATATCGATAGACAACATTAAAACTTATTTTAATAATGTTATAAAAAATAAATACTTCATGAATTTACGTGAGAGTCTAATTCGCCATCTACAATAAGTTTATTTGAATTTTATTTAACGTCAAATTATCGCTTAGTTACTGTTCTAAGTTCTTAATTCTACATCAGGATTGGAGAGCGACATCAATAAAAAAATTCCGGCAAGAAAATTAGCTGGTTAGTAATCCATATACATATAGATTACTAACCAGCTAATTTTCTTGCCGGTTTTTTTACTAAACTAGCTGTCCCGGTGAACTTCGTACCGCGTGTGTACAGGGCCCCAAGTCTGCTAACACAATTGATTCATAATCGAACAGCAACGGCATAGTACCTGTCACTTTTGACAGATATCCCATGCAATATCTGTCAAAAGTGACAGTTACTATGCGGTTGCTGTTCGATTATGAATCGATTGTGTTAGCAGACTTGGGGCCCAGGTTGTCGGTTACACCCACCTGTGCCTGTCCCTGGAGGAGTCCCGGTGCTTGGCGCGATGGCGCGGCGGCGAGGCCGTGGAGCCGCGCCGCCGGCCGCGCGACCCCGAGCGCCGCCGCTTCAGCGAGCTGCGGCTGTGCGACCTGCCCGTTACACACCACGAGTACAACATGAGTTTCAATCGATTTTATACACTTTTACGGCTGTCATGGCACACCAGTATGGGAACACAATAGCCATTTTCAATTTAATTAAAACAAAAGTGATTTTTAACAATAATAAATATATATCGGTGTGCTTTCTATGCCAGGAATCTAGGAATCTATGTTACCACTCAATTAGAGGTAATGTGTCAAACATTCACTTAAATTTGTGAATTTTAAAGACAAGTTGCGCTTAGGAATGCGAACATGTAGCTTAGACCAAACTTAAAGTAACTTAGACTTAAAGAATGCTGGCATATTCTCTCCCTATCGCTGTTAATAAAGTGTGTTGAGTTCAGAATAATCCTCGACGAGGGTTATATGGAGGTACAGTACTGACCGATGGCTGGGCTTGGCGTCGCGGTGTCGCTCGCGCAGGCGGCTGCGCTCGCGCCGCCGCGCCGGCGCGGGGCTGCGGCGGCGGTGGCGGCCGCGCGGGCTGTACTCACGCCCGCGGGATATACCCACCGGGGAATCTGGACCAAACGGGTAACAAATTACTCTCTCACAGAATGAGCGTCACCTATACTGGAATCACGATTCGGATCACAAGATCGCGAACCTAGTATAAGAAGGCTGGTATGTATATTACCCGTAACAATGTACTATTAAAAAAGCAACCATGGAGTTTCTTGCCCTTTATTTATGATAATTCATAAGTATTATAATGGCTTATATGAGTAAAGATATTCCGATTTTATTTAAGGTTGGCAGAATGAAGAATGGTAGACAGGCAGAATCAAACAAATTGATCGACGGTATCCAACAATAACAAAGATTATAAGTAGCTTGTGTTGTGTTAGATTTGTATGGGCCAGTATAATGTTAAAGGCGGGCCTCCCCTCACCTGGTACCATGATAGGCGACTGCGCGCGGTGCTGCCCGTGCCAATAGTCCCTCCTACCGCGATCGTACTCCGGCTCATCGCCAGAGTCTATCGTCACGGTTTCGTGGTAGGGGGGCGCGGAGGGCGTGTGCGGCGTCGTGGATTTCTGTCTTCTCCTATATGGCAAAAGAATATTATGATAAAAGTAGTCTGAAGAACATCTGGACGTTTGAAGAGATGTCGGAGGAGCGTTCAGCAGATTTATGAGATGTTGGTTGACATAGAACTATTTCAACCAACATCTCATACATCTCAAAGAACTCGGAACGTTGAACTCTTTCGTGTTTCAGCTTAACTCGGTAGAAAGGTAAGGAGGGGAGAGAATGGCAAGGGGAATAGGAAGTGAGACGGGGAGGAAATTAGGTAATTCAAGATGATAGCATAGATTGGATCTTACATTATACAAAAACATTGAATTTTCTTCGAGCTCATTCAAAACGCAGGGTTTTAGACAATGTTTTTGTCACTATTCTCATCAGCCAAGCGGACCCTAGGGCCTTTATGACAGCCCTAGAACGGCGTCTGGACGCAATGGTAATGTTGGAAACAGCAGATAAAGACGGAAATGATATTTATAAAGTGGTAGATGAGAGTAGGGTGTTGCAATAGCATTTAATTGGTTTTAGACCTACATATATATTATTTATATTCATACCCCGAAATTTATAGACATTTTAAACCTTTATTAATCGTCATATAGTACTGCGCACAAGAGTTTTCCTTTACGCAGTACTATATGATGTTCGAGTGTTATAAAACGTCTATAAACTCGGAGGATAATCTTTAACCTTACTAAAACAACTGTGGAATACTTAACTCTCAGGGCAAGCCATAGAGATAATATAAAATGACGATACACAAGCTATAAAAATATGCGCGTAAATAGCAAACGTACGAGTATGAAAGCGCATAATACGCTGCAATACCGATCAAAACATACCGATCATGTAAATTACTACATACAAAGTAGCATCATACATCCCAAATCGTACGAATGCACTTATTTTGTTTGCATTATCATTGAGGAAGGACATTATTTGACGCAATAGGACCATTAATTCTGTGACCAATATTTTAGTGTCCCGAAAAATATTTACTTTACATAACATCATTCATTCGCGAACGTTTCGGTTACGGGACATTCGTTGTGCTCCAATCCCCATCGATACGTTAACAGCATCGGTAAGTTAACTCAAACTACACAGTGAAAGTAAACTCTTTGTTGGCTATGTGATCGCATAGGTATATCAAATTATTAAGCAACACAATTAGGTCTTAGATGCTTACCTCAACCAGTCATGAAAAACAAGTTTTTAATATTAGAACGAAACTAAAAATGTTAACACTGAAATAATACTCAATTTAAGTAATACTTGATTGTTTGAGACATATTTATAACTAACTGTTGCCCGCGACTTCGTCCGCGTGGTATTTATCAAAGACAACCGTTGACAACAGCCTGCTCGCCCATTCTGAGCCCGCGGCACGCATTGCAGGTTGTTGCTATCAAAATTAATTCAGGCGCTGCGCTGCAACATTGGTTTTAATTTTTTTTCGTGAGATCCTATTTTTTTTTCTAAAATAAAAGTAGCCTAAGTTACTCCTTGTTACATCAGCTATCTGCCAGTGAAAGTCCCGTCAAAATCGGTCCAGCCATTTCAGAGATTAGCCGGAACAAACAGACAGACAGACAGACCAGACAGACGGACAGACAGACAGACAGACAGACAGACAGACAGACAGACAAAAATTGTAAAAAATGTTGTTTCGGTATAGGTAACGTGTATACATCCAAATGCACTTAGTAAAAAGCGGTTATTTTAATATTACAAACAGACACTTCAATTTTATTTATATGTATGTATAGGTTATTATATAATTTTTAGATGGTCCGTTAAAATGAAGTAGCACTCAAGTTATGGCTTGTGTTAGGGTATTTGGAGGTAAATTGATTAATACTTGGCAAAGCTAGAAAGTCTCGTACACTGATAAGAGATTTAGGTCACAGCAAGCAATCGTAACATATTGTATGTTAATAGTTAAAAAAACAGTGGTCAAATCCTGGTAGGGACAATCTTTGTGTGATGAGCACGAATATTTGTACCCGAGTCATGGATGTCTAATATCTATATAAGTATTGTATACTGAGTTCACCCTCAGTCCATTGTATGGTACCCATAATACAAGTGTTGCTTACCGTGGGACCGTATAGTTGGTGTGTTAGTCTAACAAATTGTATATATAAATTTGGTGAAATGGATAATCTCTCATCTAGGAAACTTAATTAATGAAACAGGGCTGAGTTTATGAAAATGAATGATGAATTGAAATATAAACTTTATTTGTGCATGATAAAGTCTATTTCAGTGACCAGATCCCAGGACATTGTTTAGAGCCCTTAATTAAAAAAGACAAGTATAAAAATTCAAAGTTGAAATTTAGTACAGTCACACCCAGAAATATGTAAACAAACATGGTCTTACAAAAATGTAATTATTTGTTATTGTGTTTAATTTGTCAAGCACAGCCAGCATCAAAATAATTGAAAAACACTGATTCAATCAAAACTACTGCTGTTTATTCCATAAAATGCTCACCAATATATTTTTTAAAGGGCATTCATAGGATGTCGTTTTAACTATACAATGATTAGTGGATTAAAGTTATTAAAAATAAATATTCCAATGTCTTACCTTACTGGTGGAGATCTATCCCGATGTGGGGAATAAGGCAATGTGTTGTGATGGAGCGGCTCCCTCATCGAGGGCCGGTGCCGCGGCGACACCTCGTGCCTCGTCAGCGGCGGCGTGGTCGGCGACACCGGAGAACAAGACCCATTTCTTAGCGGAGACGAAGCCTTCTCCCATTCGCTAATAGGCACTTGCTGGTACCGCTGCGGGCTAGCCACCCGCACCGGCGTCTCCTCAGGCACATTATCATCGGGTGAAACGCTTTCTAAACTAGCCGACCGTGACCTATTCTTAGATTTTTTCTTCTTCTTCTTTTTTTCTTTCTTCCGCTTCTCTTTCTTCTTTTTATACCTGTGCTCGTCAAACTCCTCCTCCTCTATGTAATCTATTCGTCTCTTCCTTCCAACAGAAGAGTCTCTTGATATGGAATAATTTTCAATAGAACGGCGGCTTGCAGTCGTTACTGATATTGTCTTGTTATCTACGAATGTACGTATAGAATGAGACTTCCGGGTGCGGTCGAGGTCATCAGCGATGTGCCGACTGATCGAGCTGGTCTCGCTGTCGATCTCACCTGCCTCCGGAGCCGATAGTGCTTCAGAACTGACATCAGAATACTCTACTAAAGGTTTGTGAGAATTTGATGTTGCATATGACTGTTCATGTGAACTGCCAGAGTTCAGTTTGTATTTCTTGTGTGAGCGTTTCTTGTGCTTGTCTTTGTGGTGCTTTGAGTGCCTCTTTTCATAGCCACGGTCCATGGTCGACTGGGGCGGTGTCCCCGCCCTGTGTCGACACTTCACATCACTTCAACTGAAATATTATATGAATATACATACATATATTATGATAACAAAACAAGATGTAGATAGCATTAAAATTGTTCACTGCATAGCTCCAGAAAATATAGAATTTTGACATTGATGATGGGGCCGTCTGGGAACACAAATGGTAATAACTTCAGTCTCATTGAAGAATCATACTGATACTGATTACCAGCACCAGCTGACCATTACAAATTTATCAAAGGCAGATGTGATAGAATTCAATATCATTGGTATGTTACCTAGCTACCAAACTAGAACTCAAATGAATACCTAATAAAATAATAGAAATGATTGGCTTACATGACTGGAACTGATAAGGTCATCAGAGCAAAGATCGACGTAATACAAACATAAATTTAAACTTGAAATTGCATGCATCACGGACTCCAAGTTCTTCATAAAATAAAAAAGTTATATTGACAGGTAATCATTTGGTTGACTGTACCCACCAAGATAGTAAGGTATAAAACTGCACAGTTCAAATTATGAAAGTATACAAATTAAAATAACGTCATGTCTAATCAAAACAAAGACCAAATTAATAAGCGCAAATTACTTGTTATCACTTAGAAAACAAATTACAAAGTCGCGAATTCTAAAAATAAAACAGTCGTAAGCACTCCCGATTTCAATTATTCCAACAAAATAATGTAGGTTACCGAAGCACAACAAAGCCACATGCAACACTATTATAAAACAATAGACTTACCTGAGCAATAAACGGACGTGCGTCCGTCACACGCACAATAAATTCCTTTTCAATAATAAGATTTGTGTAAGGCTAGTAAGGTATTATTTTCTTGTATTTTTATCGTCTCAACAGGCTTTCTGCCTGTAATATATAGTTATCTGAGATCTTTATTCTTTTTATAATCTTATTTCGCTAATCATTATCATTAAAAGCGCATAATTCATGTTATTACATCGGATTTATATTAGGTAGGACTAGGAACGTCGATTTTAGTCAGCCATTTGCTTTTTCATTCATTTTCTTTCATCATCGTTTCTAGTGTTGTGCATCACTGACAGTTGAAATGCTGATATCTGTCACTTGTTGAAATCGATTTTAGATATTATGGTTAAATTGAATCGATTACGTCGAAAGCACTCTAACCAGCAAGTAAATGAGACTATTAACTAAAACAAAATATAAATGATTAAAGGGTTCGTACTTTAATTATCCTCATCCAGGGTTTTCAAATCGATTGATCCTGAACCAAATTGATCCCGTTCACGTATAGACAAAACGCTTTGTATTAAATTGACAAAGTTGTCAAACTTTTATGTGTTTGATACAAGTTTAATGAGAATATAATATATATATATTAAGGCCTACGCTTGGAAGCTTGATATAAACTAGTATTTAAACAATGGGACTGATCACAAGTAGAACTATGTACAATGCGGTTTAACTTATCTAGAACATGTAATTGTCGAAATAAACATATGGATTTTTGTTCGAGCCAAACCCACAAATGTTCGTGTATGACAGTTTTATTATTTCTGGAATAAACCAATTATGGAAATACTTAAAGTATGGATAGTGTTCAATGGACTGTGGGTGATACAATTAAGAAATTATTATTTGTAAAACATACCTCAATATGGGCATTATGAACGCAACCCCCATATAGTAAACTGAGTGGCGTATGCTTAAACCATCGATATCAAAATTCCAATATATATATATACGCTACATTGAAACTAGCACAATTTGTTTGATCGTTCGAGTCAAACCGGTTGACCCTGTCTAGAGCTCAATTTAATGTCCGTATTATTCGATTCGATCTTGGTTCTAGTTTATATCGATTCGAATTTCTTGACTGCAGCACTATTCAGGAAGTACCAAATTCAAGTGATATACCATTAGAATTCTTTAATATGTATAAGCATAATAAAGTATATTGCAATTACAAAAAAATAAACTATATATAAACATAAATTTATGTGATAATGAACAAAATATCAGTTATTTTAACACGAAATAGAATAAAAGTAACCTTTTTTATAGTATACCATGACGGAAATGGTTAGCCATCGTTTTTCCATTATACGTACGGTACTGGAATCAAAATCAGTATTACAAATATAGTAGAATTTATGTACTGCCAAATTAGAAAAAAAAATGGTTCATAAATAGATACATTAGTTAGAAGATAGACTTTGTTAACAGAAATTTGCTCCTATCAATAAACCTAAAGTATTTTTGTTTTACTCAATGTTAAATGTGAGAAAGTTCAAATTGTGTACATCCAATCATTCCTAATTTTAATCAAACATTACACAATAGTAGTCACAGATTTAATATAGTGTGGCAACTCTGAGCTCGCGTGCGATTTGCGTCCTAGACCCTAGCGCTGTGGCATTTATTTTGCTGAATAAATAAATAAATACGGAAATATTTTTTAAAACGATCGTAATTTGTAATCAATAAAATGTGATGAATTATATTCAATCCACATTAAAGCTCGTAGTGTTCTGAAAATCGTCACAATGACCCTTGAGTTCACGGCTGCGACTGGGAGTGCATCATGATATTACCCAATATGGGAAAGAAATTACAAACAATTTAGGAGTTAGTGTTATTTATTTTATTCGCGTCATTTGTAAACGACAATACGAATATCATTCTACGTACTGTAGATTATAAATTGTTATTATGGTTTTACATGGTCATTTTAAAGTCATTGAACCTAATCGGCGTGGTGACAGTGTGCAGTGACTTGTAAATCGGAAATATGTAAATAAACATGAACGATATAAGCTTGAAAATAGTAGAATCTCCGAAGGCTCAAGGTGGTGTTGGGGCGTCGCCTATAGCTGGAACCGACGAGGTGGACCCGTTGGCCATCGACGATGTCCAAACAGAAAAATTAAAGGAGCCGGTAGCCGTGGTGAAAGTTGAGGAGGAAAAGGCGGGAACCTGTGATGATAATGCCAAAGAAAAAAGTGTAAATGAGACTAACAATGGGAGTGATGGTTGTGTAGAATTGCAGCCTGGTAATGGCACAGGTATGTTTTCTGTGATTTGATTAAAGTATCACAAATATCTGTTACTCAATGATGCATCCATGATCTTTGATTTTTTGTTGATAGTTTGCCTACCTGTAAAGTTATGATTAAAAATATTTTCAAAATACTTTTCTTTGTCATATTCACAATGCCTACAGTGTATCAGTTGCAAACTGATCCATATGGGATGCAAATTCCTTCTTCCTAGAATGTTTCCATTTTTCCTGTATTGGCTTGCAGTCTACCTGTTTTGATTTATTACCTACTATTGGTATATTTACACAGAGTGCTTACCATCTGCATTTTAAGATAATTATTAGGGGCTCCTTGTTAATTAACTGTAATTAAAAGATGGATCAATTGTAACAACTTAATAATAACAAGGTCTCAGCTAATTAAGACAAATTAAAATACTACAGGAGATCTTCTCTTCTCAAAATTCTTAGCCATACTTATTTATTTGCACTAAAATACCAATATATACTGGAACTTGTCACTAACACTTCAACACAATTTCAGAAGAAACTGAAGAAATTAAAGCAGAAGTCAATCTAGAACCTGAAGTGACCACAGTAACAGTAAAAGAGGAAGACAATGAACCCGAACCAGTGGCCACCGAACCCGTTCTCAAAGAAGAAAGCCCTGCCAAGGATGTGGTAGAACCCATTGTACACAAGGTTGAGGTACCAAGTCCTGTGAAAGAGGAACCTATGGTAGTAGAGGATAGCAAGAAAGAAGTGGATGTGGCGATGAATGAGATCCCACCGGCAGAAGAAAAGATTGAATCAAAAGTTGAAACCAAAACAAAAACACAACCAATGAATGGAGATGTTAAGGTAAGGTGAAGATTGTTTTAATTGATCTTATTTGTTAGCCTTGTAGGTATATTCGCTGATATATGCAAAGAGAATTAGCACATAAAAAATTTTAGATCATCACAAGTTTATTGGGTATGAATAATTGGCAGGGTAGCTGCTGTGCATCCTATGTTTATACATGTATGTTGTTTATAAAATCATCATTATTATTTTCATATAACTTTCTCTGGTGAGCAGTTAGCGCTAATTACTTTGGATAACTCAATGAAATAAGTATATTCGAAAAAAAGAAAACAATTTTGCAGCATCCGCTAGTATTTATATTGAAAGAATATTTCTTTAATTCTCTCATTGTTGAGAAGTTAATTCTGTAGGCAATCTTAATTAGAAAGCTATAGTTACACCTATAAAAAACTATATAATAAATATAAACTATATATATTTATAACTATATAACTATAGTTATTTATAACTAGTAGATTTTTTATTGTGAATTGTGTATTATGCTTATACATTACTAGACCCATTTAAGCATTTTACTTCTATGACCAATTGTAAAAAAAAAACAAATGCTATGTCATTTTTAAACGGGTGTACACATAGCAGTTTTTTTATAGTAAGTTCAGACAGCTTACATTGTGGGTACACAAGCCATGTATCAGTATGTTAATCTGGTAGTTACAAGTGGTCATATGTTAAGTAAATTGCTAATATAAAGTAAGCAAATTTGCTGGTTCAGTAAAATGTATGTCCACAATACAACTGGACAGTGGGTTGCATTATTGAATCTAGTAGTATTAATTGCTATTAAATGTTGTCCGAAGTCAATACTGGGTCAAATATATTTCATAAAGTGGACACAATTATAATAGAATTCAAGTTGTCTTGTTCACGCGGGCACAGTGGTTACTTCAACTAGTAATTTATGTTTGTGTGATAGTTATACTGATTTTCCTGAAATTTCATCCGGTACTGCGTACGGACGCTGGTCCACTATCGGCTATGGCCTCGCGGATCCCGCCTATGAGCCCGCGGCCCCAAAGAGGCGGTCCTGGATCCAGCCCTCCTCTTTAGACAAGCGAATTTATTATAGAGAACACTGTTAAAATAAAAATTACTCCATTTCGTTAGATCACACTGTAATGGTGTTGCAAAACCTGACCTTCTGGCCTCTGATCTTTGTCAGGGTTACTATTACTCAACTTGTTCATACAACACGTTTTACTTTAAAGTTATATGTAATGTAAAACCTGAGACGAAATTATACAACACTCATTTTAAACTAGGTGTACTCTCGTCTGCTTACGCGTGATCTTTACCGCTTTGAATATCCCGGGGAAGCCATCCATTCTCGGGATGATAATTTACCTAAATGTTGACCCAGTCTATAAACTATCACCATGCTCAGTTTAATCAAAATCCGTCCAGTGAATTTCCAGTGATACGCGAGCAGACAGACAGACCAAAATTCCTTAAATGGTAGATTCCGCTTCTGTGTTAACCCTACGGTTTTTTTTCCATATTCATTGTACAAACTCGATTAAGTTACAGTCTTAATTGTTATAATTGTATAGAACCTTTTCACTGCATTATATACTTATACTTGTTTGACAATATTGTAAATTTAATTGGTACAATATGACCCATTAGCATAGGCTTTCGTATTTAGGTCACAGTTGAGTTACATAAATTGGATAATATTAGAAATAAGTATAGTGGAGTTGTTGTCCAACATGTTGCCAAACCGTTGGCACTACATAATTCCTCATTTATCCATAGAATAAAATGTTAAATCACATTTGATACTCAACCAGACATTGCATACGCCACAGCGAGCGTTTAGTTCATTGCCCCCGTGACGTAACAGATGTGATTGGACTTTTAGCACGTTATCATCAACCAACAGATTGTTCTAACTTGCAAAATGTGTTTTACGAACAATGTTTGTGTTCTGTAATGTCACATACCAATGATTTTATCTTATAGACACTATCTGGGCTTTGGTAGCAGTATAGATAGCTGTGTTTCTAATATAAAGCTTCCGAATCTACCGATTCGAGAATCTATATCGAACATCCGATTCGGGATACTCAAATTTCGCGCATAACAAGCACACGATCAAACGCATGTGTATTTTTACTAACCGGTCTTATGTATTATATTATTGTTATTACACTATCATTATATGCTGAAAACATCCCTTTAAGACAAATACCACTACGCCATCTTCCATTTACTACATACGAGGAGAATCCTGTCATCATATTTGACATCTTTGTGCCTAGCAGGAACTTCCACCTTAATCGTATCGTTATCAAGAAAGCCTGCTATCACTGTCATTCTTATTCATTCAATCTGTGGTGTGAGCGCTTACGCAGGTGCTAATTTCTTGGGTATTTTCAGGATGAAACGAGCGCGAAACGGCGATTAAGCGTTGAGACCGAAACAGAGTCGCCCCTAAAAAAACTCTGTCAAGAAGTAGAGAAGACTTTCCCCCAACATGACACGATGATCAACGACTACATACAGACAGCCACAAAGAACAACGTTGACGAAATACAAAGGCACACGGAACAGCTGCTCTCTGAGATCCAAACACTAAGAGAACTTGCACAGAAGAAGGAACATGAGTGGAACAACATTTTGCACCTAAAGAAAGTCAAAGAAGAGATTCTTCTGCGACTTTTAAGAAGAAAACAAGTACTTTCATTTGAGAAATCCGCCGAAGTCAACGGCTCCGATCGGACGGATCCTTTCGACTACTTAAATCAAGCAAAAAGTCTGGCTATCGATAAAAGTGACGAGATATCAGGTCTGGCTCTTAAGCAGCCAGGTTCTACAGTGAGTCCGATGCTCCAAACCCCAGTTATGCCAGTCACCACACATTTTAATCCGATGTCAGGGCTGCCCCCGCCGTATGACAAAGCAACGCATATGCAGTCAATGCCGAAACCAGTATTTCAACCCTTGATGCTGCCGGGACCGATGCCTGGGTTTCCGAGAGACATGAATGGACAGTTGCCCAATAGTTATGGTATGCCTATGGGTCGTCAGGGCCCTATTAAAGATGTGAAGTCGATTATAGCGGACTACAGGCAGAGGAATCCGGAGGTCACCCCCAGGAGAGGGAGGAGGATGAAGTCCATATTGAATCCTAACATGATGAATGCGCCCAGACCGATTGCTCCCAAACTTGATAACATGAATCTTAATAATTTGAATATGCTGTTTAATAATTTGGATATGGTGAGTTGGTTAAGAATTTCTTTCCTTATATGGCAATACAGCACAGACTGAACTTCAGGGCTGTTGGCAAAATTGACTTGCAATGGATTATTAATGACGTCGTAATTAAAAACGTCGAAACCCAACACCATTTGAGTTCGATTCGATTGTGGTAGCAAGCTTGGGCCCATAGTTTATACTTCTGTGATACAATTCTACAGGTAATGTTTGTTAGTTTAGATGTAGGGTATAATCTCCGGATCTACTGAACGGATTCTAAAAATTATTTCACTCTAAGGAAGCCAAATTATCCCTGAGTGGTGTAGGCTTTGTTTCATCGAGGCAGGCAGAAGATACTTTATAAAACTCACAACTCTTCTTTGCCTCACGGTAGTTTATTTCCGAGGCCATTTGTTGAGCTATCGCCCGCCGCCTAACGCCGGCGAAGTCAATAATCTAATTTATAATTGCGATCCTTGACCTGGATTGTCAATGACGTTTGTCCGTACCTAGAGCAGCGACGCTGGTGGATATTTGTTCAATGTCTTACCACTGTGATGTGTATCTATGTAACATAATTGTTTATCTCATTAAGATAAGTATAAAGATAGTCCATATCGCAATAAGATCATTTCTGGGTCCTTTAGGTCTGTTTTTTTTAAGTATGTATGCTACTTTTTACTGACTCCCGATAAAAAAAAACAGGTTTCTCGTACGAGTTTTGAACGTATTCAAATACTGACCGAGTGATCTGAATGTTTCCATACATTTACCGGTAAATCTGCACTTTTGTGCTAGGGGCGCTGCTGTGAAATGTATGTATGAAAAGGTTCGATCACTCGATCAGTATTCGGTACTATCTATATTGTACTAAGCGCACAAAAAAGGACATAGGACTGTACTTATATTTTTTTTATTCACGGAAGTACTATAACAACTACAAGACTTTCATAGTACTTCGTCGCTCGGGAAATGTCGTGAAGTGGAAGTGTATCCAAAATGCGCTCGGAATACAGGTTTTGTTGAAACATTGCAACTCTACAGTGTAGACCGACTCTTGTATAGTCGACTTCCAATATATACTCTACATACGGTTCATACGTAGAGTGGTTATAGAATTGTCAATAGTGATCGTCTGATCAAGCGAAGGTCGCATGGGCATTAATGCCATGACTTATACCGCGGGGTCATGGCGACGACTCTCCTGCCGACTAGCTCTAGGTATAGTCTTAGAATGTGTGTACTTACCCAACTTTATGACTCGGTTTCTGTTTGGAAAGGATCGCGTTAAAGGTGGGCCGCACCGCACCGACAATATTGAAACATTCCTCTGAGCGCACCTATTTGAATAGCACCAAAATTATCACATTACTGATTAACTATTATTATTGAATAAAACTAATCTTACGGATTTTATCGCGTTTATTATTTGGTTTTAGTAGTAAATAGTACTAGGATAGGTAGTATATATAATATTTGAAGACAGTTTCTGATAACTATAATTCCTCAATAACGAAATAATGTTATATATTGTAGTATGCGCTTTTTGACAAAACGCATGACTCGGGTACAAGTTTCGAACCCGGGACCCTCGGCGCAGAAAGCAGGGTCACTACCAGCTGCGCTAATCAGGCCGTCTACTAATTGTGACTCACTTTTGTCCGATAAACGTTTCTCTTTCTTACTTTTTCGGTGTTAGATGTTGTTATTATCGATATCGCTCATCTCTAGTTACTTAAAGAATCTTGCTACGATGCGGTCGTGATATTTATTTTATGTGGTTGGTACAATAATCATAATTTCTTCTGTTTCAGAACCAAAAAGCAATGTTGGAACGTCTCCAACAATTCCAAGGCGGCAGTCTACCAAACGGCCTCTCCTTCAAAGATGTTCTGGTACAATTCGCGAACATGCAGCAGTCCAACGCTGGTCTTATACCCAACAGGCCACCGGAGACCATAACCAACAGACCAGAGGCAAATAGATCAGAAACCAATAGACCGGAGAACTATGTGAGGCCTGAAGGGAGGAGAAGGCAGGAGAGGAACCATGAAGACTTACATGTGTCTGTGAAGCAAGCTGAAAGACTAGCTTCTCCAAGCCCTAGACTGCCACCCCCACCTCCGTACCCTGAAATATCACTTCTACCCGTCACCACGAGCCAGGAGGCCTCGTCGCAGCAGAATTCTCTACTTCACGGGATCTTGACCAAGGTAATTGGGATTCATATTGTTTATGGAGTATTAGCTTGTAGATAATAATCACTGTCCCGGCTTTCATTTATAGTAATAATTTTTTAATTATTATATTTTTTTTGTTTATTTATTGGCGTTCTCGATCAACTGGGACGAAGTTACAACTTAGTTTTACTGTCTATAATAAATTAAACAAATATGCTTAGTAGATGGGTTGAAAAAAGTATATGTTCGACATTTTCACTAGCTTATGCGTTCTTACATTTAATTAAACGGCTACATTTAATTTTCATATCCACTTGTCTTAATAATCCAGGCTTACACTGGTGCCTGGCAACTCTGGTAACTGGGCTTTATCCAGTTTTATTTTTGGATATGTGTAACAGTAGTGTGTTTGTGTGTGTGTGTGTGTGTGGGAAACGTATATATTCTGGGCTCATATCCACCTAACAATATTGTGTTGTACGTACATTATCATATCGCATTCTTTATCAACACATATTGATGTTATAAAGTACCATACAGTTGACCGAGAACGCTCGAACCGCAATAAGTTGTAAGCTTGCAATTGGAACCAGCTTTGAAATGGGTGTTGCCAACCTTACAGCAGGCGCCCCCCGCGTCTCAGAGTTACTCGCCGACGTTGGCTAAACTGCTCACGTCGCCGGAAAGGAAGAGCGGATCGTTACCGAGTTTCGGTCAGGCCAAGGTACCACCTAAATGTACGAGATATACTTCGATTGGTGTAATATATTGGCCTCGATCGTTCCAAATTCAAAATTTAGTTTTTAAGTGTTCTTTTTTTAAAGAGTTGAAGCTTTGGTGCCATAATTAATTGGATCCAAATAAGAAAGAAGAATGAATCGTGGTACCAATTTATTTTATGGTTCAAGATTTAAATAATTTAAGAAATATTATTTTTTATTCTTAATTTGTTCACTAATACGCAAAAGGAATGTGGGGTTTCAATAGGTAATAACATTTAAGCCAAAAAGAAAATACTTTTTCAAAATAATGCTCGTCCGAGCAGCGACTTTAATTGACATAACAGCAAATTAAAATGATCGTTATGCCTTGAGAATACGACTGCAATCGTAACAAAGCTAGGGGCTAGATGTTATTTCTCCCTATTTGTTTTTCGGGTAGTTATAACCGAACCTATATTGTTTAATAGCCATGACTTCAACTTTTTAAAACTACTATTTCGATTACGTATTAATTGAGTCTGGCAATACTCATTGAATATAAATGCCACCTCATAATCATATCATGATAATGTTACTCCGGTTCATTTTAAATTAATCCGTTGGCGATTGGTAATACTGGCCCTTTATCCAGAATACATTTTGAACTGACCAATGAGAGACTAGAAAATTTTGTCATACCAATCGCTCACGCTTCAACTTAACGTGAACGATCAGTGTCGGATTAAATGCGGTAATATAACCTTTTCATGTAGGCTTTGATATTATTTATAAAATTATAAAATAATATCCTGAATAAATTGATGTTTCAAATAAAATGTGGTCACTAGGGAGGTAAAGGTTACTAGAATCAATTTTTTTTATATCAGCTATTGTATAAAGGTTTAAAATGTGAAAACATTGCCACGCATATCTTTGCGGCGAAAACTGGAACTAACTTCGGATAATTGCCTTTATTTATTATATTTATCCGTTTAAGACACATTTTATTTGATACAATTTATATATTCTTATTACGTATTT
Organism: Pheosia gnoma; assembly: GCA_905404115.1. Taxonomy (NCBI): domain Eukaryota; kingdom Metazoa; phylum Arthropoda; class Insecta; order Lepidoptera; family Notodontidae; genus Pheosia; species Pheosia gnoma. The sequence goes on from FR989907.1 coordinate 1,411,268, forward strand.
TTATACAATTACCTTAGTATAAAAAAGAAATACTGTAATCTCATTTTATATCTTTTGAATAAGACGGTTTTTTTTATATAATTATGTATTGACGATTTGATTAGCGCAGTTGGTAGTGACCCTGCTTTCTGTAACGAGGGTCCCGGGTTCAAATCCTGGTTGGGACAAGCTTTGTGTGATGACAACGAATGTTTGTACCCGAGTCACGTATGTTTAAATATATATATGCCCAAGTATTACATACTGAGTTCGCCCTCAGTACAATGTACAGTACCCATAATACAAGCGTTGCTTGCTTAATGTGGGACCGTATAGTTTGTGTGTTCGTCGGACGATATTATATTATTGAACTTTACACAGTACGTAGCTTATAGCCGTGCCCAGACTAACCGCTCAGTCTCGCGAGGGCTGCCTCGAGCAAATGCCGCGCGCGAGCTGCTAGCAAGGCAGATGTCTGATTATATTTATATAATCTATATATCGTTTTTAGAATTGCGGTGAGATCACGATAACCCCTGTGCAGCCGACGCCGGCGCACCCCGAACCTCAGCCGGAGAAGACCGAGGAGGTTGTGCAGCTGGTGAGACTCCACCTCTTACATTATGTTACTACCTTTTAATCGTTTGTTCCACTGCTCGATCCTGAATGGTCATTATATTCTATTCTATAAGCCGAAAGACGTCCACTGCTGGACATAGGCCTCCCCAAGAGCGTCAAATGGGGGGACAATGTGTGTATGAAGATTTTTGTTTTAATATGCAGGACGACGAAGAGAGTCCCCCATCGGAGGGCGAAGCGTCCGGCTCGCCGTCGGGCTCGGGCTCGGGCTCGGGCCGGCTCGTGATCGACGAGGGCGGCGGCGAGGCGGCGGCCGAGCCGGCGGCCGAGGCCGAGGACGCGCCGCTGTGCCAGGGCTGCCGCCGCCGCGACGCGCAGTTCGTGTGCGCCGGCTGCGCCAACCAGTGGTACTGCAGTCGGGAGTGTCAGGTGAGTCGGTGCTACATACACACTCACACATACATACAACACACACACACATACATACAACACACACACACACATACATACAACACACACACATACATACAACATACACATACAACACACACACATACATACCACACACACACATACATACCACACACACACACACATACATACTACACACATACATACCACACACACACACACACATACCACACACACACACACACACACACCACACAAACACACGCACGACCGTGATTGTCTCCATAAAGGTTCATCAGATATAAAGAAGCTTACACCAGGGGATTAAAACCCCTTGAACAATTTCATTTGTTTATTTTATTAATTTATAAAATAATGCATTAAAATCGTAAGCGCAAAGCGTTAGTTACATTTTACTTGGGTTCGGTTCCAATTAATAAATAGTTGTCTATTTTATACAAATTTTGAGTTTGATATAGAGGTTATATATGATCTTTCTTTTCATGACACAATAGATACAAAAATTCAACAAACATTCCGTGGAATTTATTGTTTTTTTAATTGTATCCAGGTGGCAGCTTGGGACGACCACTCGGAGATGTGTTCGGGCTAACAGACACACACAGTTATTTTGTAAGTGTTGTTGTATAAAGTATATAATTTATACACGAAGCGGCCTGCGCCCGCGCCGCACCGTCGTATGCCTTAAATATTTAATAATTACGTGATGTATAGGTGAATCTCTATTTCCCTAGTGTGATGATCGATTGATGTGGTTATGTAAAAAAACATGCAAATGTACAGTCGGAGCGAAAAGAGAAGACAATAAATATGTCTAAGCTGGTGCCGGTAAAGAATATCTCGATATATTTTAATACAAATGGTTTTGATACTTTTTTCAAACTTAGGAATTGATTATGGACATATAAAATAAACCTATATTTTTATTTAACACAGAATTACATCTTCAGTAGTGAATAATAGTTTAAAATAGTCAATTACTTTACCAAGACGAATAATAAATATTATTACCTGAGTAAATTAAAAATAATAAGTATCAAGACGAATGTTATGTCGTTAACGATGTTACAATTGAATATTATTTTTAGTGTTGCCCGGGATTTTAACAATTCCTTGTTATTAATTTCTACTCTTTTCGGTCAGGCTGAAAGAGAGGCGTGGCAAGCTGTGTACTCTGTACCCAGTATACTGGTAAAACAGTATAGGTACTCAATTAACTTGTGAGTCATTGTTGTAGGTTGAATACAAAAATTGTACCAGTTGTATTGATAACCTCCTCCTATTTTGAAGGGGGTGGGGGGTTAAACAAGAGTGACTGCATCAAAAATGTGTATGCCCGCGGTTATTTTTTATTCTATGTTAGTATCCACTAGATAATAGCATTGAATAAAATACGCACCCGTAATATTTCCCCCTCGAAAATAATAATTAAGTAATGTTTTTTAAAAAAAGTATCATAAGCACAAAAGCCATTAATCTGATTCTACTTGAGTGTCTATTTGATATTATATTTAAGATTTATACTTACCATTTACTTATACTATGATCATTGGGCTGCAGAGATCTAGTTACCAATTATATATATATTAATATCCCTCTACCACAGACCCCAGTCTACGCTCGAGACGAGGTACTGACAAATGTTAACAGTGGCGTAGGTTCTGGGGCATATAAAAGGATTCCTTTGGTATTATTTTTTGTGGAAGATCCCGCAGTGAGTTTGAGGGATTTTTCGTGCATTTCCGGATAAGGTTTTTTCCGGCTTCCCTTGTGCGAATATTAACATTCGCCTCTGAATGCTACTCACGTGTTGTACATAATCTTGTAAATAAAATAAACATTACTTAATTATTAATATAACCGTGTATAGTACTTTAAAGTAATGTTTAGTAAAATTGGCCGTATTAACTGCGCTGTGTCCCACGATTTGTTTCAATATGTAGTTAAGTTCTAGAATTAAAAACGAATAAATTTTCACTGATCCCAACCAAATTATGTGTTTTGACTACCGAGTGGATGAGTTTTATATTAACATATGCGCTATTTTGGTGTGACGACATTTTCCAACGTGGCACCTATTTGTTAAAAAAAATATTGATGATGATTGTTCCGACCGGTTTCGGCCATGGCGACCATTTCGACCCCTAGTCGGTGTGATGGCGCTGGTGCATAAAAAAATATTATCATGTAAGTAAAGGCATCTCATATTGTTACTATGATCAATGACGTCGCACCAACTTGTTAATGTCAGAGGTCGCCAAGGACGTGCTAAGTAACCTCTAAATGTAAATGAGTCAGGTGCATAGTTCAAAATTAAAACTATTTTATATAAATCTCATGAAAATTGTTCCTAAAGTCGTATGTTTTGGTGAGGTGGGTAAGGTCACAATACTTTTTATTTTGACCGATATAAACGGTTGAATATATTTGAACATGTGAAGTATTTATAAAGCTTACTTGTGTAAGGATGTATGCATAATGATTAGGAAAAAAGAGCAAAGTTGCGAGTGAGATTTTTTTTTCTAAACTGTCTCCAAAAATCTTTTTTAATCTGCATTGGTTTAAGAATACTAAAATATCAGTTAAGGTGCATACGATATTACCTTGTTACTGCAAAATTATCATAATCATTTAAGCCTTAATAGACAAGTGGTTCTAAGGAGCGCTCTCGTAATCAAGAGGCTCCGGGTTCGATTCATTAAACTATTGACGTTAGCCCACACCTATCACAAGAATTTCAGCTTTATTAAAATGGCTAACAAGACTCATAGTAATATGATACCTACACGTAACTACAATAATACAGCCAATGCAGATTTCTTTATCTCCCAAAATTAGGCCATTCCTTTATCGAATAGTAGCAACACAATTTAGACTAATTCATTATTTATGAGTGAATTAATATTATGTATGTGGGTTCTGGATTATGCTACGGCTTTTAACTGACAATAATTATTAAACAAACCGCCCATATTTTATTTCGTAAGTGACTGAGGTGGTTGTCTATTGACTATGGACAACACGAGCAAACTTATTATTATAAATCAACTCGATTCATACAAAGAAAAGTAAAACACTTATTTATATACTATTTCATTTGTTGTTATCTCCTGACAGTTATTATTATGGTTTATTTACTATGCTTTAAGACGGGATTCTGTGTAATGATGTTTTCCAGTCGATAGGTGCCCACTTTACAAATAATCTATATTTTTTTAATGCTATCTTATCCAAAGGAATCGGTACATTTCTGTACCCAACTGCGCATAAATAAGCGTGGTGTAATTCAGAACACAGTGTGCCTGAACGAGTGTATTATATGATATATAAAAGCGAATAGATTGTCTATGTATAGATTAGCATGTAACGTTTAATGTAATTATGTGATTTTTTTTTCGACTCTAATATTATTTCAATCCGACAAAGGGTATCAATTTATTTTGTAATGACGGAGGGTACTTGACCACAAAACGGTTGTATTTTTTTTGTTTTTATAAATACCCTCACACTTACCTCATGAAAATGTTATGTACAGTAGCTGGTTATTATGTATAGTGGCCAGATAAAAGGTGTTCACGTATGTGATTAAACAATTTCGTGGTATAATTATCATATAACAAAAAACGTATAATATTTAGTTTCCTTCATCATCTTGAAGGCAATAATTGTGATGTAAATAAAGGCTCCTTTAAAATATCCGCATCTGATTTGGTCACCGTAAATGGCTGGGCGTTCTATAAAATAACCAGTTAAACCAACCCCCAAACTTATCGACAGTTATAATGAACTTTTCAGAGGGAAAAGTGCGTTTAGAAAAGTGGCTTTAGAATCCGTTTTATCTTCTATAAATTTGGGGGTAAAAATATTTCAATATAATAAAACTGCACGCTCGTGGTTAAGTCCGTACGTATATCGAATCAACCATAATATAGTCTTTATTTTCTACAATAACTAATAATCGAGTATTATATTTTATAAATAAAAGTTTTCTAATTCTCTATACTTGTACCGTGCCAAAATATATCATACTTTTGGGTTCATTTGTTGCTGTTCGTGTTGATATTAATTGGGCTAGGTGCTAAACATTTACTTACTTCTAAATTCATAGAAAGTTAGCCTTCCTGCTGTAAAATGATTTGTAAATTGATTAAATTACAATAAATTTAAGTTTCGTTTGATGGTATATACCTAACTTGTTTTAAATATAGGGTGGGTGATTTTTGTCGCCGTTTTTTTTATGATGGCTTTGCTACACCCTGTGAGTTCCATTTAAATTAAAGTATTCGCGTATATATTAGATATTATTGTGGCCATTGATATATGTCCCAGTTAATATCAACATTGGCCGTTTCAAATAATACTAAGTTACCTAATAACCCAAATTTTTATTTATATTTACAATGTGTATCAAAAAGTGTGTAAAATATTTTAACAGGTTAATGAGTAAGTCATACGGATCGCATTGATGTATAAAATAATTGTGTAAATGATGAGATGAAGCTGTAGTTTTTATCTTGCTCTCAGTACGTGATGTAATTTATAAATTTCTGTTCTTTTTTTTTTGAGAATGTCATCTTTTTGGACCTGTTAAGATATTTGACAGTATTATTGTTACACCTTTTATATTCACGAATAAATAAAAGCCATTCATGATAATTGTGATATTCGACTTCATGAGCCGTTAATATGTCTAAAGATTTCTCAGCAATAGGTAATTACAGTAAGCTTGTCTCGCTAACGAAACAACATCACGGGTAGACGAAAACGCTGAACTACTCGACACAATTTCGAATTTCTAAAATGTTTGAGTACTGTTTAAGTAGTCGTGTGATAGCGACACAAGCTTCCTATCAGTGGCCCGAGCACTAACCATATATTCACGTTCACGTAAACGTTTTCCATCAGTAATATTTCATAAAAATGACAATGACAACATTCAACATTTCTCGATGGCGATACGATAACCTTATGCGTTTGTGCTACGGGCACAGGGGGTTAGTACGGTATTTGATTGAATATATCGAAAACTTGTACTATGGGCTCTTTAAATTATATTTCCACCTTTAGTTGTATTATTCTCAAGTGTCCGCGATCGACTCGTTCGTTACGTTCGCCCGTAACACTAGTCACACGTGTTTTGTTACCTATATACCTGTTTATGTATTTTGTAACTTTGTGTTATATAAGAATAATAAATCAGTACTGTATTTGATATTATAGTTTTATTACGACTTCTAACCGCCGGTTAGTACTTTAAAATGAACATAAAGTTTAACTCACGAATTTATAGACGCCCTATAAATTTACAAACGTCATATAGTACTGCTCTAAGTAAAACTTGTGCCCAATAGGTTGATGATGTTATAGAACTTCTATAAATTCAGGAATTATTTTTAGTAAACTAACTTAGAAACATTAACCAGCTTATACCTCTAAGTTATTTGATTAACACCTCAACAACCTCCAAGTTAATAGCTGGCTTTAGTTAAGTTTAATAGCATCGCTGAAACTGAAAATACGTATGAAAATTCAAAAAGTAATTTCATCAAAAATATACATATAATGAGTTGTCTTAAACACGAAATAACATTCATAATCAACATTGACTTATTATATAATAATGTAATATTATCCAAAACATTGATTTATTTATTATTAACATTTATAACGGATACATATAATCATTGATTCATGCATAGATATCCCGCACTTACTTTTAGTTCAGGCATTTTCACATGCAACAAATGTCCGACAGTACATTGAAAAGTGTATTTACACTTGCAACGCAGTCACTTGCAAGTTACTGTCAGAAGATTGTCACTAACATTTTCCTTGCAGGTGGAAACGCAACCTTATAATATATAATTCGCTTCTACATTTAATAGCACAAGTTCTTCAACGTGTTTGGCAACTAGTCGCTCAAACGATCGTCCCGATCAAATAAGGTTAACTTTAAACTTAATCGAAATTAATAATCAACTAATTGCGATGACAACAGCTCGTGGTGATCTCTAAAAAAATAACTATGAACTAATATAGTGTTAATTACTAGCTCCTGCCGGCGGCTCCGCTCATGTAACCATCTATTTAGCTCGACAGCTCGACTTTATGTGGTGATAGCGTTATAATATAAACCGTATCTTTTGAGTACAACCATAGGCTATCCAATAGTGAAAGCTCCGTCGAAATTTACTTAGCAGTTTTACCGTAATGATCGAACCGACAGACATTGACAACATTTCTAGAAACTTGTTTCGGATTCAAAGATGGTCTATAACACCATTCTTTCTAAATATATTTAAGGTATAGACACTTCCTAGTTACAGTTATATAATAGAATATTATTATGCAATCATTTATTAACGAAATGTCAAATATACAGAAAAGGCACATAGAGCAGAAATTATGACTAGTTTTATGAGCTAAATTGGCTCGTTTTTGCGTACAAAGTGTTAATAACTATAAAGTATAATGTCATATAATCAAATTAAACGGGCGTGGTCCAATTAGAGTACAATTTTGGAAAGAAGAATTTTACATCATACATACATCTATGACACAGTTCTAGGACCATATGTGTGACCATAGAAAAATATTCGAAAAATATGATGATAGATAGTAATAGTTATATGCTGTAGATAATTTCCCCAAAGAGAGATAGCGCATTACTATAACAGGTAATCTGATTCCAACAACATGTCTAAGTATCTGTTGAAAATAATTTTTACTTACTTCATAATTAATTATTTAAACATAATATACGACTAGACACCACATGTTATAAACATTATTTCGTAAAAAAAATCCAGACAATTCGTATTAACATGGAACAAATAAGATAGGACTGTCAATAGCCATACAAAACTGCGTAGCTTCGTTTATTAGTTCTCAATGCCGTCATAGAGGTCGCTGTGAGCCTAAAATTCATGATTCTATGCTTGCGAAACGTCAAACTGAACCTTTACGTGAACTTGTTACTTTTATATACGTTAGTTTGAAATAGATTTTTTTACTGCCGTAAGAAGGCGCTGTAACACAATATTCTACAGCTCGGATATTATGTAACTTTTGTTCTCTAATCGAACTCTACGCGAGAAGAGCAAAACAATAATATACAACTATATCTTTCGTAGACATGTATGTATTAGCTATTAATTAGGGCAATGACATCTCTGCCCAACCAGCACACGGACCTTTTCTAATTTTGATATATATAGTTGTTTTGCGAGACAACGCCATCTATTGTGTGGTCTGATATTCAGTTACTACCAGCGCCTAGCGAATATGTTTGCAACTTGTAAAGAGCTTGCACTGTGGCGCCCACTGTTATTGGAGAGCTATTTGGCGAAATATCGAGCTACGGCGTAATGTATAGCGGTTGACAATCTTGTATTTCATTTGATCTATGGTATTACTACATTCAATATGTACAACATTGACATTGGCTTAGAAACCACATCGGTGGGACTTATCCTATGGGCATTTAAAGGCTGTCGCTTTTACTACAATAGATAGGTTTACGAATGCTGTCATAATTTACCTATTTATAGGTAATTCGATTAGAATGGAATCAAATTGAATGGATGTTAACATAAGATTTTTAGCTAAGTTATACTTTACATACAGAAAACAAGGTAAAATTATTATAATACATTGCCTTGCGAGGCAACGCGGTCGGTGCGAACACGGCTAAATAAGTAATAAAAACCACAGCCTCAGAAAAGGAGAATTTAAAATTTCAGTCACATCACATTCTTTGGTTTTACAACAACCAGTCGTACGAAGTCTCGTAAAAACATTAAATATATTTCAGCACTTTTGTAGACTTAATTATTTATAACTATTGTAAATATAAAATGATTTATCAAAATACACTAAACAAAATCTAAGAAAATTGAGCAGGTTTTGAACTTGTACAAAACTAAGGCTTCGAGCGCATTGCAGCGGATCCACTTTCTGTTTCGATTTGAAAAGAAAAAACTCCCTCGCGTGGTTATATAGCATTGCGTGTGAGAATTCACATGAGTCAGAAAAGTATATTGCTATTGATACAAATAAACGCTTGTATCAAGGTATCGTGTGTATTTTATCTGAACAAATATTGTATGGACGTACATAATTTGTATCAGCGCTAAGACATCTATAGCAACATGAATCCATTCGCACAACACCGAAAGCCATAACGGATCCACTATTGCGTCAGCATAAAACCTTAGTTTAAAAAATATATGTGTACCTAATATAAAAAATACAGTATAATTATAAACGTTATTTTAATACTACAAATATAAAAATCCATTTATTTAAATGATGGTACAGTTTTATATGACGACTATTATTATTATGAACAACATATTACAATGGTACTACAAAGCATACTTAAATTACTTTGTAATGGCATTGTAAATTGATTAAACCTCCAATAAATTTGGAAGTTATTGTATAAATGAGTACATTAATATGTTGAAAATAGTAGCAATTCGTTTGTCTTATAATTAATGGTCACGAAAGGTTTGGGCAATGTAGGGAGGTACGAACTTTGAAAATATTCCTTGTTAGACTCGGACAACTTTAGTGGATACGCACCCTTACACCCCTACACTAGTATAAAATGATGTAAGTATAGTTTTTCGTTGCCAATATACAATTATATAAAGTGTATCAATAATAGTGTACAAAATTTAGACATGACCAACAGTAAGTTATAAAGATATAATTCCCAATGAAATATTTAAAATTATTTGACACTAGCTGCGCCCGGCGGTGTTACCCGCGATAAAAAGTATGAAAAATTAAAACATTTATCCCACGGGAACCATACATTTTACCGGGATAAAAAGTAGCCTATGTGCTATTCCAGACTATAATCTATCTCTGTGCCAAATTTCATCCAGATCCGTTCAGCCGTTCGGGCGTGAAAGAGTAACAAACATCCATCCATCCATCCATCCAAACTTTCACATTTATAATATTAAGTATAGATTAAAAAAATTACACTCCGCACTGAACGCATGACCAACCGCTACTGGATCACCTTGTAGAAAAAAAACAACCAAATATCACTTACACAATTATTTTCTACAATCCATATTCTGATCCACATTCTCCATATCCTGCTTCATTTGTTATTTTTTTTACACTATTTTTGTTACACCTTGTATAACATTCGAATACTTCACTCCATGTCACTTTGAATACATTAATTATTAAGGATGTCAATCTCCTCTTTACCCAACTGCGCCAAAAGAAGGGTAGATAATGTTTTTTATTTATAGGGACTTAGTTCACCATTCAAACCATGATCCAATGATGACGAAGCCATGATCTACAGTGGCTTCTTAGTAAGCAGACGCGAGTGCCCCTTGAATCAAACTGAAGCTTGTACCGTAAAATAAAAAACCCAGGACGGGGATTGGAACCAGAAACCCTGGGTACGAGTACAGTACTTCTATAACCACAAGGCTACTGACGCTTCGTACAGAAGTAACCCTCATAATCACGTTTGTCAATCTTCAAGTAATATGATCGTGAGACGAATGCTGTTCTAATATTGATATAGCTCGAGGTTAGCATCACTTGACGATGAACACGACGTTGCTGTCGCGCTCCAGCTGCTCCTCGAGCTGCAAGGCGGAGAGGCCGCTGAGGCAGCACAGCTCGTCGAGGCACACGAGGCCGTTGTACGTGCGCACCAGCGCCTGGCTGTGCTCGCTGCGGATGGACGCGGTGTCGTCGTTGTGAAGAGTTATTGGATACTGGAAGAGAAAATGCTCTTACTATTTCAGTTCGTAATATAAGAGAGTTAGATATTTACTGTACATAATAAATAAATCCCACTAATATTATAAATGTGAATGTTTGGATGGATGGATGTTTGTTACTCAGTCACGCCAGAACGGCTTAACGGATCGGGATAAAATTTGGCACAGAGATAGATTATAGTCTGGAATAGCACATAGGCTAATATATGGTTCCCGTGGGATAGATTTGTTTTAATTTTTCATAGAGCAAAGGATCGACATCGACATACTTTTTAATCGCGGGTAACACCGCGGGGCGCAGCTAGTAATATATACATATGTATTATATAGTGTATACATATATATATATATAATTAGATACTTATACAAAGTCATTCAGAAGGGTATACTAACCTTTGAACCTGCGCTACTTTAGCCCATTTGTAAATATCACAGATATATTAAGTGTAATCAGAATTGACACAGAATCAGCGCAGGTTCAAGGATTAGAACACCCTTTTGAATTCGTGTTCATTACACAAAGTTTACCCTTACCGGGATTCGAATCCGGTACACGGTTAGCTTAACCGCTGCTTTAAATTATCAACTACAGTTGATCTGGTTCCTCACCTTATACACCCTCCTTATGAGTCCCTCTAGGACTCCAAAGAGCACCAGCTTCCTTTCATTGATGGCCAGGTCCTGGGGCTTCATCCGCCGGCACAGATCCCGCACTGTGCTCCCGTACGACATGCCCGCGTACATACGGAACAGGTCGCCAACATTTGGTAATTGACGAGCTGGAAGAAATGAGGATCTCTAGCTCATGATTACGTCTGTATATATCCCACTAATATTATAAATGTGATAGTTTGGATGGATGGATGTTTGTTACTCAATTACGCCAGAACGGCTTAACGGATCTGGATGAAATTTGGCACAGTGATAGATTATAGTCTGGAATAGCACATAGGCTACTTTTAATCCCGGAAAAATGCACGGTTCGTATAGGATAGCATACAGAAACTGTGCATTTTCAAATGGACATACTTTTTAATAGCGGGTAACACCGCGGGGCCCAGTTAGTAATCTATAATAATATAATATCGCCAGACGAACACACCAACTATCAGTCCCACACTAAGCAACGCTTGTATTATGGGTACCGCACAATGGATTGAGAGCGAACTCAGTATATATTACTTATATAGATATACATCCATGACTCGGATACAAACATTCATGCTCGTCACACGAAGTTTGTCCCTACCAGGATTCGAACCCGAGACCCTCGGCGCAAAGCAAAGCAGGGTCACTACCAACTGCGCTAATCAGGTCGTCACGTCATGTCATCTATTTTCATTTGAGGTGAAGGAATTTTGTACGATTTGCGAAATGCCATGTAAAGTTCGCTAACTCGCACTGGGCCCGCGTAATAGAATGTGGTTCAAATGCCTCTCGCTTTGAAGAGTGTGCCCGGTAGGTATAATGGCAGTAGACTTGACATTGGGGCCAAGCTAGCCAATTTACACAAGCCTGCTGGACTACGGCCTGAACCCCACTCGCATTAACAACTAATAATGTTTTATTTTAATTTCATTCTCGTCTTTATGTTTTTTTTTATATAAGAATATAATAATGGGCTTAACTATAAAACAAACTAAAAAGGTTTCCAAGATACAGGCTTCCGCCTAGTTTGGAACTGCAACTTAACCTACCATGTCAAATATCTAAACTGAAATAAACTTTACTTTAGTTTGCCCAGGAGCTAGACATTATTAATATGGATATAGGTAGGTGCACTTATGTGAAATGAACAGTTCTCCCAACTTACGTGATCTTGCGCAGAACTCGACACACTGTCTTTGAAGACCCGCGCAGCGAGTCAACTGTCTTAATTTAGGCGTTGCACTGTATACCTGCAAACAATATCATTGGTGAGTAAGTGTCATATGTTAGTACGATCGATTTCCAATAGGGTGTTTGACTTTATGAAAAATAAGCTTTAAAATTGTGGCCATCCTAAAAGATAAAGCTTTTTATAACTATTAGTGTTAAATTTTCTGCAAAAAATGGATTATTTTCTTTAAAATCATAAAATAAAACTAGGTTTTGTTGGTTCGGTCACATGATCAAAAACGCTCTGGATTGTTGGTTGATGCGTTGTGACGTCACAACGTGGTAATCAGTGTCAGGTTGTCAATACGAGTTTGGTAAAATTTGGGATTATAATGTGTTTTCAGTCATTTGTTTTTCACAAGGGTCACGTAACCAACTTCAACATCGAATATAATGGAAAATACCGGCATTTACAATGAAAGAAGTATGTTGTTAGCATCATATTAAACTAATGAACAATTTAAGATAGTTTTTCAAACACAGTCAAATAGCCTATTAGGCCTCAGCTTCGAATTTAGCGGGCAGCGCGGCGGCAGCGGCGGCGGCGCGGGAGCGGAGCTCGTTGGCCGGCCCGCGCCGCTGTTTTCGAGAACCGGTCCATTTGATTTTACGCATAAGATCCTGCCGCTCCCGCGCCGCCGCACACTGGTTCCAAAACAGAAAATCTGGGACATAGGGATCAAAGTCCGAGTATAGACCTGATCTTTTGAAATTAGGGTCTTGGGATGATTCTAAACAACTTTTATAGAATGACTTTTTTTGATATCAGTGCCCGTTTCCAAAAAAATGAAGGTTGTTATTTTTTTTGTATGGAGAAATATAGTTTTTTGTAATTATTTCAAGATTGGGCAGAGGTGTTAAAACCAAACCTACTAGGGATTATAGAGGGTATGAGACTCTACATTTTTTATCTCAACATTTTTTTAATACCTCTGCCCGTTTAAAAACGGCAGGCGTTCAAAATCTCAATATTTTACTACGCAAATTAAAAGGACAAATGTGTCTTTTTTGACGCTAAAATTATCATTTTTAATCAGAATTACCTAATTCTATTGAAAATAATAATAGTCAGACGTTTTTATGTTGTACTATCTTTTTTTTTTTCAAAAACAATAGGTTGACAATTCGACAATAGCGCTAATTTCCTTCTTAGCACTATTATCTAAAAACAATAGCAGCAGGTAGAAAGTGAAATGACAAATATGTATGTGCCAGGTATTTGTCATACTACCTAAGTACCTGGCACATACATATTTGTCATTTCACCTTCTACCTGCTGCTATTGTTTTTAGATAATAGTGCTAAGAAGGAAATTAGCGCTATTGTCGACCTATTGTTTTAAAAAGGTTGAATCTAGATGGGTAAGAATAATAAAATAAAATAAACGGATTTAAAGTTATTTAGCCGTATGTTGCTGGATGTATTCTTTTGTTTCTTTCGTGAATTTGAATATAACTGGTCTGCAATAACTTGTTGACGATGGGCGTGGATTTTGCCAAATATTTACATCACCAGCCATTAAACGTAAAGGCACTAGGCTTGTCATAAATACTGAAAATTCTTCGCTTACTTTTTGTTTATACGTACCTTGTGAAGAAGACCCATCACAACCCCACTTACTTATTAACTTTAAAGAGTTTGTGTCAAAACTGTGATGACCAATTGTTTTCAGCAATCTCTTCACTGTAATGTCAAGAATTGACTGAAGCTTAATTTGGACACCTGATTCTATAACCGTTATAACTTCAATATTTTTTTGATATGACGGTAAAACTGTATTTTCGTCTGCAACTATCTTTCTCAATGTTAAATATTGCCACTTTGAAAGATTAAGCCCAATAAGTAGTGCGAGTGCTTGATCTTGTGGCATAGCTTTTTTGGGCTGTTTTTTTAAAAATAGACTTATAAATATCCTCAGTCTTCTCTTCATGTTTATAAAGATAGTCAATGATTTCTAATTAATTGTCCTTTTTCATTTTCTTTTAATTTATTTGTGAATGCTAAGAGTAATTCTTCTTCAAAGTGATCTCTAAGTGATGAAACGCGCCTTCTTTTTTGTTTATTTGATAGATCTTCAAATGGTTTTCTTTGCACTGGAGTGTTTGTAGCTGCATCTGAACTAGAACCAGCCGTTGCTTCCACTATATCGACATAAGAATCCAAAGAAGTATCTAACTCTACTTGAATATCCATATTTTCTTGGCCTAATATTGAAGCTAAATCTATAGAATTTAGAGATGGCCATACGATATCCAAATGTAGCCATTCCATGTTTTTGTTGAAAAAATTTGCTTGGCATCTGTTTGCCTGTAACCATCTCTTATTCAAATTTGACACATATGTTTTCGTAAACTTTTTTAACATACCGAGATCTTCAGCATTAACACCCACATTTACGCGATTTAACAGAGTTTCGTACAAATAATGAGTGTTTTTTTTATATTACCACTGGTTTTCAGTAGCATATAAATATCCAAGTTTGTAATAAATTGAGACATATTAGAACGAGTACAGAGACGTGTTGAAGTTTCGAATTATAAGAATCGAATGATTTTTTTTAGAACAACCTATTCAGGTAACTTAGTATCGTATATTGGGTATGGAAGGGAGTACTGATAAGGTTTGAAAAAAAAACAGTTTTAAGCGCTTACTACTTGTTTTTAGACAATAGCGCTAATTGTCTTCCAAGTAATTAGCACTATTATCTAAAAACAATAGCAGCAGGTAGAAGGTGAAATGACAAATATTTATGTGCCAGGTACTTAGGTAGTATGACATAAAATGACCGACTATTATTATTTTCAACATTTTTCAATAGAATTAAGTAATTCTGATTAAAAAATATAATTTTAGCGTCAAAAAAGACACATTGTACCTTTAAATATGCGTAGTAAAATATTGAGATTTTGAACGCCTGCCATTTTTAAACGGGCAGAGATATTAAAAAAATGTTCAGATAAAAAATGTAGAGTCTCATACCCTCTATAATTCCTAGTAGGTTTGGTTTTAACACCTCTGCCCAATCTTGAAATAATTACAAAAAACTATATTTCTCCATACAAAAAAAATAACAACCTTCATTTTATTGGAAACGGGCACTGATATCAAAAAAAGTCATTCTATAAAAGTTGTTTAGAATCATCCCAAGACCCTAATTTCAAAAGATCAGGTCCTTACTCGGACTTCGATCCCTATGTCCCAGATTTTCTGTTTTGGAACCAGTGTGCGCCGCTGCCCCGCTGCCCGCTAAATTCGAGGCTGAGGCCTTACGACTAAGCCCAACTCACCGCACAGTATTGGAATATAGGCACCAGGGTGACGACTCCGTAGTAGACGAGGTTCTGAACGCACGCGCGCACCAGGCTGATCTCCACGTCCGTGAGCGCCGCGATCTTGGACACGTGGTTGAACCCGTCAATGTACGGCAGGATCTGGAACAATTTTTTTTATCGTCCTTTAAATGGCCTCACACAACGCATTTTGCCAGTTTCAAATATAATCATTTGCAATAGCCAATTAAATTAATAAATAGACATTGATGATGATGATGGGTGATAACAGTAGCGTTACAGGATTAGGATATTTTATGGTCATGTCACAAAATGATGACTATATCACGATATATTTGAATAGAATACAGTAAGTCAGGGATTCCCAAAGTGGTCGATATACAGCCCTTGAAGTCATAGCACACATATAACAAGCTTGCTTGCTTATTTTCATTACCTACTGAAGTATTTTTTCGGAAATTGTATTAATAATTATAAATTACATTTAATATTTACCCAATTTTATTTCTATTTTAGGTTAGTTATTAAATTAGATGCCGCGCTAATTGTATCGAGTCAGATGTACCTATCCCCAATACTAGCATAAACGGTATCGCGGGATGACAGTCAAATGTATACAGATTTAATGGGCGAGTGTTTACAACGCAGTCGTTTTACATCGTAGTGCGTAACCGCTAATTGTTGATGCATCTTGGCCGCGACTTGGCCGCACTCCAGACACGTGGACACGTATATTACAACAAATCACAATTTGTTTACATAACCCGCTTCTTTTATTAGTGATGCTTGTTTGAATGTAAATTAGATTTTTAATGGAGTTTCTAGTTATGCCTCCTGCTCGACTTGCGTCAGTGTTAACGCCTGCGTCAAGTTTAACGACACGCCATTTTCATATCATCATGTCACATCCATTATTTTATTTATCATGTGTATTTATTGAACGTGTTATTGCTATTAATTACTTGACATTGTACAAAATAGCCGCTAAGTTGTGGGTGAGGCCATATTCATATCCATTTTATTTCATCGCATCTCATTTCGTAAAGAAAGAAGAAGAAGAAGACGTTAAAAAACAACACGTTAAACGAGTGAAAAGCAATATTTAACGCACAACTCTTATACAGTGGCTTCGTAACGAAAACTAATACCATGGATTCAACTCATGATTCTGAACCTCCGGGAGTTTGAATTTTGCGCCGATCTTTGCATGATTTTTACGTATTTTTTCAGTCGTTTTTAAATTGATTTTAGCACGAAATCATA
The DNA here is from genome assembly GCA_905404115.1 of Pheosia gnoma. Lineage (NCBI taxonomy): Eukaryota > Metazoa > Arthropoda > Insecta > Lepidoptera > Notodontidae > Pheosia > Pheosia gnoma. The sequence goes on from FR989907.1 coordinate 1,428,450, forward strand.
ATAGAAGTCTATCTCAACGTGATTATAAATAAAAAAAACATAATTACCAATTTAAACGTAAAACTGCAATGTAAAATAAAACTCGATACGCTTGAGCGCGCTCGTCGCTCGCACGCGTCGGGTATCGCGCGGAGCGTTGTGTTGTGATCGCGTTGTTTACGAAACATTGCGCGAACTTTTGACATAAATGATTTCTTTCATTTTATTATAGGCATTGAGTTACCCAAAGTTTTTGTTATCTTACACCCTGTATAATATTTAAACATTATTATTACTCTTTGACTTTCGAAAAAACCAGCACCCGAGTTATCGTATAATGTCGATACGTAGTAATGTAGTGTTCTATCAGCTAAGAGACGGTATTATTGCGTTAAAACACGCGTTAGGACGCAGATGGAGCAGAAGCATTAAAGGAAACAAGATATTCAACATGTCACAGCATTATTAACTTTAATTGCACTTTCTTATAACCTTTAAGGCTCAGCACGCAGAGTGACTAAAATCAGTCTATTGCAGACTTTTTGAGTGAATGATTTTAAAAAAGTATCGTGCATTCGAACTAGCGGTCCGTAGCGTAGGTGCACAGATATGTTATTATCAGGAATGCCAATGCAAGACTGAATATTCGTCCTAAATACCGGCATTATCTAAAAAAAAAACAACGTGTATGTAGTACGTTACATACTAGATAGGATGTATATTTATCCTGAGAATTTGATGAAAATGTTAGCCCGCATGACCACCACAGACAAGAGAGCCTAGTCTCTATATTTTCAGCTAGATTTCGAGTATACCTACTTAAGACTCTACCGAAGCACCACAGCTTGAGCGAGTTAAAAAGGGACAGCATGAATTACTTCCGCGTGTAATAAACAGCGACAGAATGTGCTTGAGCGATTGATTAGAAAATGCCTCGCTACTACTTAAAACCGGCATTATACAACGAGTAATTTAAATAACGCAAAACCACACTACAACTGATTATAATTATAATAAATGTAGTGACATATTCACTTTATTAAGACATAAAATAGTGCAATAGATTCTACTCATATTTATGAACAAACTAATATAATAAATATAAGATACTAGCTGCGCCCCGCGGTTACCCGCGATTAAAAAGTACGTCTTTTTTACCGGGATAAAAACTAGCCTATGTGCTATTCCAAACTATAATCTATATCCGTGCCAAATTTCATCCAGATCCATTCAGCCATTCTGGCGTGATTGAGTAACAAACATCCATCCATCCAAACTTTCACATTTATATTATTAGTATGATAACAAATATAAGGTAGCTACTTCCAGGTTTGTAGGGAGCTCGACAAATCCTAGTAGGTAACTAACAGAACAGGTGCATCCGATGAATTCCGTCGTTCTTCGCGCGTCGGTTGCCCCACTTGCTCGCGGACCGCGCCTAGCAACACCAGAATGCGTACGCGCACAACGAATAGATAACGCTATAATGAGACCGTGTCTGATGTGCATAGTCCAATCAAACGAAGATAACGTCAGCTTTTATACCATGTAATATTCCGGCCCTGTTTCACCATCCTCCTAATAAATGCTATCCAGAAATTATCTGGCAGAATTTGTAGATACTGTCAGATTAGTTCCGGATATGGATTAGCGATGGTTAAATTAGTCCTTAAAGTTGTTACTCGTCTGTTTTTGGCGATAAGACATAGCATTCATAATTGTTTAGATGCCTTCATAGGAACAACAATATAAATAAGTTTTGACAGCAAGCAGCGACCTCCCGTCTGAGACCGACTAAGAGCAGTAAGGCCTCAGCCTCGAATTTAGCGGGCAGCGGGGCAGCGGCGGCGGAGGCGCGGGAGCAGCAGGAACTTATGCGTAAAATCAAATGGACCGGTTCTCGAAAACGCGGCGCGGGGCGAACAACGAGCGCCCCGCTCCCGCGCCGCAGCCGCGCGCCGCTCCGCCCCGCTGCCCGCTAAATTCGAGGCTGAGGCCTAATAGCGTACTAAGCGTTTTGCTTCTACTTTCATCGTGCGAACTGCCAAGGAATGGAACAAGCTACCGGCGTCTTTGTTCCCCTTTGACTACAATCTGGGTGTTTTCAAGTCGAGAGTGAACAGGTACCTTCTAGGCAAGTAAGCTCCATCGTAGATCTCGTCGTCACTTACCATCAGGTGAGATCGAGATCAAATACTTGCCTATAATGTAATAATAATAAATAAAAAAAAAAATTCAAAGGTTTGAGCCAAATCAAACATGACATGATCATCACACTTCATTGCCTAACCGCGTAAACAATATTGGGGTTTGCTATCGATTTGATGGCGTGAGCATACATCTGCATACTTATTTCGTTGAAAGCTTTGATGTATTGATAATGCTTCGTTCGACAGCACGCTTGCAAATAGAGTGAGGCATAAATATTGATCAACAATACATTATCTTGTGTGTGCGCACGCCTTAGGTTATTGTGTACACAAATGTGTTTCAAAGCACACAGTACCAGGCCCCAAGTCTGCTAACACAAACGATTCATAATCGAACAGCAACCGCGTAGTAACTGTCACTTTTGACAGATATTGTATGGGATATCTGTCAAAAGTGACAGTTGCTATGCAGTTGCTGTTCGATTATGAATCGATTGTGTTAGCAGACTTGGGGCCCGGAATGTATTGTAGGTAGGTACGAAAACATTGTTTTATGCCTTGAACCACGTTTAAAACAGAATCAGAATATTTTTTATTCATGTAAACCATTAAGTACAGTACTTATGAATCGTCATAATAGTTACAAAATGCTGATCTACATCTTTACCACCCGTTTGGAATGTCGATCCTATTGAGAAGAACGGGCAAGAAACTCCATGGTTGCTCTTTTTTAGAAGATCCCTTACATTTTTGTGCACTTAACGCACATACTTGTACACTATAATAGGTATTATTGCACATTTATTTGTTTGATAGATGGTATTCTTGGGATGCGTGGTTCTTATCTCTGTTTGATATTGAAGACATGATAAGCTTTTAACATTCCTGTGAGCTAGTAGGTACAGTCGCGGACTTTAATTTGGTACCCATTTAAGGTTGAATATCGTACAGCAATCGTAAACCATAAGGGTACTATTTTAACCGACATGGTACTAGGAGCAACTGCTCTCAGATATGATGATATACGACCTTATTGCATAGTGTCATCTATACATCTATACAAATAAATAAAATTGGAGTATCTGTTTGTAATATTAAAATAACCGCTTTTTACTAAGTGCATTTGGATGTATACACGGTACATATACCAAAACAATTTTTTTTGTCTGTCTGTCTGTTTGTTCCGGCTAATCTCTGAAATGGCTGGACTGATTTTGACGGGACTTTCACTGGCAGATAGTTACCCGCGACTTCGCCCGCTTTTTGTTAAATACCACGCGGACGAAGTCGCGGGTAACAGCTAGTTGAAAATATGACGGAAATGGGTCCGATATCAATGTTCGCGACCGTACCTATGTATGCAATTCCTCACTCGCTCTTGTTTATACTTTGAGTCGTTCTACACGTGGAGCCGTTAACCGTTAGCCATTACTGTGTCGGTTAGTGCGCGTGCGCGCCGGCACTCGTAATAAACAATTATACACTTGTTTATCACTACGAAACGCTGAGGCTAAGCAAACCGATGTAAAATTATTTTTGTCAAATAAAAAATAATACGATGCGACCACGACTTGTAAATATTATATATCCGTAATACCGTCCGCCAAATGACGGAAACGTCACTCCAAGTCACATCTTAGAAAGATACGAGAATAGAAATAACGCCAGACAAACAAACCAAATGTACGGTCCCATACTAAGCAACGCTCGATTTACGGGTACCGTACAATGGACTGGGACCGATCAGGTATATAAAACATCCATAACTTGAGTAGATGGGTACAAACATTCGAGCTCATCATACAAAGTTTGCCCTACTAGGATTCGAACCCCGGACAGAAAACGCGGTCACTACCAACTGAGCTATCGCGAGGACTCAAACTGCTAAGAAGGACTTTAGTTAAGTAAGTTGAGTCTCATTTGAGTGATCGTTCGGCCGCTCATCCTATCACGTGGACCCTTGCACAGGCTTTCAAAGACTTCAAATCTCATAGGAACAGCTTATATCGCCGATAATATTGTTTGTAAATGAGAATGACGTCATAATCTAGTCAATACAACGTTTCATCGTCCTTGCGCCGACACGTGTATCTAGATGCATTCGTATTCATGACAACAGGTCGAGCTAAGCATAATATCAACATTTGCTCATACCTACCTACCTACTACCTACAACTCGACACCGAGTAGGTAGTATTGATTATTTATATTTACGCGAATACTACACATCGAAATAAAACATTTTTTTCGGATTTTATCGCGTTTATTTTGTTTTTACGTTCCCGACGTTTCGGCTGCTTTGCAGCAACCATGGTCGCGGCAGGACTGGGGTGTGATCAACTACAGATCCTCGCAAAAGAACACCGATTCCGACCAAGGATGAGGCCATTGAAATTTTAAAGAACATCCTGATTTCAATATGGAAGGTGGCTGGGTGCTGCCACCGACTTGGGTTCCAGTAATTAATATAATTAAATCCAAAACCAAGCTCACCATTGCAATACCTAGTGTGTGAGCACTTTCTGCGAAGATCAGACTGCGAACACCCAAAATGAGAGTACCCCAGTTCAAACTATGTCACTAGGACGTCAAACACCTCAGTCATCCCGTGACCATGGTTGTTGTAAAGCAGCCGAAACATCGGGAACGTAAGAAACATAAAATAAACGCGATAAAATCTGCAAAATTAGTTTAATTTCACCGAGTATAGGTAATATAAATATATGTATACTTTTATTAGACTCGACTTAAAACATTCAGAATAGTAGTAACAAGGAATAAGCTATGATTTATGTAGCCTACTTAATTGATAAGTTTATTTTCGCAATCATTGCGAGGTAAATAGGTACCTTTTTTAACGTTGGAAAACCTCGTGGATACCCTACTTAATTGATAAGTTTATTTTTGCAATTATTGCGAGGTAAATAGGTACCTTTTTTAACGTTGGAAAACCTCGTGGATACCCTACTTAATTGATAAGTTTATTTTCGCAATTATTGCGAGGTAAATAGGTACCTTTTTTAACGTTGGAAAACCTCGTGGATACCCTACTTAATTGATAAGTTTATTTTCGCAATCATTGCGAGGTAAATAGGCACCTTTTTTAACGTTGGAAAACCTCGTGGATACCCTACTTAATTGATAAGTTTATTTTCGCAATCATTGCGAGGTAAATAGGCACCTTTTTTAACGTTGGAAAACCTCGTGGATACCCTACTTAATTGATAAGTTTATTTTCGCAATCATTGCGAGGTAAATAGGCACCTTTTTTAACGTGGGGAAAACCTCATGGATACACCCGCAAGATCCGGGTAAGGCGAGCGGGTTATTTTGTTTTTGCAAAATCCTGAGGGTCGGTCGCGGGGGTAAATATTCTTATTAGTCTGAGGTTTTGCTACATACCTATTATTATTGGTAAAATCACAAAAATACTACCTATATATTCCATAAAAATAAAAATAAGGAAAATATGTTGAATAAAAATAAGACTATTAATTTGGACGGACGCACCTAGCCCACTCGATAATGTTTTTAACGCATAAACAACTCCAGCCAAATTAAAAAAACCCCTCAACTCGTATATTATGTTCGTACATGCGTGTCAAACTCAATAATAGGTATTTTAAATTATTGTATTTAATGTCCAATTAAGAAAGATACGCGGGCTCGTAAATTGTGTTGGTACACATGGGTCACGATAAATTGGAGGTATTCTTAGCAATGAGTCATGGTTTTTATATTGTTTACTAGTTTAAAACGACCTGCTGTTGCTATAAACTGTGCGACAGAATGTCTAATTGTGTTTTTATGACGTATTAACACAGAATAAAATAGGAATAGAGAAGTCTGGACAAAAAAAGCCACTCTAATAAAAAAACCGGTGTATACATCCCCTAACCTTATCAGTAAAGTGGAGGATATTTTACTGACAAATTACTGGACTTATTAGGAGAACTAGAAAAGTCTAGATTCACCGTATTATTTCAAATTCATTTATGACCACATAAATGGTTAATATTCCACCAAAATTAGACTTTATCATTCAAAGAAATACATGTTTTAGAAAATACAACCAAATTTTCCATTCTCTCCGAGTACTCCCAAAGACATTACAACAAATGGAACGAGGAAGTTAAGTTACCAGCACTCAAGTCGCGGCTTATGGTTGCCGAACCCGTGGCCTTCGAACCTGTTCCGTCATACCATGTAATATTTTTTGTTCATTCATCAATCGTAACTCGGAAACTGCTTAATAGTTTTGGATTGTGTGATTGATTGCACTCTAGATAGCACAAATTTAATTATGGCTACAATTTTTTGTTGTTCCGTTTCAAGGGGCACAGTTGGAAATGAACTCACTTTCTGTACCGGGGTTCCGGAGTTCGTATCCCGGTAGAGGCAAACTGTGTACTGAGCGCGAGTGCTTGTACCCGAGTCGTGGACGTTTATAATATTTAATAAGTAGGTATACCTACGTAATTATATAAGGCTTAACAATAATAGTGTAAAAAGGGTCCATCGGCAAGCTATAAAGATCACATTCTCGAAAAAAAGACTAAGTTATTTGAAAACAACACTACGTACGCGGTGAAACTGTACTTGGTTTGTTTTCTCACAAAAAAAATCAAACACTGTATACACATATATTTTGTACATAAACATGATCGTTATCATCTACTTGTTAACCTTTTAAAATATTTTACACTATTTTTCCTACGCCTTATATACTGGGAGCGCTACCAATTGAGTTTATATAATGTACTAGCTGTTGCCCGCGACTTCGTCCGCGTGGTATTTAACAAAGACAACCGTTGACAACAGCCTGCTCGCCCATTCTGAGCCCGCGGGACGCATTGCAGGTTGTTGCTATCAAACTTAATCAGGCGCTGCGCTGCAACATTGGTTTTAATTTTTTTCGTGAGATCCTATTTTATTTTCTAAAATAAAAGTAGCCTAAGTTACTCCTTGTTACATCAGCTATCTGCCAGTGAAAGTCCCGTCAAAATCGGTCCAGCCATTCACAGATTAGCCGGAACAAACAGACAGACAGACAGACGGACAGACAGACAGACAGACAGACAAAAATTTTAAAAAATGTTGTTTCGGTATTGGTAATGTGTATACATCCAAATACACTTAGTAAAAAGCGGTTATTTTAATATTACAAACAGACACTCCAATTTTATTTATATGTATAGATGTATATTTCTCATTCATCGAACAAACAGTTTAACTATTACGCTCGTTAACTCGTTAAGTAATCGGTAAATATTGCCGATTTACATGCCATCGCGTCATATAACTCGCCGACCTTCGCCGATAAGCATTGTAGCCATTATAGCATGCAGATATATTGTTCGAACTGTTGGAAGCGAATTGTGATCGTAACGCATGGACTGCCAACATTTGGGGGTACGCAATTAATTTTTTTTTTTTTCTAGAATAAAATAACAATAATATATTAATGATTGGATATGTAATTATGTATTATCCGATTTCAAAAAGGAGGAGGGTATCAATTCGTCCTCACGACTTCATCAACTTCTTTAACTTTTTTTTTAATAAACTGATTGAAATAACAACAGCAATCAGTTACATTTGTATAATATAATGTAAGTATAGAAATCCACAGCCCTCAATAACAAAATATTGTTACATAACTTAACTTACGCCCAATAATGGATTTACATTACTTATAAAGTGCTTACAAACTAGTCGAAGGTTATAAATATACCTATTTGTAAGAAACTGCACTGAATAAAACCAATGTTCAGTATGTACATTTTCAACGCAGTTCCAATAATCTATACATCTATACATATAAATAAAATTGGAGTGTCTGTTTGTAATATTAAAATAACCGCTTTTTACTAAGTGCATTTGGATGTATACACGTTACCTATACCGAAACAACATTTTTTACAATTTTTGTCTGTCTGTCTGTCCGTCAGTCTGTCTGTCTGTCTGTTTGTTCCGGCTAATCTCTGAAATGGCTGGACCGATTTTGACGGGACTTTCACTGGCAGATAGCTGATGTAACAAGGAGTAACATAGGCTACTTTTATTTTAGAAAAAAAAATTAAAACCAATGTTGCAGCGCAGCGCCTGATTAAGTTTGATAGCAACAACCTGCAATGCGTCCCGCGGGCTCAGAATGGGCGAGCAGGCTGTTGTCAACGGTTGTCTTTGTTCAATACCACGCGGACGAAGTCGCGGGCAACAGCTAGTGTTTACATATAAGTATCCGATATCAGACATCATTTCGGCGGCTTGATTACCGCAGTTGGTAGTAAGTGCTTTCTGTGCCGAGGGTCCCGGGTTCGGATCCTGGTAGGGACAAACTTTGTGTGATGAGCACGAATGTTTGTACCCAAGTCATGGATGTTTAATATCTATATAAGTATTATATACTGAGTTCGCCCTCAGTCCATTGTGCGGTACCCATAATACAAGCGTTGCTTAGTGTGGGACCGTATAGTTGGTGTGTTCGTCTGCGTATAGCTTCACTAATCATAATTAACTGGACAAGTGACTGAGAGGTCAATCGTGATTTATTATTATTAATTTGTAGGCAGATATTTAACTGTGCTTTCACTTTCAGTGGCCATTGCTTCGAGTCTTTCTATACAGGGCGCAAGTGGTTTCATAATGAAAACTGATACCACGGATTCGACTCATGATTCTGGACCCCCCAGAGTTGGAATTTTCCGTCGATCTTTTCATGAATTATACGATTTTTTTTTTAATTTATTTTAGCATGTTATCATAATAGAACTCTATATCAACTTGAATTTATATTAAAAATACATAATTACTCATTTGGGACCTAAAATCACAATGTAAATTAATTTTCTCGATACACTTGAGCGCTCTCGTCACTCGCACGAGTAGTTTACGATACATTCCGCGCTCAAATTGATATAAATGATGTCAATTTACTCAATGTTTTCATTAGCATGCCACGTACACCCTGTATATAAGAGTATTAATCATCATTATCTGCACATTAAATAATAGATATTAATCTGGAAAGAAAACAAAACTTATGAGCATAATAAGCCTTTTTTTTAAATGTTAGTAATAAAAACCTTTCTAATGGGAGGCGGCCCACTAACGTTTGTGGAAGACGTCACGTAGGAAAAAAAAAGAAATATGATTACATTCAGTCTACAGATACTAGTCTGTCTACAGACAATACGCTATGGATGGTTGGTACGGAGCGGACCATGTCCGTGCTTACGTACCAAGTACCGTACCAAGCTCGATCGTCTATTAATAGTACTACTTACTGGTTATTGTTAAGCCCTTATCTCTAAAGGGAATAGATCTATAATATAATTAATCAATTATTTCCCAACAATTGACTCTTGAGCATTATCATTGTTCTGTTATGCCCGCGATTATGTATATATTAATAACATACAATAATCAGAATCAGAATATTTTTTATTCGATCAAGAAGAAGAGAAAAACGGGCAAGAAATTCCTGGTGGTATGGTTGCTCTTTTTAAAAAGATCCGTTACATTTTTGAGCAGTACATAGTTACGGGTATGTGAGAACAACGTAGGAACGGCTAGGCAGACTTTAGCAGCTGGTCAAAAAAGTTGTAACTTTAAGTATATCATGACAAGTTAATGGCTACGCGGTTCCCACATTTACACATTACTTTTGTAAATGAAAATAATAATGTTACTATCAGCACCGATTAACTAATAGTTAGTAAGTGAAAACTATTTGATTGCCATCGTTAAACTATATTATGTCTTCGGGGTATCAGATGGTACCTACGGTATTGTTGTTGTACCAAAATATATGTTAAAGTGTTAGTTATCATAAAGACGTAATTCGGTATCGCGTTATTGCGACAATTTAGGGACAAAGAACACAACATCACCTACTTATTATTAAACGTATCCTTGAACTAATAAATAGCAAAATTTAAAAAAGAAAACCACATTTCATTCTCAACTTCCTCGTAAACAAGCGTATAAAGTATTAAAATAAAACTCTATAATGAAGAACAAAGAGTTGAATGTTGAATCGATAGATTATATATTCGGTACACATTTTGGTCGTTAGAAGTGTCCATGAATTCTAAAAATATAATGAACTGAAGGAATAACATGAACGTGTGGGCGGGCCTGGTTACAGGTAACCGCATATTTTTAATTGTCAGAATAGCATTTTATAAAAAAAATACTTCGATTTTTTTTTATAAGGTACAACACTAAGCAAACAAACTATGAGTAAGCCTAGAATTTAAGTTTTACCGATTAGGTAATAGGTGGTTAAAGAACCTATGGGTAGGCCTAGGATTTAAGTTTTACCGAATAGGTGGTCTATCATCCTATACACCAAATAGAGACAGCACAACAATTCTCATGTCAATGAACTCTTTCAATAATGTCGGTGTGTGTATACATTATATATATTAGTCCTATCACTGGCACCTGTCTTAGATAAGATTACGAGTTAAAACAGCACAATGCATGTGAATTGGTAAGATTATCTTGATGCATATTTAGCTGTTACGCTACAGATAGATAGCCAAACAGTCTCGACATACTGTTTTCTATATGAATGAAATATCATTAACATTGTTGTACCACATAAGAGGGCTGCTACAGGGTCAGGGGGCGTATTATTAACTCTTATTTCAAAGTAATTCACTGCCCGGTATAAAATATGTAATCTGTATCATTTTAACGACAGAAGTTCCTGCTAGATAGTACCTTGTCTCAGTCTGAAATTGTAACTTCGCCGGTCCTTTTTTTCCAAAAAGGAATTGTTATTCAAATTACATTAAAAATCCTATCTCTAGCTTTTTTCCTATTGATACAAAATAATAATTTCATCTTGTACGAACTTGTGCAAGCTTATCGACTAGTTGTGTTTTTTAAAAGTACAACAATGATACTTCCTACTAATATATTAGTAATTCTAATAACAAGATGGTACACGTAACACAATTTATACAGTATCATGAAAGTTTCAAATAAGAACTTGTGTTAATTAATAGGGGTCGATTTTTGGACATCGTCGACCCCCAATATCAGTTTTCATTTATGTCGACCCCTGGGAAACTGGAAATCCCTGCTTCAGATAATGCCAATTTTAACGACACGAATAGGTGCTATTATTTTTTATTCGACTTAGCGCAACCAACGCCTGAGGTATCTCGATTAAAGGTTTGAGCGGTATTAGAATGATCATAATTTTCCAAATCGGTTCATAAATGACAGAGATCTGAGGTAACAAACATAAAAAAATACAATCGAATTGAGAACCTCTTCCTTTTTGAAGTCTGTTAAAAATGGGGCTGAATCCGACGGTGTAATGTACCCTCTTTCTATAACGACCGCAATACGCCAAGCCAAATAAACTAAATTGCCCCACAACTGACTCACGGACGAGCGGACAGCTATATTAGAATTTATATCGTCTACACGCGCCTCGGAGTCGTGTGCGCATAGATTTATATGCAAATGTCAGCTCCTCGAGGAGTATTCTGGGAGGAAACCGGTTACACTTATTTCAAATGTAGTATGTGTGTTACCTACTTATTATCTCATAGTTTAGCTATAGATACGCCCTTTATAAGGCACAAGAGAAAAAATCCTATGTTTTAAAAATTACCCGCCCAAGTTGAGTTAATTTGGTACACTACAAATGTATTGATAAAGTGGCTTCCCTTTGCTAGTGGGAACGTTACGTCTGAACTTCCAAACAAGTCTGTGGTTACAGATAACGCAAAATAAAACTAAAAACCAAAGTCCAAGATGGCGGCGACGGCGGGAAGAAAATAATCAATATTGAAATCAATTCTAAATTAATATTAATAAGTACGAATGCTCATTATTATAACAATATATATATCAAAATATTGCGGCCATATCGAGTTTTATCGTTGTTTATTGTAGCCAAATGTCATTTATAAGTGCGTGGGCCGGAGATTAACATAAACAGATGGCGAGATCATTTACCCAGTTACGGCAACAGCATTGGAAAATTATTAACCTTTATTGGGCCATGACGATAGATTTGAATCTTAATTAAATGCTGTGTCTTTTATACGTATACTCTAAAACTACAACTACCAGTCTAGCAGTAACATTTTATTAAGGCTATTTGAAGTTGTGTTTTTGGATAATTTTCCGCGTAGCTGTTTGTTCGAGCATAACGAAAAAAATACAAAGCCAACTTCAACAACACATCAACACAAAAGACAAAGAATGTCAATGACAACGTCACGAGAAATATGTGCCAGCATAAGGCAATTAAGATTTTTTTTTTTTGTTAAATCAAAAAAATATTTCACAGTAGGATCTCCGACGTAATTTAAGTAAGTTGTTACGTCCAGCGCAATCTGGACCATCAATAACCTGTCCATTAATAACTAATTCCTTCACTACGATACTAAGACCGGTGATAATGGGTAACTAGATTCTTCTATCGGTTCCGCCCGCAGTATCTCGATGCAACATAGTCTATATCACTCAGCCATAATGTAGCTTTCTATTAGCGAAAGATTTATTTGAACAGATCGTTGCGAAATTTACCCCCTACATCAAGACTGACAAACGAAACCATTATTTTTAACTGTCGTTATCGAGGTTATAAATTCGATGTGTATATACCACAGATATATTAGAGGTATATACCTACCTATTTATTTTTTATGTTTAACCACGCATAACTTTTTAGCGGATGATCCGATTTGGATGATTATTTTTTCTTTTGATTTTTAAATTGTTTTTTTTTGTTAAAATGTTTATTATCGTCTAAAATGTATATATTTATAGAAACATACATAACCTAATATTTTCGGTAAGATGTTAGCTCTATGGCATTTCATCAAAGAGGAATAACAAAGCTATGTGATGTTTACTGCTAAAGTTGTTGACACGATAACCGGGAACCCTCTCACTAGCCGACCTTGGCAAGGGACTGGCGGCGTAGTCACGTCGAAGGGACCATATTTTCATTCTGCCTACTAAATTTACACTTATAATAATAATTAATAACATACCGTGGTGACAGCTTACGCCTTGTACCTAGATCAATACTTCTTTAGAAATCCGTAAGTATACCTAAGTATACCTAAGTATACCTTTTATTCATAGATTCCGTCGAAAAATTACAAAAACTACCCAATGTCTATCTAAAAATTACCAAAACTACCCAATGTCTATCTAAAAATTACAAAAACTAGCCAATGTCTATCTAAAAATTACAAAAACTACCCAATGTCTATCTAAAAATTACAAAAACTACCCAATGTCTATATAAAAATTACCAAAACTACCCAATGTCTATCTAAAAATTACCAAAACTACCCAATGTCTATCTAAAAATTACAAAAACTAGCCAATGTCTATCTAAAAATTACAAAAACTACCCAATGTCTATCTAAAAATTACAAAAACTACCCAATGTCTATCTAAAAATTACCAAAACTACCCAATGTCTATCTAAAAATTACAAAAACTAGCCAATGTCTATCTAAAAATTACAAAAACTACCCAATGTCTATCTAAAAATTACAAAAACTACCCAATGTCTATATAAAAATTACCAAAACTACCCAATGTCTATCTAAAAATTACAAAAACTACCCAATGTCTATCTAAAAATTACAAAAACTACCCAATGTCTATCTAAAAATTACAAAAACTACCCATGTCTATCTAAAAATTTAATAAGTAGGTATAGGGGTCTATGCTTTTATTGTTATTAGTTTAAGATTTTTCCAAAAATACATTAAGTTTATTGAATGGTGCTTATTTTTATTCGCCACACTATCAGACGTATCCTCAATGTAAGCTTGTTTAGCTGCGAGCTAGATTGTCACAATTCGTTCTGAACTGAGCCATATTTTAGAAACCAGTTCGGTCTATTTGTGTGTCGCCATGAAGCCAAACTTGGATCGCGAACCGTTGATTAGTAAACTAATGTTTATATTATGCCCAAAGAAAAACAATGTCCCCAACTTTAAAAATTAAAAGTTTTAATTTATTAACTTTTATTGTATAAAATGTTTCGTAAAGTCTGTCGCCATTGTAAATTTAAAGGATTGTGTATTACGTTTATGAGGTGCTTTAAAGCTTAGTATGCCCCACAGATCACGATATCTGTGGTATGCCCTTTCTGAAACAATCTGTATATGTATAAGCAGGCAGCGTCGGCGCCGGCGCCGCCGAATAGTGATGTGCAATCACATCAATTTGCATAATTGAAACGAAATCGACTAAATTACTAATCGCTACCGGTCGTACTAATCGCATGTAATTAAGTTTGAATTTATCAATCTGTATAACTACGCGTGATTTTATATTGAAATGGACACGATATTATTATTCGCATAGGTTTAAAAATGTGTTTGCAGACGCCATCTTCCAAATTCGTGTAAGCGTGTCACAGTTTGCATGACATTTTGGGGTTGCGCTGAATTGAAGAACTTGACAACAAGCTATTTTATAAATTCTTTGAAGATTCTATGGGATGTAAAAATAAATAAAATACCTACACACTTCCTCACATTTTTTTTGTAAAATACAATAATTTATGTTAATCAGGCATCGTTATCAGCACGTCAAGAGCGATATTATTCGTAAGCTAACTGTACACTTTATACAGTCTATGTTTGTAGACATTTTGTATGGAGAATTGAAAGTTTAAAATTCTGTCTATTAGAGGTGCTGTTCAATTCTCCATACAAAATTTCTAAATACGTAGACTATAAAGTATACGGTTAGCTTACGAATAACCTCGCACTTGACGTACAGGAATAAAATATTCAACAACACGCAGCCATATGATGGTCAGGATGGAATAGTTTGAAGATCTAAAAATGGTTGAGTGTTATTTAATTCAGTAACAACACTCGAAAAACTCATTACAACATGTGTTCTCATGAATAAATTGAATATTAACTGATTCAATCCACGAAACATTATATTTAGAACACATTACAAGTTCGTTCAGAGGCCAATAATATCTAGTTATTTGTTATGCAAGGTTGCAAAGTTGTTAATTGGTGCGAGTGTTTGTATTGAATACCGAGCAAGCGAAGGATTCTAAGATTGAACCATAAGCGTAGCGAGTAGTTCAAAAATAGAATCCTAAGCGTAGCAACGAATTCAATGGCACGAGACTTAAATAATTTTGCGAGACGCACAACTTTTCATCTCACGACAGTGAAGATAGTGCAACATGAAACACAAAACAAATATTATAATTAATCAGCGTTTCATTATTCATAGCATTAAGCCTACCCTGCAAACTATACCATACATCTGCTTAATATCCCAAAAATATTACACGTTATTTATCAAAGATTTTTGGAAAATAAAACAAAATTAACAAGTTCATCATCAACTTCCTGCCAAATCGCGTTTGTGAACATTTCATTATGTTTTTTTTTATAAAAAGAAAACAAAGTTGGGTACAACCGGTACACCAATACCACAGATTAACTTATCAGTTCTTATGTATTAGTTCGTCACGCTCAAATTATAAAACCCTTTCCACTCATGTGGATATAATGGACTTTTGCAATCTGATGTTGAACTGAGCAACATCTACATTATAAAACCAAGTCGCTATTAAAATTTAGAAAAACTGTATTATTCCTATTAAAAAAAACGTACTTCTAATGCCTACCATATCGCCATAGCAAATTCTAATCGAAGACTAGCTAGCCGAACATGCGCACACGCGCGCACCAGTAGCTAACACGTGCTCGTATAAACAAAAACAAAGCAACTTTATACTGTTTACACACAATTTTTTGCAGTATACAGCTGTCCGAAGGTAACCGTTCGTGTGAGCGACTCAAATACCACGCCAGTATAGGTTCAGCACGAGCGAGCGACGACTTATTACGACACATAGCAACAAGCAATATTTATTTTAGGCTGCGATACGTCCGCCATACGAATTATCATAAAGTAAACTGACCAAATTGAGGAGTAGCTAACGTTTGTAGGCTGTTGACTGCAGTGTAAAACGATATCTTTTGCTAGGTAGTTAGTTGAATCAGCGAGTATTGGCTCGCTATTTTTAATGTTGGACTTGGTACTCTCATTAATGCACGAATATGTTTACGTACTAATTGTGACGTTTACAAAGAACGATGCGTTTTTATTTTAATGTCCTAATTATTACTTCAATGTTAACCCTGGATTAGCTCTTCCATGTTGTACCTAAGATGAGATCTCAGGTCTGATCTGCACAGGTCAATTTAATTAGCATACCGCTAAAAAGGTAAATATGAAACATTTTGGTTAGCACAACACAAACACTACCTCCTCCGCCAAGACGTGCTAATGTTTAAAACAGCGCCAAACACAGAAATGTTTTTGTATGTTTACGCCAAACGATTTTATTATGCGTATCAAAAGATCTAATGAAACGGATAGTGAGTTGATTGGTGGTATAACACTATACAAATTCTAAAAATGCACGCACGCAAATTTCAGAATATAATTATGAAAATAAAAATCAACTATCGATAACGTCGACTAAACATCCATCACTAAAGTTGTAGGCAAATAAATTGTATGCACTATTCAAAATTTCATTTTTTTATAAATGCTTATGGAAACCATTCTCATCTCAACCAGCAGATCAACAACATGTTTGTGCTCATACCTGACTGAACCTGATTAACTTGATTACCTTCTTTACAATGAGGAACCATAAATTATTCACTTTATTTTATTTTCCAATCGAACAGGTTCTTTAGACTTTACGATGTTTATATTATACAGGTAGGTAGATAGCGGTTTTAGCTTTAACATAAGTATACAACGTGTTATTTAAATAACGTAAAACCGGAGACATCCCAACTGATTTTAATTATAAGAAATTTAAATTGAACAATAAGTTATATGCAGTTTTAGATAGCCTAAAATATGTTCTAATACTTAAATAGAAAACACTAAAAATGTACTAAAGCAGCAATCAATATATTGTACCTTATACGTTTCAATGGTAAGTAAATGTAGTATGTCTTAAATATATGAAATAAAATAAATACGTTTTTTAAGAAAAAAAAATGGTTCCTATTTTAAAATATGTAGTGCAATAGTGGAGTTAACTCCAATATACTTTGTAATTATATGTATCTAATAAATAGAATACAGTTCGAAATTCAATTTAGTATTTTTTTATATCAAATCAGCCAGGTTTCAGAAAATAGTGCTTAATTTTTAATTCATTCTTGATATCATTAATCGCTTCTACCAAAATACGCTTCTACCAGAAATACACACGATACTACATCTCAATTCGGTCATGTACCCAGCTTGCGCAGGCGCCTATTGACCTCGTTATGTACATAGGGCCACTAATTCGAGATACGACCTCGAGTTGAGTTTAAATGTTACCAGTTTATCTCGACTTAGGCACCTCACTAAACAGTCAGTAAAACAATAGCTCACTAAAGATCGCGAGGAGATTGCGGTAAACAGTTTTTTAGATGATATATTTTAGCCAAATAGGAACAATTTTATATCTTAGCTAGACCTAATGGAAATCTAAAAAATAATAATATGACGTCTGTGCTTTGCCACAGATGTTTTGATTTTTTTCGCCATGAAAAATTAGACTGTTTGAGACCTATACTGCCTCATAATAAGGTGCATTTTATAATATTTTTGTAAGTAATACTCACCTCTCCAGGCTTTTATTTCTTTATACAGAACATAGTAAGCAAATAATTTAAAGTAAATGTAATATAATTACAAGTTTTTTTTTCTATGGAGTTTTATTGTGTTTGACTCTATAGCGCAAAATGTGTTAGTCTTAGAAGAAGTAAACACTTTTATGCAGTAGAGCATAAAATGCAATTTTAGTCCGCTTACACCAGGCATAAACATGAACTTTACGAGCATGAGAAATGAAAAGGGCAATATGACATTTACAATGTCTGTAAGTAGTCGAACGATCAAACAACACATCGAACTAATTACTCTTTTAAAGTGAGTTCCAAGGGTTCCGCACTCTACAACCACACCCGATTGGAACAGTTGATAGGTACCCTGCTTTGTGAACCGAGGGTTCCGGGTTCGAATTCCGGTAGGAAAAACAATGTGTGATGAGGATTTGTATCAAGATTGTATCTGAGTCATGAGTAACCCAAAATAAGCATTGCTTTGTTTGGGACCGTCTGTACAGATGGTGGCTGGCGATATTAATAATCAGAATCAGAATATTTTTTATTAATGTAATCCATTAAGTACAGTACTTATGAATCGTCAAAAAAGTTACAAAATGCCAAGCTACAACTTTAACACCGGTTCGGAATGCCGTTCCTATTGAGAAGAACGGGCAAGAAACTCCATAGTTGCTCTTTTAAAAAGATCTTTGGCGTTTTGGAGCAGTACATTGTTATAGGTATGTGTGAACAATGTAGGAACGGCTAATTAATAACAAAACTAAACAATATAATTCTAAAATGTATCACTACGTTAATAGCTAACTACATAATTAAATTAACTATTGTAAAACTAGTTCCCTAACATCGATGTCGATTTGAGATGAAAATAAAACACGCGGACCAAGAGAATAGACCGTTACTTTGGTATTTTCTCGTTCGGTTAGGGCTGAGCGGACGAGATATTTTTTTTATTATGACATCACCTGGTAAGATATTTTCCGGTTTAAAAAAAAAGTTACTGATTTATTAAAATTGTATATCCAAACATTGCCAATTGCGTAAAGATTAAACGCAATTGATAAGTTTTGTATGTGTATGCAAATGTATGTATGGCAAATCAGCATGGCTATTTTTGCTCCAACGTTTTCTTAGCGACTATATATTAAAAAATCTCTCTCATTAAAAAGTCTCTTTTGTAAACTACGACCGTATCGTCCGACTTGACTAAGGAAAGGATAAAAGTGAACAAAGGCCATGGTATCTTTAATCGATAACATATAAGATTAAATTAATCGGGTCGTCAGTCTATCGTCTACACCAGGGATTCCCAAAGTGGTCGATATCGGTTTCCTAGGGGTCGAAGTAAACGAAAACTAATTTTGGAGGTCTAAAAATCGACCCCTATTAAATAACACAAGTTCTTTTTTTAAACTTTCAAGATACTGTATAAGTTGTGTTACGTGTACCAAATTGTTATAAGAATGACTACTATTTTAGTAGGAAGTATCATTGTTGTACTTTTAAAAAACTCAACAAGTCAATAAGCATGCACAAGTTCGTACAAGATGAAATTAGTATCAATAGGAAAAAAAACTAGTGATAGGATTTTTAAAGTTATTTGGCTATGGGGGTCTGAGGTATCAGTTCATTTTGGATAAGGGGTCTCTTGCCCAAAATAGTTTGGGAATCCCTGGTCTACACATACAATCCGAATCTATTTTGATATATTAATAAAACGCCCAGTAGGCAGTCCAATTACTTTCTGTTTTCCCCTCGACACGACTAAGTAAACTAGATGAATAAGCAGATCTAGGTTTATATAAATACTAGCTGTTGCCCGCGACTTCGTCCGCGTGGTATTTAACAAAAACAACCGTTGACAACAGCCTGCTCGCCCATTCTGAGCCCGCGGGACGCATTGAAGGTTGCTATCAAACTTAATCAGGCGCTGCGCTGCAACATTGGTTTTAATATTTTTTCGTGAGATCCTATTTTTTTTTTCTAAATAAAAGTAGCCTAAGTTACTCCTTGTTACATCAGCTATCTGCCAGTGAAAGTCCCGTCAAAATCGGTCCGGCCATTTCAGAGATTAGCCGGAACAAACAGACAGACAGACAGACAGACAGACAAAAATTGTAAAAAATGTGGTTTCGGTATAGGTAACGTGTATACATCCAAATGCAATTAGTAAAAAGCTGTTATTTTAATATTACAAACAGACACTACAATTTTATTTATATGTATAGATATTAAAATGTAGGGACACGTTCTTGATAAACAGTTAAGCTTTTATTAGCTTAGTTATTGTTATAATAATAAATAATAAACATATATGACAGTACCCGGAAATGGCATTAGACCGATACTTAAGACGATGTAGTGTACATAGTAATTTCAACCAAAACTTCTCCATAAAATTAAAAAAACAAACGTCACCATTTCGGCGGCAAAATGTCTTTGTCCTACTTAAAAAATAATAATAATATCGCCAGGCGAACACACCAAGTATACGGTCCCACACTAAGCAACGCTTGTATTATGGGTACCGTACAATGGACAGAGGGCGAACCCAGTATATAATACTTGTATACATCCATGACTCGGGTACAAACATTAATGCTTATCACAATGAGTTTGTTCCCACTAGGATTCGAACCCGGAACCCTCGGTACAGAAAGCAAGGTCACTACAAACTGCGTTCATGGGGGTCGTCAATTATATTTGATAACTAGCTGTTACCCGCGACATCGTCCGCGTGGTATTTAACAAAAAAGTTTTTCTAAAATAAAAGTAGCCTACGATACATCATCTATCTGCCAGTGAAAGTCCCGTCAAAATCGGTCCAGCCATTTCAGAGATTGGCCGGCACAAACAGACAGATAGACAACAATTATTGTAAAAAAATGTTGTTTTGGCAAATGCACTTAGTAAGAAGCGGTTATTTTAATATTAAAAACAGACACTCCAATTTTATTTATTTGTATAGAAGTATAAAAACACATCAAGCTTTTCTAATCAGTGTGTACTCTATAGTAATATACCCAAAATATAATTTCTATGACATAAAGTTGGCATCCCTGACCACACGGACGGCGTCCTAAAATACACAAGTTTACACAACACATAGTAGCTATCAGAGACGGGGTCAATGCACTGTTTATCGGCACACGCGATTTACTTGCAATATAAATTTAATTTAGTACGCGTTACAGACGCATATAACTTGATAACAAAGCATTATAATATGTATGGAATATTAATTTTATAATATAAAGCTTCAGTGTTTGGGGAAAGGAGAAATTATTCAAATTTATGTAACTAATTTATAATCTGGCTGAACATAAAATTAAATGTTGAATAATATATCAACTACCTACCTACCCTGTCTCACTTCCATCGCGAATATATGTACTATAACTTAATGATGTGTTAGTAATGAGATAATATTATACAAATAAAAACACCTTAATCACACGTGTCACTACTTAACAATAACGATAATAAACCATGTTGTAAATAAATCGAGTGAATTGTTTTGTCCTGGGCCCACTAAGAAAATGTTGCCAAACGAATTATATTGAAATAAAATAAAAAAAATACTTGTTTTATTTATTTTTATTGTTAAGCCCGAGTGTACGTTTTACGATGTATTTTGAATTGAATGGGTTACATGCAAAAATATGGTGATGAGAATTATTTTTCATTTAATGACCGTGACAAAATAACATTTTAAAATCAGTATAAAGTAGATAGGTACATACTAGACTGGTACCTATGTCTTCCTTTATACTGTTTTTAAAATGCGTGTGCCCATAAAGGCATCTCCTCTAGGTTTATTTTTAAGCCTGTTATTTTTATCTGTTTAAATATCTACTACGCCGCTGATTAATATATAATATAAATCTGTCTAATTCGTTAATGGTAGCTGATTACCTAATAAGGAATCATATTAATTAATTTAATGATCTTTGCTATGGCTATTTATTAATTGATTTATTACTCAGAGAGGACATTCATTTACTCATAACATCAGAAAGATATAAAGATAATAGTTATCAAGTATAAGTAAATCTAGTATATATAGAATCAGAGTTTCGGAAATGTTTTATTATTCCGTTCAAGAGCACCCACATTAGCAGGAAAACATAGCGCTCGACCGTCTGTCTACTTTAAAGCCCTCGCAGACACGAACAGACAAAGAGATCATAAGCTAAGTCTGAGACTACAGACTTCTGAACGAACTATAATCTGTTTGGACCTACAACCTTTTGATACGCCGATAATCAGATTGGACTACAGACTTTTGATCCGCCAATAATCAGATCTGACTACAGACTTTTGATCCGCAATAATCTGTTTGGACTACAGACTGTTGAATGGTCGATAATTTGATTGTCTTTTAGAACGGGTCGTGACGAGACTAGTGGGTACCTAATGCATGCATGTGTTGCCGACCCTACGATGTGATAATGGGATGCGTTCGCACTTCGTAAACACCACAGCACTAACTAATATACTGGACAGAGTTTAAATAACTAGGATAATAGTCATTGCGAGTGCAATGAACCCGCGCGTACATTATTGGCACAAGTGTCTGCTCTGTCACAATGGCATAACATTTTATAAACGTTACGTTACATTGTTATATATGCGTCGAAATGAATTTTACCTACTGAGAAATTCAGTCTCGAAGCATCCACGCACACTGACACGAAAATATGTTTGGAATAAAATATGTTGTCATTTTTAGAATAACTTTGGATTAGAAAAATCAGGCAATGTTTTCATCGTTTGCTTTTATTGGGCGACTAAAGCCACTAAAGGACACTGCCGGCGTAAGGCGTGGGCGACTTGAGCCACCGCCCACGGCCTCACGGTCCGAGTAGCCTCGTTCCTCGAATGTGTACGTTTCATAATATTTGGGATTCAGACCTTATAAAACTTTTCTTGTGAAAATAATATATATTTCCATAAGTACTTTTTTTTAAGACGAACACACCAACTATACCATCCCACACTAAGCAACGCTTGTATAATCGGTACGGTACAATAGACAAGGGGCGAACTTAGTATATAATACTGATATAGATATTTAACATCTATATACACAGTGCTGTCCTGTCTATCTAGTATAAACTTATAAGGGTATGGGTGTACAAAGTCCACAATACCTAGAACATCCACTTATCTCTCTATCTCTCTCTCTCTCTATCAGTCGACTATGCATTTAACTATTATCAAAAGATAAACAACGTTAATAATTATCGTCATGTATCCAATTAGTGTACATATATTTAAATGGAAACCGTATTCCGAAAGATTATTACATTTATAACCATTTCGAGCTCATTAAACGCGACCTTTGATCTTTATTTGTAGATGAAATGGAGGAGTAAGTTAAATTAAGCCCGCGTTCGCGTAGTCGACTTGTTTTGCAATATGTTCATAAAGCATATCCACAACATATTTGACAGATGGTTCATACAAATTCCACACATTCATCATTCATTCATTTACATCTTGACTCTCCTTTACACCATTCTCTGCAATCCCCTTACTCCATCTTATCTTACTCCATCTTATCTAAAGGAGCGCTTTGAGTTCCTTCGTGACTCACATACCCGATCCTTGAGATCGTCACAAAACTTAAGCCTGAAAGTACCAGCGCATTCCACAAGTTATTATACTAACTCCTTCACTGTTCAGGCTACCAGACTGTGGAATCAACTACCCTTGTCTGTGAGGCGTGCTGAGTCCCTACCGATTTTCAAACGGCTATTAAAAAATCACTATTTGTCCTCGTAAAAATCAGTAATCACTTATTATAACTTTTACTTTTATTCTTTTATTTCTTCTTACTAGTTACTTTTACTCACTGCTTAAGCAATTTAATCTTGGTCACAATATGTATGTGTCTTTTCCTACATGATGCACTATATATATATGCACTATTTACTATCCTCAGTATCTATTAACATTTAAAATATAATATGTTTATGTATGTATATTAATATATTATATATGTAGGTATATTAACATATTATATCTAAGTATATTATTTATTCTTGGCGCACCACTGGCTTCCTACGGTCAAATTATTAAGAATCTTCTCCATCCTAAGGTTGTCTGGAAGAGATCGCAGCTAGCGATAAGACCGCCCACTGTACACTGTACCTATGTAATAATACCATATAAAATGTTTATGAAATCGGTGTGCAATAAAGAGTTATCTATCTATCTATCTATCTAAATTCCGTTGAATAAGTTGGCGAGAGAGTTTATCAGCATATTATGAAATCAGTCATCAATAACCGAATGTACCTATAATTGAAATTATATACATCAAGAAATTAAATAAATGCAATATGTCGCTGTAGCAAACAACAAAATTACGTTTTATGCGCCCAAGCAAGCCCAATGTTTTTAAGTCAAGTGTGAGATTTTTCGTAAACTAACCGTATACTTCATAGTCTACGTATTTAGACACAATGTATGGAGAATTTAAAGTTTTAAATACTGTCCGCTGGAGGCGCTGTTAGCTTACGAATAATCTCGCACTTAACGTACTGTCTCGGTGTCGTCTCGAAGAATGACAGTGACACCATGCTTTCTAGATAACGTTACGATTACGTTACGAGTTCCTGCTAGACACTACGAATGTTCCAAATTTAAATTAAAAACGACCATATTTTGAATTTCGACGACGAACTTGGCGCCAAATTTTTAGGGTCCCTATAAATTGGCATATCAAGAGGGAAGTTGCCCGGTCATTACCTAAAGCCGGACATACCAATTGATAGAGACCCATCAAATTGGCCCTACAAATTGGGAGTCAAATTGTTCCGTTCGTAGTCATTTTCCTGCTATAAACAATCTCTATGAAAGTTCATACGCATAACAATAACAAACTGACCTGGTTAGTGGTCAGGTCCCACTGGTCGGCCACGAAGGAGTGCCTGCTGTATAGGAACACGGGCACCTGGTGGTCCTTCACGGGGGCCGGGTCGCTGTTCACTCTCACCACGGTCAGGTGGGTGGTGGTGGTGCCAACTGGGGACAAGGGATGAAAATACAATTTACTAAGTAGTAATGTGTTTACCGCACTCCCGTTAGGTAATGTTTAGTTAGTAAATTCTTTTGAGACTAGCTGTTGCCCGCTACTTCGTCCGCGTCTTTAAATTGATAGAACTTTTTTGTTTATGACCTCAATGAATTAAACAAACACTAAATTTTAAGAGAAGCTTACCACATTACATTAGTGGAAACCGCGCCCAAAGCAGTTAAGCCGTTTCTGAGATTAGAGCGCACTAACGCACAGACTAAAAGATAGATAGACTAAAATTCTAATAATCATTGTTTTGAGTTTTATTCCATGTACAGACAGCGATCAGTAACAATTTTATTATATGTATAGATAGGTATCGTACAGAGTTTCACTATCCAGCGGAAACCCATAATTTCCTTCCCAGGACAACAAATATGCTTAATGTTGGACCGGTTTATTATCTATTACAATGACACATTTCATCAAAATGCATCCCGCAGTTTTCCCCCGAGGCGCATATAATCCACGAAGGAAGGTACACCATTTTCGTTTTGCGACATACTTTTAATTTTGAAAACTGCTGGTGAGAATTTTATTAATGTTTTTATTAGGTATCTTATATGTACAATTGTATACTGTTTGTTTCCTTTACTTAAATAAATAATACAGACAAAAAATCCAAATAGGTTTGTTCAGCCTTTGTATCAAAACTGATGTCGCCAAAAAATATTTGTATCGACAAATATTCAATGTACAGATGCAAACAAATTCCCCATCGCATTGAGGGGAGGCCCGTGCCCAGCAGTGGGACATTAAAATAGTCCTGGATTTTTTATTATTATATGCAAACAAATTACAGACTTATAACAGTTGTACGAGATTTTTTAACATTCTATGTACGACGGTTGGTACTATAGTAGGTACCTATGATTATAATATAATACTAAGATTTCATGTGATTATCTATGCAAATTTAATGCTTATTTATCTATATTCTGGTTTCTTACGAAATGTAAATAGCGTAGCACGGTATAATGGCGTGAGGAGTAGCAAAGGCCTGCGTGTGCGACTGTTATAATCAGTGCGAAGAGAAAATATAGCAAAAATTTGCTCTCGCAGTAAATGATATTTGTTCATTGTTGCTATTTAGTTGTTGCTATGTAGACCTCTCTAGTTGCTTAGTAACGCATTACGTTGTAGAGCAGTTTTCGATTGGGGAAATTGATTGGAAACTTTTTATTATTTTCATTGTTTTACTTTGAGTACTTACAAATGGAGCCGCCTACGACCAATATCTGTACCTACTGTATTTTCGCATTGAGTTATTTATTACGAGTTTACGAGTGAGAATTTTGTTTACAGCTTATGGACAAATGGGCAATATTTTTGGTTCTTCGTCAAAAAATCTGACACCAATTAGAAAGTCGCTTTTTCCCTTATATTTTACGCTCGAATCCATAGGCCGAGAGGGGGGAGGGGGGGGCAGCTGCCCCACTCTACCCGTTATGGCTACGCTCGTGAATAGAACCCAAAACAGTATGTATAATTACGTGTTCTTGGCACACGGAGATAAAATGGATTTCTAATCATGTGGTCTTAAGTGTTGGGAAAATGCAAGATCCTAAGACCTATTTAGGGCAACACTAATTTTAAATTGATCTGCAGCAAAGGCGCGCAAATCGTGTCAGAACTAGTGTCGAGGGTCGTGTGAAGTTTTTCAATACGCACAGGACTAGGTAGGTACTTTCGGTACCAATAACTATAGGCACGCACCATTACATTGGGTACAACCAAATTTGGCTGATACTTGGTACCATATTGAGTAGCTCTGCAGTGCAGGTCTACCTGTTCCTTCACACAGACGTGATGATGTTATAAGGACCAAGCCTTTCATAAAACCACACTCAAAAGATAACGTGAAAAATAAATCATTGCCATTATTAATTATTACTCAACAAACAGACTGGAGTGCTTGGTGATGGGCGGTTATCGTTATCAGTAACACGAGATAAATGGCATACATTATTATGTTAGACCCCGCAATCAAACCTGCATAGATAGCATATCGCTGTATTAATATTAGGTTACTTATCACGCGATATTATTAAACATCATGTTTGTTCTGTGAAACAATCAGAATGTTTCAAATGGGTAGACCATAGACATCCTTGGGGTAGACCTTTCGCCATGAATATAGGTTCAATTCAATTGAATTTTTAGGGTAAATGTGTCCACCGATCCTCAGTGATTATGCCAGTGTCAATGTGAAAAAGAAAAAAAAATAGGTTGCTTGCTTTACTGTTGATTATGTTAGAACTGCAGTTGTTTTGACAGCAAAGTAACTATATAAGCACGAGGTAGTAGTCTCGTGTCGTTGATGGACTGACGTTTATTGAAAACAAACTTCTTATAGTTTTATTATTTACACAGGCCCAAATTCATAGAAATTTCAACGTATAATTATAGTGGCACTACCACGCATTTATTCAGAAAAAAGCTATGAATATAATCGCGAATATTTCAGTTCATTCGATTTAAAATATATTTATAGAAATAGTCACTCTATACCTAGTAGGTATGTTTATATGCCTACCAGCTGACAATTGTGACGACCCGTTGCCGGGTACCCAATAAACGTAGACCTCCGGCCTTCATTTAAATATAACGAACATGTTTCAGAATACAGGTAAAGTTATACTGGTTGACTTGCCATAGCAACTAGCACATCATGGCCGTTTGTTTGAATATTATTTATTATGTATTCGGGAATTTCTATATCGTCTACGTACCGGTTTGTGATGTGTGGGTAGATATTAAATACGTAGATGCTTACTGAGCTCACTACTATGTCTGCAGATTTAATTTTAACCAGTAATGTTACGATTAGAAAATTAAATTATTCTAAATTACTCTATTACATGATATGCGCGCCATATTAATACATATTTTGAATTTTGAATGTAAAGGTAAGTAAGTATACCCATTCAAAAACTTCAAAAATAACATGGCGCGGGCGGCATTTCGGGGAGACTTTTAAACGCAGTCTACGCTTTTATTTTCGTTTTTATAGTATTCTAAAATATTTTATACTAAGGTACTTGTCCCTACCTATTTTTTTAGTACTCAACACTAACAGAATCATAATACAAATCCTGTAAACGCTTAAAATAAAACTGCGAAATGTATCCAAGGAAACAATTCAATAGCTTTTGTATTCTTAATGGAAAACAGCCAGTAGGTACTTTGTATACACGACTTTCTTTGAAGTTTTTTTGTTTTAATAATGTACTGTACTGCTTACCTTGAAAGCTTTTATTTAACAGTGCTTTAATTAATAAGGAAACCCGCTGTTGAATAACGATTAAAATATAACATTTCAATGGTAGGTACTACACTACAAAGAAGCAAAAATACGATACGTGAGTACTGTTAATAATGTCTATGTTTATTGTTAAACATTTTTCTATTTATTTCAGTTTTAATTGAAGAGTAGAGGTTCTAAACTTCGTCTATGCGTATTTTTGTCCTCAATGGTAAATATTTCCTTGTACCTATAGTATTATTAGAAATCACTTGATAACAAAGGAGAATTCCTCTTCTTTACAAGCTATGTTTCAAGGAAATCGGTTTGAAGGTTTTCAGATCCACACATAAATTTTATTACAATTTTGATTACGAGATATTTGTGGTGTGAAATGATAGTGATAGTGGATATCTCTCATATATCTGTGGTGGATATAATAATAAAGTTCCATAAATCCTAAATTTGATTTAATAATACAGTAAATAATACCTATATGAAATAAAACAGCGAATAATAAATAAAACAACAGTAGTGTGTTGTAGAGTTCTCACATACCTATAACAAAGTACTGCTCAAAAATGTAAAAGATCTTTTTAAAAAGAGCAACCATGGAGTTTCTTGCCCGTTCTTCTCTATAGAAACGGCATTCCCATCGGGTGGTGGAGTAGTAGCTTAGCATTTTGTAACTTTTGAAGATTCATAAGTACTGTACTTAATGGTTTACATGAATATTTTTTTTTATATAAAAGATGTAATAAAGTAAATATTCTGATTGTGATTCAGGCCACTCACCAGTGAGCGTGCACATTCTCCGGCTATTGATGTCCTGCATCACCTGCCGCATCAGGCCGCCGAGGGCCTTCGCGTCTCCGGACGTGGACTGTTTAGAGAGCCACTCCGATTCCAGCTCCATGGATAACTGGATAGACAGTAAAAATTGTCAAATTGATATGTCTTAGCTTTATTTTGCGGATTATAAAACTGTCTTCTCAATTAATGTGTTAAAAAGTTTTTGTTTGGTTTTCAATTAGCATCATCCTAATTGATTCGTTGATCCTGTCGTTATTAACAAGTAAAAGGATGGATTTAAATATTAATTGACAGATTATACTGCTCTAATGTCTAGTTACTACATTGTAGGAATTAATCCACCTACATCCTTGGTATTGGCATTCATTCCTCATTCTTATATCATCAACTACAGCAGCAGGAATCTCTTGAATGACTTGTTAGGAGACCAGTATCTAACATTTTGCGAAACCCATGCTCTATACCCTGACCCAATGAAAAGATTTTATTGATAAACTAGCTGTTCCTCCAGACTATGTTCAGAGCACCTAGAAGCCGAAAGGAACACGGGTCACAAATTTCAAGTCTGAAGGGCTCATATATTTGGAGATATCGTGATTAGTCAATCAGGAGAAACTTAGTTAGGGCTTAGCCTTGATATACAGAAGATTCATGTTATACGAGTCAATTGGTGAGAGAGATCAATCGCATGACCTCATAACACCATGTAACTAATACGGCGGCAAAGCGATCAGGGGAGCTCAGCCATTATTGGTAACAACTACATCATCTGAATCAAT
The DNA here is from genome assembly GCA_905404115.1 of Pheosia gnoma. NCBI lineage: Eukaryota > Metazoa > Arthropoda > Insecta > Lepidoptera > Notodontidae > Pheosia > Pheosia gnoma. Next base: position 1,458,179 of record FR989907.1, read on the forward strand.
TCCGTGCCGTTTATTTTCGTCAAGGATGAGTGATTTAAAGATTCAAAACAATGTTACTAAGCAGTAGACGCGTGATTTAAAGATAGGTATAACATTTCATTGAATAGTTTTTGTTGAGAAAATGTAGAATGTATGTAGATTTTTTGGGAAATATTAGACTTAGCCAGACCGAACATCTCGATACAACATTATGAGCAACATTAAAATGCTTACCAAGGAGACCATAAACGGAAGGGGTTTATGGTCGCTTTAAAAAAGCGTGATCCTGCGAAATTGGCGCCAATATTAGCCATCGCGAAATTGGAGAATATTAAATATACTTGCCAGGTATTCCGTGAGCTTCTTAACCAGTGGCTCCAGGTGCACTGTCCTGGCCCACGCGTCGCACACAAAGCATAGATTGAAGTAGTACGCGTTCCGTGCATACTTCTTGTTGTCGATGCGGACTGGAAAGCCCAGAATCTTGGAGCCCAGGAGAGTGCTGGATTGAATAACATGGCTGATTAGCTAGCTAGTGCAGCTTGACTGGTCTGGTTTTCAGCAATAAAAGGTAATTAAATAATTGCAAAGAAGTAAACAAGAATTTAAATTCAAAATAAAACTTTTTATAACTATATATTAAATTTATACTCACTAATGAATTGTGAATATTAAACTAAATAAGTATTAGGCTGTGTCCTCAGTAGGCAAACTGTTAGCGGCCGACTGAGTTAGCGGCGTATCGGTCTAGTACGCCCTTCCATATATTTGAAATGAAGTGTTTATTCTTTAAAGTATTATTATTATAGTATATTATTTAAATATTTTAAAAAAATATCTCATGCGTCTACTCTGTTGTTACGTTTATAGGTTGTCAAAGGTTGAGAGGTGTTCAGTGGGTACTATAACAGCTACTTTAACTAGATAGGAATACTTACACTGTCAGAGTGCATCTTTGAAGTTGTAGTTTAGGTATAATGTAATGACTGACTGTATCAAAAATATCTTTCGATATATAATTTTCGGGCACTTGACATGTTATCTTTGGGCCAGCAGTCGGGTGGAATTCACACAGAAATATGCAGCGAATAGGACCTTCCTGTCCGCAACCCTCGTAATACTTCACTTTGCCATCCATCGTAAACAACTAAAATAACTTGATACTAACAACACTGATCACACACATTTTATCGTTTTCTAATAGTATAATAATTCACAATAATACTCCTAACACAGAAATTGTTTACAATGATGACACGACACACAATTCCACAAGTAAACGTAAAATAACGTGTTTATTAGCCAAAAATTACAGATCTATCACCTTCGGTATATTACAATCGACTGAGTGAAGTGAGTTGCCGATGCCGATTGCCGAGTTCCATCTTCCAACATAACGTGACGTAATTTTATTGTATGTTGTATTTGGGTGGACGAGCGCGTGGATTGGATATTATTTTGACAATGCAGTGACATTTGATATAAATGTTGCCATCATCAAAATAAAATATGTTGGTGGCAATCCTGAGGCCACGTACGTTCAGAAGCTATATTTATAAAAGTAATAGGTATATCGATATTATGTTATTTTTATTTTTAAGTTATGATTTAGCTAATTTATATAAGCAGAAACTACGAATTGGTCGCTTTGCAAACACTTCATTATATTTTACATTTCCACTAATAAAGTCGGCTCAGTCCACATGATATAATTTTGTATAATACTGTCATACTTATATTATCATCATACTGTCATGTTCCGAACGCATCCACCACTATAATATCAATGTCATTATGATTGAGAAATGTTTTGCGCGTACTTTTTCATATACTTTAGTTATATAAAATGGATAAACGCTCCTGTAAACTTTTACTTGCAGCTACAGGTAGCGTAGCTGCATTGAAAATCCCATTTTTAGTGAAATCCTTGTTGGAGCTGCCTGCTGAAGAACCAAGTTATATTTTTGAGGTTATGTTTACATCTAGTTGTTTTCGATTTCCCTTTACGGAATAGAACAATGTATCTATTATAATATTGTGAATGAAATGTTGTTATTGCAGGTGCACCTTGTAGTGACGGAACATGCGAAACATTTCTTCAAAATGTCCGAATTACCTGCAGAAGTGAAAGTTTACGATGATAGTTTAGAATGGCAGGCTTGGCAGCAGAGAGGTGATCCAGTACTGCATATTGAGCTGGGAAAACTGGCGGATCTTATGGTGATAGCGCCATTGGACGCTAATACCCTGGCAAAAATGGCACAGGTATCAGAGTTTTACTACTTTGACTGCTTAATGTTCTATTTATATTCATGACTCAGGATTACGGCCTTGAATCAGTACGTGATACCGTATATTATGATCATTTAAATTTACTCGGATACTATGCAGCCAATCTCAACACTATTTTAAGATAATCCAACTGCATCAAACAAAAAGCTGAGACTTCAATCTAGTTTTTGATGTATACTATACACAATATCTTCTATACTAAATATTTTTGCTCTCTGTACCCATGTATGGGAAAATGAGTGCATATTTTTGTGCAAAGTCCAGAGCTTAACACAGGAAGGAGATAGCTTCACATCATCATATTCCTAATTCATGTACTGTTCAGATTCTAAACATAGTAAAATACCAATGTCAATATACAAGAATGTATTTTGCAATACAGTGAAACAGTATTCACTATCATTGAAAGTATTATAATTGGAGTGATATCATCAACCTTGCTATAATAAACACAGATGGCGCTGACAATTCTCCATACAATCTTTCCTCCCTTTTCCGCTAAAAATTGTCATACTTGTTACCAACAACTTTGTATTCACAAATAAATTATTTTCTAGTTGATGTTATTCACTACTATTATATGCCAGCCCAGGCCACCCTGGTCATTCTGGTTTTAGGCAAGGTGTCAATGATAGTGATTATTTATTATCAGGCAAGCAGTTGGTACTGTTGTCCTTGCAGGACTAGGTTTAATTTTTGCAATTAAAATTTTTGTCAACTCTATTATTGATTGTTATTTGGGCTGAGACTATATCTTCTGCCAGCTTGTTCACCAAATAAATAGAACATATTTCTTGCCTCCAGGGCTTATGCGACAACCTATTAACCTGCACCACAAGGGCATGGGACATGTCAAAGCCATTGCTCTTCTGTCCTGCAATGAACACTAGAATGTGGGAACATCCTATCACTGCTGAGCAGATAGCTGTACTGAAGAAATGGAAGCACATTGAAATCCCACCTATAAGTAAGACTTTAATGTGTGGCGACCATGGTATTGGGGCCATGGCTGAGGTTTCCACCATAGTAGAGACCATAAGGAGGGTAGCTGATGAGAAATTTAACAGAATTTTATAAATTTTCTGCCCTGATTAATTTACCAAAGAAATGTGAACAATTTATTATTTTTAATACTGAATGTTGTATTCAACATTTTTCAAAGATGCTATATGTGTTTAAAATCATTCCTAATTATGGACTTAATCTTATGAATTTAATTATTATAAATTAGATATGATTGGTAGTTTCAGTAACACTTAATTTAATGTTATGCAGTGTTACATTTTGTGCTAAATAAAGTACTGAGAATTGCTATCAAATAAATTTTGCACTTCTAGTTTTAACTCAGACTCATATCATATTTTACTATATACATATAATATCTTTCTATATTTTGAAGTACAACAATAATGTGTAATTATTCATTTAGGATCAAGAAATATAATTTACTCTCTTGATGGTTAAGCGAATATTTTTTTGTTAATATTCAGTGATATTATAGTGGAGATCAAATCTCAGTTATACTTACATAAGGTGCTACAGTGGCTGCGGGCACAAATTAGTATTATCTATACTAATATTATAAATGTGAAAGTTTGGATGGATGGATGGATGGATGGATAGATGGATGGATGTTTGTTACTCTTTCACGCCCGAACGGCTGAACGGATCTGGATGAAATTTGGCACAGAGATAGATTATAGTCTGGAATAACACATAGGCTACTTTTTATCCCGGTAAAAAGGACATACTTTTTAATCGCGGGTAACACCGCGGGGCGCAGCTAGTATAAAAATAAAATACACTTTAAATGTTAATGTATGTTTTATTGATTGCACCCGAATATTGTTTCTAATGCTAGCATCCATGCGTAACTAATGAAACTTTTATAAATGGAATACAAAATACATCACATGCATAAAACTATACACCAAAAAAAAACATTTCTATAAATTTCTACTAAACTTAAATAACGTCTCAAGTTCAGGTGAACGCGCGGCGCTTTCTCTGCATAGTTTATACTTTCCGGTTCTATGTTTGCACACTTCCAGTTATTTGTACGTAACTACAGCCACAGGACGGTAGCTTCTGACCGATTCTATTGTAATAAGTGCATGCAACTTACAAATTATAGTTACTATAATATTTTGTTCGCACGTGAATATAATACTGGCTCAGCCGTCCACAATTTTAGGGCTAATTATTTCAGTCGTTGAGATTTTTAGGCTAGTTTTATTTTTGAGATTCGTATTTTCGATATCCAGCGCTTACTATATGCCGTAGGGGCAGCGGATAATATAATAAAAACACTGACCATTTGCCACAAAAAACAAATATGTCCTCAATATTGAGTTACAGGCAGTTCCAATAAAACCGGCGGATTCGGCGTCTCACATTAATACTACACCCCTCAACATTATTATTAATTTTGGGCCATCATGATGGGCACACATTACACAGTATTCGCCGCGAATTCACCTGTACCCAGTCCTGCTTAGTGTTCGAAATGTATAACATGAGAACTCGTATCGACCATATCAATAATAAGATTCAAATATCAAGGCAACTTTTGACTTTTGCGATCATTATTATTACAGTGTTTTTTGTGCAAACAATAAAGTAAAATATGAACTAGAAGTCACATCATGTAAGCTGATCAAAGGTAGTGGTTTTGCGCATGGCAAATTTATATAAATAGGCATGCGCAGAGCTGTCATCATTGATAATTTTACGTGATGCGACCCATACTAACGGAATTATTGGTAGCATAATTACGTAGCGTTTTTTAGCCAGGCGCTCAGTAATTGCTTCAACCATGACGTATCAACTACAACCAAGTCGAACTGGCGGAACATTCAAATTTCTCAATGTATTTTGTTTATAACAAAATATATATTAACTAACTAGGTAGGTATCGGATTACAATCCATGGCAATGGGCGTATAAAGAACCGTTAAAAATGTCCGCAAAAATCAATGGACCCTTACTTTGTGCATGTTTCAATAACCCTGTAATTTCTTACATCTCGCAAACGAAATTTTATTCATTTCTGTCATGACTTAGCGAAAATCTTATTAGGTATTATAATGAGAAAGCTAATGTGCGAGTAAGCACCCTATATATTAATGTAGGCCGGACGCAGTCGCAGTTAAAATCACACGCGAATTGAATTATTATCTGTGCTATATACGCAGTCACGATTCTGAGCTCCGTAGGTAACATTAAGCCAGATCTATTGCAGTGTTACTGTAGCCATGGATTTTTAAATAAAGCGATACTTGGTCTGTGCACATACAAGATAATACAAAGCGTCGTTTGATTTTAACACGTGCATCCAGATTAATATTAATTGCTCAAGCATTCAATATATTAAATTATCCATTAATTAAATTAAGTATATAACTGGAAATAATGAAAAAGTACCGATATCAGGGCGTAACATTAAATATATACCCTAAAAATTATATTGCTCGCATCATATACCCCAAGTAGCTTGAGTTTAGTACCATATTAATTATAAAAAATACAATATTTACATTTATCTCTATTTTATGTGTATACCCGTTCTGAAATTGGAACTTTCACACGGGGAGGGGGCAAAGAAAACACAAATATTTACAAACATTTCCAATTAAAATCAGTACAACCGTATAAAAATGTTGCCAGATCAAAAAATCTAAATGCTTCAAATGTGCAAAAACTGTTTGTATACAAAACTTAATCTATCTGGAATTGAATCCTATAAATAGTTACGAACTATAGCCAAGTGTCATGTTGTGTAGCGATACAAGAATAATATAAGTAGATCATGAGACACGTTGGATACTAATCAGCCTGTCGATAGATTCGAGAATACGTATAATATTCCAATATTGGGACGAACGACACGTCTCGCGAAGTAATTGACAAATAAATAATAATGAAATTAAAGTTATCACAATATACCATTCATTGGTTACTCACGTGCATGTTTGTTAGCTTGTTACAACATTCCGGCTTACCAACAAAAACTCGACTATCACATGTAAAAAATGCTTACTTTTAAATGCGTATGTTACATATCATATTATATACTACTCATTTATTGGTTCGTTACAATATATACGTGTACATATTATTCATTTCATTAAGGACACTGTTACATTTAAATACCTATACATTATTAAATTTAAATACAAATAATAATTAAAAATGCGGTAAAAAACTTGTGCGTTTAAAGGCCATTTTAAACTAGCGCCACTAATAACCCATAGCTTATTTTATGAGAAAATTTTATAGTTAAAAGTCACCGTTGTAAATTATAAGTATATAATGTAATGGTTGTTGTTAAAAAAAACAACAACAAAACTACTTGTATACTACGTGTATGGGTGTTTTGGCTATGGCTATGAGCACTAAACAGTAGTAAAAGCTAAGCTTACGTAGAAAAAAAAAGTGTACATTGTTCAGTAGCAAAATGCTGGGTGTTTTTTGGCGGGAAACTGAAAAGTCATGGCGTCAGTTATGTTTTAATTTCTAAAACTAGTGTTCCTGCGAGTTATAGTGAGTGATATAAGTGGAATATTAACCATTATGGGTTCGGTAAAGTGCACAAGTGTAGGTAATTGAAACAGAGTGACGTAACATGGCTTTTCAGTTTCTCACAAAAAATCCATGAAAAATCTTTCGGTAAAGTATCCATCACTTTACTGATTGAGGGATGGAGGGGTATTTTACTTGGGCCTAGGCTTTGGGCCTGTGCATATGCTCAAAAACAGAAATAATTTATATTACTTGACACTGGCAAAATACCTATGGTGATGCCAAATTTAAAAAAAATAATGCTGGGTATCGCTCGCTATTGCGCGCGAAATGGAATGACAGTGGTATTACATTTTATTATGCGTATATTGCACACTCAAATAGGGATCATTATTTTTTAATTTATTTCAAATTCCATTTTCGAATATTTTCATTTAGGCCAATTGCATAGCAAAATTATTATTTATTTATCGGATTTCAGCCAATAAGATTGTATGTACTCGTAAGTAGATCTCAGAGTGCAATAAAGGCATGTAACATATAAAATAGGCACACCGTTTATACGACGGTTTCGTTTTGTTTATCGAACATAGCCCTTGTGTACTTAGATATAACGTCGTAAGTAGACTTGAGCAGTTCGCAGCGCTCTTCCACCTCGCACTCCGTCGGCGCCACTCTGTACGACGACCTTTTCCGTGCGGTGTTGCCATCTCCCAAAACTCCCTGATTTTGGACAAAATCCGCGACGTTATCCTCGATACTGTAGATAGCTATGGGCTGTTTTTTGGGTACAATTTCAAAGTCTTTGCGACGTTTTTGAAGGTCGGTATTGCACCTGGCGTTGATGGAATTTACCGCGTTTTGTACGGGGGAGTCCAGCGTGTCACTGGATTCGAGTTCGTATCATACGTCCAGCTCCTCGAGCCCCTTGGAGAGCCGGTGGGAGTTGATCCGGCGGCGGTGGGAGCGCCGCACGGCGTCAGCGCGCCGGTACGGCTCGCTGCGGAGTCCGTGCAGGATGTCCTCCAGGGCTCCATTGTAAACCTCGTCTTGGTGAAGCAGTTTCTTTTCGCCGACGGTCTGGGATTTCGTTTTTAATTCGTTGATTACAGCTTCCTGTTGGATGGAGAATTAGTTTAGTTTATATTGCGAAATGAATATCCGCCCTAACTAAATGGAAGGCTACGTAAGGTATGTGTTATGAGTCTAGATATTTAAATATGTGTGAGGCACGTGCTATGGCTTATAATAATGACGTAATTACTATTAAATATATTTTATTACGTGTGATGTGTGAAACTTGAACAAAAATTCCGCTTGTAAGCCCACGCTAATGTTTGTAAAATAATAAATCCTAAATAATAATATAAGAAACCCTGTAAGGCAAAACAGTATTGGTAAGCAACTAAATATAATCATGTTTAGAGGAAAATTTTGCAAAATAAAATAACAATGCATAGTAAGAAAAGTACACATTCCCTGTTAGATATCCATGCAAGTGCAGCATAGAAAACAAACAATATATACACTCAATAATCGTGAAAATGTCGTAATAATATGGTAGAGTTGCCAGTTTTTTCAGTAATATACCACATATAAAAGAAGAATAACACCCTTCCACTATACATATTTATAAGATGTCATCATAAGTTGTATATACAGAGTGGAATCATTAAGTGTTTCGGGCAATGTTTTACCGTTTTGAAGATGTAACAAAAATGGTAGAGCAGCCATGTGGCCTAATTAATTTTATAAAATTAACGGGAAATATCCAACATTTTTACTGTGACCATACGTTTAGTGCATCTATGTTTTTATGTTAATTCTATCTACATCATAACAAAAGATATGATATAATTAAAAAAATATATCAATCTCAGACGTAAAATAATATGCATAAAAAAATCATAAACGCTATAAGTACCTACTTATTTATTAAATTGTATGTACATCGCCTGTTAACACTTAACAATTCCATCTTGTAAACCTACATTACCGCATCAAGTAGGTAACTCCTACCTCCAGGAGGATATTAAATTATTATTATATATATATGACATAGATCGAAAACATCATATTAATACTGGCATCTAATATGCAGGGCCTATTAAAAAAAAACCCAAAACATTACCTATGTATTTTATTCTAATAGTAATCAACAAAGAAAGGTCTCACTTCGTACCTACATTCTACCTATTTGCTATTGCATAATACCTATTATATGTTGAGCCATAAAATTCGCTACAGTGTTGCCCTCTAAAATCTACCAATTCCTACCATATTGCGAAGGGGTTATTGAGATGGTGGTATCGTGTCGCATGCGTCCATTGCGTGTTGGGTTACGATCAGCGTCTTTTGGCATAAACTCATCACAATCCTGTTGGGTCCCTTTCAAACATGCTCAATTTCATTTATCGCTTCTTTTTCCAATGTAGTAGTTACTTGCGACCTATATAATTGGCGTGTAATATAACAATAGATAGGCATTCATTAATAATTGATAAACTAAATGAAGACATGAAAAAGTCCTCCTAACATAAACCCCTGAATTTATAGACGTTTTATAACTTTACCAAACGTCATATAGTACTGAGCAAAGCAAAACTCTTGTGCGCAGTACTATATGACGTTAGATAAAGTTATAAAACTTCTATAAATTGGAGGGAAAGTGTATTATTTAAGTTATATCGGTATGAACTTCTTGAAATATTTTAGGCTAATTTTGTTTAACCTTATATAGAAACAAAATCTCGTCCAAACAAACATTTCTAAATATATCGGAACTGATTAATTTCGTCTTGAGAACTGTTCACCTAGTTAGATAAGATGTTTGTTTATTCAAAATCATGACACAAACATCTAGAGCAAGGCATTTCGTATATCAAAAGAGTATCTCTATGAGGATGTTGGTAAAATATATTTTTTACTATATGAAAGTACAAATATTAGTTACAGTTTAAAATAGTAATATTTAGTGACATCGGGAAATTAAGTACAGACTTATGTATTACACCCCTTACATACCACTTGTCCCCTATTATGTAAGAAGCTTACGACATGCAAACGTGGAACTCTCAAAATGCCCTATCTTGTTTGGAGTTTGACAGTTCAAAGTTTATAAACTGTCGTATGATTCTTACATACTAAAGATACTAAATGATAAACGAAACTATGAGAAAAATACAGCAAGCCCACTGATTTAATTCTTCGTATCACCCCTCACAGATGGAAATCAGATCAAGTCGTGTGTATAGGACACACGACATAAATCTTGTCTATACAAAATCGAATACAACGCCATCTATGTTCATTACACACCAATCAAACAGCCCGTATCAACCAGTGTTAGTAATCACACGCACACAAGTGTAGGGCCCCGTCAGTGAAACCGACTTACTCCTATCCATGTTATGCCTGGCCCGCCCCGCGGTCTAGCCGTGGCTTAAACAGGCTCTAAACTGTGCCTCAACTGTGACAAGTGCTGCTGCAATAGCCCAGCGCTGACGGTCGCGTAGTTAAACCTCTGTGAGAAAGTTTTTTTACACGGTGTTACCATCACCTACTATGCTACGGTATATTTTTCGATGTTAAATGTGGCAGCACTAGGGGAAATGTCAATGTCATTTTTGCATGTGTCCATTTTATTTACACGACGAGCGTTTATGATTTGATGGATACTTTACAAGATGAGTTTTACACTGGAAGCCTTTTATTAAGTTATGTGTTAGTGAGTTAAATTAATAATAAGTACAGTGTTGCCATATTTAACATAGGTAATAATAAAATACACCAGCACCACTATAATAAAATAAAATAAATGTGTTTGTTTGTATGTAACTGTCACCTCAAAACCAATGACGCAAAGCGATTCACTCAAACTGCTGCAAATATCGACCAAATGATTTAAACTTTGTGTCACCTTCAAGTTCGAGAGCAATCATTATGAAATTATTTTACTGGCAGCCCGTATCTACTAATAAAAAGCAAAATGTGTGTTAATTTGAAAAAAAATTGCCTTAATTGTTATTTATTAACTCATAGATGACACGAAAACACATCACACAAAAAAAAGTGAGACACGTAAGTACCGAGCAAAAGACCTGGGCCCCAAGTCTGCTAACACAATCTATTCAGAATCGAACAGCAACCGCACAGTAACTGTCACTTTTGACAGATTTCCCATACAAAATCTGTCAAAAGTGACAGTTACTATACGGTTGTTGTTCGATTATGAATCGATTGTGTTAGCAGACTTGGGGCCCTGTCCAGACAATCGATAAACGATATTCGCAATGCCATCGCCACGGCACACGCATACCGTAGGTAACGAAATAAGGCGTACATCTGGATAGGCATAGATTAATGTCAGTTAAGTCGAGCTGGCTACGTTGAATACAGCAAATAATTTTACACTACATCCACAATCCATTCACCGCCGAAGCGTTACTGCGAGCCGGTCAAGCGAACAACAACTGAATCCAACACCCGAATTTATAGACGTTCTATAACTTTATCAAACGTCATATAGTACTACGCACAACAGTTTTGCTTTGCGCTGTACTATATGACGTTTGATAAAATTGCAGTACGTCTATAAAAACGGGGGATGGGTCTTTAGAACTTAGTACTTTTATAAACAATAAATGCAATGTGACATTTCATCCCATGGGACCTTCCAAAAGTCAATTCAGATCTCCCATTGGCTGAGATAAAATGCCACACTGGCATAATAATTGTTAACAAGAACTGAAACTTTAATATAAAGGATACTAAGAATGCAACATCGATTGGTGATGGATGTTTGGGGTTGAGCGAGTTATTAATATAAAAAATACTTCTCATAGATACGAATATTTTTTTTAAATTATCTTAGTAACATTCGTATTTCCGAATAAGTTTCTTAGTTCTGCGTTTGTATTTTAAATAACACCTACGGAAAAGTATATTTATTTTACGAACGTCAAACCCAAACTATCCAACAAACCACATTACAAATCCACACTTCGCCTCACGCCACTTTAACCCTTAACACACACTGTACAAGTGTTATATTAGCTCGCACATACCTGTTGTTTCTTCTGCATCAGCTTCGCTTTGTTGGGGTCGACGTTGTCCGCCTGTTGGGCGGCCTGCTCCAGTCTACGGCGCTGTTCGTTCTCCCCGTCCGCTTGCTGCAAACGATTATAATACTTATTTCAACTGAAAGAGGGTTTAAAATAGGACACCACCAAAAAGGTTGTGGATATATGCTTTATGACATGCATATGTCATCAACCTTTTTGCAACACAGATGTTTTTAGTTAAACTAACACTAGTGGAGCCATTTTGACCAGATTTTGGTCTACAGCTCGACTCCCAATGGTCATAGCGTGATGATCTTTTGAGTGTAACCATAAGCTATCAAAACCCAGTTGAAATGGTATGTACAGAGACGTCCAAGTTACAATCATCTATACTATATTATTGAGAGTTGATGTTTGTAAGTATGTATGTAGGGGGTAATCTGCGATACTACAATACACTACAAAAAGCTACATTATCCCTGAGTATTATAGGCATAATTTCATCAAGGTACCGCAGGCAGAACCACGGGCAGAAGCTAGTATCATATGCCTCCATATTCTATGGTACGGTCTATAACATTTGTAGTACATAAAATGTTACCTTGAACGCCCTCGTGAACCTGACGAGCAGCGAGAAGAAAGCATTCGCGTCGCATCCTCGCGGCGCCTCGCCGAAGTACTCCACGCACGACGCGAACGAGTCCTGACAACAACGTATAGCCAATGAGAAATGACAACTACATACTCTCTATAAACATAGACAAAGTGAGATTACTACTGTAGCGACCTCTTCAACCTCGCCACAGATGGCGCTGTAGACGCATTCAGAACAATTGACAATTCTCCATACAATCCTGTAACGCGCTATGAGAGTTTTCGGAGCACGTAACATATATACAAGATCCCGACGATAACCGTCGGGGCATGCCTCACGCCAGGGCCCCAAGTCGGCTAACACAATCGATTCATATTCGAACAGCAACCGCATTGTAACCGTCACTTTTGACAGATATTGTATCATCTGCCAAAAGTGACAGTTACTATGCGGTTGCTGTTCGATTATGAATCGATTGTGTTAGCAGACTTGGGGCCCTGGCTGGGAAGACCTTCCCTTTTCCCATAAACTATTAAGTGCGCTAATCAGGCCATCATCAAATAATTATGATAAGTATGGCAGTGGCGTAGTATGGGGGGGGGGGCGGAGGGTGCGGTCCGCACCCGGCGGCACTTTGCCGGGGGCTGTGTTTCAGAGGTGGCGGTTAGAGAAAAAAAAAATTCTTTCAGTGTTTTTTTCGTCATTTTTTTTGTCGCGACCATGCCCCTAATTTTTATGTTGAATAGTAAAAATAAGAGGGCGGCAAATTTGAAATCCGCACGGGTGCTAATGACGTATGCTACGGCACTAAAGTATTGTAGGTCTGTGCACCTGCGCGTGCTTGGTCTCGTGGCGCAGGCGGCGCAGCTTGTCGGCCGCGTTGGCGAGGAAGTCGCGCAGCACGAGGCCGGGGCCGCGCGCCGCGTCGCGCGCCTCCGCCTCGCGCCGCGCCGCCTCCATGCCGCGCTCCAGCTCGCACACGTCCGCCGACACGTTCTCCAGCGACACTGCGCACCGACAACCATATACGTTCAACACATAATACACTTCAGCGAGTTGGCAGAACGCCTGCCTCGGGAACGAGCATCACACCGACAGACAACAATCTACATTCAACAGATTACATTGCAGCGAGTTGGTAGAACGCTTGTCGCGGGAACAAGGATCGCGGTTCCAGCCCCGACTTCCCACCTCTAGGGTTTTTGGCTCTAGGCCCTAGGCTCATGATTATCAATTGCTAAACGGTGAAGGAAAACGTCGTGAGATAACCTGTCTGTCTGAGAGAGCCCCTCGAAAGACGTGTGAAGTCCGCGAACCCGCGCTGAGTCAGCGTGGTATACTATAGCCTAATCCCCCTCGCATCAATGGGACGCCCGTACCCAACAGTAGGACATAAAAAGGGCTAGCAAAATTTTATTTACAGTCCATTTCTCGTCGTTATCCACCAACATCAAACGTTGCTTAGTGTGGGACCGTATAGCGATATTATATTATTAATATACTAAAAATGAACCAAATCTACACTTCGAATTGAGAACCTCCTCCTATTTTATCGTCGGTTTAAATAAAATGATTCGTGGTTCGAAATTATTAGTTACTATGCCGAAACCCTAAATATTTAAAGCACAACGTAAGACTCAAAAACGACTAGACCGATTATGGAAATATTGTCACGTTTACTATGTGACAAAATTCTAGTCAGCGGAAACGAATAAATATACCTAGACCATATTTTAAGAAAAAATTCTAACAAAGCGATCTTACAAATTTATAGCAAATATTGGTGAACAATGAAATACTGACCTTGGGCAGCCTTATCAATATACAGGAGCTCCGTATCAAAGTTCATCAGCTCGGGGAAGTTCTGTCGGATCGTGCCCACGATGTAATGCAGCAGCGACACCCGCTTGTCCGTGGACTTCGTATCCATCAACGTGTCCAGAGACTGGAGTTTGAATCCGTAAGCCGGCCCTCGCTTGCTACTGTTCAAATAATTGCCGAACGCCAAAATAATCTCCAATACATTGCGAAGTTTGTTCGATGACTTGACGGACGATGAGCCCGATATAATAGCGTGTATTTGGGGTGTTATTAAGTGTATATTATCGAAGAAATTGCCCATGTAACTCATTATGGAGAGTTTTGCGGATATTCGTTCCACTTTGGCGAGTTGCATCAAGAATTTGTCTTCCTCGGTCAGTTGACTGATGGGCTTCTTCTCCGCTACGTATTCTTTGTACGCTTTTTGTTCGGCTTCAGTCGGCACCATTCGTTGGAGAATTTCGACGCTTTCCAGAGGCAATTGTTTGAGATCGAGGTTGTTGACCGCCGCCATTACTTTCTCTACGGGTGTGTCGAGTTTTCTTCTTGATATGGCTGTAAAGAATAATGAATTATTAGTTTTGTGTAATAATACTTATAAGTCGACCGCTGTAGGCGTAAGCAGGACCACCTAATGTAATCGTAACGTCAACAAGTATGTTGTCACTCTCACACTTATTTATGAAATTTGTTATGGCTGTGGTGTAAGCGGGATATAAGAAAGCGCCTTCTATCCTGCTAACTGCACTAGGTGGGTGTGTTTGGGTTCGATTTTCAGATGAAACTTTCTGTAATGTTCTTTTCGTTTTGTAGTCTGGTGTTACTAGGATCACCGATCACCGTTTTGTAGTCTGGTGTTACTGGTCAATTGTACGGTACCTACAATACAAGATTTGGATAATTAGTTTAGGACTATACAGATGGTGTGTTGGCTTAGTGTATGTGTGTACTGCGATATCCTCGATGCGGAACTCTTACCTATGTTCCTGAGGCGGGTGTGTTCCAGCAGCGACACGGTGTCCGGCTTGCGGAACCGCTTGCTGGGGAAGGAGGCGAGCGTGTCGCTGTCCGTGTCGAGCTGCGCGCTGCAGGTGCCGCCGATGCGGAACTTCTCCTCGAACTCGGTGAAGTTGATCCGCCGCCGCGGCCGCTCCTCGTCCAGCTCGTTGAAGATCGTGCCGCGGACCTGACACCCAACAACACATCGTTAGGACTCTTGTGAAGCTTCATATAAAAGTCAACAGATGTATCGGATACTCGACATCTTCATCTTTTTCTGACTATCGGAGTACATTATATAATTATTTTAGGTACATAAAAGTGACAACCCTAACTTTTCATATTCTGCGGCACTTCGGCATCACGCAACGTCATACATCGCAGTTCACATGCTATCAGATATCTATGTCTATCTACTACGACGAGGGACCCACCTGATTCGGCTTCAACGCGATCCAGTTCAAGGTGGGCAGCTTATACTTGGTATCGACCTTCCTCTTGATCGTCATCGCGTCGGTGTGGTGCGGCGGCGCCATGAGGCCGGGCGCGGGCGGGGCGGGTGGAGCTGGGGGCGGCGGGGCAGGCGCGGCGCCGGCGCAGGGCGGCGGGGGGGGCGGAGGCGGGCACGGCGCCGGGGGGGGCGGCGGGGGAGGCGCGGCCGCCGCGGGGGGCGCGGGCGCGGGGGGCGGCGGCGGAGGGGACTTGAAGGGGGGAGCCGCGTCGCCATTGGCCAGCGCGGACGAGGGGAGGTGCCCGTTGGCCGTGCCGTTGCACAGCAGGTGGGAGGATATAGCACCCACTGGAATCGAAATATTTCATGAACAAATATGTACGATAACTTATCATCAACAATCTAGAAAAAAATAATATTTGTACTCTGTACGTTTTCAGCTGGCGTTACTACTCTTCAATGACGATCCTCAGTTCAATGACCTCGAACCGAAGTGGCCATTGGCCGGGATAGTTGTTGACGAGGCGCTACTAGTGTATCAAGCGGTTAATGTCCTATATTGCTATCTTAAACACACGCAGTTAATATCACGTCATAAACTAGAAAATACGTTGATAGTTTAAAAAAAGAAACATTCTGGCGTGACTTCTATAGCTCCGTTATAAAGGTAAGTACTCACTAGACGCTCCTCTGGGTAGCGACTTCGTGAGGGACTCCAACTCCTGCACCTTGGATTCCAGCATCGACTGTCTGTTGCGAGAGTCCTGCTGCGCGCGCCTTAGCGTCGACACCTATACATTAAAATATTTGTTAAAATACTAACAGTACTAGTATTTATTTTAACAATAATGTGTGCTAAAGATTACCTTGTAAACCATAAGTCAAAATTACCTATAATCTTATTAAAAAAGAAGTGAATATTGATCCAGTTTTGTGGGGGTTAAGTCAATCTTTGGCTTAAAATTTAAAAAAAATACAAACTATTTACGTACTTATAAAAATGGTAATTCATATTCATATGACGTACTTATAACAACGGTTAATGGTCTGTCGGAACCGTCGGAAACGAATTCGAAAACACTCTGTAGCAGGGACTTCTAACGTCTAACAGCTGATCGTAACGACATCGAGAAAACATGTTGTTACTGTGATTTCATACATAAAAAGTTTCATGCTTAAGGTACTGATGGCAATATCGCTCCCGACGAGCTGTTAAAAGGCTATTTCAAATAGCGGTCGAATGACAGTTCAAAAACATTCGATTGCGGAAATATGGTGTGCCATACACTGAACGATTGCGGTGACCCGTCTCGGAATTGTTCGATCAAATTTCCGTATGATTTAAAATAATTCCGCGTGTATCTGGGAACGCTGTAGTTGGTAGCGGCTCACCTCCTCGACGACCTGCCGCCGGGCCTCGGCGAGCTGGTCGCGCTCGCGCCGCGCCTGCGCCAGCTCCGCCTCCAGCGTGCCCAGCTTGGCGATGGCCTCGCGCTCCAGCGCCGCCATTCGTTCGTGTGCCTTCATCAAGGATAGACGTTGAGAATGAGAGCTTTAATTTATTTTTGCTAAGTATTGATAGTTAAGTCGGTAGAAAGCTCGCGTAGGAAAGAAGGTGTGCAGGTGCAAGCCCAAGCTCGCACAGCTGGGAAACTTGAATTTATAAAAAATTGCAAACAAAATAAAAAAATGCCCACTTTTTTTATTGGACACATCGAAATTCTGCCTTCACATAATAATTACAAATGCGCTAAAGAAACGCAGGTTGAAACGTTTGTATACCCTTTCTGAATCCCGCTGTATAAAGGACTATGCACTCACATGTCCTAGCTCGTCCTCGAGTTCGTTGACCTTCTCCAACGCAGCTGTTTTCGTCTCACTGTCCTCCATGAGCGCCGCCACGTCAAACACATTGTCCAAGTACGCCGATATTTGAACCTGCATGGCAGAGCATTACTAAATGTACTTAGGTATATAGAAAATTCTCTAAAATGAAAAATCAAGGTAGAATCCACGGAAAAAGAAATAATGGTAGGGGCATGCTGGGAGGGAACTTGTTTTTATGCTTATACGCAGACTGGCAGATTACAAAAAAGGGATAGTAAAGTTAAAGCTATGTACGTCGAAATGTACGAAAACAAACGACAACGGTTATGAAAAAAATGGTGAGCGAGGGCCATTCTATTTAATTTTCTTATGTGTGGTGAAAACTGTGCTAATCATACCTGCAGGTCATCGCTCTCGCACAGCCGCAGCCTCTCGAGATAGTCGTCGAGTTTGAGCGCCGTGAACTCATATTGGAGATGTACTCTGAAGTTCATGTCTTCTACGGAATGGACTATTATGTTCACGAACTGCATACACGCCACCTGGGTAAAGAAAACATACATGTATATCTAGGGGAGGCTGGCTCCCAGACAAGCGCCATTATTAGGGGAGGCTGTCTCTCGTTATTAAAGCAATATACAGTCAAGTCAAATACACGTTTTTAATTTCGGCCGCAAATTTTCATTAGAACATACTTCCACTATGGGAGCGTTCAAGTATTACGTAACGAATATGGGGGGGGGACTTCTGAAGCGTTACGATGCGTTACAGGGGTGGGAGGGGGTCTTTTGAACTACGCGTTACGTAACATTGTTTTGATACTTCAGAACGGGTAATGAAAAACATTACATGAGGGGGGGGGGGGGGGTTTGGGGGTAAAAATGGCAAAAAAAAATGCGTTACGTAATACTTGAACGCTCCCCATCTTGTTAGCGATCTTGGAATACCTCACTCCATTCACATTCATGCATCTCCTCATACACTTCCCTCTGTTAAGGGTGCTACGGACTTGTCCATTGCGAAATAGACCATTTACCTGGTCGTGGAAGGTTCTCCTTAAAAGCAAGGATTTACCAGTTTTTTTTTTAATATTTCAAGTCCAAGATCCGCGAAGGATCCGAATATCAAACCCTTAGCTCACATAGATACCTTGATGTGGAACGATAAACAACACCATAACAATTATTGGTCTCTCACCATGAATTCAATGTGGAAGCTATCGTAGTTCATAAAGTACTCCATCAGCGTGTGGAACCGCCTGGGTTCTCCAACCACCTCCTTGAAGTTGTCGAAGGCGGACAGTATGATCTGGTGGCCGCCCTTCACCAGGCAGATGGCCGCTAGCAGTTCCAGCACCAGCGCCTTGGTGCGGAGCGAGTGATGTACGAGGGAGAGCGCGATACTGTTGATGGCCTCGTGATGTTGGATCACCATGTTAAAGCCGTACTGGGAATAGATAATTTGCATATTATAATTTTGACGATCTGATTGGCAACGTTGGTTATGATCCTACTTTTTGTTCCAAGGGTCCCAGGTCCGAAACCCTGAAGGGTCAAACTTTATGTGATGAGCATAAATGTTTGTACTGGAGGCAGGGATGTTTAATATTAATATTTATATACTGGGATTACCGTCAGTCCATTGTACGATACCCATCATACAAGAGGTCCCAAGCCAAGCAATTAGTTTGTGATCGTAGGTAGACTTGGTGTGTTTATCTAGCGATATTATTATCACAATAAAACACTTTCATAAGTGCTTTCGTATTTCAAAATTATGTAATTGTTTTTAGATTATTTGCCCACAGCCTCTCTGTTCGATACAAGAGCCTTATAAAAACAAAACACAATAGAATTGAGAACCGCCTTCTTTTTTTGAAGTCGGTTAAATAAACAAAATGGCACTTGCAGAAGGGCATATACTGTAAGCATACTAGTATAACGATAAAATAGAAGGAAAAGAAGATGATCACCTTATTGTTCATAATAGCCCTCATGCACATGATGCACACGTGTATATCGTCGGTGGAGGCGCCCATGTTGAGTCGCGCGGCGTGTCGCGTGCGGCGGCGCGCGCCGGCCGGGCTGGCGGCGCCGGCGCCGGAGCCCTCCGAGTCGGCGCTGCGCGCGCGCCGCCGCCACGTCGCGTTCAGGGTGGACCCGTTCTCGTTGGGGCCGCTGCAGTCTGATGTCGTCGTGTTCACTGCAAGATCATTGAAACCGAGCTCTGTAGGATAACGTCGTCCAGAAAGCATGCTGTCTCTGCCATATTTATTTTAAATTCTGTAGTATGAGCGAGAAGGAAGACGCTTACATTAGCGAAACGCTACATAAGAGGATTGTGCTTGAGCCAAATAACCTGGGTTATATCATATTACATTAATTACCGATTAATAAAAGAAACAGTTCGTCAGTAACTTAATTTGATCGATTGCCGGTTCATTGTCTCAAAGTAACCAATCAATTTGAATGTCCTTGCCTAACCTCCTCTGTTGCACATTCTCAGACCAATAACAAAGCTTTGACTAAGTGACGTTAAAGGAAACCGATCATTTCTAAAAAAATAAAATAAGTTCTTACGTTTATAGTCTGTACCTTGGTTGATGCCGTCGCTGGACTGGCTTCTGGCGAGCGCTATCCGCTGCTCGTGGCGCATCATCGTCAACCGAAAGCTGAGGTAGTCTATCAACACGTCCAAGCCCTGGTTCTGTTCGTTCAGGAACTCTCGCACCCATCTGCCAACAATATTAAATAAGCCAGCATATTCCATACACAAAGCGCTGAAGACCGATCTAAATGGCGTCCTTTTCCAAATATCGTTTTGGGTTCGGCTTTCATTCTACCTTGATTTGGCTGATGACCGATATTAACATGAAGAAGATATACCTAATTAATGGGCCTACTAGGGTAATCAACAGTAAGACCATTTTATCAAAGTTCTTCAGGCTTCTGATTACCCATAACGATTGTGAATAGGATAACCAGGATATTTACTTGTTATCAGAAGCACGGCGGTCAGTGAACCCACCAAGGGCCCGATCTATTGACGGTTTTAACCAACTAGGCTACAGACTTGCTATGTCTAGCAGTGGACAGCAATAGGTTGATGATGATTAGTCTAGATTAATAAAGGCAAGTATGTAGGTTATGACACTGCCACATAGCAAATTGATTTTAAGCTAGGCCATCTTTCAAGGGCCAATACATAGCTTATCCTAGTTAGACTATGAAAAGATGATGAGCAGGGAGACAATGTTTGGCAAAGGCGTCCCCATTTTTCCTCATTACTCCTTTCTTTTGGCCAATTTCCACGACTTTTCTACAAAGGCGTCCGAGTCATTTCGCC
Organism: Pheosia gnoma; assembly: GCA_905404115.1. Taxonomy (NCBI): domain Eukaryota; kingdom Metazoa; phylum Arthropoda; class Insecta; order Lepidoptera; family Notodontidae; genus Pheosia; species Pheosia gnoma. The sequence continues at coordinate 1,479,072 of FR989907.1, forward strand.
AACACCTTCTCAGTACATCCTGACGCGTCGGGGGTTCGGCTATTGCTAATATATGTCCACCTATTCTTAATCTTGTATGTACTAATCACTTATTACTCACTCTATGTGATTGGTTCGTAATGATATCTCCAGATCCCTGAGGACCTGGGTCGATGTCGAATCGCCGACCATTTTTCTTTTCTGTAAACAAGAAAATACTACTATTACTGCAAAATATTTATTCATAATTTATTTACTAAAATTAAAATTAGGCTGATTTCAAAATGCACTCAACAAATCCCCACCACCATCGGCCGGGAGGGTGCCCAAAACGCTGGCAGCATTGCCACGGTGAATGGCAATGCTGATGTGTTGGCCAAAATATGTACCAGCGTTCTGGTCACCAGATGTTTTGAGAGATCCCTGTAGATCCGATGAGCACCCGGTCTCCACGGACCCAATTTTATAATTAAATAACAGACGCATCATGAATAACATCCAAGTTACGATGATTAAAGATACAGAGACCAGATAATCTGAAGAGAGCCAAACGGTGTTCTCAGTAGGATAAACAAGAATATATACAGACGATTCAAGTTAATCCATCTTGTCTATAGCCAGTCAATGTATATTAATATTCATGCTGATGTGTCATCAATGTGTTATTATACAATGTAAATGACTGATTGCGTGCGTGTTCAACTCGACCCATAGGTAAGCTGAACAAGATTGGACAGCAATTGCTGTTGCTCATATGGTACCCACCAGGTGATAAAAAGCCATATGTTATGTCCTATTATAAATTATACAGATCTCTTGCCATCATTCTAGCTGGAAGTTCATTTAATGTGAATTGTATCGCTTCAATGTCATGAGAAAACATCTGTTCAAAGACTGAATAAAGACTATAATGAACACAGAAGTAGATTAACACAAGAAACAAATGCATCAAATTCTTTTATGAAATGGACCAACTTCAATCAGCTCATTGGTTTCGTAGGTAATCGTTATTATCACTATGTTAACACTAATAGTAAACCATAACAATAACATAGGAGCTAGAAAGCAAGACAATCACGAGTTGCCTAGGGTTGTTATAAAAGAAACAAACAGAAAATTGATCGCCGCCAGGTGATCACGAGTGGCCACAATGCACGATGGAGAAAGCTGGCGAGATAATACGCCAAGAATAGATAAGACAGGCAATGTCCTTATATGCTGAGCAAACATTCATCACGGCAACGTCTGAACGCCCACCGAGACGTGATAGCGACTCAAGTTATAAGCAACAGAGGGATTGATGATGACACTTTAGTTATTTTAACAGAAGACTTTGATGCGCTGTGACTGGCGGACGTCAATGGAAAGGCATACTTTAAAAACATAAAAAAATACAACCGAATTGAAAACCTCCTCCTTTTTTTTTGAAGTCGGTTAAAAAGGAGGAAAACTATTTCATTCAACGTCGAACTACTGTTTTAATACTTGCCTGAACCACTCAGATGAGCTTGTGACAATAAATATTTCGCTATGTGGAGGAAGTTGTATTTTGTTATTAACAGTCTGTCAACGGACTTGACATTTAACAAAATGGAAACCGTCATAATTGTATTGTAAAAGTTTAAACTTTGAACCACAACAAGAAAGAAACACGACATCACTGAATATGAGTCAGAAATTATTGTTCTACAGAGCGAGCGTGACCCGACCTTTACGGGTATGCCACCCGATTGGTGGACGACCTCGATAATTACGCAGGACCTCACAAGTGCAGGTCGGAGTTTATCTTAATTAACCACTTGTAGAAATGGCCGAAATCTGATAAAAAAACTAGGAAATTGAGAGTAACCTCTTGTAAGTTTGCAGTCGAAGGATTTACTCATGAGCTTGTTATTACAGTCAAGTTAAAGAGGATTCGCGACCCTCGTCAGAACGAAACTTTCAACCCAATAAGCCTACGCTACCCTGATTCACAAAATCATTAGGGTAGTATTTTGGGAATATATTAGCAAGATTCTGCAGGGTAGTGGTTCGACTTTATGTCAGTCATTCTTTTAATGAAATTGTTATTATATCTTGGACTCTCGAATCAACAATAATGTAAAAAGCTGCGGATTTGTCTTACTTCACTGGCGCAATGAAAATATCTGAGATTAGTATCGCTATCAAGAGTAACTAAAGTTGTAAATCCAATTTCAAACTATTCAAATTGGGTCAAAGGTTTAGCATGGCAGAGTCAGATATAACTCCTTGAAAACGCACTTTCATATTAACTGACAAAGGCATGCTATAGGGAAGCTTTTTGAAAAGCCATAGTACATTGAAACAAAAGAATCATTATAATAGAAGACAGTCTGATAAACTTGCATATATCAACGCTCGTTCGTTATCCGCAGTATCTGCTTCGTGTACGCGTGTGCCTGCGGGTCAGGTGGCAGCATTAATTCTGTTTGCACGGACCTATGATCCCATGTATCTATTGTTAATATCTAATCGCAAATATGCCGTGTTGTTACTCTGGCGGATATTGACGGGCTTGTACATACTAGGAAGATTCTGACGCTATCACTCGATTCTCCTGTTGTATTTGGTTGCTTTGGTTCTTTATAGATTGTTGTCTGCCACTATTCCATTTATTGAGAATCTAAAATACATAACTCACTTTTGTACGTTGGCATACACGTAAAGTCAGTACACTAACCAGGCAAAGGATCAGCTCAGAACGACATGTGGCAACTAATACAGTTTTGAAATTGAGACCTGCAACGAATATAAATAAGATCTACGATCTTCAGGTGCCTTTACTTCAACAAATGCAATAAAAATTACGTTGCTGACAAGTGGAATACTTAGTAACACCATTTACTAGACAGATAGGAACATTGTTGAGTCCCGTTACTAATCATCCTAGTCATCAAAGCATAAACCCTAGCGAAAACCCAACTGGCAAGTTACCTCGGATGACTGCACGCGGTGGTTTTAAACGGTAACATCGTGGTATCATTGTCCTACTCATGTTACATATGACGTAACGGAGCCCCGGGGTTCCCACACTTGGCGACATCAATAAGTTCAATCGTGTGACTCAAGGGCTCAATTACTTCATAATGTTGTAGACCACACGCAGCTGGTGCGATAATTGTAATTACATTTCGCGGGACAGCCGTTACTACATTGATATTCGATTGCAGTGACTGCACTGTTACTGCGATAAGTCTAATTTCAACTACACTTGCATTACAATTATTAAAATCTATATAAATAAATAAAATTGGAGTGTCTGTTTGTAATATTAAAATAACCACTTTATACTAAGTGCATTTGGATGTATACACGGTACATACATATACCAAAATAACATTTTTTTCTGTCTGTCTGTCTGCTGTCTGTTTGTTTCGGCTAATCTCTGAAATGGCTGGACCGATTTCGACGGGACTTTCACTGGCAAATAGCTGATGTAACAAGGACTAACTTAGGCTACTTTAATTTAAAAAAAACTTTTTTGTTAAATACTACGCGGACGAAGTCGCGGGTAACAGCTAGTTATATATATTGTTATTTGTTTGTTTTTGTCGAATAGCGGTAATAGCCAAGTTCGTAGAACGACATAAGGGTCCTATGGGATTTGTAGATTTCGTATACGAATGTCATTCGGTGAAGGAAACATATCGTGAGGAAACTTGCGGCCAGGGTGGTGGAGTATGTCTTACATCCCCCTCGCATTGAGGGGAGGCTTGTGCTCAGCAGCATAACCAACGTTAGTAAATCTAATTATAAATATCAACTTTACTAACCTGACCACACACCAAACGGTATATGAAATACTAATTAAAATAGTACATTAAATATTCAATGAAATTGTCTAAATTAAGAGAGTCGCTTGATAACTACATTCTAATTGTTAATTTACATACAATACAGTCGATATTCGAATGAAACAAACTAGAGACAGCCTATAAACGATTTGCCTAGCGACTTTTTATGGTATGTACTTAATGTAAGTGCTACAAAACATGTATCAATCAGGGATGTGTATGCTCGTACCGTTATTAACGGTCGCCATATAGAACAAGCACTTGATTGGTATGAACGTGTTTGTTTTTTTGCACACCCCTATTACAAATATTGAATAAGATTAAGATCTACGATTGACGTATCGAGGGTCATCTACCTGTTTAAGTTCCTTACGATAGATCTTCGTACCTCACCACAGAAGGCTAGACTTCTTCTGCTGTTCCTAAATAAAGTAGTCCCTGGTATAAAGTCATCAGTTTATTCTTTTCCTAGCCTTGTTCATTTTTATATGTGCTTCGAAAACATTACAGAAGATCTAATCTATTTACAAAGCATTTTTCAGCTGAAATGTGACGAAACCTTTATTAAAATTTGCGTATGAAAAATTAATTCATATACCCAATCCGAAACCTCAACGCACTATGAAGTTTTTATGCCATTCTTCTTTAAAGGAATGAAATTCCAACTATTTTCTACCATTGCTAAAGACCATTCTGATGTTACAATGGAAATTAAATAATGTATTCATTGACTTATCTTGCTTAAATTAAATAATGTATACATTGACTTATCTCGCTTTATTTTGTTTTATTGCGAGATAAGAAGATTAATAGCCGCAATATAAATGTTAATTCGCGGACAGTAGTAAACATTATGAGGAAGTTCAGCCGCTGCTGTAATAAACGCGATAAGCTCCCGATGAAGTATCGGATTTTTATTGCTTGTCCCAGATCTGTGGGATCAACATTTCAGAGAAATATTAAGAATAGTTAATAGGTGAACGAATAATCTCCCTATTAACCATATAATATATTCGTTCGGATATATTATTAATTAATAATAAGCTTGGAGAAGTTGTAACGACATTGGTGGCACGCATAATGTGAACTCCTCCGATCTGAATATTGTTAAGGGTTTGGGCAGATGTTACTAGATGAAACTGCAATTCTTTAAACGCAAGCGGATTCATTATTTATAGAAAGCTCATGCTCTATTAGTATCATTCGATGTCACATTTACCGTCCAAATTCATAGAAGTCTGATTCCATTAACCATGCAATTGCAAAAAAAATGCTTTGTAAATATTGTAAGAAGAAACATAGCCGAATTAAAATTACTGAAGTAGTCGAATTTGACAAGACTATATAGCTCGAGGGTGTGCGGTGCAAAAGCTATTTACTACAAAGTTGTGGTCCCCGGAGGTGCATGGTGTTATGGTCCCCACACGCGAGTGTGCCTACAAATTGCTAGCCCGCGATCCCTATCGGTGGATTCCAATGCTGATATATGGCTCATTGTCTATGCGCCGTAACGGTATACCTCACGCGCGGGGCAAGGGCTTTTAGCGTAAGGAGACTTATTTCCAGCACCGTGATGTCTATAGATCTAGTTATATTAAATAGAAGGTAGTTTTTCTCACCCTGTGACTTCTGGACGCCTTCGGATCGAGGTACGTTCTGAGCTTGTTGAGATAATGCGCGGGCGAGTCTTTGGCCTGCACCATATCTTGATCGCAGATAATCTCCCATTTTTTCTCCAGGTCGTAGTTGCGTAGGAGTTTTGCTTTGTCAGGAGGAAGGTCCATTGATGCCTGCAAAGGGAAAATTAATGCAAATGTATGGATTGCCATCATTTCCTCATGGGATCCTTATAATAAAACCTAATCACATTTTATTGATTTCTTATATTTACGCGAATACTACACATTGAAATAAAACTAATCTTAAGGATAATCACATTTTATTTAACAGAGGCCTTATAAAATTATTTTAAATAAGTTGTGAATAAGGTTAATCAGCACATTCTGAAACAGGCCCTAAGTGCATGTTCATTATTAACTTTATGCAATCTTATGGCGTAGAGCCTTATTCATTACTACACTGATAGCCACTCAATTATGGAGGTCTAGTTTTAAGAAACTTAAGCAACTTAATAAACAAACATCTATTCAATATCCAGGAAATAGATATTCTATGCAGCCATGATAGTTTCCATGTATCTAAACGAGAATCGATTAGAATTTAACCAGTATTCGAGGGACTGGAGCAATAAAGTGCAGTTAGCGGTATATACAGAATTGTGTGTAACAGTGTGGCAATATTCTTCTATGAATATTATTGACCGTACCCGTGACTCATGCCAGCATAGAAAATAATGGAAGAAGCACTACCTAGCACTGTGCCATGAGCAAGCCACTCCATCCAAAAATACGTCATAACTTCATACGCGATATGACGTCAGTGCACGGTCAAGTGCGTGCCTGAATTCGTCACAACAACACCTACCTAGATCAGGAGGTCTATGATGTACGAACTCTTATTTTCAGGCAATTCACTTCCCTGCCTAAAACTAGGCATCTGTGTATGTATGAAAACGACATAATTATATTCCCGCTAGATAGTACTTTGTTTCAGTCTGTAATTGTAATTTTGACGGACATAGTTTGGAAAAAAATGTTATTTTTTTATCAGGGTAAGTATGTAAGTGACAATATAAATTTTCCAGACTCTTCAGTATGCTGCCTGGAAATAAGAGTTCGTGATACACCCCCTGTGCTCACAAATTGCAGGGCGGGCGGCGCGTGAGCTTGCTTATATTGGCATTTTGCGGGGAGCGGAGAAAGGCCATTCCGTACATAGTACGATTACTCTGCGCCAAGAGTCTAGATCTACACGTTGATTATGTATGTGTTGTATGGATTATATTCTTCATATGTAGAGTGTATGTAATAACAACCTTCTAAGTATTTACGTCAGGTTTAGTTAACGATTAATTGATTACATAATTCCCTCAATCAAGGTTGGTCACATGTTTTACCACAGGCAAGTAAAGTTCGAATTTGAAAGGGCTCTTCTTCATACTTTACGTAATTAAATGCGATGAAATTAAATGGAATGGTATTTACACTTGATTTTAAATAGTCTCACATCTACTAAAAGGCTATGAAGCTGATTCCGAATGGTGCTTCGTTAAAATAATCGGAAGCCCTACATTAACCGTAAACAAAACTTGACCAATATTAAGTCGGTTAAGGACAAACTAGTTGTCCACTCGGAATGAATGCTAATTGGTAATGGTCTTGCTAAATTGGACAGTATCGTTGCTCTCTGAGAGCGTAAAGGCATGACAGAATGGGTAAATAGATCCATGTTTTTGGTACATATAATAATTTTGGATATGAGAAGAATGAGAGAAACGTAAATAAGTTCCCGTCTAAAACTTCGACTTTGTTTATGTTCCAGTAAGTAACTCCTATATCCATACCGATTATATGCTCTCAAATTCAGACTTGGCCAACATTGTATAATATAAAAGAAGATATAATTACACATATACTTAATCACTTTTGTTTTAAAACGAGATAAAAAATATCTCTTGCCGCCATCAGCCATTTAAGGGAAGTGAATCAGTGATTAAACCCAAGCGAGAGGTGGTCCTAACGTAACCATGGCTGCGTGCCACGTGCTCTCAAATGTAGACTTGACCTAAACCCGTTAAGGAAACTTGAGCACCATGCTCTACGAAATCTAAATCGACATCTGAATGTGTGTACATAAGAAATGTCAGTAAATTGCCCACTACGAGGTATCTATCTGGAGAACAATTAACATACAATGAGGCGTTAGTAGTTACAAGTATCGTTTGGTTGAAATGTTTTTATAATAATTTATATTATTAAATAGATAAGGATGTTGTGACCGATCATCATGATTAAGAAGTCTATGAGAACTAGATATAACCAGATTAAGCTCGGGTAGTACAATGTTAAAAATTAATAAAATAAGAGGCAAATTCGTGAATAATGGTTTCCTAGAGGAAGCTGCACAGCTCGTAGAAGATAAATATGATATCGTTATAAGAATGTTACAATATTGATTTCTTATATTTACGCGAATACTACACATTGAAATAAAACTATTTTAAACGTAACGAACGGAACGTAAAAACGAAAAATAAACGCGATAAAATCCTTAAAAATAGTTTTATTTCAATGTTACAATATATTGCTGCTGCAGCACCTAATGATCTAAAATATATTAATGGCGAAGAATAACTACAACCTTCAGAAAATACGCTTTTCAAAATAGTTAATGGAAGTAATAGGAACCGACTCACCAAAAACCAATTTAAACAAATGTGTACCATCAGAGGTAAGATCAGATACCAACAAGTATTGAATTTCAAACTAGAAGCATCTTCTCAAACCCATTTAAAATAAATAATCATTAACATTAATCTTCTACACAATACATGATTAACTTCGGCTATCAGCATCGCGAACAACTTCTATTACCCATTTCATTACCACCGTTGCGTATCTCAGCGAGCCAGCTACCATCATCTTTATGATTCACAACTCAGGACCTCAGCGCAATTTTATCTCTCACCTCCTAAACGCTTAAGAAGTCTTATTCTATGAAACACAAGATATGTTTTTGAATAAAAGCTAGATGACTCGGCTGCAAAATTTGTTGGTCGTGGAGGCGCTGGTATTAGCATAGACGGTGAGCTCAATTATGATGCTCTCCGAGTAGTGATCCCACGCGTTTAGCTGCCTTACGTGTGGTCCATATTCCATTTTTATTGGTAGCTAATGGTTTTGTGTATTGAATTTCAAGCTGACATAATCTTTACGATTACATGTCCTCACAGTTATACCCCCATGCGTTATTTGGCGAATAAAAGTATTGTATTCATTGAATGTTAACATTAATATTATGAATAGGTCCTATATTTTAAAGTCGTCGCATTTAATGAAACCATTTTACTTCATATGGTATAGTTCCAGTCGTGTCTAGCTTAGTAATAAAGCTCCTTAGAAATTCCATGCGCTTCCTGAAATACCGTTTATAATGGGCCGCAACCACCGTGTACTAATGCACCCGTGCTCAGGGTTCTTCATAGTATTTGAAAGCCTTTGCGGTTATCTCGTTTAAATGTATTGTCTTTATGGCGACTGCAAGAATTTTGTGGAGCTTATCGAAAAAAAAATAGATCTGTTACCTCAAACATGATATATCTTAACCAATCAATCAAAGAGCTGGTAACTTACACCAACATGAGTAGGTGGATAAAAATCTGTTAATCACTCCGGTGAACGACCCATCCGTGGCAAGTGCAAATATTGAACATCACGTTCGACAATACGACAGTTACACTAGTAGGTAATACAATTTACCGTTTGCATTCAGACATAGTTAGACCTGATATAAAAAAGGTAAATAGACAATATAAAAAAAAAACTTGACTAAAAGTTAATATTATTTGTGCTATCTTGCGTGATTCTGTCTATTTTCAAGAAGATCCCGGATCTAACAAAATACACGTTTCTCCTTGCACTGTGCAAGACTAAATTGATTTAAATCATAGATTTCTTTTTTTATGGGACTAGGCCCGCCACACACTCCCACCACCGCTACTCCTGTAAGCCAGGATCTACAGTGGTGTCCAATGAAGACACCGAGGTTTGACCCTCGGCGAGTCCCGGGGTTAAATCATAAGTTATGTATTATTTCAGGCAATATTCTGAACTCAAAAAGCTTTTCCTTATTATAATGTACAAATAAAAAGTAATCACCATAATCAAATACCATTGAGATTCTAAGTGCTGGGCAAATAGAGGTTACCAACGAACCTCTAGATTTAGGTCAAGTTGCGTGTTCTGACAGCATTTCACGAATGTACCAACGACAATGTTGGCGTCATTAACTCGAATTTTCTATAATGTCAGCTTTCTAATTTATTAACGACAATTCTCCATTATAAATAGATAAGCATGGTTCATTAATCATTGTTCATTGTCCCAGGGGCTGTTATGCAAAACGATGTCCACTTTTGAAGAGTTGTCATGTTTTTAATCAATTTTTTCGCCTTCTGGTGTATTGTATTACAGTAGGCGTTGAGTGTATTGACATATGCAGGTCAGTTTACTGGTTAGAGCATAAGTCGCTCATCCCATGGCACAATAGTGGCGTAATTGAATCCCATCCGGACGAATTTCTAAATGATCTTTTCGAAGTTAACCTCGGTATCAGCGTTGCTGGGGTCACCACCAATTCAGTGGCGCTCCCATAATACAAGCTTCGAATAAACAGTTGATATTCATATGACGATATTAATTTATATATAGACTATGATCAGATAGTTCAGCCTTCTTTAATTGAGTCGCGTCACAATGAGGTTTTATACCTGCTGCAAAGGATCTATACAAGTTATACCATTTGTAAGTATCAGAAACATTTGTTAATACACTAAGCGTGTTATTAGAAATAGTAATTGTTTATAAGTACTTCTATACAAATCACAATAACACCATTGGTGCTTAGTAACTGTTGACATTATTATGTATTTTATGTCCCATCAACTCGTTAAGTAAAGGAAGGTAGGGATGAAAGAACTACCGTAAAGGGCCCAGAGACCGTCAATTAATTACCTATTTGACAATGGTGGTGCCATTAATTTAGTTTTCGGGGGCAAAAGACTGCTAGGGGCGATATGGAATGGTCGCAGGCCGTAAATAATTTGGTTTTCTACTTTCTAATTAGATACTTATCGAAAGGCGCCAACGGTTTCCGAGCTAACACTTCATTAGACACACGTGCACAATGATCAACTATGAAAGTGTGGTTTCTTTTTAATTTGTACAATCGACTTTTTCGTTTTTACCTGCATTTAGGTCATTAGATTTCGTTATTTATTGATTGTATCATGTAGCAATACTAGGATGAGTTTACATTTGGAAAAAGGTTGATACATATCTCGATATGAAGAATCTGAGAACACAATCCTAATACAAAATTGTCGATCAAAATTATTTCTATATTCTTAAGAAAATGTATATCAGCTGAAGCTCATAAGTACTCACACATATCATCTATGTTCTTATTACATGTATACATGGTGGAACAATACCATCGGGCCGCACAAGCCAGCACCAATACAATACTCTGCCGACTGACTCGTAAACTGTCTTTACGACGCCCTCGTCCGTTTTACGAGCGGTGCCAGTCATTAGACGCGATTGCAAGACAGTCATCGGTGATGCCGACTGAAGGAGAGAGACATAAAAATGCGAGGGGTATACTTGGGAACATTGCGATTTGATTTAATGGATATTAATCGCTTTTATGTGATACACCGACACACACAAACACTGACAGACAAAGACTGATGTCATTCATTCAAAAAGTCATTGTGAGTATTAGTAATAGGGAAGATTTCGGAACAAATGATGTGATTTTCAACAATATGCCTTATTTATTTGATATACTTAATTCAGTTGCTGGTTATACAGAGAATACTGCTAACCTTGATAAAACCGTTAGTATCGGAACTCTCATGAAATCAGAGCTAATAATAGAGGTGGCTAAATCAAAACTTCCATACGTAGTCTAAACAAGGAACTTTACAGCACAATATCACCGCCCAACTAATAGAAGTTTTAATAAATATAAAACTCTGGGGTAAATCTCTGTTTTCTATTTCCAGTTCAGTTACGACGGATTTTTTTATTTTCAGCACAGCAGAAGGGAATGAAACGTTATGTTTATTCAATCATACTATGTTTAACGGTGTGGCCATGGGTTATATCGATAAATCGAGATAATTGGAGGTTCATTAAAAATATAACGTTGTTAATTTGCTCAACGCAATTTTTTACTGATTTATAAATTACGTGGTCCTCTATCGTATTATGAGAGTTACTCTTAGAAAGTATGAAATAAATTTTGGCCAGGCTTTCACCAATAGTTAATAGAGGCGTGGCAAGCCAGTCTTGGGGGAGTCTTCAAAAAATCTCGAGACGAAGGATCATAATAAACTCCACAAATCAAGGGTGAAATATAAATTACCCAGCAATAATATTTATCATCTATACATATAAATAAAATTGGAGTGTCTGTTTGTAATATTAAAATAACCGCTTTTTACTAAGTGCATTTGGATGTATATACGTTACCTATACCGAAACAACATTTTTTACAATTTTTGTCTTTCTGTCTGTCTGTCTGTTTGTTCCGGCTAATCTCTGAAATGGCTGGACCGATTTTGACGGGACTTTCACTGGCAGATAGCTGATGTAACAAGGAGTAACTTAGGCTACATTTATTTTAGAAAAAAACATAGGATCTCACGAAAAAAAATTAAAACCAATGTTGCAGCGTTGCGCCTGATTAAGTTTGATAGCAACAACCTGAAATGCGTCCCGCGGGCTCAGAATCCGCGAGCAGGCTGTTGCCAACGGTTGTGTCTTTGTTAAATACCACGCGAACGAAGTCGCGGGCAACAGCTAGTACCTAATAATAATCAATCAGTTTCATATAAAAATAATCATTATATCGTATAAATACTACTAACATAAGCATATCGATTTTATATTTATACATATTTCAATAATGATGACGAAGAATGAATCATTGTGAAAAACAATGAGGAAACTGGTCGTGATCAGAATGACAATACACTATTCATGATATAGGTACCACTGGCACGGTTGATGTAACCGTTAAATAGGGCTATCGCTTTACCTTAAGAAGATCGAGCTTAGAAATGTTTGCCATCCTACTGGCGCTAGTGAAAACGAAGTAAATTGTAACTGGCTTGGAATTAATATACCACAACATTACGATTGACTATTTTAGTTCTATGAATAAGAATCGACTATTTGAATGGTAGAATGTCGATGCCGTCTATGATAATGATAAAGACATGATTGAAGTCATGTCAAAGGTTTATTTATACTGTAGACATTTAAAGACAGCCCTATAATATTTTGTTTTGGTTTAATTTCGTATGCCGATGATTTGGTAGCACGTAATACAATATAGCAAGCGATATGGCCATTTGAGTGGACATATACGTGAACTGTATATCAATTACATAAAGTTATTATTATAATACACGTGTTGGTGTAAACAAAAACAATAAGCACAGACAACGTTTAACCAGATAAATGACTTCAGTAATCATTCGAGGTAAAAACAATGAAAACGTCATATACAAAGGACATTGGTATTATCAGACGTTTCATTAATGATATCTATGATTAATAATAATCAACCGGAAATATGCGTAAACCATCGATAAAATACAAATAATATGAGAATAGTCAACAGTACTCTATTAGAACGGAAATCATTACTAGTTCCTGTGAAATCGCAGGGAATCGATAACTTCACAGCTCACTGTTAATTTATCGATAACGGCGCCGCACTAGCTGATAAAAATGAATCAGTCTTACAGTGTATAACAAGTAGACGAATTTAGACCACGACCTTCGTTTGCGTCAGCTGATATACCGGGGCAAGGGAAATACAAATGTGATACAAGACTTTAAAGTTCACACTAGTTTCCATAAATGGTTGAAAAACGCAGTTAATCTTTACATTAAAATTCAAACAACATTGATATGCCTTACATAGTAAGTATCAGACAGCGGTAATGAAATGGAATTGCGAATAGAATTTTTGGACCAAACTAGTACACGTATTTCTGTAATACATCATAGTACTCAATCAAAAGCTCTTAGAAGCCACGTTGCTCTTAGGTGTACCGCTGCTAAAATAAACTAAATGAAACACACAGGTGCTGATTATCATACTGCTCTGAATTACAATATAGTAAGCCTGTATAAATAAGTATTCTATAGGACAAAAGAGACAACACTAATTGAAATCAACTGAGTGTTATCAACATAATAAATTAAGACTTTCTCCGATAATACGACATTGAAACAGTACAGTATCTGGACGATATGATAATAAATGTGCGTAAGATGAAAGTTGCTTATAGACACTTCCTGCCCGTAATGACGCCTTTCCGGTACATCGATAAAGCATATTAACATGTCAAGACGCTATTACATTCCTTTCTCGGAAAATATTGATACAACAAAATGTTGAATAATTAGGAAAAACAAATCAGTGTAATGAAATAATAATAAAACAAAATATTGAGATTGAAGCAGCATGCTCTCTCTTAGCTTGTTGAGAGGGTTTGCGCAGGTCTGAGTATTGAATATAACAAGACACGAGGAGATCATTATAGGGATCGTGATCAAGGGCATTTCGTAGGTCTGGAAGAACATATCAATGTAGATCCGAAATTGGAACATACGCACTTACAGAAAGCACTGGATCAACAAAATAAAACGGCACTGGAACAACAAAATGTGTTGCAGGTTAAAAAATATTTTTTTACCGCTGTTTATGTAGCACCAATAAATTGAAACTCAATTGCATCTCGTGTGCTAAGTTTTAACGATAACTTCCATCGCGTGACTGTAACTATTATCGGGTGATGATCCGATTACCAGTGCCTCGGCAGCCGTAATTTTGATGGATGTGTTTTTAAAACATTTCACTTTCATAATTATACATCCATGGTAATTGAAGCAAACGAAATCAGTGAAACTACTTTATAGAGACCATTTGAATGTCTATTGTCCACTTTTTTTTCTTTCACATACTTTAATATTTTATTTACGACCTAACTTCCATTAGGTGTTACTAGACTACCGAACCAGTAATTAACAGACCAACATTACTAAAAAATATACTCTCTAACATGTAGAATAATAAATAAATAACCCGTAAGAAATGTTTGGGTTATTAATCAATACTCTATCTGTATTGATTAATTTCCGAACCGTTTTGCAATACGATCTTAGTTATCCTATACGTCGATGATAACATTACTATCATAACTAACAACTGCGGCAATACATTTTCGCATAACAACGACTGAGTTATTACCGAAGTTAATACGAATCGAAAAAGGTCAAATAAAACTGGAACGAATGCAAGCAAAAGAACCGCAGTTCGGTTCACATGGCAGACACTCGTAACTTACAGGGTGGAGTAAGATGACGCACGCGGCCGATCCGAAAATAAACCACCTAAACGTACCCTAACCCTAATCTTTCAATTATAAGACGTACTAGGAGGTACGGCCATCACTCGTTCTCTTTTTGAGTAACATTAAATTTATAATTGTATGTGAGTTTATTCGGCTAGGCTCCTCTTAATCCGGCGGAAGTTAGATGTAAAAATAAACGTTAAAAGCGTCCATGATAATGGTTTTTGGAAGCAAGAATTGTTTATTGTAAATACAACTCAGATTAAAAATATTTGCAGCATATCCGTATTCATAGGCGCCATAAACCACTATTGATATTTTAGAATGTTAATGGTTTCGACGTTACTAGGGAGTCACATCAAAAAGTTCTTCGTTATCCCAAGTATAATTATAATTTAGAAAAACATGTCTACGATTTGGCATGTATCTATCTCAGAGCAGAAATCTTCAACTTGCATTACATAAACATATTAAACTGCAAGTATAATCACCAGGCTTGTACAATACTCTTTTTGTTGGAATAACGGCATTAAAGCATTAATTTAAAGAATTATATATACTCACTATTACCTATAAGTCGGCAGATAACATTTCAGTCCTTTCTAAGAAATCACCAGCAGGGTCAGATGCCGAATGCATGGTTACGCGTGCTGCATACCTCCCATGACACTGCGGGTGGCCCCGTCTGACATGAAAGAAGTCACGTAGATGCAAGACCTTGCAGAGATCTCCAATAAATTATCTGGATCCTTGAGGCATATTTCATCAGGACATCATTACGAGAATGATAAAGAAAACACTTCTCCTTATAATTTCTTCTATAGCATCAGTAAGCGCTTTAACAGAAATCCCTAATTTGTCTGAATAACCAAAAACAAGATTAATCTAGCCTATAGGACGTTTCGTGACTGTAAAAATCTGAGTTCAAAATTTCTATCTCTTCCAATATCCACTGTCATTACTAATCAATAAGCGTCGTTTTTGCTTACAACTTCAAAGAGAGAGGAGTGATATGCCTGTAATTTCGTAATTTATATAAAGAATTGATTGAATAATAAGTAGTCGTTAATTAATCGTTGATTTACGAAAGATAAACGACACCTATTACCCGAATAAATAACTGAATTGTTATGTCACATTTAAACCTTGATTTATTATTTCCTCATAAATAACTGTACAAAAATACTTCCAAGCTAAGCGACCGTCCAAACCAAACACAATTCTTCATGCAATGCGTGTGAATAACGCAACTGCAGGTTAGAAAACTGTACGTTTAGTGGGAAGAGATCAAACTATGTATCTATATCGATCTATCGTTGTATCGAACAGATTATCAAGAGATTGAATATAAATATGGGCATTAGTTTACCAACCTAAGGTGGAAGCTCAGGGTCAGGGCGCGAAATTCAAAATGTCAATGGTTTTTATTTTTTTACGAAAAATTTGGACATCTTTACGATGTAATTTAGTGTTTTGCGATATAAGCATTCTGCATTGGATGTCTCGATGTATTAAGTTTGCTTAAAAAAGTACCTAAAGCGATACAACACCATTAAGTTAGAAAAAGTAGCGGTTTTTACAAACCTTATGGTATTGTATCGGATCAGGTTCTTTTTTAAGCAAACTTAATACATCGAGACATCCAATGCAGAATGCTTATATCGCAAAACACTAAATTACATCGTAAAGATGTCCAAATTTTTCGTAAAAAAATAAAAACCATTGACATTTTGAATTTCGCGCCCTGACCCTGAGCTTCCCCCTTAATGCGGGAGTGGCTGGTAATCTGACAGCTTAATCGTATAAGAACAGAAAAACCTTTCTTGACGTTCCATTAAGAATCAATGAACGTTAAATCATATAAATTACAGTAGTTCTTGGGATTGGAGATGCGTGGAATTCCTGAAGTAAGACGTCTTGCATTATCCCATCACCGGTTTGATCGCCGATCCGGTTGGAATGACCCGGCAATGTAATAAGCAATTGCAAATAACCAGGTATCCTAATACCTTATGTGATCTTACAATAGCTTGTAGTAAATATACATATTTAACTAGCTTTTGCTCGCAGCTCCGCCCCCGCACCCATCGATTTTGGCCTGCAGATCGTCACAGCGTATTAATATGCACCTAATGTATAGACACACAGACCACAGTCTTGGTTGAAGTTGGTACAGTAGTTTTTCTATGTTGCTAGAAAATCAGAAACAAATCATTAAAACGTGTTTCAAATCAAATAATTAAATTATCAGGTGTATGTGGAGCCATTCTGGCCTTCAGGAATGACACTAGTGATGGGGCAAGTCCCTCTAGTAATATCTAGGTGTCACCAACATAACTGGTCGTTCCGGACCCTCAAAATAAATTGCAGCCAATAAAAAGGGCGAACTTGAAGGTCATCAATCACGAGACAGACAACAATCGGTGTCTGTAGAAGCGCGCATGAATGACGTCACAATGCAGTAGTTTGGACGAGAAGTATATAGAAGGTTGATGATAATCAAAAATAAGCTACCTATTACAAATGGGAAAAATGATGGCCAAGACAAAGGGTGATGATAATCTAGTTAGTCGATATCTATATTTTTAGTCAAATAAAACATAGAATTTAGCGTACAATTAAAAAAAATAAACAAACATACGACTATATGTCTGAGTGAAAGGAGTCCATTTACCAAACGCCATGTTTAATGGTCCGAGAATATTTTCTGTCGGCTCTAGCTAGGGAAAATATTTTGATCTTTATTTTTAGAGAGATAAAATCCACGTCCGTAATATGTCGAACCGTTGAAAAAGTTTTACTTTCAACAAATGCGGGCTTCATACTGTAAATGAGTTTGGTGTACAGACCAGGAATATCAGAACAGACACTAAAGTAAAACATTCATAAACAATTATAGATCTAATAAAGATAAGGTGTTTTCTGATTTGCATTGTAATTCTCCATTACCCCTTCACCTAATTCTGTGTCCAATGACATAAAGTAAAATAATAGCACAATTGAATTCGCCCGCATAGTTGGGCTGTATGGTTGGCTGGCTCTGCCGGAACTCTGGCTGTTTAAACTTTAAGGCCTCCAGCGAGGGTCAATGAGGTACTATCAGCTCGTGATAGTTAGGATGCGTTGCATAGTTTAAGTATGAAGCAATTGCAGAGTAAAGATGGGATTGTATTTGGCACAATATTCGGATGAACAACATTTATAATAACTATTGCTGAAAATAAGATTACTTTCGAATATACTGTAATAAGATCATCATTCATTATGTGATATATTGCTGAAGATGATTTCATTGAAAAAAAAAACACAGTCCATTGATAAATAGAGCGACGTCACGTACTTCTACAAAATAGGAACGCTTTAAGAAGACTCTCTACAGTCTGTATGCATGAAAGAGCCGAAGGCCAAAAACGGTAAGACTCCATTCATATTATGAACGCCTGGTACTCGGAGATCGATTTGAACAGCGATTAGAACTACTCTTCGCATTGGGTTAATGATGGCAAGATGACTGACTACCCATGATGTAAATAACATCTAAAATTCGCGAAACATTCGAGAAAAATGGTCTATACATAATAATTTTGCTATGAGAATGCCCATACATCACGGTTTAACACCGGAAGCAGCAGAGACATGGGGGCACACGCCTGCTGGCAAGTTCGTCGGCCGGCGTACGCGCAGCTCACAAAAACTTAATGGTCTAATTGTTCTCGCGCATCGCAGATGAGCTGGTGACTAAGCTGATTGTGTCACCGGTGTCACTGATCTGATATTAGTCCATTAATTGTTCAACATATTAGTACCACGTGTAATAAGATGTCTTGTCTTGAAATAGGCAACACTAGTCTTGTTTTAATAGACGGAATTTAACAGTATTGTTTTCAAGGGATTTAGTCTGCGATTAAAAATATATCGCAGCACCATGTCAGATATTTTGCCAGTGTTAAGAATAAGGTAGAGCTACATCAAATAAATGCTTCAATGATTTGCAGATTATTGTCTAGTCCGGTTATCATAGGTCCATTAAAATACTGTCCACATAGTAAGAAAACAGATTCCTGGTGCAAGCTGTTCTTGTCAACATATTTCTCTCTGACCTAAATAAATCCAAAATAGTCTAATGCATCCGTTTTTTTTTCTAGAGTGCATTCTATTCTAAAACGTACACGTTATGCACCGATAATGACAACCATGTGGGTGCGGGTTCGACGTCCGTTCGGGCCGGGTATGGACATAATGGTGCGATTGTCGTCGCCCCGTTAGCCGCCCACCTCCAGACAGCTAGTCGTTAATTTATTATTAACTGTTCCAGGTATTTGATCTATGGGAAAATTTCAGAAAAATGGTGATAAATTTCGCGACTGACTGTTAGTTTGTCATGCCCGTATCTCTATTAAGGTGAAGCCTTTGAAAGCACGACGATAATTTCGTTTTTATCAAAACCCCTCTTCGCATTCAAGATCACCGTAGAATAGTTCGATTCAGCGGACAACCTCAGTTATACCACAATTCAATTCCAACAATCCAAAAATTGTTCTAGTGCGGGACTACCATAGTCTTGCCTTTCCAACGTGTTTTTGCTCCGGGTGGTTAAGTAAGTAAAAGACTACTGAACAAATAGCTACCGTGTAAACATTCAGTCAAAAGGTCGAAAAATATCGACCAGTGTGGTAAACCAGGTCAGTCGGTTAATATTTATCTAGCGAGTCATAGCTTCGTTACCTGTCATATAATATACTCACAAAGGCATTGGATAATATAATAAGAACGACAGCATTGCAGACTTTAACTTCTATAATTACCTGAAACAAGAAGAAAATTGCGAATTTTATAAAAAAAATACACAACGCCGGTATATGTACCTCTAGGTACATCGAGCTATAAAACACCAGGGTCTGCGGGGTGTGCAGAGATGTACCTATTGCTTGCTATCAAAATAAACTCAACTCTTAACCACGCGCGCTAATTTGATGTTAGCGACATCTATCGGGAACAATGATAATAAGAATTATACAATATTCGTGTCTACAACCTTTTGTTTACAGGCAAACGAATAAGTACGAAAGAGTAAATACGCAAAGAGCAGCATTATATTATATTGCAGTTTTAGTTAGTTGGTTAAACGTCTCACGTGGTCCGCTAATTAGCAAAATAGGGCACACAATAATTATCTGTAATAACAAGCATTTGCTGCCAAGGATCACATAGCGTGTGAAAATAGTAGTAATGATAAATATTAACAGTAAGTGACGTATGGAAATAGTAAAATAAGGAGACAGATATTTCTCATGAAAAAAGATTTTTTTCCTAATGAAAAAAGGAGCAACCCTGCCATATTCCATTCGCTTATAAATAATGTTATACTACAAATGCTACTGAACATAGATCATGACAAAATAGTGAATGTAACAACAATTGATTATGGAGGGACCACATTAATATTTGAAAGGCAAACTGGGTATGCGTTTCGTGAAATCAGCTGTATAACAGCGCTTATTACTAAGAATAATAAGCTTAAATTCAATTATACAAGACTTAACCCTAAGGCTGTGAACTAGACAAGACACGATGAGCTCAGAGGAACGCATAATGTTCAGCTGTTTGCGTAATACGGACCGACATATCGTGCTCAATAAATATTATGAGCATCGCAATGAGAGTACATGCCTACGTGATCTATCATGACGATTAAACTGGTAATACAAATATAATAATATAATTATGAGACATTTCTATGATAATGGCTGTTGTAATTTAGGCTGTGTCCCCAGTAGGCAAACTGTTAGCGGCCGACTGAGTGAGCCGCAAATTTGTGGCGAACTGAAATTAGAGTTAGCTGCAAACTCAGATCAATTTGCGTGCGTCGCAAGCAAACTGTTATGAGTTAGCCGCTTATTTGGGTCGACCGACTGAATTTTCACTTTACTATTGTTGTTCGAAGGGAATGGTTGTGTTGGTCACGATGGATATTAGATGTGCTATGTGCGTAGAGATTAGTTATGTAAGCGATGCAAAAAAACACGTCCGGACACGTCAATAGCTTCTTTCCAACTGTCAGAACTGACAGTTTGCGGCAAACGGACTCACTACGCCCGGCGAACAAGCATATCGCCGTCGCCGAATGGAACCGGTTTTGCTGTGAGTCGGCCGCTCACTGAATCAGTCTGCGCGCGCAACCCTGCAAACTGCGTAGAGTGAGCGCAAACTGTGAACACTCCATTTCAAATATATGAAAGGGCGTACTAAACCGATACGCCGCAAACTCAGTCGGCCGCTAACAGTTTGCCTACTGGGGACACAGCCTAAATGTATGAAGGTATTTTTGGTATTCGACCATAAAGAAGTAAAATGCATGCCATACATGTAAGCAGATAATTGTACTATAGACTACAGTAAACCGATGTATTATTAATATACTTACTACCAAAAGAACAATAAACAATGTAATTAAGCAAAACGAATTGGGCTTTATTGCCCAACTGAAAGATAAAGCATGCTTCTGAAAGTTATGACAAAATGAGCACGTTACAGCTACTTGCTAAAATCCTGAAAAATAATATTTTCGATTATAGCATTAATCAAAAATTAACAGCATCATAACAAAACTGAAATAAATAATCCGACTCACCGCCAGACAGTCCTCCTGGAGCAGGAGTGTCTTGCTGTGATCCAATGTCAACTTTGTCGCGACAATAACTTGGCAAAGTATTTGAAAAACGACGTTCCTTCCCTGGCTGTTTGCGCCAGAGTAAGAAAAAAAACCAGTTTCTATATGCCACCTTCTTTATTTTATTAAGAAAGAAGAAACTCACTTAAATCAGACAAAGAGTGTACTAAATCAATAATTTTATTCACCGCAGCAGTTTTACTTGTAAAACTACTGTGAATGTACTCATTGACAATTAAACACTCCTTAGTTACTGTTATAACAACTCCAATAATTATCATCCTCATTAAACTGTATCGTTAATTTGGCGTCGAGTTATATCCCAAAAAATACACAATTCACTCAACTGCTGTATCGTAATGGGATTGCGCACTTAAATAGCGGTGTAAAAAGTCCATCCACGTTCCCTGAATGCCTCGGCGTGGCGAGAAACAATTGATTCGTCAAGTCCATCCGTCTGTGGCGAGTGACGTTGAGCCGAACGGCATAAACTGAAAGCGTTGAAATTATAAAACCATTTGATATATTCAAATAATAAGGATGGAACCGATCTGCAGAACGTAACTAAATCCCAGGTTCTAAGGGGTAAGTAGCCCAAAATTGTTGCGTAACCGAATAGAAGATTAATAATAATACCAGTCCTTTTTAATGTCCCACTGCTGGGCACGGGCCTCCCCTCAATGCGAGGGGGATTAGGCCATAGTCCACCACGCTGGCCCAATGCGGGTTGGTGGACTTCGCACATCTTTCGAGGGGTTCTCTCAGACATGCAGGTTTCCTCAAGATGTTTTCCTTCACCGTTTAGCAAGTGAAATCCCAGAGGTGCGAGCCGAGGTTTCAATCTGCGATCTTCCTTACCGAGGCAAGGGTTGTACCAACTTGGATATCACTGCTCAATAGAAGTTTGTCAATTTGATACTCAAGATAAAGTATGAGTGCAAAGTATCAAAAATTGTTAATCCCAGTTGTCTGATGAATTATTATAATGAACCCTATACACTTTAACTGTCCCGCTATTCTCTGTATTCTACGCCACAAACAACCCTCCGCAGGTCGTCGGCCCGTGGAGTGGGCACGCCTGCTGAAAACCGAGCTTTCAGCGTGACGCAGCACCGTTACCCGACCGTGTCTACTTTATGTCGTTATAATGCCAATGCTTCACCCCTTTCCAATTCTTATTCACTTGAAATAGCACTCGTTATTGTTTTATCTCTAAATTCCTGTCCCGGCCAACTTCGTACTGCCTCAGAATCAAATGTATGAGAAAATGAATAACCTTTATTTTATTTTTTGTGATTAATTTCCATGTTTGAATAGTTATACTGCTATTCGGGGCGGGTGCAAATTAAAAAAAAACAAATATCATAATAATCTAGAGTTATAAATGGTGTAACTAACACTACTTTGTATTATATATATATTATGTATAACCTCCGAATGTATGGACGTTTACTAACTTTATCAAACGTCAAATAGTACTGCGCACAAGAGGTTTGCTTTGCGCATTACTTTATGACGTTTGATAACGTCATAAAACGTCCATAAATTTGGGGGTTAGATTCTATTCACTATTAAAAGTACATATACCTAGTAATAGTGACGCACATATTAGTAGGGGAGCCCACGAGGCTAAATGGGGATTTACTCGAGCGTCGTAGAGACCTATTGGGATGCAAAGCTTAGATGATAAGAAGAAAAAAATGTTATATGATATATACCTTTACATCGGTGGGGGAAGCGGCTATAGATTTTTAAATATGTAAAAAAAAACTGTTGCATGGACATCTTCGAGCGCGTCAGATATTGATAGCATCAATGTCCTACGTATTTTTAATAATGTACGTATGTTAATCTGATCGTTTGCATGATGGGGGTGGTTGTATTTAAGGGTTGAAAATGAAAAAAAAAAAAAATTAATCGAGCGCGTCAGATTTTCTAAGGGAGTGTTGTGCACCAAAAAAAAGCTCTCATTCACTAATCTGACGATTTCGATGGGACGCAAACTCGCAGCCATTTTCATAATGTGCAAAAAAAATTCGCCATTTTGAAATACTCAAGCGCGTCAGATTAAGATATATATGGTTCATCTTTATGTTCTAAACGTACTGTCTCATAATCTGACGATTATCTAGAGGGATTTGCCTGATCTGACAAAAAAAAAATAGAAAAACGGTTCATCTTAAAGGCCATCCCTGCAACTTCCCGCTAATTCCATTCCTGGGTGCTTAAAATTGTACTTATGACATTTCTGAGCTCAAAATATAATTTATGTGATATTTTGAGCTCGCTGAGTTCAAAGAAATAATATGTCTATGCATTTGAGCTCTCCCAACTCGAAAGTCTGATAGAAGTTTCATAGAACACTATTTTTGGAATTTTCAAACCGCAATAACTTTTGAATGGATCAACTAATTTTCACGCGGTTGGCGCAATTCGACGCAGTTTTATCATCCTCATAAGTAATTTTGCAATTTTAATTGATCGAGCCACAAATTTCGGAGTAATCCCGAAAAAACACTTTTTCGGGTTTCTTTCGTTCACGATATCTCTCGAACGAATCAACCGCTTTTGACCAGCTTGGTGGCGATCGACGTGGTTTTTCAAGCTCAAAGGCGGATTAGTTTTTGAAGTTGATCGATAAAGCCGGTTAAAAGTTATTCCAAAAAAAACCACTTTCAAGCTCAGGAAATAGCATGCAAATAAATAAGTGTATGCTTTTTTAGTAGAATAATGTTTCTACCGTAAATTTGATTGTTTTTTGTAAGGTACTTTCACCACAAAATACACATTTTAAATTAATATCACTCATATTAAATATTTATAAACTTTAATTCACACAAATAATATTAAAATAGCAAAAAAAGCCAAAACGTTGGAAACACGTTGTAAACAGTATGCCACGAACGAGTCTTTATGATCAGCTGTGATGGCGTCATGGCAACAGAAACCAGAGTGGGGACGGAGTGAGAGAGTAATAGATAGAGAAAGAGTGAGAGAGGAATAGAAACGCGGAGAAGGAAATGTAGGCATCACGCAGCTGCACGCATTTAACTTTATCGACGAATTTTTGTTATTTCGGCTTGCGGAAATCGTCAGATTATATATTTTTCATTATTCTTGAATTATTTCCTTCAAAATAAAAAAAAATTTAGCTACGCTCGAGAATGTCGAGATGACGTTTTTTTTTTAGAACTTTGTTGCCCTCCCCTTTTTTTACGTCACTCTCAAATTGTCAGATTAGTGGAATATACACTTTTTAGGATGTAATTAACTCACCCTACCTTAATCTGACGCGCTCGAGAATTTCTGATGGTCAATTTTTTTTTACTAATCTGATCCTGTATCCTTCACGGGCGGCCTTATATATGGGCCTCATGTTTTGTGGAGGTACTTAACCGGGTACAAGGTATCCCCCTGTATATTAATCTGCCGCGCTTTAGTAAATCCCGAAATCCCCGCTTGGGCTCCCCTACTATATGGTGCAAATATTCTTTTTCTGACGACGGCCTCAGAGATTAGTTTGAAAGTTTCGTTTACTTGATTAACTTATGTATCTGAACTTAAAGAGAACCTTATTATGACACTGTACTGAAACTCCGACTTTATGATAAAAATGACAAGAACACAAAATATCTAATTAATAAAAACCTTTTTTTTTCACAGAAAGAAAAAACCCATCTATTATTAAAGTATTCTTTTTACCTAACAAACAGAAGAAAATCTTTATAATCACGGCACGGCGGTGAAAGAGAACAAAAATAGTCGTGTGAATGAAGTAAGCCCCCGTGTGGGGGTTGTGCCTACGTAAACAACCAGCAACCCTAGTAATATAGTACACAACATTATCTTAGCGTGCTGTCCACATATTAATATGAACTAAATGGTAGCGAGCAGAATAATATTTTTCTTTACTGAATTGGAATTTATTATAGAACAACAACTATTCTAATTTACAAAATTGTCAGTATCTATACCAATATTTAATACGAAACATGGTTAATAATGTATCCCTTTCATGAACTAAAGCACCTCCTTAAATTCTCCACATTCGCCTTTCTCAGTATAAGTGACATATATAAGGTTTAACAATAATGTAAAACATTTAAAGGTCATATTCTCGAAAAAAATAATTAAATTATTTGATATTTTAAAAATAACACTAAGTACTAGGTATATGAGCGGTTAAACGGTACTGGCTCGTTTTCTCAGAGAAAAAACAAAGACTATTAACACATATATTGTATACATAAACGTGGTTGTTATGAACTACTCGTTAACCCTTTCAAATAATTTACTATGGACATATGTGATGGCTTCCAAGGCGCTCAGCATACCCTGTCGCACAGAAGGAGAAAGTTCATAGATGGCCTCGGGTGGCATTGCTCATAAGGATACCCTGTAGCACTCTACTATAGCTATTTTAACCGACTGAGGGATATAACCGATATAGAGGCAAGAAAACACGTTCTAAATGTTTCCTAACTCTTCACCCACCTTTCACGTTTATCTGATTAGCAAATCCATTAATTATCCAATGCTCCCACATAAACACAGTACATAAAGTTGGGTTTGTATGCATAAATCAACGTTGACCCACATATCAGAAGGCAGAAACCTCTCGGATATCATACATTTTGTGTCATTGACATTTCCAGATGGGATAAACATAGCCAGCTTAATATACATTTACATGAACTCTTTGAAGGTACCACAGGATGACTCTGAAGTCACTGGAATGGAGACTTTTGCTGGGGCTGGCTGGCGAGATATTCTCTTATCACATTACATTTGTATTAACATACATCAACATGAGTCAGTGTCCATATGATTACATTGGATTAGTCCGCTAAAGTAGTGTACTCGTATGAACAGAATCTGACAAGAGAACATCTAACCTCCGAACTCAACATCAAAAGCCGGATTTGACGAAGGCATTAAAACTCACCTCGCAAATAAAGCTGTGGAAAGCAGCCATTGCGTTTTAGGAATGCTTTACATTTTATATGGCGGCCGCCACGCGAGCTGCTCGTTTACTCATTAACAGCAAAAAGTGAGCAACACTTTTTTCCAGACTGCCAGAGTGGGTGTAGAGAATGGGCAAGTCATGTTAATTTAGTAAATTATACTTAGTCTGTTTTTGACTTTTTGAGATTTAACTTCATAAACGATTTTTTGTCAACTAAGAGATACAAAAAATCATACAAATAAGCATTCCGAGTACATTCCTGCCACTTTGTCCGCGGTAAAGTCCTTGTACTGGAATCTTGGAGAACCGAGGCGTGCTCAAATGTTACGTTCATGAGTTGCAATTTTAAATTGCTACTTGTGAAAAGAACGGGGATACACCTTGTCTTTCTTGATGATATAAATTTATTGATTGTAGCTTTAATACCCTATAGTTTGGATAGTAAATTAGATATAGTAACATGACTATGGTCACAAGTGGTGAGACCTATGCAAGATATATGAAAGCAATACGGCATAATTGCTTTTGGTACAAGATTTATTGAATCTTGTGGGGATGACATACTCATAGGACTGTCGATTGAAGTAGACATTACTAAAGAATCATCTCTACTGTTGCAACTACTTTATATAGATAAATAACAACACGCCTCGGCAAATAGATGCACTGATGACTGCGGGAGCCCCAGCGAGAAGAACTTTCTTTATAACGTAGAGACATTGAAGATTTCATGGAAAATATATACAGGTATCTGTATTTTTCTGTTTTAGTATGTTGCTGCCTAAATAAGCAGGGGGGAGCTTTTGCCCAGGATTTTAAGTAGGCTAGGTAATAATAATATTGTTTATTACGTTCCGACTGTTAGCAATCATCCAAGCAATGATGAGTGTGTCAGTAGTAATTAACACAAGTGTTGACTTTATAAATAAAACGGTATCAGACGACAATGACGTGTGTGCACGTTTATGTAACACAATATTAGTGATAAGAGGAGCGGGCAGCGGAAAAAATTGGTTAACCACATCGGTTACCTATGATAAAATACTGTTAATGTATGGAAAATTAATGTAATCCTTGTGGTGTAATTATAATTATACAGTAACTCGGCATGTGGTTGACTGGTGATATTGATTAATTATGAAAGGTTAATGTTGTACGTCTGAACTGTGTCTCAAGCATAATCTGTTAGCGTAGCGTTACGGTAACGAAAGCGTCTTCCATTCCCCTCACACCTTAAGATTTCATACATAAGAATATCAGTGACAGCATGCTGTCTCGATCACGATAAGATTATATTGAGAGTTTCTGCTTGCCCTACTGTATAGGGAAAACGATGTTATATTTTTATTATGCATACACAATATCGCTATCGCTCGTACACAATGAGCACACCTAACGACATGCTAGTTGATGCAATTTGCATTGCGCAGTCGCCCCACGGATGCCACTTCCTTCCCGTCTTCTGGGAATGTCTTTTGCGCTGCACTACAGTTTTGGTTGAGAACTCATTACATCTTCCCGCATGAGGTTTGACGTGAAATAAATACATAAATAGAAATGCTTTGAAAACTTATTGTAACCCAAGAGACTGTTAGACAATGGTTTTCCTTTTGAAGAAAGAGTGAAATCTCTTTGGCAAATAATTGTGTTTATAATGTGGATTGCAAGATCATTAAGGTACAATAAAATATTCAAAAATCATCTGCCTGGTGATCGGCCTTCATCTATACGTCCTCTTCTCGGCCACTACTCTCTTACCACCCTGGTCCATTTGCCGTCATCCCGCCTTATAAAATATACTCAATACGCTACCTACTTATAATTCACGATATGAAGTGCGAGTTCCAACACGCCCTTTGTCTTTTGCAAGAGTTTGCATTGTACACAAATGCGTCGGTGACTCAGCTGTGTTTTGAAACGTCTGTTAGAGTGGATTGTCTATCAAGTCTGAATTTCTACGGCTAACTTTATACTGTCAGGTCTGCTAATATTGATTTTAGTTATATACTCCACATATTTCTGGATATATGTTTTACACAATAACACAGGCATTGAGCAATAATGTGAACAGTCGTAAGAATCAATGCCCTTACAAGGCTGACATTTGGGAACGCACGAACTTTGCGAAGGCTGTATGTTAAATCGTAACCACGGTTTCGAAATATGGAACCGAATACAAACATCTTTATTATCACCGCGCAAGGACATTTTGCAAACCGAACAGAGAGGAGGGGTTTAAGAGTTTCCAATGTTTCGTAAAAATACTTATTTTGCTTCTGAAGTTACAATATTCCTCATTTAAACCGGCTTCAAAATCGATCGAACCAAAGTTTGAAAATCGAAACGTATTTTTTTTTGTGTTAAGACAGTCATTAAGTACATCGTGATCCATGCAACATAGTTAAGAGGAAATACGTTCAATTGCCATAGAAAACTCACGAGTCGCGAGTGCATTTGTGCTAAATGGCCGCAGTAAATGCAATATCCGAGAGCAATCAAACGTCAGCATAAGGAAATCTACGGTAACCTATTTCAGTGAGGCCAGAATGCGGTAGAGTTGTATAACGCAACGCACGATACAACGAAATGGGACCTTATCGCAGTGAACCGCTGAACCAACGCAACGACATCCTACTTAGGACCAATCACGAGGCAATACGACAAACGTTGACAATTTCTGATTTTAAAATTATACATAACAATGATGATAACGCAACAAAGGTACACCGTGACAAAATGATTGCTGCACACACGTGGTTAGGCAATAATATCTATTCAGTGTTGCAGTGTTACCATGATGAGCATCAGTTCATTCGTCACGCTCTGCTATTATTTACAACTAAATTGCCATTCGTAAAACGAAAACATTGCGCAAGTGTTCCGAGTGCGGAAAGCAGGAAAATAATTTTGTTTTGTAGCGGCACAATACATTACAAATAAGATGGCAATAAGATTATCTTACAAAAATAAACTTACGGACCAAATTCATGTCAATGGTAAACAAGTCTTATAAAAAAACGTCTATTTCTATCAGACTTGATTCAAGTCTCCTTTTTCGAATCTTTTTATAAGGTTTTGGTGTAATCTCATCCTAAACCGATTTCTCTAGAAATAGTAATCTAGTGTTATTTTAATATCTAAATATAATAATTTATTTTTAAACTTTAAGACCAAAAGGATCAATTTAAAAATAAAATAATAAATGACATCATCCATACATACCATTTAATTAAATAGGAAGACGATGTCTTTTCAGGAGGTGACTGCATCTCCTATTCGTTCAGCGGTGCAGCTATTAATTGTCTGTGTAGTCGTTATAAATAGAATTCCAGAAAGACACTTGAATGTTAATCGTTTTCTGAAAGCAGGCTCTCCCCTTTTGGAAGCACACTATAGAAACCTATTAGAATGAAGGAAGTGAACGCGGCTAAGGGAAATAAATGATTTGCTGGCAGCGTAATGGGAGAAAACAAAAGCTACATTGTTATAAAAACATGAAACTAAAATGACTGTAATGGAAAGCATGAATCCCTGATATACTCAAAACAATAACAACTGTTTTCTGGACGATTCATAATTGACGTTGCTGGAGTTTCTTAATGCTCCGTGAAAACATGTTGTCGGCAATCAAAAATGAGAAAAGTAACATGCGGTCGACAAGACAATTTGTTAGGGCGCGTCTGCGTCTGCAACAGACAGACAACTTTTCAATCTAGTTGAGTGAACTGCTAGTTACGAAAAACGAACAACACACAGCTGTGTGACTTCGGCGTTTTTAAGTCTTTTTTGTATTACGTATGTTCAGACATTACTATTTTAAAATGTATCTGGCATTACTGTGATATGAATGCAAATACCTTAAATAAGGATTTAAGCGTTGTATATTTTAGATAATGATTTTGTTTAGAATTCTGATTAGTTTTAAATGGGAGCTGTTGAATGTGAATTACTTGATATAACATTTTATGACGGTGTGATGTAGGCGACTGATGATCTCACCTCAGTTCGGTCAGTCAAAATGTACGCAAATGCGAAGAAAATCGTGGGAAGTTTAAATACTCTATTACTACGATTAAAATAAATAAAGGGACGTAAGTTACCTAAACCAATTCTTAAGAACGACTAGAACAAATAACTGAACTGACTGGACCAAGACAGTCGTTCGAACTGAATTCTTACAAAGCTCCATGACTCCAAAATAACGATAGATATAAAACAGTACGTCCAACACCAGCTCCATGCCAACAAAGAAAGGGATGAAACAAAACGAAAAGGTCGCGGGCTGCCTACCACATGTGCCGGCTGACGTCACAACTATGGCCGCTAGTCAGCTGGCCCGTGCATCTCTGTTTGATGTACAGATAACGTTATAGACACGATCTTTATATGGATACTTATTAAGTTCGCCGCTTTGATATTTGAAGAATAGACTGTGGTGAATGAAGAGTTATTGCGGGTGAGAGCGAGCAATATTTGATACGAAATTACTTAAGCGGAGTAGAGCTAATTGTGACAGTACACAGTCATATTGGACCATACAGTTAGTGTGTTCATCTATCAATATATATAAAATTATTTGTCCTGACTGACTGACATGACTATCGACTCACCGATCTATCGATGTAAAGTCTTAACCGCTGAACGTAGAGACGTGAAATTTGGACAGTAGTGTCTTTTTATGACGTAAGCATCCACTAAGCAGGGTTTTTTTGTGAAGGCGTGGAGGAGACCCATGGAGTTTAATTTTTTTTTTATTGGTAGTTACGAGGACTTTATTCATCGATGTGATCAGGGTCTGATAAGACGAAGGGTGCTCATTGGAATTCGATGAGGGAATCGAATAAACCTACCAAGTTTGGGTTCGTTAGATCGATCTTGAATAATACTTTGCTCACACAAACATAGTTACCAGGGTCAATATAATTAAAAGATAATCATTAGTATTTAATTTTACGCGGGTGAAGTCGCGGGGCATAAGCTATTTAATTTATAAAACTACAAAGTGTACGTGCTGACGATGTCACTTCCAAACAAATCTAAACGCGGTTCTTCACACTGACATTTCCTGAACACATTAAAAAGGCACTTACCGAAGCCAAATTTTTTATGGGATTTTCGATGCGGAAAGCCACTGTTTGACATTTGGACACACTCGACACAGATGCTCATTTCACCATAAAAAAGTCGTGACATAATCCGATGGGTTATCTTAATTAGGTTAATGACCCTGTTCGTATCGACTAAGTATGTAATAATTTTATTTTATACGACAATTATTTAAACTTCTGGTTTCTCGTTTAAAATTTCTTGAGTTGATTGCATCTCTTGAAAACTGAGCCTGAACAATGAAAGAGATCCTATTTCATTTGAATTTGATTTAAAAATATTTTAAATAGATTTGCTGCCATCCCAACCTTTATTAATATTCTCTAGATAAAATGTCCTGATAGTACTTTCATCATTAATTTCACCAGAAAATATTTCAATTGAAACATTGTCTAAGCCCACTTAGATTTTTTTTTATTTGAACATTGCCGAAGCAAGCCGTAGCACTAGGGCAAATAATTATTGGTAAGCAAAAATGACCTTACGTTGAGAAAAACAATTTTTTGTTAATAACTCGCAGGTCATTGACCAGTAGTTTTTATAGGCGCTATCTGTATGCAGTTATCGTAGACGATGACGTCATCGACGTCGAGTGAGAAGATAGGGAATGTCTGGTAGATGACGTTGAATGGCAGTAGTGTTGATAAAAAAGGGATGGAAATAGGTTTCTAGACTCCTGTCAAAACTGAGAATAATAGACAAGTTACACGTAACCCTCAATAGCAATGATGTCACAAGAGTGAAATAAACAGAAAATGCTTACGACGATCAATCCACTACATAACAGCGTGATACAAACCTATAAAAGGATCTTTTCCAAGGCTAACAAGTGCTGATGATAACGACAATTATCACGCGATGTGTCATGTCGCAATTGCCATCTGCATCTCATAAGTTCTGTGCCTTTCAAAGGCATTTGTCTTTACCTTCGCTAATTAACTTTAGGTACAATCGGGATTGTAAAAATCGTCAGAGAATAAAGTTTAATTTTGGAGGGTCTGATAAGCGTCCAATCATTTCTACCTCAGGAGATGTTTAAATCTAGCAAAGGGTTTTTAAACATTTTTCCTGTTATACATTGGTTTTAACAGTTGGGCGCCCACGACATTATGGTCGAGATTTTGTGGACACGTTGATTTTACGGAGAACGATAATATATTATATAATAATAAACATTTGACACAAACTGTGCTCGTGATACAAACTGTGAATGTTTAGTAGGGCGATCATTTCGGATGTACGACTTTTTGAGCTTTTAGGCTATTAATGTTTAGGTATGTGGCGATTATCATACCTCAATCCAAAGTTAGTATATTCAATTTATCGTGATGTGGCTACGTACCGATAATATACGGATTAAGCTTGCCTTGACAGTCCTCTCATCGACACAATTATACTAAGTAATAGATGTAACACTGTTACTACTGGAGCACACAAATATAGTAGATTCTTGGACGTCTTTGAGACGTGTGTTAAGTACAAACCAATGCACGATATCACATTTAGGTGGGTAGAGTGGAGTTGTTTTTCTTGCCATCCATTAGCTACTCGGCATTACAAGCTGCACAGCATCATTGGCCTTATGGTGGATTTCTAGAGAGTATCTTAATATGATTCTATATGTTGTCAGCTTTTTTCGACCAGACTAATAGTAACGAAGTGTGAATAAGGTAGATGTTGCGCCTACATGTCGTAGGTGTTGCTCCCATTCTTCCCACAACATTATTTATCAGCCCTACTTTTATAGATAACCACAACCTTGAATTCTAAAGCATGTCCTAGATACTCCTGCCAATGAACTAGATATTATTATTCTTGGCGTTCACGACCTCTATGTAGTACTTCCTCTGATGATTACAGGACATAATATCAAGCGATACAAAGTATGTTAGGTCAGTTACAATTCTGTTGGCGATAGGTGTTGATACTAATTATTATAGTGACCAGATGTTAGCGAATTATAAACTTTGTCACCAGAACTAACATGCTCATATTAAATAGAAATCCCACAGCTTTAAAAAAAATACTAAACGATTTATGGAAATTATCCAGTTCGAGTGAACAGTCTATTATGAGATAGATATTATTCATCCGCCCATGTCCTAATTTACAAATGGTTCCCATTAAACGCCTCCACGTTTGTTTTTGTAGTAATTTCAATAACAAAACAAAGCAGTTATTTATAAATAAAATTAGAATATGAATAACTTGATATGGTCCAAGGACGTACCTACTTATTTTTTGAGATGACTCATGTGTAGTTTGTGAAAAATA
Organism: Pheosia gnoma; assembly: GCA_905404115.1. Taxonomy (NCBI): domain Eukaryota; kingdom Metazoa; phylum Arthropoda; class Insecta; order Lepidoptera; family Notodontidae; genus Pheosia; species Pheosia gnoma. The sequence continues at coordinate 1,512,935 of FR989907.1, forward strand.
TACTCGTATAAGATACGCTAAAAGCTTTACGTAAATGACGTAATGACAACTCCTTTGCATTTGCGAATATGAGATTTTATGACAAAATATAATTTTTTACTTATGTCATAAGCTTAAGTTATACCAAAAAAAAATGAAATGAAATTGAATGAAGTGTTGAGCAAGTTAGGACATTCTTTAGTTCGTAATTTGTACATTTATTTTCAACTCTTTCATATTGAAAGTAAGCCTAGTACAAGCTTAGGGGGTTCACACACAGTTTATTAATTTGTGACATAGTTCCGGGGCGACCTTCGGTGGGTCTAGGTCGTTTCGGCGCCCGCGCATTCATACGCCCCCACTGTGGGAATTTTATCTTGTTTATTATCGCGAATTACGTTCAGTTATAATACTGTACCGTAATATCATGCATGCAGACGAACATTGAGGGCTTCTTGAATTGTTTTATACTAATTATGATGTCTTCAACTCAAAATATCTTGACATTTCTTTCCTCCTTGAGGACATATAAGCTGATAATAAGCTGATCGTCGTTAAGCTGCTACTTGCTGAACTGCTGCAGTTTAAATGACAACAACCGCGATAAACTCAAAGCTCTTTCTATCCAAATATAGAGTACTTACTTAGAATATTTCAAATATATTGTCAGTGTTATAGAGTTCATTTAAGGTTACCACAATAGCATCATCACCGTCTTATCAGCAAGGCATGCTTGCGGCGATGGGCTCACAACTCAATTACCGCCTCATGTCCGTATATTACGTTTCTGTGTCATATCATCGTAAATTTATTCGCATGTTTCCTGCACTGACTCAGTGTCAATTGACGATCGGCCTTGCGGGTACCTCCACGCTCCTTTTTCAATCATTACGCTATAGTTTTCTTCTTGGAATGATAACAACTCGTTCGCGTTCATTCAGTGAGTTATATACAAGAAAAATGCTGGTGACGTGTTTCTTATTCATTTGTTTTATAATCAGAGGCCCATAGATAAATTCCTTACAAACTAATAAACATGGAAAATTAATACGACGTTAGGGACATTGCACAATAAGCAGTGATAGCCAAGTTGGTAGAACGCTTGCCTCTGTAACGATGATCGCAGGTTCAAACCCTTGCTCGCACCTCTGGGATTTCTGGATTTCATGTGCGAATCTCATTTTCAACCACGATTATAACGTGCTAAGCGGTGAAGGAAACATCGTGAGGAAACCTGCATGTCTGAGAGAACCCTTCGAAGTATGTGTGAAGTCCGCCAATCCGCACTGGGCCTGCGTGGTGAACTATGGCCTAATCACCCTCGCATTGAGGGGAGGCCCGTGCCCAGCAGTGGGACATTAAAAAGGGCTGGTATAATTATTATTACTACAAGGACATTGTGTTTACCAGCTTCGTTTTTCTACAATCTTCCTGCTTCTAAAGTATGTTCATGATTGGTGAACGTTCGCTATGGATAATTATTGTATTCTTTTAACAATTCGCGTTTTTTGTCACAAAAGTTTTCAAAACTTGGTATGCGCAGACCCTACATCATGTGTAGGTTGTAAATAAATAATTGCTATTACGTAATATGACCTTTGTGCAATAGTAAGTACCTACTGTTAATAATACTGGTGATAAACCTACAGGATAAAGATAAGGTTTATAGGTACATATTGTAATTTGTAAACGGAGCTTGGCTGGCTTCATCAAAGACGTGTCTATACGAAACTACGAATATCTAACGTCATTTAGTATTGTTAGTAGTCAATTGATTCCTAAACAACCTTTCGCGTGCATTAAGGTAACAGTAGCTGGGACAAAAATAATATATTACGCAATACAGATTCTTCATGTACTAAGGTCGGAACCCTTTGAGCACAGGCCACAGCACACCTATCACGTATAAATAATTATAATGAAGCGACTGCAAGCAAACAGGGCATGTAGATCCTATAGCATACAATAATAACAATAGAGAGGTATGTGGAAGACTGTGGTGGCCAGGAATTCTAGTTAATGGATCGACCCCTTACCGCAACAAAAACTGTGCATAATATTTCCAAGCTGTGTATCTGGTTTAAAAAAGGATTTTTTATAAATCTCCGGCATTTTGCTTTTAATCCTTTCTTCGTTGCCTCGGGTATCGGTACAGCCTATTAATCGGCACAGTTGGCCACGCGCCATCATTGTTGGTGTCTGTTTACCTCGTAACGCGAGCAGTAAGTGCATGATGTTGTTAGCAGGGGTAATGAAACCTGCGAATCACGTGACACGATTTCGTGTTACTATTGATGGTTTTTTTTATACTTATCAACGAATAAAGGGGCTTATAATTTATATTATAAACCTGAATTAGAAGTGAAAGTACTTAACGCGGAACCGCACACGTGGGTGGCGAGCTCATAAATCCACAATCCACCAAAAAGTTAGATTGTTTTTTTCTCGGCACCATAAAGGAAAATATGAAAAAAAAAAGATTGCACATGTAGGTAACTTATTATATCCTGTTAACGTAGTATCAACTATTGTTGAACAATACCAACCCATCCAGGAAATATTAGTTACAATAGCATTAACATAGAACAATAAACACAAGGCAAAATTATAATGAACCGCTCTAACGTAAGCAAAATGTTTTTAAATTTTAAAATAATAGTGTGATATGTAATATCCGAGGCCATTGTGATAATTGCGATCATATAGAATTTTTTAATAGTGTAGCCGTTTTCAGAATTGATAAAATCATGAATTAAATAAAAACTGTATTTTTGTTATTTATTAGTTCTTTTTAATCTAATGTTTTACATTAAATGGTTTTTAACCGACTTCAAAAAGGAGGAGGTTCTCAATTCGGTTGTATTTTTTTTTTTATTTTTTTTTTTTTATGTTTGTTACCTCATATCTCCGTCATTTATGAACCGATTTGGAAAATTATTTTTTTATATGAAAGGATATGTTTACAGATTGGTCCCATTTTTTTCAAAAAAATGTTCTGATCATGGGATCCATGAGGAATTGAGAGGACTCCTCAAATTTTATAGGCATACCGATAGCAATTTTGGTATTTTCATCAAGAAGTCAAGCATTTGCATTCAGAAAGTATCATTTGCTGAAGTGGAAGTGATGAAGAAGGCCACAAATGGCCACCGGAACTTGTCAGTGATACGTATTTCACGGGTTGCGCCAAGATAATCTCGATTATTGGTATACCTATTATCCAGTAAAAAGATTGATATACAAATCTTTTTAGTGACAAAGAATAGTAAATATATCCACTAAAAAGTTTAAAATAAAAAACTTTTTAACAAAATAAAAACCGTCTTCAAAAAACTAAAAACCAAAAAATAATCTAATCTTGAAATCTACCTTGTCTAACCACATCAAATATTTAACTAATCTGAAGTCGGTGCCAAATAAACAACCGACGAAGAATAACAAAAGTATACTCAGTAACGAGATGCGCGGACCAATTTGTAGGTATAGTCTTTGGCGCAGACCGGCAATACTCGACTCAGTTGTTTGTTTGGCACCGACTTCAGATTAGTTAAATATTTGATGTGGTTAGACAAGGTAGATTTCAAGATTAGATTATTTTTTGGTTTTTAGTTTTTTGAAGACGGTTTTTATTTTGTTAAAAAGTTTTTTATTTAAAAACCGATTAAATGATGATTTATTTGATTTCTGACAGATTTTTGTAATTAGTGTCAAGAAAAAATAGACAAATAGTTTTTTTTTTTAAATTTGATTTGCATAAAATTATGGGTTTCGTTTTTAAAAGATTATATATATGATAAAAGGTGCAGTACATTTTTTTGCAGCTAGTGTAATGTTATGTAATTCCTGTAGTTTGTTATGTTCCCATTACAATGACATTTGAAAAATGTCAGACTGATATACAATAGTTAAAATAAAGCAAAGGAATATTTTATTAAAAAAAAACAAGTTTGAATTAAATAATTTTTTTTTTTTTTAATTGCTTGGTTTAATTCAATCAACCCTGGCCATTATATTAAATAAAATAGTAGATACGATACTCTATATATGTGCACTGCAAGACTTTTTGTAATACGTACGAGATTTTACATCGATGCTTAACTCTAGAACTGGATCAGAACGCGATCTGAACAGAGAAGATAATACAAGAAACTTAACCTGGGTGTATTTTTAACAATGGGACAAACTAAATTAAACGTACGTCGTATCTGCGTATCTTCTATAAAATAAAAATCAATTGCTGTTCGTTTGTCTCGCTAAAACT